>JARBWI010000002.1:11238185-12476370 GCA_037576405.1 Campoplex capitator | reverse complement strand
GTGTTATCGCAAGAAAACAGAAAAATTCCATTCACCCGAGACGGCTGGTTTTTGTTTTACAGTCTGAGAGATCGGAGGCGGAGATTTTGTTATCCCGTGTTCGAAACGTTCCCAATGTATGACATATCAAAGCATCAAAAGAAATCCATCAATCTTCGTTTTCTTTGATAATATTTTCTCAAAGAAAGTTCATAAAAATTGATTTTCTCAGGCATTGACTTCATCATATGAGCGAATGAAAAACAAAACCATTTTTAATGAAAAAAATTTTGAAATCATAGAAAAATGCTTTGATCTGCAAAGAAATGAGCGCGTATCTACACACGCAGGTAAAGAGAACGGTCGTTAAGATGGAGGAGGCTTTCGCACCACGGACCAAAGACTGAGACACACGCGAACCCTCGAGAGTAGATAATCAGCCGTTGCTTATGATATGTTGGGGGCGTGCGAGACAGAGTATAACGCATTGCCTGAAATATTTAACGAGAAGGTAATTTTGCGAAGATTCTCTTTCTCTCCATAATGAGAGAAGAAAAAATAATTTCTCTGTTAAGTAAAAAGCTTGTTCGTCGGTGAAAATCGTAAAAAGTTCTCACCCGTGAAACATTATCACTTAAAAAATCAATAGGAGTTGCTTACGGTCACAGTGAAGTTTTGCTTTGCTCTTTGGAAATATCATTTTAAAAAATGCTTACGATATTATTGTTGTGTCGCAAAAGTCTATTTTCTGTTTTTATCTGACATTAATTTATTGTAAATGAATCATAAACAGCCACCAAGTGTCGGACGATACAAAAATTAATTTGCAAATAATAAATAAAATTATGAATTCACAAGTGTTGACCAAATGTCCGGTGAGCCATCACCGAATGCCTTATACGAGAGTGTGATATTTCGATGACACAATACGAATAAGCATATTCCTTATCGTGCATCAAACATCTTTAACGTGACACGCGCGCTCATCCGCGCCTGAGACGTCACATCCGCGCACGAACAAGCCGCAGAGCTCATATATAGGAAGTAATGCTGAATGGATAATTAACGAGTGGACAATGATGCGGAACTTTAAACCGGAAATACTGAACTCGGCGTGATCCGGTCTTCCAATTGGTAGAGGTGGAGGAATAAAAAGTTGAAAAAAACAAAACAAAACAAAAAGATGAATTCTTCGTGACAGTGAACGTGTTAGCTGACACGTCGCGTCGTTTTCTTCTATTGTTATTCCTCGAGCTTATTTTCAACTGAGGTGTGTATAATGATCCAAAGCTGGACGTATATGTAATGAACTGATAGCATTCGTGGATCGAATTTTGAGCGGTAAATTTACTTTTTAAAGATGCGTTAAAAAAGAATTGAAAAACTATTTCAAATAAACTAATTAAAAAAAAAAAAAAACGAATTAATACATTAAATTTACGACGTAACACCTCGATTGAAGATGCTGATCAAAAGTATTTGTCAATTACGGAATCGTTTTGATCACGGTATCCTATCAAAAACTTCCATTTCTATTAACGAATGTCCAAACAGTGAAAAATATTAATCACGAAACAACGTCAATTACGCGACATCCATTAATCGCTAATTTTGGTGTTGTCACACGCCCGCCATCACGTACGTTAATTGCGCGAACGCGCATAAAAAAAAGAACAGTCAAAAAAGAAATGGAGAATAAAAACAAAGCTTCTCTTTCTCGCGAAGTGAGAGCGCATCGAAACGGTTGACGATATAGCACTCTCTTCATCGCCCGGCTCGTGTGACGGCTTAATTGCATTGAGCTCAAACGTTTTATGCACACATACCATATATCCATGTATATGTATATATTCCGAAGCGTGTGTGAATCCGCTTTTGCACGCCGCCTCATAATTACTATGATCTTGAGACTTCACGGTGCTCCAGTTTTGCGAGGGACACGCGGGAGAGTGTTCTTTGAGAGAGTCAAGCAGCGAAGCTGTGGCGACGAAATATATCGTGACCCAGTGCACACACTTGACACGAGAGGGCGCACGAACGTTGACGGTCAAGAAAACCAGCAATCATCGCGTCAGAAGCGACGGGGACTTTCACCGCGTTTGCCAGGCACGTGCGCTTCTTTTGTTAACTGCTCTGGATGCTGGAACCTCGAGCATTTATTTTCATTCACTAACGTTGGTGCTAAAATATGAGGACTGTGGAAAGCGAGTGGAAGATTACCACGGTTAAGCCCCGGAGCTCGATTTTGACAATTTCCTTACCTTACCATTACCTCAACGTCGCCCTGCGGACTTCCATAACACTTCTGGTGGTGAATTTTGAATTCTTTCAGGCGATAAGCAATTGAAAAGGTCCAGGCTCTCTTTTATTTTTATGCTACACTCCCAAATGCCGAATCAAAATGCAGCACGCTCCTTGTCGTTGCACGTCAGCATTACGAAGCTCTTTGTGGAGCTCGCTATTCGTAATCCTTTCCGGACACCCATAATGGATGATAAGGTGAATTCAATTGCCATCTGAATTGCCAGAGACGATCGTAAGACGCTGTAAGTTCTCACGTTGGGGCATAAACCGAATGGATTTTTTGTATCTGTGTGAGTACGGTATAAAACTTATACATAGCTGGATGAACTGCGAAGTTATCGAGCCTCGGTGCACTTGAATAGGAAGCATTTGATCCATTTGTGCAATAAAGGATTACTATCGCGCAAAGGAACGGTCGGACGAAGAGTGAAGTTGTTGCGGAACCGACTGAGAAAATGGGAAATAAAAAGAAGAGGAAACACTTTGGTTCTCGCAGTTGGTGGATTCACCAAACGAGAAAATAAAGAATCAACGAATTCGTGTGGCAAAAGAAAAACTCCGTATTCGCTTAGCCGTGATAACACTTTTAAGGTGCAAACTCCTAGTGTAACTTGCTTTCGTCAGTGGAGTATAAAGTAGACACCTTTAAGAGTAGAGAAAATGAATAGAGACCGGAAATGAGAAGAACTCGGATACAAGAAACACTTCAAGTTGTCAAGAAGACAAGTCCTTGCAGAGAAACTCGAAAAGACCTTGCCAGATATACAGAACCGTGAAATTCGCTTCGCACAAACTTCCACGGGACTTTTCTCTCTTGTGTAAAGCTTCTTCCAGAGAGCAGGAAAAGAGAATAATCGAAGCGCACGGGTGCCACGCAAAACTTACTCGTCGATGCGTTCTCCATGAAGCCCAAGCTTGGTACTCAAAACTACTTAAAGCGAAATTGTACGAACTCCGGTTTCTTCGTTTAACGTACATAATACTGTATGCGATAGGATGCTACGTTTTCAGATATATTGTTGAAGAAACTTAACTTTAAGTAAATTAAAACTGTTTCGTGAACTGTCGTCATAATATTCCTCAAAATTCTTCATTCAGTATGCAAATGTAGCGTTAACATTTGAAAACTGTATCAATTAAACGTTATCCGACGAGCTTTAAATTTGTAAGATATTATTTATATGGTGTTTCAGGATTGCGGAATGAGTTCAAGGACAATTACTATTATTTTATAGTTAACTCGGAGACGGAGAACTGCTTTCCTAATCCACCAGCTGGCCGTCGCACAGAGTCTGAATGACAAAGATTTGAGATTGATTGAACGAAGGACGTCATATTCAGCTCCCACAACGCGACGTCTTACCATCATCTTAATTTCGCAGTGTCATTGGAGCTGGAACGAATAACCAGACTCGTGGCTGTATATTTCGCACGGTTTTTCGCGTCATCTCATAGGCCTGGAGACCAAGGGGCAGATATACAGAAAGAGGGAAAGTGAGAGAGGGATAAAGATAGAGAATGATAGCTTAGGAAGTCGTCAATAATGGTCCAGTAACGAGGCGTTCTATTCGTCCGTAAATCATTTTCTCGTCTGATCATCTCACGTCGAAAAGAAAATAATGTATGCAGTACTCGGGTGAAAAGATGTTTATCTATACGCCGAGACGTATAACGAAGGCGCATCGTGATATTTGGTGAATCGACATGGAGAGTGGTTAGGGGAGGCAGGCACGTGACGTCCCACCCACCTTGAGATAAAAAAGACATCTACGGCTGTTATCGGATCTGTGAGAAGCGTTTCTCATTTTTTTTTAACATCCACGTATTTCGAAGTCATGAATGCTCTTGATGTAGGAATTTTTGATAACTCGATGACGACGAGCGATGAGCACATTTGGTATAACAAAAAAAGAAATTTCGAGCTGATGTTTTTGCGAATCACGTCAAAGGGTGTAAAGTTGAAAATTCTTCAAGAACCAGTTTGAGCACCACTCACGTGTCTCCTTAGTATCGCAACATTCGCGGCTGAGAGGCGCCGAAGAGATGTCGCCGGGCCAGAGAGCCCTGTCTTCTTGTCTTTCAGCCACTCCCATTTTTGGCTACCGAGTTACTACCGCCCTGCTGTCAGAGACCGCCAGCGAAAACGACTTCTCCTGCTGCTGCTGTTGCTGCTACGACGGATTTCACGATACTCGTCCTACTCCGAAACTGCATCCGCATCCGACATTGATTTATCTCAAGGGTGAAGAGAGAAGAGACTATACAAGTATAACTAGCGTGAAAAGTACGAGTTGAAGAACGAGGAAGAGCGTACACGCTGTCGCAATTCTTGGAGTATTCATTTAATTTGAAGAAGGTCGAGTCAAGTAGTTGATGAAGAGAAATAAGGGAAATATAATTTCGTGGGAGGTCGATTTCCGTATCGTTTGGATGATGCGATGGTCTTTGATCGAAAGAAGAACAAAAGGGATCTGGACCCTAGGAAAAAGGAATAACGGTCTTGGGGACTAAGGAGGAAGGAGATAAAAAGAGCTTTCTTTGCTTCTCTCAGCTTGAAGTTAAACGAGTGATGTGGAATTCGAAGGCCTCCTCAAGGTGCCTCATTTGAATAAGACAAATGAAGACATCGAGGAGACAACACTCGAGCGTCGCCAAGAGCTGCTGTGGTGCTGCAGAGCCGATAGGATTGAACGAGGGGATAAGAATAAAAGGTGCGTGTACAGTGGATATTCCTCGCAGCCCGCCTCTCTCGCCTACGCTCATCCACCCGGTGTTGTTGAACCGTGAACCAATTGATTACAATCGTTACGGAGACAATAGCCGAGACAAGAGCTTACTTTAACAACGAAGCCGTTTCAACGTGGATACAATAATCAAGGCTTATCCTCCAAGTCGGGAAGCAAACTGTACTCTCGATCGAACTTCATGACAAAACAACGTGATCGAAGCTTCAAACTTTTTGCATAAATACTCCTACAGTGCTGTGAAAATCGATCCTTTCCCAAAGAACAACAAGACCCCACGCACAGCAGCACAATTCATGAAGCTTCTCTGGTGGCCCTGCATCCAATATACATATCATGCACTTTATTCACAACCGGTAGGCAAATTGGTACTTTATTATGCAAATCGTCGTTATGCAAATGTCAAATTGAAAAAAACACCAAAGAGATCGGAGAAAGGTATCTCAAAAGCGAATGAACCGAGATGCATCGCTATGGGAATAGGATCTCTCGTCCTTACCTCGAGGGCTTTTCTTTCGAGCCGTATCCCTTTCACCGTGAATAATATTTCATACGAGTCCCTCGAGAAATGTATATATTCCAGTTAGCGAGAAAGTTAGTTCGGCGCAAAAAATGTTATCGATCGATGAAAACTATCAGAAGTGTTCGTAAAAGTGATTACATCACTCAGGCAAAGACGAAGAGTCTGGATAGACTTCAGGTGTAATGTTTGAATACCCTGTTACAAACTTGCTCTAACCTTCCCATGCACGTATTCACTCTGACGCACGTTTCCACTTCCTCCCCATTTGTTTGTCGAGAATGACGAGGTGAATGCCACCCTCAAAGTGGCTGCCTGACTCCACCATCGCTTCGAACCCTTCGGGTTTGCCTTCAGCCTGAACGATTGTGTCTGGCTGGTCTGACGGTACATGTATGTCATGGAAAATAATGTGGAAAAGCAATTTCTGACGGAAAGCATTCTATAATTTTCAACGAATTTTACGAACAATGCTTCTGTCTTTTAAAAACAAACCTGTCTTGAAAGCTTGAATTTGTTTCTTGGCGAGAATCAATCAATTTACATTTTTCAAAACATTGAAACATTCACACACATTTTCTAAATAATTATCCGTTCGTGTATCTTATTACATGAACATTGCACTTTTCTTTAAACAACCCTATAAACATATATTTATCGCCACCTACTGGAAGCTGCGCGAACTCTGAGATGTATTGAACAGCCCCGATGCGCAGAGCGGGTTGCGCTTACCAACCCCTAGAATTCCAGACCTCGCAAGCTCTCGGAGAACCGCAGTCTGGACAAAAACGTTAGTCCGCCCAGAAAGCAATAACGGAGTGGAATTAATCCTCGTCGTGTCTCGACGAGAACGGGATTATTGCCGGGTGTATATCAAATTTTCTTGAATAATGAATTTTTGAAAAACCAGGCGAATTGATTCGCACGTTAATTCGATTATTTTAAATGGCATTTTTTAATTCAAATATCATACTTCAAACAGAAGTATTTATAAGAAAGTTTGAAGATAACGCGGCTTGAAGCAATCGCGCACATTGGCCATGTGAGCTGTGTGTCGTTCTGTGCGAATTAACAATAATTCATAACAATAAATAAATAAAAGTCAATTTACATTCAATAGAGACTTACTTGCGGAAGTTCAATCGTTTTTTAACATGAGACCGAGCGTGGTAACATTGTTGTTGGTGGTGTATTCGTTCAGTCTGATGATATCTTCAGAAGCAAAGCTTCAGCAACAGACAGCAGTTGCCGATGAGAATGAGGACGATGACGATGACGACTGGGACGAAGACGACGATGATGAAAATGCTTATGGCAAACCGGAAGTTGATGATGACGGTAGAATTTACAAAAATCCGCGTAATTCTCCTTCGGCCATGTGTCCAAGAGACGAAGAAAAAGCTGGACTTCTCGGGCAAAAGTGTCTAAGAAAATGTTCAACCGACGAGGATTGCAAAAGCAAAAAGAAAAAGTGCCGATGCGACGGTGCATGTGGAATGTCATGCATAAAGCCAGAGCGTGAATGTCCCGATTTAAACGAGATCCATTATGGAAAAATGACCTTTACTGGAAAATTGTTCGGTGACCGTGCTCATTACACCTGCGATCCGGGTTATTACACAGTTGGACTTACCGAAAGAAATTGTCGAGCCGACGGGCAATGGACTGGGACCACACCATCCTGCAAAAAGGAACAAACATCATTTTGCTCAAGTCCACTAAAAATAAAAAATGCAAAACATAACGCATCTTTGGATCAAACATCCTTTGATCTGGATACCACTGTGCAATACTTCTGTGATCACGGTTACCAAACCACCGGTACACCAACAGCCAAGTGTCTCATGATGGACAAAACAGCCAGTTGGTGGGGACCGGACATCAAGTGTGAGCCTAGAAGTTGTGGAGCTCCGACGGATATACCAAACGGATGGCATGCCGGTGAATGTTACACCTATAATTGCCGAGTTGCATATCATTGCGTGGATGCCTACGAGCTGGTTGGCAGAACCGAAAAAGTTTGCCTCGCCGATGGAACTTGGTCACCAAAAGAACTTCCCCAATGTGTGCAGGTATGAATTAATCAATCAAGTGAAAATCAATGACATGCGATCCATCGTACGAGGCATTATCTCATTAGGTATTTTTTTTTTGTTGCTCTTTAATTCCATCATAAAGGTCACATCAGTTCAGTGTCCACAACCGGAGAATCCACATCACGGAAAAGCTGTTTATACTTCAACCGCTTACAATTCGATAGTGTCATACGAATGCAACTACGGTTATAGCTTATCGGGTCAGGTGACACGTAGATGCAGTGCGGATCGTCAATGGTCTGGTAAAGCTCCAACTTGCCAAGAAATTAATTGCGGGTCACCGGGAATTTTATACAACGGCTGGGTCGAGGAGAACGAGCCAGGTGAACAGAAGCAGATGACTTATATTTATTTTCTTCATTCCTCCTGGCCAGTTTATTTTTTCACCACCTATTACTTTACTTTTATACCTATTGATTGAAGAAAAAAAATGATCAGCCTTGTCCGACATTAGAGTATACTGGTCATAGTCTCTGGTGTAACTTCGATTTTTCGCTCTTAATGAAATTGAATCATCCAAACTTTTATACTGATCTTTGACATCCAGCTTAAAGCTCTGAAGCTTAAAGAATTTTCTTTTTTTTTGTCGAAGGGACTGGACTAGGGGTTAGTGTAATCTTTCGATGCAAAGAGCACATGAAGATGGAGGGCAACACATCATCAGTTTGTCAGGCAGACGGCAAGTGGCGTTATCCACTTCCCAATTGCTGGGCACCTTGCGTCGTTCCACAAATCGAAAAAGGTCGTATAACAGTGGCAAGTCACTCGCGCGATCACATCAATAATGTGACGGTTGTCGAACACGGTGAAAAGCTTTTAGTCTCCTGCATAAAAAATTACGAGTTCGCAGCGAATAGTACACCGGTGGTTTGTAGAAATGGTACTTGGTCCATAGTTCCATCGTGTTCTCCTGCAAGATGTAAGCAGATGCCAAAGTCACCGAGGAACGGTATGGTCATCGCACCAAAGACAGATCATGGCATGAAGGCAGTTTTTAAGTGCAAAGACGGATTCACTCTGGTAGGAGGTGGTCCCAACAATTCTTCCAAACAAGTTGAGTGTCGGTATGGTAATTGGACAGGTGATATTCCACATTGCATTGAAGTTTACTGTGAGTTTCCCGGCTATATTCTAAACGGTAAAGTTCTTCTCGTGGGAAACATGGGTGTCTACGACTATCGTCCTTACGTCAAAAAAGTTCCAAACAACAAGCAAATAATGTACGACTGTGACAAAGGCTACGTGTTAAGCGAAGGTCCACCCGGTGCAACTTGTATCGGCGGTAAATGGAGCCCCAAAGAACTTCCAGCCTGTCTTCCAGGTCAACATCCCCGACTCCGATGGAGTCGTCGACGTAGATCTATCGATGATGCAACTTCGAGCAACTCAACGACGGGTTACAGAAAGTTCATCGAGTTCTTCCGGAAAATTGGTAAAAAACTATTGCATCTTGAGTTCAACAAGGCTCATGGAGGTGGAAAACGGAATTCCAAGCTGTCAGCTGAATCCAATAACTCTTCCACAAATTCAGCTGATAACTCTACAGATTCAAAATCCGCTACGAATCACAATACTGTAGATGGGAAAATTGATGAAGAAGAATTGAAAATAGCAGCGAGCAATAACTCCGTCGAGTCAATCATACGCAAAAAGCCAAACGGCCATAAAAACAAATCACGCTCGAAAGACGAACGAATGATCGATTTTTTGCGAATCGTCTATCGCAAGCTCCGTCGAATAGATTCGAAACGGGATAACAATGGTACGAATACAAGCATGCATGAGCTCTTGAATCTAATGAGTCAAAATTTCTTCAATGTTAATCTCGCGGAAAATAGAAAGAGCAATTCGAGTCACGGTCACCAGAGTATCGAGGTAAAGAATCAGCGGGAATTCACGAAGCTGAAGAGAGAATTTGAGAGGACAATGAAGTTTTACAACAAATCATTGCGCTGGAGTGAGAAGCACAGTCGAAGAGAATCGAAGAGGAGAAAGAGCGATGGCCACGGTGACAAAAAAATGAGAACAACGAAAGACAAGAAGAAGAAACGCAACAGAACGAAGAGCTATTACAAGGGTTTCTACGAGTTTATCAATGGTTACGTGAACGAAAAGTTGTCAATACTCGAAACACAAAACGGCACCGACGAACTTATGCGAAGAATGAACATCGATCAGTTTACCGTGAGAAACGGCACGACATTTACCATTGGTGAGATATACGCGTTTTTCAAACATATCATAGAGAATAAATTGAATATTGTGGATGGAGCTGTCGAAAGTGCCACAACAACTGGTAGCACGATCGAATCAAAAGATATAGTTGCAGCGATTGATAATCAAACGTCGAGTACAACTCGGGCGACTGTCACGTTAATATCAGCCAGCGGTGAATCTGGTTTAGGAAATGAGATACCGACGATAGAAACGAATGACAACCAGCAGCACGAAGTAAAGAAACATCGCACAAAGCGAATACGAAATGCAGTGGAGGAAACAACCGTCGCTTATCAGAATAGGAAATTGCTTTCGGTTCATTCGCCGCTGAGCAATGTACGGCCCAAATCCACAGTGGCACAGATCTATCAAGGTAACAGCCTCGAGGCTAAATCGAAGCAATTTACATTAAATGGACTGGAGGCTCAGCAGCAGAGTCGCTCAAAGAGATTTCTCGCGGCGTCTGAGCTAGATAATCAAATAATACTTAAAAATCTGTATCTCAACGCGTATGAGGATGAGTACAGGGCAAACGTTAGACGTTCAATATCGCAAAACAATCGTGCCAATTGGACCGCACTGAGGCGGCGCAAAGGCAATCTTGATCATTATGAAATTAAATAATCTATTAATTATTAATATGGTATTTGTGATATTATGATGATGATGATGATGATGATGATGATGATGACGATGATAATGATGGTAATGTTCACGGTGAAGTTGATCATATGAGAAAAAACACACGCATACATATTCACACAACACACATACATAAACTTACGAAACGAACTACAACTACCGACAAAAAACAAAACATTAACAAATTTATTAAGCCATTTACCAATTACCAAACGATTTTAGGTGAGTATACACAACATTATATTATACAATAGTTGATGGTGTTAATCCTTTCACCTTAAATCTCCATACATTATTGTAATGTGTAATACGCTTTTTGAAAAAATAAAAATAAAACAAGTCTTTTTCATGCCAATGTCAATCGCGTGAAATATCTATTCGTGTATATCCTGTGATAAATTTTCTGTTGATTACTAATAGCATCAAGGACTGAATCTGTATTAAAAAATAATAAAAATAAAAAGAAACCTCTTTTATCCTGAATGATTGAAAATTACAGGGTGCGATCGGTAACAAGAATATTTTAATTTGGTACTTGCTAGCTCATAAACGACTCTGTTATTGTTGCATTTATATGACGATCAATCTCTGATTGGATCAGTGGCATTTTAATATCAGGCTCTTTCGCATACATGACCAACCGCGCGGGACACTTATCGCGCATGACGTGTATCGATCGTATCGACACGCCATACATTTACCTCTCTGCGGGTCCGCAAAGTTTCACGTTTCATTAAACGGAGACACGCGACGAGTATATGAGCCCCCTCATTTCTCTCTCCCTCCTACTCTCTCTCTCTCTCTCTTTCTCGTCAGCGTGTTATCCCGAAACGACATTACATTATCCCTCGTACTGCGCCCATTTAATAACACCTTCGGTAATTGAGTTCCAAAAATAGCTATAGAGACTCCCCGATCAACGTGCGCAAGTTGCGAGGGACGATCCGAGATGAGACGAGAGGGGCGAAACGAGTAGAACCAAGCAGAAGAGATACTGTTGAAGTCAATGCGTAACCGCACGTACCACACATCCGCCATGGCCGTCGAATGCCTGTCAAATAACCGAAGGTATCATTAATTACGTACCAATTATAATTCGCGAGTGGGCATAGCAGTTCCGCTCGCCTTCTGATTTCATCTCGATGCCTGCATGCTACTGGCGCAACTCCGCCTCGTTAACAAACTCTGAAATAAGAGGAACAACACGTCACAGTTGGCGAACTCGCGCGTGTGAGAATCAACCCACGAAACCTCAGTTGGCCAACATGAGCTTTTGCGTGCAGATAACTCGTCGTGCCTGTCATTTGCATTTAGGGACCAACGATCCAACCAGATATGCCACAAAACACGACTTAACGACTTCCATAGGACTTCTAATTATTTAATTACACAATTTCTCTTTATTTTCCTCTTCTAAAGCCTACCAGTTTGTATTCGAAACTTTTTGTTGAATTTTAATCACGAGGTTGACCATTTTTACGAATACTTTGGCAAAGTGAATAATTAAAAAAAAAACAAAGCTCGAACTCATCACGAAAAAAAATTTTCAAGCTCTTTCTGTTATAAAGCATTCTACTAATTAACATTGTACATGGGAAAGAATAACGTAAGATAAAAAAGGATGAGCACTTGGAGGATTGTGAATTCTTGGGATCCCACAAAAATCCATTTCCCAACCTACGCACGCCATTATTGACCACTTTGCAAAATATCTGACCACCAAACTAAACTCGAAGGTTAGGCGGTTCTCGTGTCGTTGCGATAAAGCTTGATAGATTCTGGGCTTCGTAACTATCCTTCTCACTCTCACGGAGAGAGAGAGAGCATACTAAGGCAAACTGACGTCGACCATAGAAATTAATCGATGCACGGGACTTGCTACTATAGTATATCTATGTATATATAGATATGCAGTACTGTAGTAATACACAGATAGCCTGCCATACGAGATAAAAAGAAACGGAGAGATACAGACCCAGTCGCGAATCCATTAGCGCGTTTGCGGTCACGTGAAAAAAAAATAAAACGCGGGCACGCAGCACACGCACACAACACCCCGCCACTAATTTATTTAGTTGGGCGAGTTACCCGAGCGATGTCTCCTAACAGAGAGAGGGAGAAGGTATGAGAAAACACGTAAAACAAAGTGAGACCGAATGAGCAAAGCGAGAAAGAGCCACGAATTCGTAGCAGTGGTGTGCTAATCGCGCTAAGCACAAGAAACGTTCGCGATAAGTGGCCGGGTGTTCGAGTCTAAAAGTTGTTTCTCCACAGTTTGGTCCGGTCAGCATTTCACCTTTTGCAACCTGATAAATGAAGAGAATTCCTTGCAACCGTCCGGTGCACGCATTCGTGAATTCTCTTTCTCTTATGGTATACACTAATCATCCTCCACTCACTGTGAATCAGAGATGAAAATAACCAGTGGAATGAAAGCTTGCCAGCATAGTACAGCCGCAAGTATTTCAAGCGAATTTGAGAAAGGGAAAGGAAAAAATTCCTCATCTTGGTTGTGCTTAACGAACGAATCGATCGTGAGGCTTTAGCGAGGTGTCGAAGCGAGATTCATGGGTGAGATTAGTTAGCAACATCCTAGGCACGAGCGAGACAGGTGGTCCCCGTAGTTGGCATGGAGACATCGCACCGCTTCACCTTCCGCTGCGTTGTTTAGCCTCGAGAAACTCGACGTGACGAGATGAACGAGGATGCAGCCATAAATCGGCGAACCGAAGGATGCGACAAGTCTGTAGATATATATATATATATATTTATATAAGTATAAATACCAAGTCCACGTATATCGCTTGGTGCTTTGGGCGCGAGCGACTCTCACGAGCTGTGAAGAATTGATGAATGAATATTGTCGTAGTAGAATCGAGACTCCATAGTGGAGTCGTAGCTTGGTCGTGAGAAGGGGAGAACGCTCGAAGGCCTCTCAGATCATAATCTCATTGACCCAAGAGAGAAAAAGTGGTGGAGGAATGAGATGGAAGAGAGCCTAGGAGTTAAGCGGTGCGGGCTTCCTGCCAATTCACGAGAGCCAAGCGTCGTTGTGTCAATGCCCTCCGACGACGACAACGAGACGATTCAATGCGGGAGACTCGAGAGAAAATTGCTCGTGAGCATTGGTGCACACACTGAGGTATAAAGCTTCTCAATGAACGGGGTATTTCACTCGGGATTTGCCTAGATAGTATATACGAACCTGATAGGCGTGCCGGAGTGAACGTCGTAGCTTGCTCCATTGTATCCTACCGCCTTCCTTCCTTTTCTCATCAATGAAGTTGTCGTGGTCGTACCGTTGTATACACTACTTTATGCCAAAGGCTTGAAAGGCTTCTGGTCTTCTCGAATAGATTGAAAATGTAAGCGAAGTCCGTGTAAGAATGTAAAAATGTCTAGTGGTAAGATATGTCCAGTGACAACCGCCTTACTATCGAGTGGCCGCTACTGGATCACAATGAGCTACGGACGTGCTGGTCAATCGTTCAGGTACCATCTCAATAACCTTGGTACTTTTTTTTTTAGTAAGCATTGAAATTTATATAGATTTTCCGGAAGCTCCCTTAAAACCTCTCGACTAACGGAATAATAGCAAAGGTGTGTCTTGAGAAACTCTTGGATTTCCTCTTAGAACGTACCGTGAAGGTGGACAATGTCATGATGGCACCAGGTGATCACTGGACGGTGCACTATTGTCATACATTTTTCAATGGTGCAACGAGAACAAACCCATAAATATCAAGAGATCGGAAAACGGATTAAGATAGATTTCATGCGCCACTTCTGGCCATTATACAATTGACGCTGTAAAATGGAGAAACACTTTTTTCAATGAACCAGCACATTGGTCTTCTATTTTCAGGAACTCGAATAATTCCGATAAAGAGACTGATGAAAATGAACAATTTCACTATTGAATTTAACGATGAGAAGTCTCAAGTTGAACTCCTGACGCAGTGTACATGTATACCATGCAAGCAAACAATTGCATTCCTCTACCAGGTCCAAAATAATCGTCGAAAGTATTGGGTTAACGTACGATACATTTAATGAAAATCATTATACCAAGGCTTTTCTCGTACCAGCAGAGTAGATTTTCCACTGCGTTAGTCACTTTATTAGGCTAGCTGGTTAATTTAGCAGCTGCGGGTGACCTAAACCAGAGATTATGACACTTTGGTGGTAAGCCCGGAGACGCGCTGTGGGGGATTGAAGTTGTATTATACATTGGTTCTGGGATAGTGTGGAGGAAAGGGCGTCGAAGCGAGATAGGGAAGAGTACAGTGTATATAAAAAAAAAATGGCTATGCTGCACATCATATCCCGCTGGCTTGGTTCAAACTTCGTTTCGCCTTGGGGGATCCTATCGTCATTGGTCAGAGAGAGCACGAGAGAGGATTTAACGTTGGGTACCGGTAGGTGGTCTATATTGCCGTGTGGTCGTTTCTTTTCACTCTATCATTCTTCGCCTTGGCCTTATGCCTTGAATATTGGCCTGGACACCTTAACTTGGGCAGTTTCGCGCTTCGAAGCATCCCTTTTCCGCCGCTCTGTAATCAGCTGAGTGTTGTTCCCATTAACACCGAATGCTGGCACGTTTTTAACGCCACGAATTTCAATAAACCCGGGACCTGTGGGTTGAGTGCCACACGGCTGCTGCTGCTGTTGGCACAACCGGTGCACGGTACTACTTTTTTCCCCAAGTATACTGGGGAAAGCAGCGAAATTCAACGGGTGGAGAACGTAATGGCTGACTATATATATGTATAGATATATTTACAACTAAAAGCAGAACGAAGGTATCTCAAGAAGGGAGTTTGCTTCAGCTCCGGTGCTGTAAAGACGTTCCATGTTTCATCTATTGGAATTCCGTCTCGGAGTTCGAGCAACGAAACAATTCTCCGCTACATTGCTTTCCACCCTGTATTCTCTCGGCTAGGATTCTGCCCCAAAATAGCTGACGGTTCGTAAATTTTTCATACGATCTCGGAGCTTTATCGAATAATTTTTACTCGTTATAAAAAGTACGCTTCATAAAAAATCCAATTTTTTTTTATAGATCTTGATCGTTTATCTCTGGATCATTTCTGTCTGATTCTATGTGCTTACAGTCGATTGACTACTCATTGCGACACAATTTGAATGCTTTCATATTCTGCACACATATTCATTTATTCCGTACATCGGAAACGAGGTTAAGGCGATTGCAAGCAAAAGAAAAATGGGGAAAATGAAATGCATAAAACACATTTTTTGCGACTTGTTATTCGTGCCTTCAACCTAAATATTGACGATCTCGTTTCTCATTACTTTTTTTTATTGACAAAAAACCGGAAGAACTTGTCCATTCGCATGAAGATGAAGATATAAGTAGACTGGTTTAAGGACCACTTTAAATTGCTCTCTCGCGTTCGTTACCTACACTTTTGGGACCAGCTAATTATTTCATCGAAACATCACTCGTGCATCGCGAGCGCAAAATCTTTCATGCTTCTCGTCTCCACTCCAAAAGGCACGTGATCTTCCGTGTACACACGCACTCGGTGTTACACGATGACGCGAAGATTTGCGAATTACGGGGACACATTCGATCCCGCATGTACACACGTTATGTACATCGTGAGCCTGCTCGCACGACTTAATCAAAACAGAGCGTGTGGACCGGACCGCGAAATGAGAGGAAAAATGTTATTGCGGTTCGAGATCTTCATGGAATACTGCCGACAGACTCTAATTGCTACAGTTATTTTTAACAATATCTTCGACTCGCGAGTCAAGCACTCGTAAAATCTCATGCATATACATTTTCGATTGCACCAAAATAGAAATCCGTTTATTAAACCGTAGCCACTATATACTCGACGGGAAAAAATTCGTTACGTACTGACAAATTAATTATTTTTTTCGTTAAGTTACGACTTGCGAACGTAAGATATAGGTTAATATCTCGTGAATGTAGCTTCATAATTCCGTGTAGAAGCTCGAAGTGCGACAATCCTCTCAATTAATAACGATTTCGTATCTTTATCGGATCGAAATCTCCAGAGGGTGCGATGGCTTCGCGCTATAGGTGGATGTCTGAATCGCGTATCATCTCGCAATGAATCATAGGATTTGAGGATGAATTGAACTTATTCGGGTTTCACGCGACCGTAGGAGCCGGTTCAAGATTCGAAACACATCCGTGCATTCATTCGTGGAGGAATGGCTTGTCCTCTTTCACTGCCGGTGGTCTTGCCGTCTTGGTATACATGGACTCACTGTCGAATATGTTGTTCGAGACTAACAATTTATATGGATATTGCCACCAATATAAATTGTTGTTGCTATGCAAGATATATATTTCGGTTAATATACATTTTGAACCGTGGTTTTCAATTCCGTCGAGCGAGACGCACACTCGAGCACAATATTAGGTTCCTTCGCTCTAATATGCTGAACAATCCTTCATTGGCCATCCCATATATTTCGTGTTTCTTCACACACGTATAAACCTTTACGAATATATTTGTCCCCCTCTTTGGATTTAGACGCGCGCGCCCTCAAGTTCTCTCTATCTTTTTCGGAAAAAAAAAAAACATCCAGTGGATCTCTTTTTATAACCGGCTTCGGAGCGCGGCACACAGGTGGTACAAACGAAAGTAGTTCCACGAGATTTTGTTGGATATCTGTGCAGAGAAGACGAGTGAGAGGGAGGGAGGGGGGGAGGGAAAGGCCACGGCTCTTTGCTGCATTGTCCAACGACGAGAAGAGATCTCTCGTGCGGTGGCTATAACGCGCTGTAGTATTGTCCCGAAATTGCGCCCTTTGAATTGCCTCTTTGACGTGTCGGTGGACCGGCCGCGTGATGTGCTTCATCCGAGTAGATTGCGTAATCAAGTTTCTTCGGGTGAAATAAAATACTATGGATTCTTCTTTTACTTCTGCTTTTCAGTTTGTAGCTGAACATAAAGGGTTGACAAATGATGGTTGACATGTGAGCTGGCGTGACATTGCGTTATATTTCAACGCCAATATATTTTTTTTCCCTCCATTTCGTGGCACATTGTCAAAACGTCTCAATCGTGAATAATCATTGAGCTCGTATGAAAATATGGTGAAAGTACACGAATTCAATTTTGCTTCAGTATGGCCACTGCTTGATCAATTCTCAATCTTGATCCCAATGAATCTACCAACTGGATTAATCCATGAACCGAAGCGAGAATATACCTAACGCACCAATACTTTATTCTCAAATGGAATTCTGTTCACGTACATTTCCACCTATTGCCTGTACAAATCGAAGCAAGATTCCATCGCGAAATCGTTACTCACGAATTGTATACGTTAACCAATTATCAATCGATAAGTAGTTACGTGGTTGGAATGAGTTTTCATTGGGGATTTTAACCAGTGAGCATGGGAAAAGAAGGAAAAGGTTCAATAATGGCGCGTCTTTCTATTCAAAAACCTTATTACGTTTTCTGGCTGCAAGGAAAATCCAATTACGATTTCAAGACCATGGAAATGAGCTTGGAGAACATTTGTACTCGTACAGTTCAGCGTGGACAGGCCTTGGATTATGCAGCTACCAGAAACCTACCCTAAAATTGAAAGGCTTAATGATGTGCTCGCGTTGACACGGGAAGAGCGACTGTGGCGTGCTTCTGATGAACCTACGACGTGACCCAATCGGGTTGGCACAGTGCCGATGTCTGTCTGTTTCTGTATTCTCTTCACGAACTCTTCTTGTACTCAGATCGTATGACGTTTCGTTTAGTGCTCTCTGGTGGTTTGAAAGACCAGCGTTGTTTCAATGCTCACGGACAGCATGGATGGATCAACTGGGCATCATCATACTCGATGTTTATCATAATCTACACGAGGGATGCAGCATAATGATTCATCTTGTTATATAGAACGCGGACGTTGTGCTGCCCGCAGAATGAATGGACGGCTTGTGTTCTGTGCTCGGAAGTGCGAAATTCCACCAGACTTCTTAAACTCTCGATAAACGCTCTCTCCAGAAAACGTCTGTTATGAATATGATCAGCATTTTTAGCCAATTTCTAAACGATACTTTTTAATATTACGTTCCCAGAATCAGAACATAAAAAAGGTCGTATTTCACGAGATCACGTAAAATCACTAAAAAAATATTTGACCACTCATCGTCCAGAATAAATTGATCGAATGTAGGTAAAACCCGTTACGCGCGTGTATATTTTACGGCCCAGTGGAAACAGACCAATATTTTTTTCTTTTTTTTCGTCCACAGATCTTTTGTGAGCTCCGTTACCGCATAAAAATATTTCTACGTCGGTTTTCTTCATCCGTGGGTTCATGGTGGCCGTATGAGGGGACGACAAAGATACAGCGAAGAGCCACAAACGAGAGCCTCATCATTATTCACTTTCGATAACAAGGAAGAAGAAGAAGAATCGCGGAGGTGGTATTTCTTCTGCGCAGTTATAAGGATTCAATGGGAAATCAGAATGTGTGTATACATATATAGGGTATGCGATATTATGGAGAAAATAACAGGCATTTTGTCGAAAACGAGAGTCAAGCGTCTATACTTTAATGCAATTTGCATATAAGCATAGATTATGAATAACTTGTCATGTCACGTGACCTCTGCATACCGAAGTCATCGGATATTTTTTTCTCATCAACTTTCATCGGGAAATATAAACGGAATAAAAATGTCAAGCTTCAGCATGCTTCATGATCTCTCGCACACACGGTTCTGTGTGAAATTAAAAATGATCATTCTACCAGCATCAGCAGGAAAGAAAAATAATCGCTACTTGATGGCGACTTAAGGTGATTTTGAATGGTGCCTAACGACTTGGTGGCTCCGTCACCGCGTGGTCCATTCCCGGGACGGCTTTTCGACCTGGTCGCACCAAATAATACGAAGTCATGCTGAGCCAAGAGTCATCTTCGTCGCAGTCTCAACTATACTCAGGTATTATATACACGCCATGTGCACTGATACGATGCAACGACTGTATATACAGTCTCGACGTAGACTACAGATATTGTCCTCCCACACAGTCGTCACATCGTTATATCGCTGTGCTCCTTAACCTTTTGTGCATCGTTCACCTAAGATTCCATGTTATAACGAGATGCACTTTGGCTCGGTGAGCACGGACGATACATTAAAATCATTTTTAACAGCCCAGAAGGATACGTGGCTCAAAAATTTCCCATAACTTTGATCAAAGTTGCCATGAAAAACAAAAAATATCTCGTTTTTGTGAATGTGTAAATTCTTTTTTCATTCATGATACTTAACCTTTTGTACTCGAACAATTCATTTGTTACCCGCAACATTGTATCATGTGTTATTTCCAAATAAATGGAAGCTGCCACAAATTTTGTTCGTTCAGGATGCGTTGGAAATACCAACGTGAAAAAGTTGGAGAAATATTTATTTCTCTTCGATCTTTTCGAGTTACGAAGCAACCTCCACTATTCGACTGTCAGTGGAGCAAGTTTATTGAAAAATAGTCGGTAAGAATACTAAAGTAGTCAAGTGAAGATATTTGTTCGGAAATTGACTGATTTTCCAGCAAATATCGAAAAATGGTCAATTCAGCAATGATTTTACCTTTATTTGGTCAGGTTACCGGAGTTGGTACGGCATCAATGTTTCATTGGGATTCACGTACTGGCAAGTTTATATACGAGGAGTACACGAAGACGTCGACGAAAAGACCTCACGCGGTGAAAGAGTAACGGGCGACAGGATGGCGCGCGCGTGACGCTGCACATCGGGTACCTATATCGAGAGTCCGTGGTCATTGTGCAGCAGCATTGTGGACAAGGAGTAAAGCGATGCTTGGCCAGAGTAGGAGCAGGAGCAGCAGCCGTGGCAACACGAGACAGAGAAATCCTCCAGGATATCAGACTGGACACGGGGACCTCACGCCGTGATCGAGAGCTTGTCAGGCCAGCTTGCGAAGGCCAGAGCGTGACCGCACTCTCCAATGTCCTCTCTCGCTCTTGGACTCTTTCGAGTCCTCTCTTGAGACTCAGACTTCTGTACGCCGGTTACAGTGCACTGTGGGGGATGTACTTGGATGTCGTCCGGGTGGCCAAATCGAGCAGAAGTCCAGGATGTCCCTTGGTTTTGGTTATTTTAGGATCCAGGAACGTGACGTTCCTCTCATGTCCGATTGCCATTCTACATGTCCGGAGGCTTGGACCTTCCAACGCATATATACTACAGACAGAAAAAAAGAATGCAAAACATCAAAGTTTCTTGGTATGTTTGTATTTATTGACATTGAGTGACAGATTCTCGGCGTTGAACGAAAGCAAAAGAGTTTTGCTTTGTAGATGACTGCATTATTGATCGAAAAGAAAATAATTAAGAAACCGATGATGCGCCGAGGTGGCTCTGCCAAATACTGCGCCTTTGTATACATCGGAAGATATTTTTTACCTGATTGGTTCTCTTTTCATCATTGAAAGTTTCTCGCACGTTGTTGATGCCCCATGAGGGCAATAGTTCTCGTCGAATACGAGTTTCGACGAAACCATGTAAACATCAGCTGTAACCCCTGTGGTTATTTAGTTTGGTCGAAAAGTCAAGAATCCTTTCACCAGCAACATCATTCACCACTTTCTTCTTCACCCACATGTGGTCGGCTAATCGTGTGAAACGTCCTACGACTTTGTCGAAACCTTTTTCTATTAATCCTTTCATCATCCGGCAGATTCTCGTACTATCAGGTCCGAGCCTTGTTGGCTTATTAATAAATCGACATATTCCATGCTAGAAATTAAAACCCATGTATATTTCTCTGTGAATGGTCACGATTTCTTTTTCAGCAAACAAGTTTGATGTCTACTTTACGCTTAGTTTGAACAACGTCTAGCATGTATAGCAGTACTTCTCTCCACATAATTTAGTTTCATTGGAGGTTCACAACTAGAACGAGAATGGACGCTTTGACTGCAGTTCGTGGATAGAAAATGACGAGAGAAACACACTGAGAGTTGGTCCCACAATTCGTGTTTGTTGAATCGAGTTATTCCACATGACCAACATAACAACGACAGTAAAGAGAATGAGAAAGGGAGAATGAGAGAAGGAGCAAGAGAGAGAGAGAGAGAGAGAAAGAGAGGGAAAGAGATAGAAGAGCATAGTGAGAAATATGGGAAACACGATTTGGCGTTATGCCCGTGACTGGCACCAGATCCAGAAGTCTCTGTGGTTTATACCACAATGCGAGTGAGTCGTATTCTCTTGGTATTCCATGCTATATAGTAACACACTTTATGGCTAAATGTGCATGTGTCTGTACCAGTAGTCCAGTCGATTTTCAGCATGTAGAAGAGGCATGGAAACGGAGCTTGGTTTGGCGAAACTCTGTCCACTACGCTAGTCGAACAATGAATACATGACCCGTCTAAATGTTGGAACAACTTTTGGACAACTGCGTGAATCTAATTGTCTCGTGGGAGGTCAGACATTCGAATTAAGCCACGAGTGTGTCGCTTTGGAAACATCTCTTTATTCTCGGTGGCCCCGTGACGTCCCTCTTTTTTGAACTTTACGTTCGCACGACAGAGTGAAAACTTTGATGAGAAAGACTCTTCATGGTGGCAGCTCTAAAACGACAACTGTATTTCTTTTTTTTGAGGGATAGTATAGATGCCACAATGTGGGCAAAATATTTCACGTTTACGAGTCTTCAAACCTGGTATAGCAGTACCTAACGCATTGGGTACAACCACCCGGTAAGTTAGTACTATAGGTATTCCTCCAAGGCTCACCTTCCCCCCTTGACATCAGGGGAAGACCATGAAGAAGAATATATACAAAGTCTTGCGGAACAAGCGTCTAGCAGGCGCCCCACGGACCAACTCATTGCTTTCTCTCTTATTCTCGTCCCTGGACTTTTCAAGTCCTCAGGCTCGAATGAAAGACCCGTAACGAGGCTGACATAATCGAGTCACTCAACTTTTCCTACAAGAAACTCAGACACGACTCTTGTTCATCTCATTTTTCATTTTACTTTTTTTTCTCCTAATGTTTTCGTACAATGTCAATAACCGTGAATCAACAGAGCCGAGTCTCTTCGTCAAAGACCCCGTTGCTATTGATAGCAACGTTCGCATAGATGGGAATTAATCATCTTTGTATTAAATCACTCGTCCTGAAGCAATTCTACTTATTAAAACGAAATCAGAAGAAAATGTGCAATCACTTTTGTCACTGATTGTCCGTTATTAGCGTTGAATTAAGTTTCTAAGTCTTGAATTAATGTATATTTGAGCAGATCAGAATGATGGATCCAGTTATGGACTGTTTAATGAAAACCCGATAAGGAATAATTGTCGATAGGTTAATTGAAACAGGAGATGATTGATGAAGAGTGAGATGAAACTCACAGCGAGCGAGATGAAAAGAGACTAGGTTTCGTACTACTAATGCACGCGAATGCTGGTATCTTTCAGTATCATAAAGTGCAGAACGACGTCCATGCAACCACCAACCACCTGTTCTATCCTAGGGCTAAGAATAGAGTAAAAGGCGAGATGCAACATTCGCGCCAGCAAGATGCTGTTGCTTCTTATGCTCGATTGCATATATATATGTTTATACATGTATATGCGACTATACATAGCTAGGGGTCATGCATGTGGCTCTTCTTCTCATCTTTCTCTGCCGCCTTGAGATTCTCCTGTCCCGTGATCTTTCAGAGGTAGCTATGCACGTCGTTCTCTCACTTCATCTTGAAACGCTGTGTGTGCCTCTCGGACGCGGGTAATGAGAGAAAAAATGGTCGAATAATTGCCGCGACCTCGCTTCTGCACTCTTGCCGTGAGTCTCACGTTTGCGACGAGCCTTTAACGGACTGTCGGCTGTAGCCATATTGCAGATAGTATTGCAGCCGTTGCAACTCGTTGTCGTTGACTGCGGCTGATTGAAACCCGTGCTGTTTGGGAGCCTTCTTCAAGTCTGCATATTTTCCATATATCTATATGTACATAGCATCTTTCCTTACGTGTACGTATGCTATACATTATTCTATACAGTAATGGTAATATATAGTGAGCTTCGCACGCGAGGACGAGAAGCAGGAACGAGAGAAAGAGAAAGCGGACGTTCCCCTTTGATTTTGCGCCAAGCGCCAGGCGAGTCTGTCGTATAACTACTCTCGTGCATGTATGTGGTTGCGTTGCGGTTGATCTTGTTATTGAAAAAAAAAAAAAAAAAAAAAAAAAAAACACCAAACTGCACCTTCGATTGTGCGTATTTTTTTTTCACTCAAGACGTTAACAACGTTATGTACTCCTTGCACGGTGGCAAAGAAATATCGCTTTCTTCCCACCGACAGGTAGCTTGACGAGTCCAAAATATTTCTGGATTTGAGCCGACAAGAAATCATCATAACTTTGAAACTTACATGCAATTCTGGTTCGCGATTTTCCACTTCAAATTTTGGCTTATTTACAACCTAACGTCGTCTCACAACTTTATATATTTTGTTCCTGATTTCAGCAGCTGCGCTTGCACCGGATAATTGTTTTCTCCTCTTCTTATCCGAAACTTATATTCTCGTTTTTGTTCACGTAGTAAAAAAAGTTTCGGTCCGTACGAAGAAGAATTCGTATCAATTGGTAAAACGCAGAACGACAACTTGACGACGTCGACGCGCTTCGTCTCGCGTTTCTTCATGCCAAAGACCATCAGGTGTATGTCCACTCATATATACATATATGTTTTATGTGTAAATATATATCTATATGAAAAAAAGTGCGTCTTCAAAAGTCAGCGATCGCATGGCGTAGTGTGTGTATCGGTGAAGAGGGATGAGGAAAGACCGGACGTTAAACGCCACCGACCTACTTTTCTCGGTCCTTGGAATTATTGGCTTTGCTCGCTCACTCGGAGAATTATCATCTCGGTGAAGAATAAGGAACTAATAAATGGTAAACGGACGGGGCGGCGGCTCTCGACCGCGAGGTATAACGGGCAAAAACGATGACACTCGAGACCGCGCGATCCATGAGCCGAAGGGTGAAGGGTGGAGTTATTGTTTTTTACCTTCGCTTTTTTTTTATTCTAGAGATTTCACCGTCCTGCACGAGAGCAGAGGGCCCATTCGTCGTGATCGGTCGATCGTTCGTTCGTGCGCGAGTTTTTGGCTTTGAAGAGAACTCCGTCGCCGAATCTTCTCTCCTCTTCCTCCTTCTCCTCGGATTTCGGACTCTCTTATGTGTACCGTTTTTTTTCACCTCTCTCTTTTTTTTGTCCTCTTTTTCGCGAAGAGTCTCGGTCTTCGATCGCGCCGAGTGCACCACCTGCCATGACTCACCGCGTTGGCTCCCCCGCAAAACTTCACCAGATTACAAAGACTTAAATACCGGTCGTTCGGCGAATGTATAGCTGGCTCGTGCTCCTCTCTTTAACCGCAAAGAGGCTCGCACGAGGCCTGTGCTCACTCCCTCCCTCTCTCTCTCTCTCTCTCTCTTTTCTTTCTCTTGCTCTCTGTCTCGTTGCCATTCGAAGAGGTGAAAGAGGAACGGCCCTGTGCACCAGCTTTATCGTCTTTATACGTGTACACCACAAAAGGATTGAATCGGTGAGTGGGTAAGTGAGCGCGGGCTTCGAGCCAAGGAAATAAAAGAGCGAGATATATCGATGACGTAAAGAAAGCCAGAGAAGGATTGAGCGGAGAGAAGTAGATGAAAGAATGAAAGCGTGGAGGCCCTCGAGGGCTCCTCCATGGCGGGAGAATATCGTGCACCACGTGGAAGAAAACATAATAAAAATAGTGACCATAGTGTAGGATTAGCGATTCGTTAAAGTTATAGCTCGTAAAAAACGCAAATCCTCAACCAACCCAAGGACAGAGGTCGCCGATCTCTACGACTTGATTTAGTTCGAGGTCGTACACGTGAATCAACTTTCAGCTCCACAATGAAAGTTCGGCAAGATGTCGGTGATGATGGAACTGGAATGATTAAAACCCCTTCAGGATACGTCTAGACGAGAGAATACCGAGATATAAGATTTTATGGATTACCTGACCAATACATATTTACTTGTCCAATCTCTTAGCTCCAATTTATCAAAAGGAAGCTCAACTCTTCGAGGGAATTAAGTTATATATATCGTCAAAGTGCTTGCCGGAAAATAATTAATGCCATACTCACGTTTCACACGCGATTTAAAAGCACTTTATGCGAGGGCACCGAAGTCCAATATTTTTTTTTTCCGGGTCGCATATGCAGACCATGAGAAGCCAGGATCCTGCTGTCCCATGTATTTCTCTCGCTTCCACAATCTCTCGTGCCTCGCCTGTATACGTACCATATGAAACATTTTTCACGTCAATTCTTGAGCACGGAATATGTATTGCACGTCCTCACGTGAGCTCTCACACCATCGCCATCCGCTGTAATATCGTGGATGTAACAGCTCTCTTTCGTTATTTCGTGCAAACAAAGCTAAGCATATAACCAACGCAAGGTGAAGTTTGCGCGTTGGGTTCGCGTAAGTTGCGAGAGAGAAAATGGAGCCGTGACAGAACACAAAAACACTCGAGTCGTCATTCCTCTGTTTTACCAACAACAGCAGGCAGCAGTCAGTTTCCAGGCTCACCAATTGGATATCTTTCTTAAACGCAAAACGCCACCCAGGGTGTCCCTGAGTTTCGAGCCAGATGGCATCTTGAGATACAACTACTTGTGAATGTGTGACGAGAATATTCTTCCACGAGAGACATTAGCCATTTTACGGTGAGAGATGATGCTCCAACCTGCTCTTCCACTCCCTGCATCAAAGATTTTCAGGATGTGGAAACAAAACTGCTGGATATTAGATGGGTTTGGTGTTATGAGAGGATGGTGTCCAGTAGGTGACAATAATATCCTTTCTCGTTCTGCCCGGTTGAAGAAAGAAAACATCCGGAGTCAACCCCTGTCTCAGTCACGGAGAAAGATGAATCTTTCGCATCATCTTTTCCCTGTCTCGGTGGTCCACCCGGACGACGAAAAAATGTCTTCAGCCTTTTGGCTTGCGAGGTCGTTCCTTTTTTCATTAGTACCCAAGATCGGTCACGGATATCCGTGATTCCATGTTCAAGATTTTGAAGGCACATTCCCCTGGATCTTCCTCTTAAAAGAGAATGAACAATGCTCATCAATGTATCAGATAACGATGTTCAGCGTGAAATAATAAGACAAATACTAAGAAAAAAAATACTCACTCAATTGTTACGAGAATAACATTGCTCGCACAACAGTGCGCTCTTGCACAGCTGCGCCTTGACGAGATTCAACAACTTCCATATGACGCCTCTCAAGTACTGAGACATCGTGATTGTTCCAAGAAGAGTATGTACTAGTGCACCGGGAATGAGAGAGGCGAAAGGTGTTCTCGTATCTGTGCAGCATCCAACTTGGCAGGAAGGAATGAGAGTGCAGAGAAGAAGAAAGAGTCAGAACGAAGAGAAGAAAAAAGCGAACGTAGTAAGAGAACACTGAGAAGATCCGTGAGCGCGAGCAATTGCAACCGTGTCGTACTGAACCCAACAATTGAGGCTTACCTTCAGAAGGCTTTCAGCGGGGAATGAGGCTCGACCTTAGTGCATATGCACGTAGGCATGTAAAGAATGGCAATCCCACCAGAAACTGAAGAGAGTTTAAAATTGAGAGCAAATTAGGCTTTCGAGAAATCCAAATCAAGTCGTCGTCATTCATTAGGTGGATGCGTTTTGTTAAGTGACTAAAACATCAATTCCGACTGTTTAATCAATGCAAGTGATAATTTTCTGCACAATATATTTCAAGAGTTGATTGGAATTGTCGTCTGATGAATCTGTGATGAAAATTTTAATTAGGATAATTGCCTGAAAAACAGTTGCAATCCACCTACCAATAATTCTTCGGATTATTTCTCTTTAGATTCATTTCAATCGACAAATAACGGACCTGCCATTGAAATTTCTGCGAGTAAATTATGACAATGAGAGTTGCAAATTTACTCACTGCGAATCTCAGAACACGTTTTACATACCTTTCCGCTGAACGTCGAGCCTGAATCTAAAGGAAAGATGAGGAAGCTCCGGTGCAACGAGATGAAGTTTGATTGCACTCCCGCGCACCGCGCGCGCTGCAT
Source organism: Campoplex capitator (assembly GCA_037576405.1). Lineage (NCBI taxonomy): Eukaryota > Metazoa > Arthropoda > Insecta > Hymenoptera > Ichneumonidae > Campoplex > Campoplex capitator. The sequence continues at coordinate 12,448,734 of JARBWI010000002.1, read as the reverse complement.
GCTCATTACGAGAACTCTTAAGCAGAGCTGTGCAGCTGTACGCCCCAAGATTATTTCACAGACCATTCTGCAGAAAGCTTCTCTACCGTCATGAACTCTCCTGTTCGGTTATATATGCTATATCACGCGTTATATATCAGGCTCACCACCATTATGAGCGGATATTACAGTGAGCATATTTAAGGAGATTTATGAGCTCTTCGTATCATCTCCTGCGAACAGTCACGTTGTCATTCTTTCTTCCATGAAATTATATTCTCAGCTCCTCTCGCCGCCTTTCATTCACTACGAATGAAAAAAAAACGTTTTTGCGTAATTAGCGTTCTTAACATGAGAAATAATCCAAGTTTAAAATCGTATTATTCGATACTGAAAAAAATTTAATTTGACGTTTATTATTAATTCTCGAAATATGTTTCGACTTTTGTTTTTAAATGTATGAAAAATGCAATAATAAACCAAATTTGTCGTAATAAGAAAGTAAGAAATAGTCGGAAATTACGGAGTGCAACAAACGAAGATGCAACTCAGAAACTCTCGGGCGGCGACCGTCTGAATCACGCGCATGCCACCTGCCGGAGCGTGACCTCTCAATACGCGCACGCGGCCGTAAGATATATACATATAGGTAGCATGATAATGCACGTGAAGCTTTCTCAGCTCCGCTATCCCTTTTCATCCGTTCTTCATGCTTCTCAGCAGCATGAGTCTCGGAGTCCTTCTTTTTCATTCCGTCTCGTATATAGTACACATATATATAGAAACCAGTATACTAATCGAGCTATCTGAAGCATCATATTTTTCTTGGACAATGAATTTGTTAATTTATTTTGATACCGAATGGAACATTGTAACCTGAACCAGTCAATACTTCATGATAATCTTCAACTGTAGACGTTGTCGCACCATTTTTTCATTCAACCAATCCAAAATCAATTGATTCTCTCGAACTATGAAACAAAGCTATTACTGGCAACATGAAATAGCACTCCTAATTCCTGCACGCACTCAAAACAAAAGGTATACAAAGCAAAGCATATTAGAGGCCCAGGAGAGTGAATCTGACCTATTTACAGTGGATTTAGACCCTCAGAAAACCGAGCTCAACTGGCAAGAAGATTGGACAGTAATGCGATCAAGTTCATGATTGCGAATGGCTATAATACTAAGTATTCTTATTTTTTTTATACTTGCTTCGTGAAGCGCACGCCGCCACAATGGCCTGGAGCTCGTGCAGCCGGAATGTAATGATCCTCACACAGCCTCCCACTACATGATCCGTGTAGGGCTATCATTCTGGGCTCTGTTTCGAAACGTGATGCCTTCGGAGTCCTCATTACGTGGGCTTGGTATGTGTAGGACTCTATAGCTTATGTATACGTATGTAATATTCATCCATAATGTATATACATCTCAATGTATACTACATCTGAATACACGACGTTTGATAGTGTTGATTCTGGAGTGGTATGGGCAGGAATATCATCGGGTTATTGACGTACGTCACTACCCTTCGACCTCAAGACGATGGTTCGAGAGCCTATGGTCGAACCGCTCACCACCATGGTCCAGGAATACCTCACGATCGGGTGTGGCTCTCTCGTGTTGAGCGTGTTATTTCAAGCGTAGTCTTCTTACTCGATCGGACACAAGCGAGTCGGATCCAGCAAGAAATGCTTTAATCAGCGCGAACCCTCGCGAGTTCAACGTTGCCCCAGGGTCGACTTCTCTTACATACATACACATATATTTATAAATTGTTTGTTACATCTATATCTATATGACTGTATATAAGTGCGTGCGTTCTAACAGATAGGGAGAAGGAGAGAATAAGAGGATTATGTAGAGAAACCACGAAACTTGCCAACGGCAGAAAGTAGAGACTCTTAACGTATCTTGCACGAGTTCCGAACTCTGGAAAGGACTTGGAACGATCCGCTTGAAACCCTCATCCGTCATCGGTCGTCACCGGTCAGCCAATCACGTTCTCATCTAGGCACTCCGACCGTACTCTCCTTTTTTTTTAGCTCCCTCTCTTCCTCTCTTCGATTCTTCTCTCTTTCTAGCTTCCTCAGGCATAATCACGGTTACATGTACCATTCTTGCCCTCAAGCTGATTAATGGAAGATGCAAGAGCATCCTTGAAACGTCTCTCAGCTGCCCTGGTTCACTGATGCTGATCATGTTCAACGTTAATTGGGTTTTTGTACACTCTACCAAAAGTGTTAAGATTGAGTAGAATATTACCTAATTGTTATTTTTATAATATTAACTTTGATCGAGTCAATTAGTAATACAGTTGCTATAGAGATTCAATTACCTTCTTTTGTTATGGCATATGCGTTGAGGTTATCAAATATTTTTCAGTTGAAGTGCACAGCTCCGATTGCGAAACACTGTTCTACATGTCTCGTTTCGTATGCAATATTACGGTGACTGTGTATCGGAGATGGCGAAATACGCGAAATAGCTTCGGGCAATGGATGCGTCTGGTCGACTTGTCAAAATGTCGATTTATGGCAAATCTCGAACCTGGTTAATTTCACCGAGTGCATTTACAACGAGCATGGCAGCCTCTCGGGGAACACGAGCGAAATGCAGCCAATTTCATGACTTGTGTTTCTGACTACAGCAATACAGAAAGTGTTAAAAATACAGGTGAATACTAATCGCCGTAGGAGACAAAAGTAAAGAACAGTATTGAGATAAACGATGAAACAAAACATGAGATCCAACGAAATTCGAAAAAAATTATGAAAATTTTTGAAATAATAAAGTATTCTCGGCAATAAATAGAAAACAAATGTGGGTAAACAAAAATTTGGAGAAATGCAGGTAGAAAAAAAATTAGGTTAAAACGATTGTTACACGAGGCATGAAAAGTCCAATGATAAAAATTTACGTAATATCACCCAAGTCGACTCTACCTGTTCGCTCTTCGATACTGCGTTACGTGTAGGAGTGGTGAAAAGCGATGTATATTCGGCGTATACGCTAAAAGCGTAGGTATGAAGCAAATCGATTGTTGCACCTGCTCTCGATGCTGGGGCTCGCCAGGCCATGACCTCGTACACTCGTACAACGCATCCGGACTCACGGGAAGAGCTTCGTGGGGGTAAGAGGTGAACGTCAGGCTACGTATGAGAGAGTTCGAGATAATTTAGCGAGAGTGGTTAAAAAAATTGCACTGCTCCACCCGATGTTCTCGTGCGCTTCGCTTCGACTGATTGACGAGAAAGGTAAAATTGAACGTTGGCAGATGAAAACTTCTGGCAGATATATTTACGAGATGTGTTTTTTTCAACAGTTTTTATTTTGCCCACGATATTTTGGAATAACAAAAAAAACCAATTTTAAAACAAAACAAAAAAATTTTACATTTTTTCTCAAACAACAATCCATTCTTTTTTACTTCTTGCACTTTTTAAATAATTAAAATTAATAATCGAATAATTTCAACAAAAAAATCTCCTCGATTAAAGATTATAAACTAAAATTTTCAAATTTTCGAAAATTGCACATTTGTTTATATTTTGTTATTCAGAATTCACGATTTCTCATATTTGTCACGAAAAAAATCTACGAAAATCGAGATTATTTCCAGTTACAAAAAAAAAAAAAAAATAAAAAATAACAGTGATGGAAGAAAAACCAAGAGATATATTCAGGACCTCACCCAGCTCGCAGAAATCGCACCTGCCCATAGTGGCTTATATCGCGCGTCCAGCGTCAAACGATGCTGCACCCATTCCTCAGGGGGCGTTCGCGGCGTTGATACATATTTGCTCTGCAGTCGTAGAGTTCTTTTTTTTTTTTTTCTCGTTCATATAGTAATCACATATGTGTGGAGGCACGTACCTGCGCACATTGATACATAAAGTACATGGGAAACATTCCATATGCTAAGGGAATCAAGCCGGAGGCTAGCAGTAATATGCATTTGCAGTGAAGGAGAGAATTGAGTACAGGTTTTGCTGCGCTATAGCGACTATGGTCGATGCGAATTTTTCATGAGACCGATCGTGCGTTGATTTGCTCGCTGGACACGAGGTATATGGTGAAAAAAAAAATTCCACTCGGTCAATTTTCTAGTGAGTCGTGGACATTTTGAAATGATATTAGTTGATTCATTGACTTCTGGCATAAATACGAGAGCCTTTGTTTCGTATCTTATCATTAATATTTCTCATTCAGCACTCATTATTCGGGGATGAATTCAGATCGTGAAAACTGCCTGTTCGAAGGCGTTTCTGTTGAACAATTTTATTGACGAGGAATATTTATATTTTTTTTCTACGCAGCAAGGAAGTTTCTGCCCTTCATTCTTAATCGTCGGAATCTTTTATCGCCTAAGTAGGTTACGAATTAATCTGAGTAGTTTTGCGTGGGTGCACTCGCAATTTATTAGTTATTTTGGCAATACGAACGATCGCGGTGTCGAGGGCACGCGCGTGAAAGTTTAACCTCTCTTTTTTTTTCCGTGAGCGTTGAACGGAGCTGAAGTAAAAGGATTGCGAGCGCGCGCGCGACATATCGCGGACAGCGTGTCATGACAACCACAGCCACGAAGTAATAAGAATTAATGCGGCTGCCACTCAACTAAGAGCACGTTCTTACAAACATATTCTAAGAGAGAGAGAGAGAGAGAGAGAGAGAGAGAGAGAGAGAGAGAGAGAGAGAGAGAGAAAGAGAGGGAGAGAGAAAAAGACGGAGAGAGAAAGTGCACAAAAAGTAATAATAAAAATAAAAACGTGAGGACATACTGTTCGGGAAATCGAGATACAATTCCAGTGGGATGAGACACGAATTATGCACGTGCGCTGCAATTATTACGGTCGGTCGTGAAATCTTGCCACCTCTCAACACCCGACAGGGACCAGTGATTGAGACAGAGAAAAAGGAGAAAGAAGAATTGAAAATTTTTGCAGCGTAACGGCCGAGGCATTCCTAGCGAGATAAAAAGAGATCGGTGATGGATTTGCATGCGGATTAGTATTTTGTGAAATCATTCGGAACGCAGATGCCCTTCGCGAGAACCAGTTGGATTACAGCCACCCTCTCCATCTCCTTCTGTCGCTCTCTCTTTCTCTCTCTCTCTCTTTGTCACTCTTCAACAGATGAAATCTTTGTCGACAGGTAATTTCTCGTTAAACCTGTACGATGGAAATTTCTCAGTACTTATATGCGTACGTTTGCGTTTGAATGGCGGAAGGGGTCACGTCGTAGGGATCAGGAGAGTGTATTACGAAGATGCGAAGATCGTAAAGCTTCCGGCTCGTTGAATCGAAGAAACTCTCCTCGTTACGATCGCACGTATATAGTAGTTAGAACACGTTACTATAAAGTAGAATCGAAAGGAGATAAAAGGGAAAGAAGAGCTTGGATCCTCTTCAGCAACCGATATATATATATGCCAATAATTGACGGACACTATTATTTATTAAATGTCTCGCTTCGTTAATAGGTCGAGACTCTCGTTTATCAAGTTGAGATACGAGATCGTGGCAAGATCCTGGCGATTATATATACGCAGTTCTACTTCAAATTGAAATGGTGAGGTCCACCGCGTCCTCTCGCGATCCCGCGCACTTGTCCTCTATACACTTAAGTTTAACATCAAGTTCATCGTCGAATCCAAACGTGCACACGCTTCGATATACCGTACATATGTTCATTTATATATGCCCGTATATAATCCATCCCCTCCACGATCAAACGATTTATATCAAAACGCTCTTAATTAACCGGATCTCATTGAAACCGGTTCGTTCCCAAGATATGCCATTCGAACATCCTTCTCTTCCTCATCACATGGTCGGCGTGAGGACACCCTTCAACTTATTGCCTTTTTAACATCATATATATGCTTGAGGATTGTATGACACGAACGAAACTATTACTCGGTAATTATGGTAAAATATTGTCATAGAACGAGCCTCATTAAAAAACATTTCGATTTGATCACCAGCACGCTTTACATCGAAGCTCATCCGTAATGAGTGATTATTATTGATATTCCTTTTTTTTATTAACGTTTGATGTAAATAGAGCCAGTTTTTCTTTGGCAGCCCCTTTGAAAATCCAGTAGGCGATTCTACTATCATTCGATGAATACAATTCCTGATCGAAAAAAAAATGGAAACAAGAGTTGATGAATACGAGAACCAGAATCCAGTCTCATGATACGGTGAGTCTCGAAAAAAATGTTAAAATCTCCAGGAAATCGTGAAACATTGAGCCAGAAATTCAAGTATACGAGAGAAAACTATGTGAGATAGCTTGACTCGGGTTTCGATAAAACAGCTCGTTCACGCTCCCGTTCCGACGAGGAGTCATTTGTACGCGAGGCGATTTCATACTTTTTATGCGCGTTGATCCAACACCGCGTCGAGAAGTTTCTGGCTCGATCACTTCACTGCCGGTTTTAATGGCGGCCACCGTGTGGATCAAAAGGTACCAAAAAACGGCATAACCTCATTGAGTCCAGGACGGATAACTTCAGTATAGGAGTCGTTCCGACAAATGTCTAGAGAATTCTGGCAAAGCTGATTTCTCGCAGGATAAAAAAAAGAAAGAAAGAAAGAGGGAGAGAGAGAGAGAGAGAGAGAGAAGAAAAAAAGTTAAGCATCGATTTAAATTCGTTGCGTCGTTGATTCTTTCGTGTCAGGAGCGATCTCAAAGTGGCTCCACTCTCACGCGTTTACGTATCACCCTTCCTCACACTCGCCGTTGGAACTTACGGGCTCGAGTACGGTACAGCGGCAAGGTGAAGAAGTGGCAGGGGGGAGGGAGGAAAAAGATAAAAAATCAGGAACATGGGACACACGAAGAAGGACGAGAACGAGGATTTTCTGAAAAGGCTACGCACACGAGAGAACGTGGCTTGTTGTCGAGGCAACAGCAGCAGCAGCAGCAGGAGCAACAGCAGCAGCACTTCAAGACGTCGGCGTAATTGGCGTAACTCCGATTTGGCGAGCGTTCGTGTACGTGCGGATCGAATTTACAATCGTTTCCATCGGCTTCTTATGGTTCGAAGCGCGCGCGCGCCGCTTGCAACACTCACCGCTCTACAATATATATATATCAATATATCTGTATTCATTTAACTGTTTTCATATCGATGTACAACCTTCGGCAAAGTAAATTACGAAGCTTTTATTAAGTTTGTCTCAAATATGGTGTATCAACCACCAATGAAAATGACCATGTCATAAGAACATCGCATCTATTAAAACAGACGTATTTGTACTTTTTGACGAAATTGGACTTTCAACTTTTTCCACAACGCTCGTACCAGCTCGATATTTTTTAATTAAAAAAAACTACATTCGAGCGAAGCCAATTTTTGTGCGGTTCGATATGTACTGGATGATTGTTACAAAAAAAAATTCAATAAAGGGCATCGATGAAGGAGAAGGAAGAGAGAAAGAGTCGCGGAAAAGATTGGTGCATCGTAAGAGTCGGCCTTTCCTGGTCCATCAGGCGCAGGCACAGGACGAGCAAATTTTTTGGCGAACTGCAATGCGGGTTGCCTGGATCCAGGCGCTTTTAAAGTAACCTGTATCGGTTCAAACTCTCATATAGAATTTCTGTTCGAGTCCTTCGTATGCACTCGTTAAATGCGCGCTTTTCTCCCATTGATGCCGGTTCAGTTTCCAATACGGAACGAGAGTTGCTCACTCTCGCTGCTAATGAGATTGAACAAGCCGCCGATTCAGCCTCTCTCTCCTCTTCCCTCTCGCAGCATCGCGAGTAATCACTGAGTGAAAAAATTTATTGATATTCATGCTCACACCGCAACTCCTTTTACACGCCTATCGCGGCTCAATATTTCCAAGAAAGTGTGGTCAAAGGTGCTTTAAGGCCCGATCAGAGTTTTCCAATCGTGTGTGTTTGTAAGCGTTCCACACAGACAAACAAGATATTAGTGCGATATAAAAGCCTACAGAAATTAAATCCGGTAAGTTCCAATGGACTCAAATTCCTGCAATCGATTACTTGAATCGATGTACGTTGCATTCTAAAGAAATGTTACAGCATTTTCGAGCGATTGTGTCGGATAATTTTTAGATTAGAATATTGTCGACTGGCTGGTTCAATGTATTTTGATCTTGAAATATTGAAACGCTATTTGCTTTATTGTGCAAGATTTTCGTGAAAAAACTACAAAAACCTCTTTTTCAAAAATTGTTAAGAAAAATCCTCCGAGAAAGCTGATAGAAAAAATAGAATTTTTTTGTTTCTCCTCCATTTTACATTTTTTGAGGAAATTACAACACTTCGAAGTGAAAATTCCTAAATTTTATGTTCACCGAGTAAGATATAGAGTCGCAGCGTGTGTCACTCATAAGCGAAGGTGTGCTGTTAACAGTCGTGATCGTTTTTCACGAGAAAAAGAAGAAGATGAATAGTGGAAGAAGGGAGGGGGGGGGGGGGGGGAGGGAGCGAGGATGGCAAAAAGTGAAAAGAGAAGAAGTGGCAAAGGATCGATTCGTGATGGCACGGCGCAATACCACCGACCGCGATAATTCCTCCATTAACTTTTTCAACCACGCGCCGGCCGATTTAATGTCCTTCCAATTTTGACCGGCAAGTAGGATCGGTGGAAAGGATATCGGTGGTCGAGAATTCGAGCGATTTGTCTCGGTTCTTTGGAGTCGGCGATGATTACGAAAGACGGTAGAAAATTTTATCCTTCTGAAGTAAGTAAGGAAAGCCATCGACGAAGCCATCGAGGTTCATCACGGTGGTGGCGTCCAAAAAGTGGAACTTCCGGTTCGCGCCCGTAAAGAAATAATAATAGGTTGGCGGTTGACGCGAAATTATAGGGAGAAATAGATCTATTATGAACACTTGGGAAAAGAAAGAAAAAAAAATTATTTTAAAAAATCTCCAATCTGTGAATTGCATTGGTATTTCTGGACGAAAACATCATCTCGGATCTGGCAATCGGAATACCACATGCGGAACAAAGAGAGAGATGAGCAAATTGCATGTATACCGGTCTCTGCTTTGCTCTTTCTCTCTCCCTCTCTTTCTTTCGTCGTCATCGTCGCACGTGAAAATACACCTGCCGTTTTTGGTCCAGACAAGAGGAGCGAAAAGAGCTCCACTCTCAGCAGCTCTCCGATGTCTTTTATATTCAACATGCGCTATATACATGCCTCCTTTGGACAATATTTTTCTTTATATCGAAAGATTTCTCCATACAACTTGAAGAATAAAAGCTCGAGAACTCGTGTACACTTTATGCCCCGTTTCTATCTATTAACGGACCAAATGTAGTCCACGAGGTAAGAGAACATTTGAATGGTTCAACTTTTATATTTTTTGCCAACAGCCTCATGCTGCAGGACTATTTATAGATGCCTTTTTTTCATATAGAAATACGAACTTGTAGGTAATGAGGCCTTTTATTTCTAAGCTTTCTTTGCCCAATTCATTTCTGGAGTGCATATTTTCACGGTTCACCAAAGAGTAATTCCATATGCCTGGAAGAGAGATAATATACCTCAAAAAGGAGAGAGATGAAAAGAGAATCCTGACCCGTTCGACTGCGAAATTTATGCGGAGACGATCGAATAAATCAGACCACGTGATGCTATAACCTTTTCTTCCTTATTCACTTCGTTCTCTCCCTCGCGATATATATGGAATCGGAGTTTTTACTGCCGAAAATGGATGATTTGTTTTCGCAGGCTCAGCAGGTCGGCGCAAATGCCAACGAAAGAAGCAAACTCTGTGAAGAATATATATATACATAGGTATATGCATATCGTACGAAAATATATATACAGTCATGAAAGGGTGCGCATGGTGAACGAATTGCGTGTCGGTCAATGATTTACTCACGCCCTCGTAACGAATCTATTAATTATTTATGGGCTTTCGGGGAATTTATATGCCAAACACCACGGGGAATCCCGTCGAGGCCATCACCAACCATAATGCCCAATATCCTCTTTCATGATCCTTATTCTTCGGACTATATTCACTTTATGCCCCTAATACAATGATATTTTTTTCTCCATTATACTCGTATGAAAGTTTTACTCCGGAGTACGTTTGCATAAATCGGTTAAAAGTTATGAGCGATATTTTTCAAGGATAATGATGACTTTCGAAAGTAACTTCAGTCGATTCCACGCAAAACCTCCTCGAAGATTCAGAAGACGGTTCCTTTCAATTTTTTTTTTAATTTTTATTTTTTTTTTTTCGTGTGAGAATTTTGCCGCCGTAAATCCGTTCTGCAAATTGGTACCACACCCCTTTGCTACCCTTGCCTCGCGCCCATACAAATCTAAGGGGTTCGTAACGAGTTCACGCCCGATCCGCCGACTAATTGTGCTCACGAAAGGCGGCATTCCTTGATGGACTTAGGGCACTGTTTCACCAGGGTATTCTTGAAATTGAAAAAAAAAAAACGTCTGCATAGTTGGAAACTCCACGAAGACATATGGTGCGCAAAAGTATCAAAAGCTTTACGAAATTCTCAGGGTTCATTCACGAGAACTATTTTGCGCGAGTCATTCAAGGAGAGATAGAAATAGGCGTGTTCGTACAGCGTCTCTACGAAAAGGAAGAAACTTCATTTGAAACTAAAATCATTCTGATGATAGACGTCGTTGAATTACTTGCAAATTCGTCACGGCTCAATCCGTATTGGCGTTCAACGATAGTTTCAGAACTTTTGTTTGTTGGTGAATCGCACTTTGGCATTTTCAGGCAATAGTAGGAGGAGAAAAAAAGATGAAAGTGTGAAAGAATCTCGATGGCTTGTTATTATAATGAAAGGACTTTCGAGCCGCGCGCACAGGGTTAACCAGAAATGAGCTAATTAGAAGAAACGGATGAGCTGCTCATAGTTTCTGTTGCTGTTAATCGTTGATTCTCGCCTTCGTCTTGTAACTGGCACGGCCCAAGATGAGAATCGAGCCTGTAGTTTGGTCTCAAGCTAGGCGCAAAGTTGTGGGAGCACAAAAAACATTCAGAGTCAGTCTCATGGGATGGGAGAGGAAAGACGCAGGGATATTAGTCAGGGACGACACGCGTCTATGACGCTTCTGCGGTAATTTGAAGGCGTACCTAGAAAAGGCGTAACTCGAAAGTAATTATGAGTTAAAGATACCGCGGTAATTATAGTTTCGGTGCTGTCTAACCCCAAGCTCTATGAACGTGCTTCATCTCGTAGAGAGAGAGAGAGAGAGAGAGAGAGAGAGAGAGAGAGAGAGAGACCGGTTCAAACCGCGTACGTGCATACTTTATAACAAGACTCCAGTTGCTTGTACAGTTTTGTATACGAGATGAGATGAAACTCAGGAAACGGAGATGCGAAGAGAGTAAAATAGAAGGAGAGAAACAGGAAGATAGTAGACGATGCAAAAAAAAAAACTTCATTGACTAACTCTCGACGACCTCAAAGTTTCGCCATTCGTTCCTTCTACGTTTCTCCAAAAGTTTCTTGATTGTATGCTCCTTTCGATGAGAAGAGTTCTTCAAGCGATAGTGGACTGGGGAAAAAAGAAAGCGGAGAGTTCTCAATCTCGTTTGTTATAATCCTGGAAAACCGGATAAAGGAAACTCTCTCGGGAATGTGTATTTAACTGGGGAGCGAGAAAGAGAAAGATGAAGGAATAAAGGAGAGGGTGACAGGGAGAAAGAGTACATGTAAGGTTGATGGAATGAGGAGTAAAACGGATAACCATAGAACCACTGTTGGCTGACGAGTTGGCCCGGTTGTTAAAACGATAGACACGTATCTATCCGAGTGGAGACAGTTCGAGTACTACGAGACGAGTGTTATATACATTTGGTACCTATCTTTATGTACTCTATATATACATACACTCAAACAGTAGTTCTCTCGTAGTTTCCATTGTCCACAGTTCGAACAATAGACCACGAGCTGCATCTCGTTGGATTCTGTGTTCGCGCCAATCGGTCCAAATCCTTTCTTCGAATTGGTGATCTCTGTGTGTGTGCATGGTCCGATTGCTTCTGGCGCGGTTTCTGTGGGCCAAAGTTTCTGCAGTGTATAGCAGACAACGAAAAAATGAGTGAGAGAAAAAGAACGAGAAACGTAGGTACGGATGGTGTGGCCTCGTGGCCGCGGAACGCACCCAGCGGGAATCCATTCACGAACTCAGGCGTTAAGAAACGGGTTCGGAATGAATTTCCAAGATAATCTCGTGGCCCGGCGTTAGTGGAGCATTAAAATTGTGCCACGGTCCAGCCATATTTTGTCAGTGATGACAATGGCATCCTGTCACAACATGTACTTATTCGCGACAGTCTATTCTTGTTCCATACTCAACTTTGTACAGTTTAGAATTATTCTCTGCTCCATTAAAGCCTTTTCGTTGAAAAGGCAAGATCGTGAAAATGAGATAATGATGGGAATTCCGGTAGTGCACATTTTCAGTGGAACGATTTAGAGAACTTTCTTCGTTGATTCTCGAAACAAATTTTAACCTCTTTCAGATGTTAAATCGTACGGCTGCGGTCTCACGAAACATTTACAAAATAAAACACATTAAGGGAGCACTTTGAGCTAACATAAAATTCCTTTTTGGTCCTCTTCCAATGATGATTGGCGAAGGTTATGTGTAGAAACATTTGCTCCGGTTTTTGGTCCAGACTTCTTACGCACACGCAACCACATGTAAAGATACGTGTATAAAAAAGACCTTCAGTAATTTAACGAACAACGGGGATGAATCAAATTGTAAATCAAATAAGCTCTCCTTACCGACCTAATCTTCCACCTCAAAATCGCCGCTCCCGAGCAGGACCATGCCCAGACCTCTGGGCAATCTTATTTTTAATCAAACCTGATCGTCGCTCGTTACAGACCTGCATTACTATGCTCCTACGTCGCATATACATATATTCAAGGGCAGATGATCCTGTTTTCTCTCTTCCATACTCTTCCCTCGCTCTCACTCAACGGTCCATTGTACTCTAGATTGACTTTTTATGCACGAGGGTAATGACGTCCGAGGTCTTGACTGCAATTTGGTTTCCAAGTCGAAGCATGTGTTGACGTACATATACTGGAGTACTACCCTAAAGAACCCTTGTCGATGGGACTCATCCTCAGAGCTCAATTTCTTCGTTTGATTCAAGAGCCGATATTCGTTGTTTATTTATATCGTCACAAAGATATAAATCGTAAGAAAATTTGATTCTCTGACCCAATCAGGAGATGAAAATGAAAACTTATCTCTCGTTGTTTGAATAAATTTTGTGTCAATTCGCTGGATAAAAATGTTTAAATAAATGAAGAAAAAATATTCGACCCGATTGTTTTCCGCAGTTTTCTTCGATCTTTTCTCAAAATTCGGATTCACCGGTCCGGAATAGTTGCGGCAGTTTGTATTTTAAATTGTATGAGTTACGTAAAGTCCCGCGTTGTAATTTTTCGCAAGCACGTATCACAAGGGATCCGTAAAGAATTTCACTTGACGTTTGTATAGGGCTCAGAGAGGAAAAAAAAAGAAAACGTTTCTCTCGTCGAAAGAACGTGTCCACGAGGTTTAACGGGGCACGAAAACTGGCGAGGATAGTTAAGCGAGTCGAGGATGCATTCACGGGTCCGGAAGTGGGCGGAACTGCAGCCTGCGCTTCTGCATTGTGAAGCGTAGAGAATTCAGTTTTTTTTTTTTTTAACCTTCCTCCTTCATAAGGTATATAACACATGAGCATTCTCGGTACGTATATGAATGAGAGAAGAGGAGAGAAATCGAGGTGCATGGAGCACCTAGAACCAAAAGGACATCCGATATCCGTAATACCGTAATAACAAGAGCATTTATATATTTTACCACTCTATAGATCGAGTCTGTATAGTTGAAAACGAGCGAGAATGCGAAGGAAAGAAGATTCTTCAGTTTGCTCGAGAAAACTTCGAGAGCAAATGTACATTCGGTAAAGCGCAAAAAAATAAAATCGTTCATGCATTCACGTGAATGGTGGCGTAATCCGTAAACAGGAAATCGAGTGGTCCTCTCGCAAATTCGAGAGCTTGTAAAAAATCTCGAGTGCACCGATCCACGAGAAAAAACTCTGAAGTTCAGACACGGCAAAGTGTGAGAATAATGCTTGGAACAAAGGTCTGCTTTTTATGACTCCGAAAAATTAATATTCCAGCCACGAGTGGGAAATAAATAAAAGTGTTAAATTTTCGGAATAGACCCGTAACGAACGCCCACACTACAGCTCGCTAACGTTGAAGAGTGAGTGCATTGTGGTCCACGGATTCAAACTCAACCCAGCTATGAATCGTGGCACAAAGCTTTCTCTATTTTTACCAAGAGGTCACAGACTATGCTGTCTGGCACAGTGGCTGCTGCGCCTGCAGTCGGGCACACCCCGTACAGCCCACTTCCCTTTTTCAACTATATCTATATATACGTGTCAGAAGAGATATGAGAAACCGAGTAAGAGTGAGAAACTATCGCCTCAAAGTCGAAAAAAATGGGACGCTACGATTTTCTGGAAAGGATACTCGAGACTTTCACGATGGTCTTCACGTGGTTGCTCCCTAGGAACTCGTAAATTTTCGAATCTTGAAATCGTCACAGTGCCTCAGGGCACGCGCCCAAAATTCCGTACTACGTAGAAAATCCTTGAGAAAAAAAAAACAAAATCACTTTTTTTTTCTGTCATTTCAGCTACTTTGCAATGCTTTTTCAAACGTACCGATAAGATACTGGAGAATTTGGTTCTGCCGTAATCATATCATTCATCTATCAATGAATTCTTCATGTCCAGAGTGATCCAATTTTTATCAATGAAAAACACTCAAAATACCTTTTCTTCCTGTAGTCCTCGATCAGTCGAAGATTGAATGTGAAAAGATTCAGTCAAAGTTACCAATTGGTAAAGTGTATTTCACTTCCAAGACGAATGTAGCAAAGAACTTGTGACAGGAAACCGCATCTTGTGGAAAAGCCGCAGTGTGGCGTGTGCTCGAACGTATTTAATGAACCGCGGAGTTGCCAGCGTGATCTGGACAGTGTCTTTCAACGACAGGCTACGATTTTTCAATGCGTGTTAAACATTATACATGTATACATCAGAGAATAGGGCATAGACATTTGGAACGTCAAACGTTGCGGGCGTGTTTCAACCATTGCAAACTTCTGGAATGCACAAGTGGTACGGTAACGGGACACCGGAGTGGTGCAAGTAAAAAGCGTGTTGCCAGAGAGAAAAAGTGAGACGGAGATAGAAGAGAAAATGAAACTCTGCATAGAAATATATACAGTAACAGACGAATGGAGGCACAGAGGGGTCATCGTGACAACAAACAGGAACTCGAAATGGGCGGTCAACTTATCGTATTACGAGAAGTGACCGAGTGTCTAAGAAAAAAAAGAGAGAGAGAGAGAAAACCTGAAAATCGCAGTATTTGATTTACCGACGGAAGTCGATTAGCCACAATCTTACACGTAATTGGGAGAAGGCAGAAACCTTTTTAATGAGTCGTAACGGACTGTTCTCGTTAAAATTTTATACATTCCAGATTTCCCAAAATCGAAGAGGTAAAAGAAAAAATGTTTTTTTTTTTTCAAATTCAACGAAATTTCGTAAGAAAAAGACGTAGATTTGATATAAATCCAATAAATCGATTATCCTGAAAAAAGTGTTGCTCAAACTCTAGCCCACACAAAATAAGCGTGCTGCTGATCATACATGCCCGAGCAAATAATCGACTCGATATAAAGTTCATTCAACAAAAGAAAACCGAAAGTGCAAAGGGGATAAAATGCGACATTGATAGATACATGACAATTTAATAGGAAAAATCTTTCTTTGAATTGAGCAGAGACATATAGTAAGAAAAGTTATTTCCACAGTTATTGGCCATTCAAGATGCCGAAACAAATCCATTCGTTGGCATATCGATGTCATTCTCCATCCAGCAAGAATCCCGGTGGTAAAGATCCTTCGGTGGCCCTTAATCCGTATCCGTGCAGCTTCAACGAAGCGCGAGTAGATTTTCTCAAGGTGGTGGGGAAGAGGGTAAGAAAATGGTCCTAGGAAGTACAAATTCGAAGGAACGATCTTAGAACTTGTGTGAATGAAGATGCTGATCCTAAATAAACACACGCGTACGAAAGGAGCCACACGACTGAGATCCCCACCACGTAGAAGAAGCGCGTGATCTTGAATCAGATTTTAGGGTAGGCCAAGATTTAGAATAGAGAGACACACGAACGTCTATAGAGATGTCTTTCCCTGTATATACCTGGATAGAAAACTGTTCCGCGTTCAATAATTCTTCCGGAACAGCTCTTGAGCAAACAAGACGTGACAATGGGCAAGCATTGTACATTTTTGCGATGGACCTCTTTTTCGAACGTAGTTCACCATATCCTTAAGAAGAAAACACAAATAGGAATACTGGCATTGAAGCCAGAGGAGCTGAGCCGAGCTGATAGAGTGAGAGAAAGAGAGAAAGAAAGTTGCTCGCATGTTTCTTTCGTTCATTCTCGTGCCGTGGGTTTGATCTGACGTTTTTTTTTCCTTCAAGAAAAAAGGATGAATTGGTGCGAGGGCGGAAAAGGTGATGGCTTTGCCTTGCCTACTAGCCGCCCCCGCGTTTTTCCTGCATTTTATTATACGTTTACACATTGATGTATACACGTGTACATATATACGAACTATATATGTGTATACAATGCACAGCCAATGGACCTTCAATAGCCATTCATCCCTTCATCCATTCTCATCGCCGTTATGTCACCCAGCATCTCCACACTCCTGGCCCCATAAAACTTGTCTATATATGGTCACTATAAATGGTTACAAGAGTCCCGAAATTCTCTCGCTCGCGAGATGGACGATCTCACGCAGTTCGGACCGGTCAAAATGATTGATCGCGATCGAAGCTGCGCGACCGCGGGAAACGATGAAAAAGACGAGAGAATTGACACAAAAAAGCTAAAGGAAGAATCGTCGAAACGTCCTCGACTGGCAGTAGCATGGCAAAGGAGAAGAAGAAGAAGAAGAGCGCACGCGTCCAATAAACGCTAAGAAAATATACGCTTCTCCGGTGCACAGCCTCACGCCGCAGTGAAGGAAGGGAACAGCAATTTGTGCGTGAATCGTGAACGAGACGATTTGTACGCCACAGACGATCACCGATGTGCCTGACAGGAAGACTTCAAAATGATCCACGTTTGTTGCTACTTTTTTTACAAACATCTAGATATACGTATATATATAAAAATATATAAATGTCTACTAAAAGTTGAAGAAACGAGAAAACTTTTGCTCACCGTCACGCTCGATCGATTACTGTACTGACAAAGGAAAAAAACTGCCTACTGCAAAGGTCCCAGAGTCGCAGAAAAATACTCGGTAACGTTGAAAAGGCTGTAGCCTCTTTTTTCTCTTTCTTTCTTTTTCTTTTTTTTTTTTTTTTTTGCAAAGAAAAGAGGTACCAGAAACGTGTGCGGTTGGCAGCAGCGACAGGACGAATCTGCGAGAGACACACGGGGTATATAGAGAAGCGAGAGAGAACTTGGCTCGAGATATACATTTCGCTCTTCTCGAGGAGTTGGATGCTCAAGAGATGGGACAAGAATGTAGAAAGAAAGTAACAAAAAAGTGCAGTCACGTTGTGCAGTATAAGAATTGCCTCGGGCAATATTCCACTGTAAGTATTTTCTCTCCCTCTCCTCTACGACTTTCTACATCAAACGAGAACATCCCCCGGAGATCTCCGCGTTACTATTTTGAGTTTTTTTTTTTCCCCCGCGTCCTCGAGAAGCGACATAATAAATACCATTTCCTTTACCGATATTTTTATTCATTCGTCAGGGAGATTGGTCGATGTGTTTCTCCGACTGTGTATAATACCACGGGATTTTGTCTTGCGTAAATAATAAAATGAGACCAGCATCCGACTACAGCGAGAAATATTGTTACGCGCAGCTAGCTTAATGATGAAAGATCTAAATGAAACTGGACGTTCTGGGAGTGCGGATTTGAGAACTGGTATTTTGACCATTACACACACCGGTTGGAATGGAGAAACGATGAAAGGGCGTTTTTGGCATTCGTCATTATTACCGTTGTCCGTTACAGAAACGGTGGACCCGCAGAGCACCAAGCAATGGAGTAAAAATCTTCCTAGTGTATTCACTGTGTATACAACATGTCTGTGTTATTTCTCTCGGGTCACACAGGAAGTGGGTCGGCCGGATCAAGGGTCGGAGCTCTCGGCCCTTTTACCATTTTACGATCTGCAGGACCATTCAGGTGTAATGGTCAGTTAAAGACTATCCGACTAGGAAAGCACCGGTTTTTTTTTTTCGGGGGCAACTCGTAAACTGTACGGAATAGACATCATCCGGTAACAGTTTTTTATGTGGGTATATATATATGTAACAAAAATCGGAACTAGACACTTATCTTCTTCTGCGGATATACGGTTTCGCAGGCGAAATAAAAAAAAAAAAAATTTAACAGGATTTCTACGATCCAAAAAGAACTCAAATGGTTTCTTCTTTCAAACGTAATTTTATACGCTGAAAATGTTCAGCGTGCTCATTGGAATTGCGCAATTAAAATCGTGTCCGGGAAAAACGTAAGATGTGTAACGATCATCGGCGCTTACGAGAGGCCAAAGAGGACTTCCTACGTGTGGCCCACCCGCGGAACATCTCAATCGTACGAATCATCTGTAAATTCATGTTTACCCACGTGATCTTCGCATAACAAACGAGAAATCCTTAAATCCTAAATCAACCTGGTTGCTGGTGCCGAAGCAGAAGTGGGCATGGAACACACAGCGCTGAAAGACGAGAGCTTTTGAGACGAAATCCGGAGACTGCAAACAAGCTTTGCAACCGAGTGATGGTGGTCCTTCATTTTTTTTTTCTTTCTTTCGCTCACTCAATATCTCTCGCTCTCTCGTTTCGGAGACGTTGCAATCTGGCAAAAGTCAAATATTAGAAAAATAAATATAGAGAGTACTCTCCTCTCCGCATGCTGCCTGGATGGTTCTTGTAAGATATATTCAGTCTTCGTTTCGTAGCAAAAGATCACGAGAAAATTCATTCTTTTTCACAAGATTAAACGATTAAGAAATTTTCAATTCGCTCTCTCGCATTCTCATCATTCCTGGGAAGACGAAAATTTATGTCACGATTTCTGAGAATTTTATGACACATTTCCCTCTGACAAACGTCCGTTCAAAGTATCCCGTCCATTTGTCCACATACAGGTTGTCCCCACAGTACTGTTTGGAAATTCCATTGGCAGGCTCATAAAAATAAATGTATTCCCATAATTTCATTATCTCAAGTGCGTGTTTCTTTCGCTTATTTTTTTCATTTCTTATTTTTTTTTTTTATGTTTTTTTTTTTTCACTTCGTCGCAGCATCCATGAGAATAAGAGGATCGGTGTGAATATAGTCTTGGGACGTGAGCGATAAGCTCTGAGCGAGTACACACAAAACGCGATCTTCCATAAGAGCTGTCGTAAAAATGCTTTTCGCGACTCTCCCGGGGATTCCACGTTTTCTTACGACTCGACACACGAAGCGGAAGAGAGAGAGAGAGAGAGGAGCGAAGGGGAGGGGAGGACAGGAGATGGCTTCTTATCTGAGACTACGAGATGCTCTCACCAAAACACACTCAGACATACGCCGAATCACACGTCGCGCTCCAGTAGCACTCGAAAATGCACGGGAATATGGAGACGAAAAAAGATATGAGGAACAGAATAAAAGAACGGCTGCAAAACAATGGCCGCTGTTCAAACAGCCATTACCACGTTCCACTTCAAACAAACACCGTTGAGACGCGACTCGGTCGAAAATTAACGGCAGCTTCATCCGAGAAATCCAAAAAAGAAAAAAAAAGTATCCTGCTCCAACCTCGTCCGTCATATTTCGACGACTCGGATGAAAAAATAAAGACAGAAACTCGGACTTATCCCTTTGGTCCTCGAGAACATAACCACCCGGCTACTCACAACATCCGGAGACTGAAATAATAAATATTTAAGAAGGTCTTTCCCGTCGCCCTTACTTAACATATCCCTTTGGAAAATTGGTCCTCTTGGCTAAACGCCGACAAACCCTTTTTTCTCTGTACAATACGAAAATTAGTTCGGACCAGAGAGGAAAGTTAAAGAAAGACTTATTGCTACTGATTACTGATGTTTTTGTAGGAAAGTTTGTTGAGTATCAACTCGATTTGCTCAATACACCGAAGCTGTTGAACCTTGTAATAATTTAGAGAGTCTGAAAAATCTTCAATTATTTTCTTTTATCACTGATTCGAATTTTTTAATCACAGCTACGAATCTACCCATAGATTGTCTGATTCATTTAAACGATGAATACAAAATTCAGGCAATGATACTCGTGCAGCTTCACCAACGACAATTAAAGCAGAGAGTAATGCTGAAAACAAAAATTTCGAAGAAACTCTTTTGCGTAAGAGAATTTCATCAAATTTGACTAATGTTCATTGAAATGAAGAAGAAAAAAAATCAATTTTTCTCTTTCAGCCGTAAAGTGACGTGAGGAATTTCCGAACTATATATTGGTCTATGTCGAATACAGGGTGATCCTCTTCATCGTCCTGACTGACGAGCTACGCCCCCTCCTAATCGCTCAATCATGAAAAAAAAAGTTGAAGAAAAGGAGAAAAGTCGAACGTGAGAGATAGTGCAGGACGAGAGGCGAATGCATGCTTCGTCCGGTATCTTCGTTTCTCCTCTTTTTTTTTCTCTCATTTTCATCGTCGTCGCATTTCTTTTCCTTTTATTCGAGAAACAAACTGAGACGAAAGAGAGAGAGAGAGAGAGAGAGAGAGTGGTCGCGGCAACGCCCTTGCACTCCACCCATCCATCTCAACGTGCATATATTTTTGGGGCAGCTAGTTTTTTTCCTCCCCGAGGGAGATTTATCACGTATATCCAAAGCGCGAAAGAGAGGGAGAATCTTGCTCTGATTCTCTCCAACGAGAAGCCTCCAGTCGCGTTCCTCTTGGCTAAGAAATCTCGTGCTCGCCTTTGCCAACGATAACCTTCGTTATACACAGTGTATATATATGAATATACATAATGTAGAGTGGGTTATACTAACCGGCAAAAGGGGATAATTGGTAGAGCACACGAGAAAAAATTTCCTTCAAATATATACGTCCATCTACCTATGCTGTAAGGCATCGTGAAAATACGATACTAATAAGACGTTTTTTCTTGCGTTTTGTTTTGTTTTTATTTTCTTTTTTTGTTTGTACCGAGGCTCATATATCCCGTTCCAATTATCTTCTGACAAGAGGGAGAATATATTCATTCGTAACGAGGGCTATTTGACTGTTTTGCATGTCTCGACTACCGAAATTGTGCACCCGATTTTATGTAGACCATTTTATATTCACTGATCGTGCAATTACGTGAAATTCAATCCAATCAAAGATGAATATCATAAAACCTGTATTTTATGCTCAATCGTTTCTGCATTTTCGTCTCGAATGTAAACCAGTAGTTGATCAAATGTCAAATGAATTAATTAAAATACGAATTATCTTGAAGATATATTTTATATCTACTGATTTCATTAAAACTAAAACAGTTCTACGAGAATTTTTTTTTTTTTTTTAAAGACCCAAGCCGACGATCCTTCCGCTCTCTCGTATCGACCAATTCCCTCAGCATCGATTGTGCTTCCTTATTTATTGAAAATTTTTTTTATATGAACGTGTCCAAAGCTACTTTATACCTGCAAAAATTGTTGAATTTGGAACGCCGTCCGTGTTTACTCAAGGCCTGCAATTACGAGGCATCCATCAACGGTTGTCTGCACCTTTTTGGCCACCTCAATCCTTCTCACACTTTTTTTTCCTTCCTTTCAGCAAAACCTTTCATCCGCTAACACGAGTTTCGACTTGAAACAGTTTTCGAATTCGTGCAAAAACTCGTATTGCTAAGTTTTTGTGAAGATCATAACCAGAAAACATACGAAATTTTGATCTTCAGTTTTTTTTTTTTTTTAATGATTTCCGATCGAAGATACATTTTTTTTCTATCCGGATGCTGAGCTAAAAATCAGTAGAATGAGACGAATGAATTCGGTGAAATGATTTAAACAACTAAAAATATAAAAAAATTATGAAAACATTTTTTTCTCGTTGTTTTTATTTGCAGTTGGAGCAGAGGACGCGTACGTGGTAAGCATTTTCCGGTTTAACCTATTGTATATAATGGTCTGTTGATTTCCAGAAACCTTCACACTCGAGAGTGAACCCTTTGGGACGGCTTACGAAAATATTTTTGCACTAGATGCGGGCCACGAGTGGTTTACATTTTCCTTCAAAAATTCCACTTCATTCTTTTCTCTCTCGATCTCCATCTTTCTAGGGTCTATGCGAAAATAAATAAAACACTGTTTCGGTAGTTGGTTCTCATCCAGGCTGCTAAACGTTTCTCGAAGCAAATGCGAATTAGCCTGAACAAAAAGCCCCAATCTTTCGACTAAATATACATTTGAACGAGTCATATGCAGCCTCAGTTTAAAGATTCGAGCAAATACAGGTGAAAATGTACGTTTTACAATAATCATCGTTTATCCTCAGCAGACTTTACAAAATTTCAATCTGAAGACGTCGAAACGTTGTTCTCTTTTCAAATAAATTTTTGCGATACAAACATTATTCATTTTTCGTAGATCTCGAAAAATTTTATCACTTTTTCCAAACAGTTAACGCGATATTTGGGTCGAAATGTTTTTTTCAAATTTCAAGATCGCAGCATCCGTTCAACACGGATAAGGTATGGACCACCTAATTCTCCCCTTTTGGCTTACCGCTCGAGTGCCTCATCTCTCTCCCCTACTGTTAGCTAGCGACAGCGTAACTGTGTAAGCATAGCAGGCCGAGGGCTATACTCAATCATACACCGACTTTCACGGCTGGATCGCGTGTGTGCGTACATTAGGATCTGCGGTCCCGCGGGCGTTGAGCAGAGCGCGCGAGAGGCACGAAACGCTGAACCACGCGGCAAGGACTCGTGAACCAAGAGATGTGCATCTATACGCTGCTTGTACGAACACCTTGCGTCCCTAAATGCAGAGGAATAACCCTCGGGAGAACGTATCTACTCTCGGTCCAGGCAACGGAGAAAAAAAAATAGAAGAAGAACAAAAAATGAAGATAAAAACATAGCGAAGAAAGGGAGAGCGAAAAAACAAATGTAAAGAGAATGAGGGAAAGAGGGAGACGGAAGAAATATATAAAGGGAAAGGAGAAACAGAGAAAGGGATGAAAAAAGATTGAGAGAAGAATGAAACGAGAGGGAAGGAGTACGAAGTATAGATGAAAAAATAAAAAAAGAGGAGTAAAAAACGTAGAGTTGGCAAAAAATGATAGTAAAGATGAAGAGAAGGAAGGAGGCAAAGATGTAGAGAAGGAGAAATAAAAGAGAGAGAGAGAGAGAGAGGCGAGATCGCGAGAAGGAGAGAAATTTTTGCTCTCCTTTTCTTTTTTCATCCCACACAACTTTTATTATCTCTTTCACTCTTTCACGCGTTCTCGAGCAAGCCCCATCGAAAATTGTTAACTTCGCGTTGTTTGATCGCCGAACAAATTCATCCTCGGAGCGTGCCCAACGGCCGTGATATCCGGATGCTGGGCGCGATTTTTTTGCGCACGAAGGGTGTAAGAACCGATCGCCTATTTGGTCCACTTTTTTTTTTAAGCTTCGCCTCTAAAAAAGAACTTTGCTCTCGATGTATACGGTTGTGCCCAAATAAAAAGGGAGAAACCGCAGGATCCAACGCGATAAGTGATGTTTGTTGAGTCTTTTTATCAACTGCGCTTGATACCGATGTATGGGGCGTTCTGAACTCGGATAAATCGACTGTAAAACACATGGTGTACGCTACTTTTTTCAAATACGTTTCAAAAGCGTCATAATAATCCGCAACAACTTTTCCCTGCTCTTGGTCACTCAAAAAACGATAAAACGTTTCATTTTTTTCCAAAAATAAGTCGCTCAAGCTTCCTGAATAAAAAAAATCCAATATTTTTCGATCGAAAATCTGTTTTTTCAGAATGACAAATAATCTCAGTGCTCCAAAAAAAAAAAATCAATTTGCATGATTCAATATTCCGTTACAATGATCGCAGTAATTGAAAAGCAAACTGGACCGAATGGAAAATGACTATTCCAAAAAAAAATATGAATAAATTAGTCGATTTAGTACGGAACATCCAACACATAATATCCAAGATGTTCTCACAGTTTCCAAAGACTTCTCAGCACTGAATGATGCACGTTGGTAGCGAGGCGATCGTACACTTTAAGACTCGAGTAAAGATGGTGCGATGTAGATATATATTTTGAAAAATATGAGCAAGCTATAGACGAGAGAAGGTAGCTCGTTACACTTGAGCGTTGTGTGTATATATAATGCGATGTGCATACCATGGATTATAGACGTGAGAAGAGTGGCGAGATAATGGAGTAATCTAGTTCGTGGTTAACCCGGCTCCACCTCGACCTTATCGCTATTCACGGTTTAGTTTTATATTCGAGGGAGGCAAACATTTCGAGGACGCTCATTCCTTCAGGGAGACCGAAAGAACGAGCATATCTTAGGTAGAGAAAGAGAGAGAGAGTACATCGCTTTAACGGTCCTTCACGAAATTGCTTTCTTGATCGTTTCTGCTTTCAAACATAATACAAAGTTTCTATACTAATAGGAGAATATATATATAGATTTTTTTTTTTTTTTATTTTACCTCGGAAATATAGGGTTATATTATACAGGAAAACGTATAGCTGTATATGGATCTTTTTTTCACCTCGATTAGTTTCCTAACCGTTAATTATGAAGCGCTTTTAGGCGGTACTTTGACACCTGTGCCCTCATCGATCATCGTACGAAGTGGTGAATGCCAAGGGTGTATACCTACATTTCGAATATTCGGTGTACATCAACGCACTGCTGCCTCTGTGAAATAAATGTCTGCGCGATCAGGAATGTATAGGTGAACGAATAAAGAATAAAAAAAATCTCGGAGCTCTCTTTCGGCTTGAGATATTTGAGTTCATTATCTCTTCTTGATGGAGATCCGACAGTGAATTTCTATCAAATTCCAGATCTGGGAAGCTCGTATTGAAGTATTTAAAAGGCCGGGTATTATTTCACTGTTTAAATTCTGGAGCCTCTGATGAGAAACGGAGGGTTCGACTTTTTTTTTCATGATATCTCACGATCTGTTATAGTCCGAAGATTGTGTTGGTTAAATCTTGATCGTTATCGGATTGTTTTTCATTCTGGGTACAGTGATTTATTAATTTTTTATAGGAAAATCATAGATAAATGAAATTTATCGATTCGACGAGTTTTAATGTTAGAAAAAGGTGATGAAAAATAAATAAAATTGCAGCGAAGCCAACAGAAGGCTCGAAAATTCAATGAATTTGTTGGACAAATGATACCAAACCTGTTTACAATTCGTGACACCTGATTTTGAGTCTCTCGTTGACAAAAAAAAAGTTTGGTGAAGAAAAGGGCCATTTTTTGCTCCCTCTAATACGTCTTTCCCTTGAGAATTATAACGAGACCACAATGTCGTAGGTGAATTAGAGGCGCGTCGCGATGAGCAACGATGAGAAATGACAAAAACTCGTGATTCGCATCTTTCAAAAACATATACCGGATCACGGGATAAAAAGAGGACCCTCGTTGGTCATTTACGTCGGTGGTAACAAACGAGGTTGTAGAGTCTTCCTTCATATTTTCTGCCAGCTTTATTCCAGAGGGGATTGCAGTTTGAAAAAAGAAGAGAGAGGAGCAGAAAATGAAGAAAAAAAAAGACAAAAAAGTTCGAAAATAAATCATAAATAACGGTGTAAGAGAAAAAAATTTCTCCCCGGCTCCATCATCTTATTTGCCAAGAGTGCCGACGCGAAATTATCTCGCGTTTCGGGCTTTTGCTTGATTTGTCGCAGCTGCCGCGCGTTGTTGCAAGCGAACATGTACGAGCGTCTCCTCTGTCCTGCTGTTTGACGCCTCGTTAATTTACTCACCTCGTCAAGAAACGCCTTGTACGGCCCTTTCAAATGTGATTTTATCCCATCTGCGAGGTGGAATAGACAAGAAAAAAAAAAAAAGTGTGTGTATATAGAAATAAAGGATTTTCAATTTGACGAGAAAGGAATAAAAAAAAAATATTGACTCATCCTCAAAATTCGTGAATCTTGAATTTACTCTTTCATAATTTAAACATCATGGGATATTCTCGAATATAATAACCATAAAACCCGACCATACATGGTAAACAAAGAATAATGAAAAAACATTTAAAATTGGCGCACGTTTGGAAAAAAAAAAACTGTACAGGCAAAAAAAAAAGTCCATGCATAATTTTAGAATTCGGCCATAATTCTCGTTGGGGTATCTTCCAAAAATTTCTATTCAAAAATAAATGAGGGTATACCAAAAATGAAAATAAATAAGTTTGCCAAAGAGCAAGTGCAAACACGGAATTGATTACGAGGCAAATTCGAGGTGATCGTTAAAAGTCGTTTAGAGTCACGACCACCCTGACACTCGGTGGCGTCGTCCGTCTGGCCCTTGAGATATTTTTTTTTATGCAAAGTGTGTCAAAAGCGTTGCCGAGACGAGACTGTTGGTCGGAGCAGGGTCGATGAAGAGGGAAAAAAAAAAAATTGTTTGCCACGAACGGTGTTGGTCGGTATCACCCCCGGGGAGTGAAGTTCGAAATCTTTCGACAAGGAACAAGGTAAAAAAGAGAAAAAAATGAAAAAAAAATTGAGAGAGAGAGAGAGAGAGTGGAAAGAAAAGAGATCGATTTTGCTTCTGCAAGCATTTCGGGTAGTTATGAGCAGGAAAGAGAGTTCTCTGCTCGCTCTCTTCGGTCTCTCTCATACGTGGACGAGGAATATGGAAGAGAGAAAAGGAGGGAGACGCGAGTAAGAGAAGGAGGGGATGATTACACGTGTCTTTTCCAACACAAAAGGTTCGAAAACCAACACCGTAATACGATGGAGACCCAGCGCCCTGTAATCTATTCGGGAGGAGCACGTCCAGGTTCTACTGATCCACAGGACTACCCTGAGTAAATGTGCACGAGACGCGCGCGTCCCCAGGCTCCGCTTTTCCCCTTCCTCCTTCCTTTTTTTCGATGACGGGACAGCCATTTTTCGAAAATTGCGATTGCGCGCGCGTGTATGTGTGCGCGCGCCTTGAATAAATCTCTATACAGACGCAATAATTCGTCGACACGTGAGCCTGTGTGTGTATGTGCTCTTTCGCAGCCTCGAAATAAGGTGAAGATTGGTTCGAGCCGAAAAGGAGAAGCGCGCACGAAAACAGGCAGAAGACACGGACGAGAAGAACCAACGAAATATTCCCAACCAATAGCCCCGAGCATCCCAACTTATTATTTGTTCTTCGCAGCGGGACGCGACGATCAACCCTCTCATATATATAATACAAGTGCAAACATACACGCTGAAACATCGCACGGTAGTTATCGAGACTATCAACCTCCCCACGGGACCATCGAAATCCGTGACGGTGAATCGTGCGTTGAATCTTTTAAAATCACACAAAAATAAACTAAAAATCGCGCTGACAAACTTTCCTGGACCAATCTTTCGGCTTATTTTGTACGGCTCAGCAAAGCCTGCGTCTCGTGGCGAATTAACTTTGGTAAATACACAAAATTTACGTTTTGACCGTTATGCTAATTTTTGAATTTATTTACCAGGCGAACTTCATGTTTTCAGGCGTTTTCAAGACTGTAGATTCGTTTTATTACCAGGAAATAAGGGTATAAATTGAGGATGATTTCTGTAGGCTAATAAATAAATAAAATCTTTTTTCGGAAATTTTATTCAAGTTTATCGATCCTCATCATTTTTTCACTGATCTAACGTGCGTAAAGTTTTTATTTTTTAAATTCTATAAGAAATTTTCAACTAGTTCCAAACTGTCGATTAAATATTGTGCCAAATATGAAGCCAATGAAATTCAGCGTCGAATTAAAAAATCAGTCTTTGTTCATGACGATGATTTTTTTGATTCAGCTCGATTCATCCGGCTTGTGTTTTTGTGTCCAAACGTCATTTTTCTCTTCGCGTTATATTTCAAATGTTTCAAAATTGATCAGCTTTACGTTTACCGAGTACGGTACCTGGTTTCGGGATGGTGCTCTGGATATGAGCGTACTTTGGGTTTTTCGACGGTCGTTCTTGAGCCTCATTGGTCAAGCTCATCAGTGACAGGGCCGGTGATTCGGTCCTGCACAGATGAGTTCCTTGATTCGGACTCTTTAATGATTTTTTAGCCAATTTGAGAGCTCCCGAACTTACCGAGCGAAGTGTCGAGGAAACTGGCTTCATTGTTTTGGCATTAGGTAAACGCGACGCTTGAGACGACCTGGGTGAAGCTTTTTTCTCGATGTTCAGAGCTCCCGAACTCACCGAACGAATGCTCGTCGGTATGGTCGACAGTCTCGAATTGTTGATGTTGATCAGAGCGACGGTAGACACGCTCTTTATGCTCGACAAATTTATTTTTTCTGCGCCGGGACTCATCCTCGAGGAAGTCGGTGTTCCTGGGAAAGCGGTCAACGATCGACGCCCCATTTTCGGACGTTGGATCGTTCTTGCTGCCACCGAGTTGCGATTCAAACCAGGAAAGCATCCCAGCGTTGACAAACGACGAATCGGACGTGTATTTTCCGGCACAACCGTCTAAAGAGAAAATAAAAATTAAAAAAAAAAAAAACAAAAATGACGATTACACGCGAGGATTTTGATTTTCCGCTATTCGAATTTAAACTGAATAAATTTTACTCGCCTGTAAATCTTCGATTTTCTTCACCACCTCCGTCGCTATTTCTCGAAGAATTTTCAATTTTGTACGAAATTCAGGAACATTCAGATTCGAAATAGAGAAATCATCGATTCCCAAACCGTTGTTTGGAGGAAATTGGGGAAGAAGAGTTCCTCCAAATTGATCGTCGTTCGAAGAATTTTCGAAATTATTTTCACGCACGTACGTATCCGATCGCACGAGAGTCGGACTCGATTTCGGTACAGTCTCCTGTGCAACGTTGACGTTAATGTTTTATGTTGAAACACCCGCATTTGCATAAATTTCATATGTAAAAATATGATTGCATAAACCATGCTACTCGCTCAAACGTATACGAGGTACGATGAACTACGATGGTTTTAGAAGCAATAAAAAGAACTAGTCATCATTTCAAACTGTAATAAATAAACATCGTTCAATATTTATTACCTTTTTTTTATCGTTCGAAAAATTGTTGTCTGCACTATCCACGGTATCGTCGATCTTGGTTGGTAATGGACTCGGCTCGACAAGGCTCATCTGCTCGTTCGGTGAATCTTTGAAGTCGTCCGAGGCCGGTTTTTCAAGTGTTCGGAGCCTAGAAATTTTTACGATTTCACTGAATTACTTATACAGAAAAAAAAAGCTCATTATCGATTTAACACATTTTCTAATTTTACGTATGATTTTTATTTTTCTACGTATATCTCAAAGAATATAGGACCGAATAAAAAATTCAACACTTTATTTTGAACCGTTCATAAAAATAGAAATATTTCATTTGAATCGGAAAGTATTTTTTCTCGTAATCGAAAACTTTTTTTTTTCCTCTACCAAATTGAATCCATTTATCTTGACGAATTCCCGCCATTTTTTCCAAGCTCATGACTAAATTCGATTAATCGCGAACAAATAGAATTCAATCGACGCAGTGTGCCTGAAATTTTTGTTCCTGACAAATACTTCACAAATAAATTGAAAAATTGAAACAAACAGAAATTCAACTAACTCGCGATTAAAACGTCTCGGTTATTCCAGCCAATGAATTCCACTAACCTCGCGATATTGCCGCCATTTTCTCCATGCTCGTTATTAATTTTCGGAATATCGGGAGCGTCAGGCGTGATTACCATTATTCCGACGGAAGGTGTTTTTACGTCATGGCTCGAATCCGCGAAAACGATGTTGAGTTGCGAATTGATGACTTCCGTGGTCGCTTTGACTACTTCTTCATAGGTTAGCGGTGTCAGAATAGGTATTAAATTTCGGTCCTGTTTGAAAGAAAAAAAAGTAGAATTTCCGGAACACTCCCGTTTCGATTTTCAATGATTAGAAATAAACGAATCGACTCCACTTGATTCATCTCGAATTTATTAAACAATTATTCCAAAATCCGAATATTTGATTCATCAATATTTGATTGATATTTGATTGATCAAAAAATGCATATTTACGTTGTTTGGTGCTACGAAACGCCGCAGAAAATTCACGAGTTCCGTTTTGAAATATTCCACGTTCATTTTGAAAGGATTTAGCACGTAAGCTGTCAACTGTTGTTCAACCACGACTGAGCATAGCTTCGTATTCTCTGCTCGACTCTATCGCCGCTCTGGCTTATTTAATTTCGCTCGATAAACACAAATTCTGTGTTTACATTCATTCTAACTTGACAACTTTACATCGAACGTATCGTGCTACGATTCCCCATTATTTCACGATGCTTGAGAAAATAATATTCATCGTGAAATCATTGAAATAGTCAAGAAGCTTCATCTCTTGCTGCGATTTTCTAAATTCGTGATAATCGATCCATAAAAATGTGCAGTTTCGATTGTTCTAGTAAATGAAAGAATTATTTATTTCAATTATAAAATTATTGTTGACAATATTTCTAAGAATTATCTTAATCAGTGGAATGAATGAAGAATTTTTATTTATTTTTTTATTCATACGAATATAATCCGTTCTCGTGGAAATATACAGAACAGAAAGTCTATTTATTTTGAATAAACATCGTAGCACTCGGAGAAAAAACAACAAAAATACGGAGCATCAGTCGGGTTGGCAGATGGAAACGTATATTTTTTCAGCAAACTGTCTCCCGTTCCGGCTAATTCCCATTTTGCTTGAAACGACACTTATCAGCCTCGATGGAGACCAACTACCGAAACAGTGGTTTATTTATTTTTTTTTTTTATTATTTTTTTTTCTTCTCGTCCAGCGAGAGAAAACGAGTGAGACGGAGAGTATGAAAAGGTAGTGGTTTTGAAAAACCACTCATGGTCTGCTCGTTCGCATAGAGAGAGAGAGACCGTGCAAAAATGTTTTTGTTGGCCGATAGAAGGATTCGGTCTCGAGTATACAGAACCTTCCGCAAATAAACAGACTTTACCAACTCGGAACAAACTTCGAGAGTGTTTATATACCTCGAGTGAGGAATCGGTGTAAAAAATGTTGTACCAATTCGTCGCTGGTCGTTCCTACGGAAAAAAAAAAAAAATTTGTACGAGTACCGCGACGAATCAATACACCGAATAAAATTCAACAGCGCTTTGAATGAATATTCGAGAAATCGAATTTAAAAAAAACGAATCCCATGAATAAAAGAATTAACATTTGCCTCCTTCATGTTCCTATCCAGAAAAAAAAGTTCAAATCGTCGAATTTTTCATTTTACTCAAAGATATTAACAAACATAAGCGTTGAACTTCGATGAACCGTAAAAATGGAGGAATCTTCCAAAATGTTCGGCGTATAAAACGCCTGTTATACACGAACATTGCTTCTCTGGCTGAAAAATTTTGGCGCGGCGGTGCTTCTCCAACGATAATTGATATCACCTGCCATGTAAATATCGGTTATCAAAGTCCGGTCTCCAAGAGTTTATAAGAGAGATGATGCAAAAACGTGTGCGTGTGTGTCTATGTGTGTATGAGAGAGTGAGACGTGTTGGAAAAGGAGAAACGTTATGCTCGCGCCTGGTAAGAGTAAAATTACAAAATGAGGGACGGCGAAATAATTACATGTTGGTTTTAGAAAAGGGCCACGGGTATTATAATTCCACGCTATTCGGCAACGGAACGGTCAAAAACCGCACCTGATGCGTATACACTGGAATTTGAGTGGCCTGAAAAATTGGTTGAAAAAAAAGAAATCGAGCAAACCTAATTTTTACGGTAAAAAAAAAAAACAAAATAAAACAAAAACAAAACGACGAAAGAAAAAGAATCGAAAACGTATACGGACGTTAGATAATAGGGAGTATCGCCGATTCTCTCGGTTGACGACTTTTTGGCGAAGACAAAATCGCTACGTGTGCGTTTTATATTTTAAGTATACGCTCCATCGACCATAAATCTCGAACGCTCGAAGCACAACACTGCCTTTCGAAAAGAAACTTTGCGGCTCCGATTGCCGATAAAGAAAATTGGAAGATGCAAAAAAGACAGAGGCCGAAAAATAATGCCCGAACGAAATTTTACTTCGTTACACGGGCATTCTCATCGTAACGGTGAGATCTTTCACACCTCACAATCAGAGCGAAAGCCAACTATATATAACCCTCGAATCATACAACAACAAAAAAATTGAAAGAGAAAAAGAATGAAAGAGAGAAGACAACGTCAATTCGTATCGTTAGATCTTTTCTCTCAACACCTCCCTTATCGATACACTTCTCTTCACACACGCCCGGTAATGACACGTTACGAACGTTCTCGCCCCGAGCCTTATATTGGTTTTGAAAAACACCGGGTTTGCTTAGTAACCCGATATACTATATAAAGCATACATGAAGCATATTCGCCTCTTCATTTCTATGTGTTCGCGTGTCTATAGGTGCTTCTCGGTCCTTTTTTTTATATCGAGGCTGAATCAGATCGAAAAGATCCAAAAGTTTTCATCGCGTATTCATCCCCCGTGTGGCGCTCGAGCACTTTTCTGCTTTCGGTGTAGAGATCGTTGAAATCGATTCGTGGATATCGAGAGCTGATTATAATTCGGTGCAGAATGAAAATTTATTTAAATTGAGCTGATTTTGCTGGTGCATCAAAATTTTTCGATAAAATTTTCGTTTTGTCAGAACTTGAAGATTTTTTGACTTTCGTTGTAACGAATCAATTCGATCGATTATGAAACTGTTATCATTAATTAAACTTTTTAAGAATCGAAATAGTTTATGAAAATGAGAATGAAAGCCTGAAAAATTTAGGGTCGAGAAATGAAGAGTTCAGTGCGCGGCTGTCATCGGGGAACAAGGGTCTCGGGCCTAATTCCGCAATAAGAATCTCCGAGTTTGACTAGCGTTTTTAGACCTATAATTACAGAGATCGTAACGATGACCAGTTATTAAAATATTTCGTTTAACGAAAAAACAATCTCATCTTTCCCGCGTACAGTGCTGCATTTTTTCTCCGTTTTCGAAGCTTTGAGTTTTTGTTCCACTTTTTTTTCTTTTTTGTTTTTTTTTTTTTTTTTAAGATAAAAAAGCCGCACGTGCTCGAGTACATCTTGGTCATCAGCTCTTTCGGTGAAATGTGTTGTGTTGCTGGGAGTTGAGGGTGGAACTGGCTCGAGCCATCGTACCATCAGTTGAGAAATCCGATACAATCGTCGGAGGCAAAAATTACGAAAAATGAAGGCGTTTAATTCCGAGAGATTTCACGTTTTGATAATTGAGTTTTCGATGCTCTCTGTTATTAGAGACATTAAGAAATTTAGATGAGAACTGCTTTTGGAGAAAAAAAAATCCTAGAAATTTCGGGAATAACAAATTCGAACCGCTGAATCAATTTTTATCGTGAGCTCTGAATCTAAAACGCTCGAAATATCAATGAGATGAAAAAAAAATTTGCATGTATATGTAATAAAGTCAATGAAAATATTTTTCCTGATTCGATCCATTGTTATATTGCAAAGAAATGATGTTACCTCGACGCCCAAGATAAATGGCAATTGGGTTGTTAACAAGCCGGAACTGGGATATATCGCAATCATCGCGTATGTATAGAAAACAAATTGTAAAGAAAGTAATCGTTCCGGCGCCATGAATCATTGCTGCGAGAAAGAGAGCGAGAGAAAAAAAAACAGATGAGAAGCTGCTCAGACAAAGTCTACGAGGTAAGAGGAGTGCAAAAAGGAAAAGAGAGAAGAAAAATAAACTGAAATATATAGAGATAGGTAAAGGGAGAGAATCCGCTCTCTCGTTATCTATCCTCGCGAATCTCTTTTGGTATTGGTCGCGGCTGACTGAGCTAAAGATAAGTAGCTCGGGGAGAGTTTTGCTTCTGCTTTTGCAGTCGGAAACTCACGGAAGAGAGTATAATCGTAGACCACAATAACTCCGAGTCAGCTGGTACAGAGAGAATGAAGTTTTCTCGGTGAAATATTTCTTTATGAATTCAAAATATCCATGGAACGTCTGGATACCAAAATCTTGGTTGATTGAATTTCATTTTTTTTTTTTCCATCCACTTTCAATGCTCGTTGGAAGCAATTTACTTGATGGTGTTTCGATATTTTAATCCCGACACATTCACCACATTCGTATTTGTCAACATGTTTCTTTTCTAACGTTCATTATTTCCTGGAAAATCGATGAAACCTTTGTCCTTGACGAATGCACTCTAAATAAGTGGTAAAACATAACAGCGACTGTTTGTTTGAAAAATGCTCGATAAAAAATGGAAAATGAACCAAATTTCAGTGAACTTAGAAGTTTGATTTTGCAGTGACCTGACTATTTTTAAATATGAAAGAACGAAGATGACGAAACATGGGAAATTACGACTTGCAATTAATCAATTTGAAAAGGGCTTTTTTTTATCTCTCTCGATGTCTAGTTTAAAAAAAAAAGAGTGTACGGTCAAAATAGCCGACGCTCTCACAATAATCGGGAAGCCTTTATCGTCTCGGATCAAGCAGCTTTCGCTCTCGTGCCCAGAACTTTATAACGACCGCACGGGATATTGATACCTTTCTCTTCATCTCTCTTTTCTCGCTTCAACAGGAGTTGAAAGAAAAAAAAAGCAACAAAAAGCAAAAACAATCTAGCTGCCTCAACGCAGTGTTGAATTTGCAGGAGAACTCTCGCGTTCGGTCGCTGTTACCGGCTACTGCGGCAAAATGTATATTGTAACTATTCCCTCTTCGTATATATAAATATGCATAAAAATATGTATATACAAACCTGCATATAAAGTATCAAGGATACGGCATTCGAATATTCCACAGCCCCGTGTCTATTTGTTCTATAGAATCATTCAAAAATGAGAATCCACCACGAAATCAAAATTCTTCTGAACCTTCCTTATTGCCCTCTTCATCGAATAATTTTTTTTCCAAAATCCTACAGCGAACTTTTTGAACTTTGGTCCAACATTCTTCGAGTTCAAAGATCAATTCTGACGAAATTAAACAATTGCGAGTGTATATTCGACGAAATCCTTGTGGCAATCAGAATTTTCTAGAAATTTCTAGAAATGAGCATGGAAAGATAATTTCCTCGAACGATAAAAACGATCGAGTAACGATGCTCATCTCCAAGCAATTAATTCTGAGTCGCCCTGTACAAATGTATGCTCAAGGATTTGTGGTCGCGCGAAATCGCATAACATTAGCATTTCCATGGACGTGGTACATACCGTATGGCGTATGTATACGTGCCATGGAAGCCTGGCTTCCCACGGTGCTGTACCTGATCTCGTCGCTGCATTACCGAGGATACATACGGTACACATTTCGATGTGCGAGAGTGTACATATAGTATGAAGTAATGTATATGTATATATAGATATACGTATAATGAGAGTTGAGAGGAGATTCAGGAACGCGAGATCGCAGCCGCTGGCTGACCAGCCTAGCGGAATAATGAGGAGGAGATGTTGCTGCTGTTCGCAGAGATCCTCTCTTCTCGCGATGCTCCCTGGCGTGTTCTCTTCGCTTCTACGAATATACGAGGATTCACGAATTGCTCATGGTAAGTAAGAGAGAAGGAGAGCGATAGAGAGGGGGAGGGGAGGGAGAGGAAGAGGATGAAAACATCGTTCTCGTGGCGTAGACGAGCCGGAAGACGCCCGGATGATCTCTGAAGAGCCTCTCGTGGTTCTCCGATAGATCAAGAAGCGTGCAGAGAAAGAGAGACAGTTATACTAAGGGAAATGAAGATAAATATGAAGAAAAATAGCAGAGGAAAGATACGGGCGATGCGCGAATATTCTGGAAGCATTCATATAGGTTTTAATACCGAGTTCATCAAAACTGCTGCTCGATACTCGTGAGACAAGTGGATTGACCATTTGAGAATTAAACAATCTCTGAGTACTTTTTCTTCCGATGAACCGTTGATGAGATACTCGTTGATGAGTTATAATGATTCGGTGCACTGTGTAAATTGGTCACGTCCGATTTTAAATGCAATAATCTTCCAGGCTGCTCATTTTTTGTAGAAAAGCTCATCGACGTTACTCTCTGAAAAAGAATTTTGCAATCTCACTTTTGTCTGTAACTTTTGAAACTTCCTGTAAAATCATAGTTATTTCTCGATGTTTCTTGCTCACTCCCCCGCTACTCTCTCTCTCTTTCTCTTCTAGGTGTCCTGGGCAGAGAGCTCGCGCGACGGGTTCTCTTCATCTCGTTCTCCCAAACGAATGCATATAACAGCATCACTCCATGAGTTTCTCGATCTCACCGGGTACCGCGCTGTGGTCTTCATATGGGGGGAACACACGTGACACACGCGAGTGGCACGCGCGGCCCTCGCTTCAGCCTTTTCCTCGTCTTCTTTCCTTCACCGCGATATATACCGGCGAGAGAGAACCAGTTCTCTCTCGCGGATGCTATATGGAATAGAAATAACGTTCCTTCATCCTTCTTATTGCCTCTTACCGTGTGCGCGCATACACACTGGAATTGAAGCCACAAATCCTGCTGTACTACATGTAGATATAACGCTCTTATGCCTTTTACATTTTACCTGTTTTTTTTTTTTTTTCAAAAGTTGGTGGGAAAATGGACTCGCTGGTGAAACTTACAATTTTCTCTCGATTTCTGAATATAATAAAAAAATATTTATTCATTGATTTGCACATATCTTCAAAAAACGCCAATCCAATTTTATCAAATTCGCAACTGTTTGAAATTGTTTAAAGGAAAAACTGATAATCGATTCGAACGTGTGAAGAAAAAAAAATTGTAAAGATTCTCAATTCATTAGAAAAAAGACTTTTTTTGCTTGCAGAATTGAGGAAATTGATTTTTTTTTTGCAAAAAAGACTTTTGGTTGGAAAAACTTCTGAGAATAAAATATTCTATCCATTAATCTGTAAATTTAGTTTAGTCGATATATCGAAAGCCGTCAGTGGTCCAAATTAACGCCTATTTCTTAACTTACGCGATATTTCTTCATGCGAGCTTACTCAAGTAAATGATCTCCACTCTCATGACACTCGAGCGTCACTGGTCCAACTTCTTCTTGTACGAATGTACCGTATCACTTGGCTGTGACGACGGGAGACTTCCATACAGGTATAAAGATCGTTCAAAGAAAGAGCTTATCTTGATCGAAGCAGGAGATTTCTTCTCCGGCATCCAGGACGTTTCTTATCGTGATTGGAGAGGGAATTAAGATTGCGGAGAGCTCTCAAGAAACGATTAAACGATTAAATTAATACCGGGCAAGCTCTCGGATCGAGTGATTCGGAATTCAGTTTTTCTTTTCCCTCTCGCATTTTGCATCTTGATAATTATGATACGGGCTTGTTCAAGACAGCTAAAAATTCAATTAGTATCTTGTAATATATGCATATCGATCCTGTAATTTCGCACTTACTTTTTTTTTCGTAATGAGCTTGTTCTTCATTCCATTTAACGTCTCTACTAAATCTTTTCTCACGACGATATCAATCTAATGGGTAGAGCAAATCAATATTTATACAATAACAATTGTCCTCTTTGTGACAGAAAATTTGAAAATATCGTTTGTATCCCGAGTCCAATTCATGCGAACTAGATTCGTTTAAACCCGGTCATTTTTTTTTCACCTCACGTTTTATAGAAGAAAAACGGCTCCGAAAGGAAGAATGAACAAAAAAAAAAGTAATATCGAAACAAAAAATCTCGCGTGCCCGCAGTGTGGTCACGGAGGGAGAGAGAGTGGAGATTTTCGTAAATAAGTATAAAGACCATTGTTGAAACGCTTAGAAAACCAAAGAGAGATTACAATGGACCGGTCAAACGAAATTTCAATGGGCAGATATTCCGAGTAATTCCCATGGATTCCAAACCAAATTTTCTCTTGGTTATAACCGCTTGTAGATGTATATTCCGATGCCTGAGGGCCTAGACGAATGGTCTCGTGGACCCAGAGAGAATCTCAAAGAGAGTAGGACGTCGTGGCACACGCCTGTAGAGTCGTTTCTGCCCCTCTCTCTCTCTCTCTTTTTCTTTCTCTCTCTCTCGCGAATCTATTGTTCACGTGGATTCCGCGATCCTCGCTGCGTGC
Source organism: Campoplex capitator (assembly GCA_037576405.1). Taxonomy (NCBI): domain Eukaryota; kingdom Metazoa; phylum Arthropoda; class Insecta; order Hymenoptera; family Ichneumonidae; genus Campoplex; species Campoplex capitator. The sequence goes on along the minus strand of JARBWI010000002.1, from coordinate 12,410,376 downwards.
TGACCTATCAGGAGGATCTTCATAGTCATTTCTGTTGGGTCTTTCAAAGATTATAAACGAAAGTCCGTGGGTGTTCTTCTATTATAGCCTAGTTGGATGAAAAAAAAACGTGATGGGCCACGCGAACGCATGCACTTTGTTCCAAAAGCTTTTTTTTTCGGACTCATCCGCGTCCGCGGCACCGAATTTGCCCCGAAGCCGCTAAACTCTAACCAAGCAAAAAAAATAAAATATCTTTTGTCAATAAATGATGACTTTGCGTTAAGAATGAAAAAGCAGCAGCTCCGTCTGTTCCTGCCGCGCGTTGTTCCTTTCAACCAATACTGCTTGATTAAACTCCGATTCTATCACAGAAGAACACCGCTTAACCTGAGAACAGCCTTTTTCCAAAGATTCCAATGCGCTGACCATGAATAAACATTAAAAAAAAAAAAAAGAGAGAGAGAAATAAAACCACAGACAATCGCTATTGATTTAGGAGCCTCTGAACTCACGCATGCTGCTTCTAAACCATTATTTGCTATCCACTGATCTCATGGACAATAAATCAATCAAGAATTATTAAAAAGCAACAAATGTTCTTTTGTAATCACAATTTAAAATTTATTCCCTGTCCTGTTAGTATGATCCTATAAATATTTTATTACGTCTACTCGTTAAAAATGTACGTACAACAATTTATGGGTCAAGAATTTATGACAAGCAGGATCCACCTTGCATCGATACCACGAGCAAAAAAATTGTTTGCAAATATAATAAATACCCTGCATTTTTTTCCACGTCTCTATTTTCCGCACCTTGATCCCTTCAAGACGCGAGATCCTCTTTCGCCACGAGATCAAAACAATGCAGCAGCCCACGCGTGTACCACACTCGTACACATAAAAATATATTCTACACATGAAAAAAAAAGTACACAAAAAAAAACATACAAAGCACGAAGCTATGTCGACATGCTCCGATCCGATTGAAATCCATTGTTGAGAGGTCACGCGTCGATCTCTCAGAGATTGAAGGTTATTATTGTTTAATGCGGGCAATAAAGGTGTGCATTATAGTACTACATTGAACGGCGATGTATATAATAAATGAAATGGTTCTCCCTATAAGAGGTCTTGGGTTAACCCAGAGAATCTCATCTTTGTAACTCGATATACTACTTCCAGATACGATTTTTTTTTCAACTTCGAGCCACGAGCTTCGACGACCGTTTCGTTGATACGAATGTCCATGTTCGATCAATCCGGATGAAATAAATGATGAGAGGACGAATTAATCTTGACAAACGAAATGCCATCAGTTAATTTTTGGAATTCTTTCAATCAAGATTTTTTAATCACTTGACACGAGATTTTAATAGTTTTTAAAATGTGAAAAAAATCAGTTTTTTCACAGTTTATCTATAAGAAAATCCATACAGCGAATTGAAAATAGTGAAAAGCACGAAGAATCATCGATTTCCATATTGGAAGTATTTTCTTCGCTCGTCAAGTAGTCCGCTTGTACGGGGCAATTCGCAACAAATTTGTGCCAAGCGCGCGCGGATTAAATACGTGGGACGAGAAACACGCAAGCATATTTTAACTGCTTGACATAGTTATGTCAGGCCAATATCGTTAACGCATCCATAAATATTTATACACGCGATAAATAATGCGCAAGAATGAAAAAAGAAAAAAAAACATTATTTGAAATCGTGTGTGGCTTGTTGGGACTCTCGAACAGTGACGTGAGAAGGCAACCGGAATATATTTTCCTCATAATTATTCTTCAATGGAATTGAAGATGTGCATCAACGGTTTATTCCGGGGAGTAAGAGAGTGAAATTGAAAAGAAATACGGTCGACGAGGAACCGTCGATTTCCAGTTGCGGTATGAGTCGATAATTTCTTTTTTTTTTTTCAATTTCTTTCCAAATAGCCAATATTTTTGTTTACATTCAAGTGAACTGATAATAAAATGCTACTGAATTCCGTCATTTGAATCAATCGTCAAAACATTAAATCCTCGTTTCTACATTTTTTCACACTTTTCGAGTAACTCCAATTTTCTGTGAGTAAAAAAGTTGTTGAAAGGATAAAAGCACATTGCAGGAAAATGAAGAATACATCTGCCTTATCCGAACGATCAACTCGGTCGAAGCCTCTACATAGACGGTATACTTAATGATGCAAACTGTGTGTTCTCAAGTTTCCTCTCGCGTGCTCTTTTCGCTGTTTCTTTGACGTTTAAAAAAAGTGATCTCTCGGGGAACGGGGAAGATATACGAAAGGTTGAGTATAAGAAAATCATACACGAGCGTCCCAGTTTCGCGGACGATTGGTAACTCAAGATCGATAAAACCGTCGATCTCGATCGACGTCTATCTATACATACATATTGGTCGATATCTGGTTACGAGAATATACTCACGGCGAATCGACGTTGCGCCTGAAGCGACCGCGTCTCTCTGCCCCTTTATATTACATAAATATATAGGTGTATATAAAAAAAAGGGGGGGGGGGATTAAAATATTGGCATTTGCGGTAATCGCCTTCGGCCTTCCCGTCGTTTGTGTCGAGGAAAATAATACGAATCGCGGAATCTGACACTTGCCTCACGCGAACAACGCCCAGACACACTCACTTTTATCTCCCGGTCTCTTTCGATCGCGTATATTGAATTTCCAGAATTGCCCTGAATGTTTTTGATATTCGATGGAATGAAAGAGAAAGATTATCAGAAAAAAAAAAGAAAAAAAACGTATGAAAAATAGTTGGATTAAAGATATTGTGTTCCGGGACATTATAGGGTACGAGATCGAAGCGACTACGATCTCGAGCAATTCCAACGGGATTCCTCGTTCGTGTGCTCAAAGTCTCGTGTTTGCATTTGTATGCGTGCAAGCAGCCTCCTCTGCTCTGCCGTCGCTTTGCGATTATATATGCCTGAGACTTTGAAATCCTCTTTGCAAGCTTTTTCACGGTTTTACCTTTCATATAAACACACGACGAGGGCACCGCGAGAAAACTCGAGAAGGAGAGAAAGGCAGGAGCGTTGAATCAAAGGGTGAGACAAGGAGCAGGAGACGAGAGCAAATAACGAAAGCCAAGAATAGAGAGAGAGCACTATCTCCGATGTTGGAAGTATATGATGCACGTGTGAAAAAAAAAGGTGCGAGGAAAAAATGAAGAATAAAAAATAATAAAAAAAAAAAAAAACGTACGCGAATTCGATCGCAGCGAGAGTAGAAAGAGGGGGGAAAAAAGCTTACCATATTTTTTTCCATGTACTTAAGCAAGACACCAATCCCTAAATCTTGTTTACAAGCAAACCTCCACAATACCGCGAGTATACGAGGATTTAGTGCGGCTCCTCTCTTTTCGCAGCTCTTCGTTTCGCGAAAGCCACCATCCTCTTCGCTCTTTTTTCTTTCTCAATCGTCTTTTCTTCCTTTTTTTATTCGGTTCTCTCTCTCTCTCTCTCTCTTTTGCTCCCTTCATCATATTATACTCTTTTGAACACCCTCCCCCTCTCTCTTTCCTCCCTGCACGACTCTATACCCCTTTTAAAAGTGTAATTTACTACGAAAGGATTACTCCGGTGTCGGATCTGCGTCGATCTCCTCCTGCCACATGAGAAAGACTCTCCTGTTTGCCGCAAACAACGTTTCGCTTCCAATCTCCCCCGCCCCTCCGTTTCCCTCCTTTTTGCACAAAATTCCGCCGTCTATATCCCCCGTCGACAATGCCAAAAGAATTGGCCAAAGGTTGAAATTACCACTGCGGTCCTCTTCACAACAGATATTCCAAGATTTATTTCTCCAAACCCGGGATATTCTTAATCTGGCTGAATTTCTAAAGTGGCGATTTTTGGCTTTTGAGGATTTCGCCAAACCAAACGATACACCGCGCGCACTGTCTCAGCTCACGTCAAATTTCCATTTATTGTAACCACAGAATTTTTTTTCTTTCCCAAAATAAACAAGATTCCTTTACCATTCACATTTTTTTTCTAAACTTTTCATCCTTTCGCTACCGAATTTACAAGTTCTTTGAATTTTTCAATTCTCAAATTATACGCTACGCGTCAGGTCATTCATGAATCGTTTCTGTTCGAAAAATTCCCATTTTTTCTTCGCTCTTCTGCCAAATTCTATCAATTTTTCAGTAACAAAAATTACTCCGTTACGATATTTTCATCGACCCCACGAAAATGGGAATCCGCTAATAAAAGATTCTCAAAACTCCAGTTTCTTTTTGCAAAATAATTTCATTCGAATACACTTTTTTCTTCTATTTTCCTGCACAAATAAAATCTCGAACAATTTCGAACAACTTATCAGTTTATATGCGAAAGTTTCATATTCCGAGATGCAGCCTTTCGTATTACCATTCACAATTTTTCCTACTCGCATGCAGCAAGGAAAAAAAAACAGGAAGAAAAAATATGTACGCGTTTGAAACTGGCTCAAAGCTGCAAAACTTTGCTGACTGTTGGTTATCAGGTTTGGGATTGGCCCGAACCTCAGAGTTGGAGAGATGAAAGAGAGACTTGCTCTGGTGTATACGAAATAGAGGGCAAAATGCATACACCTCCACCTCTGCCCTCGCAGCAGGATGTCTCCGGGCCAGTGGAGCGTCTCCTAACAGGATTAAACCTCTGACGTGATTGTATACGTGTCAAGGAAATAGAGTGGCATTGTACATCTCGCGTCGTTTGCACAAACACACGTAGATTGAATATACATATATATGCAAGAGAAGGATCTATCCGAAAAAATTAGGAACGTCGATCTCGTTCACTCCACCGAGGTATGATGAGTATTAAATATTTTTCTGCTTTCGTATCTTGACACCTGCCCGTCTATTTTCGACGAATTCACTTCTTTTTATTTTCTTATGAATTTATGTAACTGATTCCTGACCGTTTCGAGGCGGAAAGACATTTTTTTCAATCGGATATTATACAAACAATATGAATTGGGATAACGGACAGATTTTTATGAAATTGAGTTACTCGAAGTGACGTTTTTTCAACCGGACTTTTCACATGTCATCTGCAAAATTATTTGAACCGATTCTGAATTTAACAGTCGAACAATTATTGTTTTGGGAGAAGAATGATATCGACGTTTCGCTGGATAGAATTCTTCAGTGAAAATTTTCTTTTTTTAAGCCTGCAACAAATATTTCCCAAAATAAACTAATGAATCACCTCGATTTTGAGTACGAGAGGAAAAAATATTTATCTGAGTCAAGAGAATTCGGTCCATTTATCTGTTCCACTGAGCAATTAATCCTCGAGTGAGATGTTCCATCGTTGAAATTAGGTGGATGACAAGCCCAAGACGAGCTCCGTACCGCCCTCGAAGAATAAAATAAAATTATTTTCCTAAAATTGCTCACGCGTTCGGAGGCGTGTCGTTGTTGAGCGAGAAGCATTTGACACGATGAAGCCTCAACGATATCTCAGTCTCACTTCATAACCACGAGATAAGGGATGCTTCGAACGGATAGGAAGCTCGGAACACGTGTGTATTCTGTACATGGATATGGAACAGCTGTAAATCGTGCGTCGATCTCCATTCACCGATGACACTCGCAAGCTTAAGGACACCCCTCTCGTCTTTTCCCAGTCTCTTTCTTCCTTTCTCGAGGCTTTTTAAAAAAATCTCAAGTCATTTGTAAGAAGGGTTGAAAAGTGGGAGTGTCAGATAAGGATAGAATCGAACAATGACGAGGATCCATTTTTCGTGTCACAGACGTGACAAAAAGAGAAAAAAATTTAACTATTTTCATGGAAAAAAATGAATAGTATTGAAATATTATGAATCATGATAGCAAATTGAAATTCGATGAAACAAAGACACGATTAAAGCTATCGCCAACCTGTATGCAGCGTGAAGACCGTAATCCGTAATACTTTTAAAACTTCAATGAAAATTAATCACATTTTGTAAAAGCCGGACTTTATTCAGAGGGACTGAAATGTCGTCGAGCGAGTTTAAAAAATTTCGAAGGCTGCGGATCATAACCGAGAGGATTTAATTTATTTCAGAGTGAATTGAACAAAGGCGATTATATTTTTTCGAGGCTTCCAGAAACGTACCCGCGACTAGTTTATACGAAAATATTTAAATGCAATTTAAAAAATTCCTCTGCTCTTTATAGATAAAAAAAAATTGAGAATAGTCTGACCACGTAAAAAAACGATAATTTTTGTCCACATGCCTTCCTATTTATTTTCTTTTTCTACCCAACGTTTGGCAGTAGAGGATTTACGAGGAACTGAGATTTATCTGATGGAGCAGTTGCAAGTAAAATATTTGGCAAACCTCCACGACTAATCGTGGATGAGATCAGAGAGCAAAAATGTTTATTCTCATGGGATTCGTGACTCCGCCACCCACGCGCTCAATTTTCCGAAAAACTTTTCGATTTGTTGGCGCACGCCGTGGCTCCGGCCATAGTGAATCATCTCGCATTTGCACAATACCGCTGCATGAGGTCCAAGCTGCTGCCCGTAGCGCACAAAGCCCGAGTATTCTCCGGCGATATATATACACACATTTACACATTGAGAAGAAAAAAAAAAATCTTTAGCAATGAGTAAGGCAATAGTAGCGAGAGGATTTCTATTGCTTTAGGATGTGCCATCGATTCACGGTTCACTTAGTTCGAGCCCTCGTTCGACATTTGTCGTACGACTCACTCCGATGTTGTTACATAACAATCGTTTGTTCACCGGATCCGAAAGCCCGCTGCTGCTGGTCGGTCGAAGTTCTCGTTTCTTTGGTTCTCTTGTCGTCGGGAGAAAAATTTTTCTGGCTACCGCGTAATACTCATTTCGACATGATTTTTCGCTCCGATTCTAGTGGCTGGAGCTCGGACTCAAGCTTTTGTGATTCGTGAATTATTGCTATCGAATGAATGTGTTTTTTTTTCTGGCATATTAAAAAAAAAAAACGATATTGAAAAAAGTCTTCCGAAATCTTGAAACGTTTCTGGTAAAAAAAACCTCTTCGAACAAGCGTAATGACTGCATAATGATTCGAGTCGTATTTCATTGAGGCACATCTGTGTTTATCGTCACAGTCCATTCAGCGAACTGATCGTAAGATATAAATGAACGGCAACAAAAAGAACAGGTGACAATTCGTGCCACATGGGTTTGCTTAAATACGTGACAAATAATAGATCGAGATTGGTGTAACGAACTTTTTCGTGGATCATTAATCAGGGAAAATATCAAGTATCATTTTTACAAGCGTTTGGAACAAGCGGCGAATAGAGTCGTTAACTCGTCGAAAATCATCGGAAGATTAGTTCGCAGCAGGGCTGATGAATTTAGCGTCTTGAAATGTAAGTGAGGCGTTTGGTGTAGTGTGGAGAGAGAGAAAGAGAGAGAGAGAGAGAGTACGAAAAAGTGGTCGACTATACTTTTGTACATGTTGTAAAATAAGGCTGGCCGTTTTTCAACGGAACGCCTAAAGAAACAACCCCCGTATTTACATTCCGCGGTAATTAATCAGTCTCACCCTGGGAGACGAGGAGAGAGAAAAAAAAAGTGGAGAGTGAGAGAAACTAAGAAAGGGAGGAAGAGTGGCAGCAGCGGTGATTTAGCTGAAGAAAAATTCTCCTATTTGTTTTAGCGTTTTTTTTTCCTCTTTCATTTTTCTTTCTTCATCTTTCTTGCTTCGAAGTTCGTGGAGGGTTCTTGTACGCGAAGAGAGTTTCATTCCAGAGCTCTCCATTTCTCGTTCTGGCGCGCCTTTTTTTTTTTCTCGTGCTCGAACGCAGGAGGAAGTATAAGCAAGCACTTCCTCCATATTTTTTGTACAATCTCGTGATTGCGCTTGAACGAAAAGAAGAAGAAGAAGAAGAATAAAAAAAAACGAATCTTTACTGCGTGTGACGAAAGATTAATTCGTCCGGATTCGTGCAGCAAAAGGCTAAGAAAATGAAGGAGATGTAAAAAACAAAGAAATACCGTTGGAAAGCGAGAGCCTGCCGATACGCATACGCAGGCACGTGTGCGCTCGAATATGTTGGGCGGCAGTCACCGCGTTTTAATGTAATTAACATAAATAAAAGAGACTTCGAGCCTGATTTACCGACGGTAAACCCGCTGAACGTTGAAATATATCGGAAAGATATAACGTTCTGGTCCAACGCTAAGGTTCAAAGGTTAAACCAAAACCCACTTTTATTACTCTTTCGCCTGCGGTAAGTAATATACATATATTTGTGTTGCACACGCGTTTACCTTCCTGAACTCCACGCCGGAATCTCGCTCGGTACACTCCATACTGCCTTAATCTACGAAAACCTGTTTGCTGTTGCGCGCACGCTCGCTCACCCTGTTCTGTACGAATTTTCGATCGTTCCCTTTCGTTCCAGTCTCTCTCTTTTGCTCTCATCTTCCTTTCTCTCTTACTCGAACATCATCACTTTTGCGTGGTGAAATTGCGGTGAGCACACTCTCTCCGCCCGTGATTTCACGGTTCTTTGCGGTTCTCACATTTTATTCGTCTCTCTCTCTGTATTTCAAATGGAATTTCATGTCAACTGCGTCGAGTCCAGTGAGAGAAAAATTGGAATTCAGTTTTCAGCAGAGGAACTCGATATGAATTACCTTCATTAATGGAGAACATGTTCGAAGCGTATTATTTATTTCGAATATAGACTCGTGAATGAATGCACGAGTGAGCGTCCTAAAAAAATTTAAGTGCTCTCTCTCTCTTCTTGCTCTTTTCGTTTCGAAACGGCAATAACTTTCAAATTTGATTACAGCGAGAAAGAGAGTCAAGGAGGGAGAGAGAGAGAGAGAGAGAAAAAGAGAGTTTTGGTCAGGGCTGGTTTTCATGGATGAGGGGGTTCGGGTCGGCGTCAACCCCGCGGGGGCTACTCTCTTTAAATGGATCCTCAACCCTTGCATCAACACCCACGCGAACGCACACATCCGCGAGGTCGTAAATAACACGAAATTGTTCAAGTCCCGCTCGGGCTCCACACTTTCAATCTTTTTTCTCTCTTGCTCTGCGAGTTATTATTTTTTTCTTTTCTTTTCTTTCGGACTCGGTCGTGGTTAAACGTTAAACAAAGGCTGCGGGACGTCGAAGAGAGGGCGCTTATCTTTGATCTCTGTTTGCAAAAGGCGTGCATCAACTCCCTTCTTCCTCCCCGTCGTCGTCTTCGTCGTCGTCGTGGTCCTTCCTTTCCTTCCTTCTTCTCTCCTGCTTCAACGGACTCGCACACTCCAGCGCATCGTGCCCAGAAGATAATCAAGAATAATTATTCGTTAGATAAATACGATCGGGACCAAAGATAAAGGAGGAGAAAAATTTATGAACCTCCTGACACCCTGGCAAAGCCACCATCCTCAAAACGAAAACAACGCGTTTGCCAGAGGTTTCGAATCTTCAAACTGCCACTCGTATAATCACGCCAAACGAGAGTGTGCTAAGACACTTTGCCTTGAGTCTTAAGTACACCTTGTGAATTGGGTACACTTTGCTTAGCAATGGGTGGACATGTGTCTCGAATCGAATAAAGAATTATACTTTATTCGTTTGACTGCAGGGACTCTGTCGAACCAATCCTTAACACTGCTCGCAAAGAGGCTTGATCAGCTTCGCATTAACTTTTGTGCAACGTATCCTGTGTTCTCTTCTTTCGAGGTGCAATCAAACCTCTGAAATCCGGGGAGGATTTCACGTCAAAGATACCACGCAGCGAAGGAGGCTCAGCTTTTTTTCGGTCCACATAATAGGTATATGATTACCTTGACATTTAAATAGGATTTCTAATTTATTCGAATCCTTTTACCGCGGGTCCTCCTCCTCGGAGTGGTACACCCATCTATCCATTTGAATTCTCAGGCTCCAGCTTATTCTACCACCCCATCGCAACATGCTTCGGCTGTATCAACACACAGTTTCTTGAATTTCTTGCCACAGTCTGTTGGCTGGATCCAGGGATCTCAACACTTGCCGGCGATGTGATCCTGAGAACATACAGCCAAAGGATCTTGTTGAAATTCAGAGAGAAGAAACGGATTGTTCCTGATACCTCCCTGCGAGACTCGGGGATAAGAGGAGTTGAGAGAAAACGATGAATAAGAAGAAACGAAAGAAGTAAAAGAGGAAGGAGAGAAAGAAGGAGCTTCGAAGATGAGTCTTTCTTAGCTGCGTCTTGCGCGTATACAGCGTGTCGTACATCAACGTTTCTCGCGCAGGTGGGCGGACGCAACGTCAGCCGCTGACGCCCCGCGAAATTGAATCTAAAGTTTAAGTTGCCGTTTTCTCGTCTTCGCAGGAGCTTACCTTCCAAAGATTCTACAGAGTAAAGGGAATCAGGGAGAAGGTAGAGAGAAAGATTTGAAGAGTGGAAAGAGTAGAGCGGAGGGAGAATAAGCTCAGCTCACACGCCGCGGCTGCAACAACAGGGAGGTCGCAAATCATCACCTTGAAAATGCCTTCCCGGTCAGCGCTAGATAGCCCAAGATTATACAGTCTTGACGATTCGCCACAGCAGAGAGCAAGAGAGAGGAGAGAGAGAGAGAGACACAGCAGAAATACACTGGATATTTAAACTCTGTCTGCCCCTCGTGGGTCGTTTGGTCCATTACGTTAGTCGGAAATATACTTCGGTTGATGCGAAAAGAAACGAAACGAAACGGGAGGATATTGCTAGTAGATGCTACAACGATTCTCGCGGGAGACGACGCGCGCGCGAGAACAAAATGCGACGTGTGTTCAATGCTAGTCTTGGTCTCTCTTTCCCTCCCAAGCTTCTCAACGTCCTATCTCTTCCATAAGACCATCCACTGTTCCTGAAACAACACACATTTCTCCGGAATCCACTTACGTGCGAAACAACGCTTCCCTCCGTGTGCCACACGAGGCAGCCTGTTTGTTCAATGCGCGAGAGAATTCATGTGTGCAGCACATCCGTGTGCGCCACAGTAATTTATCTTTACCATGCTTAATGAGCAGGTGGTTAATACTCAACTCCATATATATATAGATGCATAACGTAGACTCAGCTTCTGCTGGACTAATAACCGCACAACTCATACGCAAACAAAACAATCAAAAAATAAATATAACATTACAAAAGCCAAATAAAAATCAGAGTACAACTGCGTTTTTTTTTCTCAACTCTCCCCCCTGGTGCACCTCCCCATACGTTGATCGACCTGCAATTATAAATTTACGACGACTGAACATAATATTCTTCTGACAAAACATCGACGGCCTGGCAGTTGAAGCGAGACTTTTTGCCCTGGTTAAATTGCTACTGGTATCGAATGAAGCCAACGAACTCTCTGGTTTCGAGCTAGGGCAATGGATACCGGTAATTGGCTGTTTTGATGAGACGAGCAAAAAAATAATCATTGACGTTCAGGGCTTTCCCGCAATTTATGTTACGCTTGGCTAAGTGACTCCGTGAAAATTGTTGGGTCCGGTATACCTGAAAAACGTTTTTTCAGTATTTGATGATCTGACGAAGTCCACAATATCACAACTCGAATTGTGCTCTTTCGTTTCTCGTAATGTAGGCCGAATTCATGCACCAAAAGACTCGGAAAAAATGTTGGTTGTTTCTTTTTCATCGCTAATACCTTCTAATGGCCTCGGGGCAAGATCTTCAGGCTCGCTTTCGTCCCCTTCTTCTTCTTCTTCTTCGCTGCTGCTGCTGCTGCTGCTTTACACACCCTCTTTTTTTCTTCTTCCTCCTTTTCTTCTTTGCCTTTCTCGCTTTCACATCCTCGACGAAATTCTGCTGGGCTTTTGTACCGTTTTATTACGTTCAACCGACGAAATGATGTCATTAGATATACTTAGGCGAGAGTTTATTGGGGTCTTTGTGTCGGTGAAACGGCTCCCGTAAAACGCCTTTGGCTTCAACTTATATTATAACCAAGTTGCTCTCCCTGTGTGCTTCAAGATCTCACAAGGGCACACGATTTCATCGGTTATCACGACGGAGTATCCACCCGGGACCCTTTATTGCCTTCCTCCAAGAACGCATTTACTACCACTGTTATACTCGGTTCTGTCTTTTTTCTTTTCTCCCTCTCTCTTTATCTCGCTTTCCTTTTCGTCCCTGAATAAAGACGAAGCTTCCAGTGCGTATCGACTTATGCGTAATACGCCTTCTCGACACCTTAAAACAGCCATTTTTTTTACGACGGTCTGCCCTGTGCCCGACAAAAATGGTTGGTGGTAAGATAACCAAACGATAGGATTAAAAAACCGTCTGCGCAACGAACATTTTTTTACTTCGGAATTGTCGATCAAGAGAACAAAAAAAATGTTCAGTTCAATGGAAGCGTCCGGCTTGAAGTTTCCTGAATTAAAATGACTGTCGGATAGTCATCAATTCGAGATAAAACGTCGCAGCAAAAAACCTCTTTTCGAGATCATAAATTTTTCGTTTCGTTACAAGCAAATATAACTGTTCGATCAAAATGCCTCTACAATTACCAACTGATATGCTAAACGACTCGCTTAAAGAAATAGTATTTCTTCGAAAAAATCAACCTCGTTTTAAGAAATTATCCAAAAAGACCCATTTCGATCAGCGCGAAGTCGAAGCTTTGGCTTTGATCCACCGAAAAATACAATCCCAATCCGGTGCTGTTACGAGGAACAGCTTTCGTGAGGTTTTACATTCAGGACTCGATTATACCGAAAATATTCGACATTTACTCGTCGATCGACTTTTCACCGCGATGAACAAAAAAAATTCTTCACAGGTTGGATAAAATTAAGTTCAGAATTTCAATCGCTTTCTTCATTGCAATTCTTTTGGTTTTCATACCAACCGTTAACGCTCATTTAATTTTATATTATGATGAATATCCATGTTTAATCACACGATGATTTATCCAGTTGCCCATGAACCAATGGGACGAGGGATGGTCAGTTTTACTTCGAGGAAACACAGCGGAGCGTATACAATTCGCTTACAAAGTTTACGATTTCATGAGAACTAACAAGATAGGAAAGGAACAGATATTTCCGATGATGAGAGGTTGCTTGATCAAGATGCAAGCTGACGAGGATCCTGACGAAGCGGTCAAGGTGGAAATGTCTATAATTGCAGCAGCACTTAGACTAGATTGCGCCCTGAATTATCCAACATTTATAAACCTTCGTACAAACATATATCATTTCTATATCTTCCAGGACTTGATAGAGTTGATGCTGAAGAAATTGGACGTTGATCGGGACGGCAGAGTAACCGAAGAAGATTTCAAAACTGCGGCGATGCAGAGAAATATATTGTTCCTGGAGTGCATGGGACCGGTGTTTCCATCGACCGAAGCACAAAACGCGTTCTTAACAACATTCACGAAAAAAACAATGTGGTGAAAAGGAAAAATGAAAAAAAAAAATAAGAAAAAAAAACAATTCTGGCGGCAGAAGGTAAAATTTGATAAAGTGATTTTGTTTTGAAATCATTATCTCGAGCGTAAAATCCTGTTCCCTGCATTTCATCTCATTCAAGAAGGATGAAGAGATAGCGAGAAATAAAAAAAAAAGCAAAAAAAAGACAACGACGTTAATCCTCGGACTTCGTCCATCGACAAAAAAACGTGGATGACACGATGCTGTGTCTGTGTATATATGTATAAAAGATTTTCACGCCAATGAACGAGCGACGCCCGCGCAAACGTGGCAAACCAGACAGAAGAAATCGGTCTCTGTACTCTACTGCTTCCCCCCCTCCTCTCTCGCCCCTCCATAAAATCTCCCATAGCACATAGAAAACATGTGTATAGAAACGAGACACGGGGGAATGTGACGCTCCATTTAATTTTCGAGGCCGTCGATGTTATAACTCTTATAATACGTTGCTCTTCTCTCCCTTGCTCTCTCGTCAATCCTCCGGCAGAAACGAATCGGATCCCTTAACGATTCATCGAGCAGTAAAGATCGACCTTCCGCAAACAATCGCAAATGAAGCATTATAATACCTTGACGAGGTTTCAAACGAATATCAATAGCATTTTCCATCATCTCGTGAAACTAAAAAGAAATAAAAAAGGAACAGAAAACCCAACGTTTTAGCCAACTATAAATTAATGTCGATTTACGAAACTTCGCAAAAAAAAATAAACAAGAAAATCAAATGGAAAAGATTCTCTGTTTGGAAACTATAACACGACAGAAAACCGAAATGGTTGTATCGGGTATCAGCGAAAAAGGAAAAATCTTACGAGCAAACATGGAATCTATACATAAAAAAAAAACCAGAAAGAAAAAGGAATAAGCCACAGAGCCGTAAGATCGTGCGGACGTGTTACGAAAACATAATGAATGTTTGAGGATCTTTTCGGACGCTCCAATGCACTCGGATCCATCGTTCTCAAGCAGCTATAACAACAAATTAAATAATGAAATCTTGAAACTTTGCTCGGATCGGCGCCCTCCTGATCCTTTGGATTCTATGTACACCATACACAAACATATATATAGTGATGTATGAATCGAAAGTGCCAAAGATCTTTAGCTCTACTTTTCTCATTCTTGGGTACCACGTCATGGGGAACAATGTTGAGGATCGGGAACACCATACATTTACTGCAATCCTCTCAACGCACATGTGTAAGCTCGTATATGTTTACGAGTGTATCAGGCTGACGATGACGATGAGGAGGAGGAGGAGGAGGAGGACGACGACTGGAAGGACAACGATGGGGGTGGAACGATATTGTGTAAAGAGCATAATAAGTTTGGTGGTATGAAAGGAGAGGCGAAGAGAGCCCTCTCTCTTGTCCGCTTTGTGGGTAGCCGAGCGTGTCCTGAAAGGATCCTCCAAAGAAGCATTGCAAGAAGAAGAAGAAGAAAAAAATGTGCTCGCAAACCCTCTGCCTCTCCGAGTGAAGTACACCGAGTGAGAAAGATGGAGGGAGACTTAATGCAGGTATATTACTATATTTTTTATGAAGAGGATCGGTGCAAACTGGCGGTGGTGGTTTCTCTCTCGCAAGAGTTAGGGCGCCAGCTGAGAAAACATGCCCGTGGCACGTCGAGGAACGATGCTTTAACGCGTGTATGGTACTCTCGCGAGAAGCCACTATTATACGTGTTTAAATATATGTGTATGTGTGCCTCCTTTGGATCGCTCAGAGAGAGAAAGAGAGAGATCCCTTTTCTTCAATATCTTCGTCACATTTTCTTTCTCTTTCTTTACGTGCAATTTGTACGAGAATCGATTCACGACGAGCAGCTATCTCCGTTCTCCATTCTCTCTATCTTTCTTTCTTTCTTTCTTTCTTTCTTTCTTTCTTTATCTTCGTCTCTTGCCATCCTTGTAGATACTTTTCTTATAATAAAAGCCCGTTAAAGCCCAGCAGGTATTAACAAATCGTCGGCAATACTTCGGTTAGACCCCGGGATAAAAAGAACGCGACCTTTTTATCAAGTAATTGGATCGTTGTGCCAATCATCGGAAATGCATGTATGCATCTCAGCATTGAACGAGGCAGAATTCAATGGAAAAATAAATGCATAGTTATGTACAAGATTCAACGTGTTCGATGCCAATGGACTCCTCGCTCCTTATAAGATCAATGATAAAAACAGAGTCACAATTAGAGTCGGAGATTTACCATGAACAAAAGAGAGACTCTCGCGAGTTTCGCGGATGTACATCGGTTTCTTCTCTTCTCTATCTCTACTCTTATGTATTTTTAATGTCATATATATGTGTGTGTGCCTGTGTGTATATATAAATATAAATATATATGAAAAATGTATATAGAGATTGGTGCACGTGGTATCTGTTTACGAAAGAACGAACGCGCGAACGGGAAAACGCACTCATCCCGTCATGATACATAAATTATAATCAGGCGGGATCCAACAAGGAATGCCGACGATTCCAACCGAAACGTGATGAAACGAGAGGCAATTCGATTTGTGTGCCCACGCACGCTCATCAAAGGTGCCGGCTTCAAGCTCTCCCACAATCTCATCACAAACATACACACACACACGAATATTCTTGGTGTATCTTCGTTTTTTTTTTTATTTTTCGATCCTATATTAGCCACAACAGCTAAAGGATTACGGAAAAAAATAGCCGCTATATTCGCTTTGTCAAACGATAATCCAATGCGGCGGCGGTTCTTCAATTCGTGAATCCCTCGAAGGAAACCCTTCGATTCACACACTCGTGAATCTCTCACACGCGCGATTCAAATCGTGGAAAAATGGTTTTTATACTTTAAACCACACGTGGACTCTTTTGTCCAACGATTCTCGCGGAAATGACACGTATCGCTTGCTCCTCGTTCGTTTGTTATTTTTTTTTTCTCTTTCTCATCCGCATGCAAAAGTAGCCACGAACGCGAGGTTCGTGTCCTTTGAAACTGAATACATGAATTTCATCGAAAGAATCTTCAAGTACGCGCCCTTCGGCAACGTGTCACGAAACTTTCGCGAATGGAATCCTCAATGAAGCCCTCTCTCGACAGATGCACTCTCACAATTCTACATCGTCACACATGTGTTCCACCTACTCGATGCTGAATATTTTTTTTTTTTCAAAAGAACCCGAAATAAGTCCTGCGAACATGATACCAAAATCACCCAAGTTACATCGCTTAACGAGAACACCGCGGACAGGCCTTTGGGAACATCGGAAGAGAAATATATTCCAAGTAATATATTAGTTTTCGTTTTTTCATGTTTGTCTAGGTCAGACCCCCCGCGGGTAGACGCTAATGCCTTGCCCCAAAGAATGCCGAAGAAAATCTCGTGTGCAGCAGCCCCAAAGAATTTTCAATTAAGCTCTACATCATTAAACACATTGATTGGATTTGGAAAAAGAAAAAATGATTTGTAATTTGTAATCTATTGCAGTGAGCCAGGAAATATTTCGAAACGTATTCAACCCGGTTTCTAATCATGGCATTTTTTTTTATTGATTCATCGTATTTATATTTTCGGTCTTGCGTTACAACGACGTGCTCTTTTCAACTGAATATCCACCGACTAATCCACGGGTAGGGATTCCGAAAATCAAGCTGTCCGTAATGAAATTTTCAAAAATAGGAATAGATAATCATATTCCAAGGAAATACGCTTTATCAGCATCGGTACGTTTGATCGGAAGACTGGAACTTTGTCGATGTTTACAAAGAGAAAATAAATGTAAAACGAAGTGATGAAAATGAGGGCTTCGTCGTTCCTCATTATAAAATCTCTTTTCAGGCAAAGTTAACGTGGGCTTTTGTCTCATCTTCGTCGTCGGGGATGACGACGACGACGACGACGACGACGACGACGATGTCGTCAACGAAATACAACCTACTTGGCTGCTGTTGCCAAAGAGAAGCTTGCAAAAGCGAGCAAGAAAAAGAAACTTGAGTTTCCATCTGGCTGCGCGGACAAACACGAGACACATACACGGCACGATGACGGACGGGCACGTCAAGTCGCGGGACCGTGCGCGGACGCGCGCCAGGGATTATGCACGAGAAAAAGAGAGAGAGAGAGAGAAAAGAAACATAGAATAAGAGAATAAGAAAGAGAAGGAGGAGACAGAAAGAGGGACGATTCTTGATGTTTGTTTTCTGGGTCGGATTCAATTTAGCCTGGACATCTTGTAAATCGGAGGAATATAATTAGACGCCCCGAGACTGAGAAGAACCCACGTACATGACGTTTGACATAATACCGAGGCAAAAATACGATTTCATCTTGTCTACCGGTACACATATATGTATATTCATGCATCATAAGCATTCGTCGAGTTTGCACACAGGCACTATTATTCCCGTGAGCTGAAAATATCAATAGTTGATTAGTTCGAAAGTTGCATTTGATCGATCGGATTCTATATTTTTTCTGGGTGGTCTCAGTGCCAAAATACACTGGCAAAAAAAAATAAATAAAAAGTGATACCGAAAACAATTTATTTTTGAGTGAACTAGAAAGATTCGGGCACGAATATATATCTCTTCTGATTGTGATAAATATTCATACAATGGCAAAAGTATTCAAATGTTATGATAATGTATTTAATGAATGTAGGGGATTATGGGGCAAAACGGACATATGGGGCAAAACGGACAGGGTGCCCGTTTTGCCCCGAAAGTCGAAAATCCGGGGCAAAACGGACATTTCAAATTCTGAAATTTCGGAAAATTCATAAATTTTTTTTTCAAGCCTAAATTACATTTTTACCCGAAAACAGCCTGAATTAGTGAATTTTGAGGCAAAATGGACACACGGGAGGCAAAACGGACACATGTAAATGTAAATTTTATAAAATTTTTTTTTCGAATCCAAACCATGTTCTGATCCTAAAATATCTTAAATTGCTGAATTCTAGGGTGAATTGCACAAAAAATTCAAGTTTTAGAGCAAAATAAACACACGTCGAATCCGAAATTTTATAAATTTCATAAAATTTTGACTCCGATCCCAAACTACGTTCTGCTCACTTTTCATTCTCTTTTGTGACTAATTTGAAAACCAAATTTATAATGACGATAAGAAAATAAGGAAAAAAGGTTTTTTTTATTGGAGCAAATAAAATCTACATATTCGTAATTTTTTAATTTTTATTATCACTCAGAGACTGTGTCCGTTTTGCCCCAAAAATTTTTTTTTACGAAATCCGGGGATCTAGGACCGAAAATCGATTGTGGGACTCCAATAGAGTTCAAACATCAATTATACCCCAGCACGATAGAGCCAAAGTTCATTTTTTGCAAGACCGAAAAGCTTGGACCAAACGCGATCTCAAATTTGGCTCATTTTTTCTTTTTACATCCAAGGAGTGGGGCTCAAGTGGTCCTATTTCTTTTCTTATATCACCGAGGTGGCATTCCATTCGAAAAAAATCGCTTCGAAGGTCTCAATTTCGAAAAATGTAATTTTTTTGATTTTTTATACCTCCGAGAGGCAATGTCCGTTTTGCCCCAAAATTTTTTTTTTACGAAATCCGGGGATCTAGGACCGGAAATCGATTGTGGGACTCCAATAGAGTTCAAACATCAATTATACCTTAGTACGGTGGACCCAAAGTTCATTTTTTGCAAGACCGAAAAGCTTGGACCAAACGCGATCTCAAATGTGGCTCATTTTTCTTTTTTACATCCTAGAAATGGGGCCCAAGTGGTCCCATTCCTTTTCTTATATTACCGAGGTGGTATTCCATTCGAAAAAAATCGCTTCGAAGGTCTCAATTTCGAAAAATGTAATTTTTTCGATTTTTTATACCTCCGAGAGGCAATGTCCGTTTTGCCCCAAAAATTTTTTTTTACGAAATCCGGGGATCTAGGAC
This sequence comes from Campoplex capitator, assembly GCA_037576405.1. Classification (NCBI taxonomy): domain Eukaryota; kingdom Metazoa; phylum Arthropoda; class Insecta; order Hymenoptera; family Ichneumonidae; genus Campoplex; species Campoplex capitator. The sequence continues at coordinate 12,391,083 of JARBWI010000002.1, read as the reverse complement.
CGAAAATCGATTGTGGGACTCCAATAGAGTTCAAACATCAATTATACCCCAGCACGGTAGAGCCAAAGTTCATTTTTTGCAAGACCGAAAAGCTTGGACCAAACGCGATCTCAAGATTTGGCTCATTTTCCTGTTTTACATCCAAGGAATGGGGCTCAAGTGGTCCCATTCCTTTTCTTATATCACCGAGGTGACATTCCATTCGAAAAAAATCGCTTCGAAGGTCTTAATTTCGAAAAAAAAAAAATTTTCATTTTTTATACCTCCGAGAGGCAATGTCCGTTTTGCCCCAAAAATTTTTTTTTACGAAATCCGGGGAACTAGGACCGGAAATCGATTATGGAACTCCAATACAGTTCAAACATCAATAATACCCCTGCACGGTGGAGCCAAAGTTCATTTTTTGCATGACTCAAAAACTTAGCCAAAATGCGATTTCAAGTTTTGGCTCATTTTTCTTTCTTACATGCCAAGGAGTGGGGTTCCAAGTGGTCGCGTTTCTTTTCTTATATTACCGAGTTGGTATTCTATTCGGAAAAAGTCGCTTCAGACGTCTCAATTTCGAAAAAAAAAAATTTTCATTTTTTAAACCTCCGAAAAGCAATGTCCGTTTTGCCCCAAAATTTTTTTTTTTCAAAATTCGAGAAACTACGACTAGAAATCAATTTTGGGACTCAAATATAGTTGAAAGACCATATGCTCATCGATTAAATTGGCTTAAATCGTTAACATGTCCGTTTTGCCCCATAGTCCCCTATATATGTAAATGCAATGAAAATAAAATGCAAAAATTTTTCGACGCCCCGGTTGGTCCGTATAAAACAAACAAAAAACCTGCATTTTCGTAAATAAATTTTCAGTGTCTAGTCATTGATCATTCTAAAGCAAGAAATAAAAAAAAAATGGAGAATGAGAGATAAGCGAGAGTCGCAATAAAGTATCCGAGAGGTGTCGTGTTCGTCACGGACACGGGAGACCGAGTTTTCACAACAGGATTAGAAGGAGCCAAGAGAGAGGAAAAAGAAGAGGCTGAAAACGAAGGCCTGGATCTTCGAGCCGCATCTCCTTTCGCTCTGGCTGTTTCAGAAGTGTTGCAGAGAGCCTAGACCATTTTTCACGGACGTCTTCTTCAGTTAGATGTTTTTTTTTCCCTTCATATATTATTCTCTCTTTCTCGCCGAGAGAACCTGTGGACGTGGAACAGGAACGTTCGGATTATCCACATCCGGTCATTCTTGCTTAATTTTTTTTTTTTTTTTCTTCTTTTTGCGCCGCTCTTCTCTTCCAGTATCCGGCACACACTCGGTGTAAAGTTTTTCCTTTTTTTTTTCGTCTTGGAGAATCCCTCGGTACGTCTAGAGCGAACGTCGAGTGGTTTTTATTGATCGATTGCGAGAAAGGCGGCCATTCATCGCCCAAAAAATACCACCCTTCTCAATGGCCCACCCTCATTGTCCAAAATGTTCAATGAGCCTTTCAGAGGTTACATCTCCAATCAGATATATCAACGCTTCTCTCTCGCTCTCCCCCATTATTCCATATTTACGTTTTTCCTTCTTCTCCAGAAAGGTAATATTATGCTCCACTCGAATTTTTCAACTACAAAAAAAAAGCTGTATTCTCTTCTAGTTTCAGACGCTACATGGATGATGAACAAAAAATATATTACCAAAGAACTCTCAATGCACATAAATATTGAAGTTGACGTTCTCTGGCCCCGGTTTACATCCATAAAAAGAGGCAAAATTGCATCACCTTCTCGTCGTAAAATCATACATGCCACAGCTCGATTTCCCTCTCCACCAATTTTCCACATACGTTTTATGCATACGTGTATCTACTCGGTTTACGAGATTTTCTCTTTTTTTTTTTTTTTTTTCCCTCCACATTATGGCTTGTACCGTGTGTAATCCGGGTACTCTCACGACTACTCAAACCCCATCGGATAACATCAACGAGAAACCCGAGATTCCCCCAGGTCGGAGGTCGCACAAACTTATTCTACACTGTAAAATAACGAATAGTCTACAAAATAAAATCATAAAAGACCTTCTATGCTCGGAGAGTTATAGTCGGATAACCATTTTTTTTATATAACAAACTGAAGCGAATATAGAGACTTCTTTTTATAATTTTCCGAGCTTTATTAGAGCTAGATAATGCATTATTATTATGACCGGTGTTATAAAAATTTTATCGTCATAACGTGCATCGTTTCGATTCCAGGTTTTGATTAATTTTTTATTTTATTTTTCGAGATTCTAATTAAGATGAGATGAGCAAAAAAAATCAACGATTCACCGAAATACCAAGAATTTTTATGACATTATGCTTACATTGAAAATCTGTATTAATATCGAGTGTCCAAAATGACGAATCGTTGGAGTCAAATTTCGAAGACTCAACGACCGTTGGTATGATTCCGATTTCGCTGTTTCGTAGAAAACAAAAAAGAATTATTCCTTCACAGCCATGAGTTCTGACATCTGTCAGAATAAAAGTACGAAAAATATGGTGGATTAAGTTCGAGTGACGGTGATACGAGCGAGGAATATCTTTCGTTTCACGAGAAGCGAACGATTCGTCCGTGATTTTAAGTCATGTTCGATATCTCTGAGACGAGTGACTCGAAATGATTTTTTTTTTTTTTTTTGTTTTTTTTCGGTAAAACGTCGACAGGCACCATACCGGGCGAGTTAGCTTAGACGTTACGAGACGTGCGCCATACGCGAAGACTTCCTGGGAAGGTAAATCATAGTGGAATACAGATACGAGAAACTCGTTCATGCAACGACTCTTGATATATAGACATACGAATGAGGAGGAGTATGGCTAATTGAAGTTGTCGTTTCTGTGGGGTGCATCTCTCGTCCCACGCAGACATATCACGACCTCTTTACGATTCCTCCTCGCGTCTAGCCCGAATTAATTTACATCGAATTATTATTTATTTTCCTGATCTCTTACCAAGCTCCTGGTTAGAGTCTCGTAGATATCGATTTATAGCTACTAGAGTCAAAACATTTATTAAATACACGTTTACATCGTTATATGTACATCGAGATGTCATATTATTTATCAAAGTCTCCTAACCACATTGAATCGATGGAATATGAATGAAGCTTCCAATGATACTGGAAAACCAACATCCTTCAAGCTGGCGAAATTGTTCCATGGAATTGTTGAATAAAAAAAAAAGAAGAAGATTTCTCTTCAATACCCAATGAATACCAGCTCGAAGTTTCTCTCGCCTCGGAATTTATTTATAAAGCACATTTTTAATGGAGAGGTGCTTGAGTATTTTGCATGGTACTGTTCGTAGCTGACCTTTGACACCCGATGGTCTCTAATTACTGTGCCTTCTTCGCTCAATTTCTGCTACCAGTATAATGTGGGCAAGGTGAACCGCAGTAGTGGGCACGAAACGAAGCGATGGTAGTTCCAGACGACTGACAGTCCATACCTGGCTCTCGAATGGACACACTGATTCTCGGGTTGTAAACGCACAAGATGATGCAGCCTCGAATTTTTCTGTCTCCGTTTCTTTATCAGGGTCCCCAGGAGCTGAAGAAAGAAAGAGAGCGAGATAAATGAGAGGGAGAGCTCATGGTAATTATGGCAAGAGGGAAGCTCTCACTCAGCAGTCCTGCGGAGTCAGGGTCTCGTCCTGAGCAGTAATGCACATGCAACTGCTCCAACATCTTTGCAATCCAAATAGATATACGGATATTCGTTTGTAGTTGTGTATATTTATGGTATTTATACATGTACACGTTTGTGTATACGTTGTAAATCTGCCCACCTGAATGTCTCGCCTCCGCGCATATGTAGCGCCTCTTGTGTTCGCGATCTTTCTGCTCCCGGTGAAATATATGCAACAGCAGCAGCAGCAGCCAGCCGTGTTTAATTCATCAAGCTGACGTGGCGCATCGGTCAACTTAAATACCCTACGAACTTCCGTATGACAATGTAGAATTATTCTTCCTACTTTAATCCCCCCCACGTATATATGCGAATTCAATTGGATAATCAGGGTCAAAGAAAAAGAAATGTCAATAGTTTAACACTGCCGAGACGTTCGAAAGAAAGAAAACGAAACATTAAAATTCGTGCGTGTAATATTTTCGGTATAAATTGAGATAAAATGAATGCAATTATATAAATGGATCCGATTACTTTCGACTAAATAATAAGATACAATTACGCCAGATAATTTTTTTTTCTTATTTCTTCTCAAATTCACATATCTTACTGTAACTCGCATGGAGGTAATTGTCAAGATTCCAAATAACCCGACATTACGACAACCTCATTTCGAGAAATAAGATATATCTGTCAATAATTTCCGCAATTTTTCCTTCCCGCTGCTTCAGGGTGTTAAATTTTCTTTAAAATTTGCTATTGAACCCGATGGACTTTCACTCCGTAAGATGATGGACGTCAGTAGGTCGCGTGTTAACTACGAAGCTTCTGCTTTTGAGGCACATGCTCAAAACCATCAGGATAATAATTATCATTGTTTATATTTATGCACCCATACACACAAACGTTTTTCTACATATTTACAGACATGTACGGAGGCCTGAAAAGTGCATCGGATCTGTTGCACTTCACGTGCGCGATCCCGGGATACATATTACGCACCACTTTCTCATGCAGAGCCTAATTGGGCCTGACCCGCTGGCAGTAGTCAACACAACCGGAGGAGATTGAGCTCGCGCAGCTGATGACCAGCAACCCGAAAAGAATATACCAACAAAACTGCGTGTCGAAGATAGCCCGGAGAGTATATACGAACGCAGATGGAACGTCGAATTTCAATCTGGAACGTGAAAGAAGTTCATACCTATATAGAGCGACTGTCTTCTCGGGCACAGAAGAGAGAAAAGTGTAATTTTTCATTTTAACGAGCGATGACCATTGCTCTCGTAACGCCATCTCCTCTTTCCTAACGTTTTTCTTTTTTTTCTCTCTCTCTCTCTCTCTCTCTCTCTCTCTCTCTCTCTCTCTCTTTTTTCGTCATATATGTGCATGTATTTTTCTCTCTTTCTCTTCATCGTCCATCAGTCAATGAATATACACGAGCTTGAGGTACCCTTTCAATCCTTGGAGCCCGTAATGGTCACACCTCCTCTCACACCCTGCACGAGTTCCTTTCTTCCCTCTCCCACTTCTCTCGTCACTGTGACGACTAATGACGAAAGCAATTTGCATATCAATCGAACCGGCTTTCTCACTCCATGGATGTATATGCTTGCGAAAAAGAAAGAGAGCTTTCTCGTTCAGCCCCGAACTTTCAATTGTAGTAAACACCCCGGGGATATATTCATCCGAAGAATCGAAAAATAATCGCTCAGCGAAAGTTGAAATCCAACTGAATAGTGTCAGGAATCTCATGATTTCGTTCGAGTCTTTCATTATTTTGGAATCGAGAGCCATGACAGTGTCGGGACCTGCTGCTCAATCCTGGACTCGGTGAGCTCTTATGTAATCGTAGATTCCTGTGAATTAGGATATTCTTCGTTCAAATGGATTTTTCGATTCCTTTGTATACACAAAAATCATTTATTTTCCTGTCTCAATTTTGCATACTCGTTTATTCGAATGTAGTTCTAGTTTTTCTCGACCTTTGCGCATTTTAGATCGAATCCAATAAAATTGACGATGAAACTTAAGCTCGCCAAATCATTTCTGAAACTAGCCTCATCGGGAATAGAGGTTTCCGCACATTTAAGCCCGGATGGGAATCATACATTTTCCTCGCATGCATGATCCTCGCATCTGGAGGACTGGTACTCGCGAGCGAGTGTCCCTTGTGTATGGCTGCTTTAGCCGATGTCAGCTTCGATGCGGAATGCAGTCCTTTAAACCTGCTGCATTGCCAAGGGCTTTTCGCCATTTCTTTCAATGATAAAAAACATGATTCTTATACTTTAATGGATTCCAATTTATTTCGTAAATTTTTCGTGAACCTCAATTTAATTTCATGCGAGAAATTAAGTGTTCGTGCACGATTGAAAATTTTTTAATTTTTTTTTTTTTGCAGATTCCAACATTATTCGAGGATTTCATCATTTTTCAAAGTCACTGCTACACGTTTTTTTGATAACGCTGATCTTACGACTGTCAATATTATCTGATAAATCTTACGAAACATCTGAAATCGTTTTTCATGACAAATATTTCATGTTTTATAACATTCCATGAAGTATATTTAAATAGAAATAATTCTATCATTTTATCAGAAATGCAGACACGAGAAAATCAAATTCGAAGTGCTTAAAATTTAAAACTCTTAATTATAAATTTGTAACTTAAAGCATCATTAGTTTTATTTGCCCACATTTAATAGGCCTGAATGATTCGTGTACTTGACTTTCATTTTTTCAAAGCTGAAAGTGTCTCATCGTAAATGTATGAGTATTAATTCTTGGTAATTAATTATCAGAAATTATTTCACGTGTGGCTGGACGTTCCACGAGACCCAGAAAAACTTGCAGTCATTAATAACCGTCTTCTTTTCGTGCGTGTATGTATAAAATACACGTATAAGTAAATATTTTAATGCATACGTAGATATTTTTGTCACCCCATTCCCTCGCGTCCTCTTTTTCCTCTTTATCTCTCGACATTTGTCATAAGAACATGTGAGCAGCGAGATTTTCAAGTCACCATGTTATCCACACAGAGAGTCTCTGGCCTACAAAAACGGAAACACGTGCTCTCGTGAGCCTGGCTCGTCGAACTTGCGGAAGGATGCGTCTCCACGTCATTTATCCTCGAATTTCCACGAGAGCGGCGGCAGATGCCCTACGAGAAGTAGCCCGCATGCGGAGCAAGTATTTTTCCCCCCACTGGGCTCAAATCGCTCACGTCCATGGGTCGTTAGTAAACCATTTATGCCGGTGTCGTCACGCGTTTCAACTTTTTAAATTTTCATATTTTGCTTCAAAAAAAAGTGGGGGGGGGGGGGGGGGAGTGAGAAAAGAATAAAGTAGAAGATTCAGAAATGAAATTGCAAGCATTTTTGTGCATCCTTCGTGGCCGTTTTTCGGCCACAAAAGCCATTTGATGAAATACCGAAAATATTATTGTGACTTTGAAGCGGTGTCTCCAACGAAATAATTCGAAATTCACGATTTTCGTATTTTTAAAATATTTTGCCCGACATCCTTTCGGCTCGGAACCGCAAATAATTTCCTCGATTATTAACGCATCTTGGAGATTCAATCGAGTTTGAAGAAACTTTTGAAAACGCACATTTTTTTTCATGACCCCTTTGCTTCTGGCTCGGGATTGAACGATAAAAATCTTCATAAGAATTATCCTACTCGATTATTATCTCTTTGCATCTGGGATACTTTGTTTGATGGGGTTAAATCGTTTATGAGTCTCAAATTGTGTACGTGACGATATCATCATTTGCTTTTCCCTCTCGCTCCTTCTCTCTCTCTCCCTGGTTTTTTATCTGCACGATGAGGGAGCTCATGGCGGGGTAGTAAAAGTAAGTTTTGCATTAACACTTGACCCAGAGCAGGAAAAAAGGGAGCACATGTGTTGCGAAAATGAAGTTTATCGTGGGCTATGCAATAATTTTATGGGCGAAGAAGAGGCACAACGAAAAAAAATAAATAAAAAAAAAAACGAACAAGAACAAGGAGAACGTAAATGCAGATATCTCGTATGCCTCAGGCTGCAAGATGAACATTCGACGTGCGCAGGCTTCGCTTCGTTGTTGAACAGGAGCGAGAGAGTACGAGACATTATTAAGGGATGATTAAGCGGTACGTTTTTGCATTATGTTACCGAGTGAAACCATTTTGCTGGATATCCGTTAAACACGACGATCCCGGTGGATTCCCAACGTTGGGATTACTTGAAAAAGGTAGTGTTCCATATGAGCACGCTTGGTGTATTTTCAGCTAAAGGTATTCGAGTCTTCTCTCGCGATGATGAAAGTGCGAAAGCCTGCGGGGGTTTGTTCCTCGATCGAGTGAAACATCGTATACAAGGTGCTCCCAGTTGAGAACAGAACTTCCTGTAGAATAGCTCTTACACTCTGTGTCTCGATCGAACCGATTCTGGACGATTTATCGATCGTTGAATCTCGAAGAATCAGCAGCGAACGCGACCAAGGAAATCAGGAGATTCTCGGAGTCAGCTGAGAGACTCAAATAAAAAAAAAAAACTTTGATAATCAATGAAAATGAATGAGAAATATCAGGCGATGATCCGACGAAAAAAAATCGTTTGGGTGGCTTCTCGAAACCGAATGAACTCGTAAGCTTGAAATTCCATTTTCGATAAACCGTGACAGGACACCCTGTATAAATATTTAGTTTAGATATACGTATACATCGTGCGAATTGCATGATTACAACATGCAGCTCGTACGAACTATAATACGAAAGCATGGATATGCCTTCTTCCTCCCTCGAGCGTACGTTTAGCTTCGAGCTTTATCGCTCGCTCATTACTTAACGATCATTATTGCCGCGACTTTACGCGGCGTACCAGGCTTTCGCGTACTTATGAGTTAAATTACGAGAGTACGAACCAATTTCCGGGAGGGCACATGTATACAAAGAGCACAAGGTGTACAGTATATAGGGACGTATAGATAAGCGATGAGAAGGGTGCCTATTAACGAGAGCTTATGGGAATCCAACGTCATACAGGATCGGTTACGATAGATGGAGTCATACGTTGCCGATTTTTTGTTACACTTTTTTTTGTTCTTTTAAAAATGTAACTCATCCGTATAGATATTTAAAATTTCTTGAGTATATTGGTGTGCTGTTAAAGGAGTGAAAAAATTCTGGCAGTTTATGAGAAACTATTCAATTTCTTTCTTGAATAGCAAATTATAAAACTCCCACTTTTTCCTCCACTTGGAGCATAATATTCCAAGTTTTTTGCTACTTTTCCATGAGAAAAAAATTGCACCGTAACGATATCGCGTGACTCATAATACATCGTTGCACAGCTTAGGAGCAGCATTCGCGTGTAAACTGCTTTTTCGTTCACGTATTCATAAATATCCGTGTATAACGCGCGATGTATATATATACCGCAAGCTCCGATCTATCCCGTTCTCTGTATTAAAGGTACTTCTCGATCGTAATGCACACTCGAGCGATCGACTCGATATATTGATCGTTTCAATTACGTTATCGGTTTATAAACAAGGCCTCCTTTCACAGGGCGGAGAGATAGGATCTGTCTGCGATACATACACATACACATTTGTATACATATATATTAAATGCGTGTAATTGCGAGACGTTGTAATCGATCGAGAGGCTGAGAGAGAAAGAGAAATTATTCTTTTTTTTCTCCAGGGGATCGATAAAGATCGTCTCGTCTTGAGTCCCGAATCTAATCGACTTTTATATACCTCTTACCATTATTCTCGACCCCTCGCCATTGTTAACTCTATCGCAAAAGTTAAGAGCTAAAGATTTGCCAGTCTTTATCCGCTGTAGCCCCCTTTTTTTTTACTTTAAGGGAGTCGAAGATCCTGCGAGAGAAGTTGAAGATCGCAAGAGAAACAGGGAGAGTGAGAGAGAGATAGGAAGGAGGAGAGAAAGAGAGTAGCAAAGAAGATCCTCCTTGGCACAGCACAATTTCTCAGAGATGCACCGAGTTGGCAATTACTCGTTGGGGCCTACTCTCTGCCCGGTAAGTCGAGGCGGACCCGACCCTCGACCTACAGAGGCCTCACTACCTCCGCTGCCACGGAGGCTCTGCCAGTAATCACGTGCTCTACCGTATACGTACCAGGCATTTTGTTCCATCCTCAGATCAACCTCCACTCTCTTTTCCTTCCTTGCAACGATTTGTATATACGTGTATATCGCTTATATATATGTATATAGATATAAATATAGTTTAGGTATCTGAACTTCCACTTCAGAGGCACGCGGTCAGGCATCGATTTTTCCCCTTTTTCTATCCACCTCTGCCTCCTTCTTTTTATTTCTCTCCACGTTCCTCAACAGGACTCCGTATAATTTTCTCTTTGCAAACTCAAAAAATAATCATGTGGCGCAAAAGGGCGAAGGCTGATCCGCAGCAGTGCTGCGGTTGGGTTCGCGGGACCTTTGGACCGAGTGTATATGACGTGAGGCATCCACGAGATTACTCAGGATCCACAGAGGTCATCGTGGTTTCGATGAGTATACTGCGTTTAATGATACTGCTCTGACTAAAAGTATCGATAATTAACAAATATCTGATTTTTATTATGCACGCGTGATTTTAAAGTTGTAGTTACTCGTTATTTACGCCTGTAACTCATGACATAAGACTCGTACCGAAAACATTGAAATTCTTGGTGAATACGAAAAAGTTCTAAATAGAAAATTCAAGCAGTATATTATATGAAAGATGCTGAGATTCTCAGTTTTCTCTCGCCAAGATCTTGGGATCATCTTCTCAGGTTTGTAATTATCGCGTTGCAGAAAGCCATCGTCGAATGGTTCTTACATGAAAATTCCCAGGTGTAAAATGTAAGAGAGATGAGTCGAGGAGAGAGAGAGAGAGGAAGAGACATTGGGCAATAATCGTAAAATAGAGGTGAAGAGAAACGGATAAGCGCCGTACGATGAGCGTTTATTAACCGAGTATTCACAGGCAAAGTCTTCCGACATTTACGTAATGTCTTTCCCCCCCCCTCTCTCCCTCCCTCTCTCTTTCTTTTTCTTTCTTCAACTCTCATACGCATACAAAGTAGGGAAAAACCACACGTGTCGTTCTTTCTCTGGTACGGTCGTACTTTTCAGCCTCCCTTCTCATTTCTTAACGCGAGCGATTTCACGATTAAACTTGCGCCTTTAAGCTAGCACACGCTCGGCACACGCGAGGTCGCACGTAACTTCAACTCTGGATCGTACACACATATATATGTGTGATGCACCATATTGAAATGTATTTATATATATACACTGCTGCGATATATGCTCTGTGGGAAAAAGTTTAATGCATCTTTATTTCGTTTTTATTTTGTACAGCTTCTCGAGCAGCAAAGTTGACTTCCTTATGGCCAATCGCAGACCCACAGATCTGAGAACGAACTTGTTGCCTCTGGATAAACTTCTCTTCCTTTCTCGTTTATGTACAAATTGAAACTTGAACGATTTCAACATTTTTTTTCAACTCAACCTGATTCGAGCTTCTACCGCTTCGATATAAACACGACCACAAATCACGAGCACCTTGAAAATCATTGCTTCGTTATTATTTCTTTATTGTATAAACATATGTTGGAGATTGGAGCTGGAAAAACGATGAAAATATTTCAGCTTTTTTCTTCAAAGTATTTGTATTTTTATTCTTATAGCGTTCTAAATCAGGCTCTCTGAGATGGGGAAAAGCGGCATCTTCCCGTTGTTGACGTAGGATCACCCGAGAGAGACGTTTGTGTTTTGTAGACGCATGGTGACACACGTGACAAGGGCAATATTACCGAGCAAAAATATAAATTCAATCTACCGTAGGGTATTTGTGAAATTATGATCTTCCATGGCCCATTGGAAAATTCCATTTTCTTCCTTTTTTTCTCTTTTTCATTCTGGTTGTAAGCTCGTGGAAATAATGTTAGATTCTTTCGACCAAGTGCTCGCCCCTAAAAGGGACAATAATGGATATTTATGAACCGACTCGAACGTGAAACGATCGGAGTCGAATTGCTGTCTCTTTTTTCACAAAACGTTCATATGCCCAGTTGCCTCGATACATGAAGAAAAAATAAGCATTACATGATCTGAGAAAAAAAAAATGAAAAATGAAGACAGGTAAAGAAGAAAATGACGGAAATCCATTGCGTGCGTAATCGAACCGACAGATTTTAAGAAAATATATCTGTAAGATAAACAAGGATTTTCGTAACATTGCAAAATTATTATCGAGCTGGTCAAAGATTCGAGAAGAGTTTGAAAGGAAAAAAATCGTCAAGAGTTTCTGACGTGTGTCTCGATGGACCACCTGCTCAACGAGCCTCTTTCACCTCCGTGATTCCTTCAGCTGCTGTCTCCACAAATAATATAACGGGGTCGTGATATAACGAGAATGTAATACTCAGCTCTCAATAATTCAGACCTTTCCAAGTGTAAGCAACCCACTATTTAAACGTATATTTAAGACCCGTACATATTTAATAATAAAAAAAAAGGTGCGTGCACTTCGAGATTGCTCTCTCGAGTTACAGTTGCGAGACTATCCGCTCTCACTATTAAGACCGGTAAATTTTTTGGAATTTCAAGTCCATCGCAATATATCTTCGAACCGATAAACCAAAAATTTCTCATCAAATTCCCATTTCTGCTCGCCATCAAAAAATTACAAATTCTCGACATAAGATGAAAAATATATATATTTTTTTTAAATCCGCAATTTATCCCGGCATACATTGATGGCGCACCTTGCATTCGTATCGTTGCAAAGCCATTCTCTGGTAGCGAACAATCAATTACATTGGGCAATAATAAACAGTGTACGCGAGATCGCAGACTTTACAAGGCAGACGTTTGAGGAGAGCGAGCGGATAGCCCCGCGGAGCCGTTATGAGACGTGAAGAATCTCTCGTTCATTTTTCTTGACCGGTTATTACGATCGAATTGGAGCGCACGAGAGTTTGACTTCCTCGTTCCTTCACAAACATTTTTTTTCATAAATACTGTATGTATGTATATATTGAACGATGGCATCGCTTTCGGCTTTGGTGCGATACTCCCTTCGTGAAATATCGTTTGCCTTAACTTACATTCTTACGTATATACGATATTAAAAGCTACCTGTACATGTATACCCAGTCAATGTATATATATCGCACTTTCGTTTCACTTTGAACTTCTTTCTCATGACTCGAGCGTACACGGTGTTCTCTCCGCGTTCTCTCGAGAGGTTGGACGCTCGAGAAACAAATTTAGAGAGCAACTCGCGCTGTATACATATAGTTTTTTTTTTCTTTCTTTTTTTTCTTCTTTTTTCTATATATGTATATAATACAATACTTAATCCAGGCTACGCGGTACAGACAGCGGAGAGCAATCGATTAGCGTTCCTGCAGGAGAAAAGGTTCGAGCCACAGCGTCGAAGAACTCTCGAAGCTTTCTTCCACGAGACCTCACGTATATAACATCTCACCGGGAAGGTCAATCAATATGGTTGAACGTGAATCGTGGCCGACTTGGTTTCGTGAGAGCACATGTACTAATGTATATAAAATCTGATATTACGAACGAGAAGGACGTAAGTGCACTGATTCAAGGAGTTTGGCTATTGCGAAGTATGACTTTTTGGTTTATAAGCCATTGATGCATCGTCTTACGAGAGCAATAAGAAGGAGTGTATCGGACAGTCATTTCGAACCTCTCGATGCCAAAACCAAAAGAAATCCTCTCGTGATCTCTTCGGAGTCTCTTTCTTGCGGTCTTTCGATTAAAGAGAGCCAGAGATATCGAGAATCTTGCCTTGTACGAGGTCAGACGAGCAATAATATCCTCCGGCAACAATGAAAGAATATTTTTTCGCTCTCTCCCCCTCTCTCTCTCTCTCGTATACTCTCATTTTGTCTCCATCTTCATCCGTTTTTCTTTAGTCGCCTTTCTCGCTCTTGCTCCTCTGACCGTATCGTCGCGCCCCCATTACGCTCTCTTATAAATCACACCCCCGACGTACCACTTTTATTTCTCGCAATCTTCTTTTCTCTTTGTGATCCCAATGTGTGCTCACGGCTCTAGGGGATTTATACTCCGATTTAATGGACCTGTTGACGCCTCCGGAGGTCAGTAGGTCATTGGTCCAAAACTTATTTCGCGTAATTCGAACACCGACTGATCAATATTGAGGCCAACAACAATGAGTTTATAAATGATCGATGGTTCGATACAGATTTACTGTAGCTTTATCGCTGACATTGCAAGAATTTCTTTCTTCGTTCGAGGGAACAGAAACCTTCGAGTCGCGAACGACGATTTTTTGGGATTCGCTTTGACATAGTCCTGCGGGCAGGACCTACTCCAAAGTTAGTCGGGTTGCATCCGTCCACGGCGCTCGTCCTACGTCAAAGTGTTTTCTTTCTGGCAGCCCCCCCTTTTATGTACTTTATCCTTGAGTGGTGCGCGAGAGCAAGAAAAAAAATAAAATAAAAGAGAGAATACGAAATTCTATAATCCGGTTCCAGAAATCGCGTCACGCACGAACGGGACGAAAACCTCCATGAACGCGCATCGAAAATGATCAGCTATAAAATTTTAATTAAGCCTACTAATCTACCGGGCATACTGAGGACTGGACCGAGTCCTCGTGTAATTACGGAGTGAGAAAAAAAAATTTAATTTTCACTCACCACTCACGCGCACGGGGCGCAAATTTGTGCAATTTTTTGTTTTTTTTTTTTTTTTGGTTCTCCCTCTGCTCTTGCTTTTACGGACACAACAGAAGGAGGGAGAGTGAGAGAGAGAGAGAGAAGGACAAAAAAGGCTCTCTCCGAGAGAAAAGAGGAGATTTACAGTTGTTAAAATTGTCTCGTAAAATTTCAATCACCATAAAAGTGTGGAATTAATCGAGCTCCGGAGTGTTCTATTTTTTTTTTTTTTTTATTCTCCAGACTTGAGCCACGCGTGAGCTCTGAGAATTTGCCACTCGCAAAGTGATTTTTTTCTGGTTTCGGATCGCATTAAATCTGGCGTATCGTTTTTTTTTTTCTCTCCTTACTTTCAAGACGATCGGAAGAATTTATTACGCCTATAATTTCGATAAATACATCGAAATCTTGTCACGACCTTGTCAGAATTTATTGGCCCCAGAAAACGTGCAATTTTTATTTTCAAAAAATTCTTTTTTTTTTCCCATTTCTCTGACGCTGCTAAGACCTGCGAGTGACTCGCACGAAAATTCCTATCTGCATATTTGATTGCGTTTTACAAGCATTGAAGAAAAAAAAACAGAAAAACAAAAAGAAAATCAGGGTAAAAACAGCGTACGTGTCCCGTTGGCAAAGTGAGTACTCGACGTGTGTCCACGTCATTCATACCCGAGAGAGTCGTGTTACGAGAAAAAAATGCGGAAATATTAAGATGGCGCGCGGTGTAACTCGAGAAGCGCAACGAACAGCTCGGAACCGTAAACACGCGGCGAGCTCTAGCTTACACACAGACTTTTGATTAATGTGACCGAGAGAGCTCGAAGCTTTTGCGTGAGCGAGGAATACGAAACAGTCCGTAATCCGGGTCTCCGCACTCTCTGTTTTCAACCATATTAGGATTACTCGTAAAACTGAGAACCCCTCTATGTACTACGATCAACCATAAAGTCGTCTAGAATATTCTGGAATGAATAAACCTCATAGAAATATTACAGCGGAAGCAAAATCCTCCCGAAGTTTCTCACTGAATCCGAACGAACTTTTCTCTCTTTTCGTTTATCTAATTTTATCAAATATTCATTGAATCAGGGCATAATGAAAATTAATTCCAGGCAGAAGCCTTTGAAACTGTCGAAACAAATAGAATATGTCGATAAATTTGCGATTTTTTTTATAAATAAAGATAGTTCGACCTCTCAATTTATTTGTTTTTCAAAAATTCCTTCCTCTGATCGCCAACGAGATCTTTTCCCGACCACATTCAGCCGAGCGCAACCCAGAATATTACAAAACTTGACAACGGTTTTTTTTCTTCTTTTTCACCTTCAAGAGTGTGGTCGAGTGTTCAGCGATGGGCTTGTCGGTAAGGTGGCACCGCAAAGATCCTCGGCAGATCTTGTCGGATCACCGACGTCATTAGAGCCTTCACGCAAAAATGCCTAAAAAACAAAATTGTTTTTTGACAAACATTGATACAGAAGAATTTCTAGAGATTTGGAGTTTATGAAAAAAAAATTCAGAATAAGCGTAACATCTCACACTTGTGCGTGGTCCAGCTAAAGAAAATTGTTTTACGACAGGAGTGTAAAAAGTTAGAATAAAAAGCCCGAAAGTGTGAATCGCGGCCAGATAACACAAAAACGTTTTTCTCGAGCCGCAAAAGATTGTGGCGAAAGAGGGTTCATCCGAAGGGTCAGGCAGGTGGTTGGACCGGAGAAAGAGAGGGGTCACACGTCCGACACCCACGGTCGTACGAGATGCACATGCGAATAGCGTGGCTTGTACGAGTGATAATATTCTCCCTTTACGCGCAACGTGCGTGTACTCTTTATCGTTAGCTTCTCCCTTTATTTTTCCGCCTTTATCGTTCCGTCTCTCTTTTTCTCTTTGACTGGCTAAGGAGCGGAGTTAATGAGATTCCATGTACGGGAGGAGAGAGAGAGAGAGAGAGAGAGAGTCGTACGCGCCTACACAATATTCTATATCGTAGCTTGCACACGTACAATAACAATAAAATAATAAAAGCAATAAATTTATCAAGAATTCAAATTGAAAATGTGAATAAAATTTTAAATGTTATTATTGTTAATGCGTTAACAACTACAACGATAATAATGATAAAATTTTGCTTATCTTTCACGCGTATCGTTTCACGAGAAAACGCTTCCCCGTAAATCGCCCTCGTGAAATTCCTCTTAGCGCAATTAAAACGAGCTACGAGACCGAACATCGCAGAAATTAGCATTTCAGCTTGTAGTCCTCGCTTATTTTATTTATTTTTTTCTTTTTTTTACGGGTTTGTTCCCGAGCCAAGATCTCACCTCGATTCTTCGCGTAACGAGCCTTGCAGGATTGAACGTTAATTAAGAAAATTCGATTTGATTCACTGCGTCGTTACCGAGTTTGCGAATTTTATTGTTAATTTTATTGTAATCAATGTTTCTATCATTCGCGTGAAATTTTCGTCGCGTCGTAACATCAATCCTGCGATTTTTTCTACCGTTCGTTATACCGTCGAGGTATATGAATAGTTATGTATATCTGACAGCGCCAATAAATAAGAACGAAAGTAGAAAATCCTGAAACCTTAATAACGACGTAAATATATATATATACAGGCTCGAAGAGACGAGCAAGTGTCAAGCTCAAAGTTGGCGCGTATATGATATTAAAAATATATATCTGAATATAGAATAAAAATATTCACGCCTCGGGGGCAGTGTTAAAAACGAAATAAAAAAAAATAAAAAAAATCACATATAAATAATAAAAAAGTAAAAAAATAAACGAAAAAACGTATTCGGATAAGACATAAAACCGGACTTTAGCCGCTGCAGATTATCTCTCTTTTCACTCGTAATCATTAGTCTTCGCTCTGGTAGACGAAGAAGAATAAAGATGAAAATAAAAAAAATAAAAATGAAAATATTGTGCGAAGAACGAACAGACGCAAACAGGTGGAGGGCTGCCACTGCTGCTGCTGCTGTTGCTGCTGCTGCGGATTTCGTTGCCCCGAGTAATGAATTAAATTAATATTAATCTAGAGCACCGCAGTGAGATAGAGAAAGGAAGAAAGAGATATGAAATGCTAACGAAATTCTTGACTGATCTGTACGACGGCTACTGTAATCTGCATAATGCCAGATTTCGAAGCTTTATTTTCTTACCATTCTTTTTTTCTTACTTCGAGCTCTTCCGTCTTATCCCGACACAATAAACTCACGTTCTTACGAGAAAGACAGAACACGTGCGGATCCAACGAAAAATCACACCTTTTTCGTCATATTCCTTAATCCTATTCCCGCTATTTTTAACGATCACAAAAATTTTCATACGTTGAACAGGAGATCAGTATTAAAATAATATATATATATTTACGACTTTAATCCCGTGCAAATCTCTCGGTTTGAAGGATTTTCGTGCGTCACCGTTCCGCTCAAATGATACTGTGAATGACCCAAAATTTTCCATTTTTCAAAGTTTTTATAAGGCACCGCGTTATTTTTGATAGTAGGTTATAAAAAAAAGGATAAAATTCATACTAATTCGCTTTTGATTCCATTATTGATCGAATCACTGATGAATTTCATGGTGAATCCGAATTTTTCGCGTAAATTTTCCAAGCGGAAGAATTTCTAGTTTTTATTTTTGCTATTTCGTAATTCCGAATGATTTTTATTCTATTTTGAATGATTATAAATGAATGACTACAATTATTGAGAGATCGATGTCCATGAAACGATTCGAAAATCGTATAATCGTGATGGTGAAAAGTTTGGATCTCACGAGATGAAATTCACCGTGATATTTTGTTTTTCATTTTTGACACGAAGATGAAATTAACGCTACTATTCTATGGTATAAAATGTTTCGTCGCTGAGTCAAGGTGTAACAATAGAAATGGATTAGATTTCTCCCACGATCTTCGACACAGCTAAACGCTAGAGCCCATGAAAAATCGGTAAGGGTGTCCCCCTCGACCAATCTCATGGAGACTCGATGAAAATGATCGCCGGTGGTCCGGTCACGATGCCTGTTATGCTCGATCGACTACAAGAGTAAAGAAAAAAAAAAGAAGAAGAAAAAAAAATTCTGCTATAAAACGTCACGCAAGCTCTTTTGACGTACACAAAAACCGCCAATTTGGGGACCAAAATTTAATTAACGAGTATAAAAATCCTAAACACTTTCAGGTGTGAAGGAAAAAGGTCGGATGCCTGCTGCAGAAACTAAAATTGGCCAGTTCTCTTTCGGATATAAAGTGTTAAATCGAGGGTAAGACCGGTTTCCTCAAAAAATCTTCAAGTTGATGGAAAGGCGTGGTAATTCCCGCTTAATCTTTCGCATCCATTCCCCCTTGAAATTTTTTCTCATGTGTCTTCTCCTAAAAATAATGTGGAATGTAAAAATATAACTGCGAATCGACGTTTCGAAACGAATGATTAAATGCAAATTATATTATAAGTAATTCATTCATAAATTACTTTGTGCCATCAAATATCTGTGGGAATTCAAACAAATATATTGTTCGGCTTGATGAAATTATTTTTCAACGATTGTCGTATAAAAATGGATGGTGATCATCGCTCAAAACATCGAAAAACAAAAATAATTCTTCTGTGAAAAAGCCTAATTCAAAGTTTGTTTGAAACAAGAAATTGGCATAATCGTTGAACTCGTAAGAAGAATTTTATCTCGTCAGATCTACTCGAGAAATTCGACCCTGTCCACAAGGGGAGAATCCAAAATTACCCTTTGATCATTTGCTTCATCCGAGTTGTGTACGTCGCAGCGAGAGAAATGGAAAGAATGTAATGGCGAATGAGAGAGGACCAGCAGAAAGAATTCCCCGTACATATTTCTCCTGAAAATGTACGGGGATTTCTGCGTAACTCAACATTCGTTTCTAATTTGACAACAACAACAAAAAATCTCGCGCATTACAAAGTCTCAAGCGAAATTGCACGAGATTTCCCGAATCAACTTTGCACCGAGTTTTCTGAGAATCCAACGATAATTATTTCTGTATCGTCGAATTCGAAGAGATATTAAAAATTCGTATCACTTTCGCGGGTTGCTATAAAATTCGTAAAATGTTGAAAAACGAAAATAAAATAAACGAATAAAAGTGATTTGAAGCGGTGTAAATTTCGTGGAGCAATAAAAATGTGTCCACTTTCACCAAAGGTCGAAGCAGCAAATTATAGTAGTGAGAACATAAGTAGCCACGAGTTAAACGGCAGGTAATAAAAAAGCTGAGAGTCGAAGTTGTGGCTCCTGCGACAGTAAAATTGACTGAAATTTTTTTTTGTGTACCTTACTCATTTGACGTGGAATGTCCCATACACGTGCGTACACAATTTACACACAAATGTGTATACGCATCGCGCCGAGTCGCGGTTGATCTCCGTCTTTGTTTCATCGTGCCGGTGCGAAAGTTAGACTTATTATCCAATTACATCGATTTCAACGGGACAAACGAGGTTGCCGACTGCCAGATGTCACACATGCGAGAAGGACGAGGTGTCTGCGGGAGTTTCTAGATATATCAGGGAGGGCAGTCAACGCCGACGACCAAGACCAAGACCAAGACCAAGACGACGACGTGCCAGCGTCAGCGAGGGAATGCCCGGATCCTCAACACGATAGACACGAAGATCGTTCTTTCATCGTCTTACGCTCAAAATCAAACGAGCAGAGATCGGCGAAAAAAATTATTCAAACATCCGATATTCAGCTATTGATAAATAATAAGAATATTGCTAATTAAGCCAAATCGCATTATCAATTTTCCTCAGTGCGTCGCGCACTGGATGTCTTCAGAGTCAGACAGGTCCACATATGAAGATGGATGAAATACTAGTCCATCAAGTTTCTGAAGGGAAAGTCCTTGACCATTTTTTCACTGATGCATCGTTACTCGGATATCAGTTTATAGAAACCAACAAGAGAGCGAGTTATGTCGTTGCATCGTTGATCCAATTGACCAGCGACGCTGGATAGAAGAAAACAATCGCTGAAGACTTTTCAACACGAATGTCTTCAGTCATCTGAGAAATGAATTTTCTCTTCAAATGATTATTCTTGAACAAAACAAATATTAACTCCCTGTTTACGGAAGTTGCAAATGCGCTATTGAATTTGTGTACATCGTAATCAAAGGGCCCAAGATTACTGCACGTTTCTTGAGAGAGAAAACATGGAACATCAGTCATCTTCAGCGTGCACTGGGTCGGGCACAGCGATCAGATCTTGACTCGAGGCCAAAAACATAGAACGCCTCAAGATTCTTGAGCGGTTCTATCCGTTCTTTTGCATAACTATAATGCTGGCCTAAACCGAAAAAAGGGGGGGGCCATTAAGAGAATTCTTTGAACGTCGGCTTCCGTCTTATTCTCTCTAGGCCCATTTTTGCGAAAATGATTCCCTGCGGTCAAATAGATTACAAAATCTATATTATATTCTAAAACCACCGAAGTTCCTCCGACGTTTTTTTTTTTTAAATATTATTTATCTCTTCGCCGCATGAACTTCTTCGAGATTGCACATGCACGAAATATGGCCCGGGGGTGTATGCGTGCAGCGTCTAAATTTAGTGACCACACCGCGTCAACTTTGCCATTCTCGCCCATCCTCTCTTCCTCCCTCTCTCTCTCTCTTCTTTCAATCATCTATGTATTTTTTTCTCTTCTCGGAACGATTACTAGAATACATGAGAGAATGTGGAAGTTTCTCCAAATTGTCTCGCGCCTTTTGCGTGATTTCTAGCTTGCCAACGCTTCTATGCATGTATATATGTATATATCTATAAATGCATACATAAATACAAATCTATACATAGAAATATGTACATGATACTCTAATAGCCGATATTACGAGAGAAGACACGCAAAGGATCCTGGTAAGGTAATCGTGAAAACATCTCGACGAGATGCCACACGACCACATATGTAGACAAGACATATGCTTTCCAATCTCATGTCTTAATCACGCATGCCTGTTCGCAAATTATCACTCGTTTTTTCTCCTAATTCACGCCGAATAACTTGATGTCCAACAAATCGTCGACACACGCATGCTCGCTTGGTTTTTTTTTTTTTTTTTTTTTTTTTTTTTTTAACTTTTTATTTCTTTTACTTCGACTGATTCAAACGCACTTTTGTGCGTGGATGTCGAATGGAAAGTAAAAACGATGCTCAAACCGCAGACGACCACTGTTCCTCGAGGGCACTAAAATACACGTACAATATCTGCGGTTCTTTTCAATCTCGCCGCTCATACACACTCCTCTCACCATATTTATATACATATATAGATATATATATATATATACAAATATAAATAAATATATAAGTGATTCTCTGGAGTCTTTAAGTTTAATGATATTTCGCGGGCACTTCAAAAGCGACGCGGTGATAGAATAAGCAAATTGCTCGGTAAACTGCTCTCATTTAATAAATATCCCGAGCACGTCGAGACATATAATTTTTTCGATCTCACGTTTCACCGCACCTACATCCGCGGAATGAATTCGGACAGGCTTCGAAGTTGCGTGCTAATTTGTGCGTTATTTTTTATGCGACAAAATTATGATTTTCGACTACCGATGGGCTAGCAGGGAAAATAATCATTGGTCAGGCAAATAAATGGCTTTGGATGTTCAACACTTTTGGTGCGACGAAAATACAAATTATACGGAAAGCAGAGAAGTTGAGAGAACATCAATTTTAACGAGTATGGATAAAGTTTAACTTCGAATAGTCTCAAATGAATATTTGCAATAATAAAAGTGATGGTTGCAGGCTCCATAAATCGCTGGCATAACGAGAATGACAACGATCCCATAAAATCGACATTCGTTAGAGACCTTTTATCGCAAATAAGCTCTCCAAGCTGGTCCACCGATGATTTCTCTCGCCATTATCATATAGTCGTCGTTTCACTTTATCTCCACTTATTTCACATAGAAATATCTCATCCGGAGTAGAGCTAAGAACACATATAACTGTAGACAGATGGATCACATCCAAGAAATACTGGAGAGGAAGAGCAAGCGGAAGGGAAGGATGAGAGGAGAAAGATTGAAGAAAATAAAGGCTTTTCTCTCCTAAACGTATACAGTATAAAATGCACTTGTGATCTTCACAAACTTCATCTCTCGTATCACGTCGACTTGGCTGAAAGATCTCTCTCCCTCCCTCTCTCTCTCTCTCTCTCTCTTTCTCTCGCAGCAAAGTATCCCGAGACTATAAACGAGAGAAAAGATCCTTCGCCACGTATATCCTTGTCTCCCATACGCCGTCCTCGTGGAGCACGGTGGCTCGTGATATGCTGCGGGTGTGCTCGGAGTAGCGCAACAGCAGCACTCCGCATCACGGATAATGAGCCGACGTAAAACAGAAGCGAACGATCTTCACTGTGGCTCTTTCACGTCAGTGAGATATTCCCCTCGTCCACAGGTGCAAACGAGACACCCGCAACATTATACGGCACCCTCGTGTTATACAAAATGCTGATGCTTCTATCTCTATCTCTCCCTCTCTCCCTCTCTCTCTCTCTCTTGCACGCTCTTCCTTTCTACAAACCCTAGTAAAAAATATAATCACCAATTGGTGCATTTTATACGCATTTTCTTACCAGTGTACAGGTCCGTTCACAACAGATTTACGGTTGATAAAAAAAAAGTAACTATTTTCAAAAAAATTTATATTTTTAATGTCAGTTGAAATTGGGTTTTTCGCATCAAAGAAACTGCACTAATTTCTTAACTCGGCATTTCTCAGATTACTTCAGAAACCTCGAGAAATAATTTCAGTTGATACCCAAAGTGACAATTTTCGGGTTCAACACGATATTTTTGACACGTGACATCAAAAGGCTGCTACGTCCTTGGATGAATGGGTTTCAGCATGAGAATTTTTGGACTGATTCTCATCGAAGCAAATACTTTGCCCTTCAATGAAAATAGGTGAGTTTGATATTGCTCAATTTGGCTGAGAAACGAATTCGGACTGACAGGTGAAAATATAATTTGAACGAGCTTGTACGTCTATGAGTATATACAGACATACAAGTGTAAGAAAGTGTATTATAACACTACGTCGATATAGCCTCGGGACAAGAGAACGCTATGATATCGGGAATGGGCAGCTCGTATCTCTTTAGAATCAAAGATGCTGGGCGCGGTGCCCGAAGCAATCTCCGAGTACGGGAGAGAAAAAAGATATTCCGAAGAGGTTAACCGAAGAGAACGACGAAAGACTGACGACGCGGGCAATGTGGTGTAAAGAAGAAAGAGAGAGAAAGAGAATAAAAAGGAGAAGGAATAAGCCTTGGGTTTCGGAAGGTGCCGCTGTTACCCTATGCATACAGATTTTATACTGGCAACCAGAAGCATCTAAAGATAAAAAGAGAGAATGAAGAGTAAGAGAGAAAGGGTTTTTAGGAGAAGGAGTGAATTTATTATATGAGCTAATTTAGCGTTGGGTGATGTATAAAGCGAGCACGAGAATGCTGGGAAGGAAGAGAGATAAAATTTTGGCGAAAGAACTACCTTCTTCAAAAGATCAACAGAAAGTTGCTTTCCTCTCTCTCTTTCTCTCTTGCTTTTATTTCTTTTGGTATCTTCCGACCTTCTCTGGCTTTATGTACGCCAGCAAACACAAAATATTAAACGGAACAACTGTAATTATAGTACTCGAATGTAGCGAGATTTATAGATATTCACGAAACTACTTTGTTCAATCATAAATTTTGTTTCAGTCCCTTTTTCGACTATGGTCAAAGGAGAAACGTTAGATAATCATGAGACAATTAGATATTATGTGAGTTTATTCAGAAAAATTAGCCCTGGGGCTTGCCCTGTTTGCAGAGTCTCTCATCAGTCTCATCTCTTCCGCTCGTTTACCCTCTCTCGATCTCTCTTCTACGTAATTTTGAATTATTTAAGCTAGGAGGTTTTGTGGGAGCATTGCATGCATTCCTGGGCTCACCGGAGCCGGAACATATTGCGTAATTGCGAGTGAGACAGCGAGTAAACCTTGAACACATTTTGCAAATAGAATCTACGCTGCTATGTGTATATGTATATATTGGGACAGCCCTTTGGACCAAACGAGCGCAGGGCATAAATTTTCCAGTTGCTCACTTCTTCGACTCTTTATCTCAGTTACTCTGCCTCCGGTGCAATTAGCCGCGAACTCCAGAGAGTTTCATTCGGTCATGCGGTGAAGCATGCACTAACGTTTCGTGATCGTTACTCTCGCCCATGTATATCATCATGGATACGGGAAATCAAGCGAATCGAAACTAAATTTTTTTCGAAATTCGAAAACACAGACATGACAGCTATTTCAATCACTAGAGTACAAGGACCGAGATCCAACTCCACTTATTCATCATGAAATGAATATTTTTTTTGCTGAATATATAACTGATAGTTATTTATTTATTTTTTTTGCTTTTTTGCATTATCAGGATTCATAATCTGAGACTTCAATTGGTGGACTGACAGTCGAACGTACTCTGGACGAATTCGTTCGAGTAAGTGTAGTAATGCTCTTTGTCGCAGTGAAGTCTTCGGATGAACGGAATTTTTTCGAAAATATTAAATTTATTAATTGTTCGATCACTTACCCACCGTTGTACGAGAAGGATTAATGGAACTCGGTGTCTATTCGTCTATCACGATTTTTTGTTTTCCACTCCGAAAACCTATGTCACTATGAGCTGTATAATATCTAAGACATCACTCAGGAAGAGAAGACCCGGTTGATGCCAGAGTTGAAGAGCGACTGGTGCTGTTAGTTCTACGAGAACAAAATGGCGGCCTTGAACGACGTGTTCAGGAACAATGAACTTCGCTAAGGTCACCGGTATAATTGGATTTTTTCTGCTCGTTGCAACAATATATAAGCGAGATATAAATAAACGGAAAGCAATTTGATATAACTTTAAACCCCCTTATTACAATGTATGATGAAAATAACTTTTGTAACTAATATCGAATACTTATTTCCATATTATAATCAAGGATGACGTGTTTTATTTCTATTCGCTCAACGACTTCTGTTTTGTTTTTTTTTCTCTTTCTTTTCTTCCAATTTTATCCTTTGTTCATGTCTCCAGTAAGAGAAAACGGAAAATTATTTCCAATTACGATTTATAAACGATTTTGTTCATAAACGAATGGAAGACCCTGTAAACGGAAGTTCCGGTCCATAGAAGAGCTCAAGCAAGACTAGTGGCACTCGTTCTTCTGGAAAATCTCGGACCCCCTCCCGTCCTCCTTCAGATCGTTCTTGTGTCTTTCCGAAAGGAAAATTTATGCCCTGCCTCTATATTTAGATTATATTTTATTCTACACTCTGTAACGTACCGGAAACAAAACGTTACAAAGTTCATTTAAACGGAAAACAATTTAGTGCAATTTATCAACTTTTGCATCGCAGTCTGTTCATTTTTCTCATAAAAACGTCGGTTCTAATGGCAAGTTTTATTTATGTATCATAAATAAGTTCCTCCTTTCTGTGCGTTTATCTCCTTATTATCCCCTCTCTTTTGCTTAAACGCTCTGAATCGTTAAGTATTTCTCCCTTGCGTTTGCATCGTATTCGATCTAATGTATCAGTGTTTCACTATCAGAAGGGTGAAAAACATCGAGTGACATTATACGTGTTTCTTCAGCGAAAAAAAATATTCAAACCAGGATCAAAGTTGATTTTTCCCCGTTGACAAAACTTACATTTTTCGTGAAATTGAACATTTTTACTTCGGTTATTATTTCAACATTTTTCAAACTCTACCACTCTTCCAAATCAAAAGCCAAACGTCCTCGTAGCTTTGATTTTCGTACAATCGTCAGCGTGACAATTATAACAATTTTCGAACGTTAAATGAGAAATTTTTGAAAAAATCAAAAAAATTTTATTCAGTTGAACCTTTTATCAGGGCTGTATCTGAGTGGAAACGGAATTTATTGACAATACGTCTGAGAACAAAATTTTCGTGAAAAATGGTGAAAATTAAATTTCTACACGAAATCTCACTTTCGATTGGTTCGATTAAAATTGTAAATAGCAAAATTATTACAGATTCCCAAAATTAATGAAGAAACTTCGATTCTAATCGACAAGTACAATTTGTACGAAAATGTATTAAAAAAGATGCTGCTCTTCGCAGGAGTTTGGCCGAGAACAAATTCAAGTGTTAGTTATCGTTTTTTGATGTGCGTGCATGGATTAGCATCGTTATTGATGCTTTTCGCAATTACCAAGTTTTGTCTCGAGCACATAACGAATCTTCATCTCTTCTTGACGGGTCTTGGTCTAGGTCTCGGTTTCGTAACCATCATTCAAAAAGTAAGACGTCAAGTACCCCACGCATCATTATAAAAAAAAAAAAAATGATCATAATCTAGTGCGACCAGTGTAATGAAGATCTCATTTTTGGGTTCCTTGACCCTGAGCTACTACCACTCAGTCAGCTTGATCCAGACGAAAATAAATTGTTCTTTTCCCACTGAATGAATCGATTAGCAATTTCCTCAAGGTTTATGAGCATGCAAAGTGTCTGAGTTATTAGGATGCATGGGCCTAACCGACGATCAATATTGTCTTTACAGATGATATGTTTGGCCATTTATCGCGACAATTTGTTCGAGCTGCATGGGACCCTGGCCAACACGTTTGCTAAAGATTACAACAATGCAGAGATGCAGCCCATATTGATGTCTCCACTTTTAACTTTTTATCGACCTTCCCAAATAATGATGGGAATATCGTGGACAATAATGGCACTGTACTGGAGCGTTCCTCTCGTTTTCATATTAATTCAGCTCGCAGATGGAGAAAACTCCATAAAATACATGCTCCCCTTTCCGACCTCGTTTCCTTGGTCATCCAGTGCCAACAAATGGATTTACGCAGTAATCTACATATTCGAGGTTTATGCCTCAACCTGCCTCGTTATTTTTACCGTAGCCGTTGATTCCCTCTTCGGTTATTTCATTTTTCAAATATCCGGACAACTCCGTACGTTATCCTATCGTATGAAAAATGTAGGCTCCGGAGCTAATCATCGAAAAGAGATGATCGAGTGCATCTCCAGACATCAAACTTTAAGGCAGTGCCAAACGAGTCTTGGACGCATCTACGGACCTATAATTCTTTGGCTGTCCGTTGCGAGCGCAATGGTTCTGTGCGCACTTATTTATCAAGCCGCTCATGTGAGTAATCGCAATCATAACCCGTCAATAGTGCCATTTATTCCTGTCAAAAACTACACTGATTAGAGCATCACGCTCACTTTATCTTGAAGAAAAAATACCGAACTAATAGGTCGTTGAAAGTTTTTTGAACCGAGAAAAATAGATATTTGGTGTTGAGTTTGCACGTCCTATTGGTTCAACTCTACCAACGGATATCCCATTTAGATTGTCCCGAATCAAAAAAACAATCAAAAACTTTTCGACTCAGAATCATTAGTTTTACATATTTATCTTTGTCAAACTTCAATATTCTAAAAATGTTGTGCAGTTGAGTCCGAAAAAAGCAGTCATCGTCGTGCTGTATTTATTCATCAAAGGCATCCAAACACTGTTCTATGGTTGGTCTGGAACAACTTTATCAACTGAGGTACTTTTTATTAGAATGTACCAAGAGACAATGTACAGAGATGGAGGAAACTGTGATAAAGTGACGCGTACCTGAAGTGAAATGTCGCTTTGATTTCGGATCAAAAGTCAGCTGATTTTGATAACAGTCAATTGGTAGATATCAAGTGTTTTCACCGCATGATCCACGTTGATGGACTTCGCAGAGAGTCAACTTTTGCTTTGAGCCTCGATGTATCTGTAAACTATCCGTTGATTTTTCGATACAGAGTGAATAAAAATTAACAACGTTATTCAAATCAGTACAATCCTGATCATCCAGCTTTGTCGGGTCTCTCATGTCAGTATGATTTCTGCACTTTTAGTTATAGATTCATCCTAATGTTTTCTTATATTGAATCAGAATGACAATTTTCGTGAGGCGATATACTCGAGTGATTGGGCAGGTTCGGGTGAAAAGACACTTATGACCAATGTTTTGATGCTGCTCATATACAACAAACCTTTTGTCCTTAAGGCGTGTTCCGTTACTACCATATCTGTAGATTTGTTTGTTACAGTGAGTATCATGAGCAGTGTTTTACTAGTGAAAACGAAAAGCATTGATAGTTGTGGGACACTTTCGTGTAAATCCGTTTTTTCTACAGGTCTCCAATACCGCTATCTCGTATTACTTCATGCTGCGAACATTGGAGAAGGCACAATAATGTTTCACTGGAGAGATCATCATGAAAGTGCATGAAAAAATGTTTTGTTAAATTTTAATGTATTGTAAAATACTTTTGTCTACCGGACGCCACTTCAACTGAGAAATTCTATGGAATTCAATTTTGTTAAAATGATGTTAAAAGCAGATAGAAGTGTTGTGTGTTTTCCACATTTTTCAAACAGAATATTGAATTGGTGCTAGATCGACAATGCTGCAGATTGATCAGATCTTTGATCACTGATGGTTTCAAGCAAGAATTAAAAGAAAAAAAATAAGGCAAGAAAAAAAAGGAAAAGAAGTTCATTTAAAGCTACGTCGAGTGCGAAATTTTCGTGTTGAACAGTAAAAATTGAATTTGTAAAAAAACTTTCGATAGTTCTTGAATAAAGATTATGAACACCTAAAATTCTTTCTTTGTGCTCTACGACATTAACAGATCTTCATTGAGTTTCGTAATCAATAAGGAAGAAATATGACCAGGCTCTCTGCCTGCTCCATTGGGGCTTATTGCTCTTGAAATCAAAATAATTTTTATCCTCAAAAATGATCTCAAAGTGCAGAGCACCATCGAAAACAATATCTGATTAACTATTCAAAATATCCTTCAGAATCAATTCCTTTTCTTTGACATCATCGATTGTACTACGATTGATGATGAACCAACTCCGAATTATTTAAGTGGTTGCTACAAGATCATACTTGAACTTATTTTTTTTTCCACTTTCCGAAAATTCCGCCAGAATTTCATAACTATTTTTGAGAAAAACGTAAAAAATTTATCGAATAAGTAGAATGAATAAATGAAATCGTTTGTTCGAAGACTGTACTTGTCTCAACAGCTGAAAGTATAGAATGAAAATGATTAATTGAAATAGTGAATAAAATTAAAATCGTAAAATCATAATTTTCAACATTGAACGAAATTCGTTCGTCTTGCTCAATAAAAAGAATCAAATAGTAAGTCTGCATTCCTGAAAAAAATCTTCAACTGTAGGAAGTTTATAAAAAACAAATGCCAGTGAAACAGTTCATGAGAAGAGCCAGTGACTCGAACTCGTTTGAACAAACAGAAGAATAATGAAGTTGTTTGCGTTGGTACTCGAAACTTCACTCCGAGAGTACTTACTCCGTAATGTTTTATTTTTATTTCATTTTTTTTTCTTTATTGTTCGAGAAGCGCGCGTGTCTCGCACGAACTGTTCTCGATGCTAACATGCAAGCATGCACATACATATAGAGAGATGCATTCATATATATTACAGAGAACGCGAGATCGTTCGGAAGGACTCTCTCAGCGAGAATATCCGAGAAGCTATCAACGTAAATCAATAACGAGAGCACTTCGACGTCTTATAGGCCAGCTGCTGCTGGATGCTGGATGCTGGATGTTTCTCCTCTTGCATTCCATCCACCTATTGCTTTTTCGTTCTACGACACATTTGTGTACACATACACATGTGTCTGAGTATGTAATGAATATACTTTGAGAGAAATGATCAACACTCTGATGACGTAATAAATCATCATTTCCTGCCACTGATTCGATGAGAATTTTTTTGTAACTTCAGTTACTTTTTACGTTTTATTCTCTCGAGCTTTTAATTGAAATAATAATTGCACCAAGATATTTGTTCTAATAATAAATTCTTTTTAGAATTGATATCAGTTTTATGCTTTATTTATAATGTTGTTTGTTCAATTCTACTTATTTCTTTCTCGCAGTTTCGTGCGACGAATGCGTCGTTTAGAGTCGAGTTCATCGCTTCGTAATTCCGTATCGCGATATTATCTCGTGAAATAATTTTTCTTACCAGAGTTTTTATTTTTTACTTTTTTTTAATGGAATTGTATCGATCGAATTTGTTCTCACGAAGAAGAAACAACTCCGGCTAAATGTTTTGTCTGTAGACAAGGCGTATGTAAAGCCGATATGATGGAGGAAGGAACGCGTTGTGAATCGCGAGCCGATCGGCGGAACGAAGCGCGCGGAACGGCAGATCGCGCAAAAATGATTTCTCTTCGGCGGTCCTGGCAGCCACGATAAATTGTTACTTCGACTTCTTATACAGCAGCAATCATAACTCGTGATAAAATACGAGACGTTTTTATCGATTCTCTCTCGTGTTCTATCTCTGTATACGTTATTCTTCTCTTCTTCATTCGACCTTCTCACTCTCTCTCTCTCCCTCTCTCTCTTATCTTGTTTTCTCTCACTCGTGCTTCCTCATTGTGGCTCTTAAACTCGGTCTGCTCTCTCGAAAGCCGCGTACTGCAAGTGCGTTTTTCTTATATGCATATAATACGTCGAGTCGTCGCTCGAAGCAAAAAGAAGAAAAAACAAAAAAATTAAAAATAATAACATTCAGTGGCTCTTTTCTTCGCCGTGAATTCATCCCGCGAATCCGTTACACTTTTTCTCATTTCTCTCGCTTCGATAAGCACCATCATTGTTTGTCCAAGAAATTAACCCTTTGATATAAAAATTTTAGTAACTCGATCGAGAGTCGAGAGACCTCACACGATCTTGGACAATTTGATCGATATAAAAAGTGTGCGATGAAATGTTTGACCAAGATAAATTCCTCATATTTATTTTCAGCGAAAATTGTAATATAAACTTTCTTCTATAACGTATGACGATTATCGATCAGCGGAGAAATGTGTGGTATAAAAATAAAAAAATGGACCTTTTATACCAACTCGATCTGTTATTCCGTGAGTATCAGGTCGAAATAGCAGAGTAAAGTAATGGCAGTAAGCTCAAAACGAACGTAACATAGCTCCACATTTATATAACATACATTCATTGGGGAGAGGGAGATGAGGAAAGCTCAGAGTGTTGCAGAGGGCTAGTGGGAGGGGACACACGAGAAGGGAAGAGGACCAAGGGGCTTAATTAATGAGACGTACGCGCGGCAGCAACAGCAGAGCAGCTGCAGATACCAAGATGCATTGTAAATACAACCTCGGAAAAACTATTGTCCTCGAACGAGATTTATACCCGTTCCAATTACACTCTCGCTGCGCGTCCAGGGACTCTCTCGTATCGCGAATATATATATATATTTTTTTTTTTTCACTGGCAATCTCTTTGTCTCCCTTTCTCTCATTCTTTTGCAGAGAGCAAAAGTTACTCTCTCGCGAACGCTTCGATTCGGGGCTGATAGGATAGCCCAGCAGGGATACACGATATCGTCGTTATATTTCTCTCTTCCTCCCTCCCTCTCCCTCTCTCTCTCTGTCCCTCTTTATCTTTCACGCTACCGCGGGACAACAGATGTCCGCTCGTGGTCCAGCACAGCAGCAAATGCGGCGGCAGAGTACGATCGCCGCTCAACTCACTCGCAAAACCGGCATATATACTGCCACGCCGCCGGAAGACTCGTAAAATGCACCCACGTATAGTACAGCGGAGCCTCGTCCACACGCCACCTCTTTCATTCGTATGTATATCACTTCCCCTGGGGAGTTTGCCAAGAGGACTCTGTCTCCCCCTTCTCTCATTTTCCCTCTCTTTTATTTTATTTCCTCTTTTTTTTCTCTCTTTCTCTCTCTTCACATACTCGCACAGGAGAATGAGCACTCGAAAATCCCATGGCGCAGTCCAGAAACCCATTACTCCATGATTTATCGGCTGGACCAATGAATATTGTGCAGAAATGAACTCCCCTCTCTGCATATCCGTTATACCCGCGCATCTTCCTCAACATTCTTCCGGGTCTCTTTCGCTTCGTTCATTTTTTAGCCAAATATCGCGGTCGAGGTACTTCCTACTTTTTGTTTCATCGAACCAGCTCAATAGCGTACGAACAAATTTCACATTCGATCGAATTAGCGGCTCTGGATTTTTTTTCTTATTAATGGAAAATCTAGGGAAATTATGATGAACCTCGATTCTATGGTAAACTCGTATAATCTGCGATATCTCATCAAATCCTCGTTCATTATCAACGCCGCAGTGGGCAAAGCCGAGTGCAAAACTCGTTAATCCCACTCCGTATCTCATTTCCTCTCTCTCTTTCTCACGAGGGGGCTCCCCCACCCCCCCCTCTCACTCTCTCTCTTTCTTTTTCTCTTGCAATGCACCGAGAGAGTTTCAAACCCCCAGAGCAAATTCGAGATTAAATTCATCAAAATCCAATCCCCTGGAGTCGAGTCGAGCCCCTTGGGCAGAGAGCTCATATCGGGTCTCAGAACCTTTCTCGCTTGCAAATGAATAATTCATATAAACGCCGCGACATATGCATGTGCCCCGAACGTCTTATACATCCAACGCTTTCTCGAATGCTTGATCATTGTGTCTGAATGGCTTTTGTTTTGGAATTAATTTGTCATATATTTTCGAATGATTTTCCGAATAGACGATCAAATCTCGTTCGGAATTAATGAAATGATCAATTTTTTTGTTTTTTTTTTTTGGAAATTGGTCCAAAATTCGCTTGACCACTCGTTTAGATGTATTTTCAAGAAGTATTTGATTGGAATCTGAAAAAATTGTAACATCCGAACAGTCTCCTGATATGAATTTCAAAATTGTCGATAAATCTCATAGATATTTGCATAAATACATGTGATGCTCGCACCTCAGCACGTATTAGTAATTCGATATGCTTTAATATTCAATTTCAACCCCATAAAATATACATAGAGTTGAAAAAAGAAGAATAAACGCTGCTCAGATAAAACGATCGTACCAAAAATGTTTAATCCCCCTTTACGATCTGTCAAAAAAGGAAATATAAATATACGCAGGAAGGCAGTGAAACAGTAGTTGATTGCCAATGACTATGATAAGAATTTGCCTTGAATAATCTCGTAGCGTCACGTCATACATAATCTGCCATCGTAATTTTCTGGGCTTCCTGTCATGCAGCCATTTTACACACGACATGCATTTACTGATATCCCAACAAGCCTCGAGGCGTATAGACTTTCACGTAATCTTGTTTCACTGGCTTTATGAAGTTCCTCTTTACTGAATATATGAAGTATTTGATGTATGCAAAACAAGTGCCTCGGGTAGGGCCTCGTGAAGGTATATTAACGTAGAACTATAGTGAATTTTGTCTCATTATTTCAAGCTTGTAGTGCCATGTTTGTTTCTTAAGTACACCGAGATAACAAAAAGTTTATAAGCGTTTGTTGAATGAGACGTGATATGCTTGGAACGAGATCAATCAAACTGAAAACGACTGATTTCATTATTTTTATTCATTAAAAAATTAAAAAGTGCATCGATCGTTTCTTTTGGTTCGAACTTCGTCTTCGTTTTTTGCGAGCTCCAGAAATGTGAGCTTACGTGCAAGCGCGTTACTTTAACAGGAAAAAAAAAGTCGAAGGTCAGCAGAAAAAAAAGCGACAGGCAAAGTGTTTCTAGGTAAGAATTAGCGGCGAGGAATCTGACGGTTAAAAGTCTCACGTTTTAAAAGCGTGCGAGGTTCTTCTGTCGCGAGAATATCTCGGTGTGTCACAGGTGTCTCGAGACGAATACTCTCGCGAATGAGAGATAGAGAAAGAGAGAGAGAGTTTCAACACTTTTTCACGAGTCTCGTTGTCGCGACGAAATCTTGTCGTGGTCGGATCACTCGAGAGCTTCGTTGTCTCTCGGAGCAGGAGAAAAATTTCGTTCTCTTGTTGCACCGAGCCGAGAGAACTGTCCTTTGGAATTTCCTTAGGCTGGACGAGAGTGACGTACACGCGCATTTATATGTACGTGGATGCTGCATCGCAGCGAGGATCTGACGATGGTACAACCTTAAAAAAAATTCTTCGAATCGAAAAAAATGTTTCGTGATCTCAGTTGACACAAAAAATAAAATTTATTGGACGTTAAAAACAAAAAGTTTTAAAAAATGTAATTAAGGGTCGATGTTCTGATCAATTTTTTATGATACTCTTGACTCAGAGGAATAACAGTATTGAGAAAAATATTTTGTTATCGGGATAAAATGCAGCAGACATTCGTGACATATTCAACAGAATAATGTTAATAAATAATTGAATCAAATTGCCCGAATCTTTTTCGAGTCTGTACAACCTCTCGCTATCACCAATATTTCTCTTTTTTTCCTCTCTCTTCATCTCACGACTTTTTCGTTCGCCTGCTGGTAGAAGTTGAACGAGAAGCGTAAAAGAGGAGAGAATGAAATAACTGGAGTGACGAATAAATTGTTGAGATACCGATGCAGCTCACTGCACGAATAACTTTCGAAGGGACGATATAAAAGAGTTTGTGCGTGTGAACCTGCAAAAAAACGGACATGGGAAAAAAAATATAAACGTAATATCAAAATGGTGACAAAAATCATACTTTATTAGAAATAAAAATGCTGTCGCCGCGCAAACGAGCAGCACAAAACTGACAATTTTTTCTTTACAGATCTATTTCCCTGTATTTGATCACAGGATTCAGAGGTTTGGATGGAACCTTGCTCCCTGCACGTTTCCTCTTCCTGTTTTAATTTATCTTTCTTTTACTTTGATGGTCGCTCTCATTCTTTCTTCGTTTTTTTTCTCCATTTCTCTCTCTCTCTTTCTCTTGATCGCCCGATCTTTTCATCTCTCTTTGATTCTCTCATTCACGAATCAGCGAGTGTGGATTGTATGCAAATTACGGTAGCTGCTACTTGAGCTGCGTGTGCACACCAGCGCAGGATTCGTATTTGAGCGGCATCAAGGTAAAATCTTCGTTGCGTCCGTTTGCTTCTTGCCGATCCGGTGAGCTGAATCGGACAGCCGACTGAGAGAAAAGCCCTCTCGCTCATTCTTTTATTTTCATTTTTTTTCTATTCCTCTCTCCGTCTCTTTCCCTCTCTCGCTCTCTCCCTTTGCATCTTGTTTTTTTGTTCCCTCTCTCTCTCTCTCTCTCTCTCTCTCTTTTGAATCCTGGCCCGCGGTGTCTGTGAATAAAACATCTCTCACGAGGAATTTCAACTTCGAAGAGAGATTCACCAGGCGAGAGTTCTCCTCGACTTTCCTGCTGCTGTTTCACATATGAACAACACAGCCAAGCGGGATAGTTGTTAAGTACACGTCGCACCACGTGATGCTAATTAAAATAAAACTGACTTTCGTTGGACCGCGCTCTCGACTCTTCACCCGCCCGCCACATTCACTCTTTTCTCATATCTCTTACTCTCCCTCTTTCTACCTTTCTGTCTCACACTTTTCACAGAGTAAAAACGAAAGAGAAATAAGATAGTGAAAGAGAGACAGAGAGAGAGGGAGAGAAATGCAAGAGACTCTTCTCTTGCATTTTGCCTCACGGCTAAGAATATAAAGATCCTACTTAGCCGTTATTACGACGACCCTACCTCGTGGCTAAATCATTCTTTGCCACTGTTTTTATCCACTCAGCTACTCTGCCAACTTACTATACATGCAATAATATGTTTATCCACATAAATGTACAGCTTGAATTTATGCTCTTACGGATTACAACCCTTTTTATCACGTTTTTCATGATTTAGAGTAAATTACCATTCAGAATTCTTCATTGAAGCTCAAATACCATAAATTGATAAACAGAAAAACTGCTGGATTTATTTGATTTTCAATATTTAGAATCGGCAAAATACTTCGAGTTCCATCGCGAATTCACCGATAATCCGTTAACGTTTTTTTTTTCTTTCAAAACCTCCAACCCTTCGATCAGTGATTTCTGGCCCATGAACGTCGACCCCCGTTGTTAAATACCCATGGGAGATAATTACTGGACGGATATTTGGTGAGAGGTGTGCGTTGACAGGAAAAGAAATTAAAGTAGTTCGTGACCAGGTGCAAAACGAATGCGAGCGATCGCAGGACAAAGAGAGATGAAACGAAAAAAGAATGAAGAACGTCTTACTTCAATGAGTACATGTCGAGTGAACGTCGTAAGGAAGCACCGAGACTTTACGACCATCAACATATTAACCACTCTCGTTGTTTCAACTATCCGTATTACAAGTATGAATGAACGTATAAAAGTCAAATATTATGATTATTTCTTTTTGGCTTGACGGAAAATATGAGGTAAACGATTAACATCGTAAGTTCCTTACTCTCGTTCTTTTTTAGTCCGCGTTCATTCTCCTCCAATATCCACGTGCTTTAATGGGGACAGGTGAGATCAATCGGATGAGATCATGAAATTATTTAAAAAAAAAAAAAGCTGTGCTGTACGCGAAATCGCTTTTATACTCATTATGTATTCCATAAAGTGTACATAAACGAGCAAAATTCTCCGATAACAATTTTTCTTCAAAGATATTTTTAAAAGAATCTCGAAAGATCGACATCTAATAAAATCGATGGGAAAAAAAAAACATATTGAATTAAAAATAAGTCATGATTCTGATGGAGATACGACCAGCTTGTCATTTGATTCGAGGACAAATTTTTCGCTTCAATGATATACCGGGAATTAAAATGTAGGGCAGGTGGCGCACCGATGGGATTACAGAGGATGGTTATTCTTCCATGTATTTTTAATGGTGAACGACTCAACGACGATAAGCATAATTTATCGATGTAGAAATTCGTTTGTCCTTCTGCACCAATGGCTCTTGCAAATTGTACGATTTATTTTTATCATTTTCAATCTTCTTTTTTGTTTATATATCTTTATTGATACACGAGAGTATGCATGAAAAATTTTCAAAAATTGAATGAAAAATTCGATACAAACCGAAATCAATGAACCAAGCGCCACGATTTTAAAAACTTAAAAAGCTCGTCGAAAAAAAAAATTAAAAACGTGAAAGATTAATGTCATCAATAAAATGTAGCGAGTCAGTGAACAGCCGCTAAGGACTCGACGATCAGGTAATTCAATCGAGGTCGCAAGAATCGCACAAAGTCGTTATGGTTTCCTTAATCGTCCGTTCAGGGCCGACATACATAAGTTGTTATTTTTGTACATTATTATCTTCAGAAACGAAAGAAAAAAAAAAAAAAATCTATCTTCGATGGTCGTTGAGATCTTGAACCACCTATCAAGGGTTTAGATTGAGCTGTTGGCTGAACTTGGGGGATTAAGGATAAGAAAAAAAAATTGATATCAATGTCCCTCTCGTAAATCATGAGGTTCGAGGCCAGGTAATAATTTGATCGGGTCTCGTTTGTTACCGATATTCATCGCATGTATATTCACCAACTCTCTTTCTCTATTTCTCCATCTTTCTTTCTTCCACTCCCTCTCTCTCTCTCTCTCTCTCTCTCTCTTCACCGGATATTTTCTCTTCGGAGCTTGAACAGCAAAATTATGGGATCACTGGGACGAAACGGACGAGCGATGTGTTATGAGATATTGCGATGGAACACGACGAGTTCTGCGGTTTGGCGCCGCCAGTGACATATCTCTCGATAGTATACATCAACTCTGTAGGCCAGTATACATCAGCGCTGTAGATACATGGCTTGCCCATGGGAAATTCTGCCTCGAATCAAAGAGCCCTTAACAAACTGGTCTTTTTAATATCCTTCCAAACAGTATGCTTCATGAAAATTCACCAAGATTCAGTTGCTTTCATCTTAATTCATCATGATAAAGCCCTTAATGAAGTTTCATCAAAGGTGAAAAGAAACGCTTCGATGAGTTCTTTCACAGTATTCATCGGACTACTTCCACAATACTTCGTTCGGCTTCTATTTCCAGACGTTTAGTAAGAAAAGACTAA
Source organism: Campoplex capitator (assembly GCA_037576405.1). Taxonomy (NCBI): domain Eukaryota; kingdom Metazoa; phylum Arthropoda; class Insecta; order Hymenoptera; family Ichneumonidae; genus Campoplex; species Campoplex capitator. The sequence goes on along the minus strand of JARBWI010000002.1, from coordinate 12,352,735 downwards.
CGAGTGTCTGGGTAAAAAAGATTGAACTTGGAAGACGGTCAATTTCATGTGAAACGATCCATAGCTTGTTCTCTCACTGAGTAGTTCCTCTTCCGTTTCGCATGGGGAATCACAGCGAAAGTTTATGCACTCCATACCTCAAACCTCTTCTTCGATTTAGCATAATTGACCGAGCACTCGCTCTCCCTCTCTCTCCCACACTTTCTACGTTCCTCTGAGAGTTTTCTCTCGGCACAGAAGAACTATCATTTACAGAGCTGACTGAGAGGTTTCGTTGACACAACCGCTTATTATTTTAAAACAGCACGCAGTTGCTTCGCTCCGCGATCACGCAAATGGCAATAAATGTTTCAACAGACATGGTACTACATGCTGTGACTCAACACCCTTTCTCTCTCTCTCTCTCTCTCCATCTGTCCATTCGGGATGGCGACTGTCAAGAGGAAGAAAGACAGAGAGGAGGCAGGATTCGCAGACTCTCTTTCTCTCTGCACAACGCCGTCACTTTATATTAATAATTTTCACACGAAGCTTACGGGAACACCCCCTTGAACACGTTAAAATCACTGATAGCATCCCTGCCTACATGCAGTCTCGTTGACCGAACGACTTTTGCAATTTGTCTTCGTGACTCGACATTTTGATTTTCAATCACCGATCGACTCTACCTTATGGAAAGATCAATTGATTGATTGATCGTCTGCTTCATTATGTCCTGGACAAATCACAAGGCGAATACAAAATGTGAAAGTAATCAAATCGATCATAATAACACATTTAAAAATCAAATTATGATTGTTGTTGATAAAATCAACGGTAACGTCGAGCAATGGACACGACCAAAGTCACTTATACAGTCGAGTCATACATTTTTGTGCCTGGTCATCGCATTATTTTTGTGGAAAGTAACAAAATAGTGGGACGTTATTGCACAAAGAGATTCGATATTGTAACGATAACGAGTGGACTAATAAAAAGCGAAAGAAACAATCCTGCCAGTTCGTTAATAACGATGCCGACGCGCGCCCTTAACGTCGAGACAGAACTCGATCCATTCAAATTTTTTTAAACCATCCGATCGCTATCTAAATCGAGATTCTTTCGATCGAGAATTCGCACTTTTTTCGTAGCATCTCGCGGTCATTAATTAGGAAGAGCAAAGGCAAAATGGTTTCAAAGTGTTGGGAGAAAGGCAGTGCAGAGTTTTTGCTAGGCTCGATAGTGCAAAATAATTTTATGGTGGATTATAAATTTTAATTTTTCTAGTCATTTCCAATGTCCGTGTGTTCAATGAATGGTATTTTATTTTTACTTAAAAATATTTACCCCAATGACGAAAATTCCTGAACATATTTGTGCGAAATTTCGAAAGAGCGATAAACTTTCAGGTAAAATCGTTTCGACTTCAAAGTTTACGTCCTAAGATCCAAGCTAAAGATTATAAATGTCTGAAGTTGATTGCAAACTAGATCATGATAAATGGAGTGGTTTTAAGAAAATCACTCCAGAAACAATAATCCGGTTGTCGAAACTGAGAGCATGAGAAGGAGAGGATTAGTGAAGTGAAAATCTGCGGTGTTCGATAATCGAGGCGAATCTTGGTCAGAGATCTCGCAGTCTTTGGAAGAGTCGATGAGATTTGGCTCGAGAGGAGTAAAGTTAAAAGGAAAAGATAGCGGCCTATAAGAGCCAAAGGAGAATAGAATTTAAGAGAGCCGAAAAATGCTCTTTCTCTCTTTCTTTCTCTTTCCGAATTATCCGCAGAGGTACGAAATCGTCTGAGCAGATTCAATGTGAGACGTAGAGAAGATAGAATAAGGGGGAAGCTTAATTTATACCGCCCGAATGGAAACTCCTTAGCGCCTAAAACGCTGCTTATCAGGATCGATCGAGAGCTTCGATCGATATTCTTTTCTCTCCGTCTTTCTCTATATTTTCTTCTCTTTCCAGTATCTCCTTCTCTCTCCTCTCAGTCAAAGATCCGATTGCTTCGATTGCTGGTGAATTCGAAAGAAGAGAGTGAGAAAATGGGAATAAAAAAGGGAGCGAGGAAGAGCCGAAAGCAAAGAGTTTGGAAGATCGGATCGCATCTCTCGCGGGAGCACCGCGCGGCTCTATTGTTCTTCGTCTCAGTGGCCACGCCTCGTGTCTGTAATTACAGACAGAGGGAGCTCTTCGTGTGGTAAGCCCTTTGATGGCAGGCGGCACGCCGAGAAACTCTCTTTTTCTCCCTCCTCTCTCTCTCTCACTCCTTTTTCTCCCACTCTGCCTTTCTTTCCCTTTCTTGTACTTAAGGACATAAAGCTTCTTACACATATTCTCATATACTCCACAATCTTGCACTCTCTCTCTCTCTCTCTCTCTTTTCACCCATACTATAAGCTGATCTATCCTCAATGTAAGCCGAAAAGCCATCACTCGTGACTCAGATTAAAAATTCCGATTTCCAATTAAAAGATCCAAGATAAATTTCCGATCGCGAATACCGTTGAAAATTCTGGTGATATAATTCCAGTAATTTTATTCAACCACAAAGCATAAATGCATGAGTACGATTATACATTGGGAGTTATGACATAAAGCGAATGAAAAATTATCTGCGAGTGTATCTAATGATAAATTAAAAATAAATTCATTTTCGTATACAGCCGAACGAGAGCAATGGAGGAAAACGTAAAATTAGGGTCAATGAGATACGACGGAACAGATTGCTGCCCCGACAGAGCGATCGCTCGTAACTTCAAAGTTCGAGAAAATTGGAAAAAAATGAAATAAAAATAAAATGGAAAATTATTTGACATCGAACGATCTGTTGTTACTGGATTCTGTTCTCCATGCCAACAGAAAAAAAAATCTACAGTTCAGAAACGTTGTATTCGAAAGAAGGGAGAATTTTCGTGCTTTATGTGACACTTGTAATTACGTGAACGTCGGTTTTTTTTTGTTGTCGGAAGAACCGAGACGAAATAAAGGGGGAGGCGAGAAATGGGACTTTCTTCGGGGTTTTCTCTGCGAATCTGTGAACATACCTGGCTCGAACAACCCTACAAGATCATAAGTTTTCGGTGGCGAGAGGGCGCAACACACAACAGATTTGAGAGAAATATAGGAGTGGTAGGAGAACACAGAGAAAATCCCACATTAAGTTATGTTCGTGAGAGAAAAAGTTGGGGCGTTATAAAAGCGTGCGAGGAAACGCATGCTCGACATTTTTTTTTTTTTTCTTTCCATTTTTATTCTCTCAGCTAAAGTTGCGCTGCTGGATACGTTTATAATTCGGGGGTCGAGCCCGCAGAGATATTGCCATCGTAACTTAGAGCAAGAGAACAATTTTAAATTTAACTTTGGTATTTTCTCTTTCTTTTTCTCCACGAAAAAAGACAATTTTCATTTCATCGATTGTGCGTATCCACCATCTGCTGAAAAGGAGGACCTCCTCTGAGCTCACTTTTTGGATCTGATTAAAAAGAACTTACATTCGACTAGCTGTGCCTCAGGACGAAGCTCCCGATGTTGTGCATTCACGAAAATATTTTTTTTTCTCTTTCTTTTCCGAAGTAACTGCGGCAATTCTTACACGAGACGCAGAGCAGAGTCCGCAATGCACCAGTCTGTCTAATTCTCACCCAACGAAAATCGTGTTCGTGTCAAATAAAAAAATGGGAAAAAAGTTTAAAGAAAATTTTTTTTTCAAGATAAATGGATAGAAAAAATGAGCTTTTGAAAAATGTATTCAAACAAATAAAACCTGAATCAATCACGTCGATATTACGCTCGACTTTATCTGCATCTAGTCTACATCTCTCGTCTTATTGCAGTTTTTTTTTCGTTTCAAATTGCGAATATAATTTTTCGATTTTCCTTCTAACAAAATACTCGAAACAGAATTCTTAATCTTCAATTTTTTTTATCATTTTATAAAAATTATACTTCAATTGTTTGCCATACAAAATTAACGTTCCAGGAACCGTTCATTCTCTTCGTTTTCGAGTAATTCGTTGTTTTTCGTTAATCCGAATCGTTTAATATCTGATGTTTTTTTTTCAATTTGCTCATTGGACAAAGTATTTGAACTTTTACATTCACGTGAAGAAGACAGAATCAAATTTCTTATAATAACAATTTCCAGAATTTTTCACTTTTTCATATTCTCCGAGCCAGCAGCAAACATGATTTTTACAACCTTATCGAACATTCAGCGTCAGCATATCACCATCAACAAGATATCGAGTTACCCTGACCTACCGTAAAACTTAACGCACCATCTCTATTCTCTTTCTCTCTTTCTCAAAGCCGGCATGGTCAATATTCAGTAGCCGCGGTCACGAGAGATTATCACCGAGACGAATTTCATCCTGAAAACTCATTCCTTCTACGAGCAAATGCTGAAATACGGGATGCAATGGAAATAAAAAAATACGAAATTTATATGTATGGGTTTTTACTACCCCATGGACGCTTTTGATCACTCGCCGCACGAATCCCATCGTAGCTGAACTCTCGCTAGGCTTTCGTACATGCTCGAACGTATATATAACTCCGTCATATACCAGCAGAGTTACCGGGACTATGGGCCCTTCGTGGCTACTAGGCCCGTCTCCAATTTCGCTCGATAGTTTTTTGCGATCGTAAAAATGTCCCAGAATCGACTTGGCCAATCTTCATACGTGCGCATATAGTAAGTAATAAATTTCTTTAAATATATATTAAAAAAAAAAAATTTTTTAAATGCGCTGCACTAGAGAAACCAATTAAGAAAAAGGCGCTCGCCGTGTAGTTGCATGCTCTATAAAGTTTTGCATTTCGAGAGCTCTAAGAAATCGATCTGAGATTAGATTGAAGAAACATTTTTTCGCCTCCCCGTACATTTCAGACATATTTTTTGCAGGTTTCTATATCAGCATTAAAAAAAAGCGCATCAAAAAATGAGAAATAATGATACGATATGATCAATCGATGAATTCCCATTAGTTAATTAATCGATGGTGTAGTGAGGTAGAGAGAGAGCGAGGGAGCAATAAATGTGCGGAAATTAGAAAGCACCAAGAGAATTGAACGAAAGAAAAAAGAACGTGAATTCTCGTAATAAAAAAAAAGCGACGATTACCCTTTTATCGCTGTTTAAGCTGTGATGAATAGAGGCATTCGTATTCATGGTGGTCAATGAATCGGGTATCTAGAGCAATATATTTGCTCACGTCATCGGGCTCGGCCATAACAAATTGCGATCGAGTCATCGCCTCGTACACGCCAAGTATCGCTTAATGAAGTTTGAATTCACGAAGCTCGAGAAATCTTAATATAATTGTAAATGAAAAGGTGGAAAAAAAAAATGACTCCAAAGTAGTTTCTGTAAAATGATTCTCGTCTTGAAATTGAATCTTTCGAGCTAATTAAAATGTTCTGAACTTGGTGGCGTTAAATTGTCGCGACATCTCTTGATTCTGCCTGGAAAAACAGTGAGTTTTTATGGATCTGGACGAATTCTTAATCGGATAATATAGTCAGAAGGAGACTTATCGATAAGAACATTTATCCAAAGCACGATCGGTTTTGTTGCACACAGGAAACCGGTAGTAAAAATCCCTCGAGGGCAAACGCACCTGCAATCCAGATCTATATTTATACAATCTATAAAGTCTATTACCGCTTACTGATATATTATCATGTTGATAATAATCCTGTCGACGCTGTACGTATATACGGGATGAATAATAATTTACCGTTAAATATACACCGAGTATTTTAATAAACCTGCTGAATTATAGTGTTATATCCGCAAAGCGCGTAACCGGGTGGCCAATATTCAACATTAACCTACGTAATCTAAATGCACGAATGAATGTACTCGTATACTCCGTTGCACATGCATTTATATACGCTTTATTACGGTTAATTGGAACGGTGCATTTCAGAGATCTCGTGAAATTTAGCAACCTCGTATAAATCATCGATTCGTCTCGTCCGTTCGTAATATTTCTGCTGATAAAAACTTTGGCTCGCAATTTACAAGCTTGAGGCTCGAAAATTCAGACGGTTTTTTTTTCTAATTACAAATATCTCGGTAATGGTTTCCAAAAAAATTGACGTCTCGATATTTTTGGCTATTTCAATTGCAATTAAAATTACAAAAAGAATTTTCATTGCTGAATTTCCAGGGCATTGAAGCACTGGAAACGAAATTTTGTTGAAATATTAAAATATTTTGTTGCAACGTATCGAACAAAATTTTTTTTCTGCAGGCAACAAAATTTCGAATGTAACAACAAAACTATTTTGTACCGAAACGAAACTTTGTTGACATGGTAAAATAATTTATTTTGCATAGTCGAAATATTTTATTGATTTAATATTTAAAGGTTTTCAGTGAGTGTCAAGTCAATCGCGTTTTCGCATGATTAAAATTTGTTATTTATTTTGTTTTTACTTCGAAAAATTGCAGTTCGAATGAAACGCAACGCGGTGGCTTCGTTGCAATAAAATGGACTGACTATTCATTCGTTGTGGCCAAGATATCTGCATGGAGCGAACGAATAATTTCTGTGATGAGAGTTGAGGTCCAGAACAATTTAAAGCTGAGAGCTCTCGCATCCGATCTCTCGCTCACGCGTTGGTCACGCTTTATTCTCCCCACGCTTATTCTTCCACCACTTTTGCTTCTTTTTTATTTTTCTTATTTTGTTTTATTTTTCTTCCCGTTCCTCTCAGTTCTTAGGCGGCTACGAAGCTGCGCGATGAGACGATGCTCTCGTACTTGAGTTTTCGTCTTATGAATCCCGAGCTTAGCTCTCGCGCAGGCCGCCACGCGACGAGCGTAAAACATCCCAACGAGAAACACACCTGCCTCAGAAATACGTGCCCGCGTTGATATCCGGCTAAAATTTCATCATGAAAGAGAACCGCGAGACACGCCGCGAATTATCTCGTCATGAAACGTTTCGCATAAATTCTCCCACCACCATGTATCAATGTTTTACATATCCGTTTGTATTTCAACTCGCGATAACAATTTCACATGTGAATGAATACCAATTTTATTGCACAAAGAATTTTCCAATAAATCCGAATAATCCAAAAAAAAATTTATTATTTTTCGCATTTTCATTAAATTCGTATTTTTTTTTTTTTTTTTTGATTCAAACTTATCGTTTCGTAAAATCAGCAATTGAAAAAAAAAAGTCTGTAAAAGCTTTCGTAGAGTATGAACAAAATTCGAAAAAACTTTTACTGCATCCGTCACTCGTCGTTCTCAATGTTCAGTTCATGAATCATCAAGAATATTGTTTCATTTTTGACATGATTACAGTGTATAAAAATACTTGATTAATAATGATAACGATGCGAGGACGATGATGACGATAATAATGAGACGTAATTGAAGCCACTCTCTTTAAGTAAAACATCGAGACGTAGCTTATACATCGCTCTCAAAATCTTAGCAGAAGAGGATCGCTGCCGCGTTTTCTCGTTCCAAAGAAACAGAGCAAAACCATTGATGCGGTAATAACGGCTCTTCTCGGCTGAGAATTTACCCAGGATCCGCAGTGCGTTGTTCTTCGTACTTTCTCAGTCCTCCTCCTTCTCAAACAGTCATTACGTGATATGAGCAGACGGAGTATTAACCTAAAATGTATTTCAGGGTGGTCTACTCGAGTATAGAGCTCAAGTGTAAGTCTCAAGAACGAGTAACCATTCTTAAAAACCGTATTTATAAACACACAGCCAAGAAACAAGAAGCAATCGAGAAGATTGCAAAAAAAAATTGAAGAAAAAAACAGATCATGGCCTTTTGGGTGGTAGAAATGAACACCCAGAATCCAAAAATCTAATCAGTATTTTCCACCCCTTTACTGCCTATCTTAACAACATCATCGAGTCATAATTTTGTGTTTTTTCTTTTCATTCGAAAACAAAAACAACGAAAAATTCAGTTCTTGGTGTCTGGTGTCCCGTCTCTGTTTCCACGATCGCGCATGAGCGTTTCCATAAAAATTTTTATAACGATTTCGCGTCTATCTAATATACGAATACATTTTAATGTTTCTAATTGATGTTTATCGGGGTTGGGCAGCACCCCGAGAGGCGAGACAAATCAGACGCTTAATTAAACATCGAATGTGAGCACGAGCTCGTTTCATAAACGGTTATATTTAATCGCGGATATATACGCGTGAATAAACGTGAGTAAATATGTGTGTTTGAACAGTGCGCACAGACCTGTGCGTGTGTTGTATTTCTGTGGTATATTCCGGCACTCGTTATCGCTCTTAACATTATTCTGCGGATAGCCGTATACGGGATTATGACTCCCGGAGCATATGATCCTCGCGTGTATGTATAATCTCCGTCCTTCTTTACAAGCGTATATTCGTATCCTGTGAAACTGCGGACCGCAAGATCGTGAAACTGGTAAGCTCTCTGGAATCTATGCTTAGGCTTTCCCAGCTAAACTCCCTGATAAACCGGTCAGTTTCACCGTGCTCGATGTTACATCGAGTCGCGCGGTATCAACACCGGGCGAGTTCGCCATTGAACAATCTCCACATATGTTGCATAATCAGCCAGCGTAAATCTACTTCTTCGACGTTCGCCTACAGAAACTATGCAAAATGGAACTATAAATAAATGCTTCAAAACGATTTTATCATGTTGAATAAAGATCGTAAATATTCTATCGAAAGTGCTGTGGTCGCGGCTCGCGAAAAAAAGAATTCCAATTAATTTCAAACTAATGGCAAACGATATATTTCGAAATTTTTGGATCTTTGTCGAGTGTATCGATTTTTTGGTAAATTTATTCAGTGCTGGGTCATCGCTGAAATTATAGCGAAATTTGGTTCGATTTTTTTCTCTCGAAGTTCCGTTTGGTACCGAAAATGATGACAAAAAAAATTGCGAACACGAAAAAAATAGTTTCGGGAGATTCTTGTCCGGAGAGTTTCCAAGTCTGGGAACGCGCGCAAGAGTCGATGGTACGCGCGCGCGCGCGTGGTTAATAGGTCGCATTAATTTCGTAATTAAATCGTCGCGGATAATAACAGAGCGCGTACGGAGTGCGAGTCTTGGCCGATCAACCGGCAATTCCAGTCGTGACGAGATTATTAAGGACCAATTACACACGGCACAGGGTTTTATTATTGCGATGGTGCTACGATATATATATATATATATATATATATGTGTACTTACAAAAACCTCGAGCGAATCCATACCCCAAAGAAAAGCAGGATTCTAACCGCCCTCTACTTAACATTGACGTTGATTTATTCTCGATTACCCGACGAGATACCGACGAGAATGCGTGTGTTCACGAATCGCGTTGGTTGTGTTATTGCCAATTTTTCAAATTTTTCGTTCATAATCTTTTTACAGGTTTATTTATCCGCTGAAAAATCTTACGAGACGATCTGAATTTCATACAAATGCTTTTTAAAGTGATACGAAGGGCGAACATTTTTTATAAATTATTTTTGAGTCAACTCAATATTCATTATTTTTCGAATCATTATTAAACATCGCAGAATTCATGGCTGCAATTTGAATGAATTTTGAATGTATTTCACGAATTGAAAATTCAGTATTTCCTGAATGAAGTATGAGAAACTTGACGAAAGAAGCAAGAAAAGTTTTTTTTTTTTTTAATTTGCAGTTAAAGAAGTTTTCGATGATTTTGCTCTGAACTTTCAAGAGTTTTAAAAGCTCTACGTCGATTTCGCTGTTGCAAGTTCCGATATAATACGGAAGCTCCGCTTCAACGGTTCTTCGTCTTTGATGAATCGCAACAATGTGATGCTTTTACACAGATAAAATGGTCGAGATTTCCTCGGGAGTCTCGTCAGCCATAAATCGTCGATATCTCCATAGGCTGCTCTGGATTAGTCCGCGGGGCCACTTGCGAGCAGGGAAGAAGCTTCTCGCGGTGAAATTTACGAGGATAAGAGAGAGGTTTACCTCGGGATCACGATACCGGAGGCTTGAGCCTGATGGCCAACACGCCCCAAGGCGTCCGTTCTCATCATGATCACCCTTACCGATCTTCCTTACCTGCATCCTCCCTCGCTCTGTCTCTTCTCTCCCCTCCCCTTCTCTCCTCTTCCCAATCGACTAATCTCCCGATTACGCAACAATCTGCGATGTATAGAATTATACCTGACATTCCTCGGACGTCTCGATCTTCATAAATTGCATCGTGCGAGAGTGAAGAAATTTAAAAATCTCAGACTGCACCTGTTTTGTTTTTTTTTTTTTAATTTTTTTTTAATTATAGAAAAATATCCACTCTGCAAATCTTTTCGTAAAAGAAGAGAGAGAATAATGAGACCTTACGATTTTTGCTAATAAATTTGTGAACAAAAGTGCAGTATTTGATGATAAATTTTCTTATTTCTTGATTCATTATTTAATTTTCATTCGAAAATAAATGAAAAATGATTTAACTCGTAACGTGATCCCGGTCGTGTTCTCGTTAGTTTTTTTTTTTTCCTTCTTTTCGGACATTGGTTTTCGCTTCCAGGAGAAAATCTAGATTTCTTGGGCCGAGTAGAACGCGAGGACGATGGTAAATCGCAGCTTTCCGATAATCTTGGATAATTGGGGCTCAATTACTCGTTACGAAGTGTCCGAGTCTGAGTGATCACGAGAGTCTGATCGCCGTTTATAAAATACCCGAGCAATTCGCATGGTTGAATGCATCGCACTCAATTTGTTTTTTTTTCTCTGCGTACTTGAATTATAAACGATTGGAAGATCGCGATAAAAATGTGGATTCCGTTTCGCGAATTTCTCTTGTAGAAGAGAGAGAGAGAGAAAAAAACGTGAAAATTAAAGTGACCATTCAGGACCATCGGTGGAGTTATAAATGACGGGAGATCGGATTGCCGATTTCGAACTCACGATTTTAATCGGACGAATGTGCCCGGTTTATTCAAACAATTTCCTGCTTCGGTAATAATAATCTCAATAAATTTACGATTTTTTGTCACCTTCGTTAAAAAAAAAGAAAGATATATTCTTGAAAAATTGAATGAATTAAGGCAAGAAGCCTCGAATACGAAACGACACGAGTGTGTTGGAAAACGACATAAGAATAATTCTAATTGCTGTTGACAGAGAAACGAGAGCGCCAAGGCAGAAACGTCCGCATCGCTAAAATGACCGAAATTTTTTGATCATTCGATTCATTAAAAAGTATTCGTTGTAATTGGACCCAGTCGCGACTGCGGCTACCGGACCATCTTGAAGGGTTAATCAAGATTTATATTTATATTATTGTATACATATATATATGATTTTCAGAAGCAATTTCTCGAGTGTCTCTCTATTATACAGCCACACATTACTCGAGATTTAAGTACTCTCCGGAAGAGAAGGTATGCGGTCTTGCAACGCTCACGTGCAACTTCCTCTTGCGGATGAAGTCTTCGAGCAACCACGTACTTCGCGTTCCAGATACAATGTGTACATCCCGATAAAATACTCGTATATATCGACAGTTAATAAAAAAAAGGGCGTAAGTCATGCTGTTTCGGAGGCAAAAAACCCTGAAATTTAATCTTTTGCTCGAAAGCTCTTGATACATTATGTATTTTTTAAATTGGCCTCGGCCTGAATCGAAGTCGTAACTTTGGCAAAATACTCTCCGATCGTTGCATGTTTCTTATCGATCGGATATCGAAGCAAAATTCGGCACTTTCTGCTGTAACGGGGTATTCGAAATTATGGGATTTGAGAGTAATTTTTTCGGTAATTTAAGATCGATTAATAATCGTTGAAGAAAGTTTGATTAGTCGAAAAGTATGAATGGGGGAAAGTACGAAATGCTGAATTTTTGCGCTCATTTCGTGGAACGATCGGAACTATTTTTGCCCGCGTCGATATAAGCTCGAAAAAAAAAACGAAAATAAAATAAACTAGAAATTGTTTGCGGTAAAATGCGAAACCGTTTGAATGCGCGACGGGGTTTCGTACAAAACGTGACCAAAATAGTTTGAATATTCCCAAAGGTAAACGATACCGGTGAAAAAGGGAGCTCGAAAATAGAAGGATATGGAGAATTCGTTTTACCTCAATCCTCAGTCTGAAGAGATTTTTCGAAAAATCCTTTAAAACTAATTTCCTGGGAACGTGCCAAAGCATATTTTTTTTTTGTCATCTCACATATTTCGTGTTTGAACCTCTACGCCCCGTGTCGAAAACTATCTTTTCGAAGGTGAAAAGAGCTAATGGCCTATTCTTCAAATTTTCTTATATAAGAGTGTCAAAATCCCCTGTTTTGTACACAAATGTCAAATCATAATAGCTCCCTGTGGAGATTCACAAAACCAAAAATATACAGCATTATTTCCAGTCTCCGTATAGGAATTTCAAAGTGTATCGTCACAATCTCATGATGACAAAAACCACCAAGAATACTACAGAAAAATGAATTTGCCATTTTGCTGAACTTTCATTCGTTCTTCGTCGTCGTTGGATCGAAACTCCTTTATAATTTTGTTTCCCGATTTTCATAACTGAATCAGAATTTCTTACATTCAATTCAAATTTCAAGAAAAATCGTTGCATTCACTTTTAATTAATTTTAATTCTATTTTTTATTTCAAAATTTCATTGAAATTTATTATTACTAACAATAATAAATATTTAAATTATCAAAATTTGAATCAAAACGTAAATTTCAATTTTAATTTAATTAATCTACATTAATATTGAACCAGTTTTGATTAGTAACGTTGATTTCTATAAACGAATTATACGATGATAAATAAAAGATGGAAAATCAGATGATCGAATAAGTGAATCAACGAATGGATTGAACCTCGATAATTTTCAAGAAGGCATCGGTGTGATCGGAGACGAAAACCCCTATGTACACATATGCGCATATATCGTGCATCCGCCAGTGCAACGATGAAACAAAACTAGAAAAGCCTGACGTGGAATACGAATCAGAGATTAGGAGTCGGAGAGGCTGCGCGTCTGCGCAGAGATCGCCCGAGTATACATTGAATTCATGCGATTGATGATCGTCAAAGCTTTGAGCGAGAGGAGTAACAAATAGTATATAGACCGGAAAAACCTTCTTGTGAAATAACGTTAGGTGCGGACGAATTTCTTAAGAAGAAAAATATCGTTATGGCTTCATTAGACTCGGTTGACTCGCTGAGGAACGAACGGGTTTTTATTCAAACGAAATTTCTCCCTGTGTATAATAAAAATGTGTATCTGATGTCGAAAAAAAAAAAAAAACTTGGTGACAGCTGTGACGACTTCACGAACGTGCAGATCAGTCTGTCTCGAATATCATCCAGCGATCTGCATTTTAAACGCGATGCAGTCACGTCAATGAATCGAGAGATTAGACCAATAAAAATTCGAATCAATCCAGCCTGTTCTTACTGCAGCTACTTTTTTTTTCAATCCTACAAAAAATTCTTTCTCTCTTTCTCTCTCTCTCTTTTGTGTTGGAAATAAAAATGGTATGGAGAGATCCATTTGATGCAAATTAATCGACAGCATTTATTTGAATAAACAGCCTGGTAATTTCTGACTCAATAATTCACCGTTGATGACATTCGATTTGCATGATTTGGGGACATGATCTATCACATGAGAATGATTTGTAAATTTAATTGCTTTAACGAAGCGTTTGAAAAACTTTCAGGCAACATCGCGTTACGTCGAATTGAGCAATTAAATGTCGGATCTGTTGATAATTCGTTTGAATTTCGGTATTTTTTTCTTCATTCATCCAAAATATTCTGAATAATCCGCATAGTTTGACTCTTCGGAGGAGCACGTAGAAGAGATTCTGATTCTTTCAGGACAGGCGGCACCTTTGTGGAACTTGAAAAAAATCTAAGTCAGAGATCGCGTCGAAGGATTTCTGAAAGTCGTTGGATCAACGTACATGCAGCCCGAAACTCGATTATTCTTCTCTCTTTTCTCGAGACAAGTGTCGCGCTGAAGAATAAAAAAAACACGAGAAAGAAACAGATCCTGGGACACATTTGTGTCGAGATATTTTCGTTCGAATGGTCTGAATGAAAGAAAAAATACGATGGAGCTTGGGATATATGAGGAAAGCACGAGAGATCGAGAAGCTTGAATGGGGGAAAATACGAGGAATGCATTTGACACGATCGACCAAGGTTTTAACTTAATATTCAACGAACGTTTTATACAGCATGAACGAGAACGGAATACTAGAGATTCTGAGAGAGAATATCTACCCGTATAAATACAGTCACACGAGAATCTTTAATGGTGGCGGACGGAAGTCGCAATCGAATAAGTACGAGAATCATGAGAAGCTTCAGAAAATCTTCGTTTTCATTTTCATTTTTTTTTTTACTTCTCTCGTCTGATTCTCCCAAAATAATATCTACGATCGCAGAATCTCGAATCAACGATCTAAAAAATTCTCGTAATTCACCATTCCGGTGATAGATAAAAATTTTGAATGAAAAAAAAGAAAATTATGCGAATGAAACTCGCAGACGAATTTATGGCCTGCGCGCTTCTCCTCGACCCCCCGCGATATTTCGAAAAATTTCCCCCGTCGTTTGCCAGTGAAATATGCAGGTGCGTGGTCATTAAAAAAACGTTGATGCATGGTCCAAGAGACGAAAAGTTGACGCGTGAAAATAAAAAAATACTTTTTCGTAGACAAGCCGTCGTGAATATCAATCCTGAAAATATTTAAATCTCCCACCAAAAATCGTGCGTTCTCTTCTCACGATCCGAAGGGATGAGGCTTCCTTATTTTACTGTGGCCCTTCCGCAAAAGATTCTTATCCGAGAAGTGTCAGAGTGAAAAATAGCCTCAGGTTGTCCCTGTAATTAGCGTAGGTGTGTCACAATTTCGGTGACTTTTGAAAACGTGACTCACCGTGTTAAACGTTTTTATTCCCAAACTTTATGAATTTTTTTATTTTTTTTAATCAATCGTTTAGTTTTTAAATTGTTCGTCGAAAGCTCAATTTGAATCGCAGATTCATTGAATCGAACAAAACTACTCTATAAAAATGCGAAATTAATCATTGTAATTAAAGAATCTAAAAAAATCTTAACTACCCGAAGAAATACAGTACGAAAGACGTGACGAAAAATCAGTGTAAAAAAATGAAATTTTTTTCTGCAAAAGTTCATTTCGTCTAAAATGAAAAATTAATTCCAACGAATATTTTCACCAAAATCCAATATTACGTGAGAAACAAAAGAGCCCAAACTCCCAGTCACTGAATAAGCCAAAAGTCCAAAGAATTAATAACTCTTTATCAGAACAAATGGTACTTGATCGATCATTCGGAAAACAGGTGAAACCAATTGCTGCTGAGCTCACGGAGTAATCAGAAGTCCGGTGAGATAGGTTGGGGCTTAACGAGACTTTCATCTCGTTTCATTAGCTGGAGAGAGAGAAGATTGTCGGTGAGCGCGTACTACATTCGACGAGAGTATAAGTTGCGGCCCTTGGTCCATAATTTTTCTCGCAAGGGATATTCTCGTTTTTATGGTCAGGAGGACTCTCGCACCAGTTCGTGGTGGACAAGAGTACAGAGAACAAAAAAATAACAACGTAAGAAACAAAAAAAAAACAAAAAATAATAATAATAATACACAGCAGTGCAATCGCGTGCCTCGGGAGCCCAAAATTTAATTGGCTCCGCGCGGCTTACGTAATGAACAGTGGCTACTCAGAGGAACGTAGCTATAAATTTAGTGTCAGGACTGTTACAAACACACTCACCATGTAAAAAAAAAAACGAAGAGAGTTGAGCATTTTTCTCTCTTTTTGGTTATGTACACGATATGAATCGTTGACTGGCGAAAGGGCTTATGATTCTCTTTGTATTTTAGCATTTCTGCTATCCCTTACGACCTTAAAGCTCTTCAACGTTCGATGTCCAAGTATAAACTCGTGTTGTACGAAACTTTGGCTTCCTCGTGGTAATTATCACAACGCGAGGGTGCATACCCCAGTCCATTGTCTTCTTCTGTTCAAGAATGCAGAGAAAAAAAAAAACGATAAGAAAAAACTCGTTCTCGTGGTATGCATCGGTTAAAGGCAACAGGAAAAAAAAATGGGAAACAGGTTTATGCAACATTGTCGTAATTTCAGTTGAATGCAAACTAATTATTAAACGAAACATCGATCCCTCAGGTTTTTTTGACTCCTCTATTTAACCAGTCGTTTTAATCATCGCGAATACTTGCATTGGAATTTACATTCTTAGGAAATTGTCTCGAATTATTACATTATATTATTAAATTAAAATTACAATAAATTATTGAAATGAATTGTTAAAAAATGTAAAATTAAAATTTATTATATTATTGAATTAAAATTAAATTAAAATTGTGCGGTGTTTTGAAAAAGATTTGTGAATAGATATTGCGAGTGAATGAACACTACTTGCTCTGGAAGAAGCACAAGATATTATGTATATTTCGAGCGTATATACTCGAAGCTCAAATAAAATTTATTCGAATTCTGTTCCTGTATCCCAGATGAAAAAAGCCCTGTATTAATTGAATAAAAAATTCTATAACACACGTTTTTTTTTTAAATATAATTATTCCAATCCTATTTCGTCTCCCTTTTATAGCTAGTGCAACCTCTATCCTATCCTGAACAATATCGAGACACGGAGGAGTAAACGGTGAACAGTAATACAAAAAATAATAAAAATCGAGAAAGCAGAGAGGGCACAGGAAAATCGAACCATTTTTTTTATTGGAAAAAAATGATTTTTTTGAATATATTTTTCCCGGTTAAATCTTTTCCTGCAATATTTCATTCGTTAAAATATCCGCTCTCATCTGTCCATAGCGATACTCTGAATTTTCTTAATCAAATTTATACTTGTGAATCAATGAATAAACGAATATCGATATCGCCTCACACTTCGCGATACGAGATAGCACAATTAAATACATATATTCGTTCGAAATTCATTTAGTGCAATTGCTTTTATTTGTAACGTTTCAAAAGCCACGAGACACCCCTGCCCTTTTGCTGAATAAAAAAATGGAACGTGATTTGGTGCGTGCGTGCGTGCGAGCACACGTACGATAAACCGGCAAGCAATTGACGATAATTAAGGTTCGGAGAGCCATATTTCATTTCGTCGGTCGATTCATGTCATAACGTAAATGCGTACTTACAGATATACACTTGGCAGTCAGCCAAACCAGAAAATTATTTTTTTTACCGTAGGTCTTATCATCGTTATATTTTGTCTAAAAATATTTCTATCGATCTCGTAATTTATAAACAAATTGAATGAAATCTCGTGTGTATATGCTACTCGCGTAAATCAGCTCTTTCCACAATGAATTAGTCAGAATTTCTCTAAAATACGAATGAAAAAAAAATTGACTCATAAAAGAGCATATTGACAGAGACTGAGACATTTTCGTTCAGCAATTATTGTAAATATTGATTTTACTGCAATTTTTTCAAACGAACATCCCCTGCGAATGAAAATCGATAAATCAGCCGGATCTTCAAGGCAAAATACAAAATTCGATGAAAGAACGAAAGAAGAGATTTGAGATTGCGTTTAAAAAAGGTGGAGGATCCACTCAGGGAGATCGGAGCAAGATTTTGAACGCAGCGTTTTCATGTACGTCCGTTATATGTACCGCGGAGAAGCGCTACCATTCGGCAGTAATTAGCACGAGCGTTCTCACCACTAGTTGGAGCTCTCCATGTAATTTACTAACTCGTAACGGTACACCTCGCCCTCCCCTTTCTCTGTCCCTCTCTCTCTCTCTCTTTCTCTTGTCTTGCTATCGGAGTAAATTACAGCGTGGTATTTGGCACCACCTCGTGAATCGCCAGAGAACTGTTCAACCTCGAATGTGAGGCTGAGCGTCGAATGCCGTCTATTGCTCGTTTTCAGGACTCAGAGCTGCCCCATTGCGCCCTCTGTTTCTTCGCCATATAACGGACCATAGTCGTTCACTGCCATTGAGATTATCCTCTTTCCTTCTCTCTCTCTTTCTCTCTTGCTCTTTCAGCTTCCACCGATTTGTTGCTCTCGAATAATTACTCAGCGAGCCATTGCATGGACTAAATTCTCCATCTCTCCTTCTCTCTCTCTCTCTCTCTCATCCAATCTCTTTCCACCTCATACAAAAGGTGTTTGTTGTATTAACGCTTGACAATTAAACTCGACTGAATCGTTGATCGGAAATGCGCTGGATTAGCTGGGAAATCGATATACGAAAGCAAAAGCCTCGGTCGTTTGTACGCTATTAGTTGATTAACCATCCACCAGATGTCACGCCTGTATTCAACCAGTTTAGCAATTCATCAAGTTCCTGTTAACAGAGAGAGCTTTTACCGAATACATCAAACAATAAAATGAGTAAAAACTTAATTTGTAGAGGATCAAATCCCTTTTGCATAGCAAAGTTTTATGAAATCTATTAAGATTTTATTTGAAGTCAAAGAAAACGATAGAGGAAAAACGAAGTTCTAAAAGAAAAACCGAATAGACCAGGAGGATCAGTTGTTACGTGTACAGAAGCTAAACATATATCGTGCCACATTTGACTTGATACTTGATACGAAGCAGGATATTAGTCGATGGAAATCTTCTGTGATTCACTGCAAGACAATTCGACACCATAGTTGTAGATTTTTGTGAAAATCTGTCAAATTCAACTCTTGAAGCTGAAACAACCAGTCTGAGTATCAGTACGTCTAGAGTCAGACTTCGATGTCGTAGTCTTTCAACTTTTTTTTTTCAACAAAACAAAAAACAATTCATCAAGAAGACCTGTTCGAAGAATGGCAATAAAGTTTCCCAGAACATTTCCAGTTCGACTGGAAAATATGATTAAATAATTCTGCAGCGTGCTTCCACTCGTTCCACTACTTTTCCGTGCTTCGCTCAACGCTCTACAGGACTCATCGGCTGATACTTATAATCACAACGATTAAGTGTTCATCTTCCACATCGGCGCAAAGCAAAAAGGCTATTAAATATTTTTTAATTCAATTAAGGCGTTCACTTAGAGACCAGATCGGGAGAAAAAATGGCCTCGTGCGTTCTGCGAGGTGTGGGGCGTTCATCATCTCGCGTATAGTCTCTCAGCAGATTGCGCTCTACATGAATCCTCCGAGTAATTATGGTATATAGCCAACGCCGATTCTCTCGCGATCCACGCGTTTCGACCGCGCCTACCGCCCGTAAATCCCTCGTTTTTTGTACCCTTTCTCGCTGATTGGCTCCCTGGAGGGAAAGAAACTGTCCCGCTGAATCCAGCATCCTTGAAATATACCAACGTATACTCATTTTCGTATGTTTGAACGCTCTCGAGCGTTCTTCCACGTTCAATTAGTGTCGCAGCTAATCGGGAGAACTTTTGATAGAGCCTGAATATTACGAACAGCCATACAATGGAAAAGGGTGATGCGGAGGAAATGTAACATCGGGGCAAAATCGGCCAGTTGAAAACGAGCGTGAGATGTCATTGCCAAAAATCCATCATTCATCGCCTTTTACTGTTTTTATTCACGTGTTTTGTGGCACATGAAGAAAACGATTTTTTTTTACCCTCGAAAAGGTTTTCTCATTTCGCTTCCTTGGACCATTCTACCCTAGCCTTTCCCGGACGGATATTTTTTGTCTCGTACTCCACCCGACTCCCTCTGGACCAGTTTGCATAGCCAAACTCTTTCTCCCGCTGACGAGAGCTTCGTTAATTGAACAATTGAATTAAAAGCAGGAATCGCATAATCCTTCGGATGGCTGGCAAAAATCTCTGCGGAATAGAACGTAAAAATTAACGTTTAAATCGCGGGCAATTATCAAGGGTGCTCACATAGCTTCCAACCGCAGTCAATTCGTAACAAGAGGAAAGTACGTTCGAATGAATAATTTTCAGACAACGTAGAAAAGAGATTGAAATATTCCAACAATGATCGCAGCCAACTGGCCATCCTTTTAGTGGCTTTTTTTTATAAGCAAGTTTTTGTTTTTTCGATCGAACCCGAACAGAATTTGTCAGATTTGAGCAGTAAATATATCATGAGTTCGTGTCCCAACCAGCTGAGTAATCGTTTCGTCTTCTTGACTCGTTGGAGGTTTAATGGGAACGAGATCAATGACGAGCTTCGTTCAACCCACTCGAGGAGTTCTCGGCACTGACAGAGAAGACCTCGAGAAAGATTTTGAGACTGGAAAAGAGTGAGTGAGAGATAGAAACTTAAAAACTGACCAATTGAATATTTTGAGATTTTCTTTCTGTTTTTTTTTTTTTTTGTGAGCATATGTACTCGCAGCAGGTGGCGAGGCGCAATCGAGCGATGCGCCGCCGTAGCGCCATCAAGAATCCAAGTAAGGAAAGACGATAGCTCTTCCGCGGAGCGCGAGTTGATTGTGTTCGAATTTTTATTCCTATAGCGAGAAAGAAAACGGGAGAATGGAAGAAACAGAAAGAAAGAGAGAGAGAGAGAGAAAAGGTGAAATGTTTATTCCGTACTCTCAGCTTGGAAGCCCTTAAAGTCTGACGAAAACGAAGAAAAAAAAAGTGATCAACGGCACGATCGCTTCGCGGCGAAGTTGCGCCACCGGCGCGCCCTCTCCCGATGGAAACGCGTAACTCAGCGAGTACCATTAGCGCTATCTCTGCTCTCGCAGCCACGAGAGAACGAAGAGTATCCGAGTGTGCTCACCGGTCCAACCAACGACGCGCGTAACTGCGCGCGCGAATCAGCCAACGAAATCCTCCAGCTTCCACACATGCATAAACGAAACACATTAAGGTCCACGAATGAAAGAAAACAAAATGTAAAATCATTCGCCCATCTCCATTCGCGACTTTGTATACGCGGAGGTTAATTTTCTACCAGAATTCTCGCGCGAGCCGCGAGCCAATTCTCAAACTCAACGAAGTAAGGAATATTTTTTTACTTGTTTTAGTTTTTTTTTTTTCAAGGCAAATGCTAAATAATACTTTTGGCAAAAGCAAATTCTAATGAATTATGAATTCTTGCAAAGAACGAGCTTTTGAAAATAATTGAACGTTTTTTTTTCCCCAATCGTTTTTTATTCAGAGCAATATTTTGGCTGCAAACACATATTTTCGTAACATTTCAATTATTTTAGTAAAGAGTAGAATCGTCGTTTTTTTTTTGCTGTTCATATACTTTCTGTTTCATTTCGCTTTCGAGTGAAATTACGAAATTCGAAGTTGTAACCGAATGATCCCTCTTTCGGGAAACTTCCCAGTCGATGTATTCGAGTTGAAAAACAATTCCAGTGTATATGTGTATATTTATACAGCATCATTGCACGAATGCCTCGAGAAACGGTTTTACGTGAAGTACAGAGACCTCGTAAGCTTATTTTCAATTTCGTATAATTGGTGGTTTTGGAGAAGCGCGATGGCACGCCCGCACGCGTTTCATTGCATCCGGGAAGCCAGAAAAAAAAATGTAAAGATACAGAAAATGAGGAGAGAAGCCACAAAAGTCAAACTCGAGATTGGAGGGAAGCAGCACACCGCCCAAAGTCGAAAGATTTCGAAGGCAGTTTTTAACCCGACAGTTGCAATTACATTTCTTCAAAATTCATTCAACAATGTTGCTTCGTCAATATCTTTTCGCAACAATAATACGAATGAATTCTTTTGCATTATTTTATCAAAAAAAAAAAAAAAAAAGACAACATCGATCTATGGTAACGAGATACGATCTTTCGAAATTCGAATTTCGGTCGTAAATGCAGAAGAAACAGAGTAAGTTCAGTAAAAATTTTGAAAAATATCTTTCTCTCTTTAGGCACATCTATTTTCGATGTGTTTTTGTGCCCTGGGCTATTAAAAATATTGCAAACTGAGACAACGAAACATCGAGACGTGGGACGAAATCGAACAATGGACGAGAATCGAGAGAGCGGGCCAAATTCAGAACTGACGACAATTTAGGGTCTGGTTCGTAAGCATATACATAAAATATATGTATAGTTATTTATGCAGGATTGCTTGAATACGTAAAATGGTGCATTCAGTACGAATAATTTTCATAAATTTCGGCCTCGTTCAATCGTAAACAACGATACGTGAATTCCCTTCGAAATCGAGCATCTCTCTCTCTCTCTCTCTCTCTTTTTTTTCTCTCTTGTTCTCTTTTCAATTCGATAACCAAATCGAAATTTTCATCCGAGCACGGATCGAGCAACGAACGAGAAACGTCGAAACAAGAGCACGGAATTACGGTTTACGGATTTATTAGATTATTACCGGTTGCGCGACTCGATCGCGCGCCGGTCAACCGAAGCTTTTAACATTCCAGAAAAGCCGCGCTTTCAACTTCGGATAAGATATACGAATGCCCATCGCGACCGATAAACATTAGTATTTAATTGGTGTTAACAAATATATTATTGAATACATTGAAAAACGAAGCACTTCTGTACGAAGTTTTAATTGAGCCGTATAACATTCGATTACCGATTAATTCCAGTTGACCAATTATTTCGCGAAAAAAAAATTAACAGTTTTTATTATTATTATTTTGTTTTTCTTCGTCCAAGTTCTCCGCGAGTGTGTCTCGTTTTGTGACACCGCACCGAATATATTCGACAAACTACATTCATCTTTGGAAAGGAAATAGCAATTGCTCTCCAATGCCGAAAGTCTCTGTGTAGCGTAGGTGTAATTTTTAATTTATTATACCTTGGAAACAGAAATGCTTTGAAGAAAAAAAAGAGAGAGAGAGAGAAAGCGACTAAGGGCGATATCTCGATGATTGGACCCTCGAGCGAATCGGCTTCCATTCGTAAAACGTCTCATAAGTTCTGGGCGAGGCTACGCTCATCATGAATTTATATATCCAGCTGCGCTTTTGCAAGGGCTATTCGAGGCTTTGCAGCTTCCGAGTCGGTATACGAGACTTTCGAATTTCAGGAGGTGGGCGTACGTTTCAGAGATCATTTTCGTCGTTAATCTTAGTATCATAAATAAAACAAATAATAGACCATTAAAATGTAAATAAACCATTCTGTCAAAGAAAATAGACTCTGTTTTATTTCAATATTTTAATAACATTTCAGACACGAATGACATTGAACTAATATATTTTGAGTAATGAAATATAAAAAAAAAAGCGTAATATCAGAAAAATCTTGCAATTTCTTCCTGCCTAAAATGAATCTTCGAGCCTTACGAAATAAACGTATCTGAAGTAGTCGCGACTGGCCAGATCGTTGAATAAATATATGTAGATATATTTTTTGAGTGTTCCCGAGATAATTATGGGCGTGTAAAGATCGCCCACGCATTTTCTCAACAGCATGTAACCCGATCAGTTCGAAAAGGTTGGGAAAGAGCTTGTTTCTAGGAGCAAGAAGTTCAACGATATTCACAAAAGCCTTGCAGAAACTAAAAGGATATACACGAATGTATACACGAAGCTGGTAAGAATTTTAACGCGTTGCCTTAATGAATTGAACGCCGCAGCGATCTGATCGAAAGTTCATTCTCAGCTACACAATGAAATATTTTGTTTTTTTCTTTTTCTATTCTCTTTTGAATTGGATCGTTATTCCGTTATAATTTCCAGGTTACGACGCCCACTCTGACTGCGAACCAGGAATCTCGGGTGTTGTTCAATCATTTTCAGCCAGAAGTCAAAATACTGACATCTGACAACATCCACGAAAGAGCGAAATGATTTATTTCAGAATTAAACAAATTGCTTGTTTATATAACTCGCTCGTATCTTGGGTTGGCTCATATTTCCCTTTTTTCTGAATATTTTATTGATTTTTCTGCCAAACGTTATTTTCTCCTGAAGAAATTCACCAAATTCTTTCTTTCTCTAAACTTTGTATCTTACCTTCGATTTTCGTGCATCCTTCAACAGAATTCTTGGGATAAAAAAAAAGCAGATAAATTATTAAAACATGATGGAAGGAAAAGAAAAATATTCGTTCGTTAGCTTTGTTGTCGATGTTGTCGAGCTAGCGATGCTCAGAGAACAATCCTCTAATCGATTTTGTGTATCTTCTCTCGGTGTCGAGGCTATTCGCGAATGAGTAGCAGACAATAAGAGTCATTAATAATCGGTCGTTCCTCAGGAGGCAATTTTTCTTCCAAAATTAGTGCGGGCTTAAGTGGCTGCTATTTTTGGTGTTTTTATTTCATTTTTTAACATGGGTCTCGTAGTCGGTCGACGTCAATTTTACTAGATCCGTGACGAAGGTCAGGGCCCCGAAGCTCCGACGAGGCAAGTTCAAAAGGGAGAAGAAAGGCGCGCGGTGTAGGCGTAATGAGCTAGTTGCCGAGGGGCGAGTTTTAATCAAGAATCGATACATAACGTCGATTCGTAGAGGTTCGTTGTTGCTACCGCGGACAACAAACCATCCCGCTTAATAAGATCGCGTCTATTCAGTCCGCGCCTCAGGTCAATGCAGTCAATTATCATACCGTATGAGCCGCCATTAGATAACGAGCCGGCAGATGCACGCCTCAAAAGCAAAGACGTATTTGTACTTTTTTTTTATTTTTATTTTATTTTATTTTTACGTATTACACTTGCAGCTTTAAACGAACCCATCGCATTACTCTGATTACACTTTTCTCTGCTACACTCGTTTCCTATTTCCTAATATTCTACGTTACTAAGAAACTCAAAAGTGTTACCCACAGCCACTTTTTTTTAAATCTACTAACTGTATCGCATTTGCACGAGGGCCAAGGGAAACTGTGGAAAACCCGGCCGATACAGCGGTTATATTTAACGGAATTATCGCTATCGACGTATGTGTAAATGTGTGCGTTCATATTTTATAAACTCGTGAATAAATATTAGACAATACGGTCGGTACTAATAAAATATATATGTATGTCTATACCTAAACGGATCTCTCGAAGTTTAGAGAACTTTTTAAAAGAAAAAAAGGTCGCCGTGCATTCAGGAGTCGTTTCCTGAGTTAAAAGTGCTCGACTTTCACGCAAAAATTATTTAACACGAAAAATCGTAACATTCACAGAATCGGTTAATATATCGAACAATTCAGCGATCGCGAAGAATTAAAATAACGATCGGATACAAATTAGGAATGAAAACATGGAAGAGAGGACCAATTTTCGTAGAAAGAAAAATGTAAAATTCTACGTGGTACCTCGAAACTCCTTTTTCAGAGATAAATTTTGGTGAACCTGCAACGTACAGCGTTCTAATTTTCGTTTTAATATCTATCTACGTAAATCTACGTGAAAACGTCGATGACGAAGATGATGAGCGCTGGAGGGTGTACGCTCCTCTCTGCCGTAGACTTATACTGTAAAACAACAAGCAATTTAAACCAGGAAGACAATTTTGCTCAGACAAATATTTTATTCTGTGGAAACTTGAGTAATTTGCCAGTTTTATAGTAATCAGTAAAATGTAAATTTGATTCATGCTGGAGAGACAAATATTCGAAAAATTATTCAGTGCTCTATAAACTTTTTGAAGGTAGTGCTGAGTCCTTGCAGAAAAAAACCTACGGCATTTCGCCCTTTTTTTAAGAATTCTTAAACAACTCTTGAATAAGTGAAAATTGGGGAAAGACCATCTGGGTTGGTATAACTGAACATCGACTGTTGAGTTGCTCTAAAATTTTTTTACTTTCAAAAAATTTGTCAATTATTTTAGAACTGTTATTATTGGAAATTAGTATTCATGTTATCCCCGAAATGCCCAGTTTGTTTTTTGTTGAATCACCGACTAGGGAAATTCCGATATAATAATATTATTGGCCATAAAAGTGTGTATGAGAAAACTTTGAAAAGTATCCAAAATAAAATGAACATACCTTCTGAACAATCCGGAAAGCCTTGTTTGGTTAGAATGCTGGATCGAGGGCTGGATAGCTGATCGCGACCTAGTCAATTCATAGCTTCGTTCATTAGGATTCTTGAAACTAATGAACTTGGCCCAAGATTTCGCGGGAATATTTAGCAAGCTTTCGACAACCTGTGGATAGAATTGAACCAAAAAATATTCGTCGAACACTAAAACACGAATGAAAAGCATTGATAAGAGACTAACCGCAGCTTGATTTTTCAATTCGATTGTAATCAATTCCGGAGTAATATTTTGGGTATCGAAGCCAACCAGCGTGGGACTGAAAATCTTCACGATATTATCTTTGGGCATTTTGCATTCCACAGCCTTAGCGACTCGTTGTAAATGAAGCATGAGATAAGCGAGTGTGTCGCGATTCGCTTGTGGAAGCATCGATATTACGTGAGAAATTTTTGAGTCTCGTTCTTCTTCGTCAAATAGGGTAGCTGCACCAATAAAAGCTTCTCGGAGTTCAAAAGTGATGATCGGCTCTTTCAACGATCTCAAAAATTCTTTCAGTGCAGAACTAATCTCGGTCGTCTCGAATTTATTCAAATTCGGAGCTCCTTCGTTCTTAAGGAATTTCTCAATCAATACTTTGGTTCTCTCGACGTTACCGCTCACTCTGTACAAACCTTCTTCCTCCATAGCACGTAATTCAAGCGCGTTTATACAGTGGATGACCAGAGATGGTATCATTGGTGGTACATCCGGCGCATAATCGGCAATTTTTCCCTGTAAACATATTTTCAAATATATATCAGATTCAATACAACGGCGTCGAAGTAGGCGTTTTTCGTCATTGAAAAATGACCAAACACGAGCCTATTTCGCCTCATCGTTCTCGCGTTTTATCTTCTCGCTTTTTTTATTTATCAAAATATTGTTTGAAGCTTTCGAATAATGTGAGCACTTTCAAGAAATTAATAAACCATTGGATTTTCTCCAGGGTTCATTGAAACCAAAGTTCCAATACCTTCCGCTTGTCTTTAAAATCCGATTGATAGATTTAGCTCCTAACATCTTTCAACCGAGGACTGCGTTAATATTGAAAAAAGTACTAAAATCATAATTTATTCACAACAAATTGAGGCAAGAAAAAGAGAACGACGTTTTTAAAGAATTGAAGTTTGAATATATCCGCCGATAGTTATAACGATGGTAACATAATTTAAGAAACGCTTACATAAAGCGATCAATGAAATTAAAATAAAATTACGAGGCGGCATTATTCCACTCTTAAATTTCCTGAGGCTCGAAAAACAGCGGACAAAAAATACAATCGACCGGATATTTAAAAAAGAAAAAAAAAACATAATTAAAATGCATTCGATGAAACAAACGTACGGGTTCAGTTTTACATGCATTTTTATCGAAAGAAAAGGAATTAAGGATAAGGCAACGTGTTTTAATTATATTTCGTGCCTCGTTCTTCGAGATTACCAAGTAGTACGCAAGTCTGTACGTTGTCGCCACTAGTCTTTAGAGAGAGAGAGAAACTTTTTGTCTCCACTCTCATGCCCTCTATCTCCATGCTTCATAGCATTTTCTAGTGCGTAAGACGCCACTGGTTTTTGTCAAAATCGTCGTATAAAAAAAATTTCTACCCTCTTAACATCTACTTGGTAATCTCGAAGAACGAGGCACGAAATATAATTAATAGATCAAACGAACTTACCAAGTGATGTTCGATCTAAATTATATGAAGGGCCTCGTTCGAGATGATTACCACCCTCCCAAAAAACCTGCGTTTCTGCTATTTCCCGAATGCAAGTTCCCGTAATCATCACAAAATTTTTTGACACGCTTTAAAAATATGAAGCATGGAGATAGAGGGCATGAGAGTGGAGACAAAAAGTTTCTCTCTCTCTAAAGACTAGTGGCGACAACGTACAGACTTGCGTACTATTTGGTAATCATCTCGAACGAGGCCCTTCATATAATTTAGATCGAACATCACTTGGTAAGTTCATTTGATCTATTAATATTTCATAAAAAAAATGAATAAATATACCCGTTGGCCCGGTGGTATCCACTTAGTCGTTGCTGGCACGCACGGAAGTGAAAGATAACGACTGCAGTAATCATGAACCTGTGCATGACATGAGTCGCATCGCCATACCATCGAAGGAGAATTTATTCTGCAAAATAAATAATCAAGTGAAAACAATGAAACATAAAAAATGATGAAAAAGAAAAAGCAAGGAAACGTAAGAAAAATTCTGTTGTTAATGAAACATCAAACATTTTCAATTCTGTCCCAACGATGCATACTTTCTCTCACACCAGGAACATTTTGACCATTTTTTATTAATCTGTGTAAACTGGTGTTGTCGAGTACTTGTATCGAATATGAATTCTGAGTAGGATTGTGAATCCGGCAATTCCAATCCGGTCTTTGAAGTAGAGGGCTGAAACAAAAATCTTATGTACACATTTTTTTTTTCGAAAAAACATTTCATGAATTTCTTTCATCGTGTCTCAGTAGCAGATACGTAAAAATTGTGATGAATATGGTTTTTTCCCTTCACCACTCCTCAATTTATTCAACTGATGCTTTACTGTGCTTCCTCAATCAACGTTATTCGAGACAACATAAAAAGTCACGAATTTCAAAAACCATGGGTTGGAGTAAATTCAGTTCATTTAAAGACTATAAAATAATCATTTAATGTGAGTCAGCATTAATCACAAACTTCGATAATCAAAATTCTATTGAATAATAAACATATTGAATAATCAAAGAATTAAATAATCAAATGCCCGGTCGTGACAAAACGGCAAAATACTCCCGCTTTGTGGTTTTTTTTTTAAATCAATCATCTTTCGTCATCTCGGACCGGAAACTGATATCTTCAAGTGCACTTCAAACATCGATACAACCATTTTTTAATGTTTTTAAACATTTTTAAATCTAGAACATTTTCCGCGATATGTGAGCGTGGATATGATTCGTTCTTGGAACGAAGTTCGTACGTGACGATTATTGAAATTCACCACCGACACTATTGTTCTTATTCATATTTTTCTCCGTTATCATCGAACGATAAGGTCTTTTGTTTTTCGTAGTTCTCATGTTTTTCTATTCTTGATATCCACTTGTACGTGAATTTTCATAACTACTGAACTCTTCAAAGATGCATTACAAACGGATTTAACATTTGATTGGACCCATTAAAAAAAAATATAGTTTATCTCAGTCAATAAATAAATTGGATATTGATACAACTGAAATTAGATTGAAATAAAAACTTCAGGAAACGCATTGCATAAGCAGCAATAATGAATATTTCGAAGATCAAACTTTTTACTGTATTCATTAGAAATTTATTTTTTTGTTTTCTGAAAAATCTGTAAAAATTAAGTTATCCTTAGTCAAATTCGAAAATTCGATTCGAGAAAATTTGGTTTCTATTGTCAGTAATAAAATTCTATTATTTCAATTCAGTTTCCAGTTTCTATTAGTTTTAATTTAACGAATTCTGTTCCACCAATTCGTGTGATTATTATATCGTTAATAAGACGTAAAAGTCCTTACGATTGGCTCCTTGGAGAGTCTCTTTCTTTCATAATACGAAAGTCCAATTGGGTAGGACACGTTTGCAGCAGCTGAACGACGCCGTCTAAACGATTTGATTTTGCTTTCGAGTTCTGCTTTAAAGGCTTTCCGGTCCATAGCAACCACAGAAATTCTGTAACTCAAAAATCACACAAAAGATCAGATAGTAGATTAGTAAAAAAAAAAAAAAAATGTACATAAATCTCTAATGTCTCTTTCGTGAATTTTTTTCTCGTACGGACACTGGTTCAAGGGAATAACTAATGAATACCGAATAATCCTATTGTTATATAGAGTCCTGTTTTTTCTCAGGTGATTAAACAATTCTCATCTATCGTCTGACAACTTTTGGCATTTTTTTCTGAGGAATGAAGCGTTTCATTCTTCTATTTTTCAAAATCTGTCTTTCTGAATATTTATGAAATTTTTTTTCTTACAAATCTGATTATTCTCAGAACAAAGTTTCCTTTATACACCGATGACTATTAACCCGAGCTTTAAGAAATCACTTTTATTTTGTTGTTCTACTGTTTTACGAATATTAAAAGAAAAACGTCAATATTTATGCAGTAGATTTTTAGTTATAAATGAATTAACGTTTTTGACCTTTCTAAGCCATGTGCTTAATGGGATTAAATATAGCGTGTACCCTTGCGGGTCAATCGAAGGATGAATAAAAATGAATGAAAAACATTTCAATCAGTTTAATTATTACTTACATAACGAAACGGACGACGAAAAAATGAAAGACTTTTTTTATGATTCAGTGGGGTCCCAAGCTGAACTAACGCTGAAATGAGAAAAAAATGCTTTATGTCTAAATCCTTGCGGTGTAAAAGACAAAAGACAGATGATTGTAACGCAGTGCAAAAGTAACGTGACATTGAAATATGAAGGACGAAAATTGTGGTATCGACAAACATTTAAATTAGTTTCAAGAACGAATAGAAAACAATACTTTTGTGACTCGTGCCGGATTGATCGTTTCTTTCGTTTTTCTATCGATGCCTCAAGTTCCTCGAATAACGTTTTCGAGAAAACGTTAACAAATAAAACTATACAATAGTTTCATGTAACACGTGCCACATTTATTTGCATTTTTTGTATTTGCATCGATGATTCAAGTTCTAAAATAGCGAGCAACTTTAGTCACCGTATTGTGTTCGACTCAAAAGTATTGTTTTCGAATCACATTTGTTATGATTATTTATGTGATTCTTATACAAAACCGATGCAATAAAATGACTCCAAGAACTGTGCTGAAAAAACATATTCCCAGAAGTTATCAGAGTGATAACAAGTTAAAAAATGGCGTCCAGAACTGGAAAGTCGTACCTCGGTGATCAAACGATGAATCTGAATATTTCTTTTTACTCTTCAAAGGATAAATCGATTTATTGCCACTTCTTTTTGGAACGATCAATATCGTTGTTCATATCTGAAAACATGAATGCAGCATCAGTCGATTTTTCACTATTTTGTTTCTCTCGATTTCGACTTCTTTTCGTCTCAGTTCCATACTTGGTGAAGATTAAGATGAAACGAGTTTGCTTTCATAAAAATAACATGAAGGAATGATGTTAATTAATTAATAAACGATGAGAAACCAATTACGTTGCGGTTACAATCGCGTATCGAGAAGCGCTGATTACCCTCGAAGATGATGTTATAAATAGTCGATATACTCTTGAATCTTCGCGAGTATAAACGACAACGTCTTGAGAAAGCCACGGAAATATATTTATATGAATGGCTGTGTGCGTAAAGAGAAATCTCGAAAAGAAAAACGAAGAAAGAAACAAGAAAAAAAAACAAAATGCACTCATGACTGTTGCGCGTAATTGAGGACGATTTTAAGTCCCTGTAATATCGTTGGAACGATCTGTACCAATATTTTCAATGTACTGTTAACGTCAATTAGCAATGATCGAGGCTGTAAGTCTGACTCTTTCTCTCTCTCTCTCTCTCTCTCTCGCTCTATCTTTTCGTCTCTTCATTTGTTTATTTTATTTTTTTACATTTATTCCGTTTATTCCTGTACAGTCATATGGAAATGAAGCTTTGAACGTGAATATACAACCAGAAAAATATTTACAAACGAGACACTATCCACGTCCAATTATATACTTACATTTCCATTCGAACTACGTTGGAGGGATTTAATGGAAGAAAGCGCAAGTATATCGATACTCAATTAGACATATACAAATGTCATCTCTTTAAGCAAAGAGGCTAAAAGAACGATGCAAAAATCGACAGATAATTCGATTCATGTTCATCGCCAAGGCTGTTTCATCCTTCAGCAGTATATACGACATTCTAGTTTTGCAAAGGATCAGATTGCTTTCTCAGAGGTAGGAAATAATTATGGAATAATATTATTCGCGAATCGAGGCATTTGAAAAAATATTTTTCTTGCCTCAACGATCAGATAAAATATGGCGCATTTGTTGTGACTTTTGAATGAATTCATGAATTATTACGCATTTGTCCCTTTTTTGGCTTGGAGTCAATTAGTACAATTGTATGAAAAAATAAATAAATAAATGCAAAGTCACTTTTCGTGTTTATCTACCAAGATTCAAGAATTCGATAATCGTTTTTTGACAAAATCCAACATATTCGTAGTAGTTTTACGAATCAATTTGTTCTGGAAATCTTTTCAAGTGTCAAAACATAAGAGCATTGTCGCGAAACTTCACAACGTGACGTTGCTCGAGTAGCAAAGAGCCCGAAACGCCTTCTCTTCATGGTCAGAGAAAGAAATTGATTTTTGAATTCCCAAATAAAATCACATCTCGAAGATACTGGTTTTGAGCTAAATCCTCAGGGAGCAGCTGTCGACAAAAATGCAAGTGTCATTGCTCGTCCGTTAAACCTGGATACGACTCTCAAAATTTAGGTTCAAACTTCTCGATGGATTTTCAAAGTTCAAGGATATTATATTCAAATGATAAAAATGCTAAAAAAGAAACAAAATTCGAAACGATTCTGAGCTGCAGCAGCTCCGATTCGATACTTTTACTGAATTTTTCAACAGAAACGCGCGGATCGTCATATCAACGTCATCAGATCTTTTAGTCTCTGAGTGCAAATTCTCTATCCGAAAAAAAAAATTCTGTTTCAAGGACTAAAGTCAGATGTTTTTGACGCAGAGATCCATGGATGCTGGACTAGCGAGAGAGGAAACTTCTCTCTCTCCTGGGGGCGAATGCATTCCTCCTTCTCTGGCAAGACAACGGGATGGCACCCGTAGGGCATTTGAGAGCGAGCTGAAGATCTTTCAAAATCGCCGACTGTGTGGCGTGTGCTGTTTTATCTTGTGGCTGAGAGAGATCCTGAGAAAAAGAGAGCGACAGAGAGACGAGAGCGATAAATTAAAGTCTCGAAAGACTCACCTCTTCTCTTCCCACGTGTGTATGCGGCTGATGCTTTTGCTTCTTGCATACGCGCTCATTCGTTACAAGCCATACACAGTTGACCAAAGATATGCTCGTGGATCCCCGATGCCGTTTGTTCGCGTAGAAATCTCACAACAACAACAAAAAACAAACAACGAGGTTTTGTGGTATGCTTGACGAAGATCCTCGATCCCATTCGCAAACGACAGATGGCGAGGTTGACGATACGATATTTGCAAAAGCAAGGTAAAAAATAAAAAGACCATCTGCGATCCTGGCTATTACAATAAATTTGCAATATTTCAGAGCTCTCGAGCAATCTCTCTCCTTTTCGTCAAGTCTTTACTCGTTTTTTATTTCTTTTTCTTTATTTCTTTTTCCAAAATATACATGTATATTATATATGCGAGTTTATAAATATTGATATCTACTCGATCAAGTCACGATCGAGCCTCAGCATCGACTATAATCGTTAGTCTTTTCGTGATTTATTAAAATATATGGAGCAACACTTTTTTGGAATTATGATCGCAGCAAGCTCTTATTAATCAGGAAGGCAAACACGCTTTAACAAATTGCACTTCTTTGGCGTGCCAATTTTTTTGTTTTTCTTTATTTAGCTACGCTTCTTTTGTAATAAAGACGAATCGTTGCTTGCGTAATGAGGCATTTATGGGCAATAAATTTGTGATCAATTTGGATTGGTCGCGTGTTCAAAATGAGTACGTTTTTCTTGTAACTCCGAGAGACTCTCTGCATTATTATTTTCAACGATCAACGAATTTGTCAATGATAATGAAATAAATCTCGATATGGATTTCGATCGATGAATAATTCGTACAAAAAATTTCTACACAGCTTTAGAATTCCCCTCATAATTATTTCGTTTGTTTTTACAATTTGAATTGACTGGGTTATCATTGGAATTGTATTCCGCGCCTCCTCCTCAGATCACCTGGTAGTACCCCTACTTCATGTACCTATTACCACACGGTTTAAAGAAAATTTTTGACATATCTACCGTCTTCTGTCTCCACAGACGACGTTCCGGTCTTAACTTCATTCCTTTTCTTTGTGTAAGAAAAACCACACGAAAAATTTTAACTGTCGAATTAATTAATTGAAATTAAAATAATAACAATGGGTCATAAAAGAAAGCGATCTCATAAAAATGACGAAAATAATTGGGAAAAAGAATTAAAGCGCATGAAAAAGAAGATGCGTTACCAAGAGAAAGAAATTCATCGGTTGAAAAAACGTAAGTTTAACCTAAACAAAACGTTTGCTTTTTTGTTTACAGAAAATAACCTTGGTGCACTGAGACTTGTCAAAATTTTTATACAAATAGAGTTTGAGTACAACAAGTTGTAAATAAACTCGCTGTATTGTAAATGAGATGGTCAAGTACCATGTGAAGGTGGACAAGCTCCACCGCTCATTTATCCAGCTACTATAAATTATTCGTGGACAAGTTCCCAATAATAATTTAATCTATCATCAATGACGAGGATAGTGATATAAATTATTCAAGTAATAATTTCACAAGGATATTGTGTAATTCAGAAAGCAGACACCAAGGTTCGTCATCATCGTCGGAAGAAGAGTATTCATCATCGTCAGGTCAGCGCGGTCCTGTTATCACTCTCACGACACAGCCTCCAGCACCGTCAACTGAGAATTCTCAGAAAAATAACCCCAAAACAGCAAGTTCTTCTCCGAAGGTAGCTAATCAAAGCGAATCAGAGGAAAACGGTGAAACTTTTGGTGACAAGGACACTCCAGAACAAAGTAAAACTTTAACTGAACAGACTCAAGTGCATCCAAGCACTGAGTCTACAGAGGAGGCTGCGGAAGCGGTGAAAGATCCGGTTATCGAGGGAAAAATGCTGGAAGCCATCGGCAAACTACTAGACGAGGAAAAGAAGACTAGTCCAGCTATTCACAATGACATCCTTGTAAGATGGAAAGGTATTTTAAAAGAGGGTCTCCCAACTGAGGAGCGAGAGTTGTTATTCAAGAAATATCCAACTCCCGAAAATTGTTTAATTGTAGAACCACAAAAATTAAACGTTCAGGTTAAAGCTTCATTGCTAGAACCTATAATCAATAAGGACAAGCGTCTTATTGAAAAACAACGCAAAGTATGTGTATGTTTGTCGGCCTTAGGATCTGTATTATCAGACCTCCTAAAAGGAAATACTCCCGAAGCTACTAACCTAGTGGCGACTCTTAGCGATACCGCAAGAGTCTTAGTTGATTTGCAGCGGGACGAATCTTTGACAAGACGTCTGATTATCTCAGCTAACATTAATCCATCGCTCAAGGAAACTCTTAATGCTACAGTGATGGATGAATGGCTTTTTGGTAAGGATTTAGACGAATCTTTGAAGACAGCAAAAGTTATTCAGCGTACTTCAAAAGAGTTGAAGCCAGTAGGTAAAACTCCAGCTATGTCAAAGCCAAAAAACTTGAAACCCCTCCCTCAACAGCCCTACCGTGGTCGAGAGGAGTTGAGGGGGGTAGTGAATCAGCGTACTCCAACACAGAACTTCAGAGCAAACACGAGCCAGAAAAAACCGTATTATCCGCGCAGAACGCCGACGAACAAGGATCGTCGCCCATACAGGAAATAAATACACCGGCAAGTGTACCCGCGGGGCGGTTAAAACGATTCCTACCAGCCTGGGAGGAAATTTCGGATAATCATACTATAATTGAGTGGGTCAAGGGGTACAAGATACCTTTTAGTAAAACTGTCTCTCAACCATACCCACCAAGGGTTCACAGTTGGTCCTCAAAAGAGTACAGTCTAATCTCAGAACAAATAAACGTACTCCTAATTAAAGGAGCTATTGAGGAATGCATAAATGAACCGGGACAATTCATTTCAAAAATTTTTCTGGTACCAAAATCAGATGGCACGCATCGATTAATTCTCAACCTGAAAGGCTTAAATGAATTTATTGAGACAGAACATTTTAAGCTAGAAGATTTACGTACAGTACGGGAGCTAATATATGACAATTGTTTTATGACAACCTTAGACCTCAAAGACGCGTATTACCTTCTTCCAATCGCGGAAGAATATAAGAAATATTTAAAATTTGAATTTGGTGGCAAGTTTTACCAATTTACGTGCCTTCCTTTCGGTCTCAACACTGCGCCGTATGTTTTTACAAAACTACTTAAACCTGTGTTTACTTGGCTCAGAAAAAGAGGTTTTATTTCAGTTGTCTATCTGGACGACGTATGGCTGGTTGGGGAGTCTGAGGTTGACTGTAGGAATAACTTACGAGAAACTCGTAAATTATTAGAAAAATTAGGATTCATAATTAATGAAGCCAAAAGCCAATTATCTCCCTCAAAAGAATGTCGTTTTCTAGGCTTTCTCATCAGTTCAGCAGAAATGAGAATAAATCTCCCGGAAGAAAAACGTTCCACTATCAAAAGTCTAATTAAGAAATTCGAAAATTCAAGAAATTGTAAAATTCGGGAATTTGCTTCCTTGATTGGTACCTTGGGAGCCTGTTGTCCAGCTGTAAAATACGGTTGGGTCTATTTAAAAGATCTTGAGCGAGAAAAATTTGAAGCCCTTCGCGCTAATAGGGAAAATTATGAGGCTCATTTAACATTATCATCTAATGTAAATGAAGATTTTTCCTGGTGGAAAAATAATATCGATGTAGTTTATAAGCCTATAAAGTCCTTGAAATTTCGTGTAGAAATATTCTCAGATGCATCTCTGACGGGCTGGGGTGCCGCTGTAGATAGCAAAAGCACGCATGGGTTCTGGAGTGGAGACGAAAGGGATCTGCCCATTAACCACCTTGAACTACTCGCAGCTTTTTTCGGTCTGAAATGTTTTGTTGAGGAGCTACGCAATTGTGATATCTTACTGCGAATAGATAACACAACGGCCATTGCTTACATTAACCGTATGGGAGGTACACAGTACGAGAGGTTAAGCAAGATAGCAAAATCAATTTGGAAGTGGTGTGAAGAGAGAAATCTTTGGATTTTCGCTTCATACATTCCATCGAAAGAGAACGCAGTTGCAGATTTTGAATCGAGGAGATTAGAGCCGGAAACAGAATTTGAGTTAAATCAATCAGTGTTCCAAAAAATTTGTAGAACGCTAGGAACTCCGGATATTGATTTATTTGCAAGTCGAATAAATACTAAGTGCAAAAAGTACTGCTCGTGGAAAAGAGACCCAGGAGCAATATGGATTGACGCTTTCACTGTTAATTGGTTCTCCTGGTTCTTTTATGCATTCCCTCCGTTCACTTTAATTCCAAAAATATTAAAGAAGATCATTAATGAAAGAGCTAGGGGTATCCTAGTTGTTCCTAATTGGCCCTCCCAGAGTTGGTATCCTCGATGCATGGAAATGTTCGAATCACCTCCTATTATCTTCAAGCCTGACGTTAATATGCTAATTTCGTCTGACAGAAAACCGCACCCGCTTTGGTACCAGATTTCCTTGGTGGCAGGAATATCATCCAGCAAGCGTATAGGAAAAAAGGAATGCCAGAAGAGGCAATAAAAGTTGCTGTAGCTTCGCTGACAGACTCATCTCTCAAACAGTATGAAGGACCACTGAAACGATGGTGGAAGTTTTGTCACTTAACAGATACCGATGTTTTTAAAGCAACAATTCCAGACGTGCTAAGATTTTTGTCAGATGAATTTGAAAAAGGATCAGCATACGGAACGCTTAATTCTGCAAGGTCAGCTGTTGCACTTATCTTGGGACCAGAAATTGGACAAGACGCGCAGGTAAAGAGATTCTGCAAAGGTGCATCGAGACTGAGACCAGCTCAACCAAAATACGACGCAACATGGGATCCGCAGATAGTGCTTAACTTTCTGGAAAGATGGTTCCCTTATGATAAGGTCCCTTTAGATCAATTATCTCAAAAAACAGCTACTCTCCTAGCCCTTGCTACAGGGCATAGGATGCAAACTCTAGCGGCTATCGATATAAGAAATATAAAAAGAATTGAGGACCGCGTTGTGATAAATATTCCGGCCGAGATAAAGACCTCAGGAAAGAATAAGAAGCAGCCAACACTGGTGTTGCCTGTTTTTAAAGAGAGTCCTGCTATTTGTGTGGTAACTGCGCTGGATGAATATCTGTTGAAAACGAAATCTCATCGTACATCAAATGACAGTCTCTTTATTTCGTGGAAGAAGCCACACAAATCTGTTTCATCTCAGACTCTAAGTCGCTGGATCAAGACAGTAATGGAACAAAGCGGTATCGACATTTCTATGTTTACGGCCTATAGCACACGTCACGCAGCGACCTCGGCCGCTAAGACAAGTGGTGTAAGCATCGACCTCATAAGGAAAACGGCTGGATGGACACAAAACTCTAAGACGTTTGCTAAATTCTACGATAGAAAGGTCATTCAAGATCGAAAATTATTTGCTGAAGCTGTGTTCACAAAAAATAATAAAAAATGAACGAAAAGACAGTTAAAAAAGAATTTTATTTAATCTGCCGTATAGACAATGCTCTAAACATCTACCAGGTGATCTGAGGAGGAGGCGCGGAATACAATTGAACGATTAAACGAACTTACCTAAGTGAAGTTCTATCGCAATTGTATGAAGCGCCTCCTCCGAAAGATCAGTCCCACCCTAAATCCCTTCTATCCTAAAGGATTGCCCTTGAACATACGGCAGCACTTTAAAAGAATGAAGTTAAGACCGGAACGTCGTCTGTGGAGACAGAAGACGGTAGATATGTCAAAAATTTTCTTTAAACCGTGTGGTAATAGGTACATGAAGTAGGGGTACTACCAGGTGATCTTTCGGAGGAGGCGCTTCATACAATTGCGATAGAACTTCACTTAGGTAAGTTCGTTTAATCGTTCAATTTGACGATACAAAATTCGAACGAGTGCACGTGATTGATCGAAGCTTTCATCCATTTTCATCGTTCAGAATAATTTTCACACACATTCAACGTTCCCAATAAAAAATACATAAATCATAATTTTGTACATTTCTATCCAAAAACGACGTCGACGTACGATTCTAAAAAAAAAAGAAACAGAAATTGTGCAGAAAGAATATTTTTTTTTTTTTTTTTTTTATTCCTTATACCGAAATTATCATTCCACTGTGATTCTGTCTTATTAGGTAGTACCGATGTAATGGTATCTCGAGCAGTTAGTGCGTCAAAATTGTGCAGCTTTGTCGGTTGATTAATGCGCCTTCTTTGGAGCTGACACCTAGCAGGAGTTTAATTGCACCTTATTCGCCCATGAATATGGATGCTTTGCCTGGCGGGCGACGAATATATACATATATATATGTTATATATAGTATATAATTCACGAGTTGTCCAATAAGCACGTCTCGTAGTCCTCATGCCATAAAAAGTAGCCAACTACACATGGCTGGATAGACAGCTCGATATTAAAAAAACAAAAAAAATAAAACGTAAACGAAATAAAAAGCCATTATGATTTTGAAAAATGAACTGTACGGCAGTCTCCGGATGAATCGAGCTACCAGCTCCGTATTTTCGGATGATCGACGAGGGTAAATATCCGATATCCTTGGCACAGGTTGAACATTTCTTTGCTCATTAAGGTGAGATACGTACCCAAGGAGACGGAAAAAAAAGGTAATTTTTGTGATTTTTTTTTTTAAGAAAAACTATTTGAAATTTCGCGTTGAGAGTTTTTCTATCTAACAGTATACACATCCAGAAATATGTACAATTTTTTCTATTAAAAAAAAATAAAAAGTTGATGAGTTTGTTGTATTATGTTGGGAGCACCGTAACAAAATCCGGGTGAACGGTATACCCGCTGGCGTTTCTTCAAAAATCATCTGAAACAAAAAAACCAAAAAGATTATTAAACCAGATACTATAATCTGGTACTTGTCAAAGCCGATGTTGAAAATATCGATTTATTACAAAATGGCGGACGTTTGAACATAGCACAGCGACTTTTCGACCGAAAATTAATTATTATTTTGCCTATAAAACAAAAACTAATCAAGGAATAAAAAATTCTATGACTAGTACAAACCACATAAAAAATTGCGAGATGAATCGGTTATTGCTGAATTCTCGACCCAATTGTTAAGCCACACAGGGTTGGGGATATTTTTGTTTTTCATTTGATACGAAGAAAGCTTTGTGAATGGCTGGAATTGATGAGATACCATTTATTATTCGGGGTTAAGGACTGTACAATTTTTATTTTTGATTAAGTGCATTACCGGAACGTCTAATCCCGAAAATTTTACGAGTCGAACCAATTAGCACCTCGGTCTTGGTAAAATTCACGGCAACCCACCAATCTCAGTGGCCAACGAGCTCCGCACTCGATCGATAAATGCCTAATTGTAACTCTACCCTTGATTTCTCTCTTTTTCTCACTCACTCTCTTTCTCTCTCTCTCTTCTTCTCGCGCATTTTCTTGTCGAAGGGCAAGCCCTCTGCACCAAAATCTTTGGGTTTACAAGTAATTATAGACTCTGGTAGACTCAATCGAACTGTTGGAGGGATCGCCGTCGACGCCATTTATTTCGCAGTTTTGCTTCTATATGCGAACGTTGCAATTATCCTGGAATATTTCACTCAACTCGCTTTCTGTGCAATTTTGTTTCCATAGTTTTGTTTTGTTTTTCTGTTTTTTTTTTTTTTTTTTTTTTCTTTTTCGTCGTTGTTATATTCACTGCGAGGTACGTTTAGGTCTCGCGACAATGATGGATCGCTTGTTAATAATATCGTAGGCAATTTCGGGAAAAAAGTGATTGATTAATATCGGAGATAGCTCGTTTAATTGCAGCTTGTTTGTTACTGATTTTTTTTTTTTTTCAATTTATGAGCCCTCGGAATCAAATACTCCTTATTCTTTGTGGATTAATTAAATTTGATTTTGTTTTTATCTAAAAAAATCAACCTTTGTATCAAGATTAGTTTATATTCGATTTTTTATTTATTTAATTAAAATCCCTGAGTTTTGGCGATCGAAAAATGTTCAATGAATATATTTAACAGCCTCGGAGTCTCCGGCTATAACGCAAATCTTAATTTTCAATTAATTTCATGCAACAGTCTGGAAAAAAAAAAAAAACAAAATACGTGAACAAGGCGAGACTAATGTTGCGCGCGTGTCGCGATTTATCATTCGAACCGGTCGAAGCCATATTAGTAAAGAAATAAAAGAATTCCTGGTGAGATAACGAGAAAAGAGAAAAGAAGAGAACCGAGAACGCTCAAACGTTCGCCAATGTATCGGATTAGCATTTATATTTCACAAATACATCGCGTTCACGCGAGTCTCTAAATCAAACAATTCATGAGACTTATTGGAATGTTGTTGAACGCAACTCGATAATAAATAATAAAAACGTACACGCCTCGGCGCGAACGGTGTCTCAATAATACACATGTTTATTTGTCATGGGAGTTTTCTATGCCGTGGGATCAAAACGGAATGCAGTTGATCTAGCAATATTCCTCGTGTTCTCTCCTTCAGGATTTTTTTTTCATCGAGCTTATAAATATTGAAATTCCTGCCAACGTGAAATTTCAATTTTCTATTACCCGAGTCATTTTTTTAATACATTCGGAGCGTTTCCCTGAGTGAGAATTTGCAATTTTTCTTCCATGAAGCTGGAAATGAATTCGTTGATATCAAGAAATTGTTCATAATTGACGTGATTCGTTGCTCTCGGACAAAGATAAATGTTTTACAACTCTTCGATCCAATTAATTATACGTTTACTCGTTTACTCGAATATTGAGTTATTTCACTTGTACCAAGAAGCAAATTGATTAGAAAATAATATCGAAATGATATTTCATGAGCCAAGTTCTTGTCTGCTCTTAAGAAATGAAAAATATTTTACAACTTTTCCTTTCTTATTAATTATATTCCGAATTATTTACGATCCAAGAATTTTCTTGTTGCTATTTTCTCGACTTTAATGCTGCAATGAAGTTCAATCCAGCGGGGAGGCTCGCTATTTTTTCTCTACTCGAGGGAACAAGATTAAGGAAAATCGCACAGGAGAAAGAGAGAAAGATGTCGCTGCCAAGATGCCCACAGTATGGGGTTACGCGCGAGATATTAAGATATTATCTCAGCACCACGAGGACGTACACGTTTCTCTTTATCTCGTACTTCGTGTGCATCAGATCCGAGCCTTCGTTGTGTATAAACTACCAAGATAATGATAGTTATACATGAATGAAAAAAAAAATTAGAAAGAGAGAGAGAGAGAGAGAAGGGTCTTCTATCGCGTTGTCTTGGCTCAATGTTTTCCCATCGCGAGGAAGGTAAAAATATAACGCGAGCTTCTGATTCGATTTCCGCAGTCTCTGTTTGCGATCAAAGATAATCGGTAATTCTGGTTTTGCATATTTGAGCTCGAAAAACAGTTAAAAAAAAAGAAAAAAGAATCTCAGAAAATGAAAAGTATAAACACGTGTGTGTACGAGAAAAAGTGAAAGAAAATTGGAGCTAATTCCAATTATTTCATCGATTTACTGTCGCTTAATTGAACCGAAAAACTGTTGAATTGTTATGAATAAAATTTAACTGAAATTCCTAGATAATGATTCAGCCTCGAAACCATGATTGCGAGGATCAAAAGTTCATTGAAATAACAATTCTTTGCTCAGAAAATACAAATCGTTCCCTTTGCCTTGAGGGTAAGAAAAAAAATTGTTTAACACACCTACTTTGAAGAAATTGTCCGACCGTCTCGCTTCCGCAAAAAGGGAAAATTGGGAAGAAAAGTGTTCGGCCGGTAGTCAAATGCCTTAGGGAATACAAACTCGTTTTAACCTATTGATTACGCGAACGAGAAAATTACTTGCACTGAGAAAAGCAATCATTATTTTCTCGCATCGTTACGTGCGTGTATCGAAGGGTGTTATTTCGGGGTTTCCAGCGATTCAACAGCAGTTTTGACCCATTATAAGATACGAAAATCCTCTTCTGCGGTGACACAAAAACTCTGGCTCAATTCAGTTGGTGCCGCAGAAATAAATTTCGACAAAACATTTTCGTGAGAACATTAACATCTGACAATCGCTCGAAATCAGAATGACAGCAAATATTCTTAATCGAAAAAGTGAAAACCAACTTTTCATTGAGACTTTCGAGACGTGCGAATCATTCAATTCCATTACTCAATTTAATTTCACAAAAAATTTTGAGCATTCTGCTGCTACAAGTTTCAAACGTATTTTTACTAATTAAGGTACAGAAATTAGAATTATAAAATCTGCAGATTTATTAAATCGTGAATTTTTTTTCATTTGCATATAAAAATTTATTCTCGCTTTGATATGATTTTTTTAAATTTAAACATCGCATTGTATACATTGGAGTTATATGCGAAGTATGAAAGGGAGGTTCCATGATAAATGTAGCCTGTATGGTTCTTCGTGTATATCTAAAGTAGATGGAGTCGTTCGAGGGCGTAACCGACATTGCAGCGAGTTTCACGATGCTAAAGAGTTTGTCGAACGATATACGAATATCGCGGAGCTCGTGCGACCTACCTCATCGAGGCACTTTGCCACGTACGCTCTTCTTTATTTTATGATTATTATCATTTTTCTCATACAGGAATACCTTGCGTACGAGGAAATAAATTTAAAAATAAAAAATGAAAAAAAAAAAACAGTAAAAAAAATAACGAAGAAATCTTCAACGTAATTCAGAGTAAAATTAAATTATCCCTGGGCGTTAAATATTTATAAACATGATATATATTGCCGGACGATCGTGTATTGCGATATTACCGCCTGAGAAAAGGGCCGGCCGAATCGAATCGAAAATTCGATAATGCCTTACTCAGCCGAGTCCCGGATTCGCCCGGAAGCCGCGAATTATACGCGAGAAATCTCTCTCTCTCTCTCTCTTTTTTTTCTCTGTTCATCGAACGAAGTTGAAGCAAAACATTTTTCATTTCAAAGATCCGCTTCATTATAAAATTGTTTTTTTTTTTTTCCATCTTCGATGAAGTTGTGATTTTTACAAATTTCATTATAAACTTTCCAATCCGGAAGATTCAACGAGAACGAAAAGTTTTTTTCTCGTTTTCTCATAACGAACCGAATTAAGTCAGGTTCACATTCGTCCCATCAATATTTTTTTAAATCTCTTTTATATATACGAAACTTGTCGAAATTTCTTCGAAAATTTCTTCGCCATAAAACACTGAGCTGCTCTGCTCATTAAGCTCGAAAGAAATAAAAAAGAAATAGGAATTTTTTGCTCAAGCACTGGTCATGCCTGCTTTATCGCTCAAGTCGCGTTGAGCATCGCCTAATGAATTTAAAATGAAGGGGTGTATTT
The DNA here is from genome assembly GCA_037576405.1 of Campoplex capitator. Classification (NCBI taxonomy): domain Eukaryota; kingdom Metazoa; phylum Arthropoda; class Insecta; order Hymenoptera; family Ichneumonidae; genus Campoplex; species Campoplex capitator. The sequence goes on along the minus strand of JARBWI010000002.1, from coordinate 12,308,584 downwards.
TTTTTTCAAGGTCCTGCACAAACGAGATATTTTTGTTTTTTTTTGGAACAATGAAACATGTATTTTGTGAAAAAGGTGGCGAGTCATGGCTCTAACAGAGATTCGAACAGGAATATTAACGAAAAACATATAAATTTATGGAATCATTTCCGAGTTTTGAAATCGTTGCGAAACTTTTTTTTTTTATGAGAATCGCAAACGTCGGCATAGAGAAAAATACGGATGAATATATTTTTATTTCTTTTATTTTTAGTTAAAGAAAAAGAACTGATGGAGCCGGAGGCACGCGCCATTATCTTTTTCACCGCCATCTCTATCCGGTCGCGAAATTTTGGCAAATTTCTTTTTAACGATCACCCTGCCATATCACCTTGAGCACGCATATTTCTCATTCGAGTTTGCTGTACAAAAAAAAAAACAGAGAAAGAGAGAAAGAACCATGGCGACTGGAAAAAAGTTCATGGAAATAAACAGAAACGCACACATGCGCTCAAAACTCGGTTTTTTGTTTTTAATTCAGAACTCTCGGGATGTTCCGTCTCTAATAACATATAATATCCGCTTTACCGTCGTCCCGAGTAGAAAAAAGTTGTTCATTAATCTACTATAAAACATTGTTATCAGCACCGGGATAATTTTATTATCCCCTGCGTTGTTTGTTCTCTCGTGAATTTATGGCTCGAGGATTCCTTGGAACACGCGAAACGTAGAGAAACCAGAGTGGAGAGAGAATTAATCACGAAAATTCATTCAATCCGTTCATTTCATTAAACCACGAGGAAATTTAATTAGGCGAAGGATCTTTCCAGGAATCAGCATATTTTCTACTGGCTATGAAATCAGTTTAACCAGTTCTGTGATTTCGTTCAGCTGAAATTCTTACGAATTGAAAGTATATTGGAAGAACATTTTGCTCGTGAAATTCGATAAAATGGCATGAGTGTAGCGAATGGGGAGAGTCTATTCATTCAGAATTCAAAGACTTAATGTTGATTTTGAAAGGCGCTTTAACGAGGGATCCCTCGCAGTTTTTGTCAAGAAACAGTCAAGTGTCTAACGAACCGTTAATCAATTCATAATTAAGGAAAAGCAGAATCTCTCAAGATTGAATTGCACAAGAGAAGAGGAATTTTCCTGAAGTCCTTTAATTAGATAATGGTAGGAGACTCGTCTCTCGTCTCCGAATCGGTCTGGCAGTGTTCCCGATCTCATTTCAATTGAATAAGGTTTCTCGATCAATCACAGAATAATCGGCCAATTATCGCAATCGTAACCGCCGATGCAAAGCTATCTCCTCGCATCTAGGAATCTTAAGATCGTTCTTCGTTCGCGAGAGAAGAGATTTCTCGTCCACGGTAGCCCAGTTATAATACACCGTTCCTCTCAGGATATATTCCCCACCCTTGCTTGCTCTTTCGGTTAATTTAATCCCTCGAGAATGGAGTGTGTGAGAGAGAGAGAGAGAGAGAGAGGTAAAACCCTGTGCGGTATATAGATTTAATCTCGATGGTATTCAGATCGACACGCTCGATTTATATCTCCTTGATGGTTATCTCCGTGATATTTACTTCTCTCTCTCTCTCTCTCTCGTCTCGGATGCGTCTTCTATATCATTTCTTTCTTGTTCTCGCTTCAACTACGAAATAAACGAGCATATCAAAACGTGTAAACGATTTTTGATAATTGGATCAGAAATGCCTTGCCAATTGTCTCGAATTCTAGCAATTGAAAGAAAAAAGAAAAAAAAAAACATTTTTCATTCATTTATATATGAAAAAATTAAAAGATTATGAACACGTGAGTGTCCGCATGGATAAAAAATGTCCTCATCCAGTAGTCGTAAACAGCGTGAAAAATCGCTCACTAAATACCTGTCATAAGTACACGTACGCAATAAGAGGTTATCGTTGTCGGTGCACATAACTTACCATAACCGAGTCGAGAGATGACGAATTTGGCGTATAAAACGTCAGCAAATTCAGTGAACAGAGATAGCAGCTCCGCGGTGATCGTGCAATTAGTAATTACCTCGTCGTGCTACCGCACGCAAAAGTACATTCTATCATTATTCGCTCTGTTGCACCCGTGTAATTGAATGTCCGGTTGTCATGCCCTCGTGTCCAGACTCTCTTTGATCCCCTTGCCTCTCTCTCTCGCGCTTCTTCTCATTCTCGTTGATTTCGCGCGACGCAACAGATGCGAGTTTAATTATCGACGTTGGTACTTCGATTGAGTGTCACAAAATCGGTTTTTTCACGCAGGAATTCGTTGATTCGAGCACGCTCGATATTTTACTTGGAAATAAACGATCTCATAAATCATTTTTTTTCGCCCAATTAACTACCATACTTGTCGATAATTTGTCACGAGATAATTCAATAAAAAGCACGTTGCGTACGTAAAAATTTTATCTCCCAAAAGAGCAGAAGAATTTTTGTAGAAATTAAAAATATCATTCGCCTCCATCACGCTTCGCGATTTCTTTCATTTTCTTCTCTTTTCCTTTTTATATACCTTCAACCGCAAAATCCTCGATATCCGGAGGTATTAACCCGAAGCATTCTGGAAGAATTATGAGCGCTAATTACTCGTTTCGTTCGGGAGCCCTTTTTGATTAGTGGCGAATTTAGTTAGCACCTGCGGGCCTCTCGTTTGCGAAATAAAAATAAATATTGCGACGATGGACGTCCGTGGGATTGGACCTTTTGACCGAGGCCGACCTGCACGAATAACCCAACGATAATATACTACGAATGAAAGAAAAAGAAAAAGTGGAGGATGAGAATCGAAGAAAAACATTGCAAAGTCTTATAAAATTTGTGTCGTTTTTGCTCTTATTCGAGAGGACTTTGAAACAAAGTTGAGAATGAAATATTATTTTAAGGGCAATAAAGATGAAAAGAAATCCAAGCTGAAAAGGCGCAAAAACAAAAGTTCGAGATCTCAGCTTCCTCCTCTCGGTTCTCATCGTCATTTGGTCCAGTGAGAAAGTGAGAGAGAGAGAGAGAGAGGAAAAGAACCGCACCCATGAGAATAAAAGTCGTCCGCTACGCAGCGTAGAATGCCCATCGAGTATTTTACATTCTTCGCGAATTGTGTTTCTTTGTCGCGTAATTCGCGCACTGAAAATTACCTGCTCTAATTCCAGCGTAATTACTCTTTTGCCATAGTCCCGCGGCAGGCTGAAAAGCACTCCGAGTGTAAAATGTCTCCTGCTGGTACTGGTAAAAGAGCGAAACGCGGATAGTAGCGTCTCTTGTCGCCAATCGTTTGCTCGCATTCCTCTACAAAGTGCTCCAATTAAATAACCCGAAGACCTAATTGAGACGTACCTATTTGCAAGAATTCGTAACACAACCGGTTATTATTTATCCAGCATCAAAATCCATCTATAATTATTCGCAGAGTATTTAATTACTCTCTCTCGAACGATTCTTAAGACTTAGAAGAGTCCACGAGACAAAGGACGCGAGACTGTGATTAGGATCATTTCGAGCAATCCATCATTCTTCATGGATAGACGAAGGATACTTTGGGAGCAGATAACCAGTCTTGTTTTTGGCGAAGAGATGAATGATGAGTTGAAGACTGGCTATGCATTGATTTAGAAAAATCATTTCAGGCGTTTCATTATCATTGCAGCCTCATACTCGCCTCAATTCCAAGAATTCTTGATTGCGTTTTATTGAACTTTTCTTTGTTTCAACATCAATAATATCGGATTTACCACGGATTGCTGTCGAAAATTACACCTTTCGTGTGATCCCTCCTTACGAGGTTCTCAGTATCTGCTGCGAGGAAAGAGAGGACCAGAGTCATTGCGAGGCAAGACAAATTGGTTCACGAGTCATGAGCCACGGGAGTTGGGTAATAATATAATTATACACGACTGGACCACGGGGCGAGGAAGTCCGAAGGATCCACTCAGCTCGGTTGGACCCTGCTCGGAGTTTCAGCTTTTTGCACCCGTCGTAATCTGCATCCTCCTTCGGCTAAATTGATGTAACGAGTAGATGACATATGCTGACGTCCTTTTTACTCGGTGAATGTATTTAAAGGGTGATTCGTTATGGAAGCTGGAACTGACAATTTGTTTGGGATTTGCTGGCTTCATAGGTGTAACTCTGATGAATCGTGATAGTTACAAAATTATGGATCCTTCCTGCGGATTATGAAGTTAATCATCAGTAAAGTTGTATTTCTTCTTGGAGGAGTGCTTGAATCTCAAGATCCTAAATAAATAAATAATGTTTCAAAGAATTTAAGGCTCGTTTAAATCCCAGTAAGATATACTATTTGTGTTATCTCATCAAAGCTGAAAGCGCGAAAAGCCAATGACTATGGCAATTGCGAGAATAATTAGACGAGAGAAGATCCCGAGCTTAGGAGGCAGGGAGTGGGAGAAAGTGTCTCGAGCTCGATCTTTTTCTTCGGCTGGCTTTTTTTTTCGTCTTTGTCGATGTGGAGCGTGTGTCAGCGAGTTCCTTTGGTCGATTCCCGCTCGCGCGGTGTGCTAAGACGGATATTTTGCGACGACAACGAAGACATGGACGCGACGCACAAGAGGCGAACGGTAGTATATAGTTAGATCACTCTCTTTCTCTCTTCTTTTTCTCTATGGCCTTCTCTGGTGAGTTTCGCATGCAAAGCGGATCATTACAACGGCATAAAAGCTGTGTGAGAAGGGCTCCGCCGGTTTGGCCCTATGTGAGGCAATAAATACTTCAATCAGTGCCCTCTAAGGCGTCAGTTAGTATAGCGACGATGCCAAGAGAGAAGAAAGAGAGAAAGAACGAGGGAGACTCTCGCGTTGTGGTCCATTGGACAGTCGGGCGGCGATTCCCAAAGACTTTTAGCTCCATTCTCGTTTTCGTCCTTTCTCTTATCCCTTTTCTCTCTCTCTCTCTCTCTTAATCTCTCTTCTCTACCTCATTCTTTCTCTCTTAACTGTGTTTCGCGGTAATGTATGTTTGCCTCCGGCGACAGCCACCTGCGCAGCTCGAATCTTCGTCCAAACGCCCGTACACAAAACCTCTGTCCTTATTCTCATTTCATCTCACCCTTTTCCACCAATCTGCATATCTTCTCTAGTTGCAAGGGTGTCATTTCGGGTTTTGCCAAATGGCTCTTGGATTGCGATCGGAATCCAAAAACGATTTTCCAATGACCGTTTCTTTCATTTAAATTTCATTTCGTTAAAAGAATTATTAAATTTTGACGTACCGGAAATGAACGGTAAGTGAACGGTTCCGATAAATTGATGAGAGTAAAAGTGGTATTACTCCTCGATGATCAATGATATATCGCGATGTTTGATGAATTGCCTTATCGAAGTTCTCACCACAATATTGCGTGACCAATAAGATAAAAGTAGCTATACAGAGCCCGGATAATCTCATTACTCTTTTTCTTCTATACTCCAGTATAAATCATGTCAATTATATAAAGTTTATGATTCACCGGTACAAAGCATTAGAGTAGGGTTGAACGTTGGCAGGGATTGCAAAATCGATTCGATGTTATCGCGCTTTTGCTTTCAGAGGTAAAAAGTCATATGCGGCGTGAAAGTGTTCACGAATGGACCCCGCAGCATCCACTTGCCGTGCTGGTAGTAGGCTTCGAGAGACAGAAGCGCGCGGGGAAAGGTCGTTGTCAATAGGTTGATAATTGGGCGAGCAAAAGCGAGAGACCCTTGACACCCTCTCTTTCATCAGAAACACGAATGTGAGAAAAAGAGCAAGCGCAATAGCGTTATCTCTTCGAACGATATCTTTGTGCTCGATTTCTCTTCTTCGGAGTTTTGCCGTTAAAACGATCAACAGGAGCCTTAAGAAGCTGAAGAAGGGTTTTTTCTCTTTCTCTCTCTCTCTCTCTTTCTCTCACTGTTTGGTCCTTCGAGAAACGAAACGGCTCTGCCAACCTGAGCTTCTCAGCCACCAGGGCAACTCGTCCCTCAGTCAAGTTCCCGTCGGGACAATAAATCTGGATGTTCGGTGCGCGCGGGTAATTGGGTTCACTCGCTCCGAGATCAATCCGATACTGTCTGCCCTCGTGTCTGTCTGTCCATCCGCTTACCTCTATCTTCCTTCCTCTCCTCCCTCCCTCTTTCTCTCTCTCTCTCTCTCTCTCACTCGTACACTGGCTTTTGCCGTCTCCTACTCTGATTCTACGTGAACGCGCGCCTTGTCCCACGTTGATCTTGAGAAACTCACAGGAGAGACGAGTCTCTCGTGGATGCTCCTCGTCGTTCATTCTCTAATCCTCCTCTCTCCCGTGTTTTCCCTCGGCTATTATAGCAAATCGTGAATTCTTCCAGTCGTACAAAGAAAGTGAAAGATATCGGAAAAATCATGAAAGATTTAATGGACGCCCTTGACGTATTTTTAGTTCATATTTTCATAGAACTCACGTGCATATCAAATGACATAAAAATTCTTCAGAAAAAAACCTTCCTTGCTCAATTTAATTGCATTTCCGATTGAGACTCCGAGAACTGTAAATACTGAGTCACTGACATTTTCTTATATTTTTTCGGCTACATCAACAGGTGCACGATCATCACGGATTCGGAACATGCAATTTTTCGTATTTTCCTCAGCCTTCATTTGTTCGTTACATTAGTTTTAATACGAAAGACACTATTTTTGGAGAGAAATGAAATCCACATCAGGATCCCCTTATATTAGTACGCCATGTTCTGTGGTAATCTCCTTGCTTTGAGGGATATATATATATATATATATATATATATGAAGATGGAAGCAAAAGTCGTTCCACCGAATTTACCGGGCGGACACGCCTGGCGGTTTACTCGCAAATGCGGAGAATCCTTGGACCTCCGAGGATATCGCCTTGTTATACCGCCGCCACGATCGCGCGGTTTCATTCAAATCGTGGGCTAAGATCGTGTCGTATGCAAAACGTCGAATTTTGCAAAAGGCGAAAGACTCTTCTGTCCCTCTCTCTCTCTCTCTCCCCCCTTCTCTTTATCTTCCTCTGTTTCGACGTGCGCACGTCGAAGAGACTTGCGAACTGACCGAGCGAATAACAGCAGTTCGATGCTTGCATACTTTTTCGTACATCTTATATATATATGTATACATGGACATTGAAAGGATTCGAACGCGCCGGGACATTCGCAAAGACCTGCCGATCCTGTGGGAGTCAGTTCGAGGTTGGCTATAAATCTGAATAATAAATGAGTCTCAACGGCCTCTAAGAAGTATCCGCCTCAGCGAGAAGACGCGCGCTTTTGCTGAGGGCCTTAAAAGATGAATTTACGAGACTGCGCGCGGTCCACCCGAAGAGACATCGCCAGACGAACGGGAACGAGCCAATAGGGCAAAGGGAGAGATCAATTGCAATGTGTGTATATTTTCAGCGTACAGAGAAAACAGCAGCTTTACGATTTTCATTCGAGAGCTCATTATGAAATTCAGAATGAAATTTATGATTGATTTTCGAATCGAATTTTTGTTCAAACGAATTTCCGATTGATTTTCCTTTTTTCAAACACTTTTCCAGGGTTTTTGATCTTTTGCATCGAATCCTCCGATTCCTTCAGTGAATTTTTTCCGCACTCGTGATACGCGAGTTCCTCCACTATCGATGGATTTTGCATCAAAGATTTCTAAAAAACATGAATCGGGGCCTGGTAAAGAAAAAGAGGAAAAAAGCAGCGGGAAAGAAACATACAAAAATTGCTGCGATTATCCGCTCTATTTATCTACAGTCTCGTTACGGTACGAAAACAATTATTGGAATATAGAGGTAGATAAAAAGGATATCTCGGGCTAACAATACTAATGACAATAGCAGGAGACTTTTCTTTACCCTTGTTGAACTGGAAAATCCTCCCTTCGCCACTATTTTCCTCATTAATCGAGAAAACACGAAGCTCCACATTCGTTTGTCGAACCGACCTCTCTTCCTACATCGCGTAACAAACATTCCTAAAGGAAGTTTTTTTTTTTTTTTTTCATCTTTCTATTTCCAGGTTGGAGTATTTCTCGACATTCTTGAGATTCATGAGCACAGGGTATATCGGTAATCATTTGGAAAATCGCTCGTTTACAAACCGCTTCGTTCAACTATTCGAAATATTTCGAATCCTTTCGCTTCGTACCAATTTCGAGAGGGATCTCTCTCTCTCTCTCTCTCTCTCTCTCTCTCTCTCTCTCTCTCTCCTGCTTTTTTCCTTCTCTGTGTTATTCTCTGAAACATCGGTTAGGAAACTCGTGGATAACTTTTGTGGCACCTGCGCATCTCTTGTTTATTATACAATGAACGCGTCCGCACACCCCCTCACACCCCACTGCCATCAAAATAGTTAGGGTTGCTCGTATTCATATTTATACCTCTGCAGATATGAGATCCTCCCTAATGAATCTGACGTTCTATATCTCTACGTATATGAGACGGTGTGAAATTTCGAGGATTTCGTAATTGGCCCATTCCGTTTCTTTTTATTCACGGTCTTCTCCGCTTCCTTCGATCTTCCAGGACCGTCTTTATGTTATATATATATATATATATATATAGATATACACAGACTGGAAGATTTCTGGTGGACCAGTTTTTGAGAGTGCCGGAGGGAATATTATCCGATCGTTTCGCATCACCTCACCGTTCTTCGTCCCATATAATTAATCGCTAATTAATCCGCCCTTCCTCGAGGAAATAACAAAGAGTAAAAAAAAAAATAAATAAAAAAACACCGTCCGAAGAATTTATCGCTCTCGATCTTGAAGAAACTGTGAAATTGCGTATTGATTGATGGTCAAAAGAGACAAAGTTGCACCCTTTTTTTGTCGATCTCGAAAAAAGGCTTTCGGTTCTTTAATTACATTTAGAATTTATTAACTCGTCAATTTGGAATAATATTTTTGTATGTTTATTCTTTTTTTGTTACGAAGGAATGAGTGTTTTTTTTTCTTTTGCGGTAGATTTGAAATTCTGTGAAGAAAATAGTGTCTCGTGTAAAAGTGATATTTCGAGATAAATCCTGTATCCCATGGCTATTCACGAACTAGGTGGTTCCGGACTCTATCAGACTCCTCGTTTCGAGTTTCGTATGAAAACCCCAAGTCCTCGGTATATTCATTAGGTCTCTCACTACATTCGTTAAGCAAAAGGAGAGAGGGATATAAAAATTCGATATTTTGTCTTCTTTTTCATCTTCTCAGCCTGCGGTTACCCACGTAACTCACGTCACCGCGCTGTATGATTAGATCTCTCGCCGTTCTTTCATTTTCTCCGACTGGATGTCAGTTCACGATGCACTGGAATACACATAGTTCGCTCACAAGCAGACTGACGTAACCGAAAAGTTCGCCACTCGAATTATTTCCACTGAGGTCCTTCATTTTGTATACGAAAATATGAAATGCTTGCATAATTATAGTTTTACAAATGTGAACTCTCCGTTATTTATACTTTATATTGCATCTGAGGGCTCAGGTGTACGAGAAAAATGCAGCCACCTGAACAATTTTTCTCTACTCAATCAATACTCTTTTCTCTTTTTAAATATTCAATTTTACTTTTCAACTTTAAATAATGAATCTTGTTTCCTCAGTTAATTCGTTGGCTCGGTAAATCAATGTCAATTAAAATGAATGAATTTCTGTATTTCAATAGTCGAAACAAACTTTTCGGTCGATAAAATCGCAAGGTAAGTGCCCGTGGAATAAACAAAATGCAAGAATGTAAAATAAGATCAGGTGGGCGACGATGGAAGAAAAATTCAGGCGATTTTTGGTACTGAGGCGTGTCCATTTCGGTCTCTTTTACAATGAGGTTGGAATCACGTGGGGAGAGACTTGTGATGTTGTTTCACTGTGAGACGAGAGCCGAGAGAGAGCGGTTTCTTACAAAGCTCTTGCGAAGGATATCGCGATTTTGCAGAAGGCTTATTCTCGAGGGTTGGGGAGGCTGCGCGAGAATTATCTCGTGAGTCTCACGAGAGAAAGATAGTGTTTTGCTCTTTAGGAATCATTAGCTCCGGCTTTCGCGTACTAATTCAAATTGTAATTCCTCAGTTCAGGTTGAGCCAGTGGTGAAAGAGGATCAGAGAGATCGGGCTGTGGCTTCGTCTCATCAAAATACCGTCGGACAAACGACGTTGTCCGCGAATATTTCTTTTTCTCTCTCTCACTCTTTCTTACTCATGAGACAAAACACTGGGCAAATTAACTTTATACCGGAATGAAAAAGTGTGACAAGGTCGTCGGTATATTACCTCGTTGCAACCTTTCGTTGTATATATACAGGCAAACACATATATATATATATACAACTTTCGAATCTTGAGTTCTCGTTGCAAGATAAACGTTTAAACTACTTCTGTCATACATCCAAACGTTTTATACCCTTGGCAGATTCCCAATTTACGAATTCTTCGAATATCTTTACCGGTAGCCCTTGGTTTTTTTAAACGAATACGTTCAAAGTCCCCGACCACTCGATAGTTACTCGGGTACGACATTGATACCAATTATCCAGCTTATAGAGCCAAATTGTAATGAACTTCACGGAGTTATTTTTCATTCGGTAATTAACGTATTCATTTTGTGACTGGAATAAATACTTCACGAGATCGCGTCTCGTTCGTTTGGCCTCTCATGGGTTTATGTACTACACGAGAGAATCCTACGGCTCCGTTACTACTCGTCGATCCTTTTCTTCGCTCATGCGGCTCGGATGCTGGCCTCCTACTCACGAGATCTTTGCATCCCTGTATCTCCTTTCTCTTTTCCTTCGCCTTTCTTCACTCCTCTTTCTTATTCGCTCTTTCTCTCTTCCTCTCTCTCTCTCTCTCTCTCTCTCTCTCTCTCTGTCTGTCTCAAGCTGGAGCAGGTAGTCACGCGTGGCACGCTCTCCACACGTGGATCACTCTCGTCCCGGTCGCCTCGGCTCACATCGGCTGATCTCGTATAGCCTCGTGAGCCGATGCCACCCACGTGTCTCTCCACAGAACCGATCACGCAGCAAGCCTTCCACTCTTTGTACCATTCCATCTCGCTCTTTCCCTTTTACTTTCTCTTTCTCTATCTTTCTCTCTTTTAATCAAACGACTACTCCATCGTTGAACGAGAAATCGACGATTACTCATTAAGAAGACAAAGCTTCTCTCGACATGCCGAGTAATTAAAGTAAATAGGAAGGGAATAGAGGAAAGAGCGATACGATCGCGATACGCATTTCAATCACAATCGAATGAAAGTTCAATTTATCCTCGAGGTAGTACTAACTTGAACCGCCAGGTTCTGATCCCTGATGTCCGCCGCACCGAGTCGAAGAAATCAATATTTGGGATCTGAAGATCGATCGAGTTGACGAGATCATCCATTTACGAAGTTCGGATACTCTTATTCCAGCTGAAAATGACCTTTCGATCTCTTGTTTTCATTCTCCTTGTCTCATTAAAAACACGCCCCTTTAATTTCCCAGGCATCCATCATTTCTCCTCAAAGTTCCCCCTTCCTTTTCACTCCTTCGATCGGACAAGTTTCGCTTCCGGAATGACCGAGTACCAAGAGATCCCTTCGTCAAGCTGCGCATCCTTTTTTTTTTCTCTTGTTCATTTTTCGAAAAGCAATTAAGCAACGTAGGAATCCCCATTAGGCTAACCGTGGACCTCTAATTGGCCAAGACTCACTTCGCCATGGTAGTCTTATTAATTTTCCGTGTTTTGGTCCACGCTTGACTAATGAGTCTCGCACATAACTGGATCTCTCTTCTGCTCTCTTTCCTTTCCCCCCCTCTCTCTCTCTCTCTCTCTTACGGATAAGATTTTTGAACTATCCTCATGCATCGCTTTTTAAACCTCGACTATTTTCATGAAACGGACGAACCTACCGATATTAGATGCTGATTATAATAACACGTTCTCGTATAACCATCGAGAAGTTATGATCTGCGATCTCATTGAGATGATTTAACGATAAGCAATCTCCGGGAGGTCAGAGTTGCAGACAAAATTGCAAGGGTAAAAAAAAAAGAAGGTTTTTCTGGCTATTTTTTCTCGGCGTTGGCTAATTCGAGCGATTAGGTTATTCCTCGCAAAAACCATTAGTTCTTTTCTTCCGAGGCCTTTGTTTCTCAGCAGAAGCCCCGTAAAACTCTGCACTTTCCTGGGTAGTCGTAATCTGTCGAAAATTATGAAAAAATAAATAAATAAAAATGTAGGACGGTCAAGCGAGACGCGTTTCTTTTTTGAACTTAGATCATAAAATTGAGCTAACGAGAAACGCGCGCCCGAAGCACGAGCGCGTTCCTCCGGCCGCGGTTCGCTTCTCCCGCTCATCGGGCGCTATAAAAGCGGCAGCAAAAGTGCGGGTAATCGCGCCCCTTCGTTCTACAAAATGTCCATTATTACACGCTCAACGCTCGACCGCACAGGCCGTATCGGCTTGGGTGGTTCCACTAAACTTTCGACTCTACACCGTATGACCAAAAGTGCAACTCCCTTCATCCGCAGCTCTTCCTCCGAAAGATGAAGAACAAAAACAAAAAACTCTCTCTGCTCCCTCAAATCCGTTGAGCAGCTAACGACTCTTCGTCGTTGAAATTAATTTTTTTCCTCGACCAATCCGTTCACGCTCAACGTGTTTCGTCAACACCGCCCATGGAACCGAGCACTTTTTAATATCGCGAGATTCAATTCGTGCGATCAAATCGAGGAAAGATTCTAGCTCAAAAGTTTTTATGGAGTATCACGAGATCGTGTGGCAGGTGACTGAACACCAGGATTTCCTGTGCGCCACTTTTATAACTGTACCATTTTCCGGATCACGTATATAACTGAAATTCTCAAATCGACAAAATATCTTGGCTCGCATCTCTGTTCACCTTGAAAAAAAAAAAAAAAAGTATTCTCGTCGCATTGGGGAAGATTCTCACGTCTGGACCACTACCCAGCCGGATGCTCGAATTATCGTCGAGCATTCATGAATCAAAACACCCTTCTTTTATTCCATACCTGCCAAGGGGAGTTTCGATGTCTATAGTTACATCGCGGGATATTATATAAAACTGTTATATCGTAAGGCCGAGTCGGTCCCGAGCTGTTACGAAATAACAGTAAACTACGTGAGAAGCAGGAAGTCCATTCCATTCTCAAAATCGTCAAGTGTATCACGAGTCTCATATGTCTCGCAAAAAAAAAAAAACTAGTTTCTTTACATTGTATTGAAAGTGCTGCCCACGAGAACATTCGTCGAAACATCTCAAGAGAAACGGGACCTCCGAACTAACCACAAGTTCCGGGCACCATATTGCGGACCAAAGAGATCATGATTCCTCGAAACGAATACAGTTAGGTCTACGGAAACCTTTGAAAGAGCTAAATTTGAAGATCCTGCTGAAAAAAAAAAAAGAATCAAGTGCCTTCCCAATAATAAACGAAGATATTGGCCCGCGCGAACTGTTCATTCGGCTGAATGAAAAACCACGAATCTTCAAAGATTTTCGAGAAAAGACGTTAAAATTTTAACGAATTATGAGACTAAATGTCAGGCCTCGAGAGCAATTGACGTTAAACAGCGGTTTCTCAATGGATTCTCCTTTTTTTTTTTGTTTGCTTCGAGAATCGACACACCGGAAATGGGGCTTTAAAAAAATAGTAGGGAAAAAAAAATCCAATTTTACCGTGGGCGATTCTTCGTAAATGTCTTCAAACACGAATTATTATTAAAACTAGTTGGCTAAGATTATTATTTAGGCGCTTAATTCAGTGTCAGAGGTTATTAACCTTGAAAAATCAATTCCGATGAATTGGACGTTGCACCGTCACTTTTTCAGCTTAGAAATCTAAATTAGAAATTAGATGATCTCAGGAGGCTCCTAATACAATGATCCGCTTCGTTGATATCAAAAAGTAGAAAACTTCTTGACCAACTTAAGTAAACGCGACAGCCAATGAAAGGGAGAACTTCATTGACCCTTCTGGGTCAACAAGTTTTCCATCGACGCCCGAAAACAAAGAAATCTTTTTACCCATCGTAAGGAATCAAAACTCGTCATCGATAAAGTAGGAAATCTTTCGACTTTTATCGAAAACTGGTAACAATGAAATTCCACATTCAGGAAAAAAACAATCTCACTCTTCTTTGATCATCCAAGTTTCGAAACTTCACCACTAATATTCCACCGAATACTGCATAACAATATTCCTTTTCCTAGTTTATTCAGAGCCCAAGAACAACGAAACTGAATAGTAATTTCACAAGAATAACAACAACTTCACGTAATTTAAAAGTGAAACGAATTTGCATAGTGAATTTTGAATAATAAAAGAATATAAAGAGAAACATACTCAGTACCAGAGTTATAGTTCCAAAGAAAAACGAAGGTGGTGTATCGAGGTATACGAACGTTTAGATAGCGAAGCAGAAGCCCTTCGCCATTACATTATCCCTTCATAGTTTGTTTCGTTATCTTTTACCAAAACAGAGGAGACTTTGACTCGAGGTACAAATGAAATTACGAGGTGTACAATAAATTATGCAGGTTAGATGTGTCTTCCATGAGTTTCAAATGAATACACAATGACGGAGGTCGATTGTAGGGATGAGTTTGAATAGTCTGTAGAGCTGATGTGACATGAACCGGTTGTGAATTGGTTGTGAGAAGAGAACAATTAAGGGTATATGGGACAGCAGAGAGGCATGAGGTTTGGAGAACTGACCACTAGAATGTATGAAGGTGTGATGACGAACGGAGCTTGTGTTTACTAATATATCACTCAGCAGAGGTGGAGGAGTGTAAGGGTTGCATTGGGTGTACCTGGAACAAGAGACCGATGAATAGGACAGATTGGGAGGGATGTGTATTGTCTGCTGTGCAATCTCACGAGAACAGTGAAACGGGTGTATGCATCCTTTGGTCATACAGATGCAAGTAAGAAGAAAGAGAGAGAGAGGAGGGATGATGAGAAAGTCTAGAGAAAAAGGAAGAGGGGATGATGGTGAATTGTGTATGTTGTAGGAGCGTGTCGGACATTCGACCTCAAAGGCAGGCGCGGCCCTGGCCACGGTTTTCCATGGACTTGCGCCGTGTGCTACGGGGTTGTTTCATCCCTCTCTTTTCCACATCACTCTCCTCTCATCCCCCTCCCCCCCCCCCACCTGTCTATATCTCTTTCGCTTTCTCTCTTAGTCAATCGCACTTGCCAAGGAACGCGACACACTGCGAGACAGAACAACGTTCTCTCGGCAATCGCGTCGCTCCACCGTTAAACTGAAACTCCATATATTTATATTTATTTCTTTATATATGTATTGTACTTTTTTTTATATGGGAACACACATAGATCCCTCCTGAACTTTATCCATTGGTACGTGCTCCACTACACATCATACATCCCCCAATCGACGCTACTCCTCCGTCGACCTGACCACGACCAGACGATCGCGTGACATACCAGCAATACACACTCAGTCTCATCCACACAGACGCACGAGGAGAAGTCTTTTGCCACCTCTCTCTCTCTCTCTCTCTATTTCTCTCTCGCTCTCTTTCGCTTTCCGCACTCCCAGCGTTACGCAGAATCCTCGCGTTCACTTCCTCTTTAGATCACCACTTCCTCTCCGGCAGGTCACGTCGAAGACCCAGATCAGCCAGAGATTCTTCATCGACGCGAATAACTCGTTGACTAGCATATCGAAAACAAATAAGAGCCAAATAATCGGGCCGTTTTTCTACCGCGCGCTTACATACGCCGTTGGGAAAGAAAGAGTGGGTGCAGAAAAAGATTCCCATCGAAGGGGGTGGAAGATAGTTTCGAGGGTGAGAGCCGCTGGCCGACCACCTGTAGTTATTTGGATCAAACCAACCCTCCCCCCCCCCCCCCACTACCTCGACCGAACTACTTAACTCGCCGTTTCAACGTTTCCCGGCTTGTTACAATCTCGCGCTCGCGGAAGCTTCTATTTTGCTCCAGCTGTACTTGAACCTCGTTTCGGTTAACTTACCACCGTCCTGTTTTCAAAGAGTACGCTACTGGAAGGAATTTCACGACACGAGACTCTGGGCATCGAGGACCGCCAGGATTGCCACTAAAATGAAGACTTCATCGTTCTCCTTACGGGTTATGCGCCGGGTAAGTTTTTTTTTTGTTCTAATATTTGTTGTTTACAATTCTTGAAACTCTGAAATATTTTTTTATGCAACGATTATCATTTCATTCGTCAACGATCCGCTTTGTAGTGCGATGGTACTTGGATCTAAATGGTTCGATCGAACTTCTATGGAATTGCATTCCGTTCGATTAATTTTCATGCCTTAATTTTCAAATTTGACTTTATCCACTGTATTTGCATTTGCCGAAATATTTCATGTATTTTTAGTTCTTTTTTTGGAACAAAAATACTTCTTGAATCGTTCGATATGTGTGCTCCCGAAACTCCAGTCATTCGTATATTCTTTTTTCATTTTCTCAGTGCTTTTATTTGCTTGGAGGAGTTGGAGCTAAATTTGAATAGAAATGGTTCTGAGCATAGCAGGAAATTTGGCCCCAACGAACGTCCGTAATTCGTTTAAGGGACACGAGAAAAGAAGAGAATAATTAAATCGAGGATTTTTACATATCTGTCACGTTTCTTCACGCGTGCTTAAAAATTGGAAAGATTTTTATCGAACTACGATGGAAAAATAGTGCGTGGGTCTTGTGTATAGTGAATAATTTTATTTTTATACATTTTTCGATAACATATTGCAATTTCTATTGAAATTTTCCATTCAGGCAGAACTTATTCATGGGAACTGACATTTCCGGAAGGCATTGTGTTGCGAGAAAAATTCTCGTGTCTCTATAAAATATTCACCTGTGAAGTAGCAGAGGGAAGGCAAAAGCAAACGATTATCATTCAACCGCAGTCAATAATTTACACTCTTGCTATTTATTGACTTGAGCTCCGTGAATTCATGGAGCTTACAGCCAATTAAAACTTCGTATTGACTATTATAATCTCAAAAGAAAAATCAATATTCTAAACATCGAAAAAAAAAAAAAATTCCTAAATCGCGAAGCCAATAAAAAAATTCTTCGATTCAAGAAATTTAACGACTGTAACGAAAAGTTGATTCGATAAATTATTGGTGGGAAAAATTTATTACAGTTAATTTTGAAATTGGCCATATTTTTTCTTATAAAATTCAAATAAATAGGAAAATGACATCCACTACAATGGGATCACCATGAATTTGAGGTGTCCTGGTACGAATTGTTGTTAAATGATACTAACAATAGAAAATATTCTTAAATACTTATTTCGATCTTCTCCAGTTTCTCGTGCTATTGTTACAAATCATGATAAGAGTGGAATCCAACGGAGCAAACGGTAGAAAGCCTCGAAACAAGAGGCTGACAAATCTCTTGAGCGAGGGTAACTTTTTCATTACACGAACAGAGTCTCTACTATCACGAACCACATTTTCCTTTGTCTACATGAATTCCCATAACACTGGACGTGCAAAAGTGATCGTTTCGCGTAACCGGGTGTAAATCTGTTGCCCAACCCCTTGAAGCATTAACACAACTTTATTTTTTTTTTCCGAAAAAGAATAAAATAGGGAGAAAGCGAAATGAAAGAAGAAATATCGTAAATTCATATACTTTTTTGATGGCCTTAAAAACTATGCTGGAAAGTAAAGTTTTTTTCACGTAAGATCATCATCCTTATGGTACTAAAAATATTCCAAAATGTCACGTCCATCGATTTTTCTTTCCTTTCGTTCAATCTACCTCCCCTGAAATTTATATAAACCCAATATGAATTTGTATCTCGTGATTGAAAAGATGGCAGCAGGCCATAATTCGCCACAACCCTCCGCAGCAAAAATGACATTCGAGCCTTCTTCTTCTCAGCATTCGATACAACTGTACATCAACTCTTCTTCCGGCAAGCCATCTAAAGAGTAAAATCCTCACCAAAACCTTCCCTCTCGTTCGCCACTTTCGACTAACTTTAACACAATTTGACCCAAGTTTCGAAATTACTCCTTAGAAACAAGAATTGGCAAAGTTCGTTTGTCCTCTTTTTCTCGGCTGTTTCAGCTCTTTGGCTTCGTTCTTCTTTCATCAAAGCAACAAAATCTCAAGAAGAAAAACTTTTCGATCTCATTGTTATTTCGCCTTGTTTTTCAGCACACATCTGGCCTCGAAAAGTTTTTACTTTAATAATGAAAACGGTTTCTCCTTTATTTATTCCAGTCTGTGGTGCATACAAATATGAGCTGTGGCTCGATCTATGTTTTACGTTAATACTGAATCAATTGATACAGCAAAAATATAGAATTTATGAAAAAAAAAAACAAAAAACAAAAATCAAGAGTAACGGTCCCCACAACGACGTTTCATTAATTCAAACCGTTTGAATACTTCCCACTCTATTCATTTGTACACACAATAGGAACCTCAAGCCAACATTCAACATTTTCTCCCATTGCTCCTCGACAATTAGCACACGAGTTTGCCCCTCCACGCAACGATCTACCCCCCGAACGATTTTCAATTTCCGTTCAATTTGTATCCACGAGATTGCACGATTACTAATCTAATGGCATGTTCGCCACAAGCGATCCACACATTCCCAGCGTATATCCGATCTCACTCGCTCTGGCGACCTCGAGAGCTTTTAAGGATGAATCACGGAATGCTCGAGTCTCTCTTTGTCACGTCAAGGACGTGCGTGAGATTTTTATCTTTCACGGACCCCTTTACTCTCCCGAGGTTTTTCAAAATCCCATCAATTAAAAATTTTATCGATGACTCAATCATCGAAGCGTGAATCAACGACTCGATATATTCCAATAATACATAAGAAGCCTGTTCAGTGAAAAATTAAACATTTACGATGATGTCAGAGGAAGAATGTAAATCAAAATATCAAACGACTATACGAGTACAATTTTTGTACATTCAAAAACATTTTATCAGCTCGAGAATGAAAAAAAAAAAATCACATCGGAACGGACATGCATTCAGCATAAAATTTCATGGCTCCACAGTTCTCTTTGAAAAATTTCTCCCTCATTACGAATTTGAATTTAAAATCCAAAAGCAAATACGTTATTAAATGGGGATGGCTGATTGAAAAACGAGTGGGTTTTCCCCCGGATATATTTTCATTTTGAAAATTTGCACAGATATATATTCGTTATGGAATTTGGACACGAGCTGAAAAATATAGTGAAATCTAAAAACAAAATCCTGAGTGTATTTCATCCACGGTTTTTGTTTCATCCCGGTCTCGTTTATGATTTTTTTTTATGACTTCGACGATACGTGCTCTATTCATCGAGGGAGCTTCCGTTGAAATCGTAAATACGTTACAGTTGCGAATTACAGATGCATCGTGCATGACATGCGTAAAGTTTCGAAGTGACTTCTATGGAATATCGTGTTTCAAAATTATTTGCATAAGTATGGGAGAGCCCCACCCCAAATGTGGCGCGTACAAGGGTCTCCGAAGATATCTCACGTATCTTGGGAGTTGAGAGAGGACTGAAAATCGATAAGCTATAGGAGTGAAGCTCAGAAAGAAAGATAGAGAGGGAAAAGACAGAAGAAAGCGAAAATGCCTGGAGTGAAAGTCTGAGAAAAAAAAAAGGAAGCGTGGGAAGAATATAACCACGAGTTGCTCCGATCGCATGACGAGATCTTCGTAGGCAAGAAGTAGCCAAAAGTTTAGTGCAGCTATAACGTCGAAGAAACCTCGAATTAAGCATCATCGACTGATGCAAACGAGAGTTGTATTGAATTTCAAAATACATCAAACTACGTCAACAGTATAAAAGTAATGTAACGAATTTAAGAAGATGAATTATTCTCCTGGTATACTGACATTCTGTCATTTTAATCCCATGTCATCCACGTTCCGTATAAACCAAGTTTCCGTACGATAGAGTCTTCGCAGCTCCGAAACTTTTCATTGCTCGCTCGTTACTGAATTTATAATGCTTTGGTAAACTGAGTCCGCGGTGAAACTAGTTATACGTGTACATCTTTTCATCTTTCTCAACCACCATTTTTTTCGAGATCCAAAGTTGACCCAATTATCACACACACCAGTCTGGGCCTCACAAACTTTCTTATAGCTTTTTCTCTTGCGTTACTAACTTTGCCATAAGATTTTCGAGCGGATTTCTCAAACGCTTGGATTTTACGAGACGAGAAAATCCTTTCGAGAAAGAGGAACCTCCGAGCTCCATCCTCGTCAGGGCGTTCCGTGTACACCAGTAGAACGAGTACGTTACGTGTCAGACGCATTCACCACTGTTGCGCTCAGTAACGATCCAACCTATTCTCTTATCCTTTATATCGTTCTCTCTATATTCCTCAAGTTGCTTCGATTTATATTCAGCGTACCCGCGACCTCTTCGTGAACGTGCATGTTACTTCGGTCTCAAGAATATGTATATTACCTCGAAAGACTCTCGCTGCAAGCTCCCTGTCACTACTTTATTACCCATTTCTATATACGTTTTCTTCTGATAATTTATGCTGTAGATACTTTCACGAGCTTCCCACATTGACACGTTTACGGATGTCTATATGTAAAATGATAAAGGTTTGATGAAAAGTTTTGCTTTTTCAGAAATCTTTTTTTTTTTTTCATTTTATACTTTGAACCCTCATTTTTCTCCCGATTTTTTAAACTCAATAGAATTCATTTTCCGTTCGGTATTATTATTCTTCAAAGACTGTGGCAAATAAAGAATCAAAGAAAAAAAATTGTTGACGCAGTTGTTGAGACAAAGGAATTGTAATTTTGACTTTATTCCTTTTTTTTGTCTCTAGTTGAAGAGAAAATTTAACGAAGCTCCATTCAACCGAGTTCATTCGAGCCTTTTCCGCGTATTTTCTCACGCACTCCTTTCCCCGGATAATAAATGTCATCCGCTGCTGCTTTCTCGGAAACCTTTCGTCATCCATAGCGCTAAATTTCCCACGAGAGCTTTCTATGGTTGAAAAAATCGTGACAATGAAAATTGCCTCAAAAAGCCTTAAGGGCCTCGAGGCTGGAATTTTCATCATAATTCCGAGTCAATGACGTTTTTGTATATTTTAAATTTTCTCAAAACATAAATTCTTGGTGACTCTGCATTTGTGAAAAGCTTCACCGAACCTTCTATATCAGTACTTTTTCTTTCTCAATTTTTTGTTTTCCCCGTATCTTTAAACCCACGATTTTCTGAAAAAAAAAAAAAAAACCTTAAGGGCTTTTCCAAAGCCTCGTTTTAACCGGCAATAAAAATAAAAAATTTCTTTATTTTTCCACCTTTTTCCCGTTGCGATCGCAAAATGTCTATATTCCCGGATTTCGTGAGATCGCTCGAATTTTATGACAAATAAAATGCGATTGCGTGGTGAAACGGGGTCAGACGTCCATGAAAAATCGTAAATCCTATTTATATAAATAAAAAGCCGCGTTACTAAACCAGTTATTCCAATAGCGAAAGAATGAAAATTAATACTTTTTTGTACATTGACAAAACTTTGTACGAAACTACAAAATTTTATCTTCATAGAAAAATCCTGGCAGCTTTTTTCGAACTCTTTCCGTTTACATTTTAGTCAATCATGAAAAAAAAATTGATTTTCAACTTTCTACCAACATAATAAAATGTTAATACTTCAGTAAAATTCGTGCAACTTGTCGATTCGACCGAGTTATAACTAGCGTCATAATCGCTATTGATTTTTTTCCTCCACCATTCATTCTTCTGATAAATCTCTCATTAACCTAATTACGATTATTTCACAACTCGGTCTGGTAGTTGATGGTGAACGTAAACGTTACAGAGGGAAGCTCGGAGCATCGGAACACCCATTGTTCATGCTTTGGGCGAGTTCGACGACGACTACTTGGGCTAGGAAGGGCGTGAATGACGGTGCGAACAAATGTCATGTTATTTGGGTTGCGCTCTTCCGTCATCAATCGTTCAATCCATGTATTTACATACGTAGAATTCGGAAATGGTCGTCGTTGAAAATCGACACGCCATTTACGACTGCAGGCATTACCATGGCAGTTTATTACCCATGGAATAATCTAACAATCAATAAATAGGGAGGGGGGTGGGCGGGGGTGCTTTATCTCGACAAAATCATTATCGTGAACGTGGCCGGCGCTAACGATTAATCACGTTAAAAATAGAATATGAAACAGCAGTATTTGTTAAATGAGACAAAATCTTTTTTTCTTTTTTTTTTTTCTGCCATGATTTATAATCTTTTTCCTTCTCATTTTTTCCTTCCTCGCAATCTCGACTATTCTGGGCCTTCTGTAAAATCAGTGGTAAATGTAAAATCTTGGGCAATTAATCTTGAGTATCAAGCTGTGAGGCAAAAAAAGTAAAATAAAATGAACTCGAAGATTTTACGGAGTAAGACTCGAGGGACAAATCCAAGCGAGAAACTTACTAACTGCTCGGAACCCAGAAGACTCTTCAACAATGAGGCACTCTTTGTTTTAATTCTCGTCTCGAGCTCATCTCAATTTTCCAGGCTTTGTATTCTCGCGATTGAAAATATACAGTCGTATAATCTGGAAGACTTTTTCGTGTCTGTCAGTAAAGAGTGTGCTCGTTGTATAGATATAATTGTGAGAATTTGCTTGCTCGCTTAGCAAATGCAGTCCACCTGTTGCTATAGGCCTAGAGTGCTCTCATTCTCGCAGTGCAAATAGATGGCGAAGCGACCAGCAGCAACGACGATTATCTAACCACGACAAATACATTTAAATTATGCTCTCGTCGACACAGCTATCAGAAAAACGTTGCTCAGAATGTTTCTCACTTTGAAATATAATTTTTTGAAATTTCATACAAAATTTCGTAGCCATGAAAAATCATATCTGAAACTTCACTTAAACTCCCTTACCCTCTATATTTCATGTCAATCAAAAACCGATCACGTTCTCGATCGTAACAAGATATTGAGCCATGCAGTATCCAATTTAAATGATAATTGACGTCACCCCCGATGACATCTCTCTCGCGAGCTCTACACGTACCAGCCTGAAAATTGGGTGACGAAAAAATACGAACTCCTTTTATTAAAAACCTGTTTGCACGAACAATGTGACCATTTGAATTTTTATTGACTGTTTACGATTTGGTATCTGTGAATGAACTTCAGGTAGATTTTTTGTTTTATTTTTTTGTCATAAAATGATTCTTGATTTCTGTTATTACGTGAATTATTTCACATTTCTATTTTCTTTAGATTTCTGTTCGTTCGAGATATTCATCGACGAATCCCACAACTGTTACTGCCCGAGAGAGTCAAAATTCTTAATTAATTTTAATTATCACTCAAATTACTTAGGAGGGCTTAAAATAATTTTTTTAATCGACTACCAATCTGATCGTTTATGTATTAAAAAAATTGAACAATCGAATACATTTGAATTGAGGCAAACTCTACCCAAACTTCCTTAATTTTGTAAATACCAATGTTGACAGAGTATAAAAGGAAATAAATTAAGGAAATACTCAAAGGGCATAAAAGACAATCGGATACCTCTCAAGAGTAAGGTTTATTCGTATCTTGAGTTGCCATAGAGACGATCCGTGCTTTGCCAGCACGTTCCCCTGAGTGAGAAATTCTGAGGCTCGTGGCTGTCGTCATGTCTTACGTCGCCTCACACTTTCTTACCCTCATCGTGTCTTTCCACCTCAACGACGCAGGGCTTCGTACAATTCTGAGGCAGAAAAGCGTGAGAAGAGAAAGAGAGAGAGCGAGCGAAGTCGGAGGTACGATTCGAGGTCTGACCTCCCCAGCTTTGCTGGAAACATCCCTCGAAAAGTTTTACTTTCAGCTTTGTCTTTGTCAAAGTTTTGTGCTGTACACCTTTGATGTATACACTGTGTAAAGTTGACAGGAAAAAAAAAAGTAACGTCTGTCAGAGCAAATGTACATTGATCGCAACCTTACGAATCTGAATGAAAGAAAAATGGTGTTAAAATATATTAAATTTCAGAATTCATTCAGGACTCAAAAGAGCACGATTTCTTTACTGAGAAAATCATTATTGTCTCTTTTATCATTCGTAAATTCATACAAAGATCATAAGAGTACGACACTTTTTGATTCATTGAAACTTTCATAACTTCTTATGAAAAAAAAAACCGAGGTATTCATACCCAGGCATCATTTATTTTGTACCTGATCAAACAGAAGTTCAAAATGTCAAAAAAAAGAACAAACGATGTCAGACGATGAAATAGATTTTGTTTTAATATCGAAGTGAAAGTATTTGAATACCTCGAATTCATTTATCTCCGAGTGTTTATGATAACGCCTTTGGTCATTTCGTACTTGAAATCTTAGCGAATTCTCGCTGTTCCCATCTGTATGATAAAGAGGGATGCCTGAGAGATAAGAGCAAAGAATTTCACTGGTGTGCTAAGCGAATACAGAGTCTGAGCTCTGTACCAAAAGCTTGTAAAGTTGGGGCCTCGTTGATCTGAGGATCCTGGAGAAAAATAAATGGAATGCCTCCCGCCCATCAACTCGGAAAGATCCTGCCAATGGGATTTTCTTTTCTCCCACGCATTTTCGAACGCTTCTCTATTTTCTACTTTTCTTTTTCTTGCCTCTCTCTTCCTTCCTGCGTATCTCATTCTCCCTCTTTTTTTTTCATTCTCTTTCTTTGACGAACAGGAGGCTGAATTATCGGGGTCACGTACCAATATATACCGCGGCGTATATGTAGGCCCCTCCCCCCCCCCCCTCCCCCGTACACATCGCGAGTAAGAGATCGAGACGAGAAATGCGAAAGGTCACGAAATCAATCAAGAACGTATAAGTTTTCTTGCCTTGATGTGAACAACAAATTCTTTTATAAAGCTATCGAGAATCCAACCTCTTCTTATCGAAAATAAATATGTCTACGCACAAAAGTATATTCCTTCTTATTCTCGTAATAAATATGAAAAAAATGGAATTCATTTTCTTCAGGCATTAATACAGAGAGCATATCGATCGTATGTGTTTCGTAAGCTTTTTCATTAAATCCATTTGACCATATCGTTGCATGAAAATGGAATACGAACATTCCATCAAATTTAGGAGACGTCTCGGGTGTCACGAGCAACACGTGACGCGTTACGACCGTGCCAATCGAGCGAAAAAGAGAGAGATGGAGGAAGATTTGCAATAGCACTAAAGAAAATTGGCTCACCGAGAAGTAAAGCGAACCTCTTTTTTCCCCTTAATTTTCTCCTGTCACGAATAAAGTTTGAATTCGATTATCAGAATTTCTCGATGGCTTAATCCCGTGTATTTGATAGAAAAAAAAAGTTTATCGAATCGATGCACCGCGTCGAAAAATTGCTGAAGAGTCCAAAAAGATTTGAACTCATCGATCGTCGAAACATTCATTTTGCCTGAAGAAGTATAAACAAAATCGTTTGCGAAATCGTTTGAAGCCACTTTTCTTTCTTCTAATTTTATCTCGGAATTAATCATCGTGCCTTGCGACAGTGCTGTCAAGAGTGCCAAATTTTTAAACTCGCAATAAAATAGAAATAACGTGCTCTCCGTACACGCCAAGTTTATGGAGAGACGACCTCTGACATTACCTGCCCCACATAAGCGAACTAGAATCTGGATCACCATGGTATCGTCGCGCGCTACTGCTATCGGTCACGAACCTTCGCCTATCCCATGGCCTTGTTCCATTTCAAATCCGAGAAAAGAGAAATAACATATCTGATCGGGGAGTGAATTTTATTAGCGGACTAGACAAAAAATGTACGAATCGGAGATAAATCTTTTGGGTAGAACATGAATGAAGCGATAAATTTCAATTTGTCGTTGAACTATCAGGATTGTTAATCGTGATAGAAACATGAAGATAAATCATTTATTTTCGAGGATGAAATTAACATTTATAAGAAGAAACAATGGTTAAATCGATTTTTCTCTCGTTTATCCAATGCCTAACCTTGATGAAGTAGATCTTACGCGTTAGTCGAAAGAAACGAACATTGGATCAACACAGGAAAATGAGAATTTATTTTGAAATAAATTGTAGGGTTGGTAAAGAAAAAAAGCTTGAAAAACTTAACGAATGGGATTGAGTGTAAAAGCACGTGTTGGAAAATACGTGGCGATATTGGGGCGAAGGTTCTTGGGTGGGTTCTCGCCCTGTACCTCGAAATTTCATTAACGCCAGAAGGGTATAACAGCAGCGTATGGCAAAGGGTGCGATGAGAGAAACGAGGATGGCGTGGATGCGGAGAGAGAAAAATAGAGGAAGAGAGAGAGAGAGAGGACGTAAAGTTGATCGCGCAATGGCGGCGTATTCGTACGGGCAAACGAACACGAAAGAAAAGTCTCTCGGGGGGAGATGATGTTGCAGCAATGTTGCATTAAAGAATACAGTAATACTTGCTTTTGCTTTGTTGTTATATCCGTTGCTTAGAGGGGATTAGTTTGAGCATAAGAGAGTAGCAGGCGAGTCACGTGGACATCCCAAGAGCGTGCGGAAATGGTATTTTCAATTTACTCGCGCAAAAGCGCGAGCAGCTTTTCCTTTGCCATTTTCCCGTTCTGTATTATTCGTCTTTCACTTTGCTCCTCACGCGAAGGATAAAATATATATTTGTACGTATATAAATTCTTCGTTTTCTCGAGCAGGAGAACGAAAAAACTTGTGAAACATTCGCATTTTCACCATTTAAATGCACAAAAACGACAGGAAGAAAAAGAGGAGTTGTAAAAAGCCAGAGAGAAAAGCCATTCTCTTTGCGCAGTCTTTTTTTTTTTCCCATGACCACTAAACTTTCCACCGGGTAAATCAGTGACAAGAAAAATAAAAAATCTCGTCGAGAAGAATCATGCATAATAGAATAAATTGTCTGGCTCAAGTTACTCCCTTTCTTCTCGTAGAGCTTCACTTTTTTCATGTCTTCGCAGAACGAACAGCTTCAGCTTCGTTAGTTCCCTACGGTCAAGGATGCGAAAAGTGTATGCTTTCCGACAGCGATGCACAAGTGAAAAGTGCAACAAGACACACGAGGCATGAACTCTCCCTCTCCCTCTCTCTCTCTCTCTCTATGATAAAGTAACTTTTCCACCATGTTAAAAATTTATTTTTCCATTTCTCTCGGCCTTGACAGTTTACACTCGATTGACTAGAAGCTCCCATTTTTTTTATTACACCCATCTTCATAAAAATACTTCGATTACGGTGACCTATAGATTCCGATATAATAAACGACTACAGAATTATTTACGTTTTTTTTACATATCCCTAAGTGAATGAACATATTTTTTAAACGTATGAAAAACTACATTCTCCATTATTCCACGCAGATTCTTCTGCCCTTTTGATACAAAAAAAAAAACGAATCAATCGCAATTTCAAATTCAATCAAATGAATCCTGTCATGTTTGCTCCATAATTAGTGTCCAGTCCGATCAGACGATCGATCTTTCGGAAGAAGAATATTTATAGATTTTCAATTAAGTCCCTTCCTATTTATTTTTGGAATCCTCTCGCCAGTATCACATTTTACTCGAATCATTTAACACCGATTTATTTCGGCCTGATTCAAATAATTTCACCTTAATACGCCATACGTCTCAAGTTCTCGTTGATGAAATTCTATTGTGCATTTACACGTCCTTCCAAACCAGCGATAATAACAAGTTCAAGGCTCAACAGCAATTACTCTAAGTGCGCTACAGACTCGAGCACACGAGAATCCGTTGTAGTGGAAATTCTAAGAGGACGAAGATACTCGTGTATATAATACGTTTCGGTACCGAGGCTTTGGAATATCATGAATAATATCACGATCAGACAAACGCTGTGTAATGTACTGAGAAATTGGTACGGAACAAGAATTATTAACTGAATCAACGAGATAATATTGAAAATGAACAGTCCAAACGTCCTGTGAGTTTATTTTTTTTTTTTAAATCTCTCTTCATCGATTCGATACGAAAGAAATATTTTTCCCTCCCAAATGAATTTAAACGAGTGAGATTTACAATTGGCAGCGAAAATTTCACTCACTCGAGAGCGTTTCGTTATTCTCTTGAAAATATACACCGTTGCGCTTCTATTTCCATTCGCCTGATCGGTTTTCTCTCGTGTCTGTCAACCGACGATTCACTCGTTCTTGGGATATCATTTGTTTCTCCCACGCTTTCTCCGTACACGCAATCTTGGAATCGATCATATCTGTTTCAACAATGGAAACGTCTGTATCATTCCAAGAATTTTCCATCTGCTATAACCAGGCATAAGCTTCTTGACCGTTAAAATTTTATATTAAAGTCTCGAAAGCTCGCAATTCTCTATAAATTAATTTTTCTTTTCATTCTTTGTTTCAGGTAAGTCCACTCCGTTCAATTGCCGATGCTCTTAAGAAAGTGGTGAGTCTTTAATGTCGCTTTTTATAGCTAAAGTAATTAATTCGAAGAGCGCAATAAAAATGTAGCAAAAGAGGCACGAATTGTTCAGTTTTAATGGCAATTAATTAAAAAATTCCTGAGCGAAGTCTGTCAGATTGATTTTTCTATTCGGTAACACGAAAATCATTTGAAAAAAAAAAAGCTTTTACTTTCTTGTCGCAACGATTCCTGAATTATTCATTTGATCGACGATCGAAACATGGTAATACTTGAAAACCATTTTACAAATTCGTTTTCCTAGTATCTGTACGTCGACAAGGTAGTTCCCAGCTCTGAAAAGTTGGTTTCCATTCGTACAATCAGTTTCTCACTGGTCGGTACAGAAGAGTCCTGAATTATCGACAGAAACCTATTTATACCTGACTCGGATAACGTCGATAAGTCAGGATTTCGTTGAAACTTATTGCCAACACCTGAACCCCTGGATGATAAGTCACCGACCCATGCTTGAAATTGTTTTTCACTATCCTACCCGTCCCAGTGCCAGTGGTATTCACTCACTGGCACTTTATTGATTTTTGATACAGCTGAGATTTTAGGATTAGCTTCTTTCATTATTATCTCGCTTGCTCAACGTTCCGTTGTTGTTTTTTTTGTTATGCTACCGTACAGAATAACGGAATGGCAAAAACGGACTCTTCGAGTATCAGCAACAATCATTTTGATTCTCGATTGCAGATCCAATGATGATTGACAACATTAAAATCAGCTCATACTTGGTTTTAGCAACCAAACAATTGTCCATTTTCGATCAAATCTTCAAAAGACATCAATATGCCACGAATGTGTAGGGGTTCTGCGAAGAGCTCAGCGTATCATGAGACCAGAAGGATTATAAACATTGAATATTATTTCGATTGCAGCCCTAGAAACAAGCTTACACATACACACTCACACGTGAATATCTTGACAGAAAAGAAGAAAACAGGAAGATAAGAAGGGGCCCTTTTGTCAATGGGAATAAGATGGATGAGTGGCACGTGTTGCCCAGCAAGCAATGTAGCAATGTAACTTCTCGCTACAATGACTCTCACCGTTGTATCCAAGGGGCTTCGAAGCCTTCGAACAAGTGCCAGAGCTCTTTTCTTACATCTCCGGTTTTTCTTATCCCTTATCGCCAGGAACCCTCTTTGCCTCGTCACGGCAATGTTATTTAACGCGTTTACCACTCCATTGTTGACGTGGAAAAAAAATGAAAAGCACACTATAAAATGTTCGAGAAGCTTTTCGAAGCTTCGAATCGAATTCAAGGCTTTTGAGAATCGAATTTGGTGAAACTTTTTTTTTTCAATTCTACCAAATGGTATCTTAACGACGCGGTAACTGTGTCGGATAATCATTTGATAATACACCGAAAATACTTTGGAAACAATCAGTTAATTATCAAACCGAACCCTTTGGGAACGTTTAACTGATATTTATTCATCCATAATTGCTTCATTCGAATTTTACATTGAACGATATTGTTACACCTGTTAACCGATACTTAACGTAATTAATGCTAATGGTTGATTGAAAATTACCTCGTTTGAATTTCACTCTGAATACTGTTTTTATTGGAATCGTGCCGATCTCTGTATCGCCGAATCATGAATATTATCAATATGAGGTGGGTTGGCATAGTCCGTGGATGTTTGCCCGAGGGAAATAGCCGGATAGATAAGAGCCTTTCTCGGTTTAGCGACTACTAGAGCAGGGGCATTACACCGAGGGTCGTTTCTTCACAGAAATAACGAAATTCGCCCGAGCTGTCTGGTAGCTCTCGTCCATTATGATAACTCGATTACCGGTCACTGGAGACAGGGCATCGATTGCCCATTTCCGGTTCATATGAACGTAGATCATTTGTATCCCTCCTACATCTTTGAACGGAGCTATATCTGAAAGTGAAAAAATGCTTGTCTGTTTTCGTCTGCACGTTTTGAACTCTGATAACTCGGGAACCATCACTAAACGGATTTCGGTGAATCTTTCGGAAGCAGAAAGCTCATGATCCATAATAAGTTTTAGGCTTCGTGATGATCCGATAGACTGGTCATCGCGTGGGAGTTCGATGAAAAAGCATTTACAGGGATTCTTGGAACTGTGAAAATCAAAAATACGAAACAAACGGATGAACCAATTCCCATTCAATCGAACTCGAGTACGTTTTGAATAGGAATCTGCATGATGAAGTCCGAGCTGCAAATATTCAAAAAATGCTAGCATTTCTGGGAAATTCCCAAATCCGTGGAAGCTTCGTAAATTCTCTACATTTTTCAATCAGCTCGTTTCGATGTATTTTCATCAAAATTAGTTCCAGCAAACCCCAAAAAAGTCTCTTTTTCATCTCTTTCCCAGTATTTTTCCAGTTACTGCTCGAATTTCATTTCATTTACTATGAATGTCGATGAATGAACGAAACAAAACAAAATTCGTGTTTCCCGATATTTCAATTTTTAGAAGAAATTGCAATGGTTTGAGATTTTAACAACCTCGGGATGGGAATTCCGAAAATTCAGATATTACGAGATTTAACGTAGTCATAACCGAACAGGGAATGGAGATAAAGAGCTTCATACCGGTGTTACGAAGAGGATTTTGATCGACTCGGAAAATGGATATTTCGATGAGGAAAAACCAAGTTTTTACTACAAATAACAGGCTATTTTGTTGGAGTTATATTCCTGTAATGAAAGTCAGGCAAAGCTGGGAACAGAGCTGGTGTGGATCCACATACCTGTGTATAACCAATAAATGTTGTCGGATCTACTGACAGCTGACATAACATGATCGAGCGAGCGTGTGCGACTGAGCTAACGAGGAAATGTACACAGCTCAACTGGCAGGTGAATTATGTCGTATAATTTGTATAGTTGGTAAAAGCCAATAATTCATGCTATGCGTTCGGTCAACGAGTGTCGAATAAACTCTTAAAGACTGGTCTCTAGTTTGCTCTAATAGAGAGTTTGTCAAATACTGACTGACCAAACAGTTTCCAAAGTTTGCTGAGGGTTCTCTAAAGACAAAAAAAGATCGTATCGAAAGATTACAATTTTAAATTCGAAAACGGTTCGAAGAGAATCGACGGTCAGGCAGAGAAGCGTTTTAATTCAACGTGAAAAAATTGGATCATTCATCCATCGGGGAATGTCATAGCGAACATTACTTTCTAACAAAATAACCAGAAATTTGAGGCATTCAAAATGGGGCATGAAAAAGAAGTTTGGATTATCTCATTGACGAGAGAAACTAGAAGCTGTCATCTCTGTGTATGGTGGGGCGATATGACCGCTGAGCTTTCATGCGAGCGTGGCAGAGCTGTCATTCAGCGTATCATCCAGCACGTGCAATCTACTATACTTTTTTTTTGTGTTTCCTCAGTCGACGACAGGGGAACATGACGAACAAAAAAAACCGCAGTATAGCAGCCGATTTCTGTGAGCAAGCTCCCAGCGGAGTTTCATCGAAAAGAGCTCGGTCGAGCTTCCATGCAAATGAAAAAAAGGAGAAAGCTCGAAAGAGAAGAAGAAAAAAAAACGAGTATAAAACAATTCGTAATCAATGCGCACTCGGAAAACTCGTTTCAACTGTCGAACGATTTCTCTCGGCTCGATCGAAGTTTTGACGCGATTCAAATGTCACATATATATATTTAGTGCCGCTTGCTTCGAGCTTCGCGAGCCTACAATCGAAGGACAGCCGTTACAAACCTAGTAACAACGTATCCGCCATTTTGTTCAACACCTTTTCATCCACTTTTCCATTTAGAAATAACACTTTACTCGCTTCTGATTTTCAAACAAATCAATTCTTCATTGTGCTTTCATTTTTGCAGCATCGAGCCTCCGTGTATTGACACGAGTCAATATTTCCCATAGAATATAAAAAATCGTTCCTCATCATCCCTGACACACTGATCAACCGGAAATGGTTGAAAGGTAAAAAGACTCGACATTCACATTCATTTATCCTTTGAATAGATTTCTCTCATCCATAACACGAGTAATCGATCAAAAAATGTTTAATAAAACATTAAACGATCTTTTCGATCCGTTGATTGTCTCGATCTTGGATTTTCCAGATCCCTTCAGAAAGAAGTATTCTAGCACTGGAGCTTCTAAATGCCAAGATAATTTCTTTGCCTCTTGATTCTTCTCCATTGAGCTTCCGATAAGCAAATCCGATGAAACAGATGTTGAAAAAAATCGTAATTTACAGTGCGATCGAGCATTTAGTCCTTCGCTTTTTTTGTATCGAGTGAAATTTGTGTCGATGCATGTTATTCGGATGAGATCGATCACTAATAGGGGCTCATTCATGATGAGACATCCATTGTTGAAAATGGACCTCTACATCGTTTTAATGATTTAGATACATCTCTGCGTAACATGTAACATGCATCTTAGCCTTCTGCCAATGATAATAGGTCACATATAAGTCGACATTGTGCTATATAGATCAATAAATATATACGCAACGAACTGATGCTCGAACACATAATATTCGTGATCTATGTGGCGTCAGGCTAGTACACCAGAGGGTGCTCACACAGTTATATCGTGGGCGATGGTAACGGGTTCACATCGTTCTATCTATTTATCTGCATACATATGTATGTATGCAGGCTGATTCAGAATAGATGATCGAATCGTAAGGGAGAAAAGTTCTGCGCTTGGATTTGTCATCATTTTAACATTTTCCAATGCTCCTGTTACGAGAAAAAGTTTTCATAGAAGTCGTTCATTTCTATTGAGAATTTCTGAATTTTTGGCATTCTAGAACTCATGCTTGAAGAGAGTATTTACTCTTCGATGAAAAGCCTGAAAACCAATGGGGATGAAAAGTATGGGGTTGAGGCAAACGCTACATTTTTCACAATTTGTTTTTCTTCTTTGTTTTCGGTAATCCAATTTGATTTTTTATAAAGATTCTGTACACGCATTGGTGAATTTCAATGAAGCTGTCATATTTTAAGTCCCTAGTCTCGGAGGCTTTTCGAAAATGGACCGTAAATCGCGACGCTTCGGTTGGCTGCTTCGGTCGTACTGAAACCTGCTTTTACCATCGTCCAATTCTCTTTGTTCGGTTTCTCATTCACATAAATTTCATGGGGTTGAATAAGTGGCATGAAATAATGAATAGAAAAAAAAGTTACTTCGATTGCTAGTAATCAACCGATCAAATAAGTTTTCTTTATTTCTCGATTCTCCTCGTATTCGTAAATACTTTTCGGCTAAGGATAACTATAAAATTCTGAAACTTCCTGTACCCTTAACCGAGAGAAAAAGGGAGAAAGAAAGAGAGATAGAGACAGAGCGAGTACATCGATGTGCTCGAGGAGGGAGCTCGCTGCGGGGGTGATTATATTCGCGGGAGCCAGCTCGGTCCGAGAGATGCACGAGCCTGCGCAGTGCCGTAACAAAACGTAGGGGTTTGCAACTGTGTATATAGGACTGTGGAGAGGGGAGGGCGCGTGGAGTTACCGGGGGTGTCAGTCACGGCCCATCTACCCACCGACGAACACGTAAGTCCGTTATCCACAAAACGAAACAACGATCAAGCCATCAACAATCATCGTCATTGTCATCATCTTCATCATCATCATCGTCGTTTTATGTTTTTCTTTTTCGATTTTATTAATTTCCTAAATATACCGGATATTAAATAAAATGTTAACAAACATTAACGGTCCGGCAACGCGAAATGTGCAATTTTCCTTCGTGGCTATAACAGCGTGCGAATAAATTGACGGAGCATCGAGGGGTGTCGCCCGCGACAACGAAAACATACAAAATGATTTTTCCTCCATTTATATTTCAACATCAATTTTTTTTACACAATTTCAAGACGTACAGATGGGCATTATATATACCGATATACGCACACTTATCAGGTATACGTGTGTGTATGTGTGTAAGAAAGAAAAATGAGAACGAAGAACAAACCCCAGGTGCACAACCCTCTACTCGCACCCTTTTCCTGTCCACTTTTTTTTCTCCTCCTTTCTCGCTCGTTCTCTGTCTCAAAGGGCTCTCCAGATCCTTCAGGATTCTCGCACGATTCCTGGAGCGGATTTTCAAGTCTTCTGACCGTGACACTTTTTTTCTCCAGTGAAAATGGCGATTGTCCCGCCGATTTATCGAGATTGCACTGTCACGAGTTCTTGTACACTAAAATCTCGCTGTTCCTTTTGGCCAACATTCAAGGAATTTGGAAAATTTAGACTTTTCTATCCGATCCTATCCGAACATTTTTTATTAGCTCATAAAATCGAGTAATTTTTTTTCTCATTTTTATTCTTCCGTCCTCAATAAAAATGCATTCTTGGTTCATCTCGAGGGTTGTTAGGGACTAAGGACTTTCCCTTTAGCTCGCTTTTCCAACCGGATCGACCGGGTCAATTTTAAGAGAGCTTAGATTTATAAACAATCGAACGCAGAGGGATCCTTCGTACGTGCCACACCGTGTACACACGTGTGCACTGCTCACAGTGCAACAAAGTTTTATCGTCGTATATAGAAAAGGATATGCGAAATACGTGACACGCTATAAATTAATTTGATGTGCGATGGCCCGTAAAATCGAGCCTTATCAATGACAGTGACGGGAAACATCATTCGTTTATCTTGATCTGTTCGTCTCTGTGTATATGGGGGATTCGATGTGAAATAAATCTGAAATTTATTGAGAATCTCTCGATGATGCAAACGTTA
The DNA here is from genome assembly GCA_037576405.1 of Campoplex capitator. Classification (NCBI taxonomy): domain Eukaryota; kingdom Metazoa; phylum Arthropoda; class Insecta; order Hymenoptera; family Ichneumonidae; genus Campoplex; species Campoplex capitator. Next base: position 12,273,451 of record JARBWI010000002.1, on the reverse strand, counting down.
TTGATGAATATTTAATTTTACAGTTTTTCTTGAGAAAAATCATTTTTGACAGATGAAATTATATTTTTCGAGTATTCAAATTCTTCCTGATTCGAACCAATGTCTTTGGAGTCATTATTTTATTCTTGATTACAAAAATTGCGATATTTTTTCAAATCAATATCATCGGTAGTTCAAACCTCTCGGAAGGAGACGATAAATCAAGCACTTTGCTTGAAAAATATTTGAAAAGTATACAGAAAGAAGCTCCAACCACGATTACTCCGTTTTTGTGAGTAATTTGTAAACATCGTTAGCGGTGCAATATTTCATCGATGGTGAGCCTGTCTAGCTCATCGATTGATCGGATGATTGATTTCGATGAAGCCTGAAAAATGATTATTCATCTATTTTACACAGGAAAACTGAAAGTGCAATATACTCAATTTGTAAACTTCATTTTTCAATATTTAGGTTCATTAAATTTCTATTTAAATGGTCGTGAACACTCGACGAATTACTGTCATTAAACGGAGCACGTCCAAAAAAAAAATCATTAAAATGCAGCTCGGTCAATCGTTTCATATTTAATTTCTCATTTTTTCGAGATAATTAGTAATTAGAGAAAATAAAAGAGACTGGACCGAGGAAAAAAAAAGAATTCAGTTTCTAACTTTCATAAATTTTCAGATAATCCTGTGTGCGTTTTAGCCCAGTGCCAAGACAGCGGAGAATTGTAAATCCTTTTTATTCTTCTCGGCACTCAATCAGCTCCGCGGATTTGAATACGGATTCCAGTTCCAAGAGGCATTATAATCGGATACATATATGCACGTCGCACACATAGACATGTATTTTCATGCTTCATTCTGGAGCCATGTAGCAGGCCTTCGTCGGGCTTTTCGTTTCCTGCTCAAATTTGGCACATCCTTTGTCGGATAAACTTTTTTTTTCCTTTTTTTTTTGAGCTTTTTCTACCGCCTCGTGTTTCACTGTATTACATCGAGGAATCTCTAGAAATGCATCCGACTACCTTCTCCTTTTATTACGAGATTTGCCCTGACAATAAGCGGACGAGAACGAAACCTCCGTTTCAATTTGTCACTACCGGACATCTTATTTTCAACCTCGACATTTTATTCAGATTATATAAAACGATGTTAGAAAATTTTATCAAAAAATATCGAATTCATGAAATTAACGTTACAGACAAAATTTATTTTCACTGCTCATTTTAATCGATGAAAATTCGTAGGGATAATTATTTTGTTGTTAACGTCATTCATATTTCCTTCAGGAAGGATTTCAAATAGCGATAACAATTGCTATAATTTTCATAACAAAGGTTCCACCATTCCTTTAACTCATTGATTTATTGAATTCTCAAAAAATTATTGTCGAATTTGTTTTTTTTTGTTTTCAATTCCAGTGATTACGTAACCAATATTTTTGTTTCGTTTTTTAAGAAAATTTTGCATATCCCTGATATGAAAAATGCTGCAATGAGAAGAGAGCGGTTTTCTGAGATTAAGAAACTGAACTTTGAAATAAAAATTTTGACTCCCAACCAGGAGACTCCCATTACAAAATCGCTTCACACCTAAAATGTCAAAAAAATCGTTTCGTACTTTTCTTTTCTTTTTAGTTTTATATTTAACTAGCTGGGCTTCGCCCTCGCAGGCACAGCTAGCAGGCACATCTAGCCTGTTCTAGCTATTTTTTTTTTTTTTTTTTTTTTTTTTGAAAAAAAAATGTTTTTGAATCCACATAAAAAAAAATATTACGATGTAACATGAGCCATCTTTTTGCGTTCACTTTTCAATTTCATGCGTAGTTCTTCAGTTTTCTTTTGGATAAAATAAACAAACGAAAGATTTTCGTATTTTTAATTTTTCATAATTTGATTGAACGAAATCATTAATTTTTTTTTTTGTTGCATTTCTGTAAAAATTGAGATAACGAAATTTTACGAAACCACAAACTCAGTTTGAATCGTGATCTTTAATCTCGTGAAAGATTCATTGAAATCGGTTCAGCCGTTTTCGATTGAAAAGCGGACAAACATTTTTTAGCGAACAGATTTATATATATAGAGATAAACCAATCGCGAAGTGATTAATGGACGAACGGTAAATAAAGGATTATTAATTAATCTCGGTGTAATTGTAAGTCCGTGCATAAGCTTCGAAAAAGATTGCTTTTATACTCGAAGCGCGAGGGTTTTGTCGACTCGGTGCAGTGTTCGTTAATGTTCCCAAAGTCGACAGGAGTAATTAGAATAGGGAATGAAATATAAATTCGCTCGTTTACGAGAAAATTGGTCGATCAAGGGGTCGCGAAGTGAGTGTCGGTCTACGGCATAAAATCACTAAATTCGGGCTTTATAAAGCAGCCTACGTTTGCAACTTTAGGAACAAGTTAATTCGGGTAACCGGTCGACTTTACAAAATCATCGTCGTGTAACGGTGATTCACTGAATCACTTCGCACGCAGAAACTAATCGGGGCGTCTCTTGTTTTCACCCATAGCGACGCAATTATTGCAATCAGTTTGGACGTTGCGTGCGACGGATAAAATCAATTTGAGAGTAAAACCTGACGATTACAGACATTTTCTTTGCTTTCGCGTATCCGACACTTGTTTGTTTACTCCAAATTATTATTCTCTCGCAACTTGATAAAAGTTCAAAGTTTTTTCATAAAATTATTCGAATTACTCATCTCAGCTAGGAAAAATCTTCGATAAACTTTTTTCCAAGTTTTATGCAATCGTTTACAAACAATTTATCGCTAGACGAGTTTTCTCAGAATAAAAAATAATCGACGAAAAACATTTTATTCGCATTTCGTTATTGATCACAACATTGTTTTTCCGACAATAAAAAATTGAAACGGTGAGCCAATAGAAATTTTTCAATCCTATTAAAAACCTTAACAGAAATTAGATTATTTATTTCCCGCATCGATACAATATTCCAACATTACACAGACACGATTTCACGAAAATCTTCATTCAGGCTTCATGCAAATATGAAATAACGATAAATGAGTAAAGAGCATGAGAAATAACATGTGGAAAGTGTAGAACATCGCGTGCGATTTTCTCATTGATTAAACCCCAAGAACACTCAACATTTTTAGTGTTTAAGTTTGAGGTAAATATACATACATACATCGATAGTAGGGCTTATATGCCTCGTTCGTATATCCACATCTATAATAATCAGCGAGACGTTATTTCGGGCCACGTGCTTTAATGTTCCTATCGCGTATCCTTTAAATACGAGACACGAATGACTCTCGTCTATTTTTAGTCCCACACAATTCCATTCGTCCAAAAATATATGCCAGACTTGAATCCAGTCAATTAAAATATATGTATCCGAGATTGGGGAGTACGTTGACGTCTGGTTAAAATATAGCAAGAATCAGAGCACATTAACCTTCGAAGGGCAGGCAAGAAGAGAGCAAAACGAGAGAAATCGAATCAGGTTTATCTCCAAGTATTTTTTCATTCCTACAATTTTCTTTTTTGTTTATTTTTAAGTACTTATTTCGCGTAATGAACAATGTTTTATCCGAAATGAATAACTTCATTTTTCTAATGACTACACTTGAGTAAGAAATTTCAGCGCATTAACTAATCAGTTTTAAAAGGCCAATAAAGGTTATCGCAAGCACATCAGTTTTCCTCCATAGCGTATAATCCTGAGGGTAATACCAACGAAGTAAAACACAGCTTTATTTTCTACCAGCTAGTCAAACCGGAATCTCGTAATTAATTACTTTTTTTTTAAACTTCATACATTTTGTACATTAAAGAATTTTTGCTTCTCGCATCAAAATGTACGTGACATTTACACACGTAAAAAAACAGGTGTGGGACGAGTGGCAGAAAAAAAAATATATTTAAAACGTATTGCAAGGAACACAGAGAAAAAAAAATCCAACCCGAAAAAGTTCAACATAAAAAAAAAAAAAAAAAAAAAAAAAGTTAAAATAATTACTCCAGCTATCGATTGGGTGAGAAAAAGTTTCAGCAATGTGGAAATTCTACCCCTCGGGTCAAGCTAACATTTTTGTCCAGTATTTCGTTTGATTAAATGCAGGTATTTCTACGAATGAAAACGCCTCCGCGAACCTCACATTTCACGATTTTTTTTCTGGTTTTTTTTTTTTTTTTTTTCAATCCTTTCGATAACTTTAATCTTTTTATCAAAAGAGCTCTCCGAATGCGATGTAAAAAATGTGAAAAAATCGCAAACATATTTACGAATTTCAATTACCTTTTGAATTAACTTTTTTTTTTTTTATCTCAAGCCTGATAATCGCATCAACTATTCACTATTTTTCATCTCGTGTTTAATTTTATAAGACCGTTACGAGCTACTACCAGAGACAAGTATCTCAACGAGTCGTCCGTTAAAACTAAGCGTTGAACGCGCGATGCACGATGGTTCGTGCGACCAAACTTGCGTATAATGACTTAGCTAACTCGTTTTATCGCGGATCACCCTGCTGAATGTTTCATTCACAAACGATATATATAGACGTGCGCATGTAAATCCTGTCGTAAGCATATGTATGTGAAAAGTTGTAAAGGCTACTTTGTAAAAGCTCGAACTCGTACGCTATCGAAGAAAGCGAGAAAAATCGGGGGTTCCGCTCCCTCGATCTATCTCTCCAGCAATAACTCTGCAAATTTTTGTTTTATCGCATCATTCGAATTTACTTCATCTCAAGCTTCGAAAATAAAACTTTCTTCGGCACAAGTTTCACTCGGTTATTTGAATCGCGTATTTTTCGAACAACGAACAATTCTTTTGGAAAAATTTTCGTCTCACGTATTTTTGTGTTATCAAAAACAGTTTTTTTTTTTTTTTTTTTCGATCGAATAACATTGAAAAATGTCGCACGTGCTTGAGAATTTGAAACTCGTAACAGTAAAGTTTTGACTCCCTCAACACTCCTTCCGAACGATTATGAGCTTTGGAGTATTTTGAAAATATTTGCCAAAAACTTAAACTCCATTCTTTTGAGATAATCAGAATTTCAAGCATTATTCGAGACAAAAAGCATCGTCGAAGTAATTGTCATTATTGTAACAAATGCGAATGCCTCTGGGATCGATTCGTGTCTCCCCGGAGAGACTGATCGATTTTGTGGAAGGTTGTTTGTATTTGGTAACCGGTTGATCCTAATGTCTCTCTTCACTATGCAGTTCAATCTTGTAAAGTAGGACATGAACCCTGTATCTGTACAAAGTGCAAACACAAAAACACATCGAAATATATACATACGCGATGTAAACGTACGTATATACACTATCAAGACCCGTATACAGTGATAGCGAAAATCGTCAACCCCCATGCAAACCTTCCAGAATAAATACACACTCGTCGTTGGAGATATATACATAGATATAAAATATATAGAATATATCAAGCAGCTTTTGCCTCTCTGCTCTGCCTACGAACGCCTGAGGGATCCAGGGGATTCCCTGGCTCTTCACTCAAGGTGTCGTGCGAGCGTTTTCGGCTTCCAGAGAGAGAGAGAGAGAGAGAGAGAGAGAGAGAGAGAGAGAGAGATGACGAGAAGACGTTGCCCCAATTTCCTTCTCCTCCAGCATCCCCAGCATGCCCATCACCGAATTTCTCGCCCTCGGGATCGAAGAGAAGCAGCACGTGAAAGAGGAAAAGGTCCTCTCATGATGATAAATCGATGAGAGAAGAAAATTGCGTTAGGAGATGCAACTCCATGGCTGTTTGGAGGATAAATTTTCGAAAATTATCAATAAATATTGAGGAGACAAAATATAGAGATTGATCAGAAGAGCGTGGCGAATATCAGTGTGTTTATTAGATCGAAATTGCTCTGTTAATTATATCGATAAATTGAAATCGCATTGATACCGAAACTGTACTAATTATTAGAGAATTCTCATATCGAAGCGATGCTAACAGGATTTCATCATAAATACCATTAACACTCTTCTTCTATTATATATACGGTACAGGATCGTATACAGGCTTTCGAATAGATCACTGATACAAGATATTAACGTGTACAAAATGGACATACATCTCATTCGTACGGTTTAACGGACCCGTATACCTACTCGCGGATTAGCAACATTCCTGGCGCAATTCCAACCCTCTTTCTCCCTCTCTATCTCTTCCCATAGCGAGGATATACACAAACTCAACATTATCCATCTCACTTGGCCAGAACATTTCATTCGTTCCCTTCCATAAATTACTCCCAATATTATGTTATCGTACCTTAAATTATTTCGGCCCCTCATCTCCTCCCTCGTCCCTCTTCTACTCTCCTAGAAATCCTCGTTCCTCATTCAACCTTAATATCAATCGGTTAATTAGTCCTCGACTAAAGATTCCAGGTACGCTCTACTGTACTATTATATCTCCAGAGACGAAGTTGTCACTACGAGATTAGAGTCCATTTCACTTGCATCGAATGAGACGAAAATTGGTACTGACTGTAGAATGAGAATTTTATGTCAGAATTAAATGCAGAAAATGTATTCGTTCAACGAATGCTTCGAGAAAATACGTACGAATTTTCAGAGCTATCGATAAACTCGTTTTATCAGATATTTCGAATGTAATTAAATTCATTTTACTTCTAAACTTACTGAATGAGATTTTAAATATTAAATCACAAGCAATTTTCACTTTATTTTTTATTGTTTTCCAATGTAATTTTCGTGTCTCATCAATTTTTATATTCGTTTTAGAATCATTGACTGCTGATCTGTTCATTCTCTCACGTTCATATTCTCGACGGGATGAACTCAATCTGGAAAAACAAATGATAAACATAAGATTTTTGGGAGTAAAAAATTTGGAAAAAATCAAGATTTTCAGGCAATAGAGATTCGACGAAGATTTTGATTTAGCTCGATAGATTATTGTAAATTTGTACGTGTGAAAGGACCTCGAGGTCGGAGGACCACGAGCAGGACGAGCCTGGTTGCTCGAAAGTAGGAGAGGAGGGCGCAGACGGTGGGAGTGATCAATACTCCCCCTATACTACCAGCGACGAGAGTAACAAAGATGAAATGGGAGTCGCGACAGGCAAGAGGATTTGGAATAAATAAATAAATATAAAATTTATGTTAAAAAAATTGTTCGATCATGCGATTACGGATTGAAAAAATACGTGCTCTCTTTTCGATCGTCTCTCTCGTCCAAGATTTTCCATATCCAGCAATTTCGAGTGACACACGTACAAAAAAGAAAATCTCTGTAATATATTTCGCAGACATTCATTTTTTTTCGGCTCTTTTGTATTCGTCTTTTCGCACCTAGATTTTTGCTCCCGCGAGCCTCCATTCTGTCATCATATTTTCCCATTTCATTCGATGTGTCGCACGCGAGTGACGAGAGTGAAAAGTCCAAACCCGGAGAACAGAACGAAAAACGGTCTCGAAATTTCGTTTCCGGTCCGATGAACGCGCGGCTCAGCTTCAGTTTTCACTGTATCGATACACCCTCGCACATGCACACTGTTGTACGCTATAAAGGAGCAGAATTTCCGGCAGGTCTCTCCTCTCGTTTCGAGTATCCTCTCGTATATTCATGGATGTCTTCCGTTTATATATATATATCTCGGGACACACTGCCCCGATGGATATCCTCTTTTATTAGTCCGATACGCGCCAGATATGGCCCCTATCTTTATTCGCCGCAAGGAAGTTTCTCCAACGCGAGATAATCGAGAATTGCCTCCATGAGAAAGAAAGAGAGAGAGAGAGAGAGAGAAAGGTTTTATTAGAATATACATTTAATTGATAAAAAAGTAATAAAACTGGAGAGATAAAGCGTGGAAATTTCATCGTTGTCACAAAATGAATTGTTCCTATTGAAGCAACCCGAAAAATTAGAGCATTGATTAATCAATAATTGAAGGAAAAAAAAGTTACATTCTCATCCATTTTTCGGTGTGACCCAATAGCAGACGTTCCGGTGATTCAAATGATGGCAAAGAAAAAAGAATGATCGATATTTTTTTCGAGATCTGTTAATTTTATTCAGAATTTGTTGATATTTTCATTCGGGTCAATGGCAAATGATATGATGATTATTTCAGGAATATAAATTTCATGCAAAAGCCTCGCAATTAATATGTCTTCTGTGCCAATTAGAGCAAGAGACAGAAATAGTTGAAGTGTATAGAGTGTAATCAAGAATCGCAAAACTGACGATAGTCTATCCACGGCTACACTTGACTCAATCTGCGAATCGTGCCAGAGTAACATCGGCATTATACAATGGTTGAATTTCTCTATTCGTATTTGTGCCCTAAAAGCTTCCATATTAAGCTTCAACGTCATTTTACCACTCGTAAGTTTCACGACTTCGAGTGAAAGAGAAACCTGACGAAGAGACGTCGTCGTCGTCGTCGTCGTCAACTACGACAACGACAACGACGGTATCCTTTGTCCTCGGACTTCCGACGTCGAGCAGTTCCGGTTGAGAGGAAAGCCTGCTCGAGCTGTATAAAGTGACATCTTCCTCTTTCTCTCTACCTTCTTACACATTAAAATAATTTTCTCCTGCAATCACCAAATACGCCTTAAACATTTGAGGCAAAATTCAACGTCGAAAATGAAGCAGTTGTTCATCGTTTCAGCTCGAAAAATCTGTTAATTTGACTTTTCGTTAAAATTCGTCGTAGAAAATGATTGAAAAATTCTTCTGCCATAAAATTCTGTTCAATCAACAGATTTTTTCTGTATCAGGATCACCCGATGGATCGTGTCGTTTTAATCCGCGATTATCTTACGGTTACATCGGTTGAGTTTTCGCTAAGATGCTGCACATGTTAAAGCAAGCGGCACACACGCGACACATGGGTGAGGTCGTTGAATTTATCGTCGTCGCGAGAAGCCACGATATACAATCGCGTTTATCCGCTCGTGCGTGACCGGAAGCTGTTAACTCGGACGGATACCACAACGGCGTCGCCTCAATCTCTCTCGCTCTCCCTATACATTCCACCACCACCCCCCCCCCCCCCCCCCCCCCCCCTCCTCCCACATACCCTCGCCCCTTTCTCTCGCGTATTTACAAGAACCCGTGCATCTCCCTAACTCGATTTCTCGCACACGACATACATGTCATCGTAGTTTCCTCTCTAAACCTGCTCTTCTCGCGCCCCCTCGCAAACTATAATAGTTGAATTATTCCCACGCCTAACAATTTCCTCTCTAGATCTGTGTCTTTGTCTCGAAAAGCCTTCACTGATTCACTCTACTACCCTCTGCTCATCCGACGCACGTAATCTCTTCAACTCCCAACCATCGCGCTAGCTAACCATTTCTCAGATTAGGAGAGGAATTAGCGACGAGTTCGTATAATCGAGTTCTTCGAGCATACGCACACCTGGTGCAATATCCGACGCTTCAATCAAAATCTCATTTCGTCCTCTGGAAGATAAAAAAAAAAAGAGAAAGAGAGAGTTGGACGTAGAAGTTCATGACGAAAATCCCACGTCATCGGCTTCGTGAGCATTAAATTTAATTTTTGTTGGCTTATTATTGAAAAGAGGAAAGTGTCGTTGACATTTTTTCTAATCCGGAAGATTTATTCGGTCTCCAGTTTTCTTGGCTATCGAGATAATTCAATTTTCATCGCGATTACGATTCTAGGGCTCTTGAAAAGTGTTCTCGGGCACTAGAAAAAATTGCTCATGGCATCCAAGCTCGTACGATAGGAAATCCACCAATTTTGCTATTTTTTCGAATTATATTTCTTGTTTTCTTGATATTTGGACATTATTTTTTTTTAAATTCATTCAGCGGGTTAATTATTTATTTCACGAGGTCGAAGAATCCTGGTGGAAACGGATATTTTGTCTCAAATTAAATTTAAATGGAATTTCATTTGTAAAAATATATTTCCTCGTGGGATCGGTACGGGGAAGATTTTTATATAGGATCGCTTGAGAAGTGGCTCGAGCAACTTGAGACTTTCATCGCTAGGTCTTTTCCTGCAGCGTTTCCGGTCGCGATCGTACATCACGTCATATGTGTCTTTGGTAAAATGGTGTGGTGATGGGGAGAGGAAGTTATGGAGCTTATCGGGGATGAGAAAAGAGAGAGAGAGAGAATGAGAGTGAGGCATGTGGAGAATTTTCCTCTTCGCGCTTTCGCCATCTACACAGTAATATTAAATCACTACTTTCCTCTCTATAGAATCCACTAAATCGCCCCACTTCTCGAGCTTCGTGGACATTCTTTTATTATCGTCTTTTTTGACAGATTGCAGCACGAGAAGTAGTCTGAAGATACCCGGTATCAAATTTCAATTTTCTACCCGAAGGAAATTATGCGAGAGAGAGAAATACTCCGAATTCGTGTAATTTCTCATGGAACGGACGAGAAGAAAATTCGTAGATATATGCATGAACTTTTCGATCGAGGTTATAATGGAAAGATTGGTTAGGCTCTCAATTGAATTTCCATTCCGAGCTTTCTCACCTTTACTTGATTTAATATTGAAAGGAAGACGTCGTTGGAGCTTTGCCTTGTTCAACGCTTTGACACACCGCTCCCCATTCCGCGAACGTTAAAATTTGATTAACTTCATTTCTGATGAAAAGCATTCAAATACATATATATAAATAAAACTATGCAAATATAGATTCGTCGGATGAGTTGCTCATAGAACCAGCAATTGTTATTTTGTTCCTTTGATTATGAGTCGCAAGAGAATGTGGCAACAAAAATTGGGCTTGAATACTTGACAAAGTACTTTGGCCAGCTGTAACAGAAAGCTTTAGAGTGGCAAGAAAGATGCAATTTTTCAATGGATTTTTCTGTTGAATGCGGTCGTCCTTGCGAGAACGGAAAGTCCAACGATTGGAAAAAGGGGCAAGAGAGAGAGAGAGAGAGAGAGAGAGGACCGAAGCGGAAATTCATTCGAGAGTTTCAATGGAGGAGCGTGACCCTTATCGAAGTTATTACTTCTACATATATTTTATACATGCTTTTTTTTTCCTCATCTCTTAAGCCAGTAAAAGCGAACTCGTGCGGCTTTAAAGCCGCTCTTTCGCTCGATTGCGTTATTATAACAGGAAGAAAAAGGAAAACAAGTGGAATAGAGCACGATGAAGAATCTCCTTTTCCATAACCTATCCCCGCTCCATATTTATATGTATAGATATACATATATATGTGTGTGTAAAAACACATTTGTATTTATATATATATGGGTTAAGAAAACCCGCTTCCTCATCCCATTGCCGAGTCCCGTGGTTGCTAAAAGTTTTGCAATTAGTCGGTGGATGGAACGAGGAAGATTCTTAGGTCTTGGTGCTGTCTATATTCCTGCCTCGGTTGCAATGGCAGAACTTCGATTATAAGAAAGCACACACCGTAGTCGAGATGAAGTTGTGTATTTATAGATATATATTTATATTATTGGGAAGCAAGGCGAATGTGGGAAGAAGGAAATGAAGTTGATCAGGCCTTCCGACGTAGAAATCTTCAACTTCTCAAAACGCGTATCGCTGCTCGTGCTGGCTTAATTCAAGGATCGCGAATTCAATCCAGCATCGCGAGTAAGCTGAAATAATAATGTGGCCGTTGATGATTCGGGAGAATAAGAAATTTTCAGGCTACGAAAGATCATTGAAAAAACACTTTTCGTCCATTTCCCTGATGCGAACGTGACAAGAGTTCTCACTCGACGTTCGAGCTGGAAAAATCGTCAAAGGTTTATTATTTTTGATGAAAATCGAACGAGTTGAAAGTAGAAAACAGTTAATAAAGTCGTTGAAAAATTGTTGTTTTTGCCTACTTATCTGAGTCAAAGTCTGCATTCGCGATTGTGGTCTGAAAAAAAGTGGTTTTATCCATCTTTATCCATTAATTTAAAACGAGGAAACACCCTTGTTTGATCGAAAGAGGACATCAAGGGGTTTTCGAGTCGTTTATACATCGACTGTCTTTATTCATCTGTAGCGCATACACGTACACGTGACTCATCACTGCAGTAATAAAAAAAAAGGGGCAAACGTTATGTGCGAAAAGACAGTACGTGTCTATGAGGAAAAGAGATAGAATTTTCATGCACCGGAATATAAGCGTTTCACTTTGCGTGTGACTCTCATCAATGATAAACTTGGTTGCCCCGGTGGTGTCGTTGATGTTGGCATGCGTACATATTCATTGACGTGTACACGCTTGCACTGTGGAAAAAAAAAAAAAAAAAAAAAGAAAATATATGTTCTCCACATGCCAGTCATGGCAAAGAGGCGTAGAAGGAAAACATAGGAAATAAAAGAACAACGACCAAAGTATCGTGACACACACGACACTCTCTCGTGAATAATTCAACTATTCGGATCTATACAGGCCATTTTATATTTTAAGTGATAAAGCTTTCAATTCTCAGCGTATGATAGCAATTTCTCAAGTTTTCTCGAACTTCGATACACATTTATTATATAGGTATTACAAAAGCATTTTAACCCTTTTAAAATGAATTTCTTATTCCTTGATAAAAAAATTCAACTTTAATTACAAAATTAAGAATCAAATTTCTAAGAGATTGAGTAAGATACGCGACGATAATCAAACATTAATTACAAATTCTTTTCACACGAAACAGACACTTTTATACCCACAACGATCCGAGTAAAGTGGCAGAAAAGAGGAACAAAAAAAAAGAGCTTATCGTTACCAACAGATTTGAATATCGTATAACAGAGACTCGATGTTTTCGATTCTGTGAAATATTGTTTACCACTGCCTTGAACCTCTTGCATGAATCATATTAAATCGTTCGATCTGTCCCGGATATCCGCGTGTTCTCGCTCAACCGGCTCCAAACGATTATACAGAGTATCTCCCCCTCCCTTCGGCCCTCACAGTTTATGGCCCCGAATATACATGAATATACAGCTCGATATATGTATCTATCGAAAGGATTGTATATATGAATGAGTTCGAAGCTCGGACGACTACATTTCCGTGCAATTTCAGACGCCGATAGAACGATGAGGTTTGCCAAGCCAACGAGGTCTCGCCACACCGTTTCCCGCGGATTTCACCCCCATCCACCCCCCCCCTCTCCCTCTTTACATCTCCCGCCCTTTCCTCATTTCGTTATATACCAGCGGTATTTACCAGCTTCATACTCAGATCGAATCGCCTTTATAAAACAGCAGGATCCTTCGGGAATTTCGGAAGAGATCTCTATATATTCCTTCATACATAATATTCGCTCACATAGAAATAGCCGTATATTCGTATACGTGATATGTATATATGCAGTTAGTAATGAGGTTTGCCAAATTTTCGAATAGAACGAGAATATCCTGCTGCCTCGCGATCCCTTTCTCCCTCTCCCGTGTGATACAGCATCGCGCGAAACAGCACCGAATCTCATTATATTCGAGAGTAAAATAGCACCAGAAAAATTCTTATTTATTTTCATTTTGTATGGTACTTTCGAGGAGAATTATGTGAAAGCGGGGACGAACGTTTCTCATCACGGTTAATGCGATGTTATTAAATGACTTGAACGGTAGAGATAAAAAAAAAAAAAAATGGGTGCAGGTATTGTTTGCAGGCGGACACGCGAATCGTGGGGAAGTCGTATCATCCGTTTGTCACGTGAAACTAGTCGCATTACTATCGTTATTGTTATTGGGTATGTTAATTATTCAAAGAGCTATGTGGACTGGCTGAAGTTATTAATCCTCTTGGGAAATAGTTCTTCGTACGTTTTAACAATTCATACAATCTCGTGTCGCGTATTCATATCGCGAAACGTATTTTGTCAGGCGGCTAGTTGGGCACAAAATGATTTTAATTGTAGCTGGACCATGTGTGTACATTTGGGGGTTTCGTAAGTGGCGTCAGAGACAGGCGATGTTCGCTATTAAAACTTGCTAGCACGAGGCAACCCGGTCATTAGAAATCGTGAGGGAAATACACGAGCTTTCCAACGCGAAGGAATTTCGTGTGTAAGTTTAGCTAACGCAGACCTTTATTGCTCGTATTATAGCCGTTATCCGGGAGGGTCATTATGATCAGGATATCTGTTGTAGGACATCACGGTCTCCATTATTCGTCAACGTGTACAGAGTATCGTTGGGTTAATAGTAAATGAGATGATCCGATTTCACGTATCGCGACCATCGCGCGAAGGTTTACTATTTTAATTCGTGTCTGGATTCATTTCGATGTTGGTCGTTCATCGGGATGGTGCAGGCGCGCCACTTTTAAGATGCGAACAGATCAGGGTCAAGACCGCTTTTGCCTCGCAGCATTCTGAGTTTCATAATGTTCCTTTTTTTTTTTTTAGAATTTTTTTTCAATTCTGGCCGTAATTGGTAATTCATTCATGCTGCTAGAGACTCGTGCAGCCACGTCGCGAGATAAATTCTTTCAAATTTCTGATTATAACTATAAATAATTTTTTTTCGTCGCGTTAGTTTTCGATTAGCCTCCTCCGCAGTCGGCTCGAGTTTCCTGATCCATTTTGCATTCGAATTATTCCGCAATTACAGAGAGAAAAAAAAGCGCGACTCAGTTCTGATGAAATTCAGTTTTGATGCCCAGAAAATTCGTTCGTTTCGTTGTTCTTGTTTTTTTTTTCTTTTTTTTTTCTCGCATGTTTTTATTTCTCGCTCCCACAAATCTTTGTGATTGATTTGACAAGGGATTTTCATGTACAAAAGCTCCACCGGACTTACGTACAGAAAGGCAAACGTTAGCCCGTAACAGTGTAGCCGTACACGCGTTTGGATCAAATTCTTTCACGTCATTCCGCGTTCGCTTTGCCTCGCAGCCTGTGCAGTGTCAGTTATCCAAGAGAATTTGTGCAAACATAGTGGGCGTTGGTATAATAAAAGTTTGCTACATACTGGTCCCCTGTTTTCACGAAAATAACGCGACAAACTGCAAGATCAAGAGACAGTCACATGCATATATATATCGCAAGAGAGAGAGAGAGGAGGGAGAAGCAACCAGAAAAATAACGTTCGAAGAGTCCTCCGAATTTTTCTGCACCCTTATTTTTCAACCAGCCCAAACTTGCGGAAGTGCATTCGAGAATTTTTCCGTGTTTACCGGAAAATAGAGCATTCCGCATCCACGAAAAAGGAACAATTGCACAAAAAAAACGAAACATTCACGCAGGCGTTGATCGAGGAATCGTGGGGACCGACAAAAATTCGGAATTTCACGCGTGATTCGATCCGTTTTTAACTTATTCTACAGAGAAGACTCTGAAATTCGGGTCGCGAATCTTATCATCTGCTTTTATTTTCATCATCGTCGCAAGTTTCATCGATCGATCATTTTGGCTATGACTCTTGTTGGAGGATAAACGAAGAACAAAATCGAAAAAAAAAACAAAAAACAAACAAAAAAATCATTGCTATTTCTAGATCCATGGCCATATCTCGATAGCTGCTTCAGTTAGCCAGCCACACACTGATAACGAGGGATGTTACCGCGACTCGTAGTAATCGAAGTATATTAACACCTTGTTAACAAATAATAATAGAAAAGAAAAAATTCGTTAAAGCGTGTATACAGTAATATTCACATTCATATGTGTGTATATATAAATATTTATTTGTATAAATATTATATATTCATGTATATCAACGAAGATCAAACATGGTAAACAGGGAAACGTGAATACAGGGATCGTAAAAGAAACGCACACAACAAAACAAAAGGAGAACAAAACAAAAAACAAGAAGAACAACAACAAAAACAAAAAAGAAATAAAAGAAAGAAAACGTGAAAAAACGCAACAGTGACCAATGTTCGTAGTGAACGACGTAACGGCTAACAAGAAGAAGAAGCAGCAGCAGCAGCAGCAGCAAAAGCAGAAACAGCAACAAAAGCACCAACCTGACAAAAGTAATCCCGACGTTTCGATAACAGGCCACGACGGTTGTACTAATAATCGCGGTTACTCGATATCAAAATTAATTCAAATCAAAGTCATTCGTCAATTTCAACGCAAAAAGCTCACTAAAAATACCGCAATTATTCCTAGTCAATGTGGCTGTATAATTCGACGATTAAACAATAGTGTTCAATTAAACGATCAATTCTTTCATTCCTAATCATCAAAGTTATACAAATAATTGTATACTTAAATAATAAAAACAATAATTATTATAAATACGAACGAATAATAATAAGAAATATTGAATAATAATAATAATTGTATTGAGATTAGTTTTTTTTCGGGTAAATTAGAACAGTGATACTAGAAAATATCGTATTGCTGCGTTATTAAAATTGTTTAACGATAATATTGAAACAGCGATAAATAAAAAATCGTAAAAATTGTATTTCGCGAAGCGATAATAAGGGAATAATTTCTCGTACGATTTGACAATCGCGTCGCACGGTTGAATTGTTTCGATACGAAAGTGCTTCGAGAACAAATTCACATCGCGATTAATCAAAATGGCTTTCGCGGCGGCTCGGATGATCCTCAAGGACAAAAGGCGTAAGGCGAGCAAAGAAGATTTCACACCACGAAACAGAAGCAAGGTAAAAGAAAAAAAAACATGAATGAATAGATAATCTCATTTCGGAGACAATCATTTTAGTCGTGTTAATTGTACAATGTTGTTATAACTTGATGAAACGAACATCGATTAAATCGAAATTGGCATTTTATTTATAGAGTCAATACACTCGTGTGAATCAAGAATTCTTTCGATTGAAGGATTTTTATTATTAATATTTCATATGCATATAGTATATATGTGTGTTTATACCCGTGCGAAATCGGGTCACAGTCTCGCTTACCGAAGTGTCTTGTATATATTCTTTCGACAAACGCTGTCCGCATGAATAAAAAGCTAAATATACGACTTGCCAGCAGGCAAGAGAGTGTAGAGGGAATAATTCAATCAGCCTGACTGCGACAGTAATGTATACGGAGTAAATTATCCATACAACAGTCGACCACCACTTTATGGACAGGAATGCAAATGGGGAAAAATGAACTACTTTATACAAAAGTGCTCTCTAAGTGCTGATCGAAATAATTTCTAATTTGCTATTTCTACTCAAATTACTTAACAACTTAAATTATAATTTAGAAACTTCTGAGAGACTAAACAATGCTAATATTGCACTAACATTCGTTAGCACTGGTCTGATATCAAAAATAATTGATTCGAATAGAGATAAACTGTCGTTACTGCTTGAGGCTGGATCAAGTAAATTAATTTTTAAACAGTTTAATTTTCTTTATAAATTTTCATTTTATCAGGTTCAACAAAGTTTGTATATCCAAATTAATTCGTGCGTTTGATAATAATTGGTATCGCAGCACGAGACTTTCAATGAAATGGTTCATTTTGCCTCACTGATCATATTATCCAACATTTGGGTAGAATTCGTGGTCAAAGAGCAATGGAGATGCTGAAATGGACTGCTGTGCAGGTAGATTTTGGGTCGACATGAGCTTCCATCGTCCCAGACATTTCGTAATCGTTGACGCGGCAATTCTGCAACGCTGCGAGCACTGTGGCTTTTCCCTGACGTGTTCAATCACAGCGATAGTAGAAAGTACTCGTGTTGGTCAGACGTGACCTACGAGTGGCCCAAGTCAATGTGCAGCCAGACAGTGGCGCATTATATATACATCCGTGAGGTAGATTCATTTGATTTCAATGAAATTCAATTTTATAATTCGTACGTGGCTCTTTGGAAACGCGTCGAATGACGTTTAATATAAATTAGCTCATTCGTTTGGCAATATTAAAATTTGGCAAATTTATTTAAAATTTATTGCGAATTTAACTTCATAGAAAAATGACACAGCTTTCTGTATCAGTGATTAAAATCACGTTTTAATTCATTATTTTCAAAATAATTCTGCAATCCTCGTGAGTGTGAATTTTTGAAAAATGTAACTGCAGTAGCAAAACGCTGCTTCGATAGGGATGAAATTTTCTCGGGTCATAATATGAAAGTTTTTGTAAATTCTGCTCGATTTTTCTACCAATAATTTATCTGCGAATAATTTATGAAAATCGTCATAATAATTGCAACGGTTTATGCCGAACTACCGCAACTCGATTTACAGCAGGAAAATAATTACTTTGTTTTTTGCTGGAACTTGTTAGGTTTCCCCAGACTTTTTACCTTTTTTTCAACGACTTTCCGGAGGGAGGTCTATTCCCCGGAAGGTTTTTTGCTCCCTTCCTGCCGTGAATTAAAGCCTTTGATGGGGAGCTGCCACGAAAAAGACATTGGAAAGAAGAAAATACGATTCTTGCAGAGGCACTCGTGATCGGAGCTCTGAGAAAAGAAGAGAGAGAGAAAGAGAGACAGCGAGAGAGGGATAGAAGGAGTAGGTGGTTAATGAAAGGATGAATTGTTCTATGGATTGATTCCTCTGTGGACGCAGGACAAAGAATAAAATGTCTTCACGCTTATTCCCTCGCGGGTACTTAGCAAATCTCTTCGTTCCTTTTTTTTTTTTTTTTTTTTTTATCTTTTTGTCCTTTTTGCTCGATTCGACAAAGTACTCTTCTTACAAAATTCGTTATGAGCCTTCGATGAAGCGTTAAAACATTTATTTTTTCTGCTTTATACATCGCAAGTGCATCGATCGATCGAAAAATCACTTGCCATTATTCGTGTCGAGATAAAACCTCGAACACCCGCAATTTTGGTTCACCGAAAGGAAAAAAAAAAAAATTTCCTCGTGACTGTTACGAGAACATAATATTTAGCACGTCGACTCCCATCACTTATCGACCTTCGAGCAAGCGTGTACCTCCGAGCCCATATTTATCGATCCCAAAAATCACCAATCGCCCGCCCTTTTGCACGGTAAAGTCACGTGTCACTTCTCGGTCGCGTGGACTAAACGTTTTTTTTTCCCGTTTGTAAAACGCTTTCTTGTCACTCGGCCAGAAACGATACGAAGGATTTGCAGCAGGGTAAAAAAAAAAGTGGAACTCCTCATAGCTCTCTTCTTTCATGAAAATCAAGTCAAATGGACTTTTTATTTTGGAAACGATCCTCTGGATCTTTGATTTTTCACCAAAAAAATCTCTGCTCCTGAGGAGAGATTCAAGTTCACTTCAAATTTCTTACCAACTCCTGTCCCATTTTATTATTTTCTTTTCTTTTCCTTTTTTTTTTTTTACTCAACACGACCGTTACATTTTCCCTTCGCAATGTGATTTATCGACAAAGTGAGTACGCTCGTGTTATCGACACAAAATAAATGATGAGAGAATGTAAGACAGGAGGGAAAATAAAGAGTGAAAGACTTTAACGTTACGAAAAGATTCTCAAACACGAACGTGCCCCACCTCATATCTTTCTCGCTCTTGTTACTTTTCTCTGGCGCCCCTTCGACACACGAGAGTCCTCTCGAAAGTGCATCGAGTTTCACAGACACCAATAGTGCCACTCTCTGTGCTCCAACTTTTCCGCTTTTTTTTTCTTCTTCTCCTTCATCGCCTCCCAATTTTTTTTTTTTTTTTATCTGTGTCCACACCAAGTTTTATAAGGGACGAAAGACAAAATGAAAAAGTACGCGTGCTTTTAGTCCTTGTTCATTATTGACACGTGGCAACTGGAGTGAAGAATATTATTTTTCAAAAGTGAAAAAGAAATTTATTTCAAAAAATCATCGATGATTCGAGCAATTTTTCACTCCAATATCGCTCCTTGAATCCGAATCAAATCGTTGAAGAAAAACGAACTTCAAATTTAGCGTGAAAGCGCCAAGATTTTTTTTTTCCTGGTGTATTTTCTGCTCGAACCGTAGAAGGTTTGTACTTGGCACGTTTGAATACCTGTAAAAACGACAATTAGCCTCACAACATTAACGCACGCCCCGATACGATCACGTAATAACGAAAACCAATTAGCGCATACTCGTGAGACCGCTTGGAACCTTAATGACCTGAAAATTTAAGAGGTACTTCACCAGGGAACTTCTCCCTTCCTCTCCTTCTCTCGCACACACTCTCTTGACCTCAGATTTTTGAAGCACCTTATAGGAAACTCGTGAATTATGATTTTCTTTGATTTGCTTCGTTAACGCCCATTTCGGTTCGATGTCAATGATTGAAATTGCGAGTTGCCGGTTACTATTTTCTCTTATTTCCTTATTCATTGCTACGATTAAGCGAGCGAAATGCTGTATTAACGCATTTCTTGAAATTATTTTCAGCAGAGATGTTTCAATAAATTATTCGCGAATGAAAATAATCCTAATTTTCGTTGAATCGATTGAAATATCTCTCGCCGATTTAGTTAATCAGGCTAAAAGTGTTGAATTCCAGTGGGCTGTTTTGAAGTTATGAAACATAAATTTTGAAAGGTTGATACTCTTGTACGTTTTTCTACAATATTTCTTTCATTTTTTATAGTGCAAGTAATTGCTGTCAAATATCAGAGAGATTCTATCCAAGCGGAGAGGAAATTCGAGCCTTTGCTGCAAGAATATCCATTCGGTGTGAATCCCTGACGAGGGTTTGCACAGATGCTGCAACGGGACGGAAAACGTAGAACTGTCAGACGCCTTGATTACTCAAGCGACAATCGCGACTCTTTTATTTTCACTGAATTTATTCAGTAGCGAGAGGCAGGAGGCAGCGATCGATCGAATTCTCCGAGTGTTCTCAAAAGGCATATCATTACAATTGCAATTCACCGGGGACGAAAGATAGCTTCATGATTCTAAAAGCTTTTTCCTATAGAGGCTCGAACACTGGGAGAGCTACCAAAAAAAAAAAAAAGAAAAGAAACAGGTTCAATGGGTCTTAGATTTCGAGGGACTTGGGAGAGATTATTTTTCTCCAAGAAAAATAACAGATAGTCTCCGAACCCTTTATCCCCATCTACTGGAGTATCTGAACGTTTTTACGAGTTTCTATACGCGAAAGCACCGATTTACTTTTATATTTTATTTCTTTCACTCTTTGAGAAAATGCTGCCTCTTTCTCTGGGTTCTTTGGGCCTTTAAAAGCTTCGTCAGCTCTCCTGGCTTTTCTGCCCCCCCAAGAATCTTCCTTTGGGTCGTTAATTCATGGAAATTTGGTCTTTTTCTCCGGATTTTCAAGATTTTCGATCGAAGTTTTCAAGACTTTTAGTCAATATTTTCTAAAAAAATTCTCTCCCACATGTGAATTTACGTTTCATCGCGTTTCTGACCTCTCTCCATGCCCCATTACCCTCCATTCGCATCCTCTCTGCTCACTTCCCAATTAAAATGACAATGCGTTCAAGAGTTTTTGACTGAAGAACTTTTAGGATTAGAGAAAAGCCGCTCGGCAGTTTTTTGCCTTCCGGACACATAGCGCAAAGAGTTTTTCCTATTCTTTTCGGCTCTGCCGCATTTCCTTCCGTCAAACAAACGCGTCAGGGTTACCCCGAATTTTGTTTTTTTTTTTTTTTCCCCCTTTCTTTGTCCTTTATCCTCTCGCGTTTTCCTTCGGTGACCTACATCACTAGCTCGACACATAACTCTTTGTCAATATTCAGAGAGCTCGCTTCAAATGCTCGGTAATAATTCATTAAAATGAGAAACAAGAAGAAAATATTTTTTTTATCATCGCTTGACATTCTTGCGGACAGCGTATTTTTCGGTATCAATTTAAATAGGATTGTCAACACATTCTTCTCAGATTTTGCTATGATACATTTACTTGTTATTTGCTGCGATAAATTTTATTTTCAGGAAACATTGAAATTCTATTTATATCCATTGGATTATTCAATCAATCGAAGTTTCGTCGACTAGAACCGGATCTCATCGTAAAACTTTTTTTTGTTACAGTTTTTTTTTTTTTTTCTTGAGAACATTCCTCACAAAAATTGTTCAATCAAATCAAAATTATTTTTGCAATTGCATAATTTTTGCATTTTTGAAATTATTTCTGCAAACGTCCACTGCAGACTCGTAAAGTTTGGTTCATTTAGTCCAGTTGAACCCCGAATAATTAACGACGATGAAAATAAATGAATGCAAAAATTTAAGAACTCAGAAATTAAAAATAAATTTAAAAAACTGTAATTAGAGCCTTTTGACAATGTTTAAAGATCGTTATTGTAAAACGGGTCAATGACATACTCGGTGAAAAAATGTACCCTACTAATTGTATAAGAATTCAAATTTTGACAAGCTTAAAGGCATAACTTGAATACCGTGACACGCAAAAACATTTTTACTCTGTATTGCGTACGCTCTAATTATTCAACTGCAAACTATCTTCAATTAGAATACTATAGAAAAAATAAACAAAAAAAAAAAAAATTTCACGCTATCGCATTAACTGTTAGATTGTGTGTAGTGCGTGCTATAATTGTGTGCTGTGTCCACGAAACTTGTTACACGGAACACACTGATGGATATTTCTCTTAATAATTAATACCCTTTTTTGTCAAATTGAAAAAGTTCATTTGCGTCATATCGGATTGAAGATTCGTTGAATTCACGTTACAAGAATCCATTTACCATGGATTTTAGAGTAAACAAAAAAATCAAAAAACTTGAGTGATTCTTAGCACTGAAATTTTTTAACACCGTTACTCATTAAACATTTCATAAAATTGTTTAGCAAAATTTTTTAGAGATTTACTCAAATCGTCGACTGATTTAAATGTTCATACGATAGTTTGATTGGAAATAGAAACTTCTGAATAATCATGAGAGACGAAAAAAAAAATTTCAATAAAAGTTTATAAATTTGTAAGCACGTGAACGTGATCACGATAACAATAAACCTATTTTTAATCGTAGGAGAAATTGTAGAATCAAAAGGGTTGAAAAGTATTCATAAAAAATGCATTCACTCGAGTCTACTTCTATATCGCCACTCCCTCTGATTTCCACGGCTTGTATATATACGTTTTATTAACGAAGCACTGTTTTGGATACGTACTCAGTTTCGCTGGAAGTGTCTACTTCGTTTCGAATGTACATTTGGGTATTTTTTCAAGATTCAAAAATTTATTGTTCATTATTTTCAAATGCTGTTTCTCTCTCTCCCTCTTTGTTCCAAAACAGAATAAAATTTCAAAAGAAACCTAGAAACAGTCATCAGGAAAAAAAATAAATCTGTGAATTCGAAAGACTTTTTATGACTTTTGAATCGATTCAAATTTCATTAAATCCATAATATTTCTCGTCTGAATAAATCAAAATGAATTATCTCCAGTTTAACGATTAAAAAGTTAAAAAAAAAGTACCTTTTTCGCTTAATACCTTAAACGGAATACAAAAGAAGTCCTCGGCCATAAATTTTGGGCTCTCACAAGCTCGCCCATGTCAAGAGTTCATTGAAGAGCGAGTCAAGGAGTCCTTTATGAATGGAGATTAAACGACTGAGGTACTTAGCAAGATTTTTTTCGCCGAAATGCCCTTTTCGGTTGATTTCTTTTGAGAAATTCGTCACTGTGCTCGAGCGCAGAGGGAGTTTAAATGAAAAAAAAAAAAAAAAAAATGCCCATACCTTTGAACACGTACGTGTGCAAAAGAACTTTGTATTATACAATAGTGCAAACTCACTTTTATCTCTATAAATACGAGCTATCTTCACTCTGCCTATGCAATGTCACTCTGTATATTCTCTGTATTACTCTGTCGACTCTATACTATTATTATTGTATATATATTTATATATATATATATATATATATATATATATATATATATACCCACTACTATTTCTGTATTTCACATGTCTACTTACTACTACTGAACAACATGCGGTATGGCGTGGTGATTGGTGACCTGTACTGTACTTGTGTTTGCAGGCTCGCAGCGCCAGTACAAGTAGCTTTAGAAGCCTGAGCCAGGTACATACCAAGATCACATAAATCCACTTAGCTAGATTTTTCTTCTATAGTCATAGCTCGTTAGATGCGAAGAAGAAGAAGAAGAAAAAAAATACTTTGATGACATTTAGATTTTGTCTTTGAACCTAGACATTCATTAGGGATTGACTAGAAACTTAGATACTAGCAATTGGCAGAGTACGTATTGTAGATTTTTTTCGTCTGTCATTGAATGCGGTAAAAATGAAACACGATAACGCACACTCATTCGGTATTTTCGGCACTGATGTGAAACACATGATGTGGCTTGAAAGACCATTCAAACTTTCTTGGGTTCATTTCATGGACTCTGTCACGTAATGATCGCACGTGGGAAAACATTGTGCATGTGTCCCTTGTAATAATCATAGATGAAGGTAGTTCGTTGTAGGTAAAGCGGGTATGTTGGATGAGGCATGCAAAAATGTACTTTAAACGACACTGTAGGAACACGCTATCCGAGCCAGGCAAATCGTTTCACTCTGTACACTATACAGCTTCTTCCAAAGGGACGTGAAAAACGAGAATATGCATGAGCTTGGTAATTTTTTATGTTTTTACGATTCTTCTGTTTTTTACTTTACACTTCATTGCACTTAGCTTCGGTATCAGAAATTAATCTCATTCGTTCAATTGTGTATTCACACCGATTACGAATAATAAGTTTCATTGTTAAATTATAAAATAAATATATAAAATAAACCAACCTAATAATCAGCTTTGAAAATAGTATTATCTTGGACCATTGATCGTTTTTTTTTCATCATTATTTTCTGGTAACTGTCAATTATTTTGCGATAAAATACTTCTTTTTTTTTAATACGATGAAATCGTCGAAGTTGGTGAAGAGATATTGAACAGTAAGTAATTCTTCGTCTTCTGTAAAATGTCTAAATCGTGACAAAATGAAAAAGAAAAATGGGATGGTGGCAAAGTCATTGCGTGCGATGAAAGTCTCTCACGCATTTGCTCGTGTGACTCCCACGTGTGAAGCTCGTAAAAGACATTTTATCGCCAGCGGGTACGAGGCACTCATTTTCAGCCTGACACTTTTGTTGATCTGCAAAAAACGTTAAGGGAAACGATTTTGTATTTTACTCTTTTTTTTCGACCCATTAAACGTGAGAAAATGACTCAAGGCTGCGATGAGCCTTTTAATTCGTTCGGGAAAATAACGTATTTTCTTTGCTCGTACATGGTGTCACCCTGAGGTTGGAAGTCGAGGAAAATACTTCAATGGATAATTGTTAGAAATTTATAATAAAAAAAGTTTGTCGTGAATCCTAAATTTTATAGGAAGAAATTATTTTTTCTGTTCTTTTTTTTTTATTAACGAGCGTTTCGATTAGCTACCAGCAATCGTTACTGCTGTTTGATTGAAAAAAAATAATAATTTCACGAATCGTAACTTTATTTTCGAAATGACTTTTTAAATAGTTTTTTTTTTATTTTTCAAACATATGACGAGGAATGGACGATTCTTCATTAATTCGTCAATGTTTTCGACGGTTGTTCGAGTTATACGAGCTCGTTAAAGATCGTATGAAAAGATATTTTGAGAGTTGGAACCGGTGAAAACTCCAGTAAAACAATCTTAAATCCCGAGTTGGAAAACTCTACTCGGCAAATTTCATAGAGGCTTGTCTTTGAGCGAATAAACCGTGCAAGGCCAACACCGCCCTCGATTACGCAAAGCCTTCACCCGACAAACTTGTCCCCCTCGATTTCCTGAAGTACATATGTATACGTATGTACATGCACCTAACGAAAGTCAGGACCGGGTCGAAGGTCCTTGACAATTAATTGTGTTACGATGTGTGAGTACCCCGTAAACTGGTGCATGACAATGTTAAGATTATTGAACATAGTGGTTGAAAACGATGAAACTAAAATAGTGTCTGTTGAAGCTCTATATTAGCGTTGAAAAAATAAATAAACTCTCATCGACGTTTGACCATTCAACGGCAGCGACCGCACTTGTTTCAAGAAGCTTATTCGCATCGAGCCTGATGTAATTTTAACCAAGTCAACTGTCCAAGTTTAGAGCCTTGACTTTACGTCGAGTTATGCCACACAAATTAAGAAAAACGATGAAATAAATGTATATTATTTGCTCGAACCTCGTGAATAACTCAAGCCATCGAATAACGTTGAAACGTTTTCTCCCTCTTTCATTCAAAATTTTCAACCAAAAGACTGCCCAACTACTATCGACTCTCACTACAATCAAACGTTGCCAATTGTGCTGAAACTTTATGGTAACTGTAGTTGGTAAAGCAAAGTTATACTCGGAAATGAACCACCGTCCGAGCATTCACTGATATCGACTGATCAAACTCTCCCAGGCAATTCAGCTACGACGAAAGATTTATTTTTTTTTTCCAATTAACGAGCAACTGCAAACACCTTCGAGATCTTTTTACTCGTTCGAAAAATAGCGCAATGGATACCCTCGAAATCGTGACCTGTCAAATGCACTTTCGATCCCGATCGAGTAGAAGAATGAGACGTTCCCAGACCCTAATAGGGTCTTAAGGCTTCCCATTTTTTTTTCTCTCCTATTTCTCTCTTTTGCTACTCGAGAAAACGCCCCTTCCGACGAGTACAATCTCTCACGGATATAAAAGCAATATACAGCAAGGAAAACGAGAAAGAGGAAAAGCCAGAACGCAGCTCGAAGTGGCTCGGGATTTCCGTGTGGTTGTAGGTCGGGGTTGAGGGCGGTTTGAGGGAGCGTAGACCGATCGATGCCCTGGGTGAAACCCGTTCTACTCGCTTTTCAAAGACCACCGACTACGACGACGACGACGACACTGACGATGAGCCCAAGTTGTCCCTTGCTATCGTACTCTTATTTCATTATTAATCCACTATGGCTTAGGTCAAATTCCTAACTGGTGAGTGCACTAACTCATTTCAAGGACACCGAACGAATCGATCTTCCGGAAATGAGACTTTTCCAATGTCTTCAGTGTTCTACAACTCTCAAATCGAATTTATATTCTTGATTGGTTATTCTTTCAATCTTATTGAAAAAATTTCTATTATTTTCTTCAGTTTTACCAGCTTTTCAATCGAAAAGACTTTTCTTTTTTATTAAATTATTCCATTATTCGACCAGAACTACAGAAAAGTTTAAGATCAATATAAATAGTGTCTAAACAATAACAGCAAAAGCAGACAGCGTCTGGTGGCCTCAAAACAGAAAAATCTTTGCGTTGCCAAGGCGAAGTAACGCCAGAGGATCCCTTGCAGATTACAATCGAGTGTTGTTGGATGAAAATGTACACGAAAAGGAGGTACTTTCATCGTAGTAATGCTCAAGAGTGCCAAATGACCCGAAAAACCATCCGAGAAAGTGAGTAAAAAAGAAAAACCTCAAACTTTACACGCCCTCTTATTTTTCGACCGAGTGAAAAGAGCTGCACACACAAACACACGTTGATGCCCAACAATAAGGATTCTCGTTTAGAAATATGTACGTAAGTAGTGAGGAGTGTGTTTCGTTGAAAGTAGTGAGGGAGAAAAAAGCACGTTGTGTATACACAGGAGAGGTAAAAACGTTCGATTCCAGGGGCGTTTTTAACTCGAGAGTAGTTTCTGTTTAAAAACTGTCTGAAAATTACTTCGTTCCTTGGATATACCAAGAGTTGGCCTTGAAGAAAATAGCGAGGAAGAGTATAAGATTCATTTGTTAATCCAGCGTTGTAAGAGCTCTCCCCTCTGGACCAATACATCTTCTGCGTCAGAAGAGCACCCTCGGAATTTCTGTTCATGCGTACCTAAGATACAGTCCGTAATTCCAGGCCTCAAATCGCTTCCCTCTTTTTCTTTAAGGCCTGAGTCTCTCAAGATTTCCTTGTGATTCCCATCGGCAGTAACTCAGAGTAAGATCGAATATAATCCAAGCTCCCCGAATGGAGCTTTAACGCGAAGAGTCTTTCGTTTCGATATCCCCAAGGAAGTGGTCCTCTTCTTCATCCGGTATAACTTTTGTATCTATCGAAGCGGAAATAGCACCCCCGGGCGAGCCATAATTCCTCTCGATTCCGTTGAAACCATCGTATCGGTAGAGAAATCCAAGTTACGTGTGCGATTGCGATGGAGTTTGGGGAGAAATGAGCGAGCCAACGAGATTTCGTGGAGCGTCCATTGCGAATAATATCACGAAATCAGAAGAGTATACGAAGGAAGAAAGAGAAAAGGAACGAGCCCCGGGAAGAAGGAGGAGGGGGGGGGGGGGGGGGGAAGAATTTTTCGCGTTATTCGAAAGGCTAAATAAATTCCTTGCCAAGGGGCTTGCTCGGGAAGAGGGTCCACTCTTGTGCTATCTCGAGCTAACTCTCCCCGAAATTTCGCAGTTCCTCTCTTTCCGTTCCTCCGGGGTTCTTCCTCTCGGAGACTCCTCCGAGGGGAGCATAACTTTTCGGCGTTCCTCTCTCGCCCTTTCTCTCTCTCTCTCTTTCTCTATTTCTCTCTTCCTCCTCTCCTGCACCCCGGCTTCTTATTGATCCCTCGGATGTGGCTTCAACACCGGAACTGGGAGCCACGTCGGGCCACAAACACATTGATAAAACTCTCGAACGGATGGAGGCAAGCGTAGGAGAGATATTCAGTCAGGCAGAAAAGCAAAAGAGAGAAAAGGAACAAGAGGGAATCCGGGGTCGATCTTGCTTCGCGGAGAGAAGGAAGAAGCTGCGAGGAACCTTGCTGAAAATCAAAAAGTAAAACCCACCGATCTATATACACGTATGAACCTTAACATCTCAACCATACGTCCGGTTATATAATCATGCACAGAGATGCATTTGCTCTACATCTTTCGACTCGAAACTCTCGAGGGATAAATCCAACTATCCTTATTCGAACAGGAAATTCTTTCACGTATCTGCCTGACCTGTATGTATACGCTACCAAACATTATAACGCACTCATCGTACAACGGCCTGATTCTTCCACGTTTCAATGTTACGTCTATATATATGCAGCCAACGATTATTCACGTCAACACCAAAAAGCAAATCGTTACTCTCCCATTTTCTCTCTCTCTCTCTCTCTCTCACTTTTCTCTTTCTCACGTTACATCCTCGACCTTAATATCATTCCACCTAAAACACCTTGTACACATATATTTGCGGTTGAAAGGGAAAGACTTTAGCCCTGAGACAGAAATTTCACCAAATACTCTCGTCGAGCACGCAATCAACGTCAGAGGTTGAAAGTTATCACGCGAACAAACTTACAAGAGAGAGAGAGAGAGGGTTGTATCGAATGCATCCTTATTCCCATAAATATAAAGCTCGGAGGAGGTCGTCGGTTCAACACATTCGTTTCAATCGTGAATGAGCCTATTTTGTATAAATTCCTAATAATTTAATGCTCCGAGTAATTTATACGGAATTCTTAATGGGAAGCTTTATTTACAGTCGAAGTATGTCAAAGAAAGAAAAACACAAAATCGATTCAATCGCGTAATTTCCAGAAATAAATTTGAAACAACCCTCGTTTCAAATTCCCCTCTCAATTCGTTCAACTTTTCCAATAAATATAACAAAATCCATTCCGAATCATTGACGTATGTCGACAAATGAAAAATTTTAATAAAAACTTTCAATGAATTTCCAACCCTGGAACATATGCCAATAATATCTTCATCAGAAATACGAAGACAAAAAATCCAAGTCACACATCAAGTCGTCATATCGAATGAAAAGAAATTAGGAATAAGACGAGCTCCGATCAAGTCTGTGTTATAAACAAAGGCTGTAAAGACCGAGAGGTTTTTATGGTGAAACTCCCCAATAAGAACCTCGACACCCACAAGCCAAAATTCCGATCAAGTTGTTCAGCAAACGGTTTCACTTACGCCCTTCGTATCAAGAGTCTATAGACTCGAGGAAGTGTCTCCTCGTATATGTGTGTATAAGGGTTGAGTCGATGTCAATGTGTAGGCATCAATATCGTTGGGCAACCGTCCAAATACGGAACTCACGATTCATTCTTCGCTTTCTCTTCTGTATGAATGGATATAGTACTTTCATCATAACATATATACACGAATAAATGGACCTATATACAGTACGAATTTTATTGTGCGTTGAGACTTTTATTGGCCCACGTCGTATCGATGAAATATGTATCTACCTTGGCCCAAATTTTCAGGGTTATTCGACCAGACCAAAAGTAGTCCAAAAAAAAAAAAAATCTACTCATTTGACCCAAATAACGATAAAAATATGATTATCCAGAGCGATTGATACGTGATTGGTTTGGGGCTCCAGTGATTTAGCAGAGGCTAAGCAACCTTGGACGAGGCCGAGGGTTGGATGATCGTTGAACCATCAATTTGCTAATTGATGAATGATTCGAAACTGGTCGGATGAACATCGTTCTTGGTTCGTTTAAAAAAAGCAAAAGAAAATGAACAAGGGGTTCTTCTAGATGATCAAATGCATCAGAAATGATTTGAACACACGAAGTTAAAACGTCTGTCAAGCTGAGTTGACCTCGGTTTAATCCGAGTAATATAGCACGTGAATCTTAATTAGTTATGAATTCGTGTTTGCGCGTCGCGATTAATTATTTTCCATAAACGTTTTGAGTCCTCGTGTTGTGCATTAAGTGGATCGTTTGAGGTGAGTGTGCCCAGCTCGCTTGTGACTCACTGGGCCATTAGCTTTCAGCCCACAATCTAGTAGAAACAGCCTCAGGCATAAGTGCGGGATGCTGGAGGGAAGGAGAAAGAGAAAGAGCAGAGGAAATGAATGAGAGCCTGAGAGCGTGTGAAGGACAAGAAGAGAGGCGAGCTTGGCGTGGGAAGGAGAGAAAAGAAATGAGATACGAAAAGGCGGAGATGAAAAACAAAAAAAAAACAGGAGGAAAGGAAAGAGGGAGAAAAGTAGAGAAGAAAAATCGTGCGCATGGCTGTTTTAAATCGCGAACACTCGGCGAGAAAATGTTCTACTCCTGCAGCTGTTTCAACACGCGAAAATTTCCCACAGAATATCTACAGACGTGACACACTCTCTTTCACCTACTTCCCCCTCCCATCATCCTTCTCTAACTCCAGCCTCGTTTCGGGCCAGACGCCACGATGAGGTAACAATGAATATTTAAACAAGAATTTTGCCATTTACGAACTGGAAGAATTTGGCCTGCGGTTCTTCACGAGCTCCCTACCAGTGCCAGAAGATAAAAGATCCTCTGGACAATGGTCTTCTCTTATCGCGCTGCTTCTGTTGCTTTTACCTCTTCTACTCATTTGATTTATATGTATGTCTACGTCTATACATGTATGTGTGTACCGACGCTTTTATCCGCTTTCAATACCTTTTTACGGAGAGCCCTTAATCTCAGTACTTTTAGTCTCAGCCTCTGGGACTCGTCCGTTGGACTTTCCAAAGCATACGACACAGCCTTGATTAAGTGAACAGCGTAATTAAAATCTTCCACTCGCGGCTCTCTGCCTTTCTCTCTTTTATCTACCTAAATCCAACTCTCATATAGGTATCTCAACGGAGTTCTCATTCTCTTGTTGTCTTTTTTACTGCGATACCAATACGAACTCACATTCATTTGTTTTTTCTTTCATTTTTATTTACAGTCAAATGATTTCTTACGAAAGAACAAGAGATTTTTCTTTCATCTAATTTTTATTCACGAGATTTTGAGAATAAAAATGTCGAACTCTGTGGTAGAACTGTTCTATTTTACTTTGTTTTTTTTTTCTTCTTCTTATTCTTTTTATCCTTTGCTCATGTCGTCGTTAACGAACATCGTACTCGTGAATGGTGATCATTGTAGAAACGGGTTGGGTTTTTATGAGGATTCTTTTTCTTTAGTCTCCAGTCATCATCTCCATGAATTCTGAAACAAAAAAAAAGAATTGTACGATGAAAATTTGCTTCCATGTTATTGGTACCAACGATTCTGTGTCTTCTCGCACCATTTTTCTTTTCGAAACAAAATTCAGTACAATTTTTTGAAAACTTCTGTGAATAACTTTGAGCAAAATTCTTGTTTTCTTCTGATATTTTTGTCGGTAGAATAAAACTGGATTTTCATGCTCAGAACTGTTCTGATTGCTGGAATGTTTTCAGGCAATGAAAAATAAGCATATTCGGAGAGCAAATCGCTCTGGCCTTGAATATTTCGGCAAGACGATGATAAAACGAATATGTAAAGGGTTACGAGATTATATGTAGTAGTACTTCGGCGAATGTTCCTCGCGTCGAGAAGTTGTACGCGTTTCACGTTTCGACGATAAACTTTCGTCAGCATAAGCGATATTATTCGTGACGATGCTCTGTCACGCTAGAGAACGACTTTGGCCTCGCTGAAGAAGTCGGATTATGGACCATGTTCTCGACCTGTGTCATCTGCACCGTATACCTTTGTTCCATACGTATTATTACGCCCCACACAATCACAATCTGCATGTAAATGTATATACACATGTGTCTTTCCCTACAAATTGTTCCAACTAAACTTTTTCAACATTTACTGACCGAAACAAGCTTTCAACAAGTTCTAAAAAAACGTCCATTCTCGTTCATTTAACTTCAGACATTTTCTGAACTTGTTACAGATTTCTGGTTCGACGTTCGTTATCGGAAAACAAAAATTTTTACTTCTTTTATGTTATCAAATATGCTCCATGAGCTTTCATCAATTTCCAACAAATGCGTCTTGACATTTCGATCAATTTTTCAAATGCAGCGTGAGGTCAAAGTAAAAAAAAAATCAATCAAACAAAGACAATACAAATTCGTTCAACTTTTCTGTAAGGAAAAGCTTTTGAGTAGCTTTTTCTGGTCATTTGAAAAAAATATTTATTAATAAAACTGAAAAAAATGAAGGAGTTGAAAAAATCTATTGAATTATGAATAAAAATGATTAATTTTGTAACCAACACCCGGTTATTTCGGTATAAAATAGAGTCCGTAAACAACCAAGCACTTCAACACGATTGTTAAAATTCTGCTTTGACGGAAGAGTTGACGATAAGCATCCGATCAAGTTGAACGATGACTTCGAGAGTCTCTCGTGAGGTCGTGACGAAAAAAGAGTAGAAGAGAGAAGTGAAGAGAGGCGTTATAGTGCAATGCACGACAAGCATCCCACTGAGATAATTAAGAGGAAAAGCACAATTAAATTTTGATTGTCTCTCGTATCAGCGTTTGATGCATGCCCCATCTCGGTTAAAGAGACAGACCGTGCTGCTTCAAACTCGTCATGCTTTAGTCGGCCGCCCCTTTTAGAAAACGCTGACAGGTTCGTTGTTAGTATAATGAGGTTCAGGTCCATAGACATGACGTTATAATTAAGTAGTGTCATTAGGTACAATGACATTATTATTAAGAAACGAAAGCATGGAAATACAGTTGCCATCATCATCATTTTTTTTTTTTTTATGGCTTCGTCATCATTCAATTTTGGAATTCATTTTTTATCAGTTTTCGACAAACAAATAACAATATTTCTGGACAAAAAAAGTGCGAATTGTTTTCGATGAATGTATAAAGATTCGAATGACGTTAAGATTCACTCAAATTGGTCAATCGAAAGGTCAATTCGTTGATGACTGGAGTGACAGTCAACAGACTAATTAGTCCAGAAAATTATGCCATTTTTTAATGAAATTATTCCAGGAATAAAAGCAAAAATCTGTGTAAAAGGCATCCGGCATCGACGTCGTTCTTACGATGGGCGATGAAAAATCGATGTCATTTATAAAATGAAGCGAAGTTGATACTTCGTGAGTTAGTGACAAATACGATATTCCTATTCGTGATATTACGACAAGAAAAATATAAAATGGTATCCAGTCTTTTTTTTCAGCAGCACACAATAAAGAATATACAAACCTGACAGGAAATAAAAAGGAAATCGTGTCTGGATTCGTGTACAAAGTTCTCATAAACTTTTGTATACCAACGAGTGTATTATACCAGGTCGAGTGGTAAAAAGCAGAAGGGGCTAGTTGATGTGGCTTCCCGTGACAAATGGCGCGAGTTACGACTTTTTACTTTCTACCGTTGCCGACAGATAGCGTCGAATAAACATCAATATATACGAAACGAGGAGACAGGAGAGATGCAGAAAAAAAATGTAGGGATGAGCAATTGGGTCGTCCAGCGGTTTTTTTTATGTCCGCTATATTATGCAACAGTCCCAACGGTGCCAGTCAGACTCTTACGGAATCGACATTCCCGTCAGAAATGAACCATTTTCAATTATTTTATGAGCCAAACAAAAGTACCGAATATTTTTCAAGTTTAATTCAAGGAAGAAGAAAAAAAATTATCATCGATACTGCAGCGCTGCAATTACATTAGAATCTAATTAAGAAGAATTCAAGAATAAATTCTAATTGTCAGGAATAAAAATAGTTTTGGCACAAAAATCGATAATTTTCGAAAAAAAAAAAAACAATACAAATCCTGAATAATTTCAGGCAGTAAAGACGCTGAGCTTTGAGTGTCCAAAGCTCTTGTCCAGCTCGGCGAATCTTGAGCTTTGTGAAATTTCTGAGATTTTGAGGATAAGATACAGTGTGAGTCTGAAAGAGGGAGAAATAGGAATAGGATTCCCCGTGAATTTTCCTTTGTGGGAGTTTGGACACTAGTGGAAAGCGCAGAGGGTAGACGAATCGTTACACAAAGCCGTAGAAAGAGAGAGAGAGAAAGAGAGTATAATTAAATTTGCGTGATACGGAGGGCGGTCTCTTTCATATATGAATCGTAGAGAAAACGAGAGGACTTGGGTGGGCGAACGTGAGAGGGATGTGGACGAGGAAAGAATGGGAGAGAAAAGAATGGAAGAGTCACATGGTAGGTCACAACGCGCCCGGAGCTTTGGTGCTTGCAATTAAAATCTTAGTCGGTTGGACTTTCGGACCGAGCAACTGCCGGAGTACAAATATATAACTTTAGCCTGTGTATTCTCACATAAATTTATATCTGTATTTTCGTAACTTGGCCTCGTTCGGATGGTTGGACGTACAGAGTTTCTTTCATACGCGACCGCAATGACGATAAATTTTTTTTTTTTAAATCTCTTGGAGCAGTTCCGGTGAGTTTTTTTTTTTCATCCGTGTACACAATAAGGCCGGAGAGCACGGTACAGATATATATCGAATGTGTCGACGCTCGTTATATTTTCTGCGTGTTCCTTCGGGACGAATTTCCATAATTTTTATTCAAAATAAACATCGTAATGAGAGTTAAAACGACGGCGACGCGCTTGGTGCGTAGCTTTCGCGGTCTCTGAGGTCAAGACGACTGGGGGAAAAGCCAGTAATTGGAGGAGTTACTCTTGAGCCACTCGCCGGTTTGTGCATCGATTACTGAGCGGGAAACAGTTTTATTCGAGTTTCTAATCAGGGGAGCTAACGACAAAATCAAGAGGAACGTTCCTGGCGGTATCGACGCAGGATTTTTACAGTTTCCCTGGGCCCTTGAGCCACTAAGATTCTGGGCTAACGACAAAATCAAGAGGAATGTTCCTGGTGGTATCAACGCAGGATTTTTACAGTTTCCCTGGGCCCTTGAGCCACTAAGATTCTGGGCTAACGACAAAATCAAGAGGAATGTTCCTGGTGGTATCAACGCAGGATTTTTACAGTTTCCCTGGGCCCTTGAGCCACTAAGATTCTAGGCTAACGACAAAATCAAGAGGAATGTTCCTGGCGGTATCGACGCAGGATTTTTACAGTTTCCCTGGGCCCTTGAGCCACTAAGATTCTGCGGGACATGAAATGGGGTCAGAATGACCGAACAGGCTCGTATAAACCAGTGAGAGATATACGTGAAAACATAAATAGAAAGTGATAAAGAAGGAACTTGAAATGAAATTGAAATAAAATGAATGATGGGCTTATTCGTTGTTTGGAATATTTTATTGACGTTGAAAGATGACTGTCAAAATGGGGCAAATATTTTCTCTTCTCGACGCAGTCTAGCGTCGGTGAATGTTGCTGTAAATGATAAAAGTTTGAAGGTAATGAAAATAATGAAAGAGAAAAGCTTACCATCGAAGTCAACGGTGCCAGATCCATCGGTGTCGATCTCAGCGATCATACCGTCCATCTGATCCGGTGTTATCTGATCGTCAAGGGCAGCGAGAATTTCGCGCAACGAGCTCGTCGGAATGTAGCCATTGCCCTCCTTGTCGTAAAGACGAAAAGCTTCCTTGAGCTCCTTTTGCAACGCCTCGTCATCTTCCTCCTGGAAGTGGGTCGCAACCCGATAAAACGAGTCGAAATTCAGCACGCCGCTGCCTAGAATTTCAAATGGAAGAAAAAAACAAGAAGAAATTGACGACGTTGTACAATTTCGTTTCTATTGAGTATTAATCGTTCTTCGTTTTTCGCAGGCTTATATAGAAAAAAGATCCAGGAGTTGGTTGAATTTGAGAAAAACGTTTTGATCAATCTTTGGCATCGAAATCATTTTTTTTTTCGAATCTTCAATCGTTGAAATTTCGTTGGCTCTGTTGCTGACATTTTTATCGGACTCTAAAGACCCTGCGAGTCTCTGACGAAGCTATTTGCGTAGGTCGTCGGATGAAAGCATGAAATTAATTCACCACAAAATACACACGGAGAATGTGTGTCCCTGTATTCAATAATATTCTGTCTTTCCCATATTCCAGCTCCCCTTCAACATCGATAATTGCATTCAAAATTTGATCTCCGATTTTGGTACGCTATACCATCTGCTCTTACCGGTTTAAACCAAACACGAATAAATATAGTACACGTGAAGTACCTTGCATTGTCACGTGCGAAATTTATACGAGAGAAAAGGGATTAAATCTGAATCAACTCCCGAAGGCCATTGATCGGGCGAACCTCACTCAAGCCTTGATGGAAACGACGTGTTTAGAATAATAATGCGAGCTTTAAAGAGCTTAAAACGTTCGGTGCACTTAAACTTTGACGCAGAGGCGAACACAGGATATTCGAAAACTTCATAGAAATTCTCTCATTATAACCAACGAGCAGCTGATGCTCATGAAGATAATTTAGTACAATTGAAAACAAAACGATTCACGATCCTTTCGATTCAAACAAACTAAGAAAATAGTTGAATCGAAGCAAATAGCAAGGCCCTGAAATTCCAGACACCTAAGTCAGTACACATCCTCCGATAGAGTTTCATTTCAGTATCTCCGAATGAGTGCAATTCTCTGCTTTTGTATATTGTTTCGAACAACGAAATTGAATTGACTAATTTCTTGAGTCAACAGACAATAAAGAAAAAAATGAGAACTGGCCTAAAAACAGAACTCGAATATCGTGGAACCTCAAAGACTGGCGTTAATAGCTGATAATCCAGGTGCATAACAAAGGCGACCAGGATTAGAGACTTTCGTTTCGATCCCACGGTTAATAGCATGGGAGAATCCATAGCTGTCATAATAGAGACCTTTTGTCCTGGGATATCGAATAGAAGGGTGGACCTTCTAGTTCGAAGCTTTGGATCTCTATACTAATTTATAAGGGAGTTCGGAAGTTAACCGATCACAGGAGAGTTGAATAGGGTTGTACCAGGGTTCCGTGAGTCTGCTTACCGAGGCAGGCTATTGCAGCGTGTCTTGTATACAAGGATTCGGGTGCTGTATTCCGAGACTGTGTGTGGATTCGAGTGCATCAGCTCGCGCAGTCTGCCTACGCGTTTGCTTCACCCTGAAGCAATGCACACCCTAAAATACAGACATTGGAATAGAGATGCCAAACAAAAGGGCTTGAAGGGTTGAACCCACGCGTAAATTCAACACCGGAGTTACGCTCTTTTGTTTCACATAACCGACTCCCTATATATACTTCATCTCGTTATATCAGCTAACGAGAATCTCTGCAGAACGCCAAGAGCTCCCGCACTCCGCTTGCCAGCCCAATATGTTAACCCTGGAACCTCAGCGTTTGTCTCACACCTCTTCGCCCTCCACTCTCCCTCTTTCTATCTCTAACTCTCTATATCATCGATAATATTGGTCTCTCGTTACGCCAGACTTGCCTGATTCGTTCGAGCGTGGCTGCGAAATTGGTTGCAGACGTGTTTCTACCTTGTTCCACAACCCTCCATATTCTTCCCCATGTAATATACATGATTTTCCTTCATCCTTCCCCATTCGTTTTTATAGACGTCAAAACTAATTATACGTCGCAACAAACACGTAACGTGTACTCGACTCAAACTCAACGAAACTCTGAGATGTTTGTTTCACTAAAAAATTAACTTTTCGTTGTAAATCATCGAAGAATCTCCAATCAAAATCAATCTGTACATCATTTTTGTGTTGATCGATGAAAATTTGACGATTTTATCAACTCGAGTTCCAAACCACATTTTATTTTATTGAAGGAGATTATTAATCGTGAATTCGGTGAACGAGTATGCTGGAATCGTAAAAATATTCCATAACTGGGCTCTAATCTTTTGGATCTTTGTAGAGCATTTTCAGAACATCATCCAGAGAGTTCTCTCGCTTGTATTTAATAGTTGTATTCGTATTTAATGTGCATTTCAAAATGGAAGTGATTCGGTACAAGCGAAATGCATCCTAATTATTGTAAACGTGCTTGTGCATGGATCGAGCTACCGTTTAAATGCCAAATATTTATACATACTTGCATTAACGTGTGTATGTACATGAGCCAGGTGCACTAAACCAGCCTGCATTTCGGCTCTTTCTCTCTCGAGAAACAACCTTTTCAATTTATGTAGAACCAACGCATAAGCAAAGCTCGCATTATTATATGCCATGAATTACACCGATTCGGTGCTTCCACATACGTTTACGAAGCAGCAACCTGCGCCCTCAAATTTATGCCCTGATACTCTCGCGCCCATAAGTGGACTCTTCAATCCTGCCAAAATATATTTGACCTTTGAACAACGCTTCAAGCCAATTTTAACGCAAAAGTGGGTGCCTCGAGTTGGAGAAGCGAATCAATGATTAACCGTATGCCCCTCGTACCTCAATTTTCCAATTACACGAACCAACAATTATTTTACAACATTTTCAAACGAATTTACATTTTTTTGATACATCAGGCACCAGAAAAATGAATGAGACAGACAACAATTAAAATTAGTGAAACTTTGAGATCGAATCGGATACAAAATGAAAAATGGCAGTTGATTTCTCGCCCAAAATCGGTCGAATCGATTTCCAATGTCGACTTCAACGAAAGCACAAAACTTTTCTTCTTTTTTCAGCCCAATTTACCCACTCGGCAGCTTTATAGTTATCGGAGTCTCGTCAATGATGGAAAATCGTGTAAATTTACTCTGTTAATAAAATAACTCCGGAACGTTGGCTGGAAAAAATAAAAAACGTTTTCCCCTGCGGCTGTTAATCGATCAGACATCGCGGAGTCTGTGGCACATGTAATGCATTATTTATTCAACGCAGTGGCAATCAAATTTTCTAATTAACGAGACCACCGGAAAAAAAAAAAAAAAACATCTCGATGACCGAAAATCTTTGATCAAATTGCTTTTTACACTGAGATCAAACGTTCGAAATTCATGCTCATCTCGATTTTCAAACCCAAAGAAGTCGTTTTTTTTTCAACTAGAAACAACGTTTCACCGCACAGATCGGTGTACGTAAGCCGTATTTCATGATTTATTTGGCCCATCTGCACGTCAAATCGATAAGATTCGATCGAATTGAAGCGCGCACGTGCACGGCAAACTCCTATTGTATTAACTCGATAGCAGCTGCGACAGGAATGTATGAATTTCTACAATATCACCTTGAAACGCATAATACATGAACTGAGCTCCGATAGCCCGATCGCCTTCCGAACAATAATTGCGTGTGTCGAAGGCAATTTACTATTTAATAAGAAAAAAAAATCGAAGGAACAGAAAACCTACGAATTTCCAGCTTGAAGAAATGATTTTCTCGAGGAAAAATTGTTCGGTTTCTTATTCTTAGGAGTAAAACAACAACAAAATTAAACTTACCATCTTCGTCCTCTTTTTGAAGAAGAACTTCGAGTTCCTGATCGTCAAAAGTGTGGCCAAGGGTGTTCAGGATAGTTCTTACTTTTTCCTTTTCGATTCTACCGGCCTTGGTCGAGTCGAACATGGAGAAAGCTCTCCTGAGCACTGAAAAATAAGACCAAAAACATTGTGACGAAAGATCTGGAGCGTCTTCAGTTCGTCAGATACGTTTTTATCATTTTGATTTTTACGAAAACGCACGAACATTTGGAAAACTGGATTCACGAGCTCGCAGAGACACACACGGGCTATAATCGATTAAAGGCAGAGATACATCGAGAAATGTGAGTGGGAAGTAGCAGCGGAGCATCGATGGCAAAAGCAATGCATCAATAAATACACATCGTTCGGAGAGTCGTATATACACACACGATTCGATGTTTGTTTATCGAAACAGGGAATTCTGGCATTTCTGCTAAAGTCGTACGAGTGCGTGCGTGGTGAAATTTCATTATAAAATTCGCTCGAAAAAGCCTTTTGAGATTTATTTCGCAAAGAAAGAAAAAAAAATGGGCCAATCCTTGTTGATGTGTTTACAAGTATTTTTCAACTGGTCGAAAGTAGTTCAATTTCTTTTTTTTTTTTCAATTTTCGCATAGCTTTTTGCAATTCGATATTATACTCGAGATCCAAGACGGAAGAGCAAATACCGAACGATCGTGCCATTTTTCTACTTCCAATCGTCGAACGACAAAATATATAAACATATTTCTGTATATTGACAGTTCAGTGGAGCCAATTTTCTTGCAAATACAAATAGTCGAAGTCTCGAGTGGGTCAAACTCATTCTCTTTTAGACTATTTTTCAACTTTCAGTAGTTTCCTCTCTCTCTCTCTCTCTCTCTCGTCAAACGACCCGCTAAAAAATATGACGTTCTTATTCTTCTGTTTTATTTCTCATCTCGAAAGCCAGTAATCCTCACAGTTACTGTCACTCAACTAGCACAAAATCATGATGGCTCCCTGAAACGATGAATTCCAGTTGTCTCTCGCGGATCACATAAAACGCATCACACACGAAGTAACATTTGGGAAGCAACGATCCTTCGTCGATCGTCCCATAACTGTATACCCGAGACCTCCATAAAAGACACGAGCCAACGATCCACCTCGTGCACTCGATGGTCTCGTGTAAGCATTTCTTCCCCCTTTTTTACAACCCAAATAAACGTATGCAAGCTGAAGTATCGCAGCAAAAAAAAAAACACCGCGAGTATATTTTTATACAGGCTTTTTTACATTTCATTCAGATTTCTTCAGGACACTATTGAATTCAGATTTTCGTTTGTGAAAAAGAAAAAAAAAGACGCAATATCGAATCGATTCTGTCGATGAGTTTCAATTCCTTAAAAAATGTGAATTCGTCACCGAAAATCCGAGCACTTTCTACCCACGATTTGATGCAATTTCCGTTTATAAAAAAGTACGAAATTCTTGAAAAATTGGACAGTCGATTTGATTCACTTGATTACAGGCAGAAATAGAAAAATATTTTGAATCAAGTTACTAAAAAATTGGCCGATTTCAGTCGAATACGTAATTACAGGATTGCTGATATGCCCCCACCAATCTTATTTCACATTCAAGTTGGAAAAAAAAAAAAAAAAATCTCATCACTTTATTTGCTCGGTTTATGGCTTCCAGAGCAGAATTGCAAGAGCTCGACTGTTCTCGTGTGCACGTTTTTTGCTCGTGCTATAATCGAGGATTTATTTCATTCTGTTTATATAAATTGCCACTTATGCTAGACAAATGGAAGTTTTTCTTGCTCAGATATGGCCACGATCACATACAATACATCAGGAAAAATTTCTCCATTGACCCAGATTCAGGCGAGGTGACCTTAAGCATGAAACTTTAGCGCCTGGATCGAGATCGTCGACGCCTAATCCATGTACAAGAAAACTTAAATGCTGTTGAGATACGCATGCTTATGTAAACCAAGAAGAAAGCAGAGAGTTGTGCAGAAAAAAAATTTGATCGCAAACAACTTAAAATGCATTTCATCACGCCCAATTAGTGGATTTAGAAAGAAAAAAAAAGTCGCATTTTCACTAAATCGAATTTGTGACCAATGCATCTAGCAACCCGAAACCCGATCGAGTGGTGATGTTTCGAGTTGATTGCCGCTCGCTAATCGAGGGCTCTAATCGTGCTGAAAAGTTTCCCAGCCTGCAAGTCACTTTCAGCTATTCAACGACAATTGCAACGTGTAACGTATATATGGATTCGTAAATGTATGTGTGCGTGTGTTTGTGTGTTATCTGAGTGTGTACAGGAAAGCTATCAAACGGCACGATCGATTGAAACGTTATATTCCACCCTCGTCTCACGTGACGCCTGTACATCGAACTCGCAACTATGAATATCGAATAACGTACCTGTCGACAGTCATTGACACACTTCACGAGCCACCGGTCACACGTAGCAAGCAAAGTGAAAATGAGAAAAAGCACTTTTTTTCAAACGAAATTATCGAAAAAACGTTGGAAAATTTGGAAAAGTTTGAAGAAAACAAAACAAAAAGATTCATGCGTCCGGTAATTAGATCGACGTCTTTTATTCATTTTTTTTCCTTTCTTTTTTCTACTTACTCTGAACTTGTTCGTCATCCTGAAACAAGCAAACACAAACATTAGTTCACCGAATATTTTCCTTCGAGTAATATCAAACGATCGAAACAATATTTTGACGATTATCACGCAATGTGAAATAATTATGAACACGAGACGATGACTCTTTGGAGTTTTACCCGATTTAGAGTTATTTCGAACTTTTTTTTAAACTTCACACAGCTCGTAGCTTGCACGACCTCAAAGCAATTGTCGGATTAACGATCGTGACGATCAATTCAATCGAGGATGAATGAGTATACGTAAAAACGTTTATCGAAACTAACCATTTTGTCTGGGAAGGGTGGTTTGTAAGAGTTCTGCCGGACTCTGGAGTGTCTTACACTAACGGGATTTTGAGCTTGGCATAACTTTTATAACCGACCCCAAAAATCCTCCTCCACCTCTCTCGCGCGATTCCCGTGAAAATATATCCACACCGACTCATCCCCGCTTCTCCGGAGATTTTTCTCTCTCTCTCTCTCTCTCTCTCTTTGCTCCTCTCCTTTTATCTCGTTCTCTCTCATTCTCTTTCTCGTGATTTTGTCACGGCTGCGTATGTATTGTGCGTGAATGTGGTCAAACGAGAGTATAACTCGGGCAGGGGAGCGTCTCCAGAGCTATAATGCTGCAGGCTCGCGTGAAAACGTCAACCAATGAGAAAGACCGAAAGCTCCACAGCTCCGATTCGTGTGAACCGAGAAGATTTAGCAGAGATAAACTTGCGAAGAGTCGGAAGACACACGACGCTAGAGAAACCGCGCGGAGTGAGAGATATCAGAGGAGAGAAAATATCACACGCATACTGTGCGAGAAGCAGGCCTCGTGGGCGCACATGACCACGTGCCGTTTTCGGAAGACGCAAAATATATACAGGAGCAGGCGTTTTATTTACGCGAAACTTGGAAAAAGGAAAGAGGCAAAAACGGCAAAAGATCGAGGAAGACGCGGGGCGATAGCCGATAAAAAAAAAATCCAGCAAAATCGGTTATAACGATCAGTGGAAATGGGGAAAAACGCTGTAGAAGATTGTGCGATAAAAAAAAATTATGACAGAAGAGAAAACGCATCTTTAGTCCCGAGGAATTTCACTAAACGCCCGACGCGATAGCGGGGATCGGAGAAACCAACGAGTTTGAAAAAACAAAAAAAAACACCGTAAGATTTTCATGATGGGGAAAATGAAAAAATAGATCGTAAAACTGTACGCTGGAGAAGAAAAAAAATCAGTAATAATAATAATAAGAAAACGAAAGAGCTTGATATTCTGGCTGGCTAGACGTTATGAGCCATTTCCTTTTGTTACTCGGGCGAGTAGCATCGTTCCGGAAGTCTTAAGCCAAGAGTGGAATGAACGACGCGCGAGAAAAACGAATGTATAGCCGAGAGGTTTGTTCACGAGAATCTTCGCTTTGATGCAAACCTCGGAGATGTTTTTTCGTTCAAATTTGGAAAAAAAAAGCGAGGAAGGGGGGAGGGGGAATAAAAATCCTTGGGAAAAGCGAGAGACGAAAAAACGTTTACTCAGAGTTTAGAATGTGTGTTACTTCCTTAAGTATCCATATCTATATTTGGAATAAAATAAAATAGATAGAAGCGCACATCTTTATTCTCGGAAATAGTGTTTGCATAAGAAATTAACGGTGAAAACGTTGTAGTAGTTGAGGACAGCTGGCTCGCGGCGCTCTTCTCCTCAATCCTTTCCTAAAACTTTTCCATAACTTTTCTCCATTTCTTCTCTCCGAACAACTGCTTTTTTTGTTTTTTTTTTTCCTACATAACTTTTTCAGTAGCCGCGCGCACCAGTTTGTTAAAAATTGTGCAC
Source organism: Campoplex capitator (assembly GCA_037576405.1). Taxonomy (NCBI): domain Eukaryota; kingdom Metazoa; phylum Arthropoda; class Insecta; order Hymenoptera; family Ichneumonidae; genus Campoplex; species Campoplex capitator. The sequence continues at coordinate 12,229,154 of JARBWI010000002.1, read as the reverse complement.
TTTCAAGGTGGCTTCGTTTCAGATTTGTCAACGTGGACTCTTTTCTCAAATGTTTTTTATTTTGGCCTCGATCTCGTCGAAACGCATTGTTACGACAGAGCGAGGTGGCGAAGATTCTCCCCGATGACAGAAGAAACCATGCCAGGTGGATGGAACACGTAACGGTCCAATATTCGTTGGACTTTGGACAAATTTCGTGCTGTACAATCGCCCTCGAGATGTTTCGTCGTTATGTTTATACAGTTCGAACATAACAAACTGGCGGATACGAAGGGCCAAAAATAGTTGAAAAAAAAAAATGTCTAGTTCATTCGATTGTCTCGACAAGTTTCTAATGGATCATGACTGCATCGTAAATTACACGTTCGTGTGTGTGTGTCTGTTGATTCGTTCCAAACATTCTCGGGACAGCCTCCCACGAAAGAGCTTGGAAGATCGAAAGAAGCAAAGCTTCGAGAGTTTTGGATCAGTGGTGGGAGAGAAGAGAGAATGAGAGAGTGAGGGAGGAAGAGGGGAGAGAGAGAGAGAGAGAGAGAGATAGAAGTGAATAGCTATTTCAAAACATTCCAGAGACTATGATACTGCTGCTTTCCATGCGCGACTACGCCTTCGCTGGCTCGGCTCTGCCCGGATATTCCTGATTCTTTTCATCGTTCGGACTCAGAGAGAGGGAGGGAAGAAATCTTAGAAATATACAGAGCGTTCCAGACTTTAATTTCCAGCTCAAGAGTGAAATTAAGTCAAGAATTTGTAAAGAGAAGAGTCTTCGAGTATCTTTTTTTTCCTCTGCTCCACCGTTGATGTCACGTTGACGAATCAATGCACATCATCTACGACGTGCCCGATTGACTGTAACTAATTCAATTATCTCGGTCTGACGGTCCATCAGAGAAAAAAGATGGCTGAAGACTTCCCCTGCCAAAACATCGATCTTTAGTCAACCCCTGAGCGTTACACGCGACTCAAACTGAATCCTGATCGAAAATGCCATGCTCCTGGATCATGGTCCACAAAAAAGAACACCAGAGGTGAACTCAATACCACGAAAGAGCCGTCATGTTCGTGCTAAAAACCCGCGCCGCACCGCCTTCTTATATTGCCTGCTCGGTAGACACACGGTAACTCCCCACAGAGCGCGCAGAAAACGATCTTGCTTCAACGCTACCAGCTACTACCACCAAGTACAGCATCACGTTTCCCAAGTTGATGCTTCGTTGGAGCATTTCGTGTGAGCAATATGATCGTTTAATAGTCATACTTGAAGCGATCCTGTTTCGAGGTAGAACAGGCGAAAGTTGTAATTGTATGGAGCAGCTCGGAACAGATGGCACGAACGTTTTTATTTATCTTTCTTTAATGGCCTGTTCCCATTAAAAATCGTATTGTACCTGGATATATATGAAACGTGCAATTAAGTCAATTCTCTCATAATTCCGTACAATTAAGATAAAAAGTTGGTGGATTCCCTTATGAATTCATATTGCCAATAGAATTTCCATAACTGCTCGGTCTCTTTGAATAAAATTATTCAAAATTCGCCAACCGTATACATGATCAGAAGGAATCATTTCTACGAATATAAATCATTGAGCAGGCTGAATTAACAATTGCTGTGCAGAAGCGACTTTTATTTCGCACTTATAATTGGAATATTTCATCGTGATTGTTAAAAAACGATTTCTCAAAACGTTCGCGAGGGACCTGAAGAGATAGAGAATGGATGGAGGCTCGATGAGAAAAGCGCGAAATTGTGGAAACTGAATAATTTGGCACGAGAGCCAAGAAAGCCGCGATCCTGACGTTCCTGGCCGCGAGAGCTGTCCCGCTAACACGGTGCATGTGCCACTGTTAACAGAAGTCATTCTGTGTCTTATGCTTTGGTATACACACGTGTATACCGATATAGTCTTTATGACAATCGCATATACATGGGTATTTGAGTTTACGGTACATATTATATGGGATAAAGCAACGGAGAGAAGGAAACGGAAGCTTAAATGTCGTTTCATTAACCCCGAGAACGTTGGAGTGCATTATAACGAGCCAAGAACTACGTTTGCGGTTCGATGTTACGTTCTCGTGTGCCGGTGAATCCGGCCTGTTTAAACCGATTCGATCGTTATTTCCCAAGAGACTTCCTTCACCCATTTTCACCCTTATTCAAGCCTCTCAGCCCCCTCCCCCCTATTCCTCCACCACTCTTTGACAACCAAGCCACGAAACATGCATATTATATCCTCTCGAATGTCACGAGAAAGGAAGGAGGAAGGTTAATTCTCAGATGGCCCTGCGAGAGCTGCGCACTCTTCGGTTGCATCAAATTAGCACGAGAATTCTACTGATTAATGGCTCATCGGTAATTCATACTGTATATAGCAACTTCCCTTAACCCTCATCCTCCTACTTTGAAGCCTCGCCTTGCACGAAATATATAATATGGACTTTCGACAAGATGAACTTCCTTGCGTAAATCATTCTCTGAATTCGTGAGCCCTGCTACTTCACTCCCTCCCACGATCATTCTTGCCACTTCCGCTTTAACTTCCTCCGGCGTATTACAAAAATTAATCGTGCCTCATGAGACTCCTCTGCGAATATCCTTCGGATGAGAATCCAAGTATTTTCTTCTCATTCATTTATTCCTGCTGACGAGAACAGCTGAATTTCTGCTTCGAATCAAATGGCAACTTATCGCGATAGTGATGAACTGTGATGAGAATCACGTTTTTTACCAAATATCCATTTCAGTGTTTGTTATCAGAACAAAATCTCTGATTTCCGATCGAGTGAGCTTCGTATTGTTTAATATTTAGCCACCAAATCCGATATACTGTATTTCAGCATCACGCTGTTCTCGTGGAAGGGTTGCTTCGCGACTTCCAGCCCTGAATTTCATGCTATCTGCTCGGTTCAATCGACTATATTGCAAAATACTGCAGTCAATTTGTGCACACGGGCAATTTGAAAACGCGATTAAAAATGAGAGTACAATAAAATTGTACGATTCTCGATTGCACTTTATCAGATGCTAACTATTCGTCCGGACGAGCCCAAGCTTCCGGGGTCTCCGATCACTTTCCAGAGGGAGGTTTTTCCTCCAAATTGAATGAATTCAAAAAATGTATCGATCCAAAAAATTTGGTGGAAAAAAAAAAATTCGTACTTTCATAAAAAAACAGAGCACTAACGTCGTTCGTACGCTCATTTATTACCACGAAGAGCATCCTTTCGTTTAGCATTTTTAATGACAATTTTTTATTCAAATGGAGAGCTGCAATTGTGCCTAATCAGCTGACATTCGTAAGGATAAATGGGACAACAGGAAAGAAGGCTTTTGTCAAGCTCCAACGAATGGTATGAAGGATTTGTTCGTTACTGGTAAATCCAAGGCCCTGGAGAGTCCATATTCATTCGTGTTGGGAGATAGAATAAAGCGTACGAATAGCATGCGATAATGCCTGTTGGGTAAAAGTTGAATAATCATACCAACAGAACGTGCGCTGTCCAGGGACTCGGAGAGATTAAAAAGTGAAAAAAAAATTCTGTTGGAAAAAGAGAAGAAATTGAAATGAAAAAATATTCTCTCATTGTTCGTGGTCGACGCGTACTTTTATTCTTTACGGAATGTCACAATGAGGCTCGATAAGACAAACCTCGGTGTCCATTGAGCTCCACGCTGCTCATTCGCTTCCCCTCTACCTTCTTTTGCCACCCACCAACGAAGAGGCAATTCCTGTATCATATCGTCATAATCAGAGGAAAAATATTCCTCGGAAAACTTGTCCAATAAACCTCCGAACTAATATTCACGTCGCGACCAAGTTAGATGACTGACAGAGAGATTGGAACATCGAAAATTGTGCTCGTGAATATTCATGCATCAGGGGAGGGGCAAAAGCTCCCAAGGATGTGGTCCAGTTCAGTCAGTTACGGAACTCGTTCCACTTTGCATAAAAGATCATACATTCGAGATGAATGTATGGAGACGAACGCTCGGAGGAACATCGCGCAATATGGATAAATCCATCGATCATCAAGATTCCACGTCACACGCGTCACACGTATCTTGTATCATATCTATCCTGACAATATTTCATCTCGATGCTGACAAGGATAAATATCATCGAAAATGAATAAAATAGACTCTGTAAAAAGTGTTCTTTCTTGATAACTCCTTCTCGCGATAACTCGTCGAATGATTTTCCGATGTTATCAGACCCGAAGCATCGGTCTTTGCTCTTGGGTTTTGCACACGAAATAAAACGCAGATCGGGTAGCGATTGTATTGCGACTTTGTGAAAAGCTTCTCTCTGAGAATTTTCATTGGTGTTCAACCGGTAAAAACCATAGAAAAATGTAATTTTTTTTTTTTCTCTATTCGAAAAGTTCTTGACAGGTTTTTCAAAGACACTGATGAGACCTCGAGTAAGAACTTGTGTCATTTCGTCTCATCTTGATGACTCGAATTCGGTTTCTCTGATGTTGTCACTTCTGTCAGAAATACTTTTTTCTATTTTAAATGATCGTTTCTATGAAAGAAAAATTCTCGTCAATAAGCACAAAAGTGACAGTTTTCTAGGATGTAGTTTATTTTTTGTACTCTTATAGCTGTCGCTGTAGGTGGAGCAATAAAATATTTTTCTTGCGATGATCGATGAGCATGAAATGTTGTGGATCAATTAAAATTTCTTCGCCTCTTTTTATACATCGAAATGTCAGGAAATTGATGATGCCATAAAGATAATAACTAGCCAGGAATTTCTGCGGTGGCATCAATCATAAAATACCTTTTCGAACTGGTCAGCTCTTTCAGCGAATCGTAAATTCACGAAAGTCTGCCCTTTATTTGCTTGTACATATTTACCAGCGAATTGCGTCGAGCCATTTTTGTTGATGTGACTGTAGTATATTGAAACGTATAGATATACACCACGTAGACTTTCAGGTTGCATACGGTTTTGTCAAGTCGAACGTACTCGAAAAATCCTCGAAATCTGAGAGCCCCCTCTGGATGGTACATCAGCTTTTGATCATTTGGGCGGGAATTCAACGAGAGCGAGTTTTGTCGTTTGGTGCTCACACGCCCAACGTCAGCTAAAACTTGAGGTTTTTTTTGTTTTTTTTTATTTTCGGTGGCACGAGAGTTTAACGAACGATGCACAGAAATGCTGGAAATCACTACTGGGTACCGAAAAATTCTTCGTCTCTGTGCACGCGTTCAGAATTTGCTCGTCGGAGCACAAAAAATTCTACGAAATAAAATCGTCCACGAATATCGAGCATATTTACGGCGAATTTTTTTTTTTTTTCTCTCTCTCTTTTTCGCTCTTTTTCATTCACATTTTTTCTGGATGGATTATGATACATAGAGACACTTTTTCGTACGAGTATTTTCGGCCAGATTTAAAGAAGAGATTAAATACGCTCCGGGAACTTTTTCAAACCGCAGATATTATCGGGAATTTAGTTTTTATATCGGTAAATCCATTAAGAACTCGCATGTACGCAGATGCTCTAAAAACTGTAACGCCCAGCAAAATTTAACATTCGCGATGGGAAAGTTTCTCGTGAGAACGAAGGAGATGCAAGGGCATAGAAAAAGACGGGAGAGAGAGAGAGAGAGACGCGAGGAGGAAGAGAAAAGGGGTAAGCGAAGCTCAGTGTTCACAAGCTGCAATCGCTGATGCCCCAGTTTCTCCTTCACAGGCTTTTACCATACTCGGAATCCACACCTTCGATATTCTCTGAGACGAAAATTGCAAGATGGGACACTCGCAGATTAACTCGATCTTTTACCTCGCTTTTCAGACTTCGTTTTCTTTTTTTTCTCTCTCCCTCTCTCTCTTCGATCTATTCTATTTTTTTTTCAGTAACGATTCCAAATATTCGGCACGAAGTATCGAAATTTACAAACGACAATTTGTAACTTTTCGATTATATTCAATTCCCCTGTTCACCAATTTCATCTAAATCCAATTATATATCCTGAACATAAAAACTGGCATGATGCATCTTTTCTCTTTTTGAAAACATTCTTATTCGCTGATGAATAGTGCACGAAGTTATGAAAATCTTTTCTTGCATAAATAACTGAGAGCATGGATGCGATTCAAGAATTTGTCCAAGCTGTCAATAGGTTTTCAGATTTTTTTTTCATCTTTTTCCATCACTACACTTTTTTTTTATTACCATTTCGATCCGAGAGTCAAATACAAAATGAGTCCACGAGAAGAGATTTAATTAGGTTGCATCTAAATTTGAATAATACAAAATCGAATCGAAATATTTGCAGGCTAAAAGTTTAGACCAAAAGTTTCGAGTCCTTATAAATAATTCGAGCTTGAAATCCGCTTGAAGAATTCGCCGCCATTACGAGATAGTTGCAGCAAAAAAGGATGTCAAAATCGTCGTTTTTAATTGCTCATTTTTGTTTCTGGATCGGCGTAGGCTCGCAACAAACCTGCGGATGGCGTTGGTCACGTGAATCAGAAAGGTGCGAGCGGCCAAAAAGCTCCGGTCGGAGGGCAGAAAGGTGCGCCAGGTGCGAAAGGCGCTGCCAAACCGGCACAAAAACCATCCGCTCAGAAGGGTCAGGTCAAGGTAACGCCGAAAGCTGCCTCGGTCAAAACCGGCAAGAACAAGAAAAAGGGACAGAGACAACAGTACGACCTCATCGTCACGATCAATTTGGTGAGTTTTACTAATCCGTATACAACTTTTTTCTCATTAAAACTTCACATTTTAATGACACAAGTGTTAATCAGGTCAAGACAGATGATCGAAACGATTACGAATTCTGAGCTTTTTCGGTTTTTCTTTCGATCGGCTTCTTACAGAGCCAAAATCAAGTGGTTGCTTAACTGAGCTTTAAGGGGCAGGGGAGGAGGGTCTTGGAGGTAAAAATAACGATTTTTTGACATTTTTTTAAGAGAACATGGCTAATGCAAGTTTACTTACATGATTGGTGCATGATTAAGTAACGTCTGAAGAATATTGTGTTAAATTTTCATTGAAAAATATAAAGAATTAAGCCAATGGCAGCAAATCTTCGCAGGAGCCTCGAAAAAAAAAAGTTGTTTTGCGGTGTACCGCATAACTCAACACTGGATTATCTGAAATCAAAAAACCAAAGTTTTTTCATTAGTTTATGAGTTTCTCTAGGTAGCAACGATGAGTTTTTTTTGTAATTTTTTTATTTTTGGTAACACTCGGGAGTGAAAATATCGATTGTCGAGTAAAAATTAGCCAACTGTTATTGTAAAATAAATAATTATTTAAAATGGTATATTTCGATATTTTTAATGAACTGCTAAAGAAATATCGAAAATAATATAATTTTTGAGTTTTCGGGCACGAAAATGGTCGTTTTTTAAAAATTTTTTTCAATCAAATAAACACATCGATGTTGGATCAAAAGATCGAAACGATTCGACGGTTTTTCAAGTACGCTAATGATCTCAGAACGAATTATCCCCATAACGAGGCGCGAGCACGCATCGAGTCTACGATAACTTGGCAAAGCATCGTTTTTTTGTTCTCGAACAATTGTCGCGAGGTATTCTATTGCGCATGTAACATCTTGGCAATCGTCGCCGTTGAGGAATTTCGTAACGGGCTCAAGAAAAAGCGCGAAGCGATGTAGAAGGCGCTCAACGTCGAATGATTCGACGAATTATTTTATTTTTATTTCGTACATAACATTTTAAACTGCGAGCAGATATTTTTTTTTTTATATTTTATTTTGGAAACAGTTACGCAAGGTAGAAAAATATTTTTGCTGTCTCGTGTCACGCGCAGTAATTAATGACTGAAAATTAGAAGCTCGAAAAATTAGAATCGTCGATTCGCAATAGAAACTTTTTGGGGATTGAGTCATCGAAAAAGTTTATTGCTGTCCAATCATTCAGCGCACTTGACTTTGATCGAATGATAAAAACAAACTAGTTCTATTATCGACGTCGAAAAGAGCTGATGCAGCGAGCACTTTGTCGAGAGGAAAAAAAAACAAATGAAAAATAGGTAAAAAGCATTAGAAAGAGAAACTCAGAAATTGAATTTCGAGGAAAGAAAAAAAAGGCGGCTCGGACGCAAGGCCACAAATTCCTGCGGTCCCGGTGATGATCTTCAAGGCCGTTCAGCACGATGATCGGTTCGTCTTCTTACGAGCTATAATAATTATGAATATAGATATATATCGAGCGTGTGTAGATGTACAAAATCTTCGAATATACAGTCGTTCCAAACGGCGACGGGAGACTTTTGCGTCGCGACGCACTTCTAGAAATAGATGCCGCACGCTTTCCTGGATTGTGGGTGGCATACACGGACACCGCGTCGTTTCCCCTGCCCGGCGACACACATATCTTTCCCCGGGATCCGGGTTTTCGGTTCAAACATCGAAACGAGCCGGATATATATATGTATATACATGGTCCCAACAAAAAGAATCGGAATCAAAAGAGAATTGACAAAAAACGTATGAATTTTCCAGAGCAGCGAGACAGAGGCTCCCTGCACTGCATTTAAATTCCATCAGTAGTTCGGTCGACGTCGTATCTCGGACTTGAAAAAGTTTGATTATGCTTCGAGGATCGTTCCTATCAATATTTTTTTATTTTTTTTATTTATCCAACTTCCTCCAAGTCTTTGTTTTTATTGATTCGACTTTTCGATGAATTCTTTTCAACCGAATCAAATCGAAAGTCATATCCGATGATTCATAACTGCTCTCTTTGCTCCTATTGGAAAAGTGGTCTGGTAGAAATTGATTGGATTTATAATTCGTAAGGAAATCAACCGCGTGCTGATTTTTCAGAATCGATCTCTTTGGATAGAGAAGGAAAAAGACCAGTACAGATTATCCTTGAAAGAGAACTCGTTCGTTTAAAATGTGACCCACTTAGTTGGACTGCGGCAATGATCAATCGATAGGTCCTTAGCACTCTTTGCGACTGGTGTTGGTGAAACCAGTACCGAGGCAGCAACGTCTGGTTTTCTAGTTTGTTTTTTTTATTGATTTTTCAATTTTTTTTTTTAATGGAGTGTTTCTTCTGACTTGACGAATCTTAATCGATCGCATCGAATAGTGGAAATGTTGTGTCTACTGTTGAAATAATTCGGTGAAGAAAAAAATTTGAGAGTCCGCAATACGTCGCCTCTTCGCAGAGAGAACAAAACGCAACGACGAAAGCTCTTCTTTTTTTAATCTCAACTTGTCTCTCTTTCTTTTTCTCTCGGGGCCAACGGGTGAGAGAGCCAATCATATCAAATATCTAGCGAGAGTTAAAAACGGATGAAGGTCGGCGCGTTGAACGACCGTCGACATTTTTCTGCCACTCAGTGACAACTCTCCTCTTTCAATTTAACTAACGATCATCCTTTAACCCTCGTATTTGTACTTACAGAAGTGTAGATTTATTCGGACGTATCGAAACTTGAAAGGCTTGAGCTCATTCGTTAAATACGAAAAAGCTCTTACTGCGTACGACTTTTGTTAATTCGTTACAACTAAAACCGTCTGTTTTATAATCGAAATACAATTAATCTTATTCCCCACATTTGATTCCTCGTGAGCTCATCGATTCGATGAAGCATTTTACAAATTTGTTTACTTTTTTTCAAATCGACCGCCATTCGTTAAAATATTTGTATACCCAGTTTCGTTTTAATTCATAAAATTTGACATTTTAATGACAAATTGGTGATAAACCGAATTGATAGATTTATAAAACGAATTTTAAAGATAAAAAATTGTTTTTTGTTTCCTCTCATGAAACTCTGTCAACGGGATGCTAAAAATCGTGGAAAATTTCAAATGATTTGGCAAGGCAACTGCTTCAGCATCGTGATTTATAAATATTCGAAGCGTCTTTTATCATTTGTTTGAATGATCCGAATACGTTATGATTTCTCACGTTACAGTATAGGAACGTGTACACGGAATAAAATGTAAATTAGAATTTCCGTATCTCCTTAATATTTTCGGATTCAAACAAGATTTCCATGAGGACAAACTCTGTATCGGGTAACATCCAAGGATATTTCGCTTTTCGAAATAGTCGCACGACGTTATGCGCAATCAATAATTTTGTAGAGAAAAAAGTGAGAAGATATTCCGAAAAGTAAATTTCGCGTTAGTTCTCTCAACGAAACTGTGATCCGCTTAGAATCAGTTATTTTATCCTCCGCATCATATACTTTTGGCCCCATGAATATTTCATTAAGCTAAAATCCCTGGCTCGAAATCTCTCGTATGTGAAAATGCGAGAGAACGCTTTTTTTTTCTGCCTCTCGAAGAGAAGAGGTTTGGATAAATTTTGCATTGTCCACGTGTGTGTGTGTGTGTGTTGCAGCATGTGAAAACACGAGTTTACTGGTTCCACGCAAAGTGGAACGAATTTTGGCCCGGAGTTATTTTGGCAGGAGTTTAGAAGGTGACTGGTCGCTGCAGCAGTGGAATATCGAAGACAAAAGGCTCCTCGAATCTCTCTTTCAGAAACGTATCCTCTCATTCGTTTACAATGATCTCCGAGCGGATGTTGATGAATAAAAAGTAATTTGAAAATTATCGTTTATCGTTTCTACGAGGGCGAATTTACATTTTATCTGAAAAAATAATGAATAAAAATGAATTTCTGTACTCTTACGATGCTTCGTTGCAAATCGATAAATTTAACGAAACGTTTCGTTACCCGGGAAAGATAACCGAGAAGAAATTCTGGCTCGAAGCTTCTGTCTGAAGATCGAGACGCGATTCGAGACTGGCCGAGAGCGCGATGAGCCAGTAATAAATGTAGCCGAGCTCTCACTGACAAAAACGCTGCTGCGAACCAATATACGTGCACGAGAGGCGAGAGAACCACCGAGCTAGAGATTGAATAGTTCGAGTGACGAGGCAAAACGCGCGTGCCTCGCGTCTTTTTCTCATCACGCAGTTTTCTCACTCCTCTCGTACACAAAACTACACGCAAACACATTTTTTTCGTGCTCAATCCTACAAGGATAAAGCCTTCGGTAATACATCGATAAATAAGTAAACGAACGAGCTCAATTATATCTCGCGTTTCGTAGTTGAGACCGGCGAGTTGAGAATTTGGCTGACTAACGATAAAACACAGTGCTCGCACTCCCTCGCGAATGTTAATAGCCAACTTCGGTCATCGGATTTGTCGAATGAATAATTAAATGTTTAAATATACGATAAACATTTCGTGAGAAAAAAAGAGTCCTTATTCGTGTTTCATAAATTAAGTGGGTGACTTGAATATTCAAATACACCGCAATGGCGGAAACGGAAAAAAAATATTCATACGAGTACGGAAGACTCAGAAGATTGACGAGTACGATCGATGGTCAAATCAGACAAATCAGTGTAAGTTTTATCAAGATTCTTCATTCTTTTTTTTTTGGAGTTTATTTGACGTAAAAAAAAACGTATCGAAACATTCGAAATATTTCTCGTCCGAATGACTCTTCGATTATCGTTAGTTTCTCGTGAAAAAATACGTCATAATATCGGTGAAATTATTTTTCGTTAAATTGAATAAATCTCGGTAAATTCTCTGGTCTCCGGGGAGCACGTGGCTCCAGTAGAAAAGTCCTGATTTGATCAGACAAGCTGGGTTCGCTGTGCGATTCGATCCCTCGGAAATTCTACGAGACCAAAGGAGCATTGCGAGATATTTTAATTCAATTGGATTTCGAGAAACGCGAAAGATCAAACAGAGGCGAGTGAGAAAGTATTCAAACAATGAATCAATTAAGCGACCTTTTACTTTTCGTTCGAGCATATTTTTTTGTATCGAAAATAAAAAGAGAGATTTTTGCAATTTCATTTTATAGATTTAAATAACGAGAAGAAGAGAAAAATTCTAAACAATGTTTCAATCGATTTTGCCATTTTTTGCCATTAAATATCATTGAAAACGAGATTTTTATTCCGAAATAATTCGTAATTGAAATTCATTTCGATTTTTGTTCATTTTTTTATTTTATTTTATTTTTTTTCTGCTCGCTTATTTAGACATCTACGAATACTAATGATCCACCGAGACAAATAAGTAGTAAAGCTCGCGTCTTCATTCCATTAGACGCTATAGAAATTTTATTGTCCGATAAACGAAAGGCGGCAAGGGCGCAGTATAACGCAGCGAAGGGTAAGAAACACGGCTATTGGCTTAACGTCGAGGAAACGTCGTAAACTCATGGCGTGCGCCGGCGTTACTTCTCTCGATCGTGTGCACGAGGAGAAACCCCGAGCACTGACAGCACCACGCGCTTAAATTCACGGTCGAGCTATCCTTCGATGTAGAGCTCGATACAAAATTCGATTCTCATTTCTTCAGCCAGGATATAAATGGCTCAAAGTATCGAAGAAGATAATCGTAACAGATTTTTGTTAATTATCTCATTCGGAGCATCGTTATCGAGACATTAATTAACGAGCAATTTTTTATCCTTTCGGATGTTTGTCACTGCTGTGATTCGTAAATCCAAAATGAACATTTCGATCAGCCTGTATAAAGCGAACGAGGAATTTAAGGGTGTTGCAGAAATTCTGCAACGTCGAAGTAAACACGTTTTACACCCCTGTGCGCACCCATCTGTCATGTTTGTATTTATAGACATCGTGGGCTACCGGAAACTGCGAGACCGCGCAGTCTGAAAAACAGAGAGGAAGAGAGAGAGAGAGAGAGTCCTTCCTCTCTCACTGTATATCGCGAGAAAATATCTCTTCGCATCCGTGCCCAAGGGAGCTCGCCCAAAGCACGATCATCGGACTCGAATAATTTATTGCTCGTGTTGCACAAATCCTACAATTTCGTATAAAATCGCCATCCGACCAATAGAATCTCTGGCCGATAATATACGTTCCGGGAACGACTGTTCGCGCATTAATATTTTTCCAATAATTCCGTGCATGTTACCGCAGCGCACCGACACGTTTGAAAATTTGAATTTGTTTTCGGTCGTTAAATTCGATACGAGAATAATTAGAAATCCGATCAATTAGCAGCAGATTTTCTCGCTCACACGTGCTCGTTGCTTCCACTCTAAAATGAATATACACTGAGAAAAGAGTTTAGTTGAATTAACCAAGGCTTCGTAGAATACGTCGAAAGAAATATTTCGTTCATTCAAAAAATCGTTCAGTTGCACGAATTATTAATTTTATTTCACTTAACAAAGATACCAATTGAATCACTCAAATGAGATTTGTTGTTGTGAATTTTGTTGGATCAACGCAAGATATTTTTGGTTTAAGGGAGTTCATCTGGTAATCGAATTAACAAACAGATATTGATTAAAAAATTTGAATACAGTTATCAATATCAACTAGATCACCTGTCAAAATTTCAGGTCCTTAGAATACTTTGTTTGAGAGAAATTAATGAAAACAGATTTCCCAATTTAACACGGTTCCTTATTCGTTTCTGTGGTTTTCCCGTCTGTAAACATTAAATTCGCAAGCATTGACAAACAGTTTCGTACGAAATTTTTATAAATCCTTAAAAAATATCTAAAAAATCTTTTTACCACTTCACAAAATCCATTTGATACTTATGAGGTTCGGAATAAATTAATTTGTCTCGAAGAAGGAGGTTAAACTTTGGAGGTTAAACACACTAAACATACTGAGCCGACTACGCTAGTCGTGACAGTTTTGGGTTTTGACTTGCTCGGTACCAGATGAACTCCCTTAATAAAACTGATATTTAGTATAACAGAATATTACATTGGACGTATTTCACGAAGCTATTTGGTTGATTAAACTATTCTCTTTTCTCAGTGTATGTTTGATTTTTTCTGCTTCCTGGTCCGAGAAACGTAAAAGTATCTTGACTCGTTTCAATCTTCGCGATCTTGGTTGAGTGACAATTTTTTTTTTTTTTTTTTCGAAATGAATTGCATTTTCGTTGATAATGACAGCGGAGAGAATGAGGAATGAAAATGTATAATTAAGTGGACGAGTAGTTCTCGAGGAATGATACAAAATTGGCAGATTCATGGAGCTACCTTAATGAACCAATAAAGTTTCGGTGAGAAATGAGTGCGAGGGGGTGCGAGTGCGATACGAGATGTCAGGGGCATTATTAATAATGCTGGGACGAGAGGCTTCTTAACGAACGATGTAATATGCACCGGTGGAAGAGAGAGAGAGAGAGACTTCAGAGGAAGTGTGTGCACGCGTCATGGGCTTTCGGTGCATGCGTTTATAGCAGGGCAATTGGCCAAAGCTCTCTTCTCTCTCTTTCCCTGTTTCTTCGAGCAAAATTTCATCTCGGTTTTGGTGTATGGTACTTGAAAACGTAGCTTGGAGACATAGTTGAATCTGGAATCTCTTTAAAGTCTGTTGGACCCGGTCACTCTCTCTCTCTCTCGAGCATCTACGTATCTATTAAAATGGCAGATGAGGATAGTTATTCTCAAGAATATCACAAAATTCGTCGATTAACTTTGGAACTCGGTTCAGAACTTCGGGGCTTTTGTGTTAGTTCGAATAATATATACAAGCCTGTGTATATTAATATATCATTCGACGCTTTCGGTTTCTTCTCCGATTGGTGTTGCGTTTCAATTATCGTACGATTGAATCTTTAATAAATATCAGCGTTCCTGTGAAAAAGGGTGTTGAGTGGGGCTGGTAAAAAAAATAATTGATAATATGCGAATATCGGAAATTCTGCACGCCTTCGAATTTCCCGGTATTATAAATCCGATATCCGATGAAATTAATATTAATCGACCGAAAACTAATAAAAAAAAAAAACTCCAAAAATAAATTCGATCTTATTACACTGAGTAAAAAAATTATGCTGAACAAAAAGGATATAAAATAATTTGTGGATGCTGGAACAAAAGTTTCTAGCCAAATGAGCCAAGATAAATTTCCTGCGAATGAACTAATTCGTTTGTTTGTCCCAACGATGCCATTCGGTCAATTTCGTCATTGAAATTTAATTAAACGAATATTTTCGTTAAGTTAAATTTTTTAAAAAGTATAAATAAACGAACGAGTGATATCAGTTGTTCGTTATTGAATTTTTTATTTATTCGTTCGAATCAATTGAATCATCAAATAAAAAGAATCCACTATTTTGCATCTGTCAAAAGAGCAAACGTTTTTTCTCAGTATGCATTCTGGCTAAGTGAACATGAATAATGACAAACCAAATGAATCGTCATCGCTAAGATTTTTCGTGGTAAATATTTAAAAACGCTTCTTTTTCCTAAAAATCCTTCCAATTTAATTTTTTTTCAAGCATTATTACAGATAAAAAATATATAAAATTAT
Source organism: Campoplex capitator (assembly GCA_037576405.1). Lineage (NCBI taxonomy): Eukaryota > Metazoa > Arthropoda > Insecta > Hymenoptera > Ichneumonidae > Campoplex > Campoplex capitator. The sequence continues at coordinate 12,213,859 of JARBWI010000002.1, read as the reverse complement.
TCATACTGCATCAAATGGAATTTTTTATCAATACAAAACGTTAAAAAATAAGTTTTTAACGTTATTTCGCAAAAGAAGCGATTGTAAATATTAACCTTTGTCATTTATCCATAAACGAGTAAATTTGAATTTATAATATTAAAAAAAAATAAAAAACAAAACATCACAAAAGAATACTTTTGTTTTCGAAAGTTTCGCGATCAAACTTCAGAAACGATCAAATGAGTTTCGATGAAATACTTAAGTGGCTGGTTAATTTTATCTGTTACAGTCTGAATATGGGCTCACAGAGGATCAAGTTGCGGGTAAGTTTTGATTATAATTATGTACATATGAATATGAATAATCCGAGGCTGACTCCGAAGAGAGATTTGAACTTAGACCGTAAGTGGCCACAGTGCACAGAGCTGCTGTTTCCTCGAGGAAACCCCTATTTTACGATCGTAAAAGGCACCTGAGAAAAGCCCCGAGTGTCGAGGGTTTCGTCTTTTGCGTTTTCATATCGTATACGTGGGTGTACCTTTTCCCTTCATCCCTCCTCGATGTGTGTACCCGACTATTTGCATATGTAAACGCGCACCTGATACACGTTGACCTCCAGCGTTGGTTACCTATCGCAATGAGAATTTTGCAACAACCCCTTAATCCCATCATTTTCTATATCGCTCTTAATATTTTTCCCCCAAGACGATAAAAACTCTTCCAGAAAAATTCACTCGGTCGAGCTCATCAAGCTTTCAATTGCGAATGACGCCTCGAATTATGTAACGAGCAATTTTAAATCCGGGCATTATGCACCAGCTGCGAAAAAAAGAAAAATAGAAATCCAGAATCGTCGATCGCTGCTGTAAATGATGTTTTATAACGATCGGTAAAATCGCAAAAATCCCCTCACGGGGAAAAAAACGTGGACAAGTACATTGGTGGTCCCTTGTTTCCCTATGATATTAAAAAAAAATCCAAAACGCCGCTTAGAAGAATACAAAAAAAGTTACAAAATAATTTAAGATCTGTTGAAATATACGTGGCCAAATACGGGAAGCTTTACTGCGTTTCAATAAATTTTCAAATACGGTTTGATGTTGATAGAAAAAATAATTAAGTTCGGATATTCAACTATGTCACCAACCAAATTGCAAACGTAAAAAAATTAGATTGTAAAAAAATTCTGAACGAAGTACTTGGCGAGGATTTTTCCATAAAATTAGCGTTGTGTATGGATCATGATCACGAACTCGCCAAGTACTTCGTTTTATAACGATCGGTATATCATTGTTCCACGACTCTGTTTTGTCATATTTTATGTTTTGGAAATCGTTTCAATTTCGAGGTAAAACTACATTGATACTGGGCCAGTTACAAACTCGATATCATGAGTTTTAATAACGTTTGATTATCGTTTAACCGTGGTGCGTTAATTACTCATCAAATTCATGAAAAGCAAGCGCTGAAATTTCATTCGTTTCGATATTATTTTGAGGATAAACGCGATTGAAAATTCATTCACCGCACGATATAATTATGATGAATAGCAATATCGCTTCAATTTCAAAGCTCCCTTCTTTCGAAAGTGCAATCTTCGTGATTAAAAAGAGAGCTATATAACGGTGTATCGCGAGCCAGGTATAAACGAGGAAATAATTATTGGTTTGGCTCTTCAGCCTTTTTTTTCTCAATCGAACTCGTCAAAGTTTCATCAATAGCCTACTTTCCAATCGTCTCATCGTGTACACTCGGGTCTATATTACTCATCTGCTTTTCATCCGAACCGATAAATTGTTCGGCTATTCATTTCGCGGTTTATTGCGCGATGGATACTTTCATGTACAGTGCAATTTCTCGTAAAGCTTCGCAGCTATCGTCACTGCTGAGAGACATAATTAAGGGAGAAATAGAAAGAAAGAAAATGGGAAAAATTTCGTTGCACCTGAACAGTCGCAGTAAAATTCGGAGACGAAGGAACCACTTTTACGAATGTCTTCAGCTCTCTAGTTTCGGTTGATGATATTGATCATCATCGGAGAATCTTCGGTCCATCGATTCGTCGGGGTCGTTTAAACCGTTGATCGAGTCCTGATGAAAATCTTTGAATAACGACGAAGTTAAAACAAACATTTTGAGTTTTTATATTTCGAGAGTGTTTCGGACTCGAAATCGACACGGAAAATCGATAAAAACGTGTCGAAAATTCGAGATTCTCGACTGTCCACGTGTTGAAGAATCGTGAATGTTAATCGAGCATCCCCCGATGATAGAGATCACGAGTAAAAAAAGCTCGATGAAAAACAGACAAACTGGTGGGGGTGAATCGAATGAAAAAGCTCGGTACACGAGAACCTTCAATTGACCGTTTTATGAGTCTCGATTGCTGGTCTACAGGAGAGACAACACATGTATACGTGTCGTCGTTGAGAGAACGAAATGAAACGGGGAAAAAGCAGCGGAAGAGAGAAATAAAAAGCAGCGGCAAATGGTAACAAAATGAGAGAAACAAAAAACAGAAAAGAAATATTAAAAAATGAGAACCAACGGGACGCTACGATTAAATGCTTTTCGGTTCATGTACCTCGGAGCATCGAAGCATCCTTGTGTCCATGAATTGTGGTTCAGCACTATTTATCTCGTTCGCCGAACACAATACTCTTGTTCGACGTAATAAAGTTTTTTTCTCTCGTTTTTTTTTTTCATTTTATATCTTACGATCCCATCCAAAATTACAATCTCTAATTTTCCCTCGGTCCTTTCGAATGCACACGAGAACGTTAAAATTCCAGTCGAAAATAAATTTTTCACTCTTTTTTTGGGAAAAAAATTTATAAAAATTTTCCAACACTCGCTTTTACCGGAGTATATAAACGAGGAAATATCAACTGCTGAAAATAACGAATGATGCTTGTCGTAAATTATGAATTTCTCTCAATAAAGTTTAACACTTTTGTTGATCATTTAATCATCGACTCTTAAGGCTAAACTTTTCGTTTTCACGATTTATTTCTGGGTCACGAAACGAGAGCAGTGGTCCAGTCGTTATCAGGAGTAAATAATCATGGCAGACAAACAAGGAGCGACATATGAAAAGCGTTTTTGTTTCTTCTTCGAAACAGAGTTATACTCGACGGGAGAATTTTCTTCGGCTCTTTTTCGCTCCTCCATTAATTGGTCGGTCAGTCGAAAAATCTGGCCTAGACAAAACACGAATTTCATGCAGCATATACACGAATTTACAGGGATATTTAACATTTGGGGGCAACTGCGAGCTACCGCTCCGGGAATAAATTTACATTAGAGACGTATATAGCTCAGGGGATCTAAACATTTCGGCGCGAGGGGACTCGGCTAGTGTCGCGGACAAACTTTGTGGAAGACACAGATCCCGGAGACATTGAGAAGAAGCTAGAGAAAGAGACAGAGAGAGAGAGAGATACGTGCGAATGGATGTCGTTCGTTGGATTTATAAGATCACATTTCTGGAAAGTATGATGGTGTCGTATCTGGCCCCGTGCCCGTTCCTACAAAATCTCGTGAAAATACGTTTACACATAGATATTCGGGTGTGTATATATATATATAGGCCCCAGCAGAGAAACGTCCGAAAAACGTCTTGGTCCAAAGGCAGCCTGTATTTATATGTATACAAACTCGCTACATCTATATTCATACAGGAGAGAATGCATATAGTTTTTTTTTTACACTGAGAAAAAAAATTTGAAATTGTGGCGAACAAATTAAATTTGTTGATTCAACAAAACTTTTGTTGATTCAACGATATTTTTGTCGTGGTGAGAAATTAAGTATTTGAATGAACCAAATCTCGTTTGGGTTAACAAATTACATTTTGTTCGCTACGATTCGTTGAACCAACAAAAAAATTTGTTGAACCAACAGAAAATTTTTTTTTTTATACGAATGTTAAGACCAGAATGTATATTCGCGGTACATATGTATCCGGAGCCACGGCAATGTCCGCCTGATTAATAGGTATATCTCGATATTCCGGCGAGTTCTTCCCTCTCTGCGTAGCTAGCTGGGAGCTAACTCGCTCCCTTTTTCGCAGAGATGTCAACTCTGAGAGAAAGCATTCTGCTGGTACATAGCCACCGTTTTCTCCGAGGAAACCAATCGTCCTACTATATTCCATGTCACACTGGCCATTCTATCGGGCTTATACGAAAACCGAGTGGTTGCTTGCTGCCAAGAAGTCTTCCGCACTGGTCTCGAGCTCTCGTTTTAATACGTCCGTGTGACTCGTGTGCTCGCGCATGCGATAGTCATTCCTATGCGTGTGTAATATGGTCTACGACATTATTTATACTCGAAAACTCCTATCTTCGTAGTCATCGTGTTTTAGAGAATTTACACATTATCTTTTTTTGCTCATTTATAAACGCCCGGCGTTTCTGAAAACGCTGATTCCTCGGAAATTCTGGTCCATCGATTCTGATGTCGAACTTCAGGTTTTTTTTGTGCTCTTTTTTCATCGAGATTTTACGAAATTGTTGATTTTCTCTTGCATTTTCTTTTCAATCGAATCTTATGCTGATTTTTCTTCTCTTCTTGTTTATCAGAGTTCAAAGAAGCTTTTATGCTTTTCGACAAGGACGAGGATGGAACGATCACAATGGCGGAACTCGGCGTGGTCATGCGCTCGTTGGGCCAGAGACCATCGGGTAAGATTACACATTTTTTTCAAAACTTTTTATTCGTCTATTATTGAGTCATAGTATTGAAGGTTTCATTGAACTCGAGGAGCTCGAAAAAAGAAACTTTGCTTTGTTTTTTTAAGACATTCGAGTAAATTTTCATTCGCTGAATGAAACTGGCGTTGAATTTTCTAAATCATTGACTGATTCAGCAAAGATTAAGGCGCTCGCACGCAACGATCTTCGGCCAAAGAATCGAACCGAGCTATTGAATCCAAAAAAAAAAAATTGCAGTTCGTATAACAAAATTAGCCGAAAATCGACAAATTTTTTGTCGAGCCCACCGTCAAATTTTGGGATTCAGTTTTTCGCGTCAATATTTTCCTGCGAGCAGGCTAATTTTCATGATATTTATCACTCCGTGTAAATTGAATTTGATAAAAAAAAGTCTACAAAACAGTACTTCAGTGAGGTCCAATAATCGAGCTGTTTTGTATCGACAACGAATCGTTGATTCGATTTCGCTCGAATAATATGAAAATTGCTACGAGGCTTAGCTGGAAATCTGACGGATGAAATATTGACGTTCGTTCAAAGGGAACGCCACAAAGAGTTTTCATATTCGCGGGCGCAAGCAAATACAAAAGGGATCGCAGATCGCATATAATGATGAGAGGGAGTGAGGTCAATTCTTTGGTGCACATCGATTTTCTCTCCCTCTCCACTTTTGTCGATTTTCCCTTGATTGTATACCGTTCGATAGATATTTAGCAAAGGAATCCCGAGCTCGATGCGTGCGATGCATCACTGAACACAGAATGACGATGCCGATTTGAAAAAAAAAACAAAAAAAAAAACAAAAAAAAAAGTGCTGGTTTGCATCCCTTTACGATAATCGAAAAACCACGAGTATGCATCCCCGACCACCGATTTTAGCGGATCAGTGAAACTGGGCCAGCTCATGTACATATCCCATCCATGGAAAATAATCGTTATACGCCGCGCGATCAAAATTCTCACGTTGAAATTTTCATTTCTCTTTCATTTTTATTAATATTCGTTACGACGTTCCTCGATCTCGAGTCTACAAACCTGACGATTTACGCCCTCGCTTGCAATAACTTCCTACTGCATTGGACCCTCAATGTTGTTCAAAAAAAGTGTCCAGGAAGACCATCACGTGGTACGAGTTATCAAGGACCAGTATTTTAAGGATTAAGGCCAAATTGAGTCGAACTCCGACTTAATACTTTAAAATCGAGTTAACGATAGGTTTATTGAGAAAAGATTACAAAGTCGAGGTTTTCCTGGTCAAAGGCCAATGTATCAGAATTTCGTCAGACTGCCGATTTTCGGTTTTCATTTTTTTTTTTTCTTTTTCCTTTCAATTACACTTTTTTTAATACGTAAACGATAATTATTTATCAATTACGTATCCAAATTTTAATAAAATTTGCCTTTTTGGAATTCATCGAGAATAAATATCGTTCGTTACTAATTTTTTCTATACACGATTCGCCAAAAACGAATTTGAGTTGCCACGCAGATAGGTTTAACGATGAGCTGTCATGGTGACGTTTTAGAGCAGAAAAAATAAAATTTCAGAGTCATAATTCGCGACTTGAACTGTCTGCCACGAGATAAGAGCTAGGTTCAACGTCATAGGGAGCTAATCTAAGTTGCAGAAAAGCTTATTTACGAGTCACCGATCTACTCAGCAGGGAGAAAATTTTAAAAAGAAAGAAAATATTTGTAACAGAAATATATTGGAGCTTGAAACTAAAACGGTAGATCAAAGATCGTAAAAAAGAAAAAATGCATTGTCCGTATTCCCGTTTCTCCCCGAAGTCCCAAAGCTCTTAAAACCGACAGTTTTAATAACGAGAGAATGAAAAAATGCGAGAAAAAATCAGGGAGCAGCACACACCCTGCTTAATGTTGATAACGAGCCTTAGCGCGCTTGTCTTAACGATGGACGCGTCAGTTAGTTTTGTTCGTTAACGCAGTCCACCGTGAATTTATTAACGCGGACGTTGATGACGAGGCGTTAAACTCATTTAGGTCGTTGTTAACGAATAAACGCGTGTATATATAGAGCTGTGAGAATTTCATGAATTACAAAGATAAGAATTCACAGGGCTGAGCACATATTTTTCACTCTTTCCCTTGCTCCCTGGGCGTCGAATTGAATTCTGGGCCAATTCTGCTACTAATTTTATCGTTACAACATTGAATTACATTTTGTTTCTTTTATTTTTTTTTTTTATAGGCAAAATTTATGCAAAACACGATGAAATTGAACTGAAATTGTTTTCCCAGTGCTCGTTATCTCTCGTACAATTTTAAATTCGTTGTATTCAGAGACGGAGTTACGAGACATGGTGAACGAGGTCGATCAGGACGGTAACGGTACGATCGAGTTCAACGAGTTTTTACAAATGATGTCGAAAAAAATGAAAGGCGCCGACGGTGAGGACGAGCTTCGCGAAGCTTTCAGGTATAAAATTCATATTAGATAAGGACTCGAAACATTCGATAATTCTCCTCGATATACCCCAGCTCCCCATAAACCCTTTGCTCGTGTTTTCATAAACCTCCGGAAACCTCATTAACGTTCAACAACTTTTCATTTGCTTCAGAGTATTCGATAAAAACAACGACGGTTTGATATCGTCGATGGAGCTGCGACACGTTATGACGAATCTCGGTGAAAAATTGTCCGAGGAAGAGGTCGACGATATGATCAAAGAGGCCGATTTGAATGGCGACGGAATGGTCAACTACGAAGGTACGAAAAAGCATTTGACTGTCCTCCATTCCCTTATCATTTGGATGCGTGCAAATTTCTTCAAAAACTCGAAAGTTTCGAATGGCAAACGATCCCATGAAAAATGAATTTCGTTTCAAAAGTTCTTCTCTAAAAGGAGCTTCGTCAAGGTCTGCACTCTGATTCTGAGAAAAGAAATTTGTTGAATCAACAAATTCTGCTGCGGTCCCGGAGGCCTGAAAAAACATTGAATCCAGTTGTTTAAAACTTACGAAAAACTGTAAAATCGAACTGAATATTTTTTAGTCTCAGGAAAACAAAATATTCAGCTCGATTCACAGAATATTTTTTTTTTCTCTAACTAAATATTCATTCAAATCGAATAAAATTATTCAACTAAATTAAATAATTATTTAATCTAGTCAAATGAATAGTCGTTTGATTCACAAAAACAATGCATTATTATACGAAACAATTTGTAATAAAGCTCTTTGTTTGATATCCAAATACGTAATGTAACGTGAAACTTTAATTCGTTGATTCAACTACATTTATTTTTATCGCGTTATTATTTTCGTTGAATCAACAAATTTATTTTATCAGTATAAATATTACAAAAACGTCAGAGCATTTCGACGAATGCCAATTGAATTTGATCGTTTTTCGTGGTCTTTTGAGTATTGGCCTGGTCCGAAGGGAAGTCGAATCGAAATATTTGTGTTGAAGATCGTCAAAGTCGAATGTTCCCTCAAGTTTCTCTCAGTCATTTGAAACGAGCTTAATTATTCGAGTTTTCCTGAGTTGAGTTTTTTTTTTGTTTTCTTTTTCCATACAGAATTCGTGACAATTCTCACATCAAAGAATTAGCTTGAGCGTCGTCAGAGAGGACCGAAAGTCAACGATACCAGGACAACGGGAGCAAAGACAGTTCGTGTCCTAACGAGACTACTGCGAAGGGATGATAGCATCAACGAGGGAGAGCGAGCCGAAAAGCCAACGAATAAAAAGTGGGAGGTTGAGCAAGAGGGTGGCCGGTATGATTACGAAAAATAAATAAAGAGGAATAAGAGAAAAAAAAAAAAGAAGCAAGAGAGTGTGAATGTGCGTGTGTGAGAGGATGAGAAAAAAAGCGAGCGAGAGAGAGATGAAAAAAAAAACTGGATTCAGAATGAAAATGTTGATGTGAAAATGGCGAGAAACCGGAAGAGACGCGAGAAGAGAATTTCCCGATCTGGTAAACCGTCGAGTTTACAGGAAGCACGTACTCTCGCGGTCTCGTTAAAAAAGACCGAGTAAAAAAAAAAAAAAACGAGAGAAACGTCAAAAAAAAAAAGAAAACAAAAAAAAACAGCAGCAGCAACGCCCTCCTCCTTTAATTTCCGACTTCTCTGTAACACAGAGCCCTACTTTCTCGTGGTCCTCGAGATCCAGCAACAACAATACGGTTTATCTTATTGTTGGTACAAAAAATAGTGAGATACACGAACACACAGACACACACACACACACGAACTGCACACACATGCCTCGAGATGAAGGACGTCACCGAACAGGGAAAAGACCAAAAGGGGAGAGAAAAATAAAAAAATACGATCAAAGAACGAGGAGCTATCGAAGAGAAACTTCAAATACGTACTAAAGAAATAAACATATATTTATATTTATATCGTCTTTGTATAAATATATTTATATATTTATTTATTTATATATGCGGATTAATGACGAGAAATAATCGTGTTTTGGCAACGCTCAACGAGAGAGCCTCGCGACTGTAATGACTTCGCGATAAAAAGAAGAAAAACAAAAAAGAAAACAATGAAAAAAAAAAAAAAAATTCAGGATAAAAAAGATAAACGAAAAATCATTTCTATAATTATTTTTTGAATTCGTTTGTAATTTATTAAGATAGCGTGTATTTACTAAGAACAAGGTTGCTCCTGAAACAATCAACTGAGCTTCGTTTAGCGTACCTACTTTATGCGTATGCTATCAAAATCTCGTTTACAATCACACTCAACAACAACACACAAGTACACCAAAATCATCTCGAACGAGATTTGAAAAAAAAGGAAAAAAAAAAGAAAAGAAAAACATTGTTAATATTCGAAAGAAAATACTTAATTAAATATATGAATATTAAGAATATAAATATAGCACGTATTTCGTATGGGATCGATCCCTCGCTCACCATCGAGTGGATCTCATCGTCCATGTTACATTTTAATTATTATTATATAAATAAGATTAAAGTTTAGGTGCGGTTGGCCAGCACACATTCCGCTCTAAATTTATATACGCGAATGTAATAATAATTGATATTAATGTTATCGATATTCATTTGACGAATTGATTTTTAAAAAAAGATCTTGCATAATTCACCGTAGAAAATTACAACGGAAATCCTTCGAGAATCTTACTATTTCAGCAACCGACTAAAACGCCGCTCCTCTCGAAACGTCACTTTTACGATTTTCTCGTCACTCTTCATTTTACTCTTGCTCATCGGGGGCTCGAGTCACTCGTGAGAACGTTATTATTTCGATAAAACGAGTCAAAAGTTTTCTGTAGTCATCATCGTATCGACGGAAAAAAGAAATATTCGCGATCAATATTGAGAAATGAAAAAAATAATGATTTTTTCAAATAAAAATCATTTCATCACTTTTCCTTTCCTACGAACATACAATTTTATAATTCTGTCAATTTTTGTTTCCACCAATTCAAAGCCGACCCCCGACTCGAGCCCGGGCAAAAAAAAATGAAGAAACAAGATCGATCTTACGGAGGACTCTCGCGTCACTGAAATTTTTCATTTTTTCATACATTTATTCACACGCGCCGCTCCACCCTAAGGAGACAAAAATGAGAGAAGGTCGTAAAAAAAAAGAGAGAAAGAAAATCGTTTTACCACCTTCGTAGAGTTTCGCACGTAGATGTTATCGGTTATAAGTTGATATTTAACGAGCCTAGAGGTCGAGATAGAACGTAGCGATTGAACACACTTAGCCACCAATCGAGGTTGATTATATTCACGTATTATTATGAAATGAACAAAGCAAAAAAAAAACAGTAAAGCAGAAGAAAAGCCACGAATACGTGTGAAGCACTAAAAAAAATATTGATGTAGCTATCGTAGTCCCATTGATAGAATTGTGGTAATGTGGCATCGATATTTTCGTCATTATATAAAGAAAGAAAAAAAAACGAAAAAAAAAGGAAACGAGGAAAGGAGAAAAAGAAGAGGAAACGACAGGAAAAGAATGAAACGCGTTCACGCACCGCAGCAAATACGGTAAAAGATCGATTTCCACTGCGAAGTGCGATCTCGATAGACGAAACTTCGATTCGTGAAATCTCTCCCACCATCCGACCCACATCGATCGGTTTGCGATTGGTAGGGGAAGCGCCCGGTCCAATCCGATCATTCGTCTGGCGCGCGCAGAAACGCCAAGACCCAAGACAAAGCGTGCGCAACGTTCTATATTTTTAAGTGAGATGCGGAGCAGCCGGTCCCTTCGCTGTTTCGACTATCGAGGTGGCAGTGTACATACGAACGTCGAATATATAGCAAGCATGAAAAATTAAAAGAAAATAATTAAAAAAACAAACAAAAAAAGAAAGAAAATAAAAATCATTGTTATCGTCGGTCGACCCCGATGACCCGATGGTTTTACATAGAGATAGACAATAATGTGTTACGTTTTTCGTTTCGAACGTTTATCTATGAACATATTCGATATTATAAATATATTCGAGATATACACGAAAGTGTATGAATGTTGATATTATATATTATTATAAAAAAATGAAAACATAACGGTGCTTTTAATCGTAGAGGAGAAGAAAAAGGAAAAAAAATAAAATAAAAAATTGAGTTTGGCGTCTTCGCCATTGCTGGCTACCGAGAAGAGTTTCAAAAGATGGGCTGATGAGCATTGATTTTCAACGTGGAGCGTCGTAACTCTCTATGCTTTTGCTCGGTTATTCCGATGGAATCGTTCAATTTTTCAATCGAACTCCAACTCATTCGATTTCTGTGTCTTTTCCAACTTTTTTCTCGTTTTTTTTTTTTCGACTAATGCCCATCTCCGATGACTCTTCGATCGTAACCAATTTTCGCTGAACAAAAACGTAGACGTTCGCAGCAGGTTTGCAGCGTTTTATCATCCGCGTTGTAAACGATGCGTTACCAAAAGACCGAAGTGGGGGAAAAAAAAAAAGTAAAAAAAAAGCCGAGAAATGAAAATTTCATGAAAAATAAGAAAATAAGGATTTTTTGGGTTGAAAGTCACAGGATTATTCGTGATTTTTTCAAGTCCCGAGCGAGTGGATTCGCCGAGTTCGTCGCGATGAGCCAATTCAAATAATAATGTTAAACGTCCCGAAGACAATATCTGAACAGATTAAAAATAAATCTTATCCGAAAAGGTTCTCCGCAACCTCGACGGCCTATATGCGTTAAAAAAAAAAGAAACAAAGTGAAGAAAAGAAAAAAAAAATGACGATGGAGATCGTTCGTTTTCAGATTTCATTCGTCTATCAATATTTCTTCACGTTTTCCAAACTTCGTTGCCTAAATGTTCAATTATTCGTTCAATTATTTACGTCGCGTTAATAGAAAAAAAAGAAAAAAATTTAAAAAACATTGCCCGAATTCGATGAAATACGAATCGTCTACCGTCCCAACAACAAAGAAACGAGTCAAGTTTTTCATTACGCTACGATAAATAAGCCGAGATTCACACGTATATATTTTTTGTCCTTGAATCGCAACGAGCCTCACGAAACGTTGCATTCTCGGAAACGTCGCACAACCACATTTTCTCGTACGTAAATATAAAAAATTGATGAAACTTTAATTATTGCCCCTTCTATACAAAGATCCGTCTTGGTGTTCACATTTTTATTCATAACCTGCTTTTTTGACATCACACTTATGTATATCTGTCAAAAATTCGTCTCCAAAAGCCTCGATTTCGAATACCTGCGAAATGATATTTTCGAGACGCGAAAGAGATTCGTTAAAAAAAAAACCTTACCTTGATTCGTGCGAAATAAGAGTTCGCGAATGTGTGAAAATTCGTCGAAAATGTTCTCGGCGATACTTTGATCTCGAGGCTTTTTTCTTATTTCGAAAATTTGGTATATAATTAAAATCGAATCCAATAATTAAAGAGAAATGATAATCATCGACGTTTTCGATAAACTTTAACGACGATACATCATTATAAACAAAAACATATTTTTATAGCTCAAAGTTCCACGCGCACGCCGAGATTTCAAAGGTTCAACGTTTCATATACGAACACACTCAAATATTTCGTGCATACTTTTTCATTTTTATTCTCATCGTTATTATATTCAAGTACAACTAAGCAAAAGGGTCCTAAAATATTAAAAACACCACGCATTCATGATATATTGTGAAAAAAAAAAATAAATAAATAAATAAAATATATATGCCAGAGATATTGTTCTACGAAATAACCGTTACGACAGAAGCAAAACAAACGAAGGACGGTCAAAAGAGAGTGAGGGATCGCGAGTGGAAGGGAGGGGGAAGGCAGAACAAAGGGAAAAACGGTCTTCCTTTTATTGAGCACATTTTTCGGACAAAGCTATTCATCGACATTGTGAAAAAATGTATGAATTTTAAATTTGCAAATTGCTTTGTTCAGATTCATGGTCGAATTAACGATTTTTGTGACTAAATTTTTTGTGCTACAACACATTCGTGTCGCTGTTTCGAACGCGAGAAAAGAATCTCGATCGAAAATTCAGGAACGTTGAGGAGACGATTGCAAAAGAGTGTTGAACGAATAAATAATTTTTCAAATTTATCGTTAATAAATTGGAAAGTGAAATTAATTGTGCGATAAAAAATCTATCGTTTCCTTTACGACGTTTTTGAAAGGAGTGAACAAAGGCAAAAAAAAAACGAAATAATTACGTGACACGAACGAGTTATAATTGCAAAAATAATCAAACGATCTGTGCGAGAAATTCATGCGAAAACGTATGAATTCACGAATACGAAAAATAACGAAAAAATAAAATAAATTAATGTAAACGAAAACCTACAGGTATAAAAAAAAAAAAAAAAAAACATCCGGATTATCGTAAAGTTAGATGACGTAATCATTACTGTTGATAAGTGTAACGTTTATGCTAACTACGTGAATGTTATTGTGCTAAATTGCTGCTGAAACAATATGGCGGCGAACTTTTGCACCGGAATATTATAACCTTTAGGTTATGTCATCTAAAAATTAGACTGTGAAGCAAGAAATTGTATGTTTGCATCGTTAGTCGATAAATAAAGAAGGAAACAAAATTTGCAAGAAATTGAACGTCGCATTGTCGCTATAAATCGTGTCAAAAATGATGGTTGAAAACAAAAACGAATCGTTTTCCGTTTCAAACGTTTGATGTTGAATGTTTTAAAAGTGGAGGAGCGAGGAAGAGAGAGAGAGAGAGAGAGAGGGAGACAGAAATAATAAAAATATACGAAAATGTGCATATAAGCGCCTGCGATAATATTGTTTTGAATTCGTCATAAGAGAATTTCGGACGATCAATACACCGACAAATTCATCGTTATAATAATCACCTTCGTTCTCTTCGTCATTCTGATTTCGAGATTGAAAAAAAAAAAAAAAAAACAATTTAGCATCGTTAAACGAAAAACGAATAAAAAGGAAATTGTTCGAAAGAGAAAAAGCAGAGTGTCGATAAAGAAGTTTTTTTTTTTTTCAACTGATCCTTTTAACTTACGATCCTAATATTGTTTTTAAATCGCTCTAACCTTTGTCGATACTCTGTATTTATGAGTCAAGGATATTGGATGGGCCTAACTACAAAAGAAAAAAAAAAACAGAAACAAAAATAAACATCTGAAACCGAGAGATCTGCGCGACAGATAAAATGTTGAGAAAATTTATAATTGTTAAAAAAAAAAAAAAAGTCTTTCATTAATAAAATACGAGTACAAGGAAAGTGAGGAGGATTTGAAAAATTGATGTACAGCTGCCAGACGCCGCAGGTGAATCCTGAAAAATGCATTGAATCATTGAAGGTAACCAAAAGATAAATAAAGAGGAAACCTTTAGGAGGTGAAACGAGAGAAAAAAACATCGGAAAAGCAGGAAAAAGAGCTACAAAGAAAATAAATGTATATGTTTATTGTATATGGAGAATATATCTGAAAAATGTATATTGAGCGTATTAATTAAAAAATACAAAAAAAAAAAGGCAAAACAAAACGAAGAATAATAAAAGAGGCGAGATACCGCGAAAGGAAATATATCGAACGGAGGGTAAAAAATTATTATTTTTTAACCCTGAATAGAGTTGTAATTAAAGTTTCTACGATGAAGCTCCTGCGAACGGGTCTTTGTTGCCCTTTATTTTTCTAGAATAAATATTCTACTAATTATTATCATTATTATTATAGTTATATCATGCGTTGTTGAAAAGTCGAGAATGAAAGAATTCGCGATCAATATTGGACGGTGAAAAGGGTTTAACCTAAAAAAGCGACAAATTACCAGAGGCTTCCAGCCAAAAATCAATAAAAATGAAAAAAAAAAAATAATAATTGATATACACATGTGTATATACGTAATTTTGTTCCTTGGAAATTGCGCCGAATTTTCTCGCGACTGTCGAAATAACATTTAACCGGATAAAACGAAGTAAAAACAACAACAACAACAACAAAAATACGAGAAAGGGCATAAAAATATTTTTCACGCTGTCAGAGACGAGAAATTATACGAGCTTGTCTTCGAAATTTTCATCTCGTTGTACTACTCTACGACTATTTCGTGGCTTTCAATGTTTTTTAATTGAAGAAAAAATAAAATAAAAAAAAAAAAAAAAAAAAAAAGATAAAAATAAAACGAAACGAAATACATATAAATATTCCATCGATAGTCTGAGTTTCTTACAATCGGTTTATAAAGACGTAATTAATTGTGAATTTCTTTGTCACGATCATCGATTAATCTCCCGCACCTTCTGTATTTAATAACTTCTTATATCGATATCACGCTATATTCCTCGAAACTCGAGAAAAACAAATAAACGCGATTGAAAAACACTTGGAGGAGGAGAAACAAGTGGGAAAAATCGTACCGGATTAAAACAAAAGCTTCCTTCGCGTGTTTACGTCGTAAGCCTAGACACCATTCTGGGCTGTCAAAGCCATACACGAGAGTGCTGTATGTGTGGTGTTACATGTATGTAAGTCATGTTATGTGTTATGTCATGTATCGTACGATTAGAAACGCGGACGAAGAGTGACGAGAAGGCAAAGAAATATTTAAAAAATTATAAAATCTAAAAAAATAAAATAAAACACATTAAGAAAACAAAAAAAAAAAAAAAAATCAACAAAGTTACGAAAAGATGGAATGTTTTGGTGGAATGTAATACGTGTATCAAGTTATCCTTAAAATACAGCCATTTTATAATGGACACGGATGAACTTCATTCTATCAACAAATCCTTTTATAGATTTTATCGTTATTTTTATTTTTATAACTCGGATGAAGATGAAGAACATGCTATTTCGTATTGTTTTTTTTAAACTACATTTTTAACGACAAAAATAACATTTTTTTTCTGTTCATCGAAATATTCTTGGAACATTTGGGATTCGGAAAATAAACTGTCATTATTCGTTAACCCTTTTTTTTGCAAACTCATTGTCGAAATTCGTATTTTCATGAAAAAAAAAAAAAAAAAAAAAAAAAAACGTCAATCTAGTGATCAACGGTTCTGCTAATCTACCGAGACTAACGGAATCTCAATTTTTTTACAAACTCCAGACATTCCGGAGTATTCTACAGAATTTATTCAACATTTTTCATCCTGTCGTTGGTGTTAAAAAAAAAAAAAAAAAATTCAATCATAATTCTGTCTTTAGGCCCACGAATTTAAGACTTTTGTGTTTCGACTCTCCATCATCGGTAACCTCAAAAACTCATCGATGCGAAATTTCACGTAAATCGTTTCTGTGCGTTCTAGTCGAAGAAAAAATGTCAATTAATATTCAAATTTTCGACGAAGGGAAAGTTCGATCGAAGAAGGAAAAGTTTATTTCGTGACTTAGAGATTGTTTATTAACAGCGAAATTAATACCGTTATCGATACATGTACAACTTAAGCATAGTCGTTATAAAGTCACTAAAAAAGAGCCGGACGAGGCTCGCATCATAACGTGCTTTAAGAATGGAATGATTTTCACAGGACATTAAAACGTAAACGCAAAACAAAAAGTAAATGATTACTCGTGAGTTAAAGAAGAGAAGAAAAATGAGTGGAAGAAAGACAGATTTTTTTTTTTTTTTTCCCATTACCAAACAAACGATATTGACACAACACACTCGTACACGCCATCGAGGCAAATGAAGTAAAAAAGAAGAAGAAAAAAAAAAAAAAAAAAAACAATTTGCCTCGATTTTTCAACGATTTCAAGCTTTTTCTTCTCTCACTTTTCTCGAGCTGATCGAATTGTGCACATTTATTATGTACAGACCACATTTTGCTGTGGGGGAGGCACGTGAGTGATTCCAAAATGTACACATTTGATTGAAGCAGAGAATTATTGCTTTGTTTTTTTTCTTCGATTTTTTTTATTTTATTTCTTTGTTTTTCATTTTTTGACGTGATTAGGCTAATAGCCAAGAGCATGTACTCAAAATTTCTACAAAATCTCTATCGTAAATGATCTTTTCTTTCAATTTGGAAAATAACTTATTTACGAAGAGTATCAGTGACAAAAAAAAATCATACTAAGATCGGTGAAAATTCACAACTCTTTCCTTATCAACTTACGACGTAATATTTTTTTTTTTTTTTTTTTTTTTTTTTTTTATACAGGCATTAAAAAACCTTCCACTTCACCACCTCTGTGTTGCAATTGTAAATTTGTTTTTCTCACACACAACATACTGACTGTACAAGACTTGTTTACTTTGCAGCAGGATTTATTTTCCTAAGTGGTAAAAGGTCAAGATTCTTCGTGGATTAATTGCATATCTTAATCAATTAAAAACTCAAATGGATCTGAATTTCGAAGCTTCACGATTAGACTCATATCTGAAGAAAAATCGTACGAGTCATTCGTTCTCGGAACAATCGATTCACTGAAAAATATACTCCAATGAGAAAAGTTCGAAAATAATATTCCTCTACAGATTATCACTTTCTAAGAATATTCTCGTTTTTTCGATTTTTTTCCGATCTTTTTCTAAAAACTTTCAAAACGTTTATTTAAAAAAAAAATAAATCTTGCACATTTCGTTGTAAACAATCACTCCTGAAAGCATTAGAAAAAATCAATTCGAAAAAAAGATGACGAATTGCAAAAATGTTCGAAAGTATCTTAGAAAATCGAAAAATCTATTCCATTCAACGATTTGAAATCGATCTTTTTTCTCGAAATTAAAAAAAATATGTGTAAATCATCCTTCAATTCGTGAATATGTAGAAAAGAAAAAAAAAAATCAAGTTTCGATAATTGTGCCATGAAAAAATTCGAGCAAACGTTTAAAGATTTTAAAAAACTTCGAGCTCTTCTGTAGCTATTATAAACTCAACAATATTTTATTTCAATTATTCGTCGAGTTATTCTTAACTGGTTTAGTGAATATCGCAATAATTTCATTCTCTAAATTATGTATTAATTACAAATTATCTCATAAAAACAAATGCGCCTGTTAACTTTTTTTTTCTTCTATCTTCGTTTAATAATCGTCACAAAATCATGATCTTTATGCGAATGTAACGAGCAAACATAATTATTTATTTATTCTTTTAAACTCGAAGAGCAGCATCAAATATTTTATTTCGGTGTTGTGTTAATCAGATATTTTAGAATCTTATCAGCAAATAATACAATTTTTTTTTTCTCCCAAAAACGACTAATTTGTTTTTCTTTATGAGTTTTCATCATTATGGAAGTAACTTTTTGCCGTAGTTCAATCGTGCATGAGCGAAACGAAAAATCTAAATTGTTTTTTTTTCTAAACATTGAGTTCATCGTACAGGTACCAAATCTCATTTAAGTGTATGTACACACGATTCTGGCATTACGCTTTGGCCCAAAGTGACATCGAATCAATGGTAAATGCCGAATAATCAAATGTGTAAATATGTACGGGACTGATTGAAATCGAATTTTTTTTCTCGCATTTTCGTGCAGCTGACTTTTTCGTTCTCCCGGTCATTTTATTTGCTCGAATTTTGAACGAATTTCAAAGGAAACCTCGATTATAACGTTAGTGAAGTGCAGTTTTCACAAATTTTTTTTAACGTCCGCGCTACGAAGATATTATTCACATTTTTTGCAATATTTCGTTACATATTTCGACACCAGTAAATAACTTTTTGATTAAAAAATGTTTATTTTTTATACAAAATATTCAGCAGCGTTCACAACGTCTGATGCTTCAGCGAGCTGTAATGTTGAGCGCCACGTTTTTTTTTATTTGTCCTACATTTTGTTTGATCGATGTCAAAAGAGAAATTAGGTTTACGTGTGAGAGGCGCATGTATTAAAAATGAGAATTTTTTTTAGTTTTCATGTTTTTTTTTTTTAACGAAACGTCAGCGTCAAAGTGTTTTAAGCATACGATATTATTTCATGATAAAAGAAAATTATTTTCTGATATCGAAACGTCGGTTGAAATGACGCAAGAATTGTGATTTATGGGAGCAAAAAAATTCGAGAAAGTCAAACTTTTTATGCGTTCAAATTCAGATTACTTGGTTGGGCTCATCTTTCGAGGAAACTTTCATTTTTATTTTTAAGTGAAACGAATAAACGGAGTCTGCATGAAAATGAAAGAGAAATAGTTTCTTTCAGTCCAATATATAAATATAAATACATATATAAATTTATATATATATATATATATATTTCAATAGTACAATTGTGGAAGTTGATGAAACGTCACGACGCACGTTAATTAGAGATTTCAATGGAGGTTTATTTTCAATTTTTTGTTTTTCCGTAAAAAAATTCTAAAACGATGACGAAGGGGGGTTGGAAAAATAGGCTCGCTAATCTCAGGAACCAGCGTCCATATTTATTTATCCTCTGAATTAAAGAGTCGAAGACGAATCGAGTAATTGCAACACTTATTTTTTCATTTTGTTTACAGTTCATCTCTGAGGAGCGTGTACCTGTTTTTACTGGGAGCAAGTTTTTTGAATGTCGATTCAGGGGGCGTCGTTGGGGTTTTTGCTTGACGATTTTTGTCGTCCACCTCCAACGAATTCGGATCAGGACCATAATGGAACTCCCGATGTAGCTTACCCGTGTACAAATCTTGTAAGAAAGATTTTAATTTTCCTTCCACATAAATATCCTCGAATTTAGGGAAAAGATACATGTGCCGAAAACTGTCGATCGCTATCAATGGCAAATCGCTCGATTTCTTATCCAAATGATGAAGAGGATGAGCAAATTTGTGACCATCGGCGGTCAAGAAATTTATATTTTCTGAAAAATAATATGAAAATTGTTATATTAATAATCCTCAACGATTCGATTGAAAATGAAAATTTTTTGACTGAAACTGTTGACAGTAATTGGTATTTTACGACATATTTTTGTAGAACAATACTACAACTTCCGAGTAAGTAAATGATAGTCGAAAATGACATTTTTGACAAAGTATAACTTGCTCGAATAGTCGTTAAATTGGATTAAGAAAAGAATAAACTTTGTCGACTCCGAAACTCACGTTTTTCGTCGAGCAATTTTTTCACGACGATGTCCTTGTACGCCTTCACGCTTTCATGGTCATCAGGCGCATGGAACAAGACGAGGAAGGGCAAACCTTCCTCCGTCAATTCTTCGGCATTTTCGAAAGTTATCTCTCGAACGAGCGGGACGCATTTTTCCTGCGCCCAAATATTGAACTCGTCGTAATTAAGCAAACTCCCTCTGAACGCTTCATCCTCGTCGTTCGACAACGCTTTGTCCGATCTGAAGACGACGAGACGCTCGCCCGGTGGACGCATTGGCTGACTCGCGTTCCTAATGAAATGCACATTATATTTAGAGCGGATAAAAGCAAAAAAAGTCTAAAGGGTTGAAAATTAAAAAAAAAAAAAAAAAAAAACAAAATAACACACACCTGCAGTTCACTCAAACCCATTACCCGTGAATAAAATACATAAAAAATCTATGAAACTAATTATTTTCGAATATGAACAATGGAGGATTATTCGTTCAAATAAAACGTTGATGTTTTTAAAGATTTTTTTTTGTCTATCGATTCGCTATGAAGAATTCAACTCGTGTGGTTTTTGTTACTTACAGCAAATTAATATACTGCCCAATATCACAATTTGCATCAGTGCAGGTACTTGTTGAAACGAAACAATCATTGGTTAAAAAAATGTTTTCGAATTGTATGAAGTCACTCAAAAATTGAAGGTGATTAATTGCACATGATGAACTTTATGGAAAATTGATGATTCGGGATACAACGGAATTTTAAAAATTGTAAAAATCAATCGATAGGATCAAATTTTCAATATGGAAACGAACAGATCGGTAATTACTGTTCAACTCTACTTTCTGCATTTTTCGTCGACACATTTGACGTTAATTTTAAAAGAATAAAGTAGCAAACAGAAGAGTAAAAACGAAGGATAAAGGTTTGGAAAATAATTTCTACGGCGCCATGTCATGACTCGGGCGTCCAATGCGACAAGAATCGAGATAAGAAATCAACGTTGAAAAAAAACATACCCAAAGCCGACATGAAATTGGCAATCATCCTTGAGATTAGTAGCGACACGTCGGAATGTTTCGTACTCTGGAACATTCTTCGTATCAAAAAATCCAATCATCATGCGTTTTTTGTCATCTAGAACAGGCAACGCCTGCAAATCTGTAAACTCTTGGATCGGATCTTCCAAAAGTTTTTTTACGTATTCGACGAAAGCCTCAACGGAACGTTGCCCTCTATATTCCCTCTTGGTCGGTTGACCATTTCTAATGATTTTCAGCGTCGGATATTTTGAAATGTGGTATCTGGTAGCGACGGAAGCTATAAAACGATAAAGATTTTAATGAAATGAGAACGATAAGTTTCAAGAGATTTGAATTCAATTGATCCGAAAAATATTGAAGTCCATGAAATGAAATGCAAATCCAACGAAACAAATGTCAGGATAAATTGACGTTGAAATCAAACCTATTCAATTTGATGCAATGAATTAAGATAAAAATGACTAGAGATCGAATAGAAACAAAACAAACCAAGCATAAAACGTGAAAAACAACTTTGAAAATAAATTAAAGATGAAAATCAGTGAGATGCATTGTCAAAAACATACACTCAGCGTCGCAGTCCACTTTGCCCATTACGACTTTCGAATTGGAGGGAAAAAGTGCGTGTACTCTATCAGCAGCCTCGTCGAAGACAGGTGCCAAAATATTACTAAATCTGCACCATTCTGCATAGAAGTTAATAAATACTAATTCGTTGGAGGCTGAAAAATCAGACATTAATAACCTTGAATTAGTTATCAGTGGGTTTATAATGAGAAACAAGAAAATTTGTTAAAGATATGTGTAGTTATAGTTTTATGATTAACGTGCTTACCTAATGTCATATCAATAGTCTTTGAAGTGAGCGGCACTGCGCCTCCATCTACATAATTGTGCGCTAAGAAAATCTGCAACAGGATGTTCATATTGAATGAGGAAAATGAGCTTGTTATCAGGAAAGATAACAGAGAATGAGAAAAAAAAAAACATGTGAATCAACGAACAACATTGTGTTATTATACAAAAAAACATGGGTATTCTTGGCAAAGCTTGAATACCCATTTTTCATTTGAATTTGATAACAATAATATTGATTCCAATATTCAAAATATTTTTTTTACAATTTCACAAATAATTATGTCAATCTACAATAAACTAGTCAAGATAGCGGCAAAATTTGTAAAAAGTTTGAATTATCAGTAGTTTGAATGTATTTTTCAATAATTTGTTGCAAAAACTGAATAATTGTAATGATAAACATTCATGTAGACGAAAGGATTGTTTTGTTATTTCGTGAATAATCACGATTTTTTATTCAATGAAAAAAGGTTTTTTTTAACACTAAATTAAAATAATCACAGAGATAATAGTCATTCGTCATTTTTGATGTTTATTGCTGTAAGTTTCCCATAGATTCGTGTTTCGATAAAAAGTTTTAAGAATGAGGACAGTCGATTCCCAGAATATATTGAGCACGGAAAAAATGTCAAAGGTAAATAATGACGAAAAAAGATTGTGGAACCTAGCAAAAGTAACCGTATGGAAGAAAAACATACGCGACGTAGCACGAAACCGAAAATCTACCGGTATTGACAGCGATAAGAAGATGGAAGGTGAATTTTGAGGTTAAATTTCCGACGTATACACGAGTCGTTAACAAATTGTTCGTTGATATAAATAGAATCGAAGGAAATACTGAAAACGAGGAAAAACAAGCGAATGAGTAGATTCTGAATGAAGGGAAAAGTCAAAATTTCACACGAGGAATTTGGTGTCACGCCGAAACAGGTGACACTACAACGTCACAGAAAAACTTCGAATCGTTCGATCTTGTCGCAAGAAAATAAAAATAGAAATAAAAGAGTTATAAATATACATTGAGATTGACTCACCAGAATACATGCAAAGAGCGTAGATCTAGAGTGAAAAATATCACAGAGACACAACATCTTGTGATCATTAATTAATCACACGCCAAGTACTGGAACAAACATCAGCGAGCGAGCGAACGTTGCGTCGTCAGTCGCGAACGGTCCTGAACTAGTTGAATGTCGGGAAAATAATCGAAAATCGAATAAACCTCTTTTTTAGTCAGCGGCGAAAAATGTTTTTTTTTTTATACTACTATTTCCGTTCGTTGTAATACGAAAAAGATGCGATTTTTCGATGAATCGAATAGACACGTAGGACGTTGCTCTTCGTGATTCGACGAAACGTATTTACATGCGACCAATAGGCAAGAGTGAAATTGAGTTTTTGACACACTCGATCACGATTTATTCGAGTGAGCTAAATAAACCGCGGGATAAATGAAAAGAAAGATTTATATAACGATACAGGAGTCGCGTACATTCTCCAGATGGGAGAAACTCGAGGAGATATTTAGTTATTCATTTCGTGGCAAGGCAAAGGTACCCATAGATAATTAGTATAAAGATGATGAGCTGGGTGCTCTCCTCTCTCACTCTCATTCTTCCGACGTGGCGCCTATGCGAAGTGGTCCTATCGCAAATGATTCGAATCCTCCCACTTTTCTCGGCCGAGTTTGCAGATTTATTACCATCAAGCGTTGGTATAGTTGAACTCTGTTTTACCAACCGTGTTGAAAGGTTTTCTTTTTAGAAATTTTTATATACATAGCGATGATCGTCGAAAATTTTACCAAGTACAGTATGAATGAAGTTCCAAGGCATGTAACTTCATTTAATAAACGAAATTGATAAATAAATTGTAAGTCAAATAAACTATGCAGATACACTTGACTTTTTTAATTCAAACAGCAAGTTCGTTTTGCGTCGTTTATTACATACGATTGAATAAAGTGCGGTTACAGTTTCTTCGAATACTGGGTTAGAGCTTGAAATTAACCTAAAAGATTAAAAATCGGATTCCGAGAAACTCGTATATTTACTCTCGAAGCAATTTATATTTTCGTTAAATTTCGGAATTTTTTATATTTCACTTCTATAAAATAATTCAACATCTATTTCGAAATACTGATTGTGTCGACGAATCTTGGTTTTTCGGTGCTTTTCATACAATGACAGGAAATATGTCGCAAAGCGCTCGTACTCTGGATTCTATGTACATCGATATACGATGATAAATAATTTCCCCACAAAAAACGAAAAAAGATAATGAAAAGCCAACCACGCTAATTGCCATTAACTGCAGATGAAGAGTGTAATTCGGGTCTGTTCGATTTTTTTCGATCCTAGCAGAGTTTTTGTTGAAGTTGAAGCGGCGATTGGAAACAATTCGTGCGACAAGTCCACTACTGTGAAATCGTATGATTAGTTTATCAAAGATCGGACGATACGGTGATCTTTTGCCCACTATCAAAGCGTAATGATCGCTCCAAAAACACGATTTAACAAACTTCATGGTGGGGCGACCATCACGTTTCATGTCATAAAATGTAGGGTTTGATTTCTTTTTAGACATGAAACAAACGATATCTTGACTGTAGTCCAAAAAAATAGGGCAAAAATAATTGCTGTCAACTTGAATTTTTTTTCTTCCCAATTTTTTCAACGGACCGTTGAAAAGACTGGAAGTTCGTTCGCCATCGACGAATTGCACGTGTGGTATCAACCCCGAATCATCGAGCTCAGCCAGGGAATTGAATTCCACTTCATCTTCTGTCTCCAAAGATATATTCGTTAGGGAGGCATAAATCATCGATGAATATATCGCAGATATAGCAAGCAAGCAAGCGAAAACAATACGTTCGACGTTACCACGAGGTTGTTGGGAAATTGAAATGCCAAAGAGTACACGTCCGATGTTGAACATCCGCCAGGGATATGATTTGAATGAGAGCCATTTCATCAATAACCAGAAAATCAGAATAATACTGAAACTCAGAATGAAAGCATTGATGATATTAACTGTGATTGAACTTTTTGGTACCTGCTTGATAGGTACAAGAGCACAGAATTCATCCTGGATTATTGTTGGTACAGTTTTTAGTGTATGATTCCAACCGTTTGACAAATACGGCACCGGTTCATCATAAAGATCAAGATTTCGTTTTTTCATGTCGATGTACGTCGAGAGCCAGAACTCCGGTGTATCGAATGAATCTTTGAACAGAAGTTCTTTGGAGCCATTCAGCTTTTCAATGATTGTGTTGATGATGTACCATTGGACTTGATTCAGAACCGTGTCCGATACACTGCCCAATCGTATCCTTATCGGGTGGCCCCATAAATTGTCCACTTTGCTGGGAAACAGGTCATCGATGCCTCTGATACTCCGGTTGTTTCTGATGTATTCTCTTTTGAAGGAGTTAAGTCGATAGTACATCGGTGATGAATCAATTGGACGCTCGATCAGAATCGAACGCCTCGGAACTTCTGGCTGAACCGACTCGATGATAGTGAAATCCAACATTTTCTTGGTCCAAGCGTACTCCAACAATTTCTCGAAGCTGTCACTTTGCTTCGGAACTAAAGATATCATGAGATATTTTGGACTGTAGTGATAAGACGCCATCTCTGCAATGGCATCGATGAAATTCTTTGCCACTGCGATAGGCGAGCTGCTGTTACGAGACTCGATCACAAAAAGAAACAGAGTGGCTGCGGTGTCGATCGGAGTCCTCGTTTGCACCGTTTCATCCGGCACAGAGTTCAACGGGAGCTCGAAATTTTTCCCGAAATTAATTCTCATCGTAGGCAAATTCTGCATCAACTTCTCACATAACTCGTCGAACAGGGGATTTTCGATGATTTCGTTATCATCGAGTCGTGTCATTAATTTCACTTGATGAAATTCTGAATCGTTGACTATGTGCGTCACCAAATCGTCCACCCACTGAGCAGAGTCGACGAAATTTCGGGAAAACTCGAAATATATGAACACACAAAATAACCGGATGATATACATTTTCATGGTGCTTGTTCAAGCCAACTTTCTCGACTGATAGCTTGACCGGGACGTGTTAGTTTGTATAATTTTGTAAAAAGCCTTTTTTTCTTATCGATTCGTTGCAAGTCGTAATTTTTGAGGTCAGCATGACGTGTTCTACCATGAAGGGACGAATCGGTCGTTATTAGTTTTTCATAAAATAAAGTGTTCGAACACACGTTCGATTTTTCTAATTCCGAAATAGCCATCCGGAAAGTTCGACTCGTGGAAATCAATATTCAAGTTGAATAAAAAAGTTCACTATATTTTTCTATCCACGAGCTTTGACACACGAATAAACTCCTTGCCTGGTTAAAAATGTTTCTGAAAACAACTTTCTAACAGCATTTTCTTCTATATTGTGATCGACTCGAAAACGTTCAGGAAAACGTATTTTTAGCTACGAGAATTTTCTAACACAAGCTGCTCAATAAAATATTCAGGTAGAAAAATTCTCAATTTTTCATCACTTAGTCAAAACAGCTGAGACTTTTTTTCTGTCCAAGGACTGAATCCGAGTCACTCTTCTTCGTTTTTGGATTATATGTAAATTCGTGTGATAATTCGTTTTGTTTGGTCACTAATTTGCCAGTGAATTACTGCAGATGAGTTTTTATAGTTGAACGACGAACAGTCAAAACATCAAAAATGAATATGAACTTTTTTCACATTCCTGTAAATATAAAATATCAAACGAGTGTGAATCATGAGCTTTCTTTCTATGAAAGGTCCATTGGAATCAGTGGTTCTAAAGAGAAAAGTTCCGATACTCGTTCATGTAAAACTTCGGAGTTTTCGAGTACCGAATGAAACAAGAAAAATATTTATCATCAATTTTCGAAATGGAAGAAGCGAACGAATAGAATGTTAGAAATATTCTAATAACTTGTAAGATGGAAGTGGCTTACAGAAAATCAGGGAGTTTTGATTATTAAAAAATCCTATGAGCTCAGTCGATAACTTACCGACTGATGATAAATATAAATTATCATATCTGTCGATCGACTGTTGATTATTTACCGACAACTTCAATTTGTTGGTAAATCAATAAACGTGGAGCAGTTCTCATTAGTTCCTGATACAATTGTAAAGGTGTCGCAGGAAGTATTCCAGGAAAAACTGTGATCAAAAATAGAAAAAAAAAAAAACGTAAAAAGCTGAATTCTTTTTTGACGTTTGGATTGCCATTTTGACATTTTGCTGACTCATCAGCTAGATCAAATGACATTAAAATTTCTTTCTCGATTCCTAGAAATAGAGAAAATTCATTTTATTGGAAGAGTTATAATGGAACAGCAATCCTTTAATCTTTTGTCAATACTAAAATCGTTAAAAATATTGATTTCTCAAAAAACTTGATTACTAATAGTTAAGCAGAAGAGCTGAGATAACAAATGATACCAAATTCGATCAAATGTACACGAAGTAAAAAACCTAATATTTCGAGCTCGAAATAAATGTTTATTTTTCAATGTTAGAGAATTCGAAAAAGCTAGAAACGATAGCGCAATAAAATAATCATGCGATGATAATTTCCGTGTAAAAGGGCGAATGATCGACACAGATGGAATACACGAGGATAATGCTCTCTGGAAGCAGGCGGTTGTAACATTAAAGCGTGAAAATTGAAAAACCACGTCTCCGACTAATAATCTCGAAGCATCGAGATTCCACTCTGCTTCGGCGTTGAAAATTTTCTATTCTCTGTGCTAGTGCATTAAAGTTTTCTCTCAGGTACCATCACTTTGTTGGAGAAATTCACTTCGTCATCCTATAGCCGGAATATTAATCCTTCATTCAAGCCACAGCGTGGATTGGCCACAATATATATATATATATATATATATAAAGAAATATAAAAATAATTTACGACTAACAACTCAACCTCATGCCGGCCACATTCAACAGAAGAATTCGCTTGTAATCGTTGGATTAGCCGGTAATTTACAGGCGAAATCCAATTCAACGCTGTTTATTTTATGCTCTACACCTTTTTCGCTTCCTTCTGTTGTTGGGATTTAAAACGCCAAGAGTTTACTTTCTTTACGCATTGCGAATGGGGGAACTATACCATTGAAACGACTTTTAAAAAAATTTTAATCCACAGGCAATCAAAACTTTACAAAAATTATTGTCACCTCATGAACTTTAACTTTTTGCAGTTTTACAATGTCAAAATTCCCAGATTAGCATCGACCCCATAACTCCAATTCCATTCGAGACAATATGGTCTCGAAATAAAGCCATCGATTTACTTGCATTCACACGTTCATCATTATTTACTTTATTGTCATATTATCATGCATGTCAGACCCTTCATTCAATGTTTAAACTTCGAAATGTACAATTCTTTACAGTCACTGAAAGATTCTATGAAATCCAGGGCTATTATAGATCCAATGGGAACTTGAAAGATTCATTTTCATTAGCGACGAAAAGAGTCATCCAGGAAGCAGTAGCAGTAGATATGCAAAGAAACTGATTAGCAGAATATAGTTTTTGCTCATTTTATCAAGAAAACAAATCATAAAATACTTCCAAGTGTATTTGTGATGCGAAGAGTTCCATTGATTTTCTACAGTTAAAATACTTTTCGGTCAACAGCTTTTCCAGACTGCGTGGCAGAATGTTAAAACGTGAAGCTATTGTCCAGAAACATCATACACACGTAAATGAAGGTCCCAGCCATATACATATGCGTCGGCGTTTCAAAAGGGGCTCGCCACAGGGGGTGAACTTTGACCGTGCCGATGTCAGTCCAAAGACCGGATTGCCCCAACCACATACAATTATTCCGTCACTTTTTCCAACCAATATTTCTCGCCAAAAGATGCCTAAAGTATCGAGAAAAAAGAAAGATTGACAAAACAGGGGTTCGGTTTCTGACAGTCCGGGGCTACATTTTTCTCGTTTGGTTGAATTAATGACGACGGGGGGAAGGGATGAAAGTCGATCACATCCTGTTTATTTGCATTGAAAAATGATTTTTCTTTCCTCTCACACGGTTACATCATATTCTTGGCAGAAAAATATTTAGATAAAAAAAAAAAAAAAAAAAAAAAACAATGTTGGAAGATTCTCGAGTAGAATTGCCGGAGATTTACGTGATCTTTATTCGTCACGGAGCAGCCCAGTCCGATGCAGGGGGTCCCTCGTGTGGTTCCCCCGATTTCTCGGTTCCTCATAGCCCATCCACGCGGATCAGATCCGTGGCCACTTCCAGGAGAAGAAAAAAAAAAGAGAAAGAGAGAGAGAGAGAAAAAATAAATAAAATTACGAGTCTTTGTCAGATATTTAAGGGGAAAAGAGTGCTTTGAACTGACCTGTTCACCGCCGCACTATGCACGGGGAAAAATGTTGACATAAATATCGTTTATATGCTCCTTTACGAAGGTCTCGCCGACCTGTTGCAGGAATTGCCTCCACCACGTCGCTTCTCCCCTTCATTTTCTTCTGGTATAGTTATATACAGAAACGTGGAACTCTCGGTTCGGTTAAACTAGCCAGAGTATCTATGATAAATCATTGCAGTAGAATCGTAAATTCGGCAATAAACATGGCACTTGGATTCAGAGCTTTCTTCGAACGTCACACATCCACACGCACAAATATGTACAAAGCTTATATAATCCCTGGATTAACCCTCGACAACAAAAAAAGTCATGAAATTCTTCGGATTCCTTCCAACACTCCTTCAAATTTATCTTCGAATCAATTTTCTTTACAGTGACAATTGCCACTCACGTTTGTCACGAAGGATCCTTTAAATGATTCTATAATCCTAAAACAAGAAGCACAACATAGACTGCGTCACGATACGCGGCATCATCAACATCTTGCCCACATCGACAAAAAAGGATCTCGTGTATTTTACGATCTCTGGATAATTTTATAACTCCGCTTCTGTAATTTAACGTCTTTGCTACCTCACTCATTCTTTTTTTCGTCCGGTATAGACTTCCTCGAGGCAGTAGTTTCTTGCCTCGAGGCTCAACGATCAGGGATCGATGTTGTGAGCAAGTGGTGGAAACTATGGAGCAGCGATTCTTAGATGTTATCGCGGGTACACTGTTACGTTTTTTTTTCCATCGTTCAGAATCCTTTTTGTTGACATTTATTCACTCGTTTGTTACGATGACAGTGGAGAGTTGCAGAAAATTCATGAAAATTTGCAGATCTTTTGTTATCGATTTGGGGACACTTGTTTTTCGGGGCGACGAAAATTCGGCAGCTCCGTTTGACACAGGACTCCGATATACACACGTTCAGAGACTATGCGCATGGGGAGTATACGAAGGGCAAAGTTTGGGTGCAGAGTTTTGCTGCTGTTCGAAGAGTCAAGTTGAACAAACGAGGCCGGTGTTGAAAGATAAAACCACACAATGCGCAACGGGGATGCCCCTTACACGTCGTCGGCATTTCGATACACGTACAGTCAAGCTCTCCGGTAGGAGAGACCTTCCGAGAAAGCCGCAAAGATTTTTTTGTCTCGCGCCTTTTTAAACCACGTTCTTTTAGCCCGAGGCTTTTCTCGGTCAGAAAATTGTCCCAGAATTCGGCAATGGCTGTTTGTGTCGAAGAATCGCGGTCAATCATTCGGTTTAAGTTGTACGTAACGATTTTGACAGTTGAGAAGAGCAAAACAGTTTTTCTCGCAGGATTATTCTGTTCCGAAGCGACAAAACATCGATGATCACCCGATGTGTGACCTGAAATAACATCGTCAAAAGGAATCCGAGCTCCTTTCTCTCTTTCTCACTCTTCTCCATCGATTTATTTTTATCCTTCTTTATCCAAGGATTCCAATACTTTTTTACCAATTTCTGTGAACACCAATCACGTTTTTTTTGTCCTCTTGACACGGCGCGTGGAAACGCCGAAGCGTTCCGCAGTAATTTGCTCGTGATACGCTTGGCAAACCTGTGATTCGTTAGTTTTATATCAAAGTGGCTTTACGACTTTACCTGGAAGAGCGTGGTTCTGTGGTTTTCTCTCAACACATCCATCCAAGCGCTCACACATATGTTATACATATATATTTAATATTTACGAACAACGCGGAGAGATCCGCAGCAAGCGACGCTGTATAGAGAGCATCTATACGGACGGGTCCGGTTCTGAAGAAGCAATTATCCATTTTTTAATTTCCCTCGGAGCGAGAGAGGAGTTGACGTGGGACGAGGGATGAGTCGAGAGGAGCCCGCGGACAGGACTGTTTGATCAGTCCCCGACCTTGTGTGGTCGTTCTTTCCAGAGCGCCAGCGCCTTAAGAGTTCTCAATCGGACACGATGAGACAGAGAAAAGGTATATACACGTTTATATATACATATATATATATATCTACACGTGGACCAGTCAGTTAACCACGAGAGACTGTTTGGAGCGAAGAAAAAACCGATCGCGGCGCGTCTCGTGCCTGGGTCCCGGGGTCGTTTCTTCTTCCTGGAGCCTGACACACAAATCATATCGTCGGCGGTTTCTTCTCAAGAAAAACGCCTTTTGGTCCATCGATATATGTTGTAAAATGCCGCATATATATGCGCGTCTCTCCTTCAAGAGGGAAAAGCCGAGAGGTAATCAAAAGACTCTTCTCTGTTCATCTCTGGACCAAAGTCACCCTCGTAACAAATGCTCTCCACCATCAGGCACAACAGAGACAACTTTGAATCGTGCTATCTTGATACAATTCGGTTTAAATAGATCGAGACGTTTTAACCTCGATTTATCAAATATTTAAGTCGATAAAAAGAATTTCTGGAGTTCAATCTGTGATGCCAGAATTTCAAGAAGCTTTAGGAAGAGAAAAAAAAAGAGGAATTTTCAACGCAAAGAGGCTTGATGTCCGGACCACAATCTCTTTGGACACGGTACTTTTGAGAAACCCCACGCGGTGAATCTTCTATGT
Source organism: Campoplex capitator (assembly GCA_037576405.1). Taxonomy (NCBI): domain Eukaryota; kingdom Metazoa; phylum Arthropoda; class Insecta; order Hymenoptera; family Ichneumonidae; genus Campoplex; species Campoplex capitator. Next base: position 12,181,840 of record JARBWI010000002.1, on the reverse strand, counting down.
ACATTTATGTATACGCGTGCATGTATATACGTATAAATGAACACACAAACCAGACGGGTATACACGCTCGTCGACACCACAGGATTAAGAAGTCAGAGAGAGCTCGCTCCTTTCGGATGGTGGGATTTGCGGGTCATTCTTCCGACTGAATAATTTTCTCGGTTCTGCCACGCCATCTCTGTACTGGCAACATCACCAATCCCCATAATCCGTTAGTCAATACGCGAGAATAAAGGAAATCAAGGAGCTCCGCAGCTTCTTGATCTTTTAACTCCGTTCGCTTGACTTCGACGAAAAGTTTTTCTCTGAAACGAGAGAATTTTGAAGACCGAGGCGCCGCCTCTACGCTGTGTCCACATGATCACTGATCCAAACGGCTGTTACAGGCTTAAAGAAAAATTTCGGAAATTGCTCAACTTTAGATATTTTTTTTTATTTCGTATTTATATGCCTGGTACATAAAAAATTCTGGAAATCATAAAATTCGTATTCAAACGTAATAAAAAACGAGCAAAAAAAGATTCGTTTTGTATGGAATTTGAGAATAAATATTTGCAAATTTTTGTTTTCCATGTTTCTGCTAACAAAAATCCAGTTTTTTTTTTCGAAACAACGAAATTGATTTCGTTTATTCGATCGTGACGAAACGTTGCCACGATTTTCATGCCGCAGGAAAATGACACCAGGGGTCCTTGTCGTACGGTTGTAACAGTGCAAACGCGGAATAACCCTTTACCGTGAATATTTTACCGATGCTTGAAAGTGACAAATAGAGGTTGGAATTTTCACGAAATGTACGAAAACACAAAATTGTGCTGGTCGTAAAGTTCACCGGGTAAAGAATATCCGAGAAAGATATTTCTGGCTGACGGATTAGTAGATTTCAATAAACCATTCGGATTAACTCGATGTGCGACGGAGAAAAAGTTGCGGGATCGAGGACTCCTAGTGTCGCCGGTTAACCTTATCGAGCCTCACAGGGTTAATTGGCTTACCTGGCTTCATTGTTTTCATTCTTACCAGACGTAGACCCTACTTCGGGAAACCGTGGGTTTTCATTGGCAATAGTCACTGCGTCACAATATTTAGTGCAGCTACTAGACAGAAATCTTGGATAATGCGCCACAATCGCTTCGAGCGATTGAACGGTCAAAATATATAACACAGACTCATCCTAACGGTAAAAGCCGACTGACCTCTTTCATGCTGATCGGCAAATATACGAAGAATTTCAAATTTTTATTAAATCTTTTCATTCTTTCGTACCGGAACGATTATAATTGTTTCACGAATAAAAGATCACTGATCTCTTTATTTTTTGTATAAAAATAAATAAATAAATAAATCGTGTGACCGGTATACCTTTTAGGAAATGGAAATTCCGGGAAATTCGATGAAATTTGTCTATTTCGGATGGTTTCGATTCATCGAAAAACCCTTTGCATTCTATTCGAGGCGATGAATACGTTGATGGATATTTAAATATTCGAAACGGTAACGAATTCGATGAATAAAATGATGACAAATATTTCTCAGTAACGTATATATATTTATCGATAATTAAAATTTGTTTTTTTTTTTTTTTTTCAAAAATAATTCGATAAAATAGACGTTTGAAGAATGAAATTAAAAATCTATCGCGAGCTTGATTTCTTCGATGAAAATTTATTTACGACCCTATTAAAATTTAGGGCCAAATACCAATAATTCGTCACGAAGGTATATAAACGTCGCGATGACGCTAGTCCTGAATCGTCGGCATCACAAGTGTCTTTCTTTGTAGGCCAAAGGCACAAAAGTCAGGGGTTGCGTAATGGACCCACGTCACAATAAGGACGGCGCGGCACTTTGATTTCGAAGCTTCTCACGACTCCCACGCGCCTATGGCACCTCTACGAGAGGCACCCCCCCGACGCCTTTTTTTTTTTTTATTTCTATATTTTTTTCTTTTTTTTCATTTCTCTTCTTTGGAACGAGAGGAGAGACACGCGGTGGAACAGGTCGCGCTGTGACGAGATGTGCCTTTTCCATCTTTTTTTTTTTTTCTTTTCCTTTGACCCAGTCCGAGCTCTCCGCGGTACCACAGGAAAATGACTTTTCTTTTTTCCAACACGCAAATTTATGACCTTTTCGTTACAGGCAAAAAGTATCGATATTTTATTTTTATTTTTTTTTTTCGTTGAATTTTCTTCAGAATGAAAGAATGGGGTTGCAGGGATCTCGATCAAACGCGTGAAATGATGATAAATTTTAATTCAACGTCGCAGATTTGATTTTTCGTTGTGATTCAGCATTTAGTATTTCCTGAATTTCATCAATTTTCGTATCAATTATATTTTCCCTTATACCGTTGAGCTGGTTTAAAATTATGTTGAATACATCATTAAAATAAATTGAAATTCCGGAAATATCGATGATCAGGAATAAATTTAATTTCAGGTGTAAAGGATTCAATGGCAGAGCGATGGTCACTCGTGTTCAAATAAAATGTCAAAGAAATTTCTTAATGGTCGCGACGATTATTCCGGATCGAAACGAAAAGAATTTGATAGTGAAGGAAATGATGAATTATTCGCAATGCTTTTTATTTTTTTTTCTCGAATAGCACTAAACGTTGCATTTTTCAGGTTCATTGTTCACGATTATTCGGGCATTGTCAGTAGTCTGTTGTTTATAAACGATGGGTAATAAATGAAAGAGAATCTTAGTCGAGGGCTCACTTTCCATGCGGTTGTGCATACACGTGCCTCGACTCTCTCACGTTTTAACCATCAATGCGTCTTGACATTGTAGAAAAAGCATTGGGACTTCCTCCTTGTTCTCTCTGAAGCATGATTAATGAAGTCGAACTTTCAACTCGTTTGGGAATCCCTCAGACGTTTGTTCAATGCCGCCATTGATGCTCTTCCATTTTATCATTTGTATACGAATGATGAGCAAAATGAAAATGCACTTTATTTACTTTTCATTTTGGTCACAACGTTTTTTAACATCTTTTTGGCAAGATTTTCTCTTCGAAACCCTTCAATTATTCATTTTTATTTCATTTTTTTTCCTTCGATATCGTTCGTATCAAAAGTTGATTCAATTAAATTCAAATTCCGAAAAAATGGGTCAAAGAATTTCGTAATGGACTCAAAACACCTGATTTTGTTTATCTCCGTCGTTCTCATGAATATAACGTTCGCCATGAGATTATTTCTCACGTAGCCCGTGTTAGCGCGTCTATATAAATATTGTTATGTGCGAAAACGATTTGCCTAAATACTGCAATAAGGTTGTTTGCTTCTCCGGGTGTAATCTCTTGTTTAGGGTTGTCCGTAATCCTAACCCGATTACCACTGTTCGTGAGAGAGAAAAATATTTGCTGTCTTGTCTGTGTGAGTGTTTCGAAAAATGATTTTGATATTTGTTCATCATATTTTCCGGACATGAGTCACGGTGAAAAAAAAAAAAATGGCCAATGGAGCAGAGAATCTTTGGAGAAAAAAGAAAAAAAAAAAAAAATCATCGAGAAAGCACGAGCTCATCTTCTTTACAAAAATTTTTCCATTCCTATCGATGAAAAAAGGGACGAAACATCGGTGCCAAGTTACGTATTTTTTCGTAGCAAGAAAATCTCGCAACGAAAAATGCACCTGTGTTGCTCCGTAATAGCGTGTGAAAACTGCGTGATCCTCGCTCCATTAGCCACGAATACTGGTTTCATTGTCCTGGACCATTGTCCAACATTTTTTAGATCGTTTCTTCGGGGCTTTTTCCTCTCTTCCATTCTCCTTTTTTTTTTTCACGTTACTCGACGTTTTTTTCTTTATTTTCTATCGCCTTATTTTTTTTTCTTATACCGAGCGTTCTTCTGTTTGAGGAAAAACTTAAGAGAGTATAAAGGATAAAAATAACTTTTAATCGTAATTTACGCGGACATTGGCGGATGAAAAATTGGATGAAAATCAAGGTGAAATCTGTAAAACGAAAATAAAAGTAATCTGCAGGATCTGGAGGTAAGTATACGAGATATTCGTGTGAGGAAGATCAACGGCACCTGATCCTGCATCGGGTTTCCATTGAAATCGTTTAGGAGGCATGAAACATTCTCTACTGTGGGAGACACGCAGGTGGCAAATTTACAAATATATAGATATAATAAATGGGCATTATTTCGAAGTCCTATGGCTCATCCATGGTCCCCATAAAGGAACGCGTTTCTCGATCTCAGAACTCACAAATATACAAGAAACATTCGGACTCGCCTCACTCACTCTCTCTCTCTCTTCCCCTTCTACCCAAAATCGTTTTAACGCTGCCGCCACGACGATACTTCAAAAAAAAAAAAAAAAACTATAAAATTCACTGAGTTATACGATTGTTGACGTACGAAAACGATTAAAACAGACGGTTTTTTTTTTCTCCGGGGTAGTCAAGGCTGCCGCTCGAGCGAAGTAACGTTTTCTTTTACTTCGGGGAACACGATCATTTCGAATAAAACAGTTAATTCCTGTAACGAATCTTCGGCTGAGTTCTACTGCTTATCGACTGCTTTTTCAAGGGCATTTTCTGTAAAAAAAAAAATGATTCAAACCCGACGATTTTCTTCATATAATTTGGGAATTTTTTTCACTACCATTTTTAATCGAAGAAATTCCAATCGCTTAGTTATTTCGTGTCTATATTTTCTGTAGGCTTCTTTTTTTAACGCAGAAATTGGACAGTTATTCTCCACTCAATGTTTTTTTTATTCATTGAAACGTTCCGAACGATTAATCAATCACGTTTTTAAAGTAATTTATATACGATATCAATATCCTAGAAGGAGAATCGTTGCCGCGAAATAAATATATATATCAATATCAGCGTGTTAGCACGTCTACCTGTCGAAGACCGAGAATTATATTGTAAAACCACAAGCTTAAACGTATGGGAGTGTGTAAGCGAGGCTGTACGATTGAGGCTGGAATAAGCGGGAGCGTATCTTCGGTTCATCGATTCGTGGTAAAACATCACATTCGATACAATAGAAAATTGTAATGGAGGATACGGTGATGAAGGGAACTGACCTGCCTCTTCGATTCGCCTCGGCTCGCTGCCTTTCAATGTAAGCTTTTGGTAGAGAGATGAGGGAGACAAAAAACTGGTGTTTCTTGTACACGAGTAAAGGCAACATATACAGGAGCATATAGAAAGATAAACGTGAAATAAAATGTACAGATATAGAAGAAGAAGAAGAAGAAAAAAAAGAGTAGCAGCGAAAGATCGTAGCCAGAAGGATTTCCGTGATCGTACGCGGCAAAAGAGGCCTTTCGCATCCCTGCAAGAACCCCCTCACTCGTCGATTAGTCACACCCGGAGTTAACACTGCACCCGGTCACCAAAAAGTCCTTTCCCAAACCCTCGGTTTTCTTCGGCAATAGAAAATCACCGTTTCGTGAACATACCGCACCAAAAGGATCATTTGTTTCTTGGCAAGAAGCATTGTTTTTGAGATCGCGATGAAGTGAGGACACACCGCAGAGGATCGAGGCATTAGTGCGTGTACCAACTGTGAAACATCAGTCTTTTTTTCGATCCTTTTTTTCTGCCCTCTTGTTCTACCTATACGCTGCAGCTCGGATGTTGCTCATAGCGTTCCTTCGAACCCGAAAGATTTGGCACGGGATAAGCTTCCGTGCCCCCCTATAGAGCTGGACTCAAAAGTCAGCGAGAGCTCGCACTCAACATATGCTCTGCCGCTCAGGGACCAAAGAGAATCGGAGACTATTTGGCAAATCGAATTTTTAACGAGCGACTGACATTCTTCGAAAATGTATCGATCTTCGGGTCCCTTGACTTTTCTTTCGAGTCTTGTCACTATTCACTCCTACTGACAGAGTCAAAAATTCGAACGAGACAGACTTATTGAAATAATTTATAACAGAACATTGTTTTTTTAGATCAGTGCAAAATTATTCGATGAACAAAAATTGTAGGGATTGAATGAACTTTCCGAAATTCCAATGGAAAGTTTTTTTTCTTTGAATATTTTTGTAAGAAATATGATTAAAAAGTCATTGTGTCAAAAAGCCTGAAAATAAAAATTCAATGTCTTCGAGAGCTTTGGACAATGATATGGAAAATCATGGACCCATAAGCTGAGGATTAGGCGCAGGTTGAATTGGCATGGAATACCTAAATATGTCTGTACATAAAGTGAATGCTTTTGGCATATTCCATCATTCGGTTGATCCATCGGAGCACTTGACCGAACATGACGGGAATGCGCGATGATTAATGACAAATTTCTAACGGGCCACGGGTACAATGTGTGCGTACAGAATGGAGGCGCAAAATTCATAGAGTGCGATTGTACAAAAGAGAGAGAGAGAGAAAAAAAAAATAGCTATTTATAGAAATGTACGGATGAAAGCTGGTCCAAGATGGGGCAGGCGTGGGAGTAGTGTTTACCGGTGGAGCAATTTGCCCCTCGCGGAGTCGCTAAGCGGCTTATTAGCGGACAATGGGGCTGGGTTACTCCTACTAAAGATGAAAATGAGTGTGAGAGAGGGAGAAGGGTCTGAAGGGTTGCGTATGAAAGGGAGGCTCGAGTCAACCACGTTTCAACCCTTTTCTCTCGCTCTTAGTACATTGAACCACGTTGCGGACTGTGTGTCGCAAGATTTACAACACTGTGCAATGGCTCGTGTTGCGAGACGTGTTTCTCGAGTCGCTCCCTCAGAGGGAGAACCGGAGAGAGGGAAGAAAAGAGAGAAATAAAAGGGCTGGCAGTCCATCATGGACATGTGTCTTCCAGCAAAGTCGTCTATAGTTTACAGTCTGCGTACTAAACATCTTGGAATTGTCATTGCGAAGAGAGAGAGAAAGAAAGAGGAAGAGAAATATGCTTCCTGGCTTTTCGTAACGGGAGGAGCTCTCGCGTGCTCCTTCAAGAGAAACACCGCAGGAAACGTCAGGGTAAAAGTGTCCAAGGATATATAGGCATGGTGTTTGTTCAATGAATTGGACAAACAAGGCGAGGCAGATTTGCGCCCCTTTTTCCTCGTGAGCTTTGCGTTACGATGATGATGCTTAAAATCTGGATGTTTCTTCAAGTGATTTTAGAATGAACTCCGAAGAGATACGAGGAATGATCGATGAATGTTTCCCCTTTCAAAGAGTCGGATAAAGAGACGAAAAGTGTTGCGATATATTTTGAAGTTTCTCAGATAAAACGCATAAGCTTCGAGCATAGACCGGAAGTTTTGCTGGCGAACGACGGAACGATATGGAAGGAGTTCGATAAGGACTTATGAGAAAACGATTTCAATATTTTTCTTGTTCCTTCGAGAAGATAATTTTCGAACTTGTGAGATTGTAGGGAGCTCCTGACTCATCTTTTTGGTCCAACCTCTTCTCGGTACTTCTGCAGATAAATCCCTGATCTTTATTCACAGAATTCTCTAATCGAATGAGCCGTTGCGAATCTTTCTGAGAGAACCAACCTCAATGAGCTTCCAAAAAATGCATGGCAAAGAAAAATGATATTTTTCAATTGAAAAACAAGGAAATCATTTTATTACGTAATTTTTTAAACGTACAAAACGGAAAGATTTTTTTTCTTCTTCTCGAACATCGATGAGAACGATCTTTGGTGACTTCTGCGAAGTCGTAAGTTTTCCTCGGTCGCGATGATCGGTCAATCCAGGACAGTATTTGACCGATAATTTGGGAGTGATGCGTATCGATGAAAGAAAAAGCGTTTTGTGGATGAAAATCTCCCGGAGAATGCACACGGTATTGTCCGAAAAATTCTCGCACGGTCCAGCCAGTGAATCTTTTCACAGCATACCCAGATATAACATGTATATATGTTTTACTTTCTTTTCTCTTATTTGTACCGTTCTCGTTGCAACACTTGCACTTGTATACACTGATGATGATGGTGTGGGAGCGGCAGGTCACGCAATATAACGCATAATAGCACACCAGCAGTCTTTGGTATATCGGTAGCGCAAAAGTGTCGTCACCTTAAACGCGTCAATGATCATTTTACAGCAGCCATAAACCGTCCACTTTGTAAACGAAAGACCGTCAAACAGCAGTGGTCCTGTAGCGCTATGGTGTTCCTTTTTTGCCTCTTTTGTGCACTTTACATTCTTCTCTTTCGCTTCTCTCATCTTTCCTATTCCGAATTCAACTGGTCCAGTCGAATCGAACGAGATTTATGACGTTTATTCTCTATCAGAATCGCAGTCTGTGCTGCAGTATTTCGACAGTGTTTCCTTATCAGAAACATTCGAACCTGGCGGATGTCGGTGATTGTTTTGATTCAATCATACATTTATGCTGAACCATGAATAATGCTTGATCATTATCCAGGCCTATATTAATCAACGAATAAAAATTTTAAATACGCAGACCAAATTATTCTACTGGTTTGACAGTTTTCGAAAATTTTTCAAATTACAGTCAAATCTATATTGAGTAAAAGCAAATGATGAAAAATTCTACAATAATTGAGTGTAAGCCTCTAATTTCATTGGCACATTCGAACACGGTTGGACACCATCAACAATCTGTAATAGTACAAAAGTTATTGGAAGCATTTTTCCCGAGCACCGGAAACAGGAAGATTCTCCAGGGGATCAAAAAATGATCGAAGAGTCGAAAGAGAGCGAAAATAAAGAAAATCGCGAAACAGGAAGAAGAATGAGGAGAAGGTATTGGAAGAGAATTTCGAGCGAAGGGAGTAGCAAGGATATTTTTTGAGCAAAAGGAATGAATATAGTTAAAGGTTTCTTGGCAAGGACCTTTTCTTGGGGAGGCATGAGGCCACAGAGCATCAAGGATCGAGAGAAGGGAGAAGAAGCGATGCGCTATGAAGCTGGCCACAAAAGGCCCTCGCTCGAGCGCGCGCTGTTCTTCTCAAGTCCAGTATACATGTGTATATATGAAAAACGAAATATATATATAGGTATAGAGGTATAGATATGCAGTTCCTTTTGATCCTCGATCCTCGACGCCCGGGGTTGATTTATGAGCAGAGGAACGTTTTTGTAGTAGTGGTGGGGGGGATCGGGCATGCGCACAAAGTCTCAAAACGTTTTGGGTATACGGCTCATCTAACGGAGTGGTGCAGAGACTTACGGGATGTTCCCGTGCCCCGATACCCCCACCCCTAAATATTCTTTCTCTCTGTCTGCGAGAGAGCGAGAGAGAGAGAGAGAGCACAACTGAGGGAAGGAATGAGAGCGAGAGGGATAGTAAACTCGGCTATGGCAAAGCAGCCTCCCTCTACCACTCTCGGTTGTCCACTCAGTTATTAAAACCGAGGCGACACGCTCGCCAACCAGCAATTATCTGGCGAACGCCCGTGGCCGCGCATATGCCCACAACTACGCGATATACGAAGTATTAAATATACACATATATAAATATAGAGACATATGTATACGTGTATTTATATGAGAATTCGTTCGGGAGACGTTAAGTGCTTGTACCTCGTGTGTTATCCAACCCCCCACCCTCAACGATCGAGGGTTGACTCGGCACGCGATGAGCCAACTTTGTCTTTTTAATCATTGACACTCCACGCGAGGTAGACGTTATTTGAAAAATTGCAAGTTGATCCAAAAGTGATAAACCCTGATCAAGGATACTTCGAGAATAAAAAAAAAAGAAAAAGAAAATTGTTGTTGCTGCTGCTGGTGTTGTTTTGTGCTCGTTTGGTTCGTTTTAATTACTCGATCAGCCGCGAGTCGAAGAAAAAAAGCTTCGATCCAAAATCAATCCATCATCTTTCAACACCCGAGGAAAGGAGCCCATAGAACAGTGTGAAGTGATGGCGCAAGTGATGCAGTATCAGCAGGTCCGCATCATCCAAATTTCTATACGCATCACTGCGTTATAATTTAACTTTTAGGACGAACGTGGTGTTTTTCGCGTGTGTGAATTATAGTAATCAGGGGAGAATGGAGCGCGTTATTATTATACACGTCACCGCGGCGGTCAAGAGGACTGAAGACGTCCGACCGATATATTAGACGTTTCACCCTATCTCATCATTGTAAAATACCCGGGATACATTTTGCGCTCATTCTTTTTCGTATTTTTTTTTTTTATTCTCCTTCTCCTCCGTTTTGTTTTTTCTTGCTCTCCTGCATTCAAAATTGAAACATTAGCGTATCTCATTCATGTATGATATAAATCATACCTGGTAAAAAAAAAGAAAAAAATTATGCTGTTTTTGGAAGAGAGAACAAACTTGGCTTTGCTCATTTCTATAATTTATGTTAGTTAAATGATTGTGTCTCACGTTACGAAGCAAAGTTTGGTTGAGTGATATTTGAATATAAGATAAAATTGCACAATGTTAAAAGCAGGAATTGGTATAATTGAGATTTCTACTCACATTTAAGACCAATTGAAATTATCTTTCTCGACTCAGGATAAAATAATAACACGGAATGTAACTTATTTCCGAGTAACAGTCAGAACGAGTTATGATGAGCGACCAAGGCTAATATTTGTGTTTCATGTAATTTACAGATGTGTGTACCAACGATGTCGCCGATGCCGGGAATGACGGCGATGTCCGGTCTCTCAATGCCGTCGATGCACCAGCATCACGCGATCGAATACGGGAGCGGTGCTGCCGCGGCGGCTGTACATTATCATCATGCATACAACAGTCAGCCGTCGATCAGCGGCCATCATCCTCATCATTCTCATCACACTCATATTTCTCATCATTCGCTTCCACATCCACATCCACATCATCATCATCATCATCTCCAGAGTCCTGTGCAGTCGTCACCATCTTCATCGAGTTATTGGTTCTCGGGATCGGCCACCAATACCAGTCAAATCGGGGAGCCTTTGACGCCCTCCACTTACTCCATGAGTCCAAGCTCAACCGCAAGCTCATGGACCACCCAAGCGAATCATTCCAATCAACACCAGCCCCATCTGACGTCTCTTCAACATTATTCTCTGCCACCAAGTCCACCGGAACTTCCCGTAAGCCCTCATCAAGGTCACACCAGCCCTTATCAGTGGCCTCTCACACCACCCTCCGATCATCTGATCGCTGCTGCCGCCGCTGCCGCTGCCGCGGTAGCCGCGGAAGACGCTAAACCCGGACGGAAGTGCACCAGATGTCGCTGTCCCAATTGTCAAATCGACGGCGGCAATCATCTCGGTACCGATGGCAAACGACAACATATCTGCCACGTACCCGGCTGTGGTAAAGTCTACGGTAAAACTTCTCATCTCAAAGCTCATCTACGATGGCACACCGGTGAAAGACCCTTTGTATGCAACTGGTTACTCTGCGGTAAACGCTTCACTCGTAGCGACGAGCTCCAACGTCATCTCCGAATTCACACGGGCGAAAAGAGGTTCGCGTGTCCGTCTTGCGGCAAGAGATTCATGAGGAGCGATCATCTCACGAAACACGTCAAGACTCACGAGAATCAAAAATGCAAAGGCACGAAGAAGGAAGCCAATAAGGAGAATGTACCTTCGAGACATCGACAGGAATCTCAAGTTTTATCATCGCCCAACCAAAATCCTTACGCTTCCATCGGTGTACCTTATGCCGTAGCTTAAGAAGGTGAATGAAAAAAAACTAACAGAAACTTTAGGGCTTTCATCAAGTTATAATAACCATGGAAATTCGATGAAATATTGAGCATTTCGCAAGGAGATAAATAGCATGAAAGGAGAGAAAATCTTTGACAAATTTTTAATGCATCTTTATCTCCGTTTTCAAGTTCAAACTTTTCTGTCGATTCGAATATGTGACGAATTTTTTTTTTTATCGCAATACTTCGAATATTCCTCATCCGGACAAATATTTAAAAAAAAATTATAGCAGCATCCGTGGCACTCGTGAAAAGACGTATCAAACACAAAATCGTTGTGAAAATAACTAAAAAAAACTGTTTTATCTATTAGCACTATACGAAAGTGCAAAAATATTGAATTCAAATTCTGGAAATATTGATTATTTCTAGAAGAAAAAATAGGGAGGACTGTAAATAAAAGAAGAATTTATAAGCCTAAAAAAACCCTGCCTGACCCGATAAAAGTTCCTACGTATTGCATAAATTCTGTAGAATTGTAAATACAAAGAATTGTATATATTTTTGTACAAAAATGAATTTTATCGTTGACACATATGTAATTAAGTTAATAAATATGATTTTCTTATTGATAAAAATTCATTCGTATCGTCAAAATGTTTAATTTTTTTACCCAAACTTTCTTCTATATCGCTTCGAGTTTCCGACCAAGGATTGCTCCAAACAGGAGTACAAAATAATGAGAGAGAAAGAGATAGAAAAAGAGCGGAGATGGCGTGAAAATTCACATAATAACGAATCATCCCCTTGTCGTATATCAGATTCAGCCCGGAATCTTCCTGTCACACGATACGATCCTCGTTGCCACGCCCGTGATTCTTACAATACCATAGCATTTCGTGTCTCCGTGGAGCATCCCTCTCGGACTTAATACAAGATTCTCCTCTGTACTCCGGAGAAGAAGGGATTTTTATTTTTTACCTGCAGGTGCCTCGTTCACGAAGACCAAAATCGTGAACAACATTCATTTCTCTTTTTCACACAATAGAACGTGTTCCATTATAAAAAAAAAAAAAAAAAAAAAAAAAAAAAAAATCCTGCGCGTCCAGTTAGTTATGTTTTCTTTGCTCCCTAAAGAAACAGCATTGTAGAGTATGAAACATTATAGTCCAACGGCCGAGCAAATTGCTTTCGATAGATTTTCCCTGATACTGAAAAGAGGGCCAGGTAATTATCCCTGTTCATGTATCTCGAGGATGAAATTGTGTTAATTTTATTTTTTTTTTAATCTTTTCTACATACCGGACACGTTCTTTTGCTTTATCAATAATTGCATCGACTCGAGTGATAATCGATAATTCACGCATCAGGGAAAACCTACAATTTCTTGGTTCACTCGAGAAGATTAAATTGAAGGAAGGGAGGGGAAAATAAAAAGGTTGAATGTAATACGAGTACAGACTGGGCAAATATGCCATGCAAAATTTATTGCTAATTACTTTTCTTCACAAGTGTATATATACGTACAAGAATGTTATCTGTAAACTCAACGAGTGTACAAGGCGATTCGTCATTCGATGCGTGCACGAGTAATTCCCCAAGAAATCAACTATCCTTTATTTTTTTCTCTCGATCCCTTTTATCCTTCTCTTTTTATCGCCAAGTTGAAGGGGTTCCCCGGAGAAAGGTGGACGTTCCTGAGCTCAATCTTCGTCTCGTTCGGTTCCCGAAGCGACCGACAGATGGCGGCAGAATGAATGGAAAAAGCCATGGGGGCCCCATTAAATGGGCGTTGCGAGCTCGCCGTGCCCCGACTAAGATTCATGGCTCGTCGCGTATGTGTGCATCACATTTTACTTTTGCCTTATCGATGTAGCCCTTTGCCGGAGAGACGCGCAACGTTCAGAGACATTCAAAACTTGGGTGACAGGAAGAATGTTGGAAAAATCAAAACAGCAATAGCTGTACGAAAAAATGACGAACTAACAAAATTGTTCTTTCCATTTAAAAGCATTTACTAAGATTTACAACCGCAATATCGAGTAAATTAAAAAAATCGATTATCACACAACAGCCCCTTGAAAACTTGGTCAAAAACATGCCTGATCGAGAAAATCGTATTAAACAATGATCATACGAACAGAATTATTATAATCGAAAGAGAAAATATCGGGTTGTCCGATACGTAGAAATTCTGCAAAGTTATGAATCAATATTCTGAAGGTTTGCTGATAAACAGAAGTTTAACGGAACGTATAGAAATCGCTAAACATAAAAAATAGATAAAGAAAAAGAAAAGTAAAGAAAAAGAGAACAGGTGAAACGTGAGGTACACGCGAAGCAGTGTCGAGGGTCGAGAATCGCGAAAGAGGGAAAGAAAAAGAGACAGCGGAAGAGCAAGAGAGAGAGAGAGAGAGAAGGAGCGAGAGAGAGCGAAGGAGAGATAAAGAGGGAAAGAAAGAGGATCGTGCGAGGCTTCTCGTCGCGGCCCCCACAACTGATGTTTTACGTTACGTTGGTTGTGCTCCGTTGCAGTTGGAAGAGAGAGGAGGAACTCTTCTGGCCGCGGAGTGACGGAGAGTCGCGCGAGCGGGCAGCGCAAAAGCAGCGGCAGCAGCAGCAGCAGCAGGAGGAGAGAAAAAGAGGTGGAGGTGGAGGAAAGAGGAGGACGGTACGTTCGGGATCCCTGGATAAGCCCGGGGTGGGGTGGCGCCACGGCAATTCCAGACTCGCGTTCAACCAAAGTACACGCGGAACGGGCGAGAAAACATTGCTGCGAACTGCACTATCGCTACCGCGTCGCGGACTTCAAACTGTCCCGCGTCAATCTTCATCTGCGGGCTGAACGTAAAAAAAAAGGCTGTTCTCGTAGTGCGCGTTGATACCGAGCAGAGAGAAGGTTAGCAAGAAGGATAAGTGAGTCAAAGTATAAAAGTGTATTATCATAGTTCCGAGGATCATTTATTTTAGCTCAAAATTAGCCGGTCCGATGACATTGATCGTCAATTGACGCATAAAGGATTAATAATGGCAAGGAAAGGATACTAACGAAGGAAAATAAATAAGGATCGCTCGTGAGTAGCGATTACGCAACGTATGTGGCACGGGGAGAGAGTAAAGATCGCGAAAATGTTCAAATCGAAGAAGGGGTGAAGGAAGAGAGAAAGAGAGAGAGAGAGAGAGAAGGAAAGAGAAAGAGGTGGAAAGAGGGGGGAAAAGTAAACCGGAAGTGGTGACGGCGTTGGCGTTTTCTTCAGGACACACGTGGCCTGAGAATATATTGGGTAAGTTGGTGCTGCAGAGGGTGAGAGGCCATTCATCGCAGGAGAAAGAGAAGAAAGGAAAATAAAAATAAAACCGGAAATAAAGGAGGCTCCGGTGAGAGAGATTCGCCAGGATCGTATTTGGGAGTTGGAAACCGCCGAATGTTCTGATTCGTCGAGACTACTTCTCTCGCCGTTTGGGAAAAGAGCGCGCGCATTATACGTATATAGAACGTGGCACCTGCGCTCCTGTCTGGCCTCCTCGGAACCTCCGCAGGACTTCTGCACACTGTATGTGTCTTGTACCTACATATCAACACACATGCAACACGCGGGACTGCATCTTCTAGCGCAGACTGCCACTGAACGTTTTTTTCAAATAAAAAAAGAAAATATTTATCAGGGAAAAGAAGAAAATACGAAGGGCGTGGAGAGAGAAAAAGAGAGAGTTTAGGTTGAGGATCATCCAAACGAGAAGTTCTGGATCACACTGAGGATAGCAACGATCTACGGCTCAGAGAAAGAGTTCTCTTGATCTGTCTCTATTTTCCTCTCTCTTCCATTCTCTTCCTCTCTGCTTCTGTCCCTCTTGCTCTCTTTCTTTCTCTCTTCCACCTGTTTATGGTGGGAGGTGAATATTCCCCCGAGAGTTTCTCCCTGTCGTCTACCCTGACCGAAGCACATCGATTCGTCTTGGAGTCCACGTGTTCGCGGTATCGATCATTCTCCTCTTGATCTTTCCAATACATCCAATTCCTCATAACTCAATATGATTTTTTCGCGAGTTCGTCGCATCCGTCAACAGTGAATTATTTTTTTTGTTTTTCTTTAATTTTTTCTACAATAGTTCGAAGGCTCGATGTTTTGTGCTTCGATCAGTTACACTGGATTTCTAGGCGTGCTTTAAAAAAAAAAGGAACGTTGTCTTGACACGACCACGGAAGATACTCGCAGACGAAAAACTTTGGCAGTAAATAATCGTCAGTTTTTCTCATTTTGTGATACAATCAGAGATAAAACAAAGTCGTCAAACTGGAGGCTGAAATCGGAGGCGGCAATGGCCGCAGGGGGTCCAGCCCCACGTCACCATTGAACACCATAAACGTGAGTCATAATCACTCGACCATAACTTAACTCTCATTTATTAAATTATCAATTTGCCTCTCATTTTCTCGCTCAACACTCGATATTCATTCGTTTCATAGATATAGATATTTAGAAAAATGATTTTATAGGAAAAAATGTATAGTATCGCTCGAATCGCAATGATAATTTGCATCGAATCCACTTTCATTAACCGAATGATTTATGGCATTCGAAACGTCAAAATGATAATATATATGATCGTGACTTCGAAACGGCGCCAAGCATCGAAAACGCCGAAGATTCGATCCACTCCTACAGCGTTGATGAAGTAGGGGTTGGATCATAAATTTACGCGGTTCCTCAGAGGAAAGATATTCTCAGGCCCTCTGTTACATAACCCGGAACATTTATGTTCGAAGCGACGAGAGGTCAGATTGGTTCAGGAGCATAACGGCATGGTCAGAGGATTATTGAGTGCTTCGATGAATACAAGTTGAGCCATTTTGTTTATAAACTTGTGTATACTAAAGCAGATTCTAGAGAAGAGATGGTGCGAAATGAAGTGACAGTAGAACCTTCCGATAAGGTCATTTGCCCGCTTGCAATTTCGTTTTTAATCGAAAAAATTTGAACAAGAGTGAAATGAAATTTCTTCAATCTACGAGCTCCGAAATGACGACACTTTCCACAAGACATGGACCCTAAATTAACAATCCATCGGAGTCTCAACTATATATACGATGAAAACTTTGGCAGACTGGAAGGTTCTAGGCCCACGCGTATGAGTACGAGATGTGTGCTGTAAAACAGTCCCGTGGGTAGATGAGCGCGCAGAACAGGGCGGGAAAAGGTTGAGAGCAGACCTTTTTCGCCTCTTTCAAGTCACACGCGCCGAGCTCGTTCGGCTCATTTCAGTCTTATTTCATCCACGCAGCTTTGCTGCACACATATAGACACACACTCTGGCAAAAATATAATAAACGTTACTATGTTAAAAGAAAAAGAATTCTTGTAAACGCCCCCTCGCCATAGATCAAACTTTACGTATATGGATCTTAGGGTTAACGCGAAAAGGTCGTCGAGTCTTTCGTTATGGGTGTTTGCAGGGCCGCCCTTATGCTTTTCACTCGTTGATGTGTGTATGATCTTTATTGGATATATACCTGAGAAGTTTCTTCAGAGAGTTCGAGAACGCAGACGTTGCTTTTAGCTTTTTTTTTCTTCAAGTTTGCTTTCTTCCGCGCGGACTGCTTTCACGAATGTTACTCTAGCCGGAGTTCACACAGGTCCTGAAGAAACTCTACCAACGAAAAGCAAAGATGTTCCGAGGGTTTTTTTTGTTAGAGGTGGTTTGAAAAATAAGATAAAAGGAGCATATTTCTTGGCACTGAGTTTTGAGAACCAAAGCTCGCGCGCGCCCTTTCCGACACACCCCCCGACACAAATCTAATTAATTTATATCCTGAGAGAGGCGCCACCGAGCATCTATACCGTTTCGTATGAGCTTGACCTGACCAAGAAACCCAGAGCACAAAGCGAATGTGAAAGAAAATACAAAAGTTTGCCAATAGGGAGAATGAGAATAACGAAATGCAGACGAGTCAGTTAATTGGCTCTTACGGACCAGCGCAGCAGCCAGAAACTGATCCCGTTTGAGTATTTCTCGATCTTCGTACTCGAAGATATCTACGCAGCTATTATTCTCTTCTATCATCCGTATGAGAAACTCACGAAGCACTTCGCTTCCCTTCAACTTTACCCAATGGCGAATAACCGTCGATATAACCTCGTAATTCCTTCTTCCCTTTCTCCTACCCCACACTCTCCCTTCTCGATTCGATTATACTCCTCACTTCAAAACGATCGAATCTCTTCTTCTTCTTGCTTATGAGCATACATATGTATACGTTCATCTATTCGGCTCTCTCGAATTTATGGCGAGAAAGATTTCCGGCAGTCTACTAATCTCGTAATTCATCGATGGAGTTAATAAAAGTTGAAAAAAAAAAAAATAATGAAAATAAATATTAATCCATTGGCTCATTCCATATCCTGATCCGGCGGTTTCGATCAGAGGCTGCTGAATTAATTTTTTATCGATGCTTCAATCCACTGTGGTCTGGTATCTGATGATTTAA
Source organism: Campoplex capitator (assembly GCA_037576405.1). Taxonomy (NCBI): domain Eukaryota; kingdom Metazoa; phylum Arthropoda; class Insecta; order Hymenoptera; family Ichneumonidae; genus Campoplex; species Campoplex capitator. The sequence goes on along the minus strand of JARBWI010000002.1, from coordinate 12,163,798 downwards.
AGCTTTTGCATATACGTCTGTGATCGAAATATTTCATTGAAAAAAAATTTTTTTTATGGAATCTCCTGTGATCACGTTTATTTTGACAGTTTCATTCTTATTCAAAAACCATCAGACAGAATGAACAATCAGTTCGAAATAAATCTCAATTTCATATAAGCACTTCAATTTCTCATTTTGCAAAAGCACATTTTTTGTTTTCATTATTATAAACACATTTTTATGCAGGAATTCTCCCCCAAAAATGCCAGAGAATTGCCGAGAACAGAAGTGGCGTGTCTCCAATTAACTTGTCGTTCGGTCGATTGCGTTGCACCCTTCTTTGATATTTCGTCATTAGTGGTTCGAGCCAACCACCGTGATGAACCTTGCCCACCTGCAATTTGGTAGAGAAGCTTTACCGTCAGTCACGAACGACCATCACTCGGCTAATAAATAATGGTGATAATGTCGAAAGCATACGAACTGTCTGAAAATACCTTCCGACGAGATTTCCAAGCATTTAGGCAGATAATAAGAGTAAAAAAATGTCACAGACGACTGATATCAACAGGAATTCATTGGATAAATCGATTTTACTGTACCATCATCATTTTTTGTAACATGAAAAATTTCTTCATAAAAATGAAGAAATCGAGAAAATTTTTGAAATTTCACTCGTTAAGCAAATTCTCGTACGAAGCACATCATGCAACACAATGAATTTTGGATCTACACAATAAGAAATACACACGGAGCAGGAAATCTTGAACCAGGGACAGACGGTCGAGAACAGATGGAAAGAATGTTGCCGCTGTTTTCACCACGCGAATAATAACATAAACGAAGCAGCTGTCCTGAATTATGCAATCATCGGAAAGGTAGAAAATTGAGACATCAGTTGTGAATCACGATTTCAAAAATTTGGCTAATATCAAGGAAAGAAAGCAGGAGAAAAAAAAACGAATCAAAAGAAAGATTCTTTAAAAAAATTAAATAAAATGTAATAATCAGTGATAAAATCATTAAGTAGAAGGTCGTAACGAATAAGAAATGAATCTGTACACGATTTTTTTGTCCTCTCCTTCGGAACGTTGCTCGAGAATTGCGTCACATGCCTTCACGCAATTAAGACATCAATCATGCAACCGTAATATCTCATAAACATATGCACATGTGACGTATATTCGCGCTAACGACTTGTTAGTTTTCGGAATGAAATAAAAAAACGAAAAAAAAATAAAAATAATCCAGCAGCGCATTATAGAGCAAAACCGTGCAGGTGTAAGGAAAAAACGAATTGACAGAAAAAAAAAAAAAAACGAAACGTTTGTATCGTGAGCTCACGTTTCCTCGGAGAATGCACCTGCATCGGATGAATCTTGTGATCGGAACGAGAGTAGTGTGCGCAACTTTGGCTGATATATCTCGAGAACGCGTACATCATTTACGTATATACACGAATCCGTACATGTATAGACACACGAATCTAAGTCTTCACATCGATATCGATGCCTGTTTAAATATACATGTATATATATATATATATTATTTCAAGAGTTAATTCACTCGGTATATATTTTATGAAGAGCGTATGAATACATAAAATATATCGTTCGTATATAATACATAAAGCGAAGTAGCTCTCTCGCACGAGGCTTTACTCGCAAGAGCCTCGCCGACCACCAACTATTTACATTCCCTGGCTAAGTGCACTATTAACTAACCTCGCGCTAATATCAACGTTTTCTACCTCATTATGTTAATTGTGGGACCGGGCGCCCTCGGGGCCGCAAGGGGCATCGCGCACGGGCTCCCGTCGCCGCAACATCATTTTTACATATACCTTATATCTATATATCCATGTTAAGAGTAAATTCAGTGAGAAGATTTCATACACAGCATCCAAGCCACAGAGATCTCGCGGACGTGCGCTCGGAAAAGGCATTTCTCTCTCTTTCTTTCTCCCTCTCTGCGTGTGTCTCGCAATTCAACGTTCCCAAAGTCCATCGCGTCTCTCCCTCACAAATACTTCTTCACGGAAATTAGTCTCCTGAGATGCTTCATTTCCTACCTATACAACACGTACAACCTCGATATCCAGGATATGCCCGATGCAATTTCATTCCGTGATATCATTTTACTGATCCGTTTACAATGTATGCGAGAACGAACAAAAATAAAACACGGTTCTTTCGTTGAAACACGGTAATCAGGTCTTTTTTTTTACGCTCTTTCAATGCAAAGATGATAAAGTATCGTGCACGAAGCGGAGCTTGACGAAACGTTTTTCGGAGAAATAACACCTTAGATCCCAAGACGTTTTTGCCTGATTCTTTTCGTTTCGTTTTTGTTTTTTTATTTTTTTTATCACTTCATCTCACACAAATAGCTCGAGAGATCTCTCGCGGATTGCTTCTCATCGCGAATGCACGGTATTCTTTCACGACACATACACACACACACACACACATGTGCAAATCATTTTTATACGTTCTATGCATGTATGGAGATATCGCAAATATGCATATTTTGTATATCTGTATATATTAAAAATCCGCGAAAAGTATCAGAGAACGGTCACGGCGTTCCTCGCGTGACGAAGCCAAGTTTCACGCGCTGCCATACCAGCATTTGCTCGGACAAAGTACAAAGTCTGTAATTATATCAACTCGTCGGTTATTACCGGGAGGTTTATGCCCTACGGCGCGAAAGAAAAGAAAGAAAAAAAAAAAAACGATACACGCGGAGAAAGAACTTTTCCTGTGTATATAGCCTCGCGGACACCCTGTAGAAAAAAAATCTTTCGGTATCTCATCGAATACGAAGTCTGTGAATGTTTCGACTCGACATTTCTGATCTCCGTGTTTCAAATTCCAAATTCGATGATCGTGTCGACCGGAAGATCAAGTTTTTCGAACTCGTTCATGAATCATTTCTTTTAAAATCATTTTCTTTCTTTATTTCGACAACTTTAGATTTTTATCTCTTGTTTCCTCATCTCGTTTCGCTGATAACATTTTCTCCGGCTCACGTAAACCTCGTTACTCATTTCTATGATCAAAATGAACGGTTCAGGGAAAGGATAATCAATAAAAGTGTACGAATTACGGTGAATAAATGGATGAAAAACGAGAAAAGAATTTATTCTCGCCACCTTTTTTCGATTTTCTTTCTACGCCGCCTCGATCCTGAAGACAAGAAAATTTGTGTGCGTGTGTCCGTGCGAACAGTTTCGTAATCGTAACGTTACCGTGTAACTATTTTTCGTATGTGTGTATGCGCACCAGTACTGATAATTTTCTGCACGACTGCACGTGAAATTAGATCACCTATACCGCCGGCTATTCAGTCTCTTTCTCATCCCGGTAGCCGTGCTGAATTACAACCACCACGTTTTCAATATATTCGTCTGTGTATAATTCATATTTATATGCGTTCTTGATCCCGTGGCTCTGAGACTAAACCTTTTCCTGTGTGAATAAACGTACAGTTGAAAATTCAATAAATCGTCTTTCCGCCCTCTCAAAATATCACAATTTCTCGATTTTTATTCCATCCCTCAGCAAAAGCTCGATTTGATATTTTCATTTGTTTCTCTCTTCTTCTTTTCCTTCTGATCTAATTTATTCGTTTATTCATTACTTCTAATAATTTTGAGTAAAAGTCTAGGAAATATAGGCTTTTCGGGCTTCAAGAAATAGTTACTTTTTTCTGACGAAAATTCATCGAAAGCAGTCGTCGTAAAATGTTTTTTTAATTCTCGTTGAAGAAGGAGCTAAATAGTGTGGAAATTTCAGGTAGAAAATCAATGATGATCGATAAATTCTTATAACGTATCGGAGTTTCGACTGTAGGTAATTCATGCCGGAGGTTCTTACCCGATACAAATGTATGTACGATGGATTCGCTATCAGAAAGCAGTTAGTCACGTCGCTAATATGTGTATCGCATGCAGGAAGAAACTGAGTGGCTTTTTCAATGGATGATTTTTAGGTTTTTCTCTTGAGTCTGTAGAAAATGTGGAAGAAACAAGAGAGAAAGAGAGAGAGAGAGGGGGACTAAAAGTTCTCATCTATATTTCTCGTTGTCTCGTTATTCTCTTTTTCGTAACGTTATGCTGATGATAATTTAGCAATTAGTTCTCATCTCATGTACGTGCATTTTATCCTGAGACTTAGTAAATATAGTAAGAGGTATACAGGCTGCTGGAAAAATATATCGCGGCGATGCTCTCGGCAACACCATTACGATAGTTTTCTATCCCTCCAAAGTGATCGCGTATTGCACGTGATGTCGTGAAAAGAGCTTGGCGTGCCCCGATTCAGCAAAAAGCACGTTTACTTTTCTCATTTTTATTGTTCATTCTGTTTCGTTATTATTGTTTTTTTTTTTAATTTTTAATTTTTTTTTCTATTTTGCAAACAAAACACAAAATCGAGTTTTCTCGGCATCCGTCTCTGACTGATCGCTCACCCGGTTTTCACCGTTATACGTGCGCGAATGCCATGAAATAAGATAAACGAGACACGTATGATGAACCTTTGAGAAATATTTTCAGGAAAAACTCAGTCGACTAGTCTTCCGGTGGACGAGCATTCATGTGGAAAATTCATATTTCTATTTCAATAACCTAGCATTCCAGATTTTCATTCGTAATGGATCATGTAATTACTAATATTATTATTACAGTGGATAATATTTGAAATCTCATGAAATTAATCTTAGTAATTGAATATCATTAATCGGGAACACTCAATATTTGTTGAATTATGAAAAATACATTTATTCATCGATGATTCAGCGCTATATCACATCATTAGAAAATTTACTTTTTTTTTCGTTAAAGAACTTGTACATTATGTGGAATAATTAAAAATATATGTTTTCGTTGGAGAAGAAAAAATTTGGTTGATTTCAAGGAATTTTTTGTGGGAACCATGAGATTTCGGCCATTAGCCTCATCCGTGATACGTACAGATATAGAATAGACTCGTATCATGTCCACAGGCGTCCTAGCTTCAAGAAAAAGAAAGAGAGAGAGAGATAGAGAGGGAGAGGAGATCGAAACTCTGAGGAAGAATTTTGGAGAGACTCTGATATAAAACGCTGTTGGTTCTCTCTCAATTTCCGAGGTTCCATCGCCGCGTGTTCTTCTATATATATTCTTCTGCGAGTACTTTTCTCTCTCCGTCTCTTTTTCTCTTTCGATGGATGGAGTCCCCGCGAGAGCTCACGCGCACCTCGAAAGAAGGCTTTGGCTTTGGCTTTTGGCTCGGGCCCCCTCTCGGTGTAATCGGTTCCCCGAAGCCAGGCCTCATTATCGACCCGCCGGCCTAGCAATTACCTGCGAAGCCTCGACTCTATACCGGCTTGCGAGCAGAGAACGCGTGTATGCTCTGGCAAAAGCCTCGCACAGCCACGACGCTCCTCTGCTCCTGCCGTTGCTGCTGTGTGTTTCTTCTCCTGCTCCTAAACCTACCGAGAGATGTGGATCCATCCCTCGACGACTCTCTGATCGAGCAAGACTCGCTTGCCTCTCCAGATACTTATACACCGAGAAAACAGATCAAATTCTTTATCTTCATGATGCTGTCTAAGATTCTAAGAATCCCACATTCTACCCTCATTATTTGAATAACGAAATTTTCATTATTTTCAACACTCCGGTCGATTGTTCCTCCAACTTTCATCCAAATATTTTCAATCCTGTTTAATCAGCACACTTCTATGATTCGATATAATAATTTTTTCAAAATTATTCAGCGGATTTTCTGTAAAATGATTTCGGATTCAACGATAATGACATTCAGTGACATTCTAATCCAGTAAATAGAGTCGTGAGTTCCGTAAACAGTGGCAACGAGTTTAGCGAATGGGAAAAAAAAATGGTACGCGCGATATCGGAAAGGCTGCGATACGTTTATGTAGTACTGCGGTCGATCTCCGATGATTTCTGTTTCCTTTCGAAGAACGAGAAAAATAAAAAGAAATGAGTAATTTGACTAGGTGTAGAATTCAAGAGATTCGCACACTCTTCTCTCGTATGTGTGTGTGTTTGAATATGTGCGTAAATTTCTCGCGGGCGCGAAGAGTTAACGGATGGAGGATCGCTGATAATTACTGGATGTGGTACAGACCAAGTATGCAATAATTGGTTGGCAAGCTCGCGCGCGAGTTTCATGCCGCGATATAAAGCCACAGCTTCAGGGAGATAAAAAGAATTAGCGGCGAGAGATGTGAAGATCCGAACGGCCCGTTCGACTCTTGCGATCTGCTCACACACCAGAATACCCGCTGTATATATAAAACTCGTGAAGTATATAATACGAGAGAGTACAACTGTGTTCTACTCGCCTTTTTCCTGCCAACTCGCCCCTCGAAGACTTGTTAAGAAAACTCCATTACTCAGACCTGATAAATACGGTGATTTTAACTGCAGAAGTAAAGTGCCGTCAATGGAGCCTCGCCGAGCCATCACAGTTTATTTTTTTTACAAATTTAATATTTCGAAAAAGAGTTATCGATAAAAATATCACGTCGACGCTTTTTCTGGTTGCGAAAAACAAAAAAATTCGTCGTAATTTTGTTCATTTTGAAAAATTTATTCCGCGTCGAGGAACACCTTTCGAAATTTCTTCTCCGCAACATCAGACTCGCGCTCTCGTTGTTTTCGTTTTTCAGATAAAATAATATTTTTCCTGTTAGACAATTTCATGAAAGTTAGTAATGGTACGACGAGACTGATAATTTTTTGTGTCTATAAATAATTAAAGGTAAAATGCGACGAAGAAAATCGCTCTTGGCTTTTGACTCGACTAATTGCCAACGATCGGCATACCTGTGAAGTGGGTAGCGAGGGCAGAAGGAAAAAAAAAAAAAAAACGTTATCGGGTAATCTTGTGGATCGTGTTCTGCCGGAAGCTCATTGGCGCTAGTGTCAGTGGCGGTAAACATGAGAATTGTTAAGAAATATACGGAGGTGTGATTTCGTTTTTAAAGGTAATTTGCTTCTCGGACAACGCTGTCCATGACTAGAGAAGGCGTACAAGAAACCGTAGAATCCTGCAGAAAACTCGAAACCTTTTCACTCGGAGCTCTGTTCGTGATCAATTAAAAACAGCTGATGCTGATAAAAATACAAAATAAAATAAATATAAAGCTGCTTCAATTCTCAGCGTCAATTTACTATTCTCCTCTGACTATGGGCACAGGAAAAAAAAGTCGTATTATTGTTTTTCTCATCCTGCGTGACAGGTTCCTATCTAAATAAACCGAAGCTTATCGCCAGCGGACTAATGGTGAAGCGAGTAGTTCAAAAAAAAAAAAAAAAAGAAAAAAGAAAAATGAAAAAAAAAAGAAGCATAAATAAAGACTAAAAAAGGAAATAAGTCACCGAGCAATTAGGCACAATGATGAAGATAGAGAATTCGAATTGGACACGAAGGGGCACGCGAATAGGTTCGCTGCAATATTGCAAACTGCAAGGGTGCTTTTGCGAGCCCGAAGGCGAGATTGTCCCCGAGCACGAATGCCTTTCAACGAATACCACGTATACATGCATCAAAAAAAAAATTATTTTACTGCCGATATGAGCTTCGACAATGGGCGCCTGTGGAAAACGAAACGTCCGAGGGAACACACAAAAATCATGCCTGATAAGAAATGTCATTTATTATTCAACCACCCTTTGATCATGGGCTGTCAATCAAAGAAAAAAAAAAATTGCAGTAAAATATTAATGAAAGAAACTTTGTTGATGCATCAATTTTTGAAATTCATTTGCGAGACAATTTTCACGATCAAATTTAATCGCACCAATTCAACGACTAATTGATTCCATTATCGGTTGCTCGTGAATATGATTTTTAAAAAAACCGTTCAAACACGAGCAATTTTATCGAGGCTTTTTATTCCACGAAGAAAAAACGCATTACTGATAATTTGATTACAAAAAAAAAAAAAAAAATAAAGAAAGAAAAAGATTCTTAATATTCGAGTTAAGGATCCCCGGGAGGCCGAGGGTATGCATTGCTCGTTGAACGTTATGGCTTTTGGAACAAGTACTTACCAGCCACGGGGGAATGAGTACACGGTGTCGTTAAGCATGACGTAAGCGTTACGCTTTTGCTCCCATAAGACTCATGTCGTTTCTCGATGAGCGCACGTGAGCATTCATAAAAACTTATTTCAACTCGTATGTACTTTTACTCGTGGGGGAGTTAAGATAACGTCGGTTTTCCATTAAAAATTCAAAATTACGGTCTTTTCGATAGCTTTTGACTTTTTTTCAATCTTTCACCGGAGACTCTTGAAAAGAATTTTTTTTTAATTCGAAGACATCAAATCGATCGAAATTCGGCAATTGAAATAACGAATTAGCCAACAAAAATTAAATTTGTTGGTTCAACAAAACTTTTGTTGATTCAACAACGTCTTCGTCGCAGTGAGAAATATTGATTTGAGCCATCGAACCAAGCGTTTGAATCAACCAAATATTTGTTCAGATCCACGAATTTCATTTTGCTCGCCACTATTCGGTGATCCAACAAAAAAATTATATTTTATATTTTTCAAAAATGCTTGATACCGCGATTCCGAAAAAGAAAATCAGATAAAAGTTAAAACCACAAGATACACCGAATAATCTTATGGGGCTAATTACTTTACAAATGGCAAATTGATACGAACACGTAAAGAAAAAAGTAAAAGAAGAAGCAGAGGATGCAACATTTGTGTAGATGGTGCGATGATAAAACCGCGAAGGTGCGAGATCCATGAGTTTCTTGACAGTCGCGAAATGAAGGAGAGTTTTAATTAATAACCGCACGATGATTCCCTCCCGAATTAAGCCCCTTCTATACCAGTATCGTATATATTCTTAGCGTTGTTACTCTCGTAGTTGTACCACCGTAAAACCGTATCGAGAGCGGCGCATTTCTGTGCAGAACGCTGGAAAGCAATTAGATGTCATTAAGGCGCGGTTATAACGCCATTCCTCGTGTATATATATGTATATATTCATATTATATACATATATGTGCCACTGTCAGAGCCTTGCAGACTCTCGATTAAGTTTGCTGAAGTGATTATTTTTATTGTTCTTTCCGGCCCGATTCTTGGAAATCTCGGAAACTGCACGTACTCCACGCACGAGATCCTCGCAATATTATCTCTTTCTCTCTTTTTCTCGCTCTTGTTTTTTTTTTTCTTCTTTTTTTTCCCTTTTTGCCATCATCATCATTATCATCAACATCACTACCTACTTCTCCTATAAGATCGCGCTTATCTCTTTCCCTTCAACTTTTGCCACGTCCTCAATTGCGCTTGGCAACATTGAAATTCCCGAAATAAATTTATTCCCAGCTAATTAACGCGTGGCTCATTGAAATCTCAGCCAAAAGTTCTGTTCGTAACGATCAAGATTATCTTTGAAACGGATTTGTCCGCATTGTCCGCATAATCGAATTGAAATCCGAGGTAAAATCGAAAGAAAAAAACAACTAATTCTGCATATAATTTAACCTCGTTACGTTCACTCGGCGAATGCAGCATTTTGCAACGTGGGTGTAAACGAATCTATGCTCGTGCAAAGAGTACTGGCAAGTAGCAAAATTTCTTTCGAACGGTATAATTTGAACGAAACTTATTACACGTTCTCTCCAAGTACCAAGATCGCCCTCTCTTCGATCCATATAAAGCATGCGGGAGCTAAACGGAAAATAATATCTTCTCGGTCAAGAATTTTTATGGCTTCGAATAAAATAAAATGGAGCTTAGATGCTTTGGGATGAGAGAGAGAGAAGAGGCCAAATAAGGGAGGAAGGAAATGCGCGTCAATTATATTAGGATAATAAGGTGCGCTCCCTGCGGGTGTTTTTCGTATTTTCCGGTCTGGCACTTGGCATCCTCCGGCTTCTCTTATTGTAGCAGTTTCCTTTTTTTTTTTTTTTTATTCTGCAGAAATAGAACGTTATTAAAACGGCTGTTTCGTTTTAAATCGACTGATTGCATATGCAAAGGAACGGAGGTGAATGTTCTAACGGTTTTTTCATGTGACTGTTGCTCGCGATAAAGCTTTCATAAATGGCACATTAGAAATAGTTACAAGCCAGCTACGAATAAAACCGTGCCTCGATGAATAATCGCCGTGCAAATAAAATGCAAACTCGGTTGCATCGAATTACGAGAAATAAAAATGCGTCAATGATTCTAGAGAATTGGGTGCACAGGAAGAAAATTGTACAATCGAAAACACTCCGAACGATATCTCCTTTCAGAATGAATCTCTATTTTTTTTTTATCATTCCAATTAAAATTCGCGTCCGCATAAATGAACTGCGAAACGAGCAGCTCAACGCACGAATCGTTGACGAGCTTCGTACAGGAAAATGCCTCGCACTAAAATCCTCCATAATTGGTCAACCCCCAAGACTCCTTCGTAAAACCTAGTTAACGAGACGGACACATATCCTCCTCGCGCATCCTCGCTTCTTCAACGATACGAACGTATCTTCAGAGCGTATTAACTAATAAAAGCTAATGATATGTGAAGCCTGAAGATTTTCCTTCTCCACGCGTTTCGATCACCGGAAAACCTTTCTTTTTTTTTCCTGACTATGGCATCGTACTTTGGCCCAGAAAGTTCTGCTCATTATTTCAGGGCTGTTGAACTCTAGCGTTAAATAAAAATAAAAAAAAAATAAAAACTCGAAAAAATGAGGCGGAACTGATCGTGAAACACGAAACCAAGAATGAGATTCAAAAGTCAAAATCGTCTTTTTTCTCTTCGTTCTTCTTTCTGTCCTCGTCAGACGAAAATCCTCATTGAACCTCTACATTTTTGCTTTTCAGTTTGTTTTTTCTTTCCATTACTCTCCTTCTATTGGCAATTTTTCAATTTATATATTTCTATATACATATATCAAGACGCCGGGAACTCTCGACCCTCAGCTGCGAAAGACACAGAGATTTTGCTGCGCGCGGTGTTAGAGCTGCGTGTATATGGCGAAGGCGCGATACCGGTATCTCCTCATTCCTGAGTAATCGACGACGAGAGGGGCCCCCGAAGGCAGGCACAAACTCGCGCACACAAACCCACACCCAACACATACACGGATACACACAGGTGGACGCACACATGAAGAAACACATCGAGAGATCACGAGAGCTCGAGCCTGGTCCCTGACACGCCATTTTCTAAATAAGCCTTTCTTAACCAGTTTCGATTTGACGGAACTTTGCGGGTGTCTGTCGATATATCTCATTTATATATCGCACGTATTTTATCGCGATCGGTTATACGTATACCGGGATATCGAGAATTTACATCGACCGATCGACGTCGCAATTGGAATATTAAAGCCGCGGTGCTCGCATCTATACTCGCCAAGTACGTTAAGAATTATGGTGGAATTATAGTCTTCGAATTTGAACGTAAATTAGTCGCTATTCATCATCGCCATCGCTGCATCATTAGTTACCATTTATTTATTCCATTTTATTGGACAGGCACGCGACGTTTTTCAGGGTTTTAGAGATTCGAGAGAAAAGTTTGACAGACGAATTCTTAATTCGTTGTCCCAATGAAGAGATCGAAAACAGTATTTGGTCGATTTCGTTCGAGTCTCGATCGATTTTTCATCACTTTTATTTCGAATCTATGTTTCATCTTTCCACCAAGGCCTCGATGTCCATTTGATATCAAAGTAGAGGACAGAAGTTGGAAAAACTGAAATGATCGCTAATCTCGATTCGCATCTCGCCCCCGTATCGTTGGTTATTTCTCTTTCAATTTTTCCTGTGCATCTGCAAGGAAAAAAAAAATATATTTATCATTAGCCCGATCTCTCTCGTTATTCGCAACGCGAGTGCATTTCCCAGAAGAGTCATAATACGGATGTAATACACCCGAAGAAAGGGAGTGAGAAGAAGGAAAAGAAAAGAAAAGAAAAAAAAAAAGAGTAAAGAAAGCGAGATTGCTACGAGAGAATTTCTGGAAATGCGAAACGGGGTTGTCGCACCCGGGCGTATTGCCCGGTCAATTGTATAATTCAATAAATGAATTCGTCGAAGCTCACTAGTTTATTTAACTTCAAGAAAACGAAAGAAAGAGAGAAAGGGAACGACGACCGGAGAGCGAGATGCTCCGTGAATTCGACAAACTCGTCGTTCATCGCTTCAATTAGGATCACTTTGTACACTCAAATGAGTGACAAGATTATATTCTCTGAGACTAAAAACATATGCTTCCTGAGATCATTATTATTTATTGTTCTCTACTCGAATGACACTAAAATCTTTGACAGATTTTAGCGTCAAGACAAATAACTCGACAGAACTTTTTGATTGATTACCGTAGCTGCTAAAGAAGGGCTTTAGCTGCAAAAAGAGGAAGAGAATAAAAAAAAAAAAAGGTTAAATTATATTGTCCAGGGACAAAAGCAGTGTAGAGCCTGATATAAATATATTTGAGCGAGATGTATGAAAGGTGCATATCGGTATGCGATCCTTGGCGTTAGGTACAGACGGGCACGCAATAGACTCGTATAGATAAACGCCAGTAAAAATGTAATATACATCGCTATACTTTAACACGTACTTATACGTGTATATGCGACGACAAAAGAGAAAATTGTCGAGGACTAACACTTTTAACACGCGAGGTTCGAAGAGTGCGCTCATAAATATAGTTATAACAACGATGACAAGAGAGCCCAGCACATCAGTTAGTAGGTTTTAATCACTGGCTGTCCCGAAGGATCTCAGATAGCACTGACTACGTTTTAATTACCCCATGCTCGAGGTTTTTTTTTTTTTTTTTTTTCCATTTTGTTGCTAATTCAAGTCGCAACGAACACGAGCCTATTTACAAGCATTATTTATATCGGTGCATTGCATATATATTATACTATTAATTCCACTTAACGTTTAGCCTAACACAAAATGCCATTAAAAAGGCTGACAAGTTTCATGTCATGAGCATAAAGGATCGAGGATGAGTCCAGCAGGATCATTGACCGTAGTTTTTACACGAGGATCTTCATTTTTACCACGTTTCTCAACTTCTTTCCCATCCAATAGAATCTCCATGTTTTTTTTTCTCGTAATTTCTGCTCTTCTTTCTTCTTTTTATCTTTTGTTTTGAGAAGCTCACGAGATGGAAGCGAGAAAAAAAATCGCGATCCTCTCTTTGGCATGTGCACAGGAGAAGATCGACTGCTGACTCGGTTTGCGCTCTGCCTCAATTTCTGCCTCCGCAACACGCTTTTAATCTCCTCACTAATCTACCCCGATCCCGAGCAATATAACCGCGCCAGGTACACTTTTTTTTTTCATCATTTTTCTTCCTTTTCTTCGCTTCTTGCTTTTCTATTTTTTATTTTTCTTGTCTCTCAATGCAAAATAAACGCCAACGACGATCTCGTTCGCGTGTGGTCGCTCTAATGGTTCGATAATCGCTCCTCAGGATCTCGTAGTTCTCTGAAACGAACTCTGATTCGCAGCTCACGTATGCATTAAGCTGACTCAAAAAATATCGAATTTTCTTTAAATCATAAGTGAATTTTTGGAGACTTTGAGAAAAGTCTCTCAAAATTTGCTGGGTTGAAAGAAAAATTTTTGGAGCTCGTCCTGGTAAATATTTTTATTTTTATTTCGGCTGAAAACTAGAATATTGAAATGTGGTTTTGATGGTATCGCAACAAAAAATATAAGAAATTGATCAAAGATTCACCAATTTAAAGTTAGTGTCGTCTTTGATCGAATAATATTTCTTACGACGAGCATTAATCCACGCGACGAAGTGAATTATAAAAAGAATCATTTTTGCTCTAGTTTGAGAAAATTTCGTGAGCAATTTGAATCGTTGCTTCGTCAGGTTGAGCAGACATATGAAAAAAGCCCTAAAGCTCTAGATTTTCTCTCGCCAGATTGTTTTACACGATACTCACGAGAATTCGTGGTTTGTTGGCTCGCGACGTGGATGGGAATAAAATAATAATGCCTAAGTTGATTGCCTTCCTCAGAACATGATCCGAGAAACAAGTGGAATTTACGACAAATATAATTTTCGATTATAAAACAGAAAAGTCTAATTGTAAGTGTCGGCTCAAGCTGAAGAGCATTAGGTAATAGTTTCCCGACATAATTCTGCTCGACTGGGTGACAGTCACAACGATAGCGAACATCTTAATCATATTATTACGATAGACAACGCAGTTGAATAAACGAGCTGGCTATGTGTCTGCAGACTTCACAATAAACTCGAAAAACGTTTGGCTGTTATGAGCTGCCACGTCGAAACCTCTTTTTTTCGTCATTTTATTTGACAATTTTTTTCAAGAATATTCATCCATTATTTCTGGAATATGTGGCTGGTATCGCTCGATTTTATTTTTAATCAGAAAATACTACAATCATAAATTCCCTTACAAGAGACAAGTACAAACTTTTTTCTTGACATTCGCATATATACACAACTTTCTGAATATCGTAGTTAAATGATAAATATTTTTATTGTAAACGCTCCTGGACATTAGATTATAACATTTTTTTTCTGATTGCTTGTAGTCGATTCACTTCTCTGATTTGCGGAGTGCTTTTAACAGTCTTTCTACAGTTGCTTTTTCGTGCTAATTATCCAACAACAGCTCGGCGATATTTTCCAATCTATCGTGGATCTAATTACGGAAAAAAATGTATTCTCTCAAGTATGTTAGCCGAAAAAATAACATTATTAGGAGTGCTTATGGCATTAATTATATTCTTTTTAAGTAATGAAGATTTCAAGTGCGAATTTAAACGGAAATAAGCTTCGAAAATCGTACTTTGAATCGCCATTTTTCAATAGTAAATTTGTAAATATTGGTGCAATATTCATTATAAAATATGGTGCTCACCTCATCGTTGCAGAGTATTGTAAAATTTTCAAAAAAGTACGTCTCTTTCACTTTACCAAACGGCTCTGTTTCATTTATATCTTTGATGAGGCTCTTAATCATCATCGATCCCATTTCCAATAGCTGTATAAATAAAAATCGAATCAGGTCATTATCTGTGTTCAATTAAAAGATTTCGATTGGATGAGATTAAGCTACTCTTGTTCTCAATCGTTTCATCTTCTTACCGCTCTATCATCATCATCATCATCAATATCATCATAATTTTGTGTGGTTTCTTGGATATACAGAGTTTCGTTAAAAATTTTTTTAATATAATCAAATGTTTCATTTATGGTTTGGATACATCTGGCTTTAGCATTCTGTGAAAACTCCTTATCTTGTTTTTCTGGACTATCGGCATAAAACCTCTAAAAACATGAACATTTTTTAATGATCGAAACTTTTTAAATGTTTGATTTGTGCTTTGGATACATACGACTTGAGCAATCTGTGGAGTCTCCTCCTGTTGTTTTTCTGGAGTATCGGCATAAGATGTCTAAAAACACGAAGATTTTTTCGATGAGCCAAACTTAACCTATTACATTTGAACGAGTTTTGGGAACGAATGATTTTATTGATCCAAATGAAGGGTATTTCAGCATGCATATATTCTTGTTCCATCACCGGTCGGAAACACTTTTAATTGGAAAAATTAAAATCGAAAAAGTGATAAAAAAAAGATACTGTTCAACGTTGTTCCAAATTTTTTTAAGTTTAATAAAAAAAAAAAGTACCTTTTTCCAAGGTTTTTTATCGAAAGATTCATTGATCTTTGTTCGATGAAGTAATTGAAAAGGAAATGGAAACTCTTTTAACTGGCATTTGGATTACTGAGTAAAATTTGTTCTTATTTTTTCAAATCAAAAATCATTTTTCAATAAATAACAATTTTCTTTGTTTTTATCACCGAATTATACATTTTTTTTTCATGAAAATTTAATTATTTTTCATCACTATTGATTTTTGTATTGGTAACTTTGACTCACCGAAACGTAAAGTACGAAGCAAAGAACAGTTATGAATTTAAACATTGTAGTTAAGTTGATAACTGTGGAACGTTTGATCCAAAACTAGTCGAACCTGGCTAATATATACTCGAAACTTATTTACATATTTATTATCGTTATTCTGTGCGTCATTGACGTTAAATCCCTGACGAGTTTTCCTCCATTTGATATAAAGCCAGAAGCGTGAAAACGGCAGATGCGAATACGCAAATAAAACCTATTGATGATGAAGACGCTTCATGCGTCATACTTTATCATAATATCAATACACTTGCTTCGAAAATATTAGCTGTGAAAAAAGTGAAAAATAGAACTTCAGGCGACAAGTGTGAGGAAAAACTCGGGGTGAAGGTGACAACTCACGCGTGGCTTACTTCGTTTTTTTTCCTCTCTGGCTATTGGGAGTTTACTTTGTGATAAGAATGAACAACCGATTGAAATTGAATAGTGTATGGCAGTCAAATTCTTGCCGTATAAATTTGTTACCATCTCAGTTTGTTATGCGACTCCAAAATCATAGACACAGTACTACGAACCGTTCAAAAATAAGTTTTTTCCTAGATCCACATGATATTCGAAATGCCGAAAAAAAATCAGCTGTTTTGAGCGAATTTCCGTGCGCGTGCCGTTGGAGAGAAAAACAAGTGGGAAAAATATGGAAAACGTGGTAGTTCGGAGGGTAGGTTGAACAAGATCCCGCGTATAGTAGAGAAAAAAAAATATATAATGGTATTCATAGGATACGAGAGTTGGCGAATCAGGAGGGTGGAAAATAAAAAACGAGAAAAAAAGAGGAGACACATGGCCGACAAGTCTCACTCTCTCGACGAAATTCGAGTGGACTTTAATATATCTATCGTTCTTTTTTTTTTTTTTTCGTCGCGTTTACTTTTTTCATCCGTTCGTCCATCGGTGAGTAGTGTCTGGTGGTTATCCACCCTCACTGCGGGTGGTTCGCCATTCAGCCATGTGGAGAGCATCGATGAACTCGCCGAATGCGGAAACCTTTATAGCGCTGTTTGGCCTCTTCGATCGAGCGTGTGTGAGAGATTACGTGGTAAAAAAGAAAAAAAAAACTCGAGTCGCGTTTTCACGACTCTTATTCGGTCTCTTGTGTATTTTTTATCGCTTTTTTTTTTATCACCAGAAGCCGTTCGTATTTATCTATTTATTTGGATCGTCCGACTGACAGCATTCTCGCACTTGCACAAGAGTTTTCTGATCCCTCGTTCGATCTTTTCACCCCTCAATTTATTCACTGCTCAATGACTTCGGAATTGTTTCTAGTTTTTTTTTCTTTTTCTCCATTTTTTCTTCCTCGTAGATCCCGAAATTGTTCCAAGCTCTCGAATGTTTATTTCCAGGCTGCTGCCAAATGAAAAAAAAAAAAAAACAAAACCACCCAGTCAGCAAGAACAAGTTTCTACCTCGTTTTGCTTCGAATACGAGGCGAAAAGAAATCCTCAGTTTCGAGGAAGAATCGGTAGCTGCATCGATTCTCTCAGATTCTTGCGGTCACGTTCACTTATACGAGTGAAGAAGTTTTCGCATGCGTCAGTAATCCACCTTACTCTCCTACTCTCACTTTTTCCTTCTCTCTTTCTTCCTCTCTCTCTCTCTCTCTCTCTCTGTTTCTGTTGTTTCTATCTTCACCCACAAAAACCAAACCTTTTTCCTGGGGGGATTACAGAACGGAACAACCAACCAACACCCAAAAGTCTTGGATTCGTTTCTTCATAGCATACCGGAACAACCCTCAGGTCGCGCTTCCGGCGTCAGCACTTTTTTTTAACAAAGCCCTCTCTACCGCGCGTACGTGTATATTCGTGGATATTTTTATTATTTCGCCAGAGTGGTTGCAAATCGAAGAATAACGTTTTTCAGCCACATAATAATGAACAGAAAGGAGAAAGTTATGTTGAGAATAAACTTGAAATTGTTAAAGTTCTGCTAAAATTATTTGTCATCACGAATAAAATGATCATTGAAGCGTAGAAAATTCGATGAATGATACAACTGGTGACTGCCCTATTGATAGATAAAATTTATAATCGAAATTGAGAAAAATTCATTCGGATAAGATTCAGGAGACGAAAAAAATTTCTTAAATCGTATTCAAACGAATTAAAAATTGTTCTCGGTGCTAAAACATTAAAGACTGCATAAATTGAATTTCCAAGAACTCACAATCGCGCCCACCAACGTCCCATTTAATAGGAAGATCGTATGTAGGCGAGATCGAGAGTATTTAACAGGCTCGTAGGGTAAGAAACGAGACGGAATTTATTTCATTTTGCACAATCTCAGTCTCATTGCGTGCAGCTTTTTTTTCTGCTTCATTTGCGTTCTTCTCGAATGTCCAATTTGGTCATCGTCCTTGGCCCTTTTGGCCTTTTTTTTCATATTATTTCTGTGTAACCTCATTTTTTTTTTATCAATGGGACAGAATTTTTTGGTGTCGTAAATTAATCGTTCGTATACGCTTGATCGATCGTATTATTCTCAGTTTTCGTTTTTCACTTTTACGCTCAGCTACGTTCTCGTATCTTGAATAAATTATCATCGCTCTTCTCGTAAAGCAACGTCAGCAAAGCATGCACGCGTCGCGAAATAACCTCTTGAACGTTTGGAATAAGGTAAAGCGACCGCAACAGCCGAGACTCGTCGAAAACGTGATCCGGACTCCGCCTCTTCTTGATTTCGCGATATATGTACGAGAGAAGACTGGTAGAAACGAGAGAAGAAATGAAGCCGAGAAAATGAAAAAAAAGCCTGAAGTTTCTATTTTTTTTTTTTTTTTCCCCCAACGATCTTTGACAACATTCGGCGATGTTTGCTTCGAGACACTCTATTAATAAATGGTCGCCTTGGCGACGAGTACAATGGCTCGACAATTCTTATGAAATATTAATGTCCCCATAGGTCTCTGCGAGTTAAAAATTCAAAGTTCGATGAGTTGCTCATTATTTTATAGACGCCCGACATTATTATACGGTTACGTTTTATACGTGCACTTGTGTTTGTACTTTTCCTTCAATGTTACGATCCAACATAATTACGAACGAGCTCATCATTTTTTATTTCTATCTGCCCTCCCGCTTCTTTTTTCTTTTCTCCACGTCGGTAATTCATCATGGATATTCCACGTATTTAATTGCACCGGAGAAGGGAGATGACGTGTAACGTGAAAAGTAAATTTATTTCAATGCTCGAACACGCCGAGCGACACTTTTGTTTCTACGGTAATATAATGCGACTGTCCTCTATCAATCGCTGGTATAAATATATGTCCCCCCTCAACTCTCCCACAATCCTCCCTCGTATAAGAACTCGTGTACAACTCGTAAACGTTCATTCGCTCCTCATTTTTATCCCACTCTTTCTAAATTATAAACTGGCAAGTAACACACACACACACACGTACACATACACACGTGCTCGGGTTTCTATTTTCATTCTTCACATTAGTCGCATGATCGTGCACGCGCTAACTCCCCATTACAAATACATATATGTATAAGTGTACATAGAAACTGCAGGAGATTCCCCTCATGCAATATTGATGACTCGCCACGGATCAAATGCCCCATGATAGCCTCCACCTCCTCAATACTCGGAAATCTCCCTCCCTCTCTCTCTTCTCTCTCCGTCTCTTTCATCCTACCACGCATCTTCCCTTCGTCAGATTCTGATTGCGAAGCAGTTCGGAGCCACTGATTTTCAATGGATGGGACCCGAATTTAAACTATGATTACCCATACTGTTCCCTCAACTAAGTATGGGTCTCTCGTTGCCTTTGCGTTCGTAATGAAGCTTTGACAAATTAGAGCCTCGACAAAATTACCTGTATTTTGGATATATAACGGACTCGAGATGTACTCTCGTGCCAATGAATATTAGCTTTGTCGTTTGATTATCTCGATCTCGTTGAGCGGATCAGTGTCTTCTTTATTGTATCTCGATATTGATTTGTTGTCAAATGCGGAAGCGTGAGAAATTTGAAGAAAGTGCAGGGAAAAAAGGTTTGGAAACGGTGGTGGGCTCTCAGGTTTTCGATAAAAAAAAAGTAAAATAAATGACTCGC
The DNA here is from genome assembly GCA_037576405.1 of Campoplex capitator. Taxonomy (NCBI): domain Eukaryota; kingdom Metazoa; phylum Arthropoda; class Insecta; order Hymenoptera; family Ichneumonidae; genus Campoplex; species Campoplex capitator. The sequence continues at coordinate 12,143,786 of JARBWI010000002.1, read as the reverse complement.
CTTTCCTGGACAATTTGGCCAACTAGAGACAAACGTCGCTCGTATTTTTCATCGGGAAACTTTGCGGTTCTAATTTTACGGAAGTTTCTCTACGGTTTGATGTCAACGAAAAATGTTCAACGGCGTAACCAAGTTCGCTCGGTGGGAGCGGTGAAATTATATTGCCTGTGCGAATGAGACTGGAGCGACCGAAAGGATTAAGCAAATTTTTCTCAAGGATGCAGCCTCCGAAAGGTATCGGAGCATGAGGCTAAAGGGTCCCATTGTCTTACGAGCTTTTCTTCTCTTTAGTCTCTTTACGGCTTTTTCCGCAGTTAATGCATTCGAAACTAAATTGTTTTTCCTTCTTCCTCTCTCTTTCTCTCGCTTCGTTATACTTGAGAATCTCTGTTCGCGATTACGAAAAAGGCTCACCGAATCGAGACTAAAACAGTCGAGACTGTTATACGGAATTTATCCCCGTAAAGCTTTCGCGTTAACGGGCGATTTTCATGGATTTTCTTCTTCGAATTTGCAAACGGATTCTCGGACCCGGAACGAAATGAACGGAGAGTAAAGAGCAACTGAGAAATGATCTTTCTCGCCAAGGGTGAAACTAAATGAACCCGCCATTCGGGGGCCAACATTCGACAGCCTCACAAATACAGAAAAACGAATGAAAGAAAAATAGAGAAAAGAACAGACGCGATTGGCTTTTGACTCGATAGAATTTAGTCCCGGCCCGCGGTGCCGTCAAAGAACAAAGGATTTTCTCTTGGCGCCATCATACACCAGCGATTTGTATTATTTAGTCTCGCTCTTGTTTTCCGCTCAGAAAAGATCAATAACAAGCCTCGAAACAAAGATTTTCTGGTCTCTCTCTCTCTCTCTCTCTCTCTCTCTCTCTCTCTCTTTCTCTCGTCCAAACTTAAATTAACGATAGCGAAACCTTGTTCAACCATTTGACCCGGTTTTTTGTTTTTTCAATCCTCCTGCACGAATCTCCTCATAGGATTTGAGTTTGAAAGCTGCACGATACAATAATTGAATTAAAATACGTCAATAAACTTGATAAAAGAGCAAATTTCGCAAAGTAGAAGTGACATCGGAGGATCAATTTTCGAAGATTTCTCCAGTGAAATATAAATTTTTTTTTTCTCTATAAGTTATGAGAGAACCTTCTTTACTCGCTGAACCAGGCAAGTAATTAAACGATTCTTCAAGCTCGTTAAGTCGAATATATTAATCCTAACGTGTTGAAGGAAAGGACTATCCGCGAGGTAATATTGTGTTGCTCTATTCCTGCGGCTTTCGTAGCCCCCTTTTACGTAATCGGGTTATATTCATGTGGCAATGTTTATCAGGGAGGTTTTCGCGCTCGCTCGGCTTTTACGAGTGCACACGCCGCAGCTTTGAGCGGCGTTAAATTATCCGCGACGGACTTATACTGCTAATGAAACGAGATGTGCGAGACGAGCTGTTATCCTCACGAGCATACCGAGCTCCTCGTCGTCTATCCCTTTCTCTCCTTCTATTCTTCTTTTACCTAGGGCGATGTCGTCTATCATGGCCAATTTTTAAAAGGATGTGATTCATCCAATTTGCAGGGCTTTTAACACACACCTATGATTAATAATAATACACGTGATTAATTTTTAATTGTCCTCGAAGATTTGTGTTTTTAGAAATGCCTCAAAGGCTCGATCAGAAACAGGAAAATAATGATTAAAACAGACCATAAAAAGTAGCTGCGATACGGAACAAATTCCCATCAACCCGAACCTCACGAACTCATCTAATTGTCAAAAAACATTTCGCTATTTCGATCAGTGAAAATTCTTCAATGAAATTTCTAGTTAAGGTACTGCATGCTGGTCCAATGAGTGCTAAATTTTCTCAAAGCTTTTAGGCCAAGATTGACGTACCAATGGAACGTACTGTTAGTGGATTTGTATTACAGCGTGTCTTATCAACGTGGAAAAATATTAAAAACAATAGTTTTGCGAAACTATCAATCGATAAATGAAAATTTTCACGATGACACATTTTTACTGGGATTTTCTAAATAATAACCTCTATTTTTCAACCAATTTCACTGCCTCTCGTCTCATTTTGTTTCTTAATTGATCCTCTACGAACCCACCACGAATTTTTTTTTTTAAAGTTCATACTTTCAGAAATTATCTATGAAAAAATTTTTTCGCTCAATAAACAATTGGCTGCAGCAGTCTAACGATTGAGCTTTAGAAAAAATCTACCTGGTGGATTCGTAGAGGATCAGTTGAGGAACAAAATGAGACGTGATGCATTAAAATTGGTCAAAAAATACAGATATCCTTTGAAAAATCCCAGTGCAAATGTGTCATCAAGGAAATTTGCATTCGCCAGTTGATGGTTTTGCAAAATTATCGTTTTGCAAAACCATCGAAAGCGTTTTGAAAATTTAGCACTCATTTGACTAGTGTAGCACAGTATAGTAACCTCAAAAATAAAAATATCGTATCACCAGTCAAGTGAATCGTGGATTCAGGAGCATGTGAGACATTCAACGAGCTTTCATTGAACCGTAATTCTCCATAAATTCATGAAAAGTTCAGAAGTTCCAATCAGCAAAGAAACTCTGAAATTAATTCGACGGGAAACGTATATAAAAGAGAAACGACTTTTTTTTAATATAAATCAAATACGTTTAGTCATCTTCGCGTGACATTCAATCGGGTTGGCCAAAACGACCGATAGGGGATGCGAGATAATATCGTAACATTAATTTTTTATGTACACAAGCGGGGAGGAGAATTTTGGTACACGTCGACGCGAAATTTCGATCAGCCTGAATTCAAACTGTCGCGTGGTTCGATTTTTCTGAGGGGTTTATATATATATTCGAACGAGCCGCGTTTCTCACCGCAATATGCCACGAGGACCACCACGATCTCCGACGTCATTCCCAGTGGCTGCAGCCCTTTAATAATTTATTAGGGAGATCTGTGAATCGCCCATTCCCCGCTCCTTTACTCAACCTGGGATCGTGTCGTGTCGTGTGTCCCGGGCAGAAAGCGAGAGAGCGAGATCGGGAGCATATATCCCAGCGGGCGAGGACGTGAAGAGTGTTGAGGCCGCATAAACCGAAAGGAGGGCGACGAGGAGGAGGGGGAGGGGGGGGGGAAGAACAAGAGAGTGAAATGGGGAAGCATCCCTACGGGTGGTCCTTGACACGATATCCTTATGGTACTACACACATTGTCCACATATCCTCGAACGCTCTTCCTCTTGCCGATCATCATTAATACCGGAATCAATTATTCACGAGCACAAATTCATATCTACAGCTATAAATCCAATAAAAATATGTGTTTTCTTGAGAATTGGACTGTTACGTGTTGAGGTCAGGCTGTGGGAAACAGAATTGATTTTTTCTTTCAACTTTAAACGGATTAATTTCGATCATTTGATTTTATTGATCGATGATTAATGAAAAATTGATCAATTTGAAAGATTCGAGACGAGTATGCAATGAAGTTGATCGAATTGATCATTTTCATTGTCTTTTTACAACACGAGATCGCGGTTATTCACTTCGATTTCTTGGTACACGAATGATCGAGTATTCCGAGATATCGATTGCCCGGTCATTTTCAACCAAGTAGTTTGTCCAGTTGACACAAACGAATGGAAAATAATTTTCGTAAAGTGTGATCAACATTAATCGTTGCAAAAATCGATGACGCGATAATCGTTGGATATAAATCGGGTCCGAAGATTCTCGCGCGAATCGATTGATTTATCACGGCAAATTGTAAGCTGTTGAAAAATTCGCGGAGTGAGACACGATACACGATGCTTCATTTTTGTTTATCCCGCTCCGTCTCTCTTTCTCTTTCCGCTTGTCTGCGATCAACGCAAACGTGCGATGTACGCGAGATAAATCATGGCGCGCAAATGCATAGAGAGATAAAAAAATTAAAAAAAAAAAAAAAAAAAAAAAAAAAAAAACACATTGAGTTTCAGAGAATCTCATCAAGGAACGTACAGTGGTGGATTCTGTTTAATTACTTAATTGCATTCCCTTCGGCGCTCGAATAAAATACCCAGAGGGATGCTGCGTACGTGCTCTATCACAAATACTATGCGATAATAAAGTACAGAGATGCTTGTCGGTCTCTCTCGATGTGTGTGTGTATGAAACGTACGGATAAAATTCTACAGAGCTTTAATTATAAACGTGCGAGAGAAAAATCGATTGAACGACGTCGCGATGTCGGCTCTCCGTCCGCATGTTATTCGATAGGATAAAAAATTTGAAGAACAAAAAGTTGAAAAAAAAAAAACGACGAAAACGTGCATCAACGCGGCTACAATTACGACATCCATCACGGATCATGGATAACGCAAAGATATGAGATTGCCGCGATCCCGATATTGTTAACCTGTTATTATTCGTTAGAGCCAAAAATGTTTGTTTTGTTTTCCAGCAGAATCCATGTATCATGGAAAATTTGCGTGGCATGATCGATCCCCATCTTCTCGGGAAAAAGTCGCGAATTAATATTCACAAACGTGTGCCATTCGGCTTGGTTCATCGATAAAATTCTTTTTACTAATGTCGTTTCGTAAAAGTGATTTTGTAACGATGAGGTTTCGGAAGATTGAGAGTCTGTGTGTGAGAAGAGAAAAATGAAGAGGGGTGAGAAGACAATGGCGAGGGCACAGAGAACGCAAAACGAGCATTAACATCGGTCTCAATTCCAAGTTTAATCAAACGCTAACAGTCGGAGATTTAATCTGGAACAGAGTGAGAGTCGGTTATATATACAAGAATCTCGTACGACCACATCCCTTGCTCGGTATACAGTTGAGTTTCGGGCTTCGTCACAGAGGGGTTTCCAACATGCGGTTCTCTCTATTCTTCGGTATCATTTTCGACCGGGAGAGAGAAAGAGAAAGAGAGATAAAATGGAGGGAGAGAAGGTAATATAATCACAACACTAGGGGTGCGGACTAGTTATTTATAGGCACTTTATTTGCACTGCAGTGTAAAACCGCTCAGGCATTCTCGTGCTCCTCGTCGATTCAACGACAAAAGAACAGAGAGCGGGAGCAGTGAATGGAGCGAATGAAAAACTTGAAACTGATTCTACATCGACTGAAGAATCGGACAGCAAATAATAGTTGGAGCATTCGAGAAAAGTTACGAATTCAGTAAGTTTTTTTTTTTTTTTCTTTTCTTTTCAAATATTCATGCGAATGAAGGAGTCAGAAATCCATCAACCATTTACATTTTTCATCCCTCAACGACTTATATTTCAACTGTTAGACTGGAAAGAAAAATTTTCATTGGTGTCGATGTGCATTTTCTGCCATCGTGACCTACTAATATCTCCGCACTTCATGACTTCGTGTTTTTTTGATAGTAAACAATATATATATTAGACATAATTGACGGGAGCGTGGATAAGTATACAGTAAAGATATCAGCTTTTCTATCTTGCCCTCTCTCTCTTTGAATAAGTCTCGTATTTTTTCCACTCTCTAGAAATCCTCCCTTGTATATAGATAGAAAAATATGGATAACATAGAAATGATTTCTGCAGGCTTGGTGAAATGCTTTTTTTACCCTATGATTTTCACGAAGCGAGGACACAACTGTCGCGGTCCCACCCTGCCCATCGACTCTGTCACGAGGACGCGGATCCGCGACGCGGGACATCGCGGCTGTCGCATTGATGACACGTTGCGAGCTTTCTCGTCAATTTTTTTCCTGCAGCTTTTTTTTATTCTTTTTACTCGTATTTTTTACTTTTTCTCTTTTCCTTTTTTTTTTTTTTGCAAACCGTATATCGTACCAAGCAAATACCTGGATACGTGTACAGTCCGTACAAAGCTTCATCGACGATACATACATTAAAGTACACCCACCAAACGATTAGGCCGTTTTTCTTTTCACGTTTTTTTTTTTTTTCGCAACAGTACACAACCGATAAATTTGCCGGTGTCGCCCGTATACCATGTGGGCGTTTGATTACAGAGTGGACGTTCATTTATATTTCAAAGATTTTTCACCATGAAAGAGAGCCTGTAATGTGTGTGATGTCTCTCTCCTTCTCTCCTTTTTTTTTACGCCCTCACACACTCGATCCTCCAAGTGCATGGAGGATCGGACATTAAAATAACTAACTATTTTAGAATGACGGATTAGACGGTGGATTCGATTGCATAGATATGGTTAGAATCATGTTGAAATCGTACGGTTTATGTAGAAGGTTAATTTTCAATTTTCTTTCGTAAGAAATAAGCTTTTTAGGAGCAGTTTTTGCTCCTCCCTTTTATTGCAGGGTGATGCAGGGTGAAATATGTTTCTTGCTAAGTTATTATTTGTCTATGTATATGAAATATTTATTTCGACATTCATTGGATCATCGTTCGTTGTCTTTATTTATGAAGAGAGATTTGATAAAAATTTATTTTCACCTGAACGTTTTTGTGTTGAAAATTTCTGGAATTTCGAAAAGTATGGCTAATAACATGGTGAATCCGAAAAATGATTCGGCAAGGAGCCTTGGAACGATCCCAAGTATTTGGACACGTGAATCTACGGGGCGGTACTCAGTGTGCGACTCGAAAAAAGAAAAAAAATGTATTCTGTCGACACATCGAGCGCCGCAAAATAACCGACACTCCATTTTCCTGATCGGTATCTTTCTCTCTGATCCCTCAACCCCGACGCAAGTCCCTGACAGGAGCGAAGGGTAATTACACGAAATCGGAGCGTCGGCGGCATCGGCTTTGCTCTATTTCTTTCTCTTTCTCTCACTCTCGGTCACTTTTTCTCTGTCAATGGGGTATACGAGAGAAACGAAAAATGAATGGTGGAATTTGTGGCACGTGCTACTAGCCCAGGGTGACCGGATACGCTCTGCTTTCCAAAGATTCTTCACATCGAAAATTCACCCTCTACTATCGATAATCCAACCCACAGAAAAATCATCCACCGAGATGAAATTTCAGTCTCTCTATCGAATTGAATCAGACGACTTTACAGAATTATTCATTGGCACGTTAAAACGTATACGACTGAAGATTTCTCCGAATTCTGAAGTCATCGGATTGAAAAAAAACCTTCATTCGTTATGACGAACCGACGATTCGAACGACTCGAACCTCCTGATTAAATGCCCAATGAAGCATGAATTTTTTACGTTTTATTTCTTATTCACAGCATTTCGGATGTGCAATATCTAGCGTTCTAAATTTCAATCAGTTTTATTCGATCTTGAGCAGCACTGCAATTATTACGCGGATTTGCCATCGATCTTTCTTCGCTTTATTCCTTCCGGCGATACTTTTTGTCGTTTCAATACGTATCTATGCACTTGCCATGCCAATTAAACAATTAAACTGTCGCGAATTCATCGCTGATATTCCAACAGTTGTACGTAACTAACGATCATTCATATACACCAATGCTGTTTCTCGTCTTTCACTGCTCGCTCGTACTCATCCCTACGAAACCGTATTCTCACATTTCTTCCTCCGGGCACTCTATGGCGAGGGAGAAAGAGGAGGAGAGGAGGGGGGGGGGGGCTCTGCATCTCCGCACTCTGACACGGTGCCAATTATCTCGTCGTGAAAACCGCGACGTGACTCTTGACTTTTAGTATTGTAAATTCGGATCTACCATATTTCTGTCGATATATATATTTAACGAGCATATTTTGAAGATTTATTTTGTAATTTATATACGAAAAAAATCTTTTGTTTTATTACAAAATTTTAATTTATTCATGTTGAAAGCAGCAGAAGTTGCTTCGAAAATTCGGGTGAAATTATTGTAAATTTATTCAAGAAAAATCTTAACAAAATGATTCGATGGATTCGACGGAATTGCCAACTTTGAGAAAATACTTTTTGTTTTGGTACATTTTGTGGATTACTCAAAAATTTTCAAGAGCATTCGCGTAAGCTGTTCATGAAAGTGGAGCATAAAATCTCTCCTGTCGATTTTAAGGCCAGGGTTAATCACGAATTTCCGGTAAACTCTTGCTCGTTGGCAAGAAAATCCGAAACTTCGTGTCCGGTACGCGTACAGGGAGTTTTGTTGGCTTAAGGTGAGATTTAGGCATCGTTGATCACTTTCTATCGCTCTCTTTCTCGTTCTTTCGTCCGAGGTAAAAAGGGTTCTGCTTAATTCCAGTAATCTTCACGTCAGTGAGGCTTCCGATCGAAACAGTATTTCTGCTTTTCTTGTATTCTTCTTTTTTTTTTTTGCCATTTTAACAGAATTTCACCACGTCACTGTGGAGAAGAAAAACGAAAACAGCAACAAAAAGGAGAAGAAAAAATGAAAATGTTGTCGGAAAAAAGTGATTTTTCTTTCAAACAAATGAACGATAGAGAACCGAAAATGTGTGAGGAAACTTTCACAATTTTTAAATTCATTCGTCTCATCAAGAAAACAAGCCGGAATAAGAAAATCCGAAGTTCTAAAAAAGTTTTCATTTCAGTACGAGCTGCCAGATAATAAAAAGTAAAATAAGATAAAACTCGTGATTCGTGGGAGTTCGAGACAGAGATTCGAGATAATTACTACCGGGAGTCGTATAGAGGCGTCCCTCCTCGGAATACACTCCTCCCGCAACGAGCGCAAACGCGCAATTATTTCCCCACATCAGTCTCCCGATCTCTGATTCACGAGGTTCTTATTGCTCCGGTTATTCTCCGGCTCAATAAGAATTCACCTCTTGGCATTAAAAAAATAAAAATAAGCCAAGATTAATGTTATCTGACGGAAATGAAACCTCAAACGTCGAAAACTCAAACGAACAACTCTATCAAAATAAATAGAATTCAAAAGAACAATCACAAAATGGATAATTTTTTCATCACAGACTTTACAGATTCGGATATTCAGATATTAATATAAAAAAAAAAAAAAAAAAAAAAACAAAAAAACGTACGAAACAAACTTTCGACAATATTCTCCACCTTTCATCTCTGGCACTTTCTTATTCTCCCGTTCTTTTCATCGTTCTACGACTTGTACCACGTTTACGAAATAAATGTACCGGTTGTACAGTTGTTGCGTGTTTCGTGCGAATACACGTACGCAAAGTGCGTGATTAATTGGTCCACCGTTTGCCGAGAGGTTATGTACATCATTATACATGCATAAATTTACGTGTATATATATAGATATTTTGAGCGGATATACAGATGTATTTGATGATTCATTCGGAGTGAAGAAGCTCGTAGCGAGGTTCGTCCAACTGTGTACGCAGTGGAGAAGACATTTTCGTGTCGTCCTGCCTCTTCCTCTGCGTCACAAGATACATGAGATTCAACGAACAGAGAGATGCTCGTTGACGAGAAAGGGAAATGAGAGAATTTCTCTTTTATTTTTTATTTTTTCCTGTCTTTTCGTTCAGCCGTCTCGTAGACGCGTCTCGAATGTTGGAACTTTAATTCTCCGCAACCCTTCATCGCCTCATGATTTTCTTTTTTGCTTAAGAACTAACGCGCTCACACACATTTTATATACACGAATGTACATATGCATGCGCGTCTTAAGTCGTCGCAGCTCCGCAATGTCTTTGCTCTCGTCGTGGATGAACGAATGCGGTCGCGATGGGCGTGCCCCGCAAGCGCAGCCAAAGTGATCTAAGTCACTCCGCGGCGAGTACATACTCTCTCGAATAACCATGACGCACGAGCGTGCGTCGTCTTCGCGGATTATACATTCGCGAAAGTTATAACGATCGTAGACTCGGTGGTAAAGTTTCGAATTTTTCGGTTTTTCGGCTTTTGATACTATTGCTAGAACGTCAGCACGAATAATGCGAGTCTCGTTGGTAGAAGTTTTTTTTTAAATGTAACATTTTCGAATTGTCACTTTATTCGTTCAAGATTTTTCAACTTCCTGCTCATCATTTTTCCGCACCCTTTGCAGTTGCTTTTTCGTCTCTTTTTCACCATCTTTTCGCTTCTTCATTCGACGTTGAGGTTTGGCTCGCATGTCAAGAGTCGAAGTACGATAGAGAGAAAGAGAATGCGCGAGGGAGGTAGAGGGGGAGAAAGAGAAAGAGATAGATTTGTGCTCTGTCGGCGGATGCCGGGCGGCGACGCGTGACGAGATTAATAATTTGAGCACGTCGTAGGAAACGCTCGAGCACCTTTTCCTTTCGTTCGTTCCATTAGCACATCTCTTTTGCTCTCATCCTCGTTCCCTCTGCTTATTCCGCGGTTCAGCATCTTCTTATCACCGAGATATTCTCGCCGGGTATATATATATATATATATTCATAGAGATATCTTCAAATACACGACGAAAATGAAAGGAACCAGAGTAGACGACGAGAAGACATTACGAGAGATGGGAATCCCGAATCTAATCTCGCGAACTCGATTTTCTTTTATGACTCTTGCCCGATGGCATCAGGAAGAAGATGAGCAGCGAAGATTGTTCAGCACTCTTCTACCTACATCATTTTTATTCGTTTTTTTTTTTTATCTCTCTCCCTCTTTCTCGAAGTGTAAAACCTTGAATCGTTTACATCCGCATAGCAAATTCGCCGAGGAATTGTCAGGGAATGTTGGAGGCACGAACGAGCATACTTGATTGTAAAAAGATACATAAAAAAAAGTACAAAGAAAAACATCTGAAACCCACGCGTGAACAACGATTTGAGTGCTCGCGCGCGCCCGCGTCCAAGCGCGGACGCTTTTATTGCATTATATATCGAGAATATCGTGATTGCTATCAAGCCTCTATCGAGCAAGCCCTCTCCTTTCGCATTGTATCGAACAAGACCTGTTCATGAGGTGCGTGTGTATACATATTATCGATGTATTTATATATACGTTCACATGAAACGTACACACATAGATATATATAAACTGTTCAAGAAGTTAGAGAAACGTGGGCGCGCTCCTTTCACGTAGCATCGCGATACGATAGACTCAACAATAAATGTATACGTATCCATTGATCATTATAACTATATCTGTACACAAACCTCAACGTATCTTATAAGCGTTCATAAGAGATCGTTTCATTTGCATTTAAATGATCGGTACACGCACGTTTTGCCGTTCATATTATCCCGCTCGAGGGGCTCTGCTCTCTCGCAAATGTATTATGAGTAGAGAATATTATAAAAAGACAGATCTCTGCGAAACGCCATTTGAATTATCTACTTGCCCAAGGATGCGTTGTTCGCTTATTTTTTTATTATTTTTTTTTTATTCCTTGATTCTTCTATTTTTCTTTCCCATCCTCATTTTCATATATATAAAAAAAAGATACTTTCTTCTTTGAACTTTTGACGTTTGCGTGTGGCTCCGAATGTCCTCGATTTCGAGATCCTTCTTCTTATGCATCGCGTTTCGCGAGGTATAGGTATGTCGAGTGCTGTCGAAATTTCTCTTGGGTCTCGATCAGAATTGGGTTGATCCTTGATGACAAAGGCGTATGTCGAGCGAACTTTTGGCTTTTCGCTTGAGTTACTCGAGCCCTTCTGCCTCGAAGTAATTGATTTTTATATGTGTACAGACACTGCTCGGAACTTGGAGCCCTGTTACATATTTATCGAACGTCAATTTATGCGGAGTCGCCAAGAAAAGGATTCGGTACACGGCTCCCCCGAAAGGGTCGATGACCCCATGAAGAAAAAAGCAAATCCTTGTCAAACGTACACGACAGACGAGAAATCTCTCGAGACTAATTTGCAGTCGCTTGAAACTTTTTTTAATATTATCATCTTCAGAGGCTTTTTTTATTTGACAAGAATCGTGAATGAGAATTCTCGAAATCGAACATTCAATTCAGCTACGAATAAGGTGAAATTCCTTTCATCAAAGTGCTCGTTTATAGAATTCATAAAATAATAACGATAATAAAAATGACCAAAAAAAAGTCTGTGGCAAAGTCAGAGTGGTCCGACAAACGCGTGACTCTCGGATGAGGCAAAAGAATTGAAAAAGTGGGAATTAAAAAAAAGAGTAGAAGAATAGCGAGCGGACAAGATGGAAAGGGATCGACTTCAAAAGGGTGTCACGACCCCTGTAGGGACCTCCGGTGGTGACGTGACCCGCCACGATCCGCGTCCTCACACATCCTTCCCGTCAAAATATATTACACTTGAAAATCGTTGATAAATAAATAAAAGGGCGTAACTCATCGATTTTCGAAGTTACGAGACGCGAGGAACTCGTCATTTTGTTTGTTAGTAATCGTTATAAGCTGGTGGGTGTATAAGAGCAATGGAGGAAAAAAAAAAACACGATACACGTCCGTTGCAGGTCCTACCCGCAACGCGCGCCACAGTCTCTAAGAGTAATGACGAAAAGATGACTCGACGAGACGCTAAACACCTGCCTTCGCCACCTTATCTCGCGTATTTTATCCCGCTGGGTCCCGGACAGATTTTTCGCTATAGCGTACACACATACAGACGCGTTCCTTCGATTCGTCGCTCGCAAGCATCGACGAGGTTCATTCAAACAAGATATATGTTCCTCTCTTTATCAATTCCTTTCTCAATTCTAACTTTCTCTCTCTCGCGTTATGAAGAAAAAGCTCGCTTCCTCTACCACGTTTCTTGCGTACGAGCGTTTCGGCCAGATACCGCGCGGATCGTTCAGACTCTTTGGGTGGTCTTTTTCGATGGCCCATGTCTCTCGCGCCCCCGCGATGCGGGACGTCTCTCCCGTTCCCGGACACACAACGATCATAATATCTTCGTATAAATATATAAATATACAGTGTTATAGGATTGTAAAGGAAGGGCATTGAATATCGAAAACTGATCTAAACCGATCGACGCACGCAGACACTGAGAATTATAGTGCGACTCATGCGCCTATTCCCCTTCGTCGAGCAACAGGGCTTTTCATTCAATGATTTTTCTCTCGTATATACTCACAACACTTCGGTATTATCTCGATCTCGTTCGAAATTGATTTTTAATGAGGCTTCAACGATGCCTCGAATGAATTTCATCGCGCTTCGATATTTCGATAAGTATTTACGACGATGATTTTGACTCGACGTATCAGCAGCTATGAAAATTGTCGACTTTCTCTCAAGCTCGCTTCTTACTCCACTACGACTCTGTTCTTTATTTTCACGCTTGAAAAACGATGCCAAAAAGACGCGAAAAGCCCGGAAGGAGAATTCCTACGTTCTCCAAAAAGACTACGATGCGAATTTATTTTATTTTTTTTTTTCCTTTTTTCTGAACTAACCGAGGGGAGAAAGAGATAGCACTTATCTCCGGTATGGAAGTCCCTTGCTACTACTCCACAAACACACACACTCTCTTCGTTTCCTCAACGAAACTGAGAACCGAGAGATTTTCTTGGTTTCGTGTACATGAGCAGAAGCGAGGATGGACCAGAATCCACCAATCTTCCTACGTATATATATATGTGAGAATAAAAAAAGCGTTCATGGGAATTTGGACCACGATGATCGCTTCTGAATCTTCAACGTTTACATCCTAGAATCAAGCCTCCAAGACTGTGGCAAATCCAACGAAATTTATTATCCAGAAGACTGTACGGATGACCAACAAGTTCAATAATCACGAAAATCGATAGAATCTTTAGAGATAATCAGCTCATCAACTTTCTTTTCTAATTTTTATGACTCTGAATAAATAGAAAGTAAAATGATAGTCCATATTCGCACCAAGTGCGACTATACAGAGATTCCAACAGTCACATATACATCCACCCTATCACTGGGGGTTCACTTACCGGTGATGCTCTCTTCGCCCGGGTCCAGAACTTCTCTCTCTCTCTCTCTCTCTCTCTCTCTCGCGCGCGCGCGGGCGCTCTTTTCGAAGGCGTGGTCCAGAGACGCGCGACGTCCATTTGTCTCGGCAGCCTCCCGCACCAGGAACGCCCTCGCATCCCACGGGCATCGATCACGTCTCTTTCTCTCTTATATACCGCAACTAAGAGCACCAGAAACCTCACAAGCTTGCGGCATTAGAACAATACGTATATTTATATTTTCATTTTATATATAGACCCTCTATACTTCTACATTTGTGTATGTGTTTCTGTTTTTAAACAGTAAGCGTGGAGTATTCCGCAAGGAATAAGCACAAGATTTTTTTCTACCTTGAAAGAAAAAATTCAAGGAAATTTCGAATTTAAAATTCAAGGATGATTGTAATTTGCAAATAATTGAAAAAATGTTCGATGTATTTAAAAATATTCTGAAAATAGAAATAAATAGTGAAATAAATGCACGAAAAATAAAATTGGAAAAATGAAATTGAATAATGGAGAAGAAATTGGAGGTTTTCGCAAACACTTCGATAATGAATTCAATGATGGAGCATAATTTGTTCAAATTTGATAGATTTATTCGAAATTTTTCGATTGATTATGATATACTTTATTCAGGATTTATTACCACGAAGACTTTTTTCAGTTGATATACCGTTTCGTTTTTTTTTTGTTCCTTGAATGAGCGAAACAAGCTTACAAGACATTTTTCTCCGAGATTGGCCTCTGGCTGTGATCCAGAAACTTGACTCTCGGTGAGTCTTGCAACATGCAGAACAGAGAGCGACAAAAACGATGTTTTTTTTTCTTCGTCCTCTCGCGTTTCTCGTTTACATTTAAATACATTAAAACGCTTCGAATATAGCATGAAAATTAATATTTTTTTTTTCTCTCGCTTTTTATGATTCCAGCCGGTAAGTGTGACTATTGAATCGATCTGGTCTCGCGTGGGTGTAAATCGTCCCAAGGCTATGGCAGATTGTGAGTAAGATTTTTCTGTTTGTTTTTTTCTTTCGATTTTTGAATGAACGAAAATTTACAACGCTCTCTGAAAGATGCACGGAAACATCGTTTCTTTTTTCTGGTGATATTTATGCTTTATCACTCGAAATTTATGGCTTTTTCGTATTTAATAATATAAAAATTATACCACGAGTATCTATCATACAAAAACGTGTTTTCGCGTTTCCGCGAATCGTAATTAACAGAGGAAAGACAAAAAAATGTCACACCTCGGGATCGAGATTAATTACTTAATTACCGCATGACAATTTATCGGGATTATTCATCAATTCTGAAAAATACGAGCTGCAAAATAAGTGTCGTACGATACAATTATAGGCGGTTTGGTATAGATATAGCAATCGGATGTATCAATGGTTTGGCATACATTATGCGTTTTGCCGCAACATCGCGTTTGTATTTTATATAGCGCAATTAGCGGATGGCGAGATCACGCACGGTTACAAACTAGATCTACGATCTTTCTGTTTCACATTATTTTCATCATGCATATTTATGCATGAATTTATGAAAACGAGCGTGCAATGTGTGGGCAAAAGTCTGATAAATTCTTCCGATCATTTTTTTGTACCTTTTTTTCTCCCTCTCTCTCTCTCTCTCTCTCTTCGATCTCTACGTACTCCAAAGTGCTCGTTTATCGAATTTTTATCCGAGATATCAAGAGACTGGTAGATTGGAAACAAGGTAAAATGCAGCCTGCGAGTGTTGCAATGAAAAAAGTCGAATCCAGTCTGTAAATGCACACACGACACAAGCAGATTTAATGAAAATTCAATGCACACGAATCGAAAGTATTTTTTTTGTTCGCTCTGATGTTAATCGGGACAAGTTAGAATAGAAAGAAAAGTCCGAGGTGTGGTTTTCGATGAAAATGTCGTAAGAGTTGAATCGATTAATGATCATTTTGATTGAACGCGCGAACGTTTTTACCGACGATTAATTGGCTTGACAGTTTTGAAAAAAGTGCAAAACTTTCAGTTCGTAATCGCAAGAATAACCGCAATTCCGTTTACATTTCTTCTCATATTCCATGAAAATCTTTTTGTACGAATGAAAAATAAATGATTTATAGTCAGCAGCCTGCTGCTTTTTCTAAAATGAAAAATCTCATTCAAATGTTACAATAATTATGATAATGGCTCAGATCGATCAGACATAGAGCTTTCTCGTCGTAGGTAGCAATTACAAATTACACGTGGCGCATAACCGAATGCCCACACATGTACAGATTTATGCGACATCGCAGTATCAGTACGGAATAGAGAGATCGCGAAGAGTTGGAACATGCTTCTTGTATAATGCCTCGATATTCCGGCTCTTCGTACCTTCTCTATTTAAATATTTGTATGCATACGTATGTGTATACAAGTTCATATTGCATATGCATGGAGCACCAGATTCAGAGAGCTCTACGCACATTCTCTACTCCTCTCTCTCTCTCTCTCTCTCTCTAGCGATTGATATAAATGCACCGCTGCATGGTAAACGAGAGCCAACAACCCCGTCCGGATCTCGCGAACGGTTATCTCGATCGTTATTTTCCATTCGTCCGACTCGAGTATGCGAGTAGAGACAGAGCGATAAAATATCAGGACTCTGAAGCCCTTTCCATGCGGAAATCATTCGCGAATATGTAAATTATCTCGTGGACCTATCGCTCATTAAAAATGATTGAAAAGCTCTTCAAAATGTTTATCCAAGAAATTCTCTTGGATAAATAAACAATCGATAGTAGTTATCGGTTCGAGAAACATCGTGTGCCATTTTCGCTGAATTCAGAGAATAAAAAAAATGTCGTTGATACAATAAAATTTATAATATTTCATCAATTTTTTGTTCGCGGCCAGATAAAAAATCAATTTCTCTGGAACCTCTCTCAACTCTCGTCGTTTCAATTGAAAATTTTGCGCGAATGTCTCTTAAAGTTAGGAAACAAGATTTTTTGCTAAATTTAAGTAGAAGCCAAAGGTCAAATATGGGGAATCGATGGACGGGTATTCTCGGTTGAAATATGCGCGAAGAAACGGGGTAAAATGGTTCGATGATGAAACGAAGGGTTCCACACTTTCGTAAATTTATATATAAACATATAGTTGTGTGTTAGTGGTGCTCGCACGCATGCCGGCGCGGAACGGCCATCATAAATATATTAGCCAGTTCGGTCCGAAAAAGGGCAAAGTAGGTATATACACGTGTATGCATACAACGACTATGCGAGAAGGGCTGATTTTATCAGCAAAATTTTCGAGAGCCGCGGTCAGTGTGTTCTCTTAAAAAGCGCGTGGGAGGATTTCTTCCATCTATTCCCGCCGAAGACGTCCTCCTCTTAACCTTCTTTTCCTTTTTTTATTTTTTTTTCTTTTTCTTTTTGTTTTTTTTTTCTTTTAGTGCGCTTGGCTTCTTCCTTTTTTGCCCTTACACTCTCGTCTCACTCAAGATTCTCGTGCGTTTTGCTTTGCGAACCAGTATATAATCCTGCTTGCTCGGCTCTTCGAATATAATATGTGTTGGTACATCGTTCGTAGACTCCTTTGGCTTTAATGCATTCATGAAATACGTGCGGAGAGAACATCGACGAAACTCTGTAGAAAATATACCAGTGACATCACGAAACTTCTATCTCAACTTTCTTCACACTTTTTTTTTCTTTTTTTCTCATATGCATACACGAAAGTGAGCCGGTAAAACGTTCAACCATTTTAATAGAAGATTAAAATCTCACAATTTACTGCTACTTTCGAGAAAGAGAGAGAGAGAGAGAGAGGCGCCAGAGAATTATAAAAAGATAATGAAAGATGAGAGATACACTTGACCGGGAATATCGTTTATTTCACACGAGCGTGCTTAACTTTCCGGGTAATAATCCTATTCGATTTCAGCTCCTCCGAAGCGATAATTTTATGAGAAATATTTTAAACGTTCTACTTATTAATCGGTCAGTTTTTATTTCATCGAATCACCTATAAAATAATCCTCTCATTATGATTTTTAATCAATTCAAATTGCATCGACGTCGAAGATTTAATCGAAACGGTGTGCAATCTTTCCTGGATCGAAATTTTAATTAAAATTTCATTGATCTTGATTAAAATTTATTGAAAAAAATATCCATTTTGTGAATTTATTCGATGTTAGTAAACAACTTTGATTAAAGTGACAATAAATAAACATACAATAATTCATTTGTAATTAAAATGATTTCAGTTGAAAACAAACTCAATAAAATCTGCACAGTCAAACCCTCCTTGATCTGACAAACAAATAAATCAATATAAAAAAAAAAAAAACATTCAAAAACGAATCAATACAGTGACGAATGCATAATGAGAATGGCATTAATTCCTGACAAATTTCGTGTATAAATATCGACCAATAATAAACGAATCAACGAAAAATTGGAGAGGCAGCTGTGAAAGCGATGGGATCTTCTTCCCAATGAAACAGCTGCCTCCCACTATCGTCCAAACTTGACTATATACAAGTTGGTATATCTCGAAAAGCAGCTTGCCTGCGTTGATGTTATATCAAACCTGATAGACTTTATATAATACGTTATCGCGAGTGACCATCGGCTATTTTACGATCCGGTCTCTCTCCTTCCTCTTTCTCTCCTTTCTCTCTTGTTCCCTTCCGATCTTCGTTAAAGGGTGCTTGTTTTACCTGACTGTAGTTTTCTCTGAGATGATTCTCCAGCTGAGATAAGGCGCTAGACACCATGCAACGTTATGCATCGTCAAACGATCTGGTAAATAATTCCGTGCACCTTTTTTTTTCGTTTCAATGTCAAGTACTAAACGGATGAAGAACAATAGATATTGAAAATCACAAACGAAAGTTTGCCGAATACTTTAGTTGCAAAAAATGAAAAAAAAATGGATGAAATACGAAAAAAATCAAACTTCATTCTTAAAATTTTGAATATTTATGGTTCAACATTAGTAAATGCGAATTCGATCGAAATTTACAGAAATCCATTCACCGCAATTTGAGCCGAACGATCGAAGATCGATGCAATAAACTTGAACAATCGAAAGACGATTGTTTTCCGCCTCCTGAAAGCTTTGAATTGGAAATCGCTTGAGTTGTGATTCCTCTTCAGACAACGTATATACCTGTATGTATAGGAGCATGAAGAGAGACAACGTGCGCACGTCGCAGGCGAAGGATATATAATTTGGTGGATCGTTCGAACGTCAAAATATCCTCTCGCGAGTGGATCGTTCGCAGATATACGACGAGAGAGACCTTTTCTTTCTATTTCTTCTTTCTCTCCCTCTCCTTTTATTCCTCGGTATATATACGAGAGCGAAAGCACCCTCGTCACTCGCGAAGAAGACGAAGCTGGGGAAGCTAAGACGAAGAGGTTGAAACGAATGCTGAGGAAGACGAGGAAGGAGAATAAGAAACAACGAGAGAATCTCGACGGGACCGGGTCACGGGCCGAAGGGTTTTGTATTTCGCTATAAAGATATATATATATATATATATATTTGTATACGTAAGTAAGAGAGGGCCAACGTTGAGGTCATGTGTATAGTATAAGAAGTCTATGCACGTTGCACCCGCCGCGGCACCATCTCATAATAGCCACCTATAACGAAAGGGCTGTTATTAAACCGCAGCTTTTAATCGTTCTCGCGATATCTCTTCGGCGACGGGACCCTCTGGCTTTCTTTCTTTCTCTCTACCTTTTCCATTCTCTCCTTTTTTTTTTATCCCTGTTTCTCTTGATGGACTGTGCCACGTCTTCCGTACCGTCACGTGGGAATCATAGGATAATTTCACTTCAACTTCTTTCTCTCTCTCTCTCTCTCTCTCTCTCTCTCTCTCTCTCTCTATCTATCTCTCTCTCCCTCTCAGCGAGGACTGGAAAAAACCTATCCTTCGATCGGTAGAAAACAAACGATGCAACCGATGCCTCCAGAGCCTGTTTAGTTCATATATTTCAACAGGCTTTTTTATGGACTTGAAAAAAAAATTGAACGACCATAATCAGAATCAATTGAAATCTAAAATTTTTATTAAAGATATTTGGGTATCTATTTAGAATGAAATTGTACAATTATTTATTTTTGGCAGACACTTTGAACATTGTAGAGTATTGGGATGAGAAAAATCTTTGAATTACCCAGGAATTCCAAAAATCGTTTCTCAGTAACTCAGTTATCCACCGATGAGATTTTGATTTTAAAAGTTCGATGATATTCTTTTCCAACCAAAATGAATGTCCTTTAAATAGAAATAGCCCGTAGATATATGAGGATTTTCGATGATACACGAGGGAAATGAAATTGAGAAAGAGAAGGCAGGAACAAGAGGCTCGCGGTAACGTTATATACGTGGGCCGGTAATTATGACTCCTCTAATCACCGACAATTACTGCAGTTACCGGCCTCGAGGCGTTATCTCGACCGGTCCATCTCCGGTCTCGGTCGCCACGCTTCACGGATAAAAGTACACGATGATATATATACATGTGCGCCAATGTGTATAAACGAGATATATCCCATTTTGTCGGTGTATCGAGAGAAAGAGAAATATAACGAGAGCATTTTGTAGGGCTCTTGATGCTATTAAAAACGAGTCCGACAATCGTTCCTACGAAGCAAGAAAAAAAGAATTCTAATGAGTCTCAATTGTATTTACACTCAGAAAACTTTCGAATGAATAATTAACCAGAGACGAGCTAATTGGTACAAAATGAAGAAACAGCCTAATTATAAGTGTCTCTTCGATAATAATTCATCAGCATTGCGACAGAATTATTTTCACAGCTCTTTGAATACCAGGCTTTTATTTTTCTTGATTATTTTTGACAGGGGTGCAAATTATCTTGATATTTAAATTTTCAACTTCAACTCGAAGTTTCTGGCAGATAAATCGCACGTTTGCACGACTGATAAACATTTTAAATATTTATTCGAAACACTGTTATTATTTGTAACTCGATTCGACATTTGATTCGTCGTCGCTCATTCGAGATGCACAATCGTATGTTCCTGTAGCTCCGAGCACATTTCTCACATCGGAATTCAACATGCATATACGTTCTTAATTTTTTTCTTATCCCATGGGATGAAGAGGAGCACGATGTTTGTAAACTAGCACTTTGTGCGTGCTCTATTTTGATATTGCTCTCGGAGACTCCCCCGATTCCATTCGTGCATTCTCCTTATGACGCGGTTTTGCCCTCTCTTGAATTTCTATCCTAGCTTTGGCACAACCCAACAATTAAATCCGTGCCGGACAGACACCGGCAGTCGCCTCTATGCTATTATTACTGAGTTATCGTTTCTACTTCGAAATATACATGTGTGCTTGCGTGTATATATATATATATATCGATAGACGTGTAGTTGCTGATCTGTTTGCTCCTGGCAGTTTATGGGGGCGTTATTATCGTACCTATGTGGCATCTTTTTGACGTGTGCCTCAATCTCGATTGATGGTTTATATCTCAAATCGATCATTCGAATGAAAAATTAATTATCTAAATGATTAACAACGTTGTTGGCAACACGCGAGGATCCAATAACAGTTCCGAGTTATTATTTTTCTTGTAATTTGCATGGAATTTGGTGAAGAGATTAAGGACATTTTTTTTTATTGCATAAAGGATTGGAGAAAATTGAAAAACTCATTATTGATGTTCTGGGAAAGAGAACTATAGCAAAATTGGTTTTCGGACTCGCCGAAACGAAGATACTCGACCGCGATATACCCATTAAATTATAACACGTGGTTGAGGATGAACAGTTGTGTATGGCCGTGGGGGTAGACTCGTTCGTTGAAAGGGCTCGTACACAGGCGTGTGAACAGGGCTTATTGCTAATTCAGTGACTTCGTGCATACTGGAATTAATCCAATTGAACAATTCCGTGGCCCGAGGCCTCTCGATCTCGTTATATTAGCCAGAATATTCAAAGAAAATCGATGAACACAATTGGCCTATTTTTATCAATCCATCGACCAATGCTCCGCGGGGTGTCCTAGCATTCGAACCGGTATCGGTGAAAATTCAAGATCTCAACGTTTCTTCTACAACGAAATTAAACACCGCGATAAAAATAATTCAACGAAAAACATCAAGCAACATTGTTTTTCAATAATCGTACTACATCTTCAGCTCCAACGCTTAACGAACTATTGGAAAAGACGTCAAAGAGGAGTGTAAAATTTTCTCTTCTTTCGTCATGAGTTTTGAATTATATTCAAAGCCTTCGAGACATGATCTCGACGATACCAACATCTTTCTTTCCCCACAAAACTACTCGACCCCGGAGACGCTTATCATCCAACCGATACAAATAGACACACGCATATATATAAATTCGCATATAACTGTACAGACAAATATATAACACATAGGAAGTAGACAGAGGCGTCAATCTAGCGTCACGAGGACGTGGTCCCCGTTGGACGACGGTGGATGTCGCCGCTGATGACAGAGGCCAAAGGTAATAATTATTACAGCGCACGATTCCCGATTACAGGGCGAACGATGCTGCGCGCCTATATAGTCGTACTCCGGCTCTTCCCAACTGACATGAACAAAGTTACTCCTCGATGTGTATATACATACACAGACATATATTTCTACACGCACACATTCGGAGATCGCATCGATACACATTCGTGGATAGAATTATATGCACGGGAATAGCGATGCTGATTGTTCGATGCAGAGAAACGAAGCCAGAACGGAAGATACAGCGATATATTGAAAGGTAGATGGTCAGAAGAGCCCCATATAATATAACCTCGAGTACGGAATCTATATCCGTATTTGTCCCATCGAAGGAGGGAGAGAGAGAGAGAGAAGGTAGGAGAGAAGCTTACGAATGCGTATTCTATACCCTCATTTGCGATGGCACGAGACACTGACACGAGCAACCTGCTACAATAAACATATATTCGTACATGTGTGCATTTACACGAAAGCCTGTGTGTGTGTAAAATATAGATACATGCTCTGGTATATTTCCGTACAGAGCCTATAATTCCAAAATACATGATGCCCCTTTTGAATGCCGTAATAGTAAGGCTATTCGTCTCAATTCCACTGACGAGATCGGCTACTCTCTCAAATGACAAATTATTTCGATATACAACATCTCGATAATGACTATGATTATACGGAGATATATTTGCATATTCTGGATGGAATTGAAATAATAATTATTTGAATAAATTTCTTCGTATGATTATAGTGATGGAAAATTATGAAATGTGTGCAGATTCGTGGTAAAAAACGTTTGTTACTGTTACTTTTATTTATCACCAATTTCTATGGTTGAGCCCATATTTTTTTCAAAGTTCAATTAGGACCAAGGGAAGAGCATCCCTTCCGAAATATCCTCGACTACCCCCTTCTCCCCTTTGTCTTTTTCTCCTTCACTCGCCTTTTGTATATCAATGGTGGAGAGAGCAGCGCACTGGTGGACATCACAGGGTGCTAATTGTATGAATTATTTATGTTCCCTTTTGATCACACGTGTACGTTGAAATAAATGGTCTCGCGATTATCTAGCTGATCGTGGCAATTTATTCACGACGATTATTCTGAAAAATCGGCTTCGATCAACGGGCGTACAGTCTTATAACTGTATATATCAATTTATATATCTATAGACTTGTGTTCGATAGAGAGAGAGAGAGAAAAAGGAAAGAAAAAAAAAGATCGATGGAAAAAGGGACATTGGAAGGAAAGGATAGTGGATGGCGTTTGGGTGGTCGACGACGTAGGGAAAGAGATTGAGGGTAAAAAAAATGAAAAAAAAAAAGACACAGAATCCCAGGAAGGTCGTTGCATGTGTGGTGCGTTGGCCACCCTGGATGAGCTGGCTTGGAGAAATACGCGAGGGACAAGGAGGAAAGGCAGGAGCGCCTAGCGCACCCGATTTACGGCTATCGACTTCCGGTCGAAGCGAACATTATTGAGATTAACTCCCTCTAGCTTGCTATTCGATATGTATATGTATATAAATCTCTATATATGTGTATACATAAGCACGTTTTTCGTAAAGCAAAGTGCGTAGTGCTCAACCAAAATGGGTTTTCGATCGTCTCTTCGCCCAATAGCCCCGTTATTTATACGCATATATATGGGCGAAGAGAGTACACATCCGAGGGTGAAAAGACGTTTGTGTGTTTAGAAGTAAAAAAAAAAAAAAAAAAAAAATAAATAAACATCGAATGGCAAACTTTCATTAACATTTTTCTTTTCAGAATACGCTTAGAACTTGTTTTCTTGATCGTTTACTTTTTTAGGTGTATACGCATACGCGTGATATATGTATACATTGCATATATAAATACTACAAATTCGTACGGATGAAAATCAGCGAGGAATTCGAAATAATCACTGAATGGCGTTTCGCTTAATGTCTACTTTTTCACGTTTTACGATTGTTCCCCATCATCTCCTCTGTAATTTGACAGGTTTTACTTTTTTTTTTTTATTTTTATTTTTATTTTTATTTTTTTTCATTCTCTTTCTCGATATACGACTCTCGGGTCTTTTCGTCTTCTTCTGGTATTTGGCAAGTTACACGTTTCGCGTAAGAAATACGCTTTTATAATATACACGAATATAATTGTGCGTTTTGAGAGCTCTTGCTCCAAACGCCAGGAGAAGAACAATTAGAGTTGATGACGATGCTCGTTGCGTGCTGGGATGTTTAAGACTCTTTTCATTTCGAACGAGATATTGTTGGCGCCCGCGTAATGAAATTTATATATATACCCTTCGAGTGTAGTACCTTCGCTCACGTTACTCTTAAACTGTAAGACGGAACAGGATGGTGCATCACTGAAAGAAACATTGACGAAAACGTTACACAGCTTCGGTCTGTTAAAGCGAGGTTTATGTCTCAAGTCTCTTCTCTTTCTCTGTCTCTCTTTTCCTTCTTTTTTTTATTTCTCTTTTGCGGTCCAGTATATAGAACGTGGGCAAATCATCGTTTCTCGGTTGCACCGAGAGGAATATTGTTTTCGAAACGAAGTAGAACATCCCTATAATTGGTACATCCGCAATAAGTGCGGACATTACATTACTCTTTAAAATATAGTAATACACGCTCGGTGTACCCACTCAAGCTGGACTTTACGAGCGCTCTTCAACGCTAACAACAAAAAATCTTTATATGCGTATGGAAAAAATATGAAGTAATAACAATGAAAGATTACACACTGCACCTATAACAATAATGGCGTATGTTATAAAACAAAAAAATAAAAAAAAAACAAAAAAAAAACACAACTTCGTGATAATTACCAGCCTTTCAACAAAATTCATATCCGACGAGAATTATTAATTGCCCGAATGAAACGAACGTTATTTAGAACACGTACTCAAGCTTCTGCGTATGTAATAATTTTTATTGTTTCCTGCCACTTTTCGTTTTTAGTTTGCGGAAAAGAAGGTCGTAAAAAAAAACATTTTAAATTGAAAAACATTGGGTTTTAATTTGTATTCAATCGTTTCTTCATGGGCAAGTAATTAATGAAATAAAGCTTAATAATATGGGCTGATATTTGATTGATATCGCGATGCAGAGATAGAATTATACTCCATATAAATCGATAGCCACACTCGAAAATGAACCAGAAACATCGGCTATGTATAGAGAGAGACAGAGGGAGGGAGGGAGAGAGCGAAAGAGAGTTGTGGGAGAGGAAATGAGGGATCGAGAGAGGAGAGAGGTTTTACATGACACGCATCGATGCTCTGGTGAAGTTTTGATACGGAGCGCTATTTCATGCCAATAAATATGGACAATTCGTGTGCCACCGGCAATATTGCGTGTCCATACCGATGCCTACACTCTGTAAAGCAATCGAGATATGTATATATATATATGAGATACAGGAAGGGAATCGAGGATGAGCTTTTGCCGTCAGTTTCGATGATTTATCAGCGAGAGGCGCGTGTGCGCTGGCAGGAAAATGATACAAAATGACGCCCGTCCAATAATAATGTCGATTCCGCGTGCCAAGCGCACAAACTCTCTCTTGCACCGAACACGTTTTGCATCATCGATTGCACTCGTGTCTCGTGCGTGTGATTTTCATCCTCAGGATCGTATGCAACGCCTGTAACTGCAACGAACATTGATAGCTCTCGATACGATCCCGGAAAATCGGTCCATCATGGCTGCGATTATAAAACATGTCGCTATAAATTCATATTCTATACACACACGTACGAAAGCAGCTACGCCTCTGGCTTCGAATGAGTTTCGTTACAAATATCATTTTAATTGCAAAACTAAATGCGATTGCCAGCGAATCCAGTATCATTTCCTCAAGTTAATGAAACTCTTCAGAAAACCTGTCGAAAATCTTCCAACAAAAACTGTCACTTACCAGTGACGATTCAGAATCAAGATAATCGTGGATCTTTTAGCACCGAGAAACCAATGAAAATCCAAAAACGATATTCTCTTCGCTGAACTCTGATTCTAATAATTTGTCTTCAAATGCGATTCTCATTTCTCTTCATCTCTCTATCATTCGTCATTTCGTCAAAAACAAGGTATCGATACATTGACAATCAAAAGTGCACGTTTGCATTGCGTGGGACGAGACAAAATATATAACAGGAAGACAAAAAAAGCAGAGAAAAGAAGGAGACCAGATTTACGGATCGCGTTTATGCAAACAATAACGATCCCGCGCGCGCGAGGGACGTAGGTATAACGGGGCAGAAAGTAAGTGGGTAGTATAGGCGCTTGCATACATAGAAAAAGCTGTTCAAGCACCTTTATACGCGAGCTTTGCTCGTACTCGTTTTAAAACTTCCTTCATATCTCTATATACGCTTTTAGGTCTCTCTCTCGCTCTCTCTCTTTTTTCTCTTCTTACATGTCTTGCGGGTTCGTAAAAGGATATCGGAGCTCACGGGGATTGAGGCTGTTTCACTCTCGTAAGGCTAGGCCGTTTGACTCAATGATTCACCGGATAATGGAGACGAATGCGGCCATAACTTCTCGTCCCTCTCGGACACAATCATACCAAAATATACGTATGTACTAACAAAGTATATATGTAGATTTTCTTATACAAGAGTCCCGCCAATATTCCTCCACTCATCGTACCCGCGATCCTTAGGAAAGACTTTCGCGCGTTTATTCCCAATTGTCCTTCTTCCTTATTCTCCTGCTTCGATATTTTTGTAATCTTGAAAAGATCGCAGCAGTGCGCATGCATCGCGTCACTGGACCGATGCCATATTAAACGAGGTTGCGACGGGAATCACGATTTCGCGATATGATTTGTACAACCGCATCGATCACTCGCGTATCACACGTCAAGTTGCTACAGCAACGAGCATTGCCAAGTTTTGTGGAGAAAAAGAAGTATCTCGCTATGATCGTGACTCGTCAGACCATCTCGGTGGTCAAGCTCCACATTTTTTTCCATCGTTTTTCTTTCTTTCCGCAAAACTTTCGAGGATATGATCGAAATTCACGAAAACGATTTACTCGTTCAATGTGGCAATATATAAACGTGAGTGCGGCTCCGTTCAAAAATCGATTTCACACCTGCGGTCCCGCACTTTCGGGGACGAGCCTCTTTCAAAGCGAGATAATCGTAAAAAAAAATTGCAATGAAAAAAAAAAACAGTGTATAACAATGAAAAAAAGCAGAAAGAAAAAAAAAAGAAAACGAAATAATCAATAAAAAAAAGAAAGGATCGATGATGAACTTTCTTCGAATCGTTATCGAGCATCCACTATGCCTCATCGATTTTACTCAGGCTTGTGTGCATACAGCTCTCTCTCTCTCTCTCTCTCACTCTCGTATATACACAGTACGCAAGCTCGGATACAGGTGAATTGCACGCGGGGCGCATTACCACGGGATAATGGGACGCAATTTCTGGGCTCTTTGCTTTCGAGTGGTTTCACACCTTCACACAAGCTATACGTAAGGACCAAAAGTGAGAGACAAGAAGAAAGAGCCAGAGATAAAGAGGCTGAGAGAGAGAGAGAGAGAGAGAGAGGACACGAGGGAAAATAGCCAGTCCTGGACACTGGCGTGTCCGCATCACGTTGTGGCGAGGAGTGGACTCGTGAGGATTACTACGACGCGGCAATTCGACTTTCTCACTTACTCTCCTTTTTCGCTTCTCTCTCTCTCTCTCTCTCTTTCTCTTTCCACTCTTGAGATCGTCGAGCAAAGGGGTTAACTTGATAACCACGCGGTAACCGCGGCTCTAACCGACCGGAGAATATAGCGTAATACTATGAGCAAGAAAGAACAATATATATATACATATATATATATTTATTATGAATGTATATAGATATATTAAGTATACTATCGACATGATTATTGTATGTACAGAGTAGTGCGCCATAATTCGTATAAAAGCCAAGAGTATAACATTGCCGCTGTTCTTATACTCCTCTCCAACTCCCCCAACGACCATTCTTACTTTATATAATACACATATATATACATACATTTACAAAAGTATTATATACACTACAATTCTCTACGTGATTATACCTCACCACACGTTTTCGTTCCTCATGATGAAAAACTTAACACCTCTCGTTCTTCCGATATACTTTGTTGAACGTGCCTTCATCCTTTCAATACTCAACTCCCTTTTTTATGCAGTAAGAATCGTATTCTTTCGATTGTTCTCTTTGGGTGCTGCGAATATTTATTGTGGTCTTTTAGGAAAGCGTTTGAAAAATTCGGTTTTTCTTGATGCACAAAAATCGAATTCGATATGAGAGAGATGAAATGGAACGGAGAGAAGCAATCACAGGATTTATCGAGGTTTTGTGATTTTTTGCGATCATTATCTATTTTTTCAAGCTTACTTTGGCATCCTTCGAAGAAAATTTGAATACATTTTTTGAGAAAAGAAGAACGAAACGGTTTACGAGGCACGAGATTATATCCGTTCGATAATTAATTATTGTTGATCGTTTCTAGGACTCGGGTTCAATGTAAAAAGTTTTCGAACCAAAGAATCATTGAGATAAGGAATCAAAAAATGAATTTTGTCTCGATGATGATTAACAGAACATAACAATAATACAGTTTTCTCACTCCTCTTGTATAGTCGGAGATTTTGATCCGGTCGTAATAGATATTGGTTGCATTAACACTCTCTCGATACCTCTGAGAGTTGAGCATTAGCGCAACCTATTTGTAAAAGAGTGTCATGGCCTCCCGTGGCTCTACAATGCCGGGAAGGTGTTGCACGTCGGTTATCTCACAGCGTGATTCTTCTTTCTCGTTCTCTCTCTCTCTTTCTCTCACGCGAAGTGTAACTTTTCTTTGATTCTTGAGTGCGAGTCACCGCGTGAGTTAGATATATGTAATATCACCAGTGGTTGGCTTCCCCAGAGCTTTTGGTTCACCGCATGAGGTCTTTCGAGCTAAAAAGAAAAAAATCTTTTTTTTCACTCTTCTAGACGTCGTGCGATGCTCGGCAAGCGTTTCGATCCTCCATTCAACCCCGTTGACGCTGCTACTTTTTCTCACCCGCTGTTCTATAGTGATATTTATCCGAGAATCAACGAAAGAGCGGCGATATTTTCACCTTCATGCCTTCAGATATTAATACTTTTATTGTAGAATCGCAAAGCCGTGCAGGATTTTTTTTCTTCATTCGTAAACGATCCTCTGCAGCATTTAGCCGAAGAACAAAGTGTTCGAAAAAAATGTTGAACCCAATGATGATGCGCTAATTGATCGTCTTCGATCCAGATTCAAATCGATTCGTCAGCTACGTTTTTTCGAACGCTCTATTCAACAGAAAAATACGTCAATGAAGCAAATATTAGAGAAGGATTCCAATCGGCAGAACTTTCATATCATACAGACAGAGGTTCATTAACGATCAAGGTCTCCTGTACAAGGTCAAATGCTTAAGAACATTCTCTCAGAGATACAAGATACGAGAAGTGAATGCGTCGATAATACGTGTATATACATATATATATTTAAATATATGTGGATAAATATATCAACATTGAATATATCTATAATATAAATCGTACACGGTTGAGAATATTCTCCGATCGTTCCTCGTTCATCGGTCCCTTACATCGCTTTTATCCCCTTTGCCCCAAGAAATCAATTAATTCCCACATACAAGCTCTCGGTATAAGGCTGGACCTCGATTTCGTACTCACACAAATCTCGACTTCTTAGCTCTTCTCTCGTGTACGTTACTCGGGGTATGAGCACATGTGATATACGCTGTAAAACATGAAACATTGGATATTAGAGTTGAGATTGAGTCTGGGATGCGAGAGAAAGCGTTGTACAGGTTCCGTTTCATTAATCTCATCACATCCATATGTATATATATATATATAATATATATTCAGCGATCGTATATAGGGCCTTGCAGATGTACGCGAGAATTTCTCGAGAAGATGCTGCAGCGAGATAAAAATGAGCATGTGCCTTTTACCATCCACACCTCTTCGATGATCATCAGTGAAAATAAAATACAATCACTCTGATAATTAGAAAATTAAATCCGTGGCTGAATTACTTTTGATAAAATGCTTCAATATCACCGCACCCAATGTCATCTCTCCGAAGATAACGTTTACCGAAGGTGAACCAACTGGCAACAGCTAATTAAAAAATCAATATAAACACTTGAGAAGATAAGAAAAAAAAAGAAAATTAACGCTCATGATGAACAAAGAAAAAATCAATTCTTTTCAGTTCACGTAGAAAATATCATAAACCAAAGATAATCAAGAGTTGAGCAAACAGAAACTTCATCACGGTCTCGTGCGTGACTCCGTTCGGTTATTTTGCACTAACTTGTCCCGCCGAGAATTTATACGGCAAAGGTAGTCATGAGGGAGGTAAAGAAGAAAAAAAAATGAAGGATTGGTCACTCGATAAGGTACGCGTCGCGAGCTTCGTATCTTTCTCATGAATTCTACAGGCTCGAAAGATGCTACGTTTTCATTTCGAATTTCAATATGGCTGCTTTGGGTAGAAAATAAAATGGAGTAACGCAAAGGTTTTTTTTTCCTGAGTGTATGTTAATCTGCATATTTCAATGTGTGGGCATTTATTAACGCGCGTTAAACAATATCACATCGGGTCCATCGATAGCATCTCGAAAATAGCCGGAGGACGCCTCTGGCGTGGGTGTCGAGTGATTTACTGCAAGCTGTGAAGGATCTTCGCTCATAGGAGTGTATTACCACCGCAATAATGTATTTATGTACAAAATGTGCTAAAAATCGTTCTCAAGTCGCGAAGCCGAATAGCTGGATCTCGATGCTTCGAGGAAAAAAGTCTTTAGCCATTTTTTTCTCGAATGCAACGTTGATAAGATAATTATAATTGAAGGACAGCCAGTCCCCTGCGCTGATAAGAAGTGGGCGTGACAAATGTTGAGCGATAACACTCGAGCCTGTGCACTGTAACTGGAAGAATAGGAAGCGCCTCCACGTTTCTAACCACAAACACACAGACACTGGATTGGCTGTCACTTAATTATGGAGAATCTCATCAACGGTGGACTTTTTCCTTGAGAATCTTGTAATGCGTTTGTTTTTTAAATCGTGAGGATTACTTTTGGGATATCCTGTATATGAATAATAATTGCATCGGCGTAGTAAAAGAGGAAGGGGGCAACGGGGCTGATATTTTAATACAGAAGGGGTCATGCACGGGGGGTAAAAGCGGAGAGAGCGTGATGCTCGACCATCCATCTCTCGCCCCCGTTTTAGTGCGTGTGCACGCTCAATTTTGCATACGGAAATCACGATGCACCGCGCGTAAGAGTAACCGTGTTGGTGCGATTGTGTATCGTGTATGAGTAGCATGAATTCTGGTTGGTAATACGAAGGGAGGATTTTCGAGAGGAACGAAAATAAGCCAGAGAGGAGAAATGAAGCTCCTTGCAACGAGTTGAAAGAGATAGGGCGCGAGCGAGAGAGAAGAAACCAGGAGCGTTCTGTTCAGGAAGGAAGACTGTTTGTTACTATTATCTCGCGATCGTGTTTTGCCCGTTTCTGTCCTTACAAATCGCACCCGGAGACAGAACAAGAGAGAAGAAAGATATTCAACCCTTCTTGAATTTAACCAACTTTATGTACGAAACGAACCCACTGAATTATCCTACATATACCTTGGATACATATATTTTCTGACCACCAGAGAGAAAGCAGAAATTTCATTCGGCACGTACTACTCTCCTGAACTGTAACGATACTTTTACGGTCATTACAGAATCAAATTAAAATAACCAACGCGTCTGCCACCGGAATAATCACCGTAACAATTTCATTTAAATAATCCAGTTTATTGATCCAGGTATTGACTTGATAAAAATTTCTGAATAACAGCCACAAACAGAAATCGGAACAATCCATCAACAGTGAGAACCAATCGATATCGGATTTTATCTACCATAAATTGTTCATTTTAAGATAAAAACGCTTCATCACGAATTCACTCCGAAAAACACAGCATAATAAATAAAAAGAAACAGATGATTCGAGCAGCGATTCTTCTTTGGGTCAGCAAGACCTGATTCATCGGCTGCGAGTTGGTTCGTTCGGATCCGCGTATTCCCACGATGCCACCCCCGCGTTAGTTCTCCTCGTGACGCTTTACACATACAATACAGACAAAATATATATACGTATAGATCTATGAACAAGAGCCGACATAGTCTCCAGAATCTCCAAGACTTCAGGACTGTACAGGGTGCTATACATATATATATATATATGCATATATATCTGTTATACTATAGTTCGAAGGTTCGGGGGATAAGGCAACGCGTTTCGACGTTGTTTTTTGTGTCTGGCGGGCCCTTCGGTGCGCGGATGGGTCCAGGGCCCCGCCACGATTTAGTGGCCCTAATTGCAGGGTTCGGCTATTTAATTACCGGGTTTGTTGGGGCCCCTCCGCAATGCACCCCCCTCGTCCTTCTCTTCCACCCTTTTTCTTCCTTCCCTGCTTCTATCACGTCGATCCTTTTCGCTTTCCTTAGCACACATGTCTCGACACAAACTCGCGAGTACTACATCGATGCTCCACATCGCTTCATGTTGAAATGGACGTCTGCGTATACGTGTGGATATATTTTTTTTAATATACAGCTATACATTTGGCGTATGCTGTGTCGGGCAATATATCATGCATCACAACAACGATCATTTGCACTACGAAAAGTCTCTTACTATCTACGAATCTGACAAGTGCAGAGGACGTGAAGATCCAATGAAATTTTGAGATAAAACTTTATCTCAACTTACAATTATTTTACATAAATTATATGAATATATAATTTATGTTATAATGCTAATAATCATTACTCGAATGAATATATTTGTAAGTGAAGTTTATTGGAAATAATCAGCAGGGAATTCAGACTTGTAGGAATCAAAAACGTTTTTATAATATGGAAGATTTTGATGCTGTGAATCGAGTCTTGATTTCATTGATTCATTTTTTATTTAGATCTTAGCTAATCGATCGTAATGAACAATACTATGTTGGCTGAGAAATTAAGACGAAAGTCTTTTGTGCGAGTTCTCGGAACAGTCGATTTATTACAGGGTTTGTGTTTTTTTTTCTGCTCATGATTCATATGACACGAGACGAGGGATCGAATGATTTTTTTTCGTTTTTTATCGATAAACTTTTGGTACTTCATTCCTCTCAAGCTTGAATCCCCTTTGGTTGAAGTCTGAGGAACTGTGAGAAAGGAGGAAACAGATAAAAAGAGAAAGGTATAGTCGAGGTCCACCATTTTATTTTACACCCACGCAATATATTAACTTCCCCACTCTGCATCTTCGCGACTGGTGTTCGAGGCTCGTTCGGACTTCTTCGTGGGCCTACCACAGGAGAGCCACAGG
Organism: Campoplex capitator; assembly: GCA_037576405.1. NCBI lineage: Eukaryota > Metazoa > Arthropoda > Insecta > Hymenoptera > Ichneumonidae > Campoplex > Campoplex capitator. The sequence continues at coordinate 12,110,118 of JARBWI010000002.1, read as the reverse complement.
AACGGGGCATATATCACCTTCAACTCTTTTCTCATTCACACACAATATACACGTGTGCGTATATTAATGTTACGTTTTGAGCCCTCCTTCTAGCAGAGAGATTTCTTACTCCCGACGCCATATTGGTAGCATGGTATTTAACTAAGTTTTCTACAATGGCGAAATAATCAGGAGCATGAAAATAAAAATCTTAAAGATTAACGCTAATATATTAAGGTTTAATCTTGTCCAGTAAATCACGTGAATTATTGCAAAGTGTATCTTGGCAAATGTTTGTAGAATGATTGGGATTAATAGTGGCGAGCCATGCAATGGGTGAATATCTTCGGATTAGCTCTCGCGAATCTATTCGTCGCTCATCTTGAATACGAGGGAGAAAGAGAGAAACAGAGTGAATGTACGTGCGTGTGTATGTGCGTGTGTGTGTGTGTTATTTAAAGCACCAAGACCTGGGAAAGAGAGAGAGAGAGAGATGACTATCTCGTATATCTTGTCAATGAAAGGAATGAAGGAAAGACAAAGATGAAGGATATGTATACGAGGGAGCGAGAAGCGTTACTGATAAACAGTGACCACCATCATCACCGCGAAATATCTGAGCACTGGTGCAGCAGCCGGTGAATCCTCGACAAGAGGAAATATCTCTCGCTTTAAGATCTCTGTCTCTATAGCAATGCTGGAATCTTTTAATCGTCGCTAATAACAGGCTGCATCGGTAAGAACGTTGCTACAAACCCCACTCTCAAAAGCGGCTACCAAATGATTGATAAGTCCATAAACCAACCTTTCCTTTTTTCGCGGGGGAGAACGAGAGGAGAGCCAACTTGTGTATCTGTGAGTGTAGGGAAGCTGTCAAAGAAAGAGAGAGAGAGAGAGAAATGAATAACGAAAAAAAGGTTCCTTCGCCCGAAGGATACACGAATGACGAAAAGCAGATGAGAGAAAGACACACAGAGATCGTTTCGTCCCACTCACGCTGCCTGTAATATCCTCAATATACTAACTAAGCCACGAGCACACTTACTTCGCAGGGGAGGAGAGAAAGAGTTCTGGTTGCTTTGGTAACTCCCAGAGGTTTGCTCTATGTGTTCATACGTGTGTGTTCATGTGTCTATACGTTTGTATCGGTGTACGTGTTTTTTTTCTTTGGCCCCCCGGGTGACGTAGTGACGAGATGATGACCCACCAGAAGAGTCGGAATCATCGTGATTACCCCGCCCGCGTAACCCGTAATGCTGAGAGAAGCGCACACTTGCCACCGCGGTTGCTTTCTCGATGGGGGTTTATATGGCCTTCCTGACATTCGACAAGCACCAGTCTATATACATAGGTGTGTATTTACTTGTATATATATATACATATACATGTATATAAACACACGAGCCAGATCGGTTCGCTTATCTCACTCTTTTACTTCCCGTTTAATCGTCGGTTTCGCCAACTGGCACTTTGTCCGCACTCTTCCCTCACCGACCATTATACACAGACATAAACTTCAAGAGATTCCACCCTTGATTTCCGATAGGGTACTCGCAAAAAATTACGATCGATGTGAGCACACGAAGGAATGGAGGAAGACGAAAAAAAAAAAATTCATTCGAGTGTTGAAAAAAAAAAAAAATAAATAAATAAAAGGAACTGACAAAGTTGCGTCCACTCCGATAATCTTCTCGGCCATCCCCCCTCCAGCAAAAATTATCGCATCGATCGCCTACCGATCGCATAATCATGAAACAAGGTCGTGCATAACATCCCACAGGACTCCTCGAGAAAAATGTATACGGAAAAAATAAAATAAAAATAAAAAAATAACAGTATCGTCCAAGAAGGCTCAAGGCTGCTTTAATGGTTATTATATCGCCGGAGTTGTAATACCGGATCTGTAATCAAAATGCGAGAGGGAGATGGCCGATTGGAAAATTTGCTGAGAGACACACGTAAATAAGTCGTCCGAGAAGATACAGGCGTTCTCGTACATCAGTGCTGGGTACACGATCAGCTAATTCCTTTTGCCACACGATCCCGATCGGTGATTAAAGCCTTCGATCCTTGTAAAACCTCCTCGCAGTTCCTCCTTAATAAACCCTTCCCACTCTTTTTCTCTCTGTCTCTCTCTCACACTCCTGCTCGCTCAGCTATAAAATTACGACGACCAGATCCACCCGTTTCTGGTTGCAGTGAGAAAAATTCATTCATTTCATTCAACGCTCATTGAGCTTGAAACGGTTTCGAGTTAACATTGCTTGGATTAAATCGCCATTTCCTCATATTCGACTCAACTAATTGAGCTTCCAAATGGATCGTTTCTTTTTTATCTAGTTATATTTTTTTCTTCGAATCAGGCGAATGTATATTTGTTTTGTTTTTTTTTTTTTCTTTAGTCAACCACGCGTTCAGGCCGATCGTTAAAAAAATTTCCTGGACCCCACGCACGCCAAGATCCATCCTCGACCTTGAGGCAATGCAAAAGCACTTCGTATCAAAGCGCAAGATCTTTTCTCTCGTACGAGGCGCAGCATCCAACCAGGTGCTTACCACAAGTACAAAACAATTCATTCTCATTGTAAACATAGTGTAATCACGATGTTTCCCAAGAGTAAATACACCAGAAGACCTCTTCTCCTTCGCTCTCCTCCCTTACAGAAAAAAAAAAAATGTATTATCAACTCCACCCTGCGAACCATCGTGATCACTGATTTTTTTCGACAACTCTGCGACGAGAACGAATGTGCTTCCTTTTCCGGCCGGAAAAAAGGGGACTCGCTTAAAATCCGGCGACGAGGAATCACTTTTGCGCGCCTTTCGATCTCTATCTCCGACGGCTCTTACCCTTTTCACAAATGTTGGGAAAAATAAGTTAAAGGGTGAGCTCATCGTCGGGTCTCGAGTACGTTTGTTACGATTCGATTTCAAAAATTTTCTAGTTTTTTTTTTCTCTCGTTTTCGTGCTTATTTTATGAATGTAAGATCGAGTCATTTTCCGTTCAGAATATTTTGCCATTTAGATCAACGAAATCAGTTAAATTTTGTTTCAACGATTAGCAATGAATCGATACCGAAAAGCTCGCAAATAAGCTATTTCAGCCTATTTTTTTTTAGTTTCAATCCCATGATGGGTGGTATACAAGATTGGTGTTGTGAGTTTCGTCAGTCTTTCGTGGCGAAAAATATCCTGAAGCTTTTTTAATTGCGGAGAGAGCGCGTGCAAAGGGTTTGCTTGTCTGGCTATTATTCTTTCTCCGTCTCTCTTTCTCTCTTTTTTCGAACATAACTTCACGGGCACTGTGCATCCATATAACGCCGGTAACTGCGGCGCGATTTTTTTTTCTCTCTTTTTTTTTTTTTTTTCATTTTCATTTTCGTTTTTTGAAAGAGCGCACGTTCCTTAAGACTTCTCTTGGCGGAGAATGAAAATAAAAAAGAGCTGCTGCAGTCTATAGGCAAAGAGAAAGAGATATATAATAACAGACTGCGTCCATCTTCGCGTTCATTCGTTCTATCTCTTTTTTTATTTTTATTTTTCTGTTTTTTTTTCTCTCTCTCTCTCTCTTTCGCATCTACGAGGAACGTCGAGAAGAAGAAAACGCGCCGGGCTCGACAGTCCGCTCTTTCGCGTCCAGCCGTACGTCTGTCCGATCCTTGGGCACTTTCATAAATAGGATCCAAAGAGAGCTAAAGATCCTGGTTCTCGATTTTTCATCACTTGTATTGCATATATTCTTCCTTCTCTCTGTCCCTCTCTCTCTCTGCCTTTCTTTGTCTTACGTCGCGCGCCGCCACTGAGGAAAAACACACTTTCATCTTGGTAGCTACACACTATTCGTCTTTTCCTCAAGGCTCCCTCCCCCATCTCTCTTTTTCCTCCTGTTATAGACCAATGGATAATGAGCTCGAGCCCTCGTTAATCTTCGCTAACGCGATCATGATCGCCTGCGTTCGATCGTTGCACCTTTTTTTTTCCCCCTTGTCTCGTTTCGGAAAAACTCCTCCCCTTCGAGAGCACCTGGTGTTGCTCTTCGAGAAAAATGGACTCTCGTTGCATTTGAATAAACTTCATCTGCTAGCTCAACGTTCAAGAAGCCTCGAGAATTGATAAAATCGAGGAAAAACTTTGAAATTGTACACGTCAATCATGATTTTTGACGAATTCTCACGAGTTCTCGATTCTCAATGGTTAACTGATATCGCGTTAAATTAATTGCCATTTTTTTCCTCGCCGAACAGCAGTAGAGATATGAACGAGGGAAAAAATATCTCTCGCAATACACGAACGATTTTTCGATGGGCCCACGATCAGTTTGAGCAAATATATATCAGCCCCGAACGGTTCCCACTGCATCGAATTACACACCCCATTAAAAGCTTCTTCTTTATCGGCGAACTCAGCATTATTGTGTCCTCTTACAAGGCACCTTTTACAAGGAAAGAAGAAAAAAAAAACGAGAGCACGGGATCCATTCATGGGCGCGTTTCACCCGTTCACCCAAGTCTCTGTCGTTCTTTTTTTTTTTTTATTCTTCATTGCTCGTTCATTCATGCTCTCGGGTGTACACTTCGTCGTGTATTATATTCCGTTGAGATATATCTGAGCGCATTTTGAGAAGATCAACCGAGCCGCCTCCGCCGACTTCCTGTTTCAAATATATTTTATTAAGCTACGAAATGTTTAGATCGAAAAATGTGTAATTAAATATGTACGACAAAATGGTTATAAATAGAATCAGAAATTGTGTGTTTTCGATCGGAAAATCGAAAGGCCTAAACATCGAAACGATTTACCATAAATGGACTGTCGCGCTCATTGAATAATACATCGAAAAGTAATTATTCCAACTATCATTAGATTTGGATCAACATTTAATGATCGAATTTCAGACATTTTGACATTCATCAGCCCCAACGTTTCCACATTCCTGAGAATATTTCATCGCCCCGTTTTTCTCAATATTTAGCATTTAATGGCTCGATTATTCGCGCTTTAGCGCGTAACTCGCGCTGCTTGTTGTATGCCGACGCATATGTTCTCGTGTACTTGCGGTCGTTAGATTTTCCACGCGAGTACCGAAGTATGTTCAAAGTGCAACATAGTCTTTCCTGTGTTGAGCTTGTAGCGTGCTATATAATAATAATAATAATAATAATAATAATAATAATAATAATAATAAACGAATGTGTGTCATGCCCTGAAGATCGAAAAGTCGTAACTGGCATGAATTTTTCTTGATAATCGTTGAAATTACGACCTTTTGTTTGTGCAGAGTCGAACGCGTGATGAATACACGCTAGTTGCACGCTAACGTCTCACCGTCTCTCTCGCGTCGTCACACCGCTCGAGCCCAATCAGATAATAAACCTTAATGGCCGTTCATTTTCACGGTGAAAGAATTAAACGCCGGGCTTAGGCTCAACGATGAAAATATACTTTGGGTTAAAGAAAAAAAAAAAAAAAAAAAATGACGACTTTGAGGAAAAATATGGATAACGAGACACGATAACTAATTGCAAATTACGTAATAATGAGACAAAACTAAGGATCGTTTGAATTGGGACAAAATCGTTGTTTGTGACGACCGAAATAATGAGTGTGACGAAAGGGGAGCACGATTGCTTTGGACTGAATGAATTTAATTGCTAAAAAAGAAGTTGGGAACATTCCTAAATTCTTTGAAATGAACCTGCATCGTTGCTTTCGATTTTTTTTCCCATTATCAGCACCTCATCGACAAAGTATTTAACGGGCCAAATAAACGAAACTATAAAAATAATAACAGGTGAGATTGCAGCGTGAATAATTCGCATCGCGATCACGGGCCATTGGACAGCGATGATGAGAGAAAAAAGACACTCGCTTTGACCTATAGAAAATCGAAAGCCCGATATGGCAGAAAATTGCGCGTGTTTCTCTCCTGTCATGAGGATTTTCAGCGGCTTTCGCCTCTACTACTCGATCGGTGCAACTTTTATTAACATTTTAACTCGCGCACGCTTGGCTGCTTTAAATGTCGCATTAGCATGCATAGTACCCGCGATATACGATTTACACGTCTCGATATCGCTTTCGTCCGACAATACAAAATATACGAGCGTAAATTTTCTGACATTTTATGATTCTCATCTCCGATTAATTACCGAGTTACTCTCAGACTATGACGAGTAACGTCACCTTAAATGTCGCTTTTTTTTTTCTCTCTTTCTTCATCGAAATCGCCATTATTTCTTCCATCGTTCGCTCACCGCGCGGTGCACTACGAGGATGAAGAATAATGGCGGCGGCAGCGTCTTAAAATCGTGCGCGATAGAGCGGGGCCCAGCGTCTTAATTGGCCGACTAATTGGTCGAGAGGGCTCGTCCCACTACGGAAAGAAGAATAATACGAGAGATATATCGTGAGAGTGTATCCTACTCTCCCGGTTTTAGATTCGTTCGCTATCTTTGAAACTTCGTATACACATAAGCACTAGCGATCGTGGGACAAACGTGAAAAGTTGTCCCGATGACGAGCACATATTTCATAAGATAATGCACTCTTTCTATGAATATACACGATTCGAGAGGCGCTTTATCTTCCTCGGTAATTATCTCGGAATTAATTTGAAATAAAAAAAAAAAAAATGCTTTTAAAAGCTTGGCCGCGTACTTGGAGATTTCTCGAGAGATAACGCATCCAAAAACGTACATCGGAAAGCCGTTAATAATTATAAAAACATATACTGATCGAGATGCGAACAAAAAGTTTGAAAATTCTAATTCATATATTCTCAGGAGTGCGACGAAGAATTCCTTTTGAAAATACGAAAGCGAATCAGAGCGGAAGAATTTTCACGAAATCTTAATTGTCCAGGAATAAAATCGCGGATTTTCATGAAATTATGCACTCTCTCAGTACAGTTGGTCGAAAACTAAGAGGCAACAGCCCCCTCCCTCCCCCGATCTCGGAATAACGTACGAAGAATAAAATAAGAAACACCAAAGAGAACGGAGAAGAGGAGAAACAAGTATAGATAAAGAAAAAGTCTTTCGTGATTCCGGGGGAAGGAGCAAGGAGTGAAAGAAGGCAAGAAAGCAGGAGAGAGAGAGAGAGAGGGCCCACGTGATCATAAGAGAGAGTTTTAATTGGCGGAGAGTTCTCAGGGGGAAGTCTGAATCTCGTTGGTTATATCGTGTGTGTTGGAGTAGAGAGTGAGTGGGAGATAGGGGGGTAGGAGGTGTTCGAGGGGCTGATGGACCGTGCGAGAGAGGATTTCTCGATGTGTTGGAACGCGGGGGAAGGTTGGAGCTTGAAAAACGGGATAAGATGCGTCTACACCGATTCATACTCACACACCAAAATATACAAACGTATGTAGTATATAAAGAAAAGAAGGATAAGAGCAAGAGAGAGAGAGAGAGAGAGAGAGAGAAAGAGCTTCACGATGATACGGTTTGGTCGGGCGCGTGGAAGCGGTCGCAAGAGGGCGGTCTCGCGGAGCCCCACCAGCCAACAAACACCTTCTCTCCGGTATGTTCATCCGTATAAAAGCCCAGCATAACCTGACTCGAAGCTTCGTCGTTCCCTCTCTTTTCATCTCGTATCTATTAGCTTTACTCTCGCACTTTACGCACACTCGGATCTTTCTGATTCCCCGCGCCACAACCCCGATCTTTCTTTCCAGAAGAAACTTAAGGGGGTCCCCCACGCATACTGGACATGTGTGTGAATGCGCATGAGTATAAAGGCGCCTATACCCGCGCACGCAACTCTTCGAGTTCTCTCCAGAACGCCACTAAACATACATATGTTCAGATATAAACCTTCGTGTGTGTGTGTGTCGAACGTATCGAGGGAAGGAGAAGCACCGTATCGTTGTGAAGCTCCGTTACATACTTGTGAAAGCCACCTATTCATGGACGCTCTATACATGTAGTATATACTTGCTACACATGTATATAATCCGATACGTATATATATACATATAGATATGAGTATGTATATATAACGCGACCTGGAGCCGGCTAGCCGCGGGAAAGATCCGCCTCCGCGCGAGCGCCGCTCGAGCCGCACGCTTCTCTCGAAAAACCTCAGTTATAATTGTTACCCGCTGAGAGAAACACCATTCACACCGTGTGTTTTCTATACCTCTCACTACCTAATAATTGTTCAATCTGCGTACATGAGGCCACGCTCAATGTGGCTTCCCGTATAAGAAAGCTTTATTGTACACACGTATATGTGCCTGGGTACGCGTATATACGTTTACTTATGTACCCGTGTATTTTACGGTGTGTATGTACGCGTGTGGATTCCTTGTGATACAATTGGCACAAGTGCCATTTTATCCCTATTGCCCCAAATAAAAGTTGGACTCATTGACGTTTAACTCTCTCTCGCAAATGTTCCTCGGTCGAATCCTTTTTAATCTTATATACGGAAATATATTCGCCGGTCTAATTACTTTTTTATACACTCGAAAGCGCATATTGTTCACGTGCGGAAGAATATCCTTCGTCACGTCGTGCGCGAGAGCGTGAATTACAGTGATTACAAGGGTGCTCCGGTTCGAAATACCTTTCTCTCTTTGTTTTTTTTTTTGTTTTTTTGTTTTTTCGTAGTACGTATATAACCGAGTATATGTATACGAATGTGTATATTTATGTAGAGATATATTGAGATAACAATTTTGGAGATCAATCGATTTGGAACTCGAAGCAACCCCCCTCGCATCGTGGATACATCGATGTTACTACAACGAATATAAACACGTTGGCTTCTTCGAGGATATCGAAATTGGCGTTACCGCGAGAAAAAGAGAGAAAGAGAGAGAGAGAGACTATTCAGCAGCCGCCGCTCGAAAATTATACGCACTTGCGAAATTATACTCGAGGAATACGCGAGATCGCGCGCGGCTATGCGAATAAAACACGTATCACCTGCTCCAACCTCTTGGAAATGATCTCGATCGACGACGAATCGTCCATCTCTCGCGTAATTTTTGCCCTCAAGTACGCGAATGACCAGCGATCGGATTCCCGATAAAATAAAAAAGAAATAAATAAAAAAAGCTTCTTCAATCGATAAATCATTTGGGCATTTTTATCGCGAACTTTATTCAACGGCGAAAATAACATTTGCCGTGGTGAATTATTTCTCCGGACAATTATTCGTTGCCGCGAAGTTTATATTATTCAGTTTATTTGCGAATTTGAGAATTTCACGTGATCCTAGTGATCGAGTGGCAAAAATGAATTGCGCTTATCAGTATCCGCAGCCTGCGCATCCCCAAAACGTTATGATCCAGAACGTCAATCAGCCGAATCATCATCCCAACACTGACACCGAATTTCTCGAGGTAATTTTACAAAAAATTCTTCATCATCGTCGTTTTATTTAATGAGCATGACAGCGATATTATTATTTCCACTTCAAATTTAATTGATCTTTGGCACGTGAAATTCTACGTAAAAAAAAAATGCGATGAGAACGAAAATGTAAATTCATTGATAGAGATGATTAGTTAAACATTTATTCCATCATTTTTTTTTTAAATGCAGCATTATTTTTCTTCAAACAGGTTTGTAGTTTTCCATATCCTGTAATTGAAAAAAATATTATAACGATCCTGTACGCGCGCAGTCACGTAAAAAGTTAATCAGATCAAATCAATCTCGGCGCGTGCTCGCGAACATATCTTACGAGGAAAAAAATTAAAAAATAAAATAATGCTCGTAAAAAATCTGCGGTGCAATGAAATCATCAAGATTTATCCGACGTCAGTTTTTATCTAGACAAGAGCGCCATACTTGAGAAATATTGTGATATCATACAGGCGCGTAAGGTTCTCTGTTTGAAGAAAAAATAATAAAAAAAAATAAAAAAAATAATAATTGCGTGGCGTGCAACATTTTTCAGGCTGAAGCCAGCAATTATGAAAGTACGATGAGCGTCGTGCGGGCATGCGAATGATCGGTATCGTCCTAGACATATGTTATGTGCCATAACTACACGAGTATATTAAAATCAGTGTTCACAACTACACCAGAAACAAGTATACGTATATATCAGATACCGATATCGGTAGCAAAACTTTTTTTCTTTTCAACCATCGCAGAAACGCAAAGATCGATAATTAAAGAAACGAATCTTCTTTGAAGAATCCTCAAAATCTAATAAATCTCTTGGATGCTCACCTGCAAAAGCATCCGTAGACATTTTAATAACCGACGATTCAATTAATCAACTCAATACGGAATATTTATCGTGGGAATGAAAATAAAAAAAACGACGTCGAGATGCGGAATTGCCGGAAGGCAAATCCTGTGTGTGTGTGTGTGTTTTTTTTCCCGCTAAGTCAGTAAGAAGCCTCCTAGGATGAGGTTCCGCGAGAAGTTTATATCGAGACACGAAAGCATCTCGATTCCTACCCTCGGGCAAACCTCTCCATTGGGGCGCATCTCTCTCTCTCTCTCTCTTCCTCACTCTCTTAGCCTGTTTTTCTCCCCGTTCTCTTTCACCCGATGTATGTACATAACTGTACGTCTCATATCTATTTATAGGGCAAATTCTAAAGACAAGGTTGCTCTAGCAACGAGTCGGTGTCGACGAACGCACAGCTTCCGCAATTTAAACTCCGAAGGCTTGACGCTTTCCTAACGATATTTGACAGGTTCGAGACAAAACGAGTTCTTCGATGCGCAAGAGTTGATCTCATCTTGGGCGGTCTTCCCCTTGCCATATCGTTAATTGTTCATCTCCCCCTTGCTCCAGTCTCTCTCTTTCTCTCTCTCTCAGTCTCGCAGCATCCATAACTGGCCAATACACGACGACGTAACACCATGAACAGCATGAATTCTCGAACGCGTAACGCACTCTATGCCAATTCGAACGTCTCTCATTCAATTTATCCCGTTGCCAATTGGATCTCGATTTTAACCCGGCAAGCTTTCTCCTTCACTTACATATGTATACACGTAGACATCTTGGACCACTCCCCTTTTGACGAATCACTCAACGAATCAAATACGTGCAATTTCCGTGCTTTTTTTAAATCAAAATATATTGTAGCAATAGAATCTACGGCGTTAGAAGAATCTTAAACGATGAATAAATTATTTCCTTTCACGTAGATCGATCCTTTGTTCGTACGGAATAAAAAATGGACCAAGATTTTCATGGCGCATTGTTATTGTTAAGAAAAAATTCAATTCTGCGTTATTGTTGCCAAGTTTTTAGTGTCTATCAACGAATCTATAGACATGATTTTCCCCGGATATGAATCTCTGAGCGATTGACGTTGGAAACTCAACCGGTTTGTTAATAGACTCGACCGAACAAACGATTATTTTTTTTTAACATTCTGTTTAGACTGAGAGAGGAGGAGAGAGAGAGAGAGAGACGTGGATGTATTGGTAGGTCAAACGATTCGGGTCAACTCTCGTATTCAACGCTCTGGGCTAAAAGTAAGAAGTAATTATCTGTCGAGTTGCGTGAACGATTTTTTCCTGCACTCTTATTATTGGGTTTCGATCGTCGGCTCCATTCATTTTGTCTACGATCGAAACTCGAGCAGCCGATGAAGAGTTCTCCGGGAGTCTTGAATTTCGATGGAGGAGAAATGAAATGCGGTAGCTAATTAATCGGTAACAATGGCGAGAGGGTGTCGCTAAATGTGACATGATTGGTTGTATAGCGTGAAAGATTTAGCAAAGAAGCGGCTGAAAGCTTTCGCACGAATAAGAAAGGCGATTGCGAACAGATCGAGAGGAAGGAAAAGATAGAGTGAGAGAACGAGAGAGCGAGGCTGCCAAAGGGGGGGTATTAATATAAGGGCTCGATACGTAATTATAGTGATTACCGTATTGCCGGGGGGCGGACGAGGGCGTCCCTCAGTTTGCACGTCATTTTGCAATCTCAACTACCAACCTAGGTACATGCGCGTGAATTTGTCGGTAGTTTTCGATTTAACAGGCTTCTTTTTTGTTTTCACATTTTTCATACTCCCTTCTTTTGCTTCATATGAATCGTTTTTTTTTTCTCTCCTTATGGAATTGTAAACGATGTCGCGCGTGCAGGGGACAGTTGATCGGTGAATAAATAATGTAACCGTAGCAAGATCGTACGGTTCGAGGATAAAGGAATCGGTTAGGGGGTCAAAAACAACCGGAATTTCAACCTTGTACATCACGCCTGAGACGATATTTCATCGACGCGAGGAAAAGTAGATTATAGTTTTATCGTTTCTGGATTTAGGAAACATTCAACAATCTTCCAGCACTGTTATCTCTTTATTCTCGGACGATCAATATCTATTTTTTCAAATGTCAACGACATTGATTTTCCTCGATCAATCTAACGAATACTGCAAACTCCTTAGCTGCCAAGGATTCCAAGTTTACTTATTTTTTTCTCACGATAAAAAAAGCATCCGAACATATGTGCGGAGAGTCTACGGACACGTTAGTCGGCAGATTGTACAAACTCTGCTCCCAAAGAGTTATAGAGTCTCCTAAAGAACACCCCATAAATCTGTGGTCTCGAGACTCTTTGAGTTCTGGAAGAGAGCTGCTGCTCTCGCTTCTCGTAAGAATTGCGGCATGCGCGAAAGTACGCAGCGGTTATATACCAATCTTAGGTGTACCAAAAGTGCTTGCTCGGGCTGCTGAGTTCGTAAATCAGTCGCAGACTCGAGTTTTCTTCGCTCTCTATCTTGCAACGTGCTCTCCTAAGACTAGTGGGTAGATTTGTGCTTCTCGCAATAAAGGAAGATAGAAAAATGCGGCTGCAATATATATACTCGTGTATACATGCACGCTCGACGTCGAAGGTTAAAAACTAGTTCCAATAAAGCGTGTAGCCATCAGCGAAATGAAGTATGGGAAAACGACTCTTTACCATTTATTTTCTATCTCTTTCTCTCGTTCGCCGCACTGCTCCGAGAGAATCACATCGCTTCTCATATACGAGTGTGTTGTATGACCAACGATCGTATTATAACCTCGTCGAGTTTTGTTTTTGTAACACGTACCTTGCTATTAGTAATAATAATACGGCAATAAGTAATAATGATCGTACGGTAATAACAGAATAATAGTTATAGCCACACGCGCGTTAAGAAAATTCTACAGCTCGTATATGGGAGATTATGTTCTTTGGTAAGGCAATGAAGTTAAAAAAAATCAAATAAAAAATAAACGTAGAAAAGAAATCAACGAAAAGCAGCTGAGATATTTGCGTGATTGAGGATTCTGCTGTCGCCGACATCAGCTCTCTCGTTGGAAATCATAAAAAAAGCGCCTCTTTGAGTCCCTTTCTTTTTGGCTTATACTTATGTGAGAGTTACAAGGTGAATCTTCAATTTCGGCCTTCCCAGGAGCTTTTGCCGGGTGAATATACAAAAACTACTAGTCCTCTCTCTCTTTGTCTCTCATTCCGTCTCTTGGCGTAATTATTAGACCATCAGCGCAGCATCTTTCGTCGGCGGATCAACACATGGCAAAGCCGACAGAAGAGAGATGAAAGACCGAGATGTGGCCTATATGGGGATCAACGAGAGAGAAAGAGAGAGAAAAAAGTGTGCGTGTGTGTGTGAGAGAGAAGGCAAAGAAGCGAAGAGGCGCCTCTGGTCGCTCTTCAAATGCGGCCACTACATCTCCGCTTCACATCACACACATACACATACACTGACCGCCCTGTTATTATCCGCCCCCGTGGCCCATTTCCCTTTCAACCCCGTAGTCCTCTCCGTATATATATATATTCCATGTCTTTCTCTCTCCCCTCTCTTTTTCTCTCTCTCTTTCGCTTCCTTTCCCTTTTTCTTCCGCTCTCTTTCGCTCTGCCAATCAACGATCCATCATTGAAAGTCGATCATGAGTGCACCGATCGAAAGAGGCCTACGGAAGCCGATAAGTATAGATCTTACGTCGTCAGCGGTGACGACGGACGGAAAAGAGACATGCAGGTGTATAAAAACTGAGCAAGGGACGAGTGAATCAGGGAGTAGCTGGTCGAAGCTTAGTTTTACAACGCGAAAAGCAGTTTGTGCACTTCTGATCCATAGCAGGTATCGTAGCTAGAATGATATCGACTTTAATTTTCGACAATGTTTTAACGATGGGAATTCTGATCGATATTTATAAAAAGCTGTGTCGATAGTTCTTGGCAAATTGATAAATTAATAGTTTTCCGATGAGCTCGACCTGAAGGTTCTTTGACCAAAAAAAATTGTGCCATCTCAACAAAATCCAGCCCCAGCATCACCTTTTCCTTTCATCCAAAAAAAAACGTCATTTTCTCATGAAATAACAACTCCCTACTTTCTCGTTTGCGCCACAAAACGGAAGCATTAGACTAAAGACCCTCGCGTATCCATTCGATAAATCTTTGGTCAAGAATGGATTCAGCAGAAGAAGAGTTTGAAAAGCAATCGCAACAGGCGTTGCCCAACTGGTCTATTTCACGTTTTAGGTGTACGGAAGATCATTTTCTTTTGCCACAACAAATGTAACAATGGTGTTTTTTTTCTTGGTTTCACTCATTCGTCCCTAGCACGCGTACAAATGATACGCCCATCGGTGATTGTGCTCCAGTCGGTCGCGTTAATATCCATCTTCCCAATGCCATCAGCATCCTCTTCCTCTCTCTTGGTATCTTTTATTGTAAAAAAAAAAAAAAAAAATCCCTTTTCTCGCGCTCACAACGCCTTCCACTCGCCCTCCGCTTTCTCCGGATGATTTTACCAGATCCGACGGCAGCACACAGAAGAGGCAACTTGGTTGCCATCAAACTCCATACAACGAGTTTTGATCACACCACCTTTTGTGGATCTATGACACGCGATATCCGCATCATCATCTGGTAAAGGTATATATGGGATCGTGTGTATTCGCGCCAAAAAATGGGCTGGGCATTAGTCGTACGTAATACGATTAATACGATTTCCATCTCGCACGGGTATATTATCATCGAAGCTATAACTTTAACCAACACCTTCCCTTCACCTTCTCTTGCTTTTACATCACGTTTCATCAATTTGCCACCGCGCTGCGGACTGACCCGTATATCATCATCGCGTTGCTTCTATCATTTTGCCCGCATCTATATTCCCGAGTGTAACATTTCCAGGGATCATATTATCTTCGCCCCGTAACTAGGCACCCTCGTTACTTCGTCAAATGAAATAATAATTGTCACCTTTCCCACAGTTGCCGAAGCGTTAGGAAGTGAAACCCATTCGGTATATAATTTACAAACGAGATAATTATGATTCCTAAAATAATTGACATTGGTTAGAAGTAGATGACTGTAAATGAACGAAACTTGAGATTTTTTTTTCTTCCCCTTTACGCATTGTGCATCCTTCTGTAACATAGTAAATAAGAGCCAAAGCTATAATCACAGTTCTCAAAGTTATGAATGAATGCCTGGCTGTATGAGAGCGCCCGGCGAGTAAAAAATGACCGAGGGAAAAATGGTCTAGGATGAAAGAAGAGTCTAACAGATCACCACGCAGGTTCTTTACTCCTACGAGAAGAAGATCCTTCTCTAGAGGTACCCACAAGTATTTAAGGTGAATGTGGCTGTAAATTTATGAATGGTCCACGATTATGTCGGCCTTCTTAATCTCTTTTGCTCTCTCGCCGTGGCGCCAGCCGTCTTCTTTCATTATGGATAAATTAGCTCCCTAATGCCAGCGAGCAACAACGTGTCTCGTAACATCGATCCACCACGGTGACCAGCTACGAATCATCAGTGGCGTAATGATATTCTCAATCTTGCTGAACTCTTCCAAAAGACTGATCGATACGATCGGGAATTCGTTGGAACGAGGTTACGCCAATGACGAGAGAGACTACGCGCGTAATTGATCATCTCCCTGTCTGCCTTTCTCATCGGTTGGTACACATCGTTCACAGAGTCTTTAACCACTTCGTATATATATGTATGCTATATATACCAGCATTATGAGGCCAACAAGTCGATAAGGCCATTTGAAATTCAAACTCACCGATTAAAATCACATTAGGAGAGAGAGACTTCACGAGAATTTCGTCGTGTATCTATACTTAAGAACAAATATATGCGTCGAATGTATAAACACCGAGTTGAGTAATTTTTTTTTGTTATTCTCTCGCGCAAGCATTTCGTTAGAGCGAATAACCGCGGTTGCGAGATCACGTAGCCAGTCAGCGAGAATCCTAAAATGTCTTTGCTGCTCTGAGCCTCAGTTCGCAATGAAATTGCTCACCGAGTCTAAGAGAAAACTCAGACTGATAAAGAGAGAAACGAAAATGGTACTTCGTGGTTTTGCACATTCCGAAATTCTAATGCTTAGCCACCGCAGGGTGATCCGAGTTTCTATATCTGTCTGGTGGCATCCCCACATACGTGGGAAACGATCCAAAAGCGTCCGGGCGAGACTCGAGCGAAAGGTGATGATAAATCTTTCTTTGAACGGAGCAAGAATGACTGCAAAAGCCACAGAGAGCAAGTCAAAAAAATCACCAAAAGCAGAAGAATGGTTCGGAGCAGGCATAAAAAAGATGAAGAAAAAAAACCTGTGTCATAGCAGAGGAGCCAGAGAAATAACGAACAGGGTGGAATAGATAGAAGGACAGGGTGAAATGGCAAGAATCACCGATAAGGGGTACGAGGGTACACGGGCGAGTCAAAGTCGACTTGTAACGTGTCCGCGACGAGTAGTGAGTTGCGCCGCTTAGTTGGCAGCACCAGCGACCGCATAGGTCGCTCACTCGATGATGTTTGTTGCGCGCGCAATTCACGGTTGATACCCGATGTCGTGGATATGCTCTCCCCTCCAAACGTGTCCCTGTGGAAGTTCTAGCAAGGTTTACCCTGATAATGTGCCACGTCTAACTATCCCTCAGTCTCTCTCACTCTTTCTCTCTCTCTCTCTTTCTCGTTGAAAATATGGTGGGGATAAAAGTTGAACCAAGTTTAGCTGGTAGTAGGCGTATGAAGGCGTTGACGATTCGAGGAGGGTTGCCGCCTCTCGAGCACGGCCCCTTTTTTTATCCATCCATGAGTGTTTCCCCCTCTAGTCTGTTGTTTCTCGTATCTCGATACTCTGTCTGCGTCCCACTCCCTTCTCATCTTCCTCGCTTTTACTCCCTCCCTCTGGTTCTCTCTCTCTCTCTTCATATGTTCTCGCCTCGCTCCCTCTCCCATGGACCATAGGTAGAGCGGAGAGAAGTGAGCTCAACAGCCACGCGCTTTCCTCCTACCACGCTTGCACTTTGCGTATCCCATTTCCCCTGCCAGCGGTGCTCTGCTGTTGGCGTTTCTGTCGGGCCAAACCCCCCGAACGATAGGTTGCCCGGCAGTCTGTCACGGTGCGAAGAACGGGAACCACGTTAACCGGTTCCCCAACATCGCCGTCTCGTACATGCCGAGAGAAATCGCGCGCCTACCACTTTTTTTTTTCGTTTTTCACAATCAAGTTTCATGTTACAATTAAACGTCGTTACGTTTATTGACGCTACCTCGGTCTGTGCTACGACGATAAGGCGATCAAGCGTTTAGAAGTCGCGAACGGACGTTATTTTTTTCTTCTCGATGATATAAACAACATTCACAATCGTTTTACGTGGTGTTTTTTTAAAACTCGTAACGCGAGCAACTGTGTTCAGCCTTTGTCAGCCACTTCTTCGAGATAATTAACTTCGTTAATCGATTACCCGTTCGTTATAATTAACGAAAAAGACCAAGGAAGTCATCGTACTTCTGGCAATTAGTGTAACAACCACGAGGAAGCACGGAGGCCTTTGAAATGCTGACCGATATGACGCCGGCGGCGGCGGGTCAGCTTTATCCTCAACTACAGTCCATCAGCAAGTCACCCGCTCACGGGCATGTGGTGAGTGTCCGACGTGGACGTTTCAAACTACACAATAATAACACTTTTCCAGTGTTGAACTATTTATAGAACAGCCCCGCATACATATACAAGATGATTGGCTATAGAGTACAACTTAGAAATATGCGAAAATAAACTCAATCAGGGGGACAGTGACACTTCATAAGTATTCATGATTTTCTACCACCGACGGTAGAAGTATACTGAAAAACTTTAGCATACAAAAAAAAAGAACCTTTCTCAACTCTTAGTGAAAACGTCAAATCTCGACGTTTGACAGATCCCAATGACTCCAATGACGAACGACGTATTCCAAGATCGTTGCCAGTACTG
The DNA here is from genome assembly GCA_037576405.1 of Campoplex capitator. Classification (NCBI taxonomy): domain Eukaryota; kingdom Metazoa; phylum Arthropoda; class Insecta; order Hymenoptera; family Ichneumonidae; genus Campoplex; species Campoplex capitator. The sequence goes on along the minus strand of JARBWI010000002.1, from coordinate 12,091,936 downwards.
GTGCGCCAATTGGATGACGCCAATCGTACCTGGATTACCAGTCTACGATTGCCATCTTAATCCTACCCAGACTGCAGGTACATCGCAGATCTTGCGATTCAGCCTCACGATCCTTTAGCTTCTCGTGTATAGCCTGCTCCCTGATGAGATCTCCAATCGCACTCTCAACATCAGGTGCTACTTGTCTTGTCATCTCTCTTCATCTACCGCATTTTTTCCCATTAAGCTTTAGCATCTATGCTGACTGGGTCTGCGTGGATAGTTTCACCATCGGTCCCATCAGTGGATAAAATCTTGAACGATATCTCTACGATCTTCTGACGCCAAATGAGCAAATTAGTTGGAGATCCTGCGTGCTTGAGAGCGATTGTTCTAACCTGTCAAAGCACTATCGTTCCTTTCAATGTCTCCATCGAATCAGTGACTTGGAGTTCGATGGATGGCTTCTTTCGAAATGTCTAAAAATACTGCAGTAGCAAACGTAAATAGAACCTCTGCTATTCCTTCACTTCCGTCCACCGGTCTCTCAAATAGCAGACACTTTTCAACGCACTCCTGTAACGTCCGAAAGAACCTTTTATCGCAATGGGATTAGCCGCACGGATCATCCGGGATGATCCCCGCTCTGTTTTGACAGAAAAAGGTGGTCCCCGAAGCTCGATCCTGACCAGTCTCACGATATATGTCCTCGTTTATATTCATTTGACGATGGATCGGCCAATTTCGGTAGATTCTTTTTCAAGATTTTCAACAGTACACGCATTACACATGTACGAAAGGTAATGCCCGCTTAACCTTTTTTTAAATATGTTCCTCTTCTTTTTTTTTCTTTTCTCTTCATCGTTCTCTCCGCCCTTTACCTCCTCACTTATGCATACCTAGTAAAATTTTATTTTATGACTCGGCATGAGGCGACCACGCTCTTACGTCTCTCTTTTGCCACACTACTTCATACGGCTTCTTTCGTGACTGTATATCTTCCCAGTCTTTTTATTCTCGCTTCTCGCAAGCGAATGATTTACGAGACTCGACGGAAAAAAGTAATTAAATTCTGCTTCCCACTCTGCGCTCGCCACAACCGTCCTTGACGTTTTCAAGCGCCGGCATATTAAAAACGAAGCAATATTAATTAAGTGCGTAGAAAAATTCTCTGTGAAGTGCCGAAATTAATCTCGGTGAAAAACCGTTGCGGTAACCGTAGCCCCCGGAAGCCTAAAATGCCAGGGGGATAAGGACGTCGTTGATACACACGTCCGTGTTCTCTTTTCGCGATAACGTGTTTTTTTTTTTTTTTATTTCTCAACTTCTTTTCAATCATCAAGACAAATCTTACCAGTCATCGAATACTAGTTTGGTCAGCAATTAGTCCGCGACGATCGTCTCTTTGGTCGGCCAAGAGTTATTAATACACAGCATTCATCTTTCGCTTCTGTAGCTCATTTTTTTTTCTTTTACATCGTTAGTGCGATCTGTCGATAAACTGAACATACAGCCTTATCCTATTTAGAATTTTTTCTTCGTTTTATAGTTCGTTTTTCTTTTTTTTTTTTTTTGTAAACTTGTCAACGGTCGGATTTCACACAGTAGCTTCTTGTAACACGAATAGTGCTTTCAGGTTACGGTACATCATCACCTTCGTCGACGATTCATTCGACCCAAATGTATCGAGTGTCCCTCATCTTCTATCCTCAAGGTACAAAGAACCGTCTCCATAGATCCTTGCGCAAGGTTCTCAAGGATCAAAAGGAGACTCTCACTCTACCTGTGCGCACCAAGCCAATTATTTATCTGATCTTTTTTGTGAGACACCAGTCCGCGCCCTATCCTCTGAAAAAAAAAAAAAAAAAAAAAAAAAAAAAAAAAAAATAGCGAGGGAAACGGGAGGGGAACACAAGAAATCCACTTGACAGAGGATGCGTGGGACTCTGCGTAACGCGATACTCACTTCCTTCCCTCTTGGATGTACGCGCTGTCATCCGACGCTCTTCACATCCTAATACTCCTCACTCGAATAATTCGTTTCTACTTTTCGTATTTTGAATTATTAATGAAAATGATCATTCGTTCGGTACTTACGCGAGTACTTTGAAATTGAGGCGGAAATAAATGGCGCGCAAAAGTACAAAATAAAGTCATAACGACTGGGCATTCTTTTCGAAAATTTAATTTATAGTTCAAGTTTTGTGTCATGAATATGAAGAAAAACATTAAACAGCGACGATTCAGCGCAGAAAGTTCAACACCGCAGTTCATTAAAAATCCATAGTTTTATATTTTTAAATGTATACTTTTTTTTTTCTCAATTGAAAACCGTATGTTTCTTCCTGGTATAGTTACGTCGATATTAAGCTCTACGCTATCTGTGAACATGACCCATAATTTTTCGCGAGCATTACTCATTCACGAGCGAAAAGTGGCGTCGTTGCGCTTCGACATATTAACATTTCTTTCTGCGTTCCAATAGTGAGTTATGCTTTACAGTAGTATATGTATAAACGATAGAATAGCAGTCCCGAGGTTTTTAAATCTTAACGAACCACGATAAATATACTTGACACTAATTGAAACTAGGTAAAAGAACGAAGCTTTCGCATCGTCAGTTTTATCAAAGTTTCATTTTACGTTTTTTTTTTTTTTTTTTTTTATTGCTCCTCTTTTTTTACCGAGTCTATAAGAGGGATAATTTTTTTTATTATTATTTTTATTGTACTTTTCACGTCATCGATCGTTCCTGTCAATAGGCTACGTCAGCGGCTGCGACGGCCACTCGATTTTTCGTTACTTATACACTTAACATTCGGTCGCCGTTATTAGATTTATGCCAATACGTGTATACATAAACTACATTTGTGTATGACGACTTAGAGACAATTCTAAAACTGGCTTAAAACTGCCTCGTTCGATTTCTATGCTGAAATACAGTTTACAACATCGCTGATGTGTTCAAGTTTTGCATAAATTTTTTATTCCCGACATACTAGCTCGTAACTGATAGGATTTACTTTTCTTTTTTTTTTTTACGTCGATACGTTTACTATTTTAGCGATCCCATCGCCCTCGCTTATTCAATACAATGTCTCTTCGTCATAGAAAACAATTGTAAGCTTACGCATACAAAGTTGCGCAGTTGCGGAAAATCGAACGATTGTGTTGTTTATTCGAACGCACGGTCTTTACACATATTTGTAAAAGACATCGTGTGGTTATTGCGTAAAAGAGCCTTTACTATTGAAACACATAATGCCAGGGCAGTGTCACCGAGCTTGTACGAACTTTCGCTCCACTTCACTTTACCTTTTATTCCTCGAATACTCCGTACGAGAGGAATCCTGAAGAGAGCATCCACCCGTAATCCCATAATCCGATTCGCTCGAGAGAGAGAGGTAGAAAGAATTTTGAGCATCTACAAGGAAAAAGAGAAGAGTCTCTTCTCCAAGTTTGACATTTTCGAGTTTCGACAATAGACTGCAAAGGGCCTTGGGTAAATTTTGATCTTCTGCACCCCGTTTCACCGTCCATTCGTTCGTTCGTCACGGAGGATGAAAGAACCAACGGCCATGAACCTTTTTACACGTGAAACGTACAAGCACCACGATTTTTACCTGATCAAACGACTGCACCGAGCGTATATGAAAGGAGACAGAGAGAAAGTTTTACTCCGAATGAATATTCCGAACGAGGCTGAGATATGTCATCCTAATTTGTCCAGTCTGCTCCAACGAAATCTTCAACTTCCGTTGTCCCCGTCCAATTTTACGATTTAAACATCCAATGTTCCTTCATTCTTCACACAATTCTTTTCATCGTACCGCATAATACGATTTTATAATTTGCAGCTTCGAACATTTTCTTTTCACATGAATTCCCAAATCTCAGGTTATTTTGACAATTCCAATTAAAATTTATTCTTCACGATAATGTAGAAATAAAGTTGAGTTTCACTTAGATTTTCTCACAAATAATTTCTTCCCAAGATTAATCCTCTTTGTTAGATTTTCAAGTAATAAAATTCAAATGATATACGCACGTATGAAGAAAAATGTTCATTTTCTAGATTTTTGTTCGAATTCAAAGTTCCTTATACATTTCGTCAGAAATGATATTCGAATTTCCATTCAGCGTGTGGCATGAAAAGCGACGTGTGACGAGTAAATACTGTAGTGACATCCATAATATTCACACCATAATAAAATGTCCCCCATACTATTTCGAGCGTCAGTTTAGCGTCTAGTGTCTCGTTTTTTTCTCTCTCTCTCTCTCTTCATGTATCGTTGAACGGTGTTTCAGGGTAGCAGATGTTTTGGAGGGAGTTGAGGTGAGAGAGGGGTTGACAAAATGGCTGCTCACGCGGTGTTTTACCAGAAGCGTGTGAGAGTCTCGCAGGGTTGCAAAAGTATGATTGATCGATGTACCGGAAATGATACCTTCCATACGATGCGCAAAGCCCAAACGAAGCTCATACGTTTTATACGTAGACCTGTAGACCTCGCGATCCTCGAAAACAAAAAATGCACGAACACACTTGCGATCCTTCGCGCGTCCTCGTTCTATTTTTACGCGACGCAACGCCTCCTGCGAACACGTCCAAGGACGCTCTTCTACTTCCGGAAGTTTGTCCTGCAAAACTTGGCGCCCACACATATTTGTCAAAATACAACTATCATTTTGCAACAGTTTTCCTGCACGCAAAGCTACTCAATAATAAATCGAATCTTCCGTAAATACGTGAACGAAACGAATCGTATCGACGTTTGCTCTCCTCTCAGCGAAAGCTCTTCTAAAAAAAAAATATTCGTGTCTGTTACGACCGAGAAAAAGAATCGAATTATGGGAAACGCGCTTTGAAATTTATTGCTCGAAGGCCCGACAAACTGTTGACCTGCTCTTTTCGCTCCGAAAATCAAGTGAAAACAATACTGGGAGCAAATTACAAATATATCAATCTGAGAATCATCGAGCAGAACGTTTTTCTGTCTCCACAAACTCTATGCACGTATTTACGACTGGTAAATACATATTACTCGGTCACTCCGCTGATAAAAGAAGTGTAGGGCTCAATACTCATGGATCTTTTCGCCGAAGGCTAAAAAGTGAGAGGGTAATTGAAAAGCCAAGACGTTCGCAAACAATGTTGATACGGCGTGCGCGTGCGTTTCGTATATATCGAATTACCGGGTCATTATATCGGAGGGATGCATCATCCTAGGCGTCATTGTTATGTGCTCGATCAGGCACGAGTCTTTTACTCATATCTCTGTAGCTTCGTAATAAATCTATGATATATATAGACGCATATGTATAAATTATGCAGTCCGTAGTTTCCGAACGGGAAAGAGCTCGAAGCAATTTCCGTCATTTTTTATTCACTTCCCTACTATACGCTGCTTTATCACGCAATATTCTGTGATTCTCGTGCTGTTTTTTTTTCGCGATAGCACAATACGCTTGTTTCTCTTACTGATTTTTCCAGTAGTTTTCAAACAAATTGAGTTTATTTTTCTTTTCGATATCACGAACGATCGATGGCGTCAAGAAACCGCTGAAAGCCCGCGTCCGTGAAGTAGACATTTTCGTGCATGAAAATCTCTGATCAAAGCGAAGAATAGCAATCAGTTGGATGCTTCGGAAGATGAGCTAACAAAGAGGCAAATAAAATATGCAAGAATAAGAGAAAGAAAAAAGAAAAGAGTGAGAGATGAAATAAAATAAGAAAAAGTCGTCACGACGGGCGGGTGCCAAACCCCCGTGGCGCAAGCCAAAACACCAAACACCCTCTGTTATGTACACTCATCTCTTTCCCTCTCTCTTCTTGGTTTTTTTTTTCTCGCATTCTATCTCTTTCGCCTTTCATCGGCTTTTCATCTCAGCTCTTTCTCGCGCTGCTACAGCTGGCGTGATTTATCGGTTCGATGATGTGTCCGATCGAGTGTGTATGACGGGACCGACGGGTAGCTCGTGCGATCCAACGAGAAAAATGCGTTTTGTCCCATAGACAGCCACCAATATGATCAGGCTCCATTTACCCGAGAACCTTTCTATACAAATAAATATATAGCAGGAAGCATTTTTTTCAACTTCATTCGAGAGTTTGATTAATTAAATTGATCAAACTGGCTGAAGAATTTCACAAACCACTCAATAAATGTATTTATACGGCTTAAATATCTTCGTCACTGATGTAATCGCGATCAAAGCGTGACTTATTTCTTGGCTTTCTATTGACAAAAGAATAAAAGCCTATTCAATGTAGTACAGTGATTCAATCCGGTCAATCGAGGGTAGGTGATCATCGAAGAAATTGCGTTTTTAATCCGACGATTCAGTTACGTATTCGTACATATTTTTGGCAGAATGAAAATTGTTAGGAATTAATTGATCATTTCTTTACCAAACACGATCGTTTCAAAAAATTTTTATATTTGATCATTTTTTTATGAAGATTTTGATGAAACGAATGATGAAAATAAATTGGCATGCTAAATTAATAGATCGACAGTGTGTTTTACTTGAATCTTTTGATGAAATTAATAGTGTCAAAAATCAGTAAAAGATTTCTTTTCAATCCGGCAAACTGTCGAATGGCCGTTAATGTTTGACCTCTTGATTCTTTTTTTTTTCCCTTCGTAATACGGAATGGAATTGTATATTCGTGTATGGACGCGAGTTGCAGGAAAGGACGGGTTGCTGGTTGCAGCACGGTCTCGTATATACAACATACGCGGACGGACAACACCGCCGCGAAGCTCACGTACGTACATTTGACTTTAAACCGGTTTCAGGGGGTAATTGCGCGACCTTACGTATATATATATATATTTTTAATTTTTTTTTTCATGGACATACACACGTGTACGAGAGTATGCGTGTGTACAGAAGTGTATATAGCTGTGCGGGTAGCGCGAGCGCACGGTGAAAACTTGTGGAAAGTATCATTATCTACCGTTCTTCTTTGGCTGCTGTATCTTCGCTCATAGATTCGTCGATACGTATGTGTCAGTCATATCACATATGAATCATAAGATCGCGAAATGGTATAGGCGAACTTATGGCGTAGAGCTGGATCGAAGTAAAAAAACTTTACGTGGATCGCGTCTATAGTCCGATCGTCGATCGACAGAAGAGCGAGATTGGAGAAAGAAAAGAAAAACATTAACTTCTTTCGAAAACCGGAAGCTTCGTTTTTCCGTTGCGTTTACTAGAGACAGTAAAAAAGTGAACGAGTACTCCGAAGCCGCACTTGATCGTAGTAAAAAAAAAGCGTTTAATTTCTTTTCAATTATTCAATATTTGCATAGAGACATTGTTCAAACGAAGGGACAAGACTTGGCAAAATCGATGGTGTTGAAGTCAGATTACGAAGTAAAGTTTCAATGCTTATATCCTTATTTCAAATGTCAGATTTTTTATGTTGGTACATCGAAAAATGTTACAAGTCAAAATTATCCTCGATTCCGTGTGTGTTCGAACGACCTTACGTGTAGCAGGATTTATCGGAAAGTGCCTGAGGTATGGAAAAAAAAAATTATTATTGCGAAAAGATTGCTCGAATTCGTGTTGTGCAATTTCGAGGAGCGAGAAATATAAAATACGTAGCAATCTTCTGCACGATCTCGTTTGTCCCGTAACGCGTTAAACACGTTAGAAGGTACATATACACGCAGATCGATATTTCATATTTACGTGTGGTTATGTTGTGTGAATACGTATGGCGAATTTATACGTAAATGGTTTTGTAAAAGAAGTTGGCAGGACACTCGACTTTTATTCACGAGTGTTCCCTCTCAAGAGGCTCGAATATATACACTTTTTCTCGGACACCCTCACCCGCTTCCTCATGAATTTTTATGTCTCGCTGACTTTTTTCCTCGATCTTGTTCGCATTGTCCCCTCACCAAAAGACACTACTTCAATGAATTTCCCCATGAAAAATACAAAAACTAATACAGGTATATGTGAAAACTTTCGACTTGAAAAATATTTTATCAACAGTAATTCCGGAGTCGACTCGTCATTCGGTGAGCACAGATCAAGATTCCCATTAAAAAAAAACTCGAAAAAAGTTTCATAACGACTGAGACGAGTGTGAAGAATAAACGTTGCGTTGCGCACATAAAACAAGCGATGAACGCAGCATACGGAATTCGTTGTGAATGGAAAAGTATGAAATTAAATTGAAATTACGATGAAAATGTATAGGATGCTTAGAACAAAAGAATATCTGTGGCAAACGTTTGGCCCATCGATGTAATTTATTTAGGACGTTCTTTGACCGCGAATAGCATCACAACAACGATATGTGCATTAATCTCAGCGACGGATAATGTCGAAGAAAGATAGAGAGACGCTGAAATGAGAAAGGGTATCTCTGGAACCCCCATAAGCACAGCACGAGTGGCTTTACTCGCTCTCTCCCCCATCATGCAACTCGGTTAGGCCACTAAATCGCGAAACAATAAATTCTCCGACGAGTATGAGCGTACAGGAAACGTAGAGGCCAGAGAATCGTAGAGAGTCACCCTCTTATGGTGTGGGCTCTTAAACTGGGGGATGATGTCCTCGATGGGGTGGCCTAATATGTCACAGTCTGTTGCAGTGATCTCGAGCGAAGCCTGCAATACCTCGTAGGGGGTCTCTACAACAGCTCACCGTACACTCGCTCTATCTCTGTTTCTCTCTCTCACTCTCTCTCTATCTTTTTTCGCATTGATGTGACGAAAAATGACTGTATATAGATGTATATTTAGGGAAAGAGAAATAGGGTGGTTTATAGGGATATGTGCTCCTAATGGAGTGATTGAATAGCGATGATCCGATAAACTGGGAACCCCAACGACGATCTAGAATCATCTCTTTGCAAAGTGAAATAAATATATCTATATCTATATAGACAGAGTATATAATCACGATGGGGTTATACATTTATGATTGTACATGTAGAATAAAAGGACGTGTGAACATCGTGTTCTCGTGATTAAATCTCGAGAATTTCAAATAACAAAGCTTTATTTTCGTATCAATTATTCACTGAGCGACAAAAATTGATTTCGATCGTTCATAGAATATGAATATTCCACGATAGTAGTTCCCGGTAACTTTTCAGCATTGTGCGGTGTGATTCGAACGTGTGACGACAAGCAATATCCGTTTTTATTCAAGCTTCGTCGACATTTAATAATAGCCAATGAAAAATTGCTGTAGAATAAATTATTTTCAGCCGGTAGCAACGAAAATACATGAATGTTGACAAGAAAATGTTTTTAAAATCGCGAAAAAGAGATTTCTCCCAGTTATTTATTGCGTAAAATAAAAATATTTCACAAAATATATTTTCATTGGCCAGGTTTACGTGTTCTCGATGGTTCGTCCATCGAACATGCGTTCGCGAAGGGAACTCGCCCGACTATATTTATACGGTGTCGCGAAATAACGGCGAGCATGGCGCCATTCCGCACGCGCATTGACGGACCGCGAGATACATCGGGAAACAGCACAAGCTTTTTAAATAGAATGTATATCTATACGTGCATACGAAAGTGCCAGTACAACGAGTGCAATGAAGCTATAAATTCAGCGAGTTCGACAAAGACACGCGATCCAATTTGCTCCCGAGAATCGAGCTCACCATTGACATCGAGAACTTCCACACAGAAGGGCTTTATTCGGTTTCTATTTATTCGTGAAATCGTGAAAGTTACTCAATATTCTCGTAACGCCAATATCTTTTGAATCCTTATACGAATCAATCGATGGACCGATAAACTTTATATTTCATACGAATACCTTACCGATCAAATAAACTTTCTAACGGTACAGTCTGACGCAGCATCGTTCGAATGTACAAAAAAAAAGTTTGTTTTCAACTTCAGTTATCGATTGATAGATCTATCAATGATCCACGTTTGAATCTTTGATCCAAGATTTTCGCTTAGTTTTCGTTGCATAATCTTTCTTCTAAAATGTCTATTTTCTCAGGCTTTTCCTCGAATATCGACAAATTCAAAAGGAATAGCCAATAATTGCGGCGTTATATGGATGCTTTTTCTACCGATCCACATCCCGTCAGCTACTCGTTTCTTCATCTCAACCACACACATCATTTTATCCAATAGTTAGCTCACATATAAGTATGTGTTTATACGATATATTTGTGTTTATATACGAGAAGTAAGCGCACGCCCGCGCGTTCGCGCAATCCGAAGGAACACAGCTTTATACATACAGCTCTTTATATACAGGTCTAAAGCCGTTTACTGCGCTACATGCACGTAATGCCTATAATCACGAGAAACATAATTCATAGTCGCGGTAAGCATATACTTTTCGTCTCGTTACGTGTTTGGCGCACTCTTGATTGTTCGGGGAACCATGGACGTGAGCGCGCGCGCGGATGCGAGAAGGAAAAATTCGCGAAACGAGAGACAGAAAAACGAGTGTGTATGTGTGGATGAAAGAGGGAGAGAAAAAAAAATAAGAGATGAGATGATAAGCTCCCTGCTTTCCACTGATTAATATCGCTCGCTTACTAAATTCCTTATTTTTCTCGTACTTTTCACAAACTACTTCACAATCATAAATTATGTTGTGCATTTAAGTTGTCGCGTCTGATATACGGTAACGCGAATGCAGGACAGATTCTCTTTGCAGAGAAATAAGATGAAAATGTACGAGTTCTAATCGAAATTTCGTCATTCCAAATTTTCTGTATTTTTTGAGTAATTGATGAAGATGGGTAAATCAATCAATGAAATTTTTCAAAGTTTTCATCGAGTTTAATGAAAGTTTCACCATTTTTTTTTTGATTTCTTGTTTATAAATTCAATCAAATAGTATGTCGTGTCGTTCAATCGATCATAATATCCATCATATTTCATATATATCTGTGCACCTGTTTGTACTGGGACATGGGAACGTGAGTGTGTGTGTGTGTGTGTGTGTGAGAGAGAGAAAGAATGAGAGGAATATAGAGCACGAGCGAACGAGGGTGATTTACTGCCAGTTTGTTGCTGGTGCACGAGCAGCTCTCACTACTGTATTCTCCTCGATATAGTAAAACATAGTGTACGAAGTAATATGTGCCATGTACCAAAGCCCCGGAGAATTCTCTCGTTGTATATTCGTTACACTTTGCCTATATGGAAGCAATTTTGTATTCCTGTCTCATCTCTCGTTTATTACGACTAGACAGCCGCGGTTAACACGAAGGATTTCGCTATAACTCACTCGAGTTAACCCCAAAGGATCCGTAAAATTGACTTTAACACGTGATACACTTCACGAATACATCTTGAAAAAAAAAAACAAAACAAAAAGAAACAAAACGAAAACAATAACCAGGGTCTTACACGTTTCAAAAAAAAAGTAGCAAAAAATTCAATGAAAAAAAAAATTTGATCAAAGTTTATCGACGAGCCATCGATACTCTTCTTTCCTTACGCTCTCAAACCGTTTCTTTCAACATCCTGTTTATAAAACGTAATGATTTTCACGTTCGATAATTACCGAGAATTATTACTCATGCATTAACGAAAATTTCAAAAGTCAAGTCCTCGTAGATCGATGCGGGGCAAATCAAATTTATCGCGGTACATCTGATCGTGTTCGTATACACAGTGGCACATGGAGGCACTTTGAAAGATTATTAATTCATCAAGGAGCGTGACAGCAGCCACACAGCTCACATGGAAGTTGGACACACGTATATGCATATATATATATATATGAATAACTGCTCGTTAAGAGTGTATTAATTAAGTGTGGAGATTGAAAAGTCCGATCAGGCGTAGGCGACTTTATTATAGAACGCAATTTGTGTACATAAATATGCGGGTAAATGGATTTCATGTTTTTTTGAATATACAGTTAAGCGTTCCTAATATCCGAGGGACGCTCTTCTCGTCTACGTTTCCCAATTTTTCACACTAACGAGGGTGGAAATCTGATAGTACGAATTTTATTAATTGAACGAAAAAAATAGGTATGCCAGTAAAATCCGCGGTCGACGTCCCTCGCCACGTCTTTTTCATTTATTTTCGTGCGTTAAAACGCTCCAAAGTAGAACAGCTCGGATCGTCGCAGTTGATGACACGGTGTTGTGCACATTGGAAATGCTCTTCCTATGCAGGATCTCATTTACGTATACCGGTACACGTATATCTGTATATTTTTTCGTATAAAAATGTGCAATCGGTGGGGCTTATGCGAGTTGCGATGATTTGCAATGCCGGTGCTCTGCGACAGATCAGATAAACACGTATTCGACGTGACTCCCGGGGTAATCGTCTGTAACGGGAAAATAGCTGGATCGCGTGTGCAAATCGCGAACGCGTTAGTGTTGTGTCCCGAGCCGAGAGCGTCGATCATAATCCACTTTGATCTGGCATATCTGTATCCAAGAAACGGTGTAGATAGCCGCGAGAAACAACGTTTTTCTCGATCGCCTGAATACATTAAGCATCGAAAAGCGTTTTCCGTTCAGATTTTTTCGTTTTTTTTTTTTTTCCATTCACTTAATCGGTCAATTTAATTCGTGAAAATAAAATCTGTACGAAGAAAAATGGTTGGAGCGGAAGAAAAAGGATGAGGATTTAACTGTCCCAGATAATTTTATCCGTTGAAAGTCATTCGACGTAGACTCTGCTTGAATAAAAAATAGGAACGAAAGTCGGATGATAATCAAAGAACGTGCACGAATAGTGTTTTTAGTCTATAATTCCAGTTTAAAAATTTCATGGATAGGTTCATATTACGGTCCTCGTATATTTAATATAATCCATAAATATAACAGAGTCTACAGTTTTTCAAGTAGAAGAATCCTGTGAAACTCTCATATTCGAAACGATTCTTCGATATATAATTGAAAGAGAGCCGCCGCCGTCGCTGCCACCGCCCTCGAGTGTGGACCACCGCGATGTGCGTTGAGAGCTCCGCGCGCTATAAACTCACAAATATATGAGAGATGTGGAAATATACAGCCCAGTACTTTCGGCGGCTGGCATACAAAGGCCAGCCAGGCGGGTGTATTATATATATATATATATATATATTTCTTTCGATTATATTTATTTTATATGAGGTTCCTGCTCGAGGGTGACACGATGACGCTAAATTATAATCAGATTGTACGAACGATTGTTCGGTATACTTTTTTTTTCTCGTCATTTTCTCATTCTCTACTGTTTTTTTCCTCTCTTGTTTCCACAATATATCAAAAGACAGTTCATAAATTTGTTATTCCTTCCATTCGTTAATGCGTTCTCGTCCTCGAATCGATCGTAATTCATGTTTACACGTCAATTTAGTTTATACTTGTACCAATATTGACGAAGCGCCGTTGAAATTTTGTTTTCAGGCGCGAAGTCTCCGGACGTGCTAAGAATTCTGACGAATTTGCCGAAAAGTACATCGTTAATAAATATGAAGGCTTCCCGAATTACCAGCATATATAGCTTATGTTTATATTTATATACATATATATAAATATACATACTCGAATGTGCGCAGGACACGTTTGGCATTTATTACGAAAGGCCGGAGGGCGATTCCTTCTATATGCTAATGTACAGCGCTACCGGTGCTCTCTTTACGCGCCTTGACTCCCTCCTGGTCCGAGAAGCTCGTGCTAAGCGCGGGAGGTTTTCACCTCGCGTTATTCTTCAATCTTTTTTCAACGCTCCGCTACTACTTTTTTCCTCTCTGCTCTTCACGTTTTTTTCACCAATCTTTCTCTCCACAGCTTGATGTATATCTCGCGTAATAAAATATCAATCATTCCCCCGTGACAGTCGACCGAAGTAACAATTTTGCCGAATTGTTTGTAGTTTCTTTTCCTTATCGTTATTCCTGAGAACAAATATTTGAAAAAAAAAAAATTGTCGACTCCTCGCAACCTACGTGTGGTCCCTATCTCTTGATTCCATTTAACCCAGAAAAATGTCTCGCGTCTGCATAACGAAGGACGGATGAACGATCGATAGATCGAATACCGGAATCGCTAATTCTCTCTGAAATTTTATGTACCGCTAAATTACTCGATGCAAATTTCTGACGCTTCCATCCCTCGTTTTTTTTTCTTCTTTCACTCTTGACCGTTTTGTACAGCAGCACCCTCGAGCTCTTATATTTATATTACTATAGAGATATGTGTGTGTGTATATATACATTATATTCATATATGTATAAAGATATACATGGAAGGCAGCTATTCGAAAAGAGAGAAGGTGCGTTCGTCGGCCTCTCGGTGTACCTGTGGCCACGCATCAGCGCAGGGTAAAAGCGTGATTTACAACGCTCTCATTATACTAATGAAGACGTAACGCGTTTGAAAAACGAGAGTCGCATTTTTACTAATAAGCGATTGCTCCCCTCATTTTGTAGGCTGGCAACGGCGCCTCGTCGTTTTACACTCGCGTTACGGCCATTGCCGGTTGTCGATTTCCTTCACGTTCGTAGAAACAATTTCCGCGGTTACCCCCCCCCCCCCCCTCACCCTCCCTGTACCTGTATTATCCATTTCTATATACCATATACCTGTATAGATAAAACCGGTACAGTTAGTTGCTCGCGTATTACGCTAACAGAGCAATTGAAAGTCCCGTTTCGGCGAAACAGTTTTTACCTTTTTTCTTTTATTTTATTTTATTTTTTTTCAAATTTCGTCGACACGCGACCGACGAGGGGGTTGATGACTCGAGATCCAACGTTATGTTTCGTTCAACCTTGTATGAAATAGCTGAACCCGTAATAGTTTTTGAGGTTTCTGGATCCAGATTCAAAGTGGTCGTGAAACTTTTGGCTGAACGGGCGCCAAAAAATAGATTTTTGAAAAGGACGAATTTTCATACTCGATTCAGTCGAGTCGGTTTACATATTTTTTTGGACGAGGCATATATCATTCGAGTAAAAAAAAGAAGAGTTTGAGGATTGCACGATTGGAATTGTACACACGGCGTATTTTTTCGTTTGATTTACGTTTTTTTTTTTTCGTTTCTTTTCCATTTTTGTTTTGGTGAACGGGCTGTACGGGTAAGGTCCTGGGGATTTCTGGTGGTGGTACGGAGTATATATACAGGGGTGTAACCGCGTTAACTGGCCACGAGTTATAGCCGGGACTCTCAGTAATGCCCGCTTAATATTCAACGCCGGGAGCGCGACAGATTTACGAGTGCTAATGAATTAGCAGCCTTGTCTCTCCTCCGGGGTACGAAACGGGGTCTTCTTCGTTGAAGCTCTCTTCGTACGATCCCATAGATATGTTAGATGTGTAGATATATATATAAATGTTCAGAACGCTGCTCCCGTTCTCTCGAAACGACATGCATCGTGTATCTCCTTTCGTTACAGCAATTTAAGCCGAGCTTCGTTCCACTTCCGATCGAATTAGTTCTCGTCGAAGCGCATACCTGACGTTAAAATCTTTCCTGTCCTCATAGCTGTACAAATCAAAGTGTTTGCCGTACAAATGACTTTCCGGAGACTCGGAAAAAGGGTTCAAGGGTCCTTTGTGCTTCTTCGATATCGTCTCGTATACCCGACGAAATAGGGAACTCAACTTTTCCCCTCGCCTCTCTGTTACGGACACTATTCGTTAAGATCTTGGTCGGTTAGAAGATTTCTTCAGGGTCATTCAGCCAATAAAAAAAAAAGAGAGAAAGAAAGTGAGGGATGGAAATAGGAATTGGCGCCCCTCGAACGATGATGAGCCTTACGAGCTTCGAACTCTGGAATAAATCTCTGCAGCTCCCTGTTGCCCTACGGCAATGCGCCTATATAACCCATCTACCCTATAGGTATATATATGTATGTATATATATTTATAGGAGTTGAATTTTTTTTTCTGCCTCTGGTATAACGCGTCATCCAGGACCAAAATATTATAGGGAGAGACGCGATGATCAGAGGTCCCATCACGGGTATCCTCTCTCGCACCCTCTATTTCTCACGAGATGGATTTAATTAAAAAACATAATTTAAAGGGTGGGGGTTAACAGGTAGCCGACGACGAGGACGGGAACCACGTTGTGGGAACTGACCGTTCCACCGTCGTTCTCCTCCATATTGGACGCGTGTAGTAATCCAAAATCTCCTCTCTCTCTCTCTCTCTTTCTCTCTCGTGCATCTTCGCTTTTTTTTTCTATTTTTTCTTCGTTGAAGCAACTTTTCTCCCTCTTCCCTAAGGGCATCCATTCACTCATGAATAACGCTATTAATCCACTGCCTACCTAATTCTAAACTCAATTCCAGCAGGAAGCCAACGACGAATTCGCGAAATCTCGAGAAAAAAAACGTTTTCGGCTGTTCATTAAAGCTTATGTAACGTATTTCAGACGCTGTTGCGTGCTTAAACTATCGAAAATGTTACTAATAACCTAGCGAGAGAAAAACATACTGTTATGAAGCCATAATTACAGACGCGACGCCGTTTATGTTAAAATGTACATATACGGAAGGCAAATTACTATAAAAAAAAAAGATACGCTAATTCGAGTTTCTTATTTAGTAATTTTCAATCCATCGATATGTGAGCAAACCAAAAAACTTAGAGTAAATGATTTGCCGGTTAATTGTAGCCCCTAATCGTGCATGATTCTTCCGCGTCTTGATTCCATTTTTCCCTCCTGCTTGTTTGTCGTTTGAGTTGTTCCAGTCGATGCTCAACTTGGAAGGTGAATTTACGATGATTGAATTCATACGTAAAACGTGATTAAATTCATACGTGGGAGCAAACTATGTTAAACGAATTCACAGAAAAGATGGAAGCTTAACAAAAATCATCAAAAGCGTTCCCAGTGAATTCGTAGTCGTTGAAAAATTCAATTCAATTCGAAAGTGATCGAAGTCATGATTTCAATTATATACAACGCCATTTTTTTTCTTCTCTTCGAAGATGAAGATTCTTGGTATCGGAGATTTTGGAAGTTACGATCTTCAAACGGCGATGGTGGCCGAGAGAATTTACGTCTGTCGCAGGTGAATCCAATCAAAAGCCGCTAGTCCTTGTAGGACATACGAAGCGAGCAGGTGCTTTGTGAAGAGGCCGACCAGAGTTGGGTCATCGACTCCTCTCTTTTTCTCTTTCGAGACTGTGATCGCCGAGACTCGAATAAGAAAGAGGAGTCTGCAATTTCTAAGCGCTTTTTACAATAAAACCGAGAAAGATTGCGCCAGTGATTGGCTCTTAGCGTTTACGTTGTTAACTTCTTCCCGACATCCATTACGTCGCTTAGGCCATCTTTTTTCTCTTCTATTCCAATATCTTTTTTTTCCTTCTTCTTTGACTTTTTTTTCAACGATCCGAATGGCAAGAAGTGATCAATCTTTGGTCGGGACTCGCATTAACCAGAATCAAAATGAATGAAAGGTATCGTGTTGACTTAGCTCGAACAAAATCTCATCAGAATTAACCCGTTTTGAATAGAGAAAGACCATTTAAAATCATTTGATCGTACGAATAAATTTAACATTTTTTTCAAATAAATATCGAATAATTTGCATTGGTTATTAGGTCATGACGATCGTATGAATAATTTTATCAATATTCCGTTTATATCGAATTCATCGAATGGCTGAATAAAATAATAAGATTCGAATAAGCAATGGTGGCCATCGATGTTATACTCTCGTCCCCTCGAGCCCTCTAGTCATCGTGAACTTGCTTAATAATCTGTACGACAAAGACGTCAGCTGCGGTTTGCCACAAGCCACTGCGTTCGGCTACCAGAGAAACCACGTACTACCGGCGTTAGTGGCGTTGGAGCGTCACAAGGGTGCCCATATAGACATACATGCATACAGACATTAGTATATAGAACGTCGCGCCCTTCCACGCGTTTACCTCGTTCGCACCCTCCGCGTGGACTTGGCACTCTTTTCTCGCCGTACCTTCGGCTCTGTCTGTCTCGTGACAGTTGGCTGTCACGGGAACCTTACGCCCCTGACTACCACCACCAAGCGAGGGAGGACGATCTACTGGCTTAAGTGTATACGCACTGGTAAACTTCCAGCTAACAAAAAAGCTGTAACTCGAAAAGTTCTTACCCTTAATTCGTTGCCAGCCAGCCCTTTCATTTGTCATCCATCATCATATATGAGGACAAATTATTTGTTTACGTTCATGGATACATAGTAAACTTAGCAGCTGTCACGTACCCATGAAATCGGACCTATTTCGTCGTGCGTACCCAAAATGGATGCCGGTTTATCGTACTGTTTGTTCGCTTTTATCTTTCATTCGTGTCAATAAAGTTCTACTCGTTTTTATATAAAAAAAAAATTTGTTTTCAACACGTTGAATGCCGAACGGTTGATTTTGTTATGATAGTCAATACCAGGTCCAAACTTTTTTCTTCTTTGCTCGAAAATATTCGTCGGCAATTATTTTTTAACGTCAAGGATCTCGTGCATGAAAGTGCTCCAAGGACTCATCGGAAGTTTCTCCAGAGTTTCAGTGAATTGAGGAACATTCACGAATATAATATTCGCTCAGCAGAAACGTTTTGCGACCCAAAATATCGAGAAAGAAGAGGAAGAGAGAGAGAGAGAGGGAAATACGTATTCCTTTGAACATACACGATACACAAAACACACGATATGTCGAGAAGGCAATGGAGAACGATGGCGAGAAACCCAGAGCAATACGAGTTCTAGGAAAGGTGCTGACCGGCTCGTCGTTGAGACGATCAACTTCTTCAACTCGTTCACTCTTCTACAAGTATATCTCTCATCTCTCTCTCGTACCCTCGTGGTTTATTTGGTCGAATATATTTTTTTAATTTATGCGCGAGCGGCATCGCCATGCGCCCCGAGGCGTTATTAGTCCTAGCCTGGACCTGCTTAGCTTTTTTCTCCATCTCTCTCTTTACTCTCTCTACTGCGACTCCTAAGATGTTGAGGGTGTGACGTCACGCGGCTAAGACAAAGGATCAAAACCTCGCCCATAATCCCACATCGTCAGGGGGCATTCTTTTTTAAAAAGCCGACCAGAGCGCACCGTGTTTTGTAGATTTTCTTTCTCTCTTAAAGGATGCTCCCGCATATACATAAAAAAAAGAGCATAATCTTAAATTCGCCCAGGCTATGCTATGAGACTGGGGCATTCGCCCGTGAGAACAAGATTTTGTATCACATCATCGATCATCGGTTGTTTTGGGTTTAACTCCGGTAGATAAACGGATGGAATGATGTTATAGGCGAAGTCGATATCGAAGGTGAGAAGGTGTACCGTCACCAAAGTAACTCATGTAAAATTCTGGTAGACAAAATGCCTGACGCTTCGTATTTCTTTCGGGAGACACTTCAGTGTTGAAGAATTTTCGGAAGTTATATGCGCGACAGCTCTATACCTGTAGAATTCCTACAAGAACCTGACGGTTTCCCGGGGTTTCAATTCAATGCGACTCGAGATCAATGATCTTCTTAAAAAAACGTATTTTTAGCATTTTTTAGGTGAAAAAAATGAAAAGTCCGAAAACCGTCATAAACGAGTATGTATAGAAATGTAACAAGATCTCGGTGGCTTTTTTTTTCAATACTTGGCGTCAAGCCGCTGTCGCGGCTCTTCATAATTCAGGTATTTTTTAGTTTCAGTTCGTTCCTCCACCCATGGAGGTTTATTATCCTTAAGTGTCAAAGACCTCAGAAATATAAAAGCTGGATCTAATGCCAGCGACCATATATAGGCGTCGATGAAAAACTCTGTAACGAGGAAAAAGGCACATTTATACTGGAGCAAGCGCTCAGGAAGTAATAGTAAAAGTAATAAAAGTACATATAGGTGAGAGGAGGTATATATATATATACATTTCAATATAATACTGTTGGTTATATAGTTGCGTGTGCTACGAGTGCACGCGCGTACGCGAGCCCGCGAAGTACCACGATAATTGACGGTTAGAAGAGGGTGGTGGTGAGCAACACATATATATATATTGCGGCAATGTTAGTGGAGGAGAACGAGACTGAGTGGGAGAGCACCTTGTATAGGGAGAGATGGCGACTTTAAGGCGCCTGCTCGCGCGCTACCGCAGTAACGACTCCTTTTCGTTCTGCGAGGAATAATTACAGACCACGTCGCCTCAGGCCACCCCACTCTGTCTATCGGTCTCGCTCTTTCTCCCTCTCCCTCCCCTCCCTCTCTTGCCTTTTCTGTCTTTTTTTAACTCACTCTTACGGCAGCCAGCTCACCTCTATCTCCTCTGGCATTCGACTAATCAATAACCCTATTAACGCACCCGACACGTTCTCATTTACGGATAATCCTAGTAATACCGAAGTCCGTTTTGCCACTGTTGGTCCCGCGCGACCTCGTGAGCGTTTCGCATTATGCAACCTACCCACTTGTTCGCATCAATCTATACCGTTTATAGATTCCCCCGTACCTGTCTCCTCACAACCCTCTTCATCAACCACCCCCTCTACTGTACGCTTTCCATTCCTCGTTTCAGCTCTCCACAATCACACGAGCTAACAAACCATGCACAAAGGCTTTTTTGCTCGTTCACAATTATCGACCACATCTTTCAGTCCAGCACACTCTACTGTGGGAAACTCCGACAGGTAGAAAAAAGTGGTTATTCCCATTGATAATTCTTCGGAGGTATGAAATCGTTACCCTGGTATTACTCGCTCAATATATGTCTTATGGATACACGTCTAGAACGGTCAGTTCTCAATTTTCAAATTGATCACAAATTGATGGTAGTTTTTATAGTGATAATGCTTCAATTTTATACGGAGAACAGACTGGAGAACAGCATAAAAAATCACGACTAGAGTTGGAATACCTGTCGCCACAGGGAAAATGTAATACCGGTTGGTCCAGATGAGACAGAGAGAGAGAGCAGAATGAGATCCTCACGCGTTTCTCGATGGTTAATTGAGAGATGTCGTTGTCTCCGGAGGGCACGTCGTATTGTTCGACTGGATCAATACCTACCCTCCGTGCTGCTTTCTCTCACTCTGCTCGCTCTGCAACACTACCTCTCTCACTCCTCCATCTATAACCTACGAACGTCGAGCTTGAAGAGGGCGTGGCTCTCGTACACTGTCAGAGATACGCTCTCTGTTAACCCCCTCGTACACTATCACCCTTTTACTCGTGATCTTCTCTCTCCCTCCAGCACCCTCGCAGTCAAGCTCTCCTCCTCACTTTGCGACGCACTTACGAGCCACGGCTACTATCTCTCCCCTATCTCTATCTCACTCTTTTCCGTAGCAACGACACAGCTTACTCCCCGTCCTCTTTACCCCTCCCCACCTGATTCCAAAGTATGCGTGATAGGAATATCGCAGGGGTTGAATTTTGCCTCTTCCTTTCGTCTGCTAGTTGGTGTACGGTGTTACGCGCAAGGTTACGTCCCCAACGAGCAAGCGCCATCGAATCGGAGCTACGAACTCTAACCAACAACTCTCTACCACCATACCGCTACACACGTACAGACTCGCACAGACGAACACGCCACCGATTCCACCTCGAATCCACAACCTTTAACACCAGCAACCCCACCTTTCTTGTATGAGGCAGTATTTCGTCGTCTTCTCGTCTCGTTCCACCCTCCACCGGATTTCCGATTAAATCCAT
This sequence comes from Campoplex capitator, assembly GCA_037576405.1. Classification (NCBI taxonomy): domain Eukaryota; kingdom Metazoa; phylum Arthropoda; class Insecta; order Hymenoptera; family Ichneumonidae; genus Campoplex; species Campoplex capitator. The sequence continues at coordinate 12,070,362 of JARBWI010000002.1, read as the reverse complement.
TAATTTTCAATGTTAGGATGCTAATACACCTACCTAAGAATCATACGACATGTTCTCTAAATTGAAAATATTTTTTCCGCGATTATGCTATTGCGAAACTCGAGATTCGATGGCAGAACATGAGATATGTGACGAAGATCCAATACGAACCCTATTCATAGATAAAAAATGTATGTAAAACTCATAGGATATGGCAGAAATTCACTTGAGACTATTTAGAACTGAGATTCTTGATAATCCTAAACTCATGTGTGGTACAAAATACAATTGGTAAGGACCGAGTGGTTCCAAAAGGATGCGAACGGATGAGAAACGAGAAATGAGGTGAACGCAGTGGCTATGTCTTTCTCCGTTGTGTTTTGCTGGTGGCAAAGAGCTTGAAGCATAGTATAGAAGGACGTTGGACCGCGGTGGGGGCGTGTCGCCTCGATGGCGCCGGCTACTAATGGCCGCGGGCCGCCAGACTTTAATTTCCTGCTGCTTCCGCGGACCCTTTGCCTTTACCTTTCTGTCCGAATACACTCTTCACTTTTCCCCCCTCATTTCGGGCTGTTCCCTCTTTCTACTTTGCTCTTTCCACTCTTTTCTCTCATTCTTCTCTATATCTCGGTAGATTTCTCCGAGAATATAAAAGCGGCAAGAACAGGAAAAACAAAAGATGCTGCCACCGAAAATCTCACTGCGATACAGTACTGCTGAACCCAGCGTTTCTTCATCCCAGCGCGATAAAGCACCAACGAATTTTTACAGTAGCTACCGACAACCTAGCTACCCCGATCCATCTTTCCCGGCAGGAACACAGAGATATCGAGAGCTCCCTGTGCCAAGATGATTTGCATTAAACTGCCCTTGATGAGACCGCTCGTTCCTCCACAGCCTCCGGCCTCATTACCTCGACGAGCGACCGACCCACTGCCAGTATTACTTCTCATCCCATTCTTACCTCTTGATCTCTCCCGTATTCGTGATACCATAGCAAAAGTCTTGTTCTCCCGTCTACCATCCGTTGTCGCGTATGGCAAAATTATTCATCCACCGATTTTCATTCTACTCAAAGGCTTGCATAAATTCGATTGAAGACTCCAGCCAAAGTCAATTTGTTAGTAAATGCCGGTTCCGTTTACTTTCCGCCTCGAAGACTGATGATCGCCAGAGAATCGCTTTGCCAAACTCCAAGGAAATTTTCGTATGAAAGTCACGCTGATGGTGTGCAAGATGTACGACGACGGGAACTTCGTATCCTCTGTTCGTCGACCTCGTTCAACTCTCTCTTTCTCTCAACGGAATAATTTGCATAAAACTACCTAGAATAGGATGTACCCCGGGCTATATGGGCGCTGGTTCGCGCCGTTGCTCTCTGGTCGAAGCCCTCGGGCCTCATTACTTTGTCTAGCCAATCTTCCGATCTCCTCTAGGCCAGCTAGGTGAGAGAGGCAACGTGACCCACACTCTATGTATGCGCCAATTTAGTATCATTATGCATCTAACCACGCTCGCGGGAGCTCACAAATCCCGATGTATGCTAACACACGTACATATACACACATAGATGCACGCAGGACTTTCGGGTATTTGGGATGAACGCGTCGACATTGGGGAACGGCGGAAGCGTTTGCCTATTTTTAGAACGATATAGTCCGTGTGTGATTATAGGTAGCCGCAGGGCTCGGTTATACAATACACAAGCAGGACCCGTTCCGAGACCCTTTTTTAAATTAACTTTTCTATCTTTTTCCGAAAACATCAATCGTTCTACTGCTACACCTAACACGGAAAAAATTTATAGAGTTTTTTTTTTCCAACTTTCTGTTACAGGATCATCCAGGTTTGAGGGGGACGCCATTGGCAATGCTGGCAGCGCAATGCAACAAACTGAGCAGCAAAAGTCCACCTCCCTTGGCAGATGCAGCGGTAGGAAAAGGATTCCATCCATGGAAGAAGAGTCCTCAAAGCAGTGGCAGTTCACCACAGCATTCCGGCGGCGGAGGAGGAGGCGGCAACGGTGGTGGCGGTGGATGTACAGCAACGGGTGTGACACAAAGACCAGTAGCGACAAGTAGTGCTGGTAGCACAGGCGGTTATGCGAGAGCTCCAGTCACATCTTGTGCCTCAACGGCACCTCAATATGGCAGTGATCTATACTTTCCTGGTACGGCCTCGGCTCAACCTGCCGGCGATCCGCATCATCATCAAAGCAGTCTGCTTGGTAAAGTTGAGGGAGCGACTCTCGGATCAGTATACGGGAGACATCCATACGAGTCATGGCCTTTCAATACGATGCCCGGTGCCACGCATGGAGGCATCAAGGCTGGTGATGGTTGGTGGGATGTTCACGGCGCGGCTACCGGTGGATGGTTAGATGTCAGCGGAACCGTAGGCGTTGGTGTTCATGCACAAATGGCAAACTACTCAGCTGATTACTCCACGAGTCTCGCACTCGCCGGTAATCACTTGTTAACATCAGCTACAACGGCGGGTCACAATCTACTTCAAGACACGTATAAATCCATGTTACCCGGTGGTCCACCAAGTTTCGGACTGCACGCACATCACGCCGCAACGAGTGGAGGCGGAGGCGGTGCTGGTAGTCCACAGGGTGGTACCGGTGGCGGAGTGAGTCAAGCACCGTCACCTCGCTCTCAGAGACGATACACAGGCAGAGCAACATGTGACTGTCCAAATTGCCAAGAGGCCGAGAGACTTGGACCTGCTGGTGTCCACCTAAGGAAGAAGAACATCCACAGCTGCCACATACCAGGCTGCGGCAAGGTCTACGGGAAGACGTCGCATCTGAAGGCCCACTTACGGTGGCACACTGGTGAGCGACCGTTTGTTTGCAACTGGCTTTTCTGTGGCAAGCGGTTCACACGTTCGGATGAGTTGCAGCGGCACCTTCGAACCCACACCGGCGAAAAGAGATTCGCCTGCCCGGTCTGCAACAAGCGGTTCATGCGCAGCGACCATCTCGCGAAGCACGTCAAGACCCACAGCAGCAGCAGCAGCAGCAGCGGCAGCAAGGGCAAGGGGGGAGCGGGGAGCTCCTCGGCCGAGTCCTGCTCCGACAGCGAGGACAACGGGAGTCAGCAGAGTCCCACTTCCAGCAACTCGGTACCGGTACAGGTACCGGTGCAACCGTCGGGGCAAGCTCAACAGCAGCAGCAGGCCCTGGCGGGGGTACCGGGGGTGGTACCGCAGGACGTCAACTCTCAGGTCACCGCTCACCAACCGACAACCCCCATGACCCCAATGCAGATGACCCCACCGCCTCTAACCCCACACCATCCCCACCACCCGCATCTCCCGCCTCTAATGCACCATCCTCATCATCACGCAACATCCGTGGCGGCCCACCACCCTCACGCGGGGATGAGCATGCACTGAGCCCGGTGGGGCCCGGAGCCGCCGGTGGCTGCAATAACGGTGCCCCAACGGCCCTGGGCTCCCCACTATCCTACCCCCTCAACCTGAACCTCATTCAACAACAGCACCAGAATCACTCTATGAATGCCCATCACCATCACCAACACCATCAACAACAATCCCATCCACATCATCACAATCATCATCAACAACAACAACAACAACAACAACACCACCATCATCAACAACAACAACAACAACAACAACAACACCAACACCACCAACAACAATCTCGACAGAACAATTCATACACACAAAACCCTGGTACACCTGGTAATCCACAGACACCCTCTCCCTCATCACCAGCACCTGTACATAGCCTCTAAATACTTCATCACAACTTTCTCTCCCTTTCCCAATCCTTTCTCCTTTTTATTATCTTCTTCTGCTTTTTCTACCGCTGTTACCGGAGTACATTCCGTGCACCGATCACGACTAAATCGAGTCGTCGTCACTACGTACCACAGCCACAAGCGCTTTATAACGCGCGACTAGTAGCACCGATCACCTCTCAGCTCCCCCCACGACCTCGCCCTTGCACACTCTATTGTCCAATTTATCGAACGTGTAAATAATATACATAGTGCGTGAGAGATGATATTATATTAGAGCGATATAATATTGTAAAAAGTGACACATACAAACACACATACACATGAAAATATCGTCCCGTCAGAAAAAAAAGAAAGAAATACAAACACACTTACGAATACGAGCGAACCGGACGCGTCATTTTTTTCGATAGATACGGTTCATGAATTCTATACCCGGATGTGTATACCACTATTCTCGGTCAGGTTCCATACGTCAGTTCATAAATATAGTATTGCAAAAATTACCCGAAAAATCATATAAGATACTCCAATTATTGGGTTTACGAGTTCACCGCGATCGTTTGAACAAAATTTATTAAAAATATAAAATACGCTTGATGCGATCGAGTCGAGCTAGCCTCGACGAAGAAAATTTGAACCGGAAAAAAAAAAAATAACAAAAAAAAAAAACTTATCGAGCGAGCGAGACGTGTGGAACTTGGACTCGGATGGAGCTCCATATCACGCTCTCCCGTCTAAAGTTAGTAACCTTACCTACTATTAATTATTATTATTATTAATTAATTAAATAAATAAATAATTATTAAAAGTATTATTATAAAAGATTATGAAAATTCATTTTAAAAAGTAAAAAAGAAAAATAAACGATGCTTTTGTGAGTATAATACGTGACTACTTTTCAATTCAATTAATATCACTTAGACTCACTGTTATTCCTAACACTTCCACCCGATCGAATCTTTGTCTCACCCTCACTGATGTCATTGTCTCATCCACCCCCCCCCCCCCCCCTCTTCCGTTTCTTTTTCTTTCACACTTTCTCGAGACGACGACAGCGACGATCGTAATCACAATGCGCGTTCTTTCAAATTGAAACATGGCCCAAAATATCAGCCTTCTCGTCTCGCGTCGAATTCCAGACCTCAGCTCGCTCGAACTAAAAAAAACAAAATCGCATCGGTATAGAAACTCGTTTTATCGTCGCCTCGAGAAAATCATTTTGACCGCAGATTTATTCTCCTGTTGTCTAAGGTGAACCCCGAAAATTTCGCTCATTTCGCAGTATTCAGTGATAAAGTAACGCAGCTCCGTGGAGATTTTCGAAGATGAGTAATTTCGAAGTAGCTTTTTTTGTCCTCTTCACCAAAAAGTATCTCGGCGAAAGTAAAGTCCCACATTCTATAAGTACGATAAAAATTCGTGAGTCAATGAAAAAAAAAAAAAAAAAAACAGAGAGAAAAAAAAATTGAGAAACGAAAAACTCTCAGAGGGATTCTGCAACGGGTATATAATATCGCACGGGCCGTTAGGTCCTGGGTTCTTTGAGCCATGAAATGTTCCGTCATAACATCAACGTCCCTCCTCTTCCACTTTTCCACCACGCACGTTATCCCCCATTCTCGCTCGCTTTCTCTCTTTCTCTCTCTTTTTATCTTGCTACGTGGCCCCATCCCATGTCCTCCCACGATTCTCCCAGCACTATTGCCATCAACGACGTGACGCTCGAGGGATGATGCTGCTGCATACCGGATTTAGGACAACTCCGGCAACGAGTAGGCGACCCCAGCAAAGCAAATTACCCTAAAGCACATCCGTGGCTCGAGACAGCTTGGTGTATAGAGATGGCATGAGATAAAAAAAAAGGTTTGTACTGTGCAGCATCGCTGTGCCATCAAATGTTGAGTATATAAACATAAAAAATCTATATATAGTTGTTATATTGTGTATATTATAAATGACATCAGCAGTTTGATGCATACTCTTAAAAATAATTGAATAAATAGCTGTAATAATTTAATGTTTTTTAACATTTAACACACGTTTTCAGATGATTAAAAATTTAACGATCGAAAAGTCTCTTTAGGCTCTTCATTCGACGATGATCTAGCCGTTCGTGATTGAGCCTCCATTGACTGGCACGAGCAAAACTCGCGTTCCTATTTGTATTTTGTTTTTTTTTCTCTTTCTTTTACTTTTTCAAGCGAATCGATTAGTTTAATTCGGCCTGAATCGATCTCGGACAAATACAGTTTGATCGTCAATAGAGCATCGTCATCGTGACCACATCAGGGGATACCGGGAGTAAGAGGTATACCGCCCTATAATGGACCTTTATCCCATTCTCGACATTATTAGCGGGAATGACTTGGAATCATGTCCCCCCTCCTCCCCTCCCTTCTCTCTCCGTCGCTCCTCGCTTCCTCTTTCTCTCTCTTTCCATCTCTTCCTGCGTCTCATCGAACACAACCGAGATATGCTTGCTCACCCTCCATCGAACGACACTCTATTCTACAAAACTTCCGAATCTAATAAAATCAATTTCATACCCATTTATCGCATTAGCGGATTAATCCAATGGAAACTCTTGAATTATCGTCTATTCACAACGACCTTCGAGCGTATACATTTTTCTTTTCATTTTATTTAGTTTTTTTTTTCCTCCCTCGTTTTGCAATACGCTGAGGGGCCTCGTCAAACCGAGAATCGCGAACCGGATCAATGTGGAGGATATCACGAAATAAGATCGTTATGCAAATCAACCGAGGAGCATCAGCGGCACTGGCAGAAGTCTAACAGCGGTTTCTGATGTTTTATGACGTCGCTTGAAGAGAGAGAGAGAGAGAGGGAGAGAGAAGGGATACCATCAGCAAGCACCACAACAATTCGCGGGGGGTGCGGTTAATGTTGAGCAGCCAACGAGCCAGGGGGTGCCTTTTCGGTGATTTAACCTAGGAGGGTGAACGTTTGTTATTCAATTTGCAACCGTTACCCCCACCACTTCTTAGTCTCGGAAGCAGCAGCATGTGAGTTAACGCTGCGGTACCAGCCACTGCTGTGTACCCCTGCTGATTCTCTCCTCCATACATCAACCAACCACGTTTCAACCTTCGGATGCTCTTCCTCCCTAAAAACATTGAAAAAAAAATACAAAAAATAGTACTGCTTCGAGGTGATTGTCCTAAATTGTCGTCATGTATAACTGCGATAAAAAAAAAATCTTGTTTTTCATGATTGTGCTTTAAAACTCTTTGTGAAAAGTTTTTTTGAAAAGAACGTTGTTATCCATGTATTTGAAATATTCTTGTTTCGATTAATTTAAAAAAATAACAAATTTTAAGCATCTCATAAAGTTTCTATACCAATGTTAAAATTCTTTAAACAATCTTTAAAGTAATGAGAATAAATGATTTCGATCATGCTTAAAAATGAAAGACGGACAAGAAATTTTTTATATTTATTCTGTTACACGATAAATTCAACATCGCTTTAATAATTGTGTGAATTTCGAGGAATGTTATGAAATAAATACAATTCTTATAGAAAATCTGGTGTCAATTACTGCTCGAGAAAAATGCCTCAAACTTTCCTTTCCTGCTGCATGAAAAATTTCAAGATCGACCATCGACATTTCTCTTGAAAATTTCACGAGTAAAACGATGATGATCCATGACGAGGTCGTGTCGAGTGAAACGTGAAAACGAGATATACGAAACATGACGTGGGTGGCCGTCGTAAAAAGGAGCTGCTTAGCATCAGAAGTCCTTAAAGTTTCGATATAGAAAAACCGGTGAAAACAGGGAAGAAAGAAAATCTTTTTCGGCTCTTAACTTTCATCGTCGAAAACTTGTACGCGGTCCTATGAAACCATTGACAAGCCTCAAAACCCGAAACTTCTTTCCGTTTCTTCTCCAACATCCCATGACACACCTCTAATTCTCATTTTACCAAAGAAAAGCCGAAAGTTACGAGAGCCTTTTTCCACTCGTCCTTACACTCACTTATTAATAAAAAAAAAAAAAGGAAAAACTTTTTGTTTGAATTTCTCGCACGCAAAACAGCCGTCGGCCACAAGAATTTCAGAGCAAAAAAAAATAGTCAACCCCCGTCATTACGGATTCATTCTACTGCTGCAAAGGGAGAATAAAAAAAGAGGTTAACTGCGGTGGGAACAAAAGTAAAGAGAAACATTAAAAAGAGGGAACCTCCTGAACTTAGGCTTGCAAAGGGATGTAAAGGACGAAGAGAAGCTCCGCATTCTCGGAACTTAGTTTCACGAGTATGAGGCCAGTAACGAGCTAACCGATTAGGTGAGTCGCGAGTGGCTCGATGAGAGATCATCATGTGCATTCTCAGGAGAAGATTTTCTTAATCTTCTCTCCCAGCACATATTTACCGTGGAGAGTTCCGAGCAAAAATCTTTCTCCTCGTCGAGCTTGTTTTCTCCTGATGTGTTCTCTGTTTATGACGATAGGAAATAACGAATGAAACTAACAAGACGGTGACCAGATGGCTCCGAACCTCTACGAACCTCTTCGCTCATAACTACCAGTAACTATATATTCTCGCAAGCATGATACGCGCACATGTGTATTGGTTTTTCAGGGATTCGAGTCTATGTGTGGCAGAAAAGCAACCTTTTTTTTCGATACACGGACACGCGTTACGCGTCCTAAACTCGAGACGGCACGCGCGTCTCCTTACCAAAAGCGCCGCGACCACTTTCACCATCTTTTTTTCCCCTCTTCCTTTTCCTTCTTTCTTTCTTTCTTCAGGACCACAAACACGGAGAACGTAGCGGCTTTTCCACAAACAGAAACCCTCGACACCACCGAACGAGAAGAACCTCTTGAAGAGATTAGGACCCTACTGATCGTGCATTCTCGAGTGGATCACTCTTGATCCTGAAAGTGCTCTCAACCAGCAGGTTCAATCGATCCCAGAAGCAGCTTTTTCCCATCGCTCCGTTCGCTCTTTTCAGAATTTCCAGAAAGCTACAATTTTATCGATTAGTCAACATCCCTGAGATGAAATGAGAAGAACTTTGTATTTTTCAAAAATTCAATAAAGAACCATTATTAATGTTACAATTAGACACTTGAGTGATATTTGAATCATTTTCACCCATGATTTTCTTGATATTGAATAAACGACTCATTTTTCGAACTTCAATGTTTTTTAAGCTTGCCATTTTGGATATTCGTTTTCATTCAACTTCGACAGTTGATTGTATTCATGAATCTGATGGTTTTGTGAGCTTTCTTTTACTCAGGGACGCGACTATCACAGAGGAATCCGGTTGTTATATAAACGATGGAATCATAATTCTGTCAGCGAGTAGAAAATTGGTAAAGCCTAATGGTCAAACAACACCATTTCTGTCTCCCCTTTCGTTCGATACGAAATCCACGTCTCTCATATTTTCTGCGATTGACTCAACGCGATAACGCTGCGTCGTCCGGTGAGCTCGTGTACTATGAAGAAACGGAAATTGTTCACTCGATGTAACGCAAGTCCGATATCGTTATACCGAGAGCCAATTCGAGTTAATTGATCATCGTTAAAGGTCATCAAAGTATCTGGTTTGGGCTATTGCTCAGGGGGGTTGCAACATCCCTTTGCGAGAATGCTCGGTTGCGTCCCTCCCACGTTATATTCTGCAACACGCGATACACGAGTCGAACGGAAAGCTCCATAAATCTTGGAAACGAAATCTCCTTTTGTAACCCCATTTTCGACATGAGATTTTTCTTAATTAATTAATCGATCAAAGTATCAATCAAATAATTCAATTACTTTGAGCAAAAAATTTCTCTGTTTTTGAGTTAAAAATGAGAAGAAGTTTTGAAAAATGGCACAAAGTTACTCACGAGCTCTCATAAATATCGAAGCAATGCGTTTTCAGCGTCCGGACACCTCAAAAATACTAATATTAGACACATTTTGACACTCGTCAGAGTCGAGACACGCGGCGTAAAGTGACACGTGAGGGTTAACCTTACGACGTGTTAACGTTCTCCGCATCAGATGCTTGTAACTCTTCTTTGATTTCTTGCGCGGTTAAACTGACGTCGATTTATCGTTTTACGTCAAAACATCACGTACAACATCAAACGTTCTGTACCCTCGTGTTAATTCGCTTTTATCCCCTTTAAACAAGTTCTCGCAGGAGAGCTTGCGATGAAAATTGAATGACGGAGGTGATTTTCTTCTTTTTTTTTTCTTTCCTTTTTTTTTACTCCCATGAGGAAAAAAATTCTCTCATATCCGTCGTGTTGTACACGCGTCGCCGCTGTAGTCAATCAGTGTGATTTTTCACACGCTACGTTCATCTCATTATACGATTGTGTTTATTTCATCAGATAAGGTCGCGTCTTAATAAAAGAATAATACACAACTTCTTAATTGTAATTCAACAACTTTCAGTGTGTATATTTATACATAATATTAATGGAGATATATACATAAGTTGATAAGAAAATTTAGATACGATGATCGTGCGTTATTCGTGACGACAAAAATGCTTACTTCATCATTTTGTATCTTGTAACATGACTCTCGATCGCAAATGAATATCTGAAAAGAATAATGTAAAAAAAAGAGGGGGGGGGGGGGGGTATGCGTTATTTTATCGTTTTATGGAGAGTAATGAAGCGCTGGTAACAACACGAGGCGATCCGTCATGCATCCGCGTGCTATCGATGCAAAATTTCACCGCCTTCTTCTTCTTCTTCTTCTTATTCTCTCTTCGTCCATTTCTCTTTTTCTTAACCTTTTTCTTTCGATCGTCTTAGACCCTATTTTTTTTTCTCACCTGTAGTACAGCTCAGACAGCGAGAGAGCGTGATCTCGTCGACAGGCAACGGTGCGGGATGACTGGCAAAAATCAATTCAATTCGTCGTATATCTAATTTGATAATCTTGGAGGTCGACTAGTGGAAAGACACGAACTTCGTGCTGGGATTACTTGATGTGATAAATGAGCTTGTGAGAGGAAGGAATAGAAAGATAAAGAGGGCGAGAGTAAAAACAGGAGAGAGGGAGAGAACGAATGGGAAAACGAGAGAGAGAGAGAGAGAGAGAGAAGCCGGAATAAAAAATGTAGTCGACCCACGACTTCCGGTGTACGAAGTTTCATCGTCGTCCTTTAACGAAAGGAGAATTTCTGTTCGTTGCGGAGAAGGGGATGCCCGCGGCTCTCCCCCGTTCTATGAAACATTTTACTTCACCAAAAACGTAGTTCTTTTTACACACAACAACAATTGATTAATGATCTCTTCACGAAAACCGAAATTATCAGCTCGACTTTCCTATTTGCTCGTAATCTCCATATTTCGGTTAACATATTGGACCTGCGAGGATACACGACAGAGAGAGAGAGAGGCAACACGGTATATGAAGAAAAGTTACAGCATACGATTTGGCTCCTCGCTGCAAATAATGACTGCAATTAATCACTGGACAACGAAAATTAAGAGTGACGATATACAGGCCAATTTAATTTTACGCCACATATAGAACCATAAATCCAAGGAATGTATGAGAATTAGTTGAAATTACTCGTCTCGTTGGTTCATACGTTCTCGTGTTAACGGACAGCTCTGCCTGCAACCAGAAGATCATCAATACCATGTCCACTTACTACGTTTACAAAATGATCCTCATTTTTTCTCCTCTACCAGCCTCGATCTTTTTTTTTCCTCTTTCAAATTTTCACGGCTCAGTTATGACCACGAGTTCAAAATTCTCCGAGCTTCCGCGTGATTTAATTCTCACTTATTTTTATCTCGAAAAGTCTGCCATGTGAGTTCTTCCATAAAAAGCGCCAGCGGATGTGCCAAACGGAACACGCCGCGTTATGAGTTGACACTTTTGTTGCGGAAGTAGAGAAAATCACTTTTTTTCTAATATTCTGTCAAAAAATTGGCTAATTAATCGACCAATCAATTAGCCCCATTGTTAGTCGTTGCTAATCTACGAGTAGAATAATATTATAGCGGTAAACTAACGCGCTGAAAGGTTAACCAGATTTCTCGTAGCGATCCAACCTCCCGTCGGTACTGGTTAGTTAATTTGAAGAAGTCGAGAGAGAAATGCGTGGAATTGAATAAAGAAACGCTGCCTCGTCCGCAGGCTTCTTATGACGGGCGCACACATACATATATTTCGCTTTGCTTTTTTCTGTATATATATATCTATACAGTTTACATTGTATAGCTGCGAATATAGAGACGTCAGCCGTGAATCATACTAATTGCCGTCGTGATTAAACGTTCCGTTCTTAGAACCTTAACCCTCGTACTTTCTTTCTCCTTCCCTTCTCTCTTTCTTTCTCCCTTTTTCTCGATCTCTCTTAAACGAGCTTATATAAAGTTCACGCGCCACCCCCGTCTCATTACTCCCCTCGGTGCAGTTCACTCACTGCCCAAGAAATGTGCGGAGACGTTGTGCGAGCGAGAGGGTGAAAAAAGAAAAAACTAAGACACCGCGAAGTCTGTTAAAAATTTACCAAGATACCTCGCCTAACGAACGTATCCTATATATATTTATACATAGTGGTTGCGCCCTCGATTTGCAGGAGTTTCATTACAGGAATACTAATCACTGGGCATTACAAAATCAACCGCAATTTCCGTGAAACGTAGATTGAACGACCAATTTTTTTTCCTTCTCCTCTCGTCGCGTTTTCCTATTTTTCACCTGTTTGCAACGTTTTTGGTACATTGCGAACGTACCCGGATCGTAGTCGTTCCAACTCCGAATATTTGAGAATGCAATTGCCAATAAAAAGTGACTCAAACCGATTCAAATTCTGGATTATGAGAATTTTTTCTTCGTCAATTCCGTCTCGAATACTCCGTACAAATTTATGAGATCGTTGGGTCTCGTAGCACGTGTCCGGCGTCAAATGTCATAGAGAGTTTCTTGCACGCTCGAGCAAATTTAACGATCGTCGTTATTGAATATCTACAAGGTGTGTGTTGACTGTAGCCACGTTGTAGGTTCCCTTTTCGCACCCACACCAACGAGCAACGAGGTATTATAATAGCTCGAGAAATGTTGGATGATGTATACATGACACACCGCGACGTGTCAAGCTGTCAAACCCCGAGGATCTCGTCTGATATCCACACGAGATGACTTCGCAGAGATCGTACACCGCACGCCCACGCACTCGAAGACTGATCGATCCTAATAGATGCATGCATAATGAATCCTTCGCGTCATAAACATGTGCGTATCAAATGCACTCCGATACCTGCGGTGCACGAGATCTCAAAACGGCTCGTACCACGTCACTTAATACGAGAAAATTATCATAATTCGATGAAAGTCATGTCATGTCGAATATCTCAGCATATATTTGCAATCAAAAAGTTTCATCGTAAGATTAACAATAGAAACGATGGTAACTGAGGTTTCGGAACATTTGTGAACATTTTTTTTTCCGAAAAGATTGAAAAATGAAAACAAATCATTTGAACAAATAATAGCTGTTATGTTGTGCCTTTTTTTTTTTGTATAACCCAATGGCTATTATTCCATTTCAAATTGTAAAAAAGTGTAAAATAAATTTCATATATATGCAGTCTTAAAAACTGAAGGGAAAGACACAAAAATTTTATATTCGTTTTATTTCATACGAGTGTAATCGAATAAATTGAGGTCCTTTCAAATCAACGTATCATACTTTTAAAAAGTAAGATCTTTCCAAAAGTATTCGAAGTTGATGTCGCGAGAGTGGAAGTTGCATTACGTCCTTTCCGCAGTCGCTCGTTTTCACGCTGTTTTTCTCGTGTAAATTTCGCTCGTTGTGTTTTGTGCACGAAATTCGCGTATGGCCGATCGCTCGAGTAAGAATGAACGAATGAATGAATAAAACCGAGACAAGGAGAGAAGTTTTTTTTTTTTTTTGTTTTTTTTTTGGTAATATATCGACGTGCCAGCAGCGGCGAAAGCCAGAAATGACGGTAGCAAAGAGAGAAAGAGGAAAAAAAACCTTATTCCTGAACGTCGCACGAACACACGAACAAAACAGGGCACATTGAGAGTTGGCCACATGCGAGACATCTGGCATTTTTACGTGAAAGAGAGCGAGAGAGCCAAAGACGAATTTCTGCAACGGTACACGCCCCCCTGTCACGTATTCTGGGGTCGATTCGAAGCGAGCCCTTCGCATATTGCTTCGCGGTAAACGCAGAAACAGCTAAGGCGACTTACGTGTACCCCGGGGAATTTATTGTCACGCGCATTGTCCGGACACGAGCAATTATATTCTCATTGTTCCTCAATCTAGACGTTAATTAAGAATCAATGCGGTCACTCGCGCGAAAATACCGAAACGCCGAAGAGAAGAGAAATATAACGCGCCCGCGAATCCTCGCGCCAACCGGAAGAAACAATAAAAAATATTCTCTACCCGCGTCTCGACGCCTTTTGTAATGAAATAATTATAATAACGCGTTCAACGGAGTTTTATTCCAACGCGATTCATGCAAAAATCAATTCGGTTTTGAATTACATTTTGAAAATCGTGATAAAATATCAAATAGCTCCAAGTTCTTCCTCAGGTTTTAATTTTCAATAATCGTCTTCATTGGGCCCTAGATTTTGTGTCTTATACTATTATTATAAATCAAATAAACAAAATAAAAATCAAATTTTCGAAATACTTTCGTTCTTTCATCGACCGAAATTAAATTTTTTAAATCCAGGAACTGCCACGATGAACAGGACAAATTTCTGTTATTCGAAGAGTAAAAAAAAGTGTTATCGTACATTTGTTAATTGGTTGTTTGCCCACACATATTAAGAGAGCAGGAGACATAGAAAATAATCGGTTATAGCTCGAGCTCGTTAAAGTTTCGACGATCGTTTGTATGCGCGCGAGCGGAATCATTCATAGGATGCAAGAAGCGTAAGTAATAGGAATAAAAACACGGTACGATGCCGCAAGGTGTGGCCAATATTGAGCGATCAACTTCACAGTCTATTCCATTGTCGAGCAATTAAAAAGCATTTGAAGCATTGTGATTCGCCACCTGCCGGCTTTGTTTTGCGCGCTCGAGCCACGCGCATTTACCGATTCGTTGGACACGTCAGTCCGATCATATCGAGAAACGAATGGGATCACGTTTCATATAGGGCCAAGCTGACAGATATAGTGCGAATAAATCGCGCCCAAATACCCGCTCAACTTTCGTCGAATTTTTCGTTGAATTTCTTATGGGAATGGCGAAAAGAAAAAAACGTGTGCTCTGATCCGAAGAAATCCTCGAAGAAATCGCGGCGATGTGAGACGCCAGAAGTGCGAAAACTCGACGGTTGGTCCATTGATCAAAGGTGTTGAATCGATCCGAAATCACGCGGAGTTTCACGCCTGAGGCGTGAAATTTCACGTCTTCGTTAAGACTCACGTCGCGACTCTCATCCAATCTTCCTCCTCGTTTCGATGCTCTTACAATTCTACTATACTCGTATAAATAACCACACGCGGCTCGTTAACGTCGGCATAAAATCATTTTGACAGAGGAAGTGTGCAAGGCGCGCGAATTACGCTCAGGACAATCGGACAATCTCAGAGAAGTGAAAAAAAAACAAAACAAAACAAAACAAACAAAAAATACAAGGAAAAGAGAGAACAAACCGCGTGTACGAACCGATCACAATTCTTCGCAGCATCCCTTACCTGCGCAGCGCAGATTTCGTCTCACTTTTCTCACAGCGGATAGTAAAAGAGCAGAGATGAAAAGTAATATCGCACACAGCCTGGAACAAACGAGATTCTTCTGATTGAAGAAATCTCCGCTGCAATGAAGGAGAGTTTTGATGAGATGATGAAGTATGATGCATACAAAGACTTCTGTATACGTGTATACATAACATATATGTCTGCACAAATTTCTCATCCTTACAGTTCTTCTATCTTAATCTCGTGAGGCTACTGATGAGCAGCAATAATCCAAGCTCCCGGTAATCGAATCACCGTCATTCGCATAAGCAAGCCCAGCACATGCCTGCTGTCTTGCATACACATCGGTCTCTCTGTCCTTTCGAGCAAGAAGATACTCGAGATGCCCTCTTGAGTCTCCAGGTGGTCTCTCTCACGGAGAGGTCACGACCCTCGAGTCATCTCGTCGATTTCTCGCAAGATCCTCAAAGATGTAACATTCTCAAGTAGCTAATCTCGGATTTAATCTCGAGATGAAATGATGTTTTCTCAATGAGCTTTATTAGAGAATTTGATAAGAGTCCTGAGATTGAATTGAGCTTGAAATTAAAATCTTCTTTTCTATTCTTGACAAAAAGCTCTCGCGATTTCAATTCTATAAACTGAAGATCAATGCTGACTGACACCTCAAATATCCGATTAAATTCAGTAAAAAACAGAAGAATGGAAAAAAAAAAGTTGAGGGGATCGTTTGAATTATTGAAAAACTGGTAGGTAAGAAATCGGTGCAAAAGAAACGATGCCGAGGCATGAAAGCATCAAAAATAACAGTCACATTTGGGAGGTTGTCGCGAAAGTTAATCCTCGGGAGCCACGAGATCCGAACGATTCAGGAAAGAGTGATGGAAGTAGAAAAAAACAAAATCGATGTACAACAGCGAGTACTTTTATTTCGTGGCAAACACGGTACAGGCACGAATTCAACGAATGACTATTTCATACGTAACGAAGAGAAAAAGAGCTTGGAGCAGGTTTCTCTATATCGTGATATATATCTATGGATATGAGAAGCTAATATAGAAGTCGCACGAACCATCCCTCTTTCGCTGAGTCGAAGCACGAAAAATAAAAGAAAGAAAGAAATAAAAAAAATAAAAAAATAAAAAATAAAACAGCCAAATGTCCCAAGTTTCCGAGTAAAGCGTTTCGTTCCACGTTCGGAAGGAAATCAGCAAATTGAATGTAGCGCACTTACGGTGGGTTCTGTAATGTCAGTCATTCGAAGCTTATACATTCGTTTATGCATATACGTACATGCGCCTACGTGTATCTGAAATCTATACACCAACTCCCACTTCGAACATACCACTTTTTCACTGAATGTGCGTTCATGGAAGATAAAAAAACAAGAGAGATAGAGGGAGAAAGAGAAAGAAAAAAGAAAGGGTTTCAATTTGCCGCTCCCTCGGTACCTATCCCGTAGTTTCACTACTGTATCGTTAGTATATACCAGGCGGTACGAGCTATCTGTATATCATGCATGGAGGGATGTACCAGAACCTCGCGATTACGGATCTATATATCGAAGTGCATCCGCGCCCCCTCAATAACCCTCTGTACCCACCCTGGCAAACGTTTCGAACTCATTATTGACTCGAACCAAAGTATAGACTGGGATGCATTCACAAAAAATAAAACATACACACAATTTTCTTTCTTTTTTGTTGTTGTTGTTGTTCGATCCATCAGTTTTCTTGTTTTTTTTTTTCATATTTTCTCCAAACGCTCAAAAAACAAACTTTTCAAATGCAACTTTCCAAAGTGACGCATTAGAATTCAGGAGTATCAGCAAATTTGACAAAAATGCTTTCATTTTCCTTTATTACGCATCCATACTCTCATCCAACTTCGATTTACTTTTAGTTTTTTTTCGTTGCAAAGAGAAGAAAGGAACGACGAGTTGAATATTATTCTCGGGGGTGTGCTACCAGTCACGCGCACGCCCACATTTTGCCATTAAATAAAGTCGAATAGGTCCCCAATGACTCCAGGCCATTCGCCATAGTGTGTGTATTTTTCATGCTCGGCATTCTCGAGCTAAATACCTTTTCCATGCAATCGTGTATAGTGTGTAAGTCCAACTCAAAGCTCTCGCGACACCATAACCAATGCCATGATTTTTCCCAGCAAGTTACCGCGTCTTTGTCTCTTTCTATGTGTGCATTTTCGTGCCTCGTTGTGTGTATTTATCGAGAGAAAGAGAGAGGGAGAGAAGGAAGCACCGGAGCAAATTGTCGAGAAATATCTGCTCGGAACAGGGAGACTGCTGCTGGGCGTTTCGTCGTACAAACTCCCACGGCGACACGTTTATTCGTCGAACGCGCACAAACTTATTGGTACACGCGACACTATTTCACCCTCACATTTCGCTACGATGAATAAGTATTTGTGCGCATAGTTTATTATAATATTTTTCTGCCCAACTTCTCAGTTCCAGTGAATCTTTTTTTTTTCCGCAAATCCCAAGGGGATTTAGTCCTACGATCACCATTGAAACCTCCCATTCACACTTTATGAATATTATTTATTTCTGTACACGATTAAAAACACATTATCACGAAAGTATTACGAGCAAAAGTCTCACAATTTTGTGTACTTTGAACTCGTTCTGCCATCCAGTCCCAATAAATCTCTGAGCCTGTAAAGACAGTCCTGAGTACATGTGCAAACAAACACTCTCTTCTGTGTCTCTCTTCTTTTTCAGGATAACATGCCATAGGAAAACAGATGATCATAGAGCCCCCCACAAAAGTCTCGAGTACATCTGCAAACATATTTCGTTCAAGGATTCTCTCTTGACTCTTGCGATTAAATATTTGAGTGAACTCTTCAGAATGTATCAACGAGCCTTTCCTTCGTAGCTCTTCAATGGTTTACTCTACAAACATACCTTCGATTTTTGAAATCTTCGTAACAAGCTGCCCCAAATACCTGAGCAGAGAAAAATATTTGTCTAATGGTTTGGAAGCAAGAAGCTGACAAGTTTTGAAGATTTTTCTGTGTGGTCTCAAGCCTCTGGCATTTACGTTTGAACATGTAGAAGTATTGATCTGGTATTATTCTTCTGTGAAGTGGACAATGTTTAAGAATCATAAATTCCAACAGTTCAGGTTCTTTTGCACCGAACAAAAAAGTTTAGTGGTGACTTCGAGTATTGTTGGAATTGTCTCTTGAAAAATCCGTTAAATCGATGCTATTTTGTTAGTTTGTTTGTGAAAAATATAGGTCGTGTGCCACGAGGGTTGACTCATTCACACGAATTCATTCACGCTGAGCTCACGAGTACGACGACAAAGAGATTTCGTCTACAACAGTAGCACACTTTGAGTTGCACCACAGGACGCGCTCTACTCTCGCCCCTTGAACTCGGACCTTTTTTTCGATGAAACTCCTTTGCCAATGTCCATCTTTGCAGTCTTTTATTTTTCTGCGTCCTCGAGAGACCCTCCGCGTTGGCTTTTTGGCTGACCAAAGTTAACATTCAGCATTGAGGTTTGCCACTAACTTTTTCTCAGGTATGTGTATACATCGAAGACAAATGGAGAGAAGCGTCATTTATTCATGAAGAACGAAGGAAGAAAAAAAGCAGAGCAGTTGGTCGATAATTCTTTCCTGCTTGATGATCGATGAACTTTCTTTGATGACAAAAATAAATGTGTGCAAACATAGCGGTTTACCTGAGAATGGAACACAGACCATGAGGTTGGGCTTCTCAACTGGATTTAAATCCAGAAAAAACACGAAGAATCGTTAGACATTTCGCAAACGATGTAAAACGACGAGTGATACGATGGGAAAGCAGAAAAATTATGGTCACACACCAAGCTCTAACAAAACGTTACAGCTCCACATGTCACGGTTAAGAATATGAGCCTGAAAGGCCTCGTTTTGCGTAACAGAAACGGTAGTCTTCTTGGCACGAAAAATTTGTAAAGGAAAGAGAGAGAGAGAGAGAGAGAGAGAGAGAGTGAGGAGAATGTGCGGGAGGCGCATAGTTGTTAGTTACTTCGGGCAATGGCATCGTCCATAACGTATTTATTTACATGCCTACGTATATATATAGGAAGGAAGTGACGTATAGAAATCGATGATTATAATTAGCAACCGATACCGGAACAGGAATCCTGAATTACGGTAATCAGTGGCACGCAGCCACGGTATGATTCACTTGAGGGGAGTGAAAATAAAAAAACGATACAGGAACCTCGACGAAACGGACAGTTGTGGAGCAAAGGGATGACATTATAAAAAAAAAAAGTTAAAAAAAAATATTTGAAAAAGATGGAAAGCCTGTGACGAAAAAAAGAAACAACAATGACGTTATACACTAATTCAACAGTCGTTGGACATCCGGAAATATACAAAAGCCCCCAATTAATCTTAAAAATTAATCCTACACGAGCTAACGACACATAAATCACAATTTAATTAGCATTCGATAAGTGGAAGCACCTATTTTTAATAACAATTGTTTCCTTATACTATCACAACGAATGATTCTATTTATTTTTTTTATTTTCGGAATCCCTATTTATATCCAGTTATGTTTAATCTTCCTGCTCATTCGGTCAATACAGACAATCATTTTATTTTTATTTTTTTATTCCTCTCGAAGTAGGTTAATTGATAAAGTACTAGTTATCATTTCTCCCCGAAGAAAAAAGCAAACACAGCATGAAATACCCTTCATGTATCGAGGAAATGGAATGAGTAAAAAAAAAAAAAAAAATCATTGAAAAATTAATGGCTGCTTGCAACTCTTTGAAAGTTCGCGAGCCACGGTAAATCAATTAGCGAATAATTGACGGTTGATAATTGTGACCAAGTCGTATGAGCCGCGTGCTATTATAAGTATAGGCTTTACCACTTTCCGGTGACCAATGAGAAAGCGTGTAAAAAAAGGGTTTTTTTTTTTCATTTTTTCTCATTTTAATTAAGCATTCACAGTCCTCCGCGCTTACGACCTACCTACCTTAAGTGGACAATGACCATACTGCAGTTTTACTTTATAAACTGAATCCCTGGATGGGATATAGACAGTCCTATACAAAAAAAAAAGTATACGAAGTTGTACGAAGTGTACAATACCTCGTGTCATTAACCACAATCTATATGATGTCTCGTGTTTCAAATGTTGAGGGAAACGAAGGAAGAAGAAACGAAAAGTGGAGGTGGAGGAGCAGCAGGGGGAGGAGGAGGAGGTGGAGAACGGTATTGCTCTCGGAACGCAATGTACGCGTGCACAACTCTTTCCGTGCCCGACTGTTATTACAGAGGGACAAAAGGTTTCCCATATGGTGACCCAGGCAGTCTCTAATATATGTCATTAGACATTACTCTATGATAATTAAACGTCTATATACGACGGGTCTTATTGTTACGTGCGTACTTACGTTACATTACTAGAAATGACACGTTGCGCTACAATGCATTCGGATGTTGTTGGAGTCGAACGAACGATGCGAGAAAACTTCTATATATACGTACAGGCATATCCAGTTATGCGTTCATATGAAAATATCTTTATATGCATATATCCATAGCACAACAGTGTGCTTTTCCGTTGGAACTTCGAAAGGGTAACTTTTAGGTTTTAAGTTATTTTACCTGCATATGCAAAATCCCTCTGCTGCTTATTATTCTGTAATAGTATAATGATAGTGCTGATATTTATATACGAGTTGGAATAAAAGCTAGCGTTTCATGAGAATGTCGCAATGGCGTCGAGCGTTTCGGTTGGAAAAATTTAGCCACATGTTCCAAAGAAGAATATTAAAAAATGAGAAGAATTCAGAAGCTTTTCAATATACGGAAGTGTTATCATTTATGCCCCGAGCTTTTCGATATCAGAAAATAATTCCATCGGAAAACTTACGAAACGAAAAAAAAAAAAAAACGAGTCGGTGGAATAAAATTAAAAAGGAATGAAAGTTTGCGCCGAGTTTCGCCGCGCCGGGCAGGCTCGACGTTTTCCTCCATTTATGCCGGATTTAATACGCTGCAAATTAGTAAATTTATCGCTCAGAAACCACGAGAATTCTTCTTCTCGCGTATTTGCCGAAAGGTAAAGTTGTGAATGCGCTCTCGAAAGCTCACAATTTTCTTTGCGACGGGACAAATTATAATAAGCTCGCTCCTCCGGTCTCGAGCTTATAAACATACTTTTCTTGGAGTTCCCGTAAAACTTTTTTGTCGTGTGTATACGAGAATTCAACAAACCCTAGAAACCCACGCTCCATATCCATAAATACATGAATATATATAGATAAACGAATGTAAGGTTTTATCGGCCAGGAGAAAACGCCCATTTTATTTCATTCGGAATTTACGAAGGCGCGTCATAGGTTCATTAACGTTTTCTTCCTCCATTTCACTTCTTCCCTTCTCGCTTTATCCTCTTTTCGTTATTTCTTCTTTCCCGTTTCTAACAAGTTTTTCCAGCACTTTTGCAAAACGAGGTCACAAAAAAAGACGCATACACGAGAATCGCAAAATTTTGCGGTAGCTCACATCGCGTTCGTGTATATTCATGATGCACGCGCTTTATCAACGCTCGTCGTATATACCCGATGCGTCACACACATTCAACAGAGTCACGTGGCCTTTCTCTTTCTCTCGCATATTTCTTCTCACTATTTTTCTCTCTCTTTCTCTCTCTCTCTCTCTCTCTCTCTCTCTCTCTCTTTCTGTTCTCCTTTCTTATATTTCTTTTATTCCCATTTATATATCGATTGTTTCGTATATACTATATACCCGCAACGCACAACAACTACCGACAAGTCTGCAGCAATGCTGAGAAACGCTCATTCTTTCTTTTATTTTTCTTTCTCTTCTCCTTTTCCTTCGACTTCGGGGTTTTTATTTTATTTTATTTTATTTTCCCTTCGATGTCTGCGAGTCATCTGGTTTCGCGAAACCGCATAATACACGTGAGTATCTCGATATCGTGGCATCTGCTGGCACGTCAATACCTCCATCACAAATGTGCATATCGAGGGAGAGTTAAACGTCAGAAAGATGTTGAATCTTTTTCCATAAATCGAGCAATACGCCCTTATGACTCGAGCTCCCATGAAAATATAAATTTATCAGCATAATAACGCGTCAAAGGATGATGTTGTTTTTTGGTCGATTTTCCAAAGGAAACATGCGCGGAATTTATGGTCTGTGCAACCCTCCGATAAGTTTATTCCCGACTGTCTTCTATCGTCGCTTTTCTCTCTTCCTTTGTCTCTTTCTGTCAAAAAGCAGATAACTTATACTTTCTTTTCTTTTTTTTCTTCTCCCACAAAGTAGAATAAGAGAGAAGACCTCGTGTGCTACGAGGAGGGAGAGAGAAAGGGAGGAAGAGTAAAAGAGAGGGCGTGCACAGGACACGCTCGCACAGAGTCTCGTTAATCTCTGGACTTCGAACGGTTCGTGTATTACGATCTCATTGTTCTCTCGAGTCTCGTTCTTCTGTCTCGGTCTCTCTCCCTCTGTCTCTTCCTATCTGTCCAGGATGATGCTGTACAGACGCGATATATTCGCGTACAGGCGCTCACCTTTCCTTTTCTTTCCCCGCGCTAAATTGCACCTTTGGTTGCTTGTGCGCATGCATATCCGCGCGTATATTTCCATTCGCATATTCTCGCCTCGATATTCCTATGGAATAAACGCGTATATCTCTCTCGAGGATTATACTCGTACGGTACATCGGGAAGACGCATTCATCGTCAGATCGTCGTACGCGTAGAAGAGAAAAAAAAATCGAATAAGAAAAAAAGCCACGGCATAACGTAGCGTTTGTGTTGATGCCGCGGCACGTTACAATGGTATAATACGAAAATAAAATGCGTAAGGCGCGTACATAATACGTTTATATACTGGCGCGAAACAAGCCGCACATCCCTCATTCACGTACACGCCGGAGTACAACGTGTCTCTGAAGTAAACGGTACATATTTGTTACAGCCTCTAAAATGCGGTGAAAACTGGCCTTAAAGGGAATCCAAAGACCGTACACATTGTGTGTACACTATATTGAATGGGTGTCTTTCCTAAAAAGCGATTTGTTAGCCACGGCGACGATTTTTGACTGTATAATAACCGAGAGAAACGAGCTCGTATATTTATCGTCGGGGGATTCGCTACTTTGGTCTCGTCATCCCTCTGTCTCTTCGGTTCTTTCTTCTGCTCGTATAGTTGTCCCTGGGAGCGGAGGGGTGAAAGAGGCGTTAGCAACGTTATTTAAAGTATATTGGATCTAGGTGCGACTGTATAGCTATATAAACTTATGCACATATGCACACGTCGCTGTGCATCTGTTCAGGATGAACGAGGAATGAGAGAGAGAGAGAGAGAGAAGAAAAAAAGGGAAGAGCGTCGTACCTCGGAGAACTCGATCTCCGCAACGCTCTGAGCACTACGAGAAAGAGTCGCGGGCGCGAGCCATCCAGCGAGCATCTACATATAAACTTTTATGTGTTGCCTTTGCACGTACACGTGGAAGCGAACCATAGAAGAATATTAGGGCACACGCTGCTTGCCAGAGATCTGGGCGTGTCGAACGTTGTCGTGTTCCTGCACGAATTGTGCATTGTGTCCCAGCACGGGGACCAGGAAAAAGAGAGAGAGAGAGATAAAGAGAGAAACGCACCTGGGGAGTGAACGGGTACCACGCCCCGACCCAACCTGGACCATGTAAGGGGTCCGCGTGGGGACCCGTGCCCCCGAGCTTGCCATATACACCATCGAACCGCACGCTCTTCGTCCGAACTGTGATGCACATCATTTATTTATATGTACATTCTATATGCGTGTGTATTTATATGCATTTATAGATATTGCACAACCGGTATGTTCCATTATTCAGCGAGGGCATCAATGATCAGGCACAAGGGTTTGAAACCTCTTGGAACCTCAGCTTTAATGTCGCGTATTGAAAAATTTATACGAATGAGTTACCAGGTCGATCCGTGACCTTTCGGAGGTGACAAAAATACGAACTCGGATTTCTCAACGAAGTTACTAACAGTTAGAATCCATCTTGCTGTCTCGGATATCAATTTTTAGCTTTTTTTTTTCATTCAATCAAGAATACAGTTTGGATAGAATTTTGCAAAACACGAAATGAGATATCGCTGAAGTTTTACACTGTGGATATAGTACGAGGAACGAACAAGAGACACAATGAAAGCCTCGCGGTCATTACGCGAGGTCTATAGACTGTACGCATTGTTCCGAAGACACGCCGGATGCGAGCAGCTCCGCAAGACCCTGAGGAAAAAGTAATGGCGCCTCGAACCGGTTGCCAAGAGTCGAGTTCTTTATCGAGTGTTCTTTTATTCACTCTTTCGGCTCTCTCTCTCTTTCTCTTTTCTCCTTTCAAGTGATGTGGGCATGTCGAAAATGTACATGTTTACCATATGTACGATGATTTCGTACTTATTTATTGACTCGTCGGTCAAAAATATTTTCACAAAGTTTTAATGAAATTGTTTTTTCGTTACATGTGATTCAATACTTCTCTACTTTTCTATATCTTCATTGCACAATTATTTTTTTCTCATCTGCGGCCTCCTGAGCAGATATATCCGATCGAATACTCAGCAAATAATCGACTCGTATTTTTTATTTCAAGATTCTTCCGCGCATTCGACCAAAGTTTCTCGTCCAATATTTCTAATTCGCCAACGTATTTTGACTCGCTCGTAACATCGTATAAGAAGTTTAAACGATCGTGTTACCGAGTTTCTCGAAGACGAACGTTACATGCGTGTGTTGTACACGTTACCGATGGTGCATACTCGACACGTGCAGCCCTCATACGCCCGGGGGCGGCTAGGGCGTACGCGATTCCGCCCCCAGGTGGGTCAGGGAGGTACCAGCACATTCTTCATTCCACAGACCCGACGGCATGCATAAATACCAAGAGCATGACCTCGGGCCAACTTAACTGATGGTATGAACGTGTACATGTTTGCTGAAAGGTTAAGCAATACCGCGAGAGAAAAAAACAATGGAGATAATGCCATGAGAAATCGATAAAAATCGATTTCAAACAGTTTGGACGATTTGACGATTTAAAAAAGTCATTCAATCTCGAAAACTAAAAATGATCATAGTAGAGAGAAAATCTTGATTAGATTCAATTGATCATCGTGACAATTCTCAGCTTTACCGAATAGTCTATATAGTTTTCGTATTGAAAAAATATATGAAATTTCGAAAAACCACGCGATGATGGACAATTTTTCAAATTTGCTTCTCTTCAATACAAGCATCGGAGAATATTTTAAGAACGGAATTCGCGTGTCAGGATCGATGACTTATCTCGAAGATGATGTTGAAACCGCCTGCATGGTTTTTTTTAACTTGCGTAAAACGAACGTCGCGTGTACCGCAAAGTGCACTTTCTTTCCTGAACTTTTTTTTTGCATATCCCTGCTCGCACGCAACTTTTGTTGTTTAACGAACGTGACAAGAGCAGAGGCAAACCCGCTCGAACAATGAGAATAACTGTAGTTTCTGCATCGAGAAATATTTTCTTAACACTCTTCCCTCTTTCTTTTATCACTATATCGGGGGCTGTTGTTGTCCGGAGAAATGACAGAGAAAGAACTCGTCACCCAACAGATGCAGGAACTTGCCCCGAGGCCTGCTTTTTTTGACGTCGATACGTAACTTCGAAAGTGTTTTTTATTTATTTATTTTTTTTTTTTTTCATCCGCAATGCGTTTTGGCCCACATATGCCTGAAGCAATAATAACAAGCCATGAAAGAAAACGTGCTTCTGTGGCCAACCGTTTCGTTTTTTTTTCGCTCCCGATATATTCGCTTTTTTCTCTTTTTCTCGATCAATCAATGTTGAGGCTGCGGTTGGTGCTCTCACGCAAACCAGTAGCTCCATGCATTTTTCTCTTTTAGTTTCAAGACATTTTTACTTCAATAATCAATCGAACATCAATTATTTCGATTGATTCTTCACGAGAAAAAAAAATACGATAGTCAATTGCAATTTCCGTTGCCTTATGAATCTTCGAGAAAAAAAAAAATTTCATCCTCGAACAGAATACACACGAAAATAAACGAAAGACTCGAAATAAAAAATTAAACTCAGCAGCCACGATCCGAATTAATTTCCAACACACTTGAAAAAAACTGGGTCAAATATACTTTCCACATAATCGTACATGTGTGTATCCATATTTATATGAGTGACGATCTGTTTACAAGGTTAAGGCCGATAATAGACGACAAATATTGGCAGATGCTCGACTCTGCATGGGTGCGATCATCCCCGGGATCACGGGATAGTTATATGATCGAGCAATATAGTGTTCCCATTTTCAGAGAGCCTTGTACACACAAAATGCACAAAGTAAGAGCACACTATACGTAGAGAGAAAAATGAGAGGCTTACGATGAGAATTGTGGTGAGCGATTTCTAAGCGATACATGAAAATTTTAGTGGTTTCATCGCGAGGCTTTGTAAAGGAGGAAGAGAAAAAGTAGCAATACAGAAGAAGTGATGTCTTCGGTAACAATATATCTTCCGTGCGCGCAGAGCTACAAAAGGATGTATAAATCACAGGAGCGATGAAGACTACGACGACTATGTCTAGGAAGCGTGGCAACAATGATTTGCTACACATAAGATATACACCTATAGATAGATACAAAATAACACGAGAGGATGGACCGAAGATCGAGAAGGAAGGAGAGAAAAGGATGAAACTTTGCTCCTGTTGAAGAGATCGTTGGTATTTCGCAGGACTGAGAAAAGAGAGAGAGAGAGGCGCGACCACAATACACTGCGATGACAAATGACTCGGGAAGTATTCTCTCCAATTCTTTACACAGGAGAATACGCACATACACACACACGTATCCTGACTACATCTTTTTGCTATCCCTTTCCCATTTTTCTCTATCCCTCGACTTCCACAAGTCGAAACTTTACGTCTCTGGAAGTCAGTTTGCCACGAGGCAACCGCATCGTGCTCCAAAATCTTACGATCAAAACCCCGAGAGAAGAAAAGCTCGAAAGTTTCGCTTTGCAACATCGCGATCAGTTTCGAAAAGTCTTTCTTCCAACATAAATATGTGTGTGTGTATGTATGCATGTGCTTATATGTCTGTATGAGTCTGAAGCCACTAACGCTTGGTGGGTTGTAAAGAGCCCGTGAAAATTTACGACCCGACCCTGAGAATTCGAGCGACTTCTTTTTTTCTCTCTTTCTCCCTCCCTCTCTTTCTTTATTTGCTATACATCGTCACACTTCCCCCATCCGTTATGTGTGTGTGTGTAGGTTTATAGGGTGTCCTGGAGAGGGCGAGAAATTCTTCTGCAAAGCCGTGTGTCACAATCCGAACGAGGGATATGCCTGTTTGACACGATAGAGTCAGCTCTGCACGCTCGTTAATTGTCACCAGTTATAAACACGTATGTGTTTGTATATGTATGTGTAAAATGCAGAGTTTCTACTGACGCGGAATTTAGAAAATATTATTCTTCTCACTGTCATCAGAGATACAGTTTTACTTGGTGTGTACACGACACTTCTGGCGTAATGAAGGAAGGAAAAAGGAGAGAAAATTTTGTTCGAAAGAGAGTTACGAGCTCATGGGGAAACGATAAAGTCCCGCAATACGGGCAGATGAGAAAAACTCACAGGGAGAATTCGCTCTTAAAACAATCCTGATATATATCTGTAGGTATAAGAATCTTGGGGAAGTGCACGGATTGAGGAGTGCAAAATCGCCCTGAGAATTTCTGTCGACGAGCTGGTTCGTTTTATAGCAGGAAAAGAAAAAAAAAACGTCTCGATGTTTTCAACCCCTAGGAAGAAAGAATTACTGTATGGATATTCTGATGTAAGTTTGCTGAAAAATTCTCCCCTCCAGCTGTGTCTCATCGAGATTCCCAGCTTTCTCTCGTCTATCCATGTTTTATGAGTCTTTACCAGAATTCACCTAAAAACATAATTGATGGATGCTGCCGAAAATGAAAAAGAAGGCGGTTCCGGCATTTATGACCCGGATAGACAAGTCTCAGGAAAAAAAAAAATTTTGGACGATATTTGGACAAAAATTATTTCGACTTTTTTTCAATTTGTTCGAAGTAGTACAAGAGATTCTCAAATGATCCACCGAACTGACGAGGCTTTTCGATCGTATCAGAAAACAAAATATTATTATTAAATCGACTGGCATAATCGTGGTTTTATTCGCCCCTCTGACTGACGACTATAACTTCAAGCGGGAACAATGAGTGTGGCAAAAGAATGGCAAAAATGCTCGACGCGCTCAGTTCAGCGTGTAATATCAATTTAGACCGGACGTCAGCTTTGAAGACGAAGGGGCGGTTTTTGTCGAGATTCTTGGTGTTGAATTGTAGATGAACTGCCGACGAAGTCAAGTGTCAAATCCTTTAAGTCAACAATTCCTCAGATAGAAAGAAAGAAAAAAAAATTCTTATTCCCTACGATTCCGTTCGCTGTGCGGTTTGTTCCTCTTTTCTCCTAACGATATTCATCCGACATTCGTTGTCTTTTCTCGTTGGTATCGCAGAAGAAAAATCTCCTCGCACGCGCGACACACACTCTATGAACTATGCCAGTTTGGTCTCGCCTCGAAGTAAGATATGCCGAAGAAGACGTGTGCTGTATGCTAAAAAGGCGAATACAAGAAGAACGACGAAAGGGAACGAAGGAAACTAAGACTAAAGGGAATGAGTAAGAGAACTGTTTGCGGAGAGTCAGAGCATGTGCTTTGGGCGGTAACGAACGGGAAAGAGATATACTGCCTCGTCCGAGTATTTACGGCATATCCGCACTTCCATACCCACTCTCTTATTCTCGTTTCTATGTTACAACGAGCGTGGAATTCAACAGCGCGACAACTCCGAATAATTGTTTCTGGAAGTGTGAATTGCTCCCTTAATAACTTGGAACATTCGTTTCATTTTTTAAAACACATTTTCGACCTTTAAAACTCTCACTTCACGCTTATTCAATATTTATTTTCGTTATTTTTAAAATTCAAACGAATTAATCAGCGTTTATCTACATCCGAAATTATTCTCGATTCATTCGTTATTGAACGAGCTACTCCGACATCCATTTACAGACTAATAATGAGAAAACATGGCTCCCATTTGTCAGAACTGCTATTACAGAGATCGCATATATAGGCCGTTTCTTCTGAAATGATCTAACACGCGATGATTGCTTCAGATAAAATCTCTGTTTCTGTAGAACGAAGATATGAGCTGGTACATTCATTAACCTAATAGACCTGGTGCTTTAGGTGTTAGCCGCGAGATCTGTACAATTAGTTCTTGCCTGGTCGAAGTAACCCGTGGAATAACATCACATTATACGAAGCACGGGGTGTTCATTAGCGTCTATACATAGTACGGTAAAATGTTGCTCGTGTTCTCGAGGATGTTCCAACCAATATTGACATCTCATTACGAGAGAATATTTATAGTGGCAATGAAAAAGGAAGTAGATCGGCATCTTGAAATGTTGAAGAATTGAGGAATATTTTGACCTGTCAATTAGGGATCTACAATTTCTGATCGATCTATTCAAAATTGTAAGAATAATAATAATGAAAAAAAAGGCTCAGAAATAAAATGAATGAGAATGTAGTGTAGGAAGGGTGAAACTTGACCAGAGAACGTCAGTTTCGTGAAAGAGCAGAGGAAATTAGTGGTGTCGCGTAACCCGCGTATATAGCGAGACGAAAGATCCGCTTTTATACGAAGGGACATAGCTAATTGGCTGTTGCTCGATGCACCATAAAACCAGCAGCACGGTAGCTGCATCCTAGTGTGAAGAGGATCCGTATGTGCACGTCGAAGGTAAAGAGGGAAAAAAAGGAGAAAAGATATGACGGGCGTCAAAAGGTTTGCAGAGGAAGAGACGAGAGAGAGAGAGAAGGCAAGAGGAGAGGCAATAAAGGACACCTGAGAAACCAGAGAGCGGGGCAATTAGTATCAGATGTCGATAGATCGGGAGCGAAAAGAGAGAAAGGTAGAGAGAGAGTTGAAATTCTTTCTTGTAGAGGGTGAAGCGAAACGGCTGTGCGTAAGATAGCCCGAGGCTCTCGTTTTCGATCTCCTTATATACAACTCTCGCGCTCAGCAGGGTGCAACCTG
The DNA here is from genome assembly GCA_037576405.1 of Campoplex capitator. Lineage (NCBI taxonomy): Eukaryota > Metazoa > Arthropoda > Insecta > Hymenoptera > Ichneumonidae > Campoplex > Campoplex capitator. The sequence goes on along the minus strand of JARBWI010000002.1, from coordinate 12,039,731 downwards.
CTGCTGTAAGAAACCCAAGGAGCTCAGAAAAGAGATCTCTCTCGTAACAGCCCGAAAAAGGACTAGCATTCATTCATCCCCGCGGCTTGTTCTCTCTCTCTCTCTCTCTCACTCTCTGCGTAAAACTCACTAAGCACTAATGGCTCATGTTGTGTTTTGTATTTCATCCTCTTTCTCCACGTTTCCTTTTGGAATGTTACGCTTCTACTACATCGTTTCATTCACCTGATCTCTGGAATCTATAGCGTACATTTTAACCCTTTAGAATCTTTCGTTTCATGGGAAATAACCGTGAAAATAAAACTCGGTACCTGCTTCCTTGAAAATCTATCGATTAATCTTCAAAATCTTTCAGCCTCTTACGAAGTAACAGAGCGTTTCAGAATTAAAATTAAATCGAAATGACTCGCTCATTTTCAAGGAGATTTCGCATCGCGATACAAATCCGCTCTACACCCTCATACATACATGTATATAATCGCATATTCAGTATTCCATGATATACTCGTTTATCCTATATACTTGACAAAAGATTCACTTTAGGAAAGGTATTATAGTATAGCCCGTAGAATGTATGCATGAAGTCGGCGTGGACATTTGCGAGGTCGATTTTTTTTCCTTCTTTCATCTAAAAATAAACCTTAACTGTTGAGGAATTGATCGCGGTGGGGCAATTCAACGTGTTTGCCGATATGATTCAGGTACCATTTCGATAATGTGTCCATACCGGAAAATCAGTCATAATTTGTTGTACCTCTATAGATCAAAGGAGACACTCGGTGTATGTGGCGTCTCCGGAAATCACGATATACTACGTAAGTATATAACCGTCGGCTTTCCGGAAATAGTTGTCGTACAAAGCAAGCGTAAAAAATCATGGATAAAGAGAAACTGGAACCGGACAGAGGGTTCTTTCGGTTTATATCGATTGAGCGACGTTTTGTTGGACTCTTTGTTTTATTTCTTATTCCCTTTCTGTCTTTCTCTTTATATTTTTCTCGCTTACTGTCTCTATTTCTCTTGCATTTCTATCCGAGCTAACTGGTACTATTTTCACTTTATGACCTGACCCGTGGGTATTATTTATCGATGCGGAGACTCTAAGGGAGAAAACGCTTAGATACCATAAGGACCACCCTTGGGATTTGAGTGGACTGCAGATTTGTTCGCTCGATAAATATCATTCGTTCCGATACTCGAGAGAAAATGGGAGTGAGGAGCCCCGAAGGGCCCCCACGGACCCTTATATATTCCACGTATGTAGACCGCACACCAATCCGACAACCGCCAGCCAAAAGTCTCTTCTCCCTAACTCTCTCTCTCTCTCTCTCTCTCTCTGTCGTAACTAAACTTTCAAGGGCTGCTTAACGCTTCCTATGCTCTATCCTTTCACCCATGTGTTTGTATTTCTTCTTGTATAGATATGACCCTTGACCAAATGCCGCTGCATTTAGCCGTGTGCGCGGCACTCTTGTTCCGATTATAAATCCCAGAAATATTTTCTGCTCTCTCCCTCTCTCTTTCTCTTTCAGTTTATCTACTAAAATATTATTCCCATAAGAGTCCAATTTCTCTAGCTGGATTAAACGGAATTCGACAACGATCGACAAAACCACCATTTTCTCTGAGTGCCAGTAATGTTAATTGTTTACAAAATGACTGAATCAATGCTATTTGTTAAATGAAGTTCTAAATCTTACCACAGTCATTAAACGCGGAAATGCTGTAGGCCAGAATTTTTTTATCCTCGCTAGTTTATATCATCGAAGGACGGAATATAGGGTCGAAAGTGGTCACTTTTGCGCACTAACGGAGAAACCAGAGAGACACATTAGGTTCAGTGAGCTCACGTTCGTTCCCGAATGACGGAGACGAACACAAGACACGACGGTAGAAAGAAAAGTGTCCCAGGGATTGTAAGTACGAGTGTTGACGGGAAACCCCTCAGAAAAGCGAATGAACCTATTTCCGGTTCGCCAAGAGTCCACACACAGTACATGTATAAGATAAACGTGGATTGACCATAAAGCTAATACATCCGTAGGGGATGCGAATGACTGAGGGGTCGTGTGATGGTATCCGTATACGAGAGAGAGCACTCTAAGCGAAATTCTCGCGAGGAAGCTAAACTTTTATCCCATTGGACGAACGCGTCTTTCTACTTGTCCATTTATCGGATAGCTCGAGAAGTGCGCCATTGTAGTTGTGACAAATTAGTCACGTGCCACGAATTTAAGGAACTGAGATACGAAAAAGCTTGTTGGCGATGTAATACGGAAGGTTTAATTGAACTTGGCAATGTATCATTGGATGAGAAAACTGCCGGAAGTCGCTAGGGATAAAACGAGATCAATCCTTAGTCCATTGGAATTAAATTGAAGTTAAAATCTACTGAAAATTGTAAAAATTGGAATCGACGTGAAAACATGGCAACAGTTTTTGCGGTTGAAAACATAATTTCGAAAAGATGAGCTTGTGTTCACCGACCCAGTTGTAAATTCGATCCTCATTTTTTGCGTCCGTAAAAATCTGGTCAAATTAAGGATAGAAAGAGATTGAAGAACATTGCTACGGGCATGTAGTCGCTGTCCCTTGGTAAAACGAATCCTTGGAAAGTGTTAACGTCTTTCAGGAATCCATCGAGATGATCGCAAAGTATACGAGATGATGGAAAAGGACGAATGCTCGAGAGCGATGCTCTCTCGCTCAGGATGCTTGCGTTCTCTCGGTCGTGCGGCCATAAAGATAAATAGTTGGTCCGCTCGAAAATTTACACAATTTTGGAGTAAATGCGACGGGGCGGGAGTGCCGCGCGCCACAACACGAGAGAGAAAGAAGGAATGAGAGAACGTCCCTTGCGGCGCCCGTGCGCTTCTCTTCTCAACTTCGAGACCTTATTCGTAAGAAAGAGAAGAAAAAAATTAATAAAAAAAAGGACCAATCTGCGGAAATTGGCAAGAGCAACGAACCAATTTCCTTCGTGGAACGATGAACAGAAGAAAGAAAGAGAGGGAGAGGGAGAGAGGAGAAGAGAGAAGGACAATGAGAGGGGAACTGGGGGCTGCAAACACCGGGCCACGGGGTCAGTCGGGGCGGAGGGTTAATCGACGTTAAAACGATCCTCGTTAACGCGCCGAAAGCGATTTTGCAAAACTAGCAGACTGTGCAAAGTCTCTCGTCGCCTGAGCTCGAGAGTAACCCAAAAGTGTTGGCACTTTTGTTGGGGCTTTCTCTCAATATTTCGCTCCGGCAAATCGTTAAGTGGCGATTACGAGATCTTCGCACAATGTGTTTTCATTCTCAAATAAAAAAAAAAAAAATCTTTCGATTTTCCATTAAATAAACGAATGAATGAAATAAGTTTCTTTACCCAATTGCGAAATAACGTCCAAAGTAAAGTCTCGCGAATGACTCCTGAAGAAAACGACCTTAATGTGCTCGGCGTATCCTCGCAGGGATATGAAGACCGAAAACGTAATTTGGGTCTCGCGCGGACCACCGGCCGGGTCGTCTCAACGACGATTAACATTCCCAAAGCAATTGCACCCACATCGGACAAGGAATGAGAAAGAACGAGAAGACCAAATGCACGCCATTGTGAAAAAGAGAGAGAGAAAGAATATCTCTCTGTGAGCAAAAGGTAATTTCTTTTCTGGAACGACCGTGCCAAAGGAAGGTCCTTGAAACAGGAGAGTGTAGAGGTCGTATCGTTTGCAAAAATCTCGTGCTCTTCCAGAGGATGGCAGCACTGTCCATAAAAATCGAGCAATCTCTCCTGCAAAAACGTGAAATTTTATTTGAACCCTTTTTTGTTCTCCAGATCACCAAGAGAAAACGGAAAATCCATAAGATTCGGAGCGAAAGTTCATTCGAAATTCTATACTTCAATGAAGCCAGATGAGAATGAGAAACTGCAGCATAATGCAACACCGAAAACATGAATGAATAAATTGAAAATCAAATGAAAATATATATTTCTTTCAATCTTCCCAAAAGCGATGTTTTACTCTGCTCCTTTGTCCCATTTCTTTCTAACTTATCATATTCACGTATACGCGAAGTTACATTTGATGTTGAAGGGAGTCAACGGCGAGGAGTTGAATCTTGATCCTTTGATTCTTTTATAGCGAAATATCAGCAGCATAAGAGAAAAGAGACGGGAATATTTGTCTCTTGGAGTGTCGCACAAGAGAGCGCCACGCGGCCTCATCACGTGAATTACAGGCCTCGTAGTCGGTCTCGCGGTGCCGAAGAGTCGCGTGGATAGGCGGAGAACGGAAGAACCAAGATGGATCAACGTGACGACGACGACAACGTCGACCACGACCACGACAACGATGATTTTCTTTTTCTCTTAACTCCATTTCTACAATAGTGGTCGCGCGACCTCCTCAAAAAGGTGTACATAATACGGCATCAGATGTAAGAATAATAATAAATGGTCGGATCGAATTACAAGCTGCAAGGAGAAAAAGTTCAGTTAGAAGATTCATAGCTATAGACAGTCGATCAGGATTGGAAACTAGAAATTAATAGCAGCAAGAAACCAAATGATGATTCGTCGATTTTTGTATAATTAGAATGACTAATTCATTGTTATTTAACAATTATTTCACGACGATGTCATCAGAAGCAGCGAATGTCTAATTTCTGCTAAAAAATCAAATAAAAATATATTTTACCGCTGTAAATCTGTTTCTAATCCATTGATGGAAGTCTTTTCTGCACCAATAGCCACGAAAAATGTATGCCGGTTGTTCTGGGTGACCGGTGAGCATTGTCTACCGAGATATATCCGCAAGAGGCGGATCGCACGTCCCGATGAAATGAGGAGCGGCAATGGCAAATAAATCGCTTCGCCCGCGTCACGTCTCGATTCCACGTCGAAGACAGGAGAGCAAGTGTATACGGGGCGAGAAGGGAGAGAGGGATGAAGAGGAAAGTGGTCAAGAGCGAATGCTCATGAAATGCTTATGATGGACCCGCACGAACGGCACCAAAGAGCACTCTCGATTTTCTTTGATCTTTGCCGCACCGTTGTGTGCCTTATGGTCACAGAAAGTACGGTTAAAAACAATAAAGATGAAGACTAGATAGGAATAAGATTCCGACGAAATTCGTAGTGATCGAAGATTTAAGAAAGGTTGAAAAAAGTCATCATCGAGGATCATACGTCTAGTGAAACTTGCTTGTATCTTTTGAAGCCACAACATTACTGGCAAATTTTCATTTGACAATTTCCAACAATGGCATAATTAAAAACAAATGATGATACCGAAACGCGACTCGGATCGACTCCAACGAAGACCTACATCGTAGAATTCCAACGAGAGAAACATGCACACCGTTGATTACTGTGAATGGATCTAAATAATCGCATGGTCGATTACTCGCTAATACGGAGTAGAGGCAATGCAACTAAAGGCTTTGAGGTCTGTACTACGTGGATAGGCAAATGAGGAAGGCAACGAGCCAGGAGGAGAATCGGGTTTCCTCATTCGTCGCCGGTAACGCGATCCCGAATACATATATACTGTTGGAGTACACGAGTGTAGGTTTCTCTACGGAGGAAACTGTCGAACATTCGGAGCTGAAGAGGAGTGAGGTGGAGGCTCTCGGTTCCAGTACTGGGAGTAGGCTCGAAGCATGTAGAGAGATGCACATACGTACGCCATTGATTTGGATCAAGGGATGCATCTACATCCGCAGGACGCGACAGAGTCGAAATTGATATAGCGGATTGATGTGTACGACCAGATCGAATCCCTGCAGTCCCAACGATCCGCGTCGAGCTTCCTCCAAACTCGCGTATCTACAGACACACACACACACATACGCAAGTGCCCTCGTAGGTATGGAAACGTAACTCCAGGCCCACGCGAACACACGTAAGCTTGGGTACAGCGGATGGGTAATTGAAATTCGCTCACTGGCAATCAGTGGCTGTAATTGCTACGGGCATCCAGAGCGCCCGAACCGTTCTACATGATTGATCGTCAGTATATAGGATATCTATAGTCTGAGGAGCCCACCAATCAGAATAACACATTGCGCGTTCCTCTTGCATTTACTCTATATACATATAAATGGAACACACATACGTATGTGCTTTCTCGTCTCTGGGTAAAGTCGTCGTCGTCGTTAGCAGAGATTTCAACTCGATATCCATTCCGACGGTTGTCTTATGTCACGTATTTCCAACTTTGGCAACGAGATTCTTCTCTGTATGACGTATATACACGTTACAGTTGTACATTCGTCCGTGTGTAAGAGAGTAGTAAGGAGTTGGAGAATAATATGTGCTGAACATACAGGCAAGATAATCGCATTTTACCCAAGTCCCATGAAGCTTTATGGGATAACCATCGTCGCGTGTTCTAGGTGCATTCCGCTTTAACTGTTTTCTTCGACGGATAAACCGCCTACTAGAACTGTTCGCTGGCACTTCCTAACCTCGGGTAGTATACAAGAGCATTTGCTCGTTTATTCCGAACCGCTTCTTCATCATCTTATTCAACTTCTTCTTCTTCGTACGAAGCTTCTTCGCTCTTCAGATTGTACTCGTAAGAAACGGTTGTTCAGCGATCGCGTATGCTCTTTTGTGCAGGTAAACAGCGGAGTTTAATATCTCAGCAGAATGATTCCCCGCTCCAATGGATTCGCCATCGTCGAAAAAAATTATCCTCGAATAATTGAACGTAAAGGTACTCGCATCGTTGTTGTTGTCGTTTTTTTTTTTTTTTATTATTATTTTTTTATTCAATGCAGTTTTAAGTCGCAACCTTCGTTGAGGCACATGCAATGAAATTGCAAATTTGATTCCGTGCAACAGCCTCAATTCACTTGGCTGTAATGCATATCGATAATGAATACTTTTGATGCGGATTCACCACATCCGTCATTGTCATAAATCCGAGAAAAACGCTAAGCATTTATTTCTGCCGCTGCTTTTGTTGGCGCTGCTGTTGCGAGGAAACCTTCGTCGTCTCTTCCGAAGCGACGTCGTTCCACCGGATACGTTGGCTACATTACATTTATTGCAAATGCAATGGCCACTCGTTTATTAGATCCGCTACTCTCGAAGCTTATAATTTTGCGCGAGAACACAAGTTTGTACCGCACAAAACGTCGGTATACATGTATATAGACTACCGTTGTTTCATACCTTATGTATTATATTTACGAAGTTGAGTATACTTGTATACCGCGCTTATCCCTAAACCGAGACTCTCGGTCTATCGTCTCATATCGCATGCAAGTAAGAGCGAGAGCCAAGCTTGCAGCACGATTGCTTGATGCCCCGAGTGGCTCTCTTTCTATATAAACATCAACATATATAAACCACGTGATATCTGAAATTGTTCCGAGTTGTATGATACACGCGATGCCATCATAACTTTCTCGTACTTTATGCATTACCCATTGCTACCGGTCATCGCCTATAACTCGAACGTATCTATTTTTCATAGTGAATAAAAAAAAAAAAAAAAAAACAAAACTAAAGCAGTTAAGCATTGGCTCGTCTGAATACTTAATCCAGATGAATCAAAAAGAAATGAGGGTACTTCTCGAGTAAAAACAAGTGGTCATGATGAAAATGGGGCAGCCTGAAAAAGTGATGAACCTGCTTTGGCTGCCTCGCGATTCATTTACTTCGGGTAAAAAAAATTGATTTTGGCACTGCCAATCTGTACCATTGGAGTTAACATTCTTTCTCGCATTCACCCTCTCCTCTCTTTTCTCTCTCAAATTTCCTCTGTCTCTTTTCCTACAGGCCATCAAAGAATTCAAGAGCTCCTCGAGCGTTTCTTTCATATTTTTTTTCTCCTCCACTGGCCCTCACACAACCTGTAATCGTGTATGCAAATCGTCACACGCTTCTCGTGGCCGCGATGTGCCGGATGGGTGAAGCAATCGTCCCGCAATCGTGACTTATTAAGTCGTTCTGCTATTTCACCGGTATGTGTGTATATGTATAGACCGAATGGTATTCGAAAACGCTGCGCTTCTCAATCTCCGTGGGTGAATCCGCTCATCGTGCGCGCATTTTTCGCAAATATACTGCTTTGTGCACTCGCGAATATAGAGGAATCGCCTTGGCCCTCTTGCGTTATTTCTTCACCCCGTAGCCCCTAACCCCCGGCTTCGGAGGCTGTGTAATGCGGTTGCCTCGAAGATCACGCCGGTAAGATCAATCGTGATCGTTCTGCTAGGCATCTATAAAGAAAGGGAAAAAGAGCTTGAAGTGCCTGGAGAAGCTTCTCTTCTCGTTAACTCTTGTTCTCCGACTAGCTAAAAAAAGTCAGCAGCGCCTGCTCGTTGCATGGTTTCTTAAGCTTCTATCTTCAAATGAAGCGTATTCCTTTATTAGCAGGTATATATACAAAGAGCAAAATACTCGGATACGAAATCAACATATAAATGCAAATTTCTGACAAAAAAATTGAACGAAACGTTTATTCTTTCGCTCGTATATGTATGTTTCTACGAGCGAGTTCATCACACCTGCTCCAACAAAATTGCATAATTTCGACACATGAGATCATGGACCAGAATTAGAGAAGCTCGAGAATGAATATCGTCGAAAAGTGTTGGGCCTGATACGGGAGTGGCTTCTTTTGCCACTCGCGTACTTCGCATCGCGGTGCGAATATTTATCTGCATTCATATACGAGAGAAAAACTATACGACTCGAGCAAAATCTTAACTACCGTTAATGACGACTGTTACTTGATAGTGAGCCGTTCGTAAATACATTTTTCACGCGTTCAAGCTCGAGTACCTACGAGAAACGAACCTACGAGAAAAAAAAACACTGCGTATAAGTATGCGCGTAGAAAAAGAAGAAAAATCGAAGGAGCTACTTCGACACGACGCTCTCATTCGCTGCACAAGCTTTTCATCTGCTGTCAAGATTTGTTTTTTTTTCTTCTCCCCATTGTTATTCACGCAGCGCGTTCACCCGAAAGTCTTTTACCGTCGTTTTGTACGGAGCAATATCATGTATGGAAAAAAAAAGCTTGAAAAAAATCAGGCCAATGGAGGAAATCATCGGAGGGGGCTTCTATTATACGACCAAGTTTTATCGAATTAGCTCGATGTAATTCAACACCGTTTGAAAAAACTTTTCTCCACGCAGTTTACCCTCGTTTTTCTCATTGTTAAAAGAACTCGAGAGAAATTCTTTTCCTCCCGCTGCCTTTTTTTTGTTCATAATTCCAAACGAATTTGGAATACTTGAAAAGTTTTCAACTTTTCTTTATCTTCACTCATATTTTCGGAATGGGAGATGATATAGGATCATTCGTATATTACATTATTACGCTTATAAACCGTGCTCAACTGTGGGCACGAGACCGTGCGAGCTTCAACGTCAACTCACAGAGCATTGTTCAATACACATAGATACATACTACTGAGAGAGCGTGTAGATCATGTGATGCTGTGCCTCGTTGACGTGGGAATCCTGCTGGGGGACAAACCCCCCTTTTGGAGTATTGAACCCTCGACATGTAGTCTGGCAAATCGCCACGGGGCCCATGGCTAATCAGTCGATCGTTTCACCATATAACTTTGACAAATTCGTGAGCCCTGATGACAGATATGCCATTGAGTCAGTCTTCAGGAAGATCGAACGAGATGATATGCGCCTCGATTGAATAAGAGGAAAACGAAAATCGTCGAGGAGAGTCTTCAATTAGCCTAGCCGTTTGACACTTTTCTTTTTTTTCTGTTCCTGCTACGACAACTTATAATCTCTGTAAAACGTCGATCGCAATCCCAAAAAAACTTGATACATCTTTGGTAGAGAACTAGAGTCATTGATGCGATAGTGACACGTGCCATGTGCTCTATTCCGTTTGACAAAACACACGACGTTTTGTCGATAAAATCGTTGCTGCTTGATCCTGATGAAGGCAATATTTAATGTAGAACAATGGTAAATAATGAGTCGAATGTTGAATAATAATTATTGATTAATCGCACGAATCATTCGATTTTAATAATCACAGTGACCAAAGGAAACAGGGTATCGGCTATAAAACGACGCGAGTTCAAAAGTTCCATTCCCAGTCTTCTTGCCATCGCGAGCCCAGCCAATGGGGAATTCCCACAGAACGTAAGTAAAAAAAAAAAAAAGAAAAAAAAATTAGTAGACGCTTAACATCCTGGAAAAAAAAATCTGGTAAGACGTTAATACGATTGTGGCGCTTTGCACAGTCATCGAAGCCAATGAAGATGGTCCATTAGCCGATCGCGAATACAATCGGAAAATCCGTAAAACGGAGCATTCAAGGGATTAAGTATGTCAGGGGGTAGGAAGAGCCAAGCGAGAAAGAATAGGAACCGTGAAACGGTGGAAGAAAGAAGAGTAAGGGAGAAGGCAACATTGGTAAATCTCATTCGGTACAAAAAGCGGCTATATTAGGTGGCTGCACGAAGTATTATGTCGTGCTAGCTGCTCGTAGCTTTCACGCTGTGATGGTGCCACAGGGTCTCGTCACTTTGATATGTAAATACAACGCACTGCAGGGTACCAAAACGTTATGTGCATGTAATCCAGAACCTTTCGACGTATTCTCTATTCTACACGTACGCATACACATATAAATACATATATGAGTAGAAATAGCTATTTTCTTATGTATATGTGTTACACGGATAAAGGAGATGGGAGTGTGAAGATTCTAGTGAGTGAGATAGGAGCTCGAGACGATGTGCATTTGCTCGAACGAACACGCCACAATGGAGAACTGACTGTATGGAGAAGAGCGTCAGGACAAACGTCGTCGTGTCGGTGAAGGGATGCGGAAACCCCTACGATGAGACACATAAAAGCAATCCATATATATATGTATATATTTTGACACACGTTGCAAATATCCATGGGAGAGAGAAATACTACAATGAGAGACATCCAATATCGCCGTTATCTCTTCCAGCCCCGTACACCCTTATACCAGTCAATATTGACTCGAGAAAATTTGCACGTATGTTTTAGCACGTCAGGGCATATATATTCGCAACTGTTTTAAGATCGCGCACTTTGACACTATGATTTTTTCGTAAAACACTCAAATATGAAACGGTGTGAGCGTGTGCCAATATCGTCGAAACTTTCAGAAGAAAAATGCAGCTGAAACCGAACGAATGACGTTGGAAGTCATATGGGCACTGGTCCATCATCAAAAATTGCAATAATTAGCTCTCATTTTTTTTGGTACACTTACTAAATTACTACTGAATCGTATCGTTTTTCTTTTCGTATACACCGGAAAATAACAGTTTTCGTGTATTTCCTTTATAAATATATAATGAACATGCATTTTGAGCGGGATACGAAAATGCTTCATTTGCTTTCGATCCCGAGCATTATATACGCCGAGGAGTATTCATCGGTCAAGAGAGTATCAATTATTTTGGGTCCCGGAGGAAAGAACGTTCGGAGGAAAGGGCTATTAACGCTTCGGGTACGCATGATTATTTCCAGGAAAAATTTCTGTCCTGGTTGATCGTTATATCGCCCCACAAAAGCCGAGAGGGTTGCCCTTGGGGTATTTCTATCGTGCATTGATGCACTCAACCCTCTCAATGCCCAATCTTATGTCTATATACCGAGATACACATCCGTACTCTCTCTCTCTCTATACCAGAAAGTATCCGCCTGAACGTGTGTGCATGTAGACGCAACTGCATAACTGCTGTACTTGGTATAACGGTGGCACGCCGTGTGTGTAACTGCTCGCGGACTTGTTTTCTCGAAGGTGCGGCTCTCTCTTTCTCTCGCGAGTACTTTGCCACCAGTATGTATATTGGCATCCAGAATCCTTAGGAGTCGAGCAATAATCGAGAATTTTGCGACAAGAAAAGTTTGCATATGAAAAGAAGAAAAAAAAAAACAAAACAAAAACAAAAAAATGTTAAACGGTGGCTCAATCTTGCGAAATGTAAAATGGAGAGAGCAGAGAATGAGAGTCGAATCGAGTTGAGTAACATGGCGTCGTTATCGCTCGTCGGCAATCTTTGATTAATCGGACCTTTCAAATTACCACTGGACGGTCACACCCGTCGAATGAAACGACTCGAAATGATAGCGGTCTTACGATATAACCACGCTAATATACTCGCATGCCAAACGGCAATGTCGCCGATACAGAGAACAACTGAGAAAGAACCCTTCAACTTATTCCGCACACGTATATAAAAGCTCTACGCGTATATACTGCCCCGTTTTTTTTTTCAAGCAAAAATACATATAATATTGCGTGTATATATGTCATGAGTTCGCTACCGCGCTAATCTTCCCAGTGTATATGTGCACAACTGTGCACGTACTCGTGTGTCGCGAATATACGTGCAGCTACCAGCAGCACCGCATAATGAACGTCGTTTAATGTTAACGACGCCATTTTCTGAATATGGATATCAAGCAGCCTTTAAGTTCAGGAGCAGCTCATGAATTTTCATAGTCGCGATCGTATACCAAAGTTTTACATGTTTTATTTTCTTTCTTCCATTCGTTTTATACCTCTCTTCGAATCGATCCTTATGTATTTATGACTTACTCGTGTACCCGACGAGCTTAAACTTCACTTATTCATTTACGCTCAGCACAATATCTCTATTCAAATATTTGCGAATCGTTAGTGACCCGGTAGCGAGTGCTCCTTTTGCCAAATACCAATTTTTTTTTCTCTACTTTTCGCAACAACAATCGTTCGGGATCTGATTCTGTAAACGCTAATTAAACTATAATTAACGTGAGCAGGCTTTTGTGCGTGAGAATGAAACGAAATGTGTACGACACCGAAGAACAAAAGAAAGAGAGAAAAAAAAAAAGAAAGAACCACGCGACGTTCGTACGATAATTGTTTAATGTTAATTCGCTCGTGCATATATCTATATTCGTTTATACTTTGGTAGGTATATGCATATATAGACACAACGGAGTCGCAGCAGGGGCCATATATAAAATTGCAAATTGTTTCACCTGCGAGAATCGTCGTGGCGTGACTTTGGTGACGTCATATATTCTCGTGCTTGGAGGCCACAGGTACATAAGACCTTCCCACCGCGTTGTAGTACAACCAAGCGCGAGCAAAAGCCAGGTAAGTTTTACGTCGTTATACATACGGATGTATATTTGTATGTGTATACAGAGGTGCCTGGTAGCGCAGGTGAATGGGCGTCAACGGTTCCTCGGCCAATAACAACGTAGAGGCGGAACCAAACCTGCGGACGTTATTTTTTTTTTCCGACACAGCATCGAGCAGTAATACCGAAGGAATTCTAGACAGTATTTTTTTCCTGATTTGAAAAAAAAGACTCTTTATCCGTGACTGGAAGCTTTCGCGAGAAAACAATTGAAAGAAAATAAAATACTTTTCGGGGTCGGATATTAATTCGACGATTCGTCGCCTGCGCGATTTTCGCCTGTATACTTGCGCAATTTCTCTCAATCCTTCTCGATCCTTTAGACAGCATTTAATAATAATACAAATTAAAGGAATGGACCTCCCGAGACGTTGATATTACCGCAGAGGTTGGCACGCCAACAGATTCATGACTCGGTAAAAGAGAGATATTAGACACGCTCCGAGCGCAAGGGTAGATGCTGATGCTGCCATCGTCGTCGGAGCTTAAAACCCAAACACACTAAATTGCCAAAGAGATAATGTTCTGCCCCCGAGAACTGGCCTCTTCAATCGCTCACTCTGCTCCCAAGATTACAATAATTAACGTTTCCATTTAACCTCATCTTCCGAACTTCATCTCAAAACTGCAGCGTAGTATCGCACGTCGAGGCGTCAATTGAGTGAAACTATCACGCGACTCGAAATATCTTTTACACTTTTTTTTGTTGTTGTTTTTTTATCTTCTGGAAATTAATAGCTAATCTTCGAGTCGGAATCCGTAGATATCTGATGGATCCGGAGCTTCTTGAGAGAAATAACTCGAAGGAAACGTTCAGCCTTTAATTTTAGTTCTCCAGCAATAAAGAATCGAGAGAAATCAACGTAAATGGCTAATATTCTACTCGCAAGATTCCCGATTTTCATAACAAAAATAATAATACATTTTAGTCATTTCATTCACTTCTGGGCCGAGCAAACTAGTTACATAAAAGTTATATGGGTTCCCGGTAGGGAACTTAGCCTGCTGTCTCGTTTTTTTTTTTTCATTTCACATTTCCCATCGCGGTTCAAAAGAGCTCGAGCCTTACAAGGTTGTGCGTAAAATTTTCTTTGTTACGCCCTTTTTTTATGGGGACAGCAAATACACGCACGTCAACTGGATACCGCGAGAGTGCTCCAGATTGAATTCTCTCGCAAACAACGAAATAATAGTTTGCAAATCCTTTAATGGGGTCCCACCCATCGCACGTGCTAGCCTGGAAACCGGAGCACTGCAATCACTCGTTTGATGCTTTTTTTCTCGCTCTTTTCCTTTCTTCTCTCTCAATGTCTGTCCTCGTTTTTCGCTTCTTTTAGTGTTCCCTAAATATATATTATATATGTCTATAGATATTATGTACGTTTATACCATGGTATAAAACCTCCCGCGACGATAATTCGACGCAGGGGCACCCAGAGGTCCGACGTTGGACCCCCGTCGATTCTTCTTAGCGTGAGAGGGCACCAGAAGGGTGTGGTTACGCCTCTAAGATACAAGGCAAAGGGTGCGACTGGCAACTTTTTCTTCTTTCTTCACGAACTATTTTTTTTTCTTTTTTTTCCCTTTCTTTTCATTTATTTATGAATTTATTGTACTCTTTCTCTCTGTCGCTCTTTACTAGTTCGTCAGGGCCTTTCAAGGAACGTTATAAATACACTTTTTTCGGGTTCCTTCGTCGCGTCGTGTTGCAGCACCCGGAACAAGCGGGAGATCATCGGCTCTCGCGAAGAAAGAATCGCGAACCCGTTTTCCCGCGTCGTCGAAACCCGCCCACCGGAAACAGCTGGGGCAAGAACTATGAATGGTCAGAAGGCGGCGTTTCTACCGGCAAGATAGTGCCACGCACAACGCCGAGTATCCGATTACAACTCGATATGAAAGCGAATTGAATTTTTATTTTCAAATATATAGGTATACCCAAGACTAAATTGACATGGGTGACCGTTTTTTGTACGAAGCAACGCTTTCAACGCGAACCCTTCGACGTGTTCAACAGTCGAAGCAGAGCCTGAACAAAGAAAATTGTACTTTGTTCAATTGTATTCATGATAATGAAAAAGTAAAAAATAACTGATGAACGACGAACTAAGATAACGTTTTTTTCTAAACGAACCCGAAGATCGGTGTAGATGAGAAATTTGTTTTTCGATTTAGCTAAAAAGCTTTAAGCTTTTTTCAAACACACCCAAAAGTCTTTGTAGTTGAAAAACTGTTTTTTTTTTTTTTTTTTTTCAATTTAAGTACGTGAAACCCAGAAAACCGATGAGAAAATTGCTTTTTTTTTGTGTCAAAGTATATTATCGATCCAAATATTCAGCCATGGAAAAAGTTCTCGAAAATCTGTCGTTACAAGCTGCTTTAATTACGTACTGAGCAAAGGTAAACTCAAAGAACTTTCAGATTTCACGATAATTGGGTCTAGTTTGGATCGTTATTGTATAACGAGCTTAAAGTTTGTCCGGGTGATTGATGAGACAAGAATAAGAAGAAGAAGGTGGGGATGATCGAACGGCTTGGCTAATTGAGCGGAAGTGACTCTGTGAAGAAAAACGAAGAGAAGAGTTCTAGCCACGGTTTTTTTTTCTCCGAGGAAACCGCATCGCATCTGCATCGCTTTAGATGTTTGTATAGAAAAAACTATGGACTGTCTAGTAAACAGCGAAACTATCTGCGTCGGTGCTGCTGCTTCGGTTTTCTGGTAAAGCAGATGACGCCGATTTGTTTCGTTCGAAAGTGAAAGAGAGAGAGAAAAAAAAACAAAGCGAAAGAGTATCAGACGCGCAGCGTGCGCTCTGTAGCATTTGAACAATGAATCAAACATCTGTGCGCGGAGGCTCGAGTTAAAGGCGCCTACTAAATTTCTACAGCCTAAGAATTCTCTCTCCAAACATCATTTCTTTCTCATGTTACTTCGAGATATCCCAAGATTTAGTACTACACCGAACACGAGCCTTTTACCGCGTACACGAGTCAGCGTTAAATTAACACTTCATGTGGAAAGCACGTGCCACGAAATTCTTGTCAAGGAGAAATTCTCTAACGAGAATCCTGTAAATTAAATGTTCCTGTCGTCCCACTCGAAGATTTGAATATCTTTTGCCACGGCTAATTTATGCCTCAATGGTTTTTTTTTTTTTCCTGTAATTGGACTTTATTCGTTTTTATATTCAGCTTCTTTAACGAATCGAACTCCTGTTTCGAAACGAAATACTTGAAAAACTTTTCTAGAAACGAGGTAAACTGAAGTGGAAAGAAACAAGATTGACACAGGGTTAAAAAAGGAGCAAAGATCCTGTGCAGAGAAGTGAAATTTTTTCAGGATCACAAATTTTTATGTATTTTCAGAAGAAAAAAAAAATAAAGTGAATTTCTCCTGAAACCGTGAGAATAGCATAGAACAAGGTTGCAGTAAAAATTTCACCTCAATATCGAAACGAGAAGAGCCTGTTGGCAATCATGAAATTTTTCTGAGGTCATTATGGCAATGAACTCGCTAAGTGGATCCTAACCTTTGCAATATGTGCGAGAATATTTCGAGGATTTGAAGAAAAAGCGTTTAAAGAGGGCAAGGTAACAGGGAGAGATTGTGATCGCGGGTACAGGCACAGATTGAAGAAAATGACTGCACAGCTAGGAGAGAAGTTGCAACAGGAGGTTTCGTCCGACGCAGAAGGGAAGAATAAGAGAAACGAAGGGAGAGAAAAAAAGGAGAGACGAAGGGCGATGAACAGGAGGAACACGGTTCCAAAATTTCTTTTGCCGACAAAAGGGAAAAAAATGACCGTAATAATGGGGCGGTGGGAGGAGTTCGTTTTTTTTTTCTCGTTTCTCTCTCTTTCTCTTTTTTTCGGTGCAGATTCACTGAGGAAAATTTTTCCTTTGTCCGATCTGCCGGGTTCTTTCTCACTCGGCGCCTCTTTTGCAATTTTAAAAAGAGTTTCGGATCCCCTTAACCAGAAGACACTTGGTCAATGGAGTAGAATATGCAACATATATACGTGTAGAAGAGAAAAAGCCTTCGCATACTGTTTGCTCAACTCATTAGGCGCTTCTTAATGTGTTATTAAATTCGTAACAGGTCGCCTCGCGGTGAGTTTGGTCTGTTTAGTGCGGCTATTCAGCTCGTTCCATTCGGTATCGAAGATCCACCGCGAGGTGTGCTCATGTTTTAAACATGTGTATATCCATATGTGTATGTATTTATTCATCACTTTTTCCACGTTTTACGACATTTCGAGGAAGCATATAGATTTTATATAGCCTCATAGTGTTTTATGACCACGTGCATCTACAGCTTTCTAACCGGATCAACGGGTATCCTATCAAAATTACCGAAAACTCTTTGGCTAACTCAATTACGCTTCGCACCTTCGAAGAAAGCGTATATTGAGGTCAAAGATGAAGAATAAATCAATAATTAAGTTCTTCGAAACTAATTTGTATCGGACAATGATGAAATCAAAGGTCCGATCGAATGAGGGTTAAAAATTGAAGCTCCCGTGGATTTTTTAATCGCAACTTAATTTGATTTGTTCAAAAGACGAAACTTAAGGCATTCATCGATCCATTAGGCTTCGTTAATGATATGAGAAACAGTTTTCCACCAACTCAGATAACTTGACGCGCTGGTACGCTAGCGTTTATAGAACAAGCAATGAATTTACTCCACATGTCGTGAGCAATTTGAATCGTTGCTTTGTCAGGTTGAGCAGACCTATGAAAAAAGCCCTAAAGTTCTATAGATTTTCTCTCGCCAGATTGTTTACACGATACTCACGAGAATTCGTGAATCAAATAATAATGCCTAAGTAGATTGCTTTCCTCAGAACATGATCTGAGAAACAAGTGAAATTTACGACAAATATAATTTTCGTTTATAAAACAGAAAAGTCTAAGTGTCGGCTCAAGCTGAAGAGCATTAGGTAATAGTCTCCCGACATTAGTCTACTCGACTGGGTGACAGTCACAACGATAGCTAATATCAGCAGCAGTTGAATAAACGATCTGGCTACGTGTTTGCACACTTCACAACATACTCGAAAAACGTTTGGCTGTTATGAGCTGCCACGTCGAAACTTTTTTTTTTTCTTCATTTTATTTCACAATTTTTTCCAATATTCATCCATTATTTCTGGAATGTGTGGCTGGTATCGCTCGATTTGATTTTTAATCAGAAAGTACTACAATCATAAATTCCCTTACAAGAGACAAGTACAAACTTTTTTCTTGGCATTCGCGTACAACTTTCTTAATATCGTAGTTAAATGATAAATATTTTTATTGTAAACGTTCGTGGACATTGAATTATATATATCAATTCAATCTTCAATAAACACTTTATATAAAAAATGAATTTTCCTCCACAATAAAAAGATAACGATACGGAAACACTGATTCTTTCGTACTTGATCCCCTAAACATTTCCAGGATTAGAAAATAATCGAATGGATACTTACATTTCAGGAGCGATAATGAAAAATGCTTCAAATTTTTACGCTGCTCGGACATGTCAATTCACTTCGAACCCTCGATCATAACCAAGATAAAAAAAGCGGAGCCCTCACTGCAAAAACAAGTGTGTTGTTAAGTGCGTTGAATCAACGCACTACACGTATTGTACGTGAGTTGCTGACGCTAAGCGTATTGCAACAACACACATTGCTCAATGCGATGTATTGAAACAACGCGCTAAACCGTGTTTGTTTTAAACAATATGGGTCCATCCGTTTAAATATTTTTTGAACACACATGTGTGTGTTGATTAAAAACGGTTAGTGCCATACAATACACTTGAGTGTAGGTAAACACTAATTCCCACAACACGCTATTTAACCACACGCTTCTCCGTTGTATTCCTTTTATAAATGGCACTTACATGTTTTTTTCGGAGCAAAACCGATATTTTCACGATGGACATTTTTAAATGTCAAATGTGTTATTTTAAGTGTGCATCGAGTGACTTTTTATTGCGGCACATTGTGAGGCATCACAAGAATGACCCAAGAATAAAAATTCGTTGCAATGAAAACGGATGCGAACGGACTTTCGTCCTGTTCGATGTCACAGAGGATATTTTTCTCCTCGATACTTCTTTGCAGAACGATGACCTTGTTTTCGATCACTTTTCGCAACAATTTATCTCTCTCGCACACACGCCGCACCGCTTCCGTTACACAATCAACATCACTTTTTCCACACTGAGAAAAAAAAGTTATTGGAACAACAAAATCTCTCATTACGGAGTGCCAATAAAATATATGATCATCATAATGTCATAAACCATTGAACGAACACATTAATTTTTCATCAGACTGCATGATCATTCTGCCAAAGAAATGCGCATTTCAATTGACAAAACTCTTCCAATAACATCAATTTCTATTGAATCAACCATTTTTTTTTTCTCTGTGCATCACACGGCATAAATGTCACTTTTTTGCAACGCTCCCCGATCTTACAAAAGATCATTTTTGCCATTGCACGAGATTTTCTTGACTGGGAAGCTTTCCCGCCCGCAGCGAAACCGTTTCGTGCAGTAATTTTACAAGAAGAGTAGGGAAGACCCATACATATATGGTCCGGCGCTATCGTCGACCGAGCAGCCAATATATATAACAACGTTCCCAGGTCGACCGAAAAAAACGTAAACAAAAAAAGAAATATATATAGGTAGATGTGTCGTTGTAGAATTTTTCTGAATCCCCAGTCGATATCAATATAACTTCACGACAAAGCTTGAAACTACCGAGTCCCTTGATATACCCATTTCCGAAGCTTAGAATCTTAAGTAGTTGGTGGTGTAATAGGTAGCGTGCGTGCATTCGGGAACGGAGATAGGCAGGTAGGGTAGTTCGAATCCTCGTTAGGTAGAAAAATTTTCTTCGATTAAATTGAATACAGACCCATGTAAAATGGTCTGATTCCATCAAATGGCGAATGTCATGCAAGTCTTTGGCTGGAAAGAAAATTGTTTCGTTTTCGTTTTTTGCTCGTCTTCATACCATATGTATATACGCCTGTAACATGTTGTGAGAACAACAACTCGTTGGCTAACGTGTAGCAACACGGCTATCTGCGTTGTTACAAATCGGTGACACGCGTTGATACAACACGGCTACCTAAGTTAATACAACACGCCCTCATGTATTAATGCAACTCGTCTAACTGTGTTGGGCCTACGTGATTAAAAATGTTTGAACAACACGAACAAAACGTGTTGATTTGAACAGCAACACGGCAAAAAGCGTGTAGAAAACGGCTTCAACGTTTACACGCCTGAAGCGCGTTGAAATAACACACTTGTTTTTGCAGTGCTCGGAGCTTTACAATGTATAATGCGAATACTCGTACACGCGCGATCGAAATTTTATTATGTACCATAGTAATTTTTCAAACTTATCGGCTGTTTATCTATACCTGTTTGGAGCCCTTGAAATTTTACTATGTACAACTATGAATTTCAACTGTGAAAACAGTAATAAGCACAACAATTCAAGAAGTTGCAATTTTTAAGTTTGGAACGTATTGAAAACTACTGTGTTCTATTGTAGAATATAACACAATACGTCATCAATAATCGTACTTTACGGTTTATTTTCAAGTCAACATAAATTTTACAATATTTCTTTGTTGAACTGCGTAGGAAAAATGGCAAATTTTAAACCTCTGTTCAAACAAAATACACAGTTAAGAATTTTTAATTTGGAATTCACTCGAAAATTACTGTTTCTGGTAAAAACCCTCAAAATGGACGATATAGAACCCTAATTATATGGTACCATAGTAATATCTGCAATCATTTTCTCTCCATGTAAAATTATTTTCTGATTGCTTGTAGTCGATTCACTTCTCCGATTTGCTTTCAACGATTTTTTCACAGTTTCGTTGTTGATCTGATCCAACACGTTGATGATACTTTGGAATGTATCGTGGATCTAATTATACAGAAAAAATGTATTCTCTCAAGTATGTTAGCCAAAGAAATAACATTATTAGTAGTGCATGTGGCATTAATTATATTCTTTTTATGTAATTAAAATTTCAAGAGCGAATTTAAACGGAAATAAGCTTCGAAAATCGTACTTTGAATCGTCATTTTTCAATTAAAAATTTGTAAATATTGATCCAATATTCATTATAAAATATGGTGCTCACCTTATCGTTGCAGGATATTGTAAAATTTCCGAAAACGTTCGTCTCTTTCACTTTACCGAACGGCTCCGTTTCATTTATATCTTTGATGAGGCTCTTAGTCATCATCGATCCCATTTCCAATAGCTGTATAAATAAAAATCGAATCAGGTCATTATCTGTGTTCAATTAAAAGATTTCGATTGGATGAGATTAAGCTACTCTTGTTCTCAATCGTTTCATCTTCTTACCGCTCTATCACCATCATCATTATCATCATCATTTGGTGCAGTTTCTGGAACATCCAGAGTTTCGTTAAAAAATTTTTCAATATATTCAAATGTTTCTTTTATGGTTTGGATACATTTCGCTTTAGCAGCCTTTGAAAATTCCTTCTGTTGTTTTTCTGGACTATCAGCACAAGACGTCTAAAAACAGGAAAATTTTTTCGATGAGCCATACTTAACCCATTACATTTGAACGAGTTTTAGAAACAAATGATTTTATTGATCCAAATGAAGGGTATTTCAGCGTGCAAATGTTTTTGTTTCATCACCGGTCGGAAAAACTATTAATTGGAAAAGTTAAAATCGAAAATGTGATAGAAAAAAGATACTGTTCAACGTTGTTCCTAAATTTTTTTAATTGAATAGAAAAGAGTACCTTTTTCCAAGGTTTTCAATCAAAAGATTCATTCATCTTTGTTCGATGAAGTAATTGAAAAGAAAATGGAAAATCTTTTAACTAGCATTTGGATTACTAAGTAGAATTTGTTCTTATTTTTTCAAATCCAAAACCATTTTTTCATAAATACCAATTTTCTATGTTTTTATCACCGAATTATACATTTTTTTGATCTCAGCTAAGCCTGGTATAAAATCATTTTATTCAAAATTATTTTTCAAGAAAATTTTATTATTTTTCATCAGTATTGGTTTTTGTATTAGTAACTTTGACTCACCGAAACGAAAAGTACGAAGCAAAGAACAGTTATGAATTTATACATTTTAGTTAAGGTGATAACTGTGGAACGTTTGATCCAAAACTAGTCGAACCTGGCTAATATATACTCGAAACTTATTTACATATGTAAATAAGTTTTCGAGACTAGTCGTTCGACTATCCTTATTCTGTGAGTGATTGACGTAAGAGGAAAACTGTTCCGTGATGATGTTTTCCTCGTGTTAACACCAGAAGCGTTAAAACGGCAGATGCGAATACACAATTAAAACCTATTGATAACCAAGACGCTTCATGCGTCTTGGTAATACTTTATCATACGATCAATACACGTGCTTCGAAAATATTACCTATGAAAAAAATAAAAAATAAAACTTTAGGCGACAAGTGTGGGGCAAACCTCGAGGCGAAGGTGACAACTCACGCGTGTTGAATAGTATATGACGTCAGTCAAATTCTTGCCGTATAAATTTGTTGACATTTCAGTTTAATATGCGACTCCAAAGTCATAAACACGGTACTACGAACCGTTCAAAAATAACTTTTTTCCTTAATCCATACGACGAAGTGAATTATAAAAAGAATATTTTTTACTCTAATTAAAAAAAATAAGGATCATTGAGACAACGGCGCTGATCTGTACGCTGTGATATTGATTAATGTCTTTTGATAAATTTTACACGTTCCATTAACAATTGATGAAAAAACTAGCACGGCGTCCTCGTCTGCTGAAGAGGAAACGCCTACATTTAACGAAGTCAAGCTCTCGACAAATCTAACGAAGCTTCGTCAGGGGATTTTCGGCTAAGGGTCAAATTGGCCAACGCAGCAGCAGCAGCAGCAGCAGCATCCTTTAGCTTTATTTTAGCTCTGTACCACGAGTCTGCGAAGTAATTCCCGCGTACCGGGCGTTTAATACCGTGTTATTTTTGTTCTTTCTTTTCACGCACGTACGTGACTGTTGCGTATTTTTTGTTTTGTTTTATTCTCCCTCTTTTCGCGTGATTGGCAAGAAGAAAGAGAGAGAGAGAGAGAGGGGGAGGGAGGGAGAGAGAAGCGAAAAATTCAACGCCTACCGCTCTCTTTTCATCCCCCGTGACGACGTGTGGCTAAACGACTTACCCGTTGTGCTTGCTTGTGTATTTTTCGTATGTACGTGTCTGCGGCTGTGTGCGTGTCACGCCCACGAGACGACCCCGTTGAGATAATTCCAGTTCTATACACTCAAACTCTCCCTCTCTTTTTCTCTTCAGGATGCTTCGTTGCAGGGATCATCATGCCCCGTAGTAATATTAGTGAAGGAGCCAACACAGAGGGCACAATTTTCTTTGAGTGGATAACGCGCGTGTGCTACCGTCTCTTTCTCTCTTTCTCTTCCTCTTTTGGTCCTTGATCACACCCTGCGGGGTGTTGCCCAAGAATACACACAATCTCTCTTATTTCTTTCTCTATCTTTTTCCTCCTTTCTCTCTCTCTCTCTCGCTCTCCTACTCTCACTCACAATAAAAAATACATCTCGTATCGACTGCAACAAAACACATCCTCAGAAATCAGTTGTGAAATACGTATACGAGCGCGGTGAACAGCACGCGCAAAGGCGTATACCACGAGGGGTTTCTCAAAAACCGCCCCTGAACGACCCCTAGGAGGTCCAGGGCGTCGCTGGGTGGTGCACGGGTTAATGTACTCACCCTGTGACGCGACTAGAAGAAATATATAACGCAGCAACGTGTGCATGACACCGCCGAAGACCCTGTTTGACCCAGTAGTACTTGAATCATGTAAATTTCGGATTAACGATCGATCATTTTTGACAATAAATCAATTTGAGATTTTTTTTCAAAGCTTATAAAAGAGTGATGTTATAATAAAATTGAAATCCAATAAAAGTTACGATTTTTTCAAGTTTTTCGTGGTATTTTAACAAATAATTTTTGATACCGGGTTAAGTATTGAAAATAATAAATTCAAGGAGCAAGTGTACGAAACGTTTCGACCGAATCCTTCAATTAAAATCGTCGAAATCCATTCGTTTTTGTTTAACAGATAATTTATTCGATTTCTAAAAACATTTGAACTGCTCGAAATAAATTTCAATTATGAGCTTTTTTTCTCATGTTGCTCAGCCCAAAGGAGAGAATCATTTTAGGGAGAGAAGGTGAATGCGCGTAACACAAAAGAACCGGTAGCTGATTGCAGAAGGCATAAACCCACACGGCTCATTAGTGCGGACGGCCGCGAATCATTCTAGCTCTTTTATAGTTGTAGGTGGTGGTCTCGAGTGAGAATGTGCTGAGGATTCTCTGCCATTTATTTTTGGCTCGCCCTCGAGGGCGGATGTCCTTTGCTTTACGAGTAACATAAAATTCCATGACATTCGAGAGGGTGTGCAAATCTCCTGTATTTTTTTCATTTATTTTCAATGAATATTCGCAACGTTTGAATATTCCAAATTATCCGAAATATATTTGACGAAATATCGTCAATTTTTGAAGTTTCGTTCGAACCAATTGCAACCTTGATTCGAAAGAGCACTTCGAATCTCATTTCCAATCCTAAAATTACGGCAGGCATCAAAACCCTGCAAAAAAACTTACTCTCCAATCAGTTTGGCAAGATGTCTGGAGTCATTGGTGAACAACGGTATAACGCCTGGAATAGTGAGAAAAAAAAATGTTAAAAACTTGTTGGATAACCACAAATTACACAATTTTAATTACGATTCATAAAAATTAAATAATTCATCTGCAACGTTTATAAATTATATTATTCACTTATTCATCAACGAAAACGGTTAGTTTTCGAAGATGAGAAAGTACATGCTCTTTTTCGTTTCGAAATACTGCTACGTGATGTTGGTGGTTAGCTTGGAAACAATAGAGATAGAAACAAAAGCAAAAAAAAAAAAATATATCTCCCCATGCTCCTTTCGTGTCACATTTCAACTGTCTCATATAAAACTTTAGAAAAACGAGTATATACGTTGATAACTTGAAACAAATGACTGGAAGCAATGAAATTGTTTACAAAGCGACAGTTTCCCGAGAGTTTTGTGTAACATCTGCAGTACTGTATGTCGTTCGAGGCTAACTTTTTTTTTCCTGCTCATCAAATGATTGATAGGGGAAAGAAAAAAAAAATAATTCAAAGAACTGCGGCGTTTAAGTGAGATATAGCGCATACATATGCTCTCTCGTGAATATATGTATGTACGTGTGCGTTTCAATATACAAGAACTGCTGTAGCATCGCATGTAATTTAACAGTGGTAATAATACGGGAGTGAACAGTTCACCTTGCGTGAGTACTATAAATAAAAAGAGCTTCATTCCTCGGAAGTGGTGAGAAAGAGATAGATGTTATAAATAAATGCATCCAGGCTGGGCTCGGAAGCCACAGCCCTTAAGTAATGACACGGGTACGCGTAACGTCTATCGCGAATGGTACGTTGACATTTGTTATAGACCACGATGCGTCTTATTGCATACACAATACTGGTACCCAGTCTATTTCTCGCTCGATTCTTCCTTCAATAATAAATTGCTCGAATATGACTGCATGACGTTTGTAAAAATAGCTTATCTCTGTCCTATGACAATTTATTTTCTCTTCTATTCAGTCATCCATCGATTACACATTATGGCTCTTATTATTGAGAAGATTGAACGATCGAACATTGAAAACTCATCGAAATGACAGATGTTTCGTTGCGGCTTACAATTTACGAGAAACAACACGAATCAAAGAAATTCGCATTTTCTTTCGCAATTATTACGATTATAAAATAATCTTCTCAAGAAAATCTCGTTGCTTCGGTACGAGCTGGAACTGCTCGCACCAATAAACGCGATATATAATTTTGTATGCAGTGAATAAAGCTTTTCATTTTGGTTTCTAACGATAAAACTTGAATAAAAAAAGAAAAATTATTCGAATTAGGAATCATTGCTGTCTTCCTGTATCTGATGTAGTCAAAAACTGATAAACTTGATAAACGTCATATTAGTGAAGAAACTGGAGCGAATCTCTTTAGCCTGATGGCGGGTCACGACTGTTATTAAACGTAACAAAAAACCGAACGAGCGTACACGCTCTCGGATGCGTATCCATCGGTGCGAGCTTCGATACTCGAGAACAGCGAAAGGCACGCTGCGGAAGCTACAAATTTCAAAACGTGCAGCTTCGATCGACGTATCGCGCGAGGGTGGATACAGAAGATAATTAGTTTGCACACGTTCAGGTAAACCGCAGCTCACTCCGTTGCGTCGTTCGTATATATATAAGCTCGGAAATTTGCACGTCGTCCATTGAAATACGCACCGCACCATAGTTATACAGCGATACTGTTTACAGCACTGGTATTTATATGCGTGTATAAATAACCACGTTATCTATTCAGAATCCTCGCTCGGTTTCTATCATTATAACACATCATTCTCACCACGCAGTACATGCCAATTGCTCGACTCTGCGGTGCAACGAATTAAATAATTACGTAAATGCAGCCTTCAACCACAATTAACTGATTGATACACGAGTACGAGAAAAGTAAAAAGAGAGTCGAAGATATCTATGAAGCAGATTCGTTATTTCAGATAAATGCAAACGTATATTTTCATCGCGTTCCAACTTCTTTAACATTTCGGCAGAAAAATATTATTCTGAAGCAGCAGATCGTATATAAGCTGCTGCGAAAAACTTTGGAAATCAATATTTTATCGCTGTTCTGGATATTCAACAAAAATAACCTCAGCTTTTCTTCCTACTCTGAATGGAGATTGCTCGGATCGCTTTTTTACGATTTTCTGAAGTTGCTGGCCGATTTTTTGACTTTTTAATCGAATCAGTATTTGTTTTTACAGCCACGTAATAATCGTATACATTGGAATATCACGAAGCTTAATTTTATCGTGGATTATTAGCTTTGATGTTTTAATTTTTTTCTCCTGAAGATCAACAAGAAAAAGAAATTTATTACAATGTGCAAGAGACCAGAATTTTTCCGTTGTATGTACAGATGAGTAAAGTAATTGCATTGTTGAATGAAGCGCAAACGAGAGGGACGGAAATATGTATAGGAACCCTTTTTCACATGTCGAAATTAGACGCACCCCTGAGCTATGTATATACAAACAGGAACAAAGCGATGAGACTGCACAGGTTTGTAATTTATTTGCAATTTGCATTTTGTTTGCCGACTGGATTTATCACGGTGCAAACGAACGTTGGCTGGATACAATAATGCCTGTGAATGTCTATCGTACGTATAAATTGTGGACGAATTTGTTTGTGTTGTTACGAAAACGTTGAGCTCGTATTAGAACCGAATGCCAAAATCCTTCAAGCAACAACGATCAGAAGCATTGAAAAGATGATCGTGATAATTTGACATTATTTTTAAACTTCATTTCCAATGGCTCGAGCAGTTGATCTTGAAGTCATTTTGAATCAATATAAAAAAAAAAAAACAGCATATAATTTAACAATAATTTGAAGAAATCAAAATGTCGTAAATCAAAATATCTCTCTCCTATTTAATTGAATGACTTTTTACAGTTACTTTTCTTTTCGTAATTGACTATCGCTGAACGATGGCCAAAAAATATATTTCTTCTAGTTTTTATGGTCTCAGATTTGAGATTTTTATCTTCAAAGTAAAATCGGTAAGAGTGAAACGAATTTGTTCACACAGTGGATCTTAATCACGTGTATATGGATCAATTAGTGTTATCTTGTATCGTGAAATTTGAAAAAGTCTTAGGCCCCGTGTACCTGGCGTGAATGACTCTACTTTATGTTTCGGCAAGGCGTTAGAGCTCCAATATCTCTCGCTGTAACAATGTGTTCGTGGCAGAGTGTATATTTGTTCGTTCGAATCTTGAATCGGAGACGTCGGTGTAACTTCTCGTCGGAACTCATCGAGAAAAAAGAGCAAGAGAGAGAGAGAGAGAGGAAGAGAGAAGATGGAGAAAAGGTGGCGAGGTGGGTGAGGGTGGCGGCGCCAACGAATCCTTTGAAGCTCAACCGCACCGCGCGCTTCTTCAGGTAGCCACAGACACATTAGTCACTCCTTCATCTCACATCCTTTTTCTCAACGTCCTTCTTCCATACGATCTTATTCCCTCTTTTACTTTCTTTATTTTTCTCCCTATCTATTCTTCATTCCTTCTCACAGTCTCTTTTTTCAACTCTCTCTCTCTCTTACTCTTTTTCTTTTCGTCTTTGTCGTTCTCTATTTTCAGAGGACCATAACCGCGAACCCGGTACAAGAAGCTCGTTCATCTCGATCTCTTCGTCTCCACGGGACTCTACGAGAACGAATGAGGGCTGAAGGGAACCGCGCGAGAGATCTAGCACCAAAGATATATAGATATTTTTCTACCAGCAGAGATAGAGAGCCCACATGCAGCTAAATGAGTTGCTCCTAATTCTTAAACGGTCACCGACAAACACGGGTGTCAACTGCTATTCTCATTTGTTTCGTGGCTGGATCCCGAGCCATTGAGGAATTTATTCCGAGTGACTCAATCTTTAAATTTTTGAGATTATCTACAAAATCTCGTATTCATCGATCCTATGAACTCGATTTGATCGATAAAAAAAATTTGTCATACTTTACCGAAGATTTCGTTGTTTAAAACGAGATTTTTTTTTTTTTTTTTTTCATTTTGTTCCATGTGAAAAGATAATAGAGACGAGTGCTTTAATCGTGGCGCCGAGGATCCAGAGAGGTCGGGGCCAAATCACCATCTCATTATGAAGTAATTAAAACCCATTACTAATGCCTATCCTTTATATTGGTGCGACGAATACAGAAAAAAATAAAAAAAGAAACAAAAAAAGTGGTGGAGAGAGAGGTAGAGATACGGAAGATCGTACAATGAACGAACCGGCAGCAGTCAAACCCTCGTCTCTCGATGAGACCGTGTCTATATCGCTTTATGAAAGAGTACAAAAAATTGAAGAGTCTCTACACCAAATCGAAGGGCCAACGAAACCAATGAGAGTTCTGGATTTAATAATTCAATAATGTTTTCCATTTATAATGCGCAGTCGAGATGGAAAATAGATGGGGACAACGATTCCACTTACGCATTGATATCCGGTCTGAGATGACCATTCGCCGACCCTTTTACACCCTTCTCCATGAACTCGACATCGATTATTGCTCGACGAAATTTTTTTAATTACGTTTAAATAGCCAGAAAAATGTGTTACGATAACTTGACACTCATTTTCCGTTGCTTTTTTTAAACTCTTAATCATTTTTCATTCATTGCGCATATTCATCTTTGAGACTCGGAGATCGTGAGGACCCAGAGAAAAAGAATGAAAGAGTGTAGAGTCTTCGACAAAATAAGACCGTGACGAAGCCACCGGCGCCAGGTCTCTTCAAACTCATTACACGATTCTCTTCGGCGAGAAATTCTCAGTTCTCGGTCCGACGACCATGAGGCTATGAAAAATTCACTTTCGTACTTTTAAGTTTCGTAGACCGATGCCGATTGACGTGGATTGTCTCGAAAATCTGAATTTCGAGACTTAAATAAATATTTTATTTGTTCATGTTTTTGATTTTTCATAGACTGAAAAAATCCTGAGGATTTTACGATTTTTCTCAACGAATATAACGACACCGATCGCTGGTGAGCCAAGTCGTCGCGATGAAATCGTAGCGTGACGTTGTTGATGACTTTCGGTCTGCGAGAAAGGTACACAAAATCGTTACGCACAAATGTACCGTGGCATAGAGCGTTTCTAAAACCCTCAAATGAACAAACCAGTTCGAGGATCATCTATCATCTTAATGGCACGAGGAACGATTCGTTTTTTTTTTTTCTGTCGATTTATTTTTTCCTTTTTCGACGTCCATAGGACACGACGATATATCGCTCGGAGTTAAACACCCTGGTGATACATGGCCGGAGAAAATATGATCCGGAAGCAATAAATTTGTAACTACATTTATTTTTTTCAACCTCGTGAAAATTAGAGAAATATATGATTGAAGCGGAAGAGAGAGAGAGAAACGCGCTGTGTTATTACGAAGGTGAGCTTTATGTTTTGAGAAAAACAGATTTATTTGTGAAGTAGATTTATCGTGGAGACATTAAATGTTGGAAAAATCAATGACCAAATCAGTTATTCGATTGAAACATTGTTGAATGAAAATTAAGGGGCTGTACCGGTGTGACACTTTCAATAAATCGATTTATTTTTTTGCCTTTTTCGACAGTTTATACTTTCAAGTATATCTTGAAAGTAGAAATATCTGTAAAAGAATATCTTGAAAGTATAAATAATTGAAAGAAGAATCGAGTTTTTCTCGAAATGAGATTTTTCAAATTTACTGGCATTGTGACTCAAAGGCAATTAGTCTAACAGTAATTGCAACTTTCAAATCTGTTATTTCGTTTGTGCAGTTACTTGATTTTTGAACAGAAATTTTCAGCATATTTCCGGTACACCAATTATCGAGTTGTTTTGTTCGAAAATTTTACAACTCTCCTCCGAACCGTCATTAAAGTGTGAGATCTCATTTCTAAACATACATACAGCACGTTCTGAGCCACATTTTTGTTGTGCTTTTTTCGCACACGAATGGAAATGGTTGTTGCCGGTGTGAACGAACAGTTTCTAATTTGAGAGGGCAAGTCTGAACTTTACATTCGCGAAAAAAATGATTCAACGAGACCATACACCTGGATACCTATTTTGTACTGCTCTTCAATGTCCGCGCGGTAGGCAAGAGGACCAGTATCGTACAGTGCCTTCCTGCATGGCAAATCCCACGAGTGAGGAAACATAATGAGTTTCGATGAGGTAAAAGAAAAGTCTGAGAGAGTTCCTCCAGCCCGTTATTATCAAAGTATACATCTGTATACCATCGTTATCTACTTCCTACTGATTTCTGACCAATTTTACCAATCCTATCATCATTGAATCTCGTAAAATTTTTCATCCCAAAGCTCGATCCGCAAGGAAAGAAAAAACGTTCACGATTTTTAACTGCCTTTTCTTACATTTTTTAAAAATTGATCCAGTAAATGTGATTTCTTTTTAGATTCCATCGAGTTTCTTAAAATATTTGTTTCCTTTAATTTTGCAGATGAGCAATTGGAAACGTTTCAACAGCGGAGCGATGCAACGATACTTTCGATGAAATCTCTATTGAATAAGAGAAAAGCTGTACTTTATTTCGTTTCACATAAACGATCGGTCATTCGTGCGGTCATTTTCGAAGATCCACGAAAGAATATCGTCTCCGATGATCTTTTGTAGGTTTGCACTTCCGCTCGTCGTTCGAGCGACGATCGAAAATCCATTCTGATATTTTATAGTCCACGCGTTACAGTAGAAAAGGCTTTTTCATATTGTGAGATATTTCTTTTCTCGTTTCTTTTATTCGTGAATCGCGCGACGAGAGGGGCCACTTAGTATAGTCTTTATTCTCGAATTGAGCACAGGAAACGATACAATATTGGTACAAGAGAGCGAGGAAAGAAGACTTATTGAATAGAAATTTCGGTGGACATGCTTCGTTCGAATGGGCGTGGATGAATGAAAAAAAAAAAAAAAAAAAAAAGAGATCGCACGTCGACTCCAAAGTATTCATCGTTTCTCGGATACGCAAGGAACTAAACTGCAATTCAGCATTGGCTCTCGTTGCTCAATTATAACGTTCGTGGTCCGTTCTCGCGCGAACGACTACGAAATGGGCACATAAAGAATCATACTCACGCCGATTCAGAGGTTAAATCTTGCGCACACGTATCTCTAAACGACGGGGCCTAAGCGGCCTTTCAAACTCAAGGGAAAAAGCACCTTTTTACGTAATAACATCAAAGCCCATATATCCGAGAAAATATTCCGAAGATCGAAACACATTAAAGATCTAACGTATCGTAAAGATATGAAATTAAATAACTCGCGATTTATGGATAAATCGTGATGAAGAACGCGTATACGGCTAATCATGAAGAGAATGCGAATTACACGTTCGATTGGAAGCGGTATCGAATTGAAATTTCTGTTATTACGAACGTTTCTTTTCTCATTTATGCTTTTCCCTGACCCTAGCTTTGAGCAACATCTGCTAATTTTTGTGTTTCTCCGATACTGACGCGTATTTTTCGACGGAAGAACATTGGCACGTATAAAAGAAACAATGAAATAACACACTGCCCAATTTTCGCTCGTTCTCGTCTCACACATCCGTACACATTTTCGTTATTGTAAAAAGGATCGACGAGCGATGATTGTAGTAATTACAGGTCACCATTACCCGCATTGGCGCATCGTGTTGTTAGAATTTGTTCTCGTGCCCACTGTCATTACACCCGTTTCGGGTGTACGCGAGCACATTCGCATCGCGATGAAACCTTTTCTTTCGCTTTTTGGGAGAGCCGGAGGGAGGAGGGGGGGGGGGGGGGGGGGATAGTGAATAAAAAATACTCTTTAAAAATAATTGTTGGAAAGACCAAGAATACGCGTGCCAAAATTGGCGATGATTCCACAAACCGTGTTCTCCGGACAATTGATCCAAGAGACGAAACAAAGAATAGAATATTTTAGAACGAAAATGATGAGAGTAAATCAAAATCCTTCATCTTCGATGATTCTTTTTTTGCTGAACGATTTATCCAGAGGCCCAATTGATCATTCAATTTTTCAAAGAAGAAAAAATCTTCCAAAGACACCCCGAAGTCCTGTTCTTCCAGGCGAAGAAAGAGTGTCGTGTGACACACAGGAAGAGGCTCTGAGGCAAGCTCTAGGTGGGCTCCGATTACTTTTTGGAAGAGCCGGCAGCTTCCGGTCCCTTATTTACTCTCAAAGGGCAAAAGTTCTTTGCCGATTGGATCTGCGCTCATACCCAGATGCTTTTCGAGGATGTATTTACGCGTTAAACATAAGCGTGCATGTGAAATAGAACGTTCGGAATCTAATGCTGAACAAGTGTGATCGTGTTTCGAACACGCGTGCAACCACGTGCCTTCCGCGCTCTTCTGGTACACGAAATACTTTCCAAATATATTATGCAGGAGAATGGAACGCGTGCAGAAGATTCAGCAACGGTTTATTATTGTGTGGAATATATATATATATATATATGAGCACCAGCGCCCTCGCTCACGCCCACGACACACCCTCTACAGGATCAGCTCACTCGGATGACAAGGGTTCATAGGTTCGTGCGGATGTGACACGAGGAGAGAAAGAGATAAAAGAAAGCCCGACAAAGCGCACGCACGCACGC
Organism: Campoplex capitator; assembly: GCA_037576405.1. Lineage (NCBI taxonomy): Eukaryota > Metazoa > Arthropoda > Insecta > Hymenoptera > Ichneumonidae > Campoplex > Campoplex capitator. The sequence goes on along the minus strand of JARBWI010000002.1, from coordinate 12,006,209 downwards.
GTTATTCTCGGACGCTGCAATGTTATGCGCAAACTTTTTGTTAGTCGTCGTGATCCTACGGAGTCCAGTAATTTTTTTTTTTTTTTTTTTCAAGTCCTGCGAATGATAGATCATTGTTGCCAGAGTCTGGAGCCCTCGAAAAGAAATCCGAGAAAAAAGGAGCTTCGTATCGAGTCGGAAGAGCCCCGGGAAGTCATAACTGTGAATTGAACGAAGAATATTGCACTGGGTTCATTTTTTTTCGGAATCTTCAAAGATGTTCGCCACCCTGGATGCCCGGAGTCTTCGTTTCTCTGGATTTGTGGATTAAGATGGCTATTAATAATAATAGTCGGCTGCATTACAATGGCAACTCAATTATCGCTCGGCTAAATAAAAAGCTGAAGGTAAAGAGTCAAATGTATATTTAACCGTTGCTGGTGGATACATTACGAGCTGAGAGAGTCCGAAGAGCATAATATGGACGGAGTGAAAAGACGACGAAAGAGAATGAAAAAAAAAAGAAGATGAAGAAGAAAAAACATAAGAGGAAGAAGAAGAGGAGCGTAATGGTGGGGCCCGACGGTTTATACTATGCTGAAAGAGAGCATAAGAGAAGATCCGCCTTCGAGGGAATCACCACCCTCAGGGGCCGGCAATCTCGCATTGAGATCCGGCTTAAACGATAGGCTCTCTCGTCCACCGGCATCGCGAGAGAGCGCCGCGGAACTCTTAATTTTCAAAAAAAAAAAAGAGAGAGAGAGGGAGAGAGGGAGAAAGATTTATATATATATGCAAAGGAAAGGAGTGAAAAAGGTATGGATTCGCGTTGAACGTTGAAAAGAGAGAAGAAGATTGTAAGATAAAAAGTAAAAGAATCGACGGGGATTTCCGCGAAAATACTTTGCGTCTTCTCGTTTCGCGCGACCTCCTCGCACATACCCGCTATATGTATATACTACGAGAAAATAAGAGCAAAAGAAGATGAACGGGCTGTTATTACCATCAATATTTCCATACATCGTGCAGGACGGCTAGACGATGCTAATTCAACCCTCCGCCCGTTTCAACCCTCCCACTCTCATACATATATACACACTGAATATATAGACTCCGAGTCTCTTTAACTACAAGATTAAACGTAACTCCGCAAATTGCGTAGGAAACAGTCGAAAGATATATATAACACACGTGTATAACATATATACCGCCTAGAATAAGGACTTCGCGACAAAATGGCCACTTCTCATCCCGTAGCAGGCCACTTACGTAGGAATGAAAGAAACTAAAAAGAATAAAAATACTCCTTCACGGCCGGGACCGCCATGATGGTCTGGTAGCCCGCGGACGAATATAAAACGCGAGTCGAGGAGAGAAGATATCATCGAGAAATTCCGAACCCCCCGCGCGCTCTCTCTCTCTCTCTTTCTCTCTCTTTCGAATAAAACTATAAACCGAAGGAAACAATTACCCTCGCCTACCAACAGCGACGTCGCGTCTCGCCTTCTCTCCTGTTTTTCTCATCTCTTGGATCTCTTTCTCTTTGGCCTATCTTCGCGGCTGGTGGCACGAAGAAGATGCGGTTTAACGATAAGTGTCCGTGAAGATGATAGAACGAGCGGTGTGCGCCTTCTTCATCTCTCCCCTTCTTATTTTACCTCGTGCCCATCACAAATTATTCTCTTATTCGTTCATTTTCCTCTCGTCGTCTTTTATTCACGCATAATTTCATCAATTTTCTAAATTCCTGATTGTATATTTCTGCTCTCGATCATTCATCGATTCGAAGCCAAAGCATATCCCTTATCGAAAAAAAAAAAAAAAAATACTTCGTTCTCCATCTCTGCCAAGTCCATTCGATCCCACTAGCGATTTTAGTGGGTTCCATTCCACCCACCCAGTCACAATCCCAACAATCGCGAGACCTTCCGCGATTGATACACCGCGAATTATAATCGCTCCCGAGTCGACTCCATGGTCAATCGTCCGCGCAAAGGTAGCATTTCGCATCGCGAACGATATCGACGCAAGATGTTGATGCTATATACCGCCCCTTTAAAGATTTTATATGCTGCAGAGGCAAAAGTGCATACACACAGCAGCAAACTCTCCAGCAGGATTAAATCGCGGCCATAGCTTCGGATAGAGGTTGTGTTTCTTCGCGTGGCGAAGATCACAGTGTTTCATAGAGCTAACTATAATTGCCAACCTCGGCACTAGCATCTCACGCTCTTCCCATAAACTTAACGATCGACTTTAACGGGCGGCCCTCCCGGTATGCTAAGGAGGGTTTCACCGCCATTGCTGCCGACGTTAAAACCATTATCTGCATATACGTATAAACATATAAACATATCTCCGCTGAGACACCGCTCGCCAAAGCAAAATACTGCTAAATTCGTGCTCCGATAATACGAGCTAAAACTCGTATATGTTTTGTCGAGAAAACGAACGCGACGCAAAGTGACCGTTTTACTTTAACGAGGATTCAACGTGCGCGCGGTTCAGTCGAATGAATCGAAGACTCCTTAACAATTATTTGCACCGAGTTTTCTGACGTATAGAATAACCACAGAGAAAATTCATTACGTCGAGGCCTTCCGATCATCAACGTTAAAATAAAAAAGGCTGTACAGCCGGTACCGAAGAGCCAGGTTATTAAAAACGTTCCTCGTTAAATCTGTAAATAAGTATACAAAATGAAATATTCAAACGATCGTATTTGCCGGTAAATAATCTCTTCGCGAATACCGAGAACCATTATTCCCTGAACGTTTTCAAAGACTTTTTTTACGATGATTCCTTCGAATGCTGCAAAGCGTTTTCAAAAATTTTTACGTAAGCTCATCGGTTTATAGGATCGAGAGAAAGAAATATAGAAAATTTCATGACTGACTAGTATCATGGGTGCGGTATCGATCCTAGAGACATCGTTAAGGAGCCATTAAGGGAATAATGAGAGAGCTCGCTAAGGAGTAACGTGGTAGCTCTACAGCAGCAGCGATTCTTTCAATCCTTCTTCTCCTTTTCAATCTATTCATTTTCGCTACGCTTGAGGTATATACCTATATACATACGAAACGAAGGATACGTAACCGTATACGTAAGTTTTCTTGGTACTATGATTAGAGCTCTCGTAGCTCTGACTGCTGATATCGCGAAGCAGCGAAACGCTCTTGCAATTTTAATTTGGCTGTTCTCTCGTGGCGAGTTTCGCGCGCGTTATACTATGCCAGTGACGCCCCCCTCCCCCCTCTCCCCGGGTACGTGTATACATGTCTATGGGTTTGCTTTCAACGTGCCTATCTCAAATCACCTGGTATACCTAACGCGCCGAATAACCCTACAATCTAGCGATAACGGACAGAGCTAAAATTACTAGAGAGCATAAAAAAAAAAAAAATAAAGGAACAATGAGAAGTGTAGGAAGAAAACGAGGGAAACAGAAAAGAAATCTGACTAGACAGCACGGAATTTCCGTTCGAAATAGCTCCAATGCGGAGGTCTTTTGTCGAGAATCAAACACGAACGTTCATGTCGAATTCGTATCCGGTATGAGGGAAGCACGGAAACCGCGAAAATCGCGTGATAAAATTGATTTATATACCCTTCTGCGTTCTAACCCCCCCCCCCCTCTCTTATTCGCTCTCTTTATTCCTACTTCACGTATAACCGCAAAGAATATAGTATCGTTTCGCTAAACCGACTCTTTCCATCACCTCTGCTTAGGAACTATTTATGTCTTCTATATTTTTATTGTCAAAAACCAGGATAAAAGCGTCTTAGGATCTGTGACACAAGAGAAAACGAAACGCCAGTTGGTTGGTTCATCGCCAAACTGCCGAGTAAAGTCGGTTGCCTGTAGCTCAGGCGCTGCTCCATCAGTCAATGCACCACACTGGTAATCTGGACCTCGCTGATTCCCAACAGTCAGCTCGCTCAAAGCTTATGTAAGCTGTTATCCAAGTTACTAAACTCGTTGATTAGCTATGAAAAACAAAATGTTTATTATGTTGACTTCCGTAAAGCTCTGAGTACCGCAATCAAAGCTGCACCAACGAACCGAATGAAGCGTTTGTTCAGGATGTTGATTCAGGTTTTTTATCTTCCAAGTAATCCGACTGAGATTTAGTATAAGAAAGTTTTCTGATTTACAATTATCCAGGATCGACTGGTTCGTCCGGGACATTTTGAATCAACAAAATAACAAAAATAATTCATTAATGAAAGCTGCAACATTTTGGTATTCAAAAAACTTGCTCAATGTCTTCCGTCAGCAGCACTCTCCGTGATAAAAACATCTACAAACATTCCGATACTCAAGGCGCGCAGAATTGTTTTTGATACTGTAATGATCATTAATAATTACACATAAACGTGAAGCGAGTAAGATATACTTGAGAAAAATTATCCGTTCCCTCTGGTTTTCGCCTTCTTGTGGGCATTACGCATTCAGTGGCGAGAGCGCGCCATTTTGGCTCGACCATTTTTGCCGATCAAATCTTAATTGTTGGCTGGCGGCTGTCTAAGGAGGCGTGGCCAGCGGTTGGTTCGCGCTCAGCCACGCGATGCACGAACGCATTGGTTTTCTTCCCTTTTTATATTCTTTCTTTCTTTCTTTTCGTTGGCTCGCCGCACCGAGTTGTTACGAAGCTTGGCGATGACCAGAAGCACGTATATGCGAACTAAACAGGGCTCAGGGCTTACTTCGGCGAGGTTAGCCTAGTAACGAAAGTGTCGGATGAATGTGTGCTGCGCACATACGAGCATGGAACACACATTTTAAAATGTACACGAATACAAATAAAGTAGAAAACAAGAGCAACGAGTCTTCGGTCTCTCGGCTTTCAGGTTTTTCGACGTCTCGTAACAGCCAGGCCGCCATCCGTTGACTCTCTCCCTCTCTCTCTCTCTCTCTCTCTCTTCAACTCTTACAACAACCCCAAGCGTGTATGCTAATCTCCAATCCAGCAGGCCGGTTCCTTATTCTCGACCAGCAGGTCGAAGTTTCAGGGAGAAGACGTAATTGGGCAGCAAGCGGCGAACCGACAAACCCCACCGTCTCTTCGACCCATCCATACATCTATACGTATATTCAGAGTATCGGTGTAAAAATTTGAATACGAGAAAAACGTGCAGGGGCCGGATGCACCGCGAGCCACGACTTGCCATGGCGCATCGACGACTTGAAGCTCTAAGGTTCTCCTTCGAACACTTCGACTCCCAAACTTACGTCTCTTTCTTTCTCAATCCCAGACAAAAGTACATAAATGTACTGAACTATACGTGTCCCTAAAGTACGAAATACCGTAAATGAATTTGAAGAAAAGTACATCGAGGTGCTAGAAGCATTTAATGAAACCTGAATAAGAAACGATCATTTTCATCGAATTAAATCGTCATTCATGAAAATCACAGAGTTCAAAACGATTGGGCGTGCTGCAAACTCTTGGGGTAATAATAAATATATCAGTGAGTGCCTCGAGGGCAGCATCAGTCAGTTTGCACTGACGATGATTGTGCAGTACGCATGAGTATAATATATATTTACATATATATATATATATATATATATGGTAGCGCTAAATAAAAGAGAGTCGTTGAAAATATCGGTTGTGCGCGTGCCGCACGGTGAAGCGATCGTGGCTATTTCAAATGTAGAAACTCACCCCCTCCCCTGAGGATATGTATAATATTATAAATTTGTAAAAACGATGATGTGTGCTGCGCTCGTAATTCACAATATTCTCATACACACGTTTACCCACACGTCTATATATTCACACAAGTATACATATATATCTTTCTCTCTCTCTCGAAAAAAACGATGCTCCGAGGGTGTATACACTCGGGCTAAAACTGCCCTCAGAGAAAGAAGTAAATGCGCGCCATTTGCGAGCACTCTGCAATCGCGAGGATTGTTAAGAAGTCGTTTCGCGAAATACCGACCGTTATATACACCGAAACGTTTACTTATATACCTCTATGAATATTCGCGACAAACACTTATTATAAGGTATTGAATATACTTCGAATGCTTTCTCGAATATATATGCCTGTAATCATAACGTACGATGATGCTGATACAATATGTTCGTGAGCAAAGAGAGACCGCGGGGTGAAATGGAACACTAGGAAACTGGATATCCGAACAACAGCAGAATAGACAAACAAAATAGAACATTTTGGCTGTCAAATAAAATGAAACAATCGTTTGACACTTCGAGCCACCAAAGTATGTTTCGGACTCGACTCGGAAAATTTTGTCAAAATCCACTGATATACTTCCGTTCTCCAAAAGTGACGAGATTTTTCGGAAAAATATCGTATTACGTAAATGCTGCTTTATTTTATCCCTTTCGTGCCATTTTGCCTCGAACTTCTTTATACTACATTGTATGATGTGGGAAACGAGGAGCCGAGTCGAATGCTCGTCTCGTCGACGAGCTTCCGCGAGCTCGACAAATGTCATCATTTAACGGTTGAAATTAACGTGAGGCGCGCACTGGCGACTATAATCAGAGTTGAAACGAATGCAACCGGCTTGTGTTCTCTAGTCGAAACATTTAATTTATATATATATATGGACGTGTGTATATCTTTATGGATGGATTTGAATATAGATATATATGTTATGCTCGTATATGCGTATACGAGAAGCTCCGCGAAGCACCCGGTGCATTGCCGCCTGCTGCAACCCACCTAAGGTGTAATGACACGTATTACTCTGATTGGTAACAATTGGTAACAATTGACGGGCGGAACCGCGGCCAGGAAAGCCACACTGACTCTCGCGGTGTTCTCTCTTCCCTTGGACGAGGTTCCGCTACTTTGCTCGTGTTGTTTACGACCCAGAATCTTCTCTCTCTCTCTCTCTCGTTCTCTTCGTCTCTCTTCTTTACAACCAGAGCATTTTTCGTCTCTTTCTCGCTCTCGCGAATGTTACTACTTAATTGTTTCGATGCATGCTCAAAGATAATCAAGGCTTTCCGGACCCAATTTCGCTGCATATTCATTCTACACTTTGAGGAGTAAAATGGACACATTCGGGAATAGCAGCCCATAAAAGCTGACGGCCATCATGCGATTAAAGCGGTTCAATGACAGGAGGAATAACTCGATCGTTGAGGCTTTCGTTTTTATCAAATGCTGCAGGCCGAGAGATGCCGTCGAAAAAGGGCGAAGCCGAGAAATCATCAGGCACACGAATGTCGTGAGACAAATCGAATCTTATTTTCTGTATACTCATTTCTTTATGGTCGAGGTGCCAAGGAGTCCGGATTACCCAATTAAAAGAGCAATTCCATTTTTTTATTTCTCCTTTCTACGAAACATATCGCCGATTTTTTCTCTCATTTTCACTCGTAAAAAAGGCCACTTGAATTACGTTCCTCGTTCCCTTAACTCGCTTAATTTTACTCCTTTTTTTTGTTGTACGAGCTCCGAGATAAAAAAAATGATACCGCTTCTTCATATTCGGATATTATAAAGCCAGAGAAAACGATAAATTCAATGTCCAGGATAAAAGCTTCTCGCTAACTCCTAATATGGAGACCCGTATCAAATACCAAGAGCACTCGACCGAATGGCAACGGGCATAGTGAAGGTAACTATAAATTTATACACGTTTTTTTTTCCAAACTCTCGTGTAATCCACGTGAACATTATCTATAAATGTATACATATATATACACAAAATATATTTCACCAAGCATACAGGACTTTTCACGCCACGTTTAGGACAAAATCTCCATTTAAAGAAAAAAATGTTATTCCACCATGCCGAGTCGTCAGTTAATCTAAAAACTCTTCTTTCAATCTCAAAAACAGTAGAATTTCGAAAAAGAATATCCGAATCCCCAATCGAAACATTACGATTCAAGGGCTGGTAGAATAAAAATCGTAATTTCTGCCTCTCCTGTTTCGCAGCTGATTGCAAAGAAAAGATTTAGTAAAAAAATATATCAAAAAATGTGAATCTCCTGGGACGAAAAATTCTTTTTAGTCATCGTTTCATGTTCGCGCGATTCAGCCTCCCATCGATGATGTGCGATTGAAAAATTATCTGAATCGATAGAGAAAAGTTCTTATCAAACTGTCGGCGAGAAAAATTACAAAATTTCAGGAAACTCCCGCGCTGATTCAACGTGAAATAGCTCGTACATGAAATACTATAATTTTTTAGAAAATGTTATACGATAATGAAAGAAAAAAAAATTGAAAAAAAAACACCCTTAGAGAAAAGGTATCCGCGAACGAGTAGCAAGATCGAGTGTGCGCACAAAAATACAAGAGCAAAACGTGGAGCGTCCTATAATCGCTCATTCGTCGTAAAAAGAGAGTCTGAAGAATGAGTGTGGCGCAGTAGAAGGAGAAGGCGAAAGCAGGGAAAAGAGAGTTTATGAGCGCGTAATGGAGCCGATGGACCATTATCATTATATTATATGGTCTAGTATTTCGAAGTTTCAACGTGGAAGTTGTTACGACATTGTTACAAGACTTTTCCACGGCTTTTTACAAACGATTCAAAAGTGTGTACACCCCTGACAACGAGCATATATCACGCACACTCGGGCTCAAATTATACACGCATATACACATTGATACGAGAGATAAAATACAGCCGGTCTTTGGCTCCGGTTCATTGAATTTTCATGGTGCCCATTATGAGGCAAACGAAGATAAAGGTGTTGAGAAAAAACATAAGCGGATTCGTCGAACTGTTTTGTTTTTTATTTTTATTTTCGGAAAATTAAATTGGCAAATATCTATTCGTATAGTTACAACAAGATAAACTTGACAAGCAAAATTTATGCTCGACGACGAAATCGAACTCGTTGAGAAGTTCCATCAGATTTTACATTTCCAGCTACATTTCCAGCTTCATTTCCGCCGTTTTACCCTTATTTCTGTCGGTTGATTTCGTCGCGATCAAAACTTTCGATTCTGCATTTTGCAATTGCTGCAAAGAGAAGAAGAAAAAAATAATTTTCTCCAATATTTTTTCGTCTAAGAAAAGAATATTCAAAAGAGCGTCAGAAATGTGAATCGCCGCATTCCGGTGCAGTTGAAAAAAAAAAAAGGCGAGTGCGTAATCAGCTCGGCAACCCGATCAATTCTGACCCCGCGATGGGCGACTATAAATGTATCGAGAAAAGTGATCTTGGAACAGAATGCCTATAATTCGTATATTCGCAAGTCTGTAATATCGTCGAGCTATCTGTATAGATACGAGAGAAAACGATCGCGTATCGCGTTGGTGCGTCTCGGATAACCGAATCGTTTCGAGAGTTCGCGCTGGCAAGATGCTCTCTTTCTCATCGTACCAGCATAAAAACCTCTCTGATACGATGTGCAAATGTGGCTACGTATAAATATAAATGTGTGTGTGTATAGAAAAAGTGACGTCAGCGGGTGGGTATAGATCCGCGGTCTCCAAATTACAATATCGTTAAAACGAGCGAGCGTTCGGATCATGTTTCGAACGTGAGCAAAACTACAATGCTCTTTTTTTTTACTCCTTTATACTCTTTTCTTCTTAGATTTTTTTAACGCTAATTTATATATCTATGGATGTGTATCCATTGGGGAATAGACCGTCTGATTATATGTATTATATGGGCCAAGATTGGTACGGTACGTAATAAAATAATTGAAATAATCACATGGCTACAAGGACGAATAGCGCGCGCGCCATTAGACGGCCGTTGACCAACCGCAGAATCCTTCGACGAAATAGCACGCCGAGCGGACGCACGCGCGCCATCAAATACTTCGACACAAGAAAAGTTATATTCGACGGGCGTGGTTCCTGCGATTCCATCATCAAAACTCCGGGCTTATTTTCCACGGAGATTTATCGATCGATCTCGTATCTTGAGATTATTAAAGTCGGAGAGAAAAAAAAGTTCAATCGGGTACCGTTCTTCGGGTTCGGGATTTTTTGGTTATTTAAAAAATGAACTTTGCACATTGGACGCAAATTCATTATGAATTTTAATCTGAGATCTTGAGCGTTTAATTACTGAGAGCATAAAATGTAGCCAAATAAATGACTTTTCAAATGTTTTGATCCAAGAATTTTTGTTTTCACACTTACGAATTTGATGAGCAATTTTTTTGGCAGTTGAACTTCAAAGTTATTTTGATTACAGGCGTGAGCCCATCGTCCTCCTTCTTTCGTGTCTCCGAGAAATGTTGAAAGAGAGCAAAGACTCAATACTGGAAATGAGAATTTACAGTTGCAGTTTCATCGAACTGTATTATCAAATAAAATTAGTGAAATTTTAAGGCAATTCGAAATATTCGGAAATGTAATTGGCTTCTTGTTTCCCACGATAAATCTATAATTCGAGGTGAAGAATAGCTGAGGAGTGAAGTTTCAAAATGGTTCGAATTAGTCGCGCGATGCGACGGGGTCGACAATGGTGAAATATTTTTTTTTACCATTCCACTTTCTCCCTCTCTCTCTCTCTCTCTCTCTCTCCAAGCGATCTTTTTCTCCCTGCACGGTGTAGCAAGCTCACGGATTCTTTTTCATTCTCTTATTTCATTCCATGGCAATTTTAGTATTATCCCACGAATTATGTGCCGCGAGATCATCCCTTCGTATATCTCTATATGAAACGCACACACGTATACTCACCTGTACGAATACAGAGACGCATTTGTGTGGCCACGTGGGATTGGACTCGCGGATAATCGCGAACAGCTTCGAGGAGCGCGAAGCGGAAGAATTTTTATTTTTTTTTTTTTCTATCAAATTATATCATACTTAATGCGATCTCGGGACCTCGGCCTTATTTGCTCAATTCGCGGCAAGTTTCCTCTTCGCGGAAACCTTCGATTCGGTCTTTTATTTTCAATTTGCCAAATTGGGGAGTTTCATTATATTTTTATTGCGGAAAATTGAGTAATTTCGATTCAAATCTGACGGGAACAATGTCGAGGAAGAAGCTCGATAAATTTTAGCAGTTCATAATCAATTCTATGCAATTCTTTCTTACGAAGAGACAGGACTCCATCTGATAAACATCTAAGGAGATAAAAAATCAAATTTCCCATGAAACTGGGCCTTTTTTTATCAACTTGAATCATTTTTTTTGTCTCATTTCTAGGGGTTCGTTTCCTTTCGGCACCACAGTTTTTTCTCAGGATAAACTATAATTTTTTCCAAATAAATTTATAGAAGATTTTAGTATTTCACAGAACTTTTTGGATGAAAAGATATTCATCGATTTTCCATTATTTTTTCGCAGGAACCGATTCATTTTTTTTTTTTTTTTTTTTTTCAAATCAATGGTTCCTGGGAGCCGGATTTGGCCAAATAAAATTGACGTTTTTTTTTTCTTCTCGACAGAACGTTTGAGATTCGAGATATATCGAAATGAGAATTGCTCCATCGAGAATAACGAAGGATTTGAGGTGAAACTTAAAAGCGGGAATGCGGTCGAAATAAAATGAATTTTTTTATTTATTTTTTCAAGTACTTTATTCGTTCTTGCAGAGCTCGTTGAGACATCTGTGTGCACGAATGCGTAGTACATATGCGTTTACGTGTGCGAAAAGTACCTTTTGATTTGAGCCGGGATAGTGCGTGTTTATGGTTTCCATGAAGGGGTCGCAATCAGTCTCGTTTGATGGCCTTCTTCTCTCGCAGATTAACCAAGAAGAGAGTAGGGTGCGAGAAATGAAAAAAAGTTGGTACTCTCGAGTTTCCCAGAATCACCATAATCCTCTTCTCCAAACAATTTACGAGGAACAAGCCACGCACTCGAAGAGCACACCACATTCGTTATGGGAATTGGAAAATTACTTTTTTCCTGCCTTTTCTTCTTCTAGGACTTACACTTTCATTGCACTTTTGTTTTACCTTTTTGTGTTAAAATTCCGTGAATAAGTAAACGACAGAAACTTTATCGATCGAATTGATTTATTCATAAAATCGTTGATTTGTTGATTATAACGAACACGCGTGCACAATTTATCGTGAAAAACGATCGTTTCTCGCTTTTCCATTGCCTTTTTGTCCATAAATAAAATAATAATGATAAAAAGAAAAAAAAACATAGAATCGCATGTTTTTCCTATCTTAATGTTCAGCGACACATCGTAAATATAAACTGTGCTCATTTTAACGTGTATGTTCGAACCGGAACTGAGCAAACGTGTCAGAAAAGATAACGTACTATTTATTTCGATATCTTACCACTCATCGGAACATTATTTATTTCTGTTTTTCACGAGATCTCTCTTCGGATCGATCGTCAACTTGAATTTACTGATAAATATTATTATTTTTGTATCGCACGAAAATGAGAGGAAAAGTTAATAAATTAAATGAATCATTTATTTATTTATTTATTTAATTAATTAATTAATTAATTATTTATTTATTTATTCATTCATTTATTCATTCATTTATTTATTTATTTATTTATTTATTCATTTATTTATTTATTTATTTATTTATTTATTTATTTATTTATTTATTTATTTATTTATTTATTTATTTATTTATTTATTTATTTATTTATTTATTTATTCATTTATTTATTCATTAATTTATTTATTTATTTATTTGTTTTTGGTCGCAACGACTTACATACTAGAATCATCACTTAATCATCGATTGATTCATAAATCAATTACGGTATTTCATTCAGGCAATTATTCTAATGAATATATTGAATGATCGATGAATATCGAGAACGAACCAATCTTTGGATTCGATCCAAAATCTTTCGCTAAATTCGCTAGTGGTGGATGAAATTTTGTCGATTTTAAATACGATTAAATCGAGCAATCAGCCGAGCGTGAATTATTCATTAATAATCGACGCTCTAATTTATTTTGATTTTTAATATTAATAACTATTATTTTTTAGAATTATTCTATTAATTGTAATTCATTATAATTAACTGACAATTAAAAAATTTTCATGATTTATAAATTCGAGTGAAATTATTTGATCGATCAATTAATTTCGACGAATATAACATTTTGTTTAAATTCAATTGAACCGAAGAAGTCTATAGAAATTATTGTGAATTAAAAAATAAGATTTCATTCTCATCAATAAGGAAAGAAAATGTGAAAATTTGGAACGAACTCATTCGAATCGAATTCCTTACGAATTCGTGGCTGTTTTATCAACAGGATTTTCCACAACGCGAGAAGAGTTTGAAAAACAACGTAACTCGACGTTCCATGATCGATAAGTCAGAGTTCTCTATTACCGACGAGATCTCCTGGACACAAATTCATGACGTCACGTCTCCTACTGTGCAAAGTGTGAGTGTCGTGCGTGTGTGTTCTCCCTGTGGTGCCTGTTCGGTCGACACGTTGTGCGTGAAAATTTATTAAGTTTAAGTTTGTTCAAGCCGGTGTAAGAGCTCTGAAAAAGCAGGTAATTAATAAATAGTTTGAATTATCATAAATTTCGTAATTCGATTGCGTTCGAAGTCCCGAAGGAACGTGATTCGAACGAGGATTTTTGTCCGAACGCCTTATGTGTTCGAAACAGCGTTTTAAAGGGTTTTAAAGTTACTTTTAAACTTCTCTAAACAAAAACTCAGTTTCTGAACAACTCATTGTTTTAACGCTTCTCTTTGACCATACTATTTTCATCGATACTTCAAAACGTCTTGATCCAATTTCGAGGTTATGTCTTCGAAAGCCAGAACCTCGCACAATCCGGCTGATTTGCTCTTTTTAGTTAGCTCGAACAGCCGCTACGGGGCACGACAACTCACTATCAGAGACTCGCCATATAGAGACATCTCCGAGCCATGTGTAAAAATACTCTTTTCTCTCTACACTTTCGACGAATCCCCCCCCCCCCCCTCTCCTTTTCGTAATAATCTTTATTGAACCGTTTCAGTAGTACTTCCAACTGATACGAAACTCTTATTTTTAATCCATATTTCATTATTTTTCTTTCATTTACAATGACGGTCTGTTTAGTACTTTTATTTATATTTTTTTAATTTTATTTATTTCTTTATTTATTATATAAATTTATAATATAAAAAACGGAAAATTTTTATGGTATAATAACCGAAAAATTAATTTTACACGATGAAATAAAATGAGAAATCATTTGACTTTTATCATTATACCGAGTTTAATTATTTTATTTCGTTCGCAACTTTTTCTTGATACAATATTTTCTGAATTCAAATAAATTGACAATTTTTTTAAATTTTTTTACCTGCAAAATCTTTGCGTCGAAAAAGGCAATAAAAACAATCGATTGTTTAAAAGTGTCACACTGATAAACCCCTCGAGTTCGAACATCGCTCGGATTCAAAATCGAAGTAAATCAGTTCGAAATAATAATGCGAATGAACAGTTCAGACTGAGGAATCTGAGATTGAATATTTATTCCCTGGAAAAGCATAGAATCGCCGATGAAATTCCGAGAGAGAGAGAGAGAGAGAGAGAGAAAAAAAAATCAAATTCGAAATCTTATGGCACATGTAATGAGATCGATAAAAATAAATATGCGGGAATAAGGCGCCAAGACGAAGGGGGTTGTTTAGTTAAAGCCGCGGGTAGCTTTGGCAGGCGTGGACGGTCGGTGGCCATTATTGTAATTCGCAAATTTCCTGCCGAGTTCGAGAGTTGAATGATGGAAGCTGGATAAAAAAAGAGGGAGAAGATATGAGGTTGAAAAAAAAGATGAATAAAAAAAAGTAAAAAGATTCGCGTGGGGGGGGGGAGGGGGGGGGGAGATTGACGTTAAAGCGTAAAAATCGTAAGTTGAAAGTGAAGAAGGACGAGAGCAAGGAGGAAGAGCAGGGACGAGGTCGAGGATAAAGAGTTTCGCGCGGGGAGGGAGGGAGGGAGGGAGGGGGGGCGAAAGGGGGAGTATAAATCGAGCTCTGTGCGAAGGAAAAAGCCGGTGGATTGGCGGCCTGAGGCGCGGTTGCGGATTCTTGGCGTGATGCCGGTGATTCGCGGTCGCGGTGCCCAGTAATCGGGGGCCTCTTGTCCGCCATATTCCTCCCCCATTTTTTTTTCCCCCGCATTTTTATACATGTATATAGCCGCGTATTTCATATCAAAGCTCCGCGTATTCGTCACAGGCAATGCAGAAAAGAATGCTTCCAGGATATTCCGAAATTTTCCAACCTCCCGTTAAACGGTTAGCCATCTTGATGCTCAGAAGAAACAGAAACGACAGTGAAGATCACGAGAAAACTCGAGAAAACCTCTGTACCTACCGCGCTGCGGTAGACAACGATTTGCTTCGTGAAAGTGCCTGTAATTTTCTTACTTTGTAGAAATTCAATGAAGAAACATTTTGATGTATTTAAATGATAAATTTTGCTCACGGAATTTTGTGAAATTGATCGATCGACACGCTCAATGAACAGCCACGAGGAAAATAGGATTTTGCTCTTCTTTGCGAAACTGTCAATTCCGAATTCCATCGCGAAGTAAAAGAAAAAAAGAGAGAAAAAAAAATAGAGGCAAGATGGTTACGTTAGGATCTCAAAGCTCTTTCAATTTTTTGTCTCAATTTGTTGTTGATTTTGTTATTTTCACCAATTTGTCCGTGGGCTATGAACCTCGTGGTCGTCTTCGACGTCGTCATCGTCGTTAATCGCGTGTCTCTCGCGGGTTTTTGATACAAAACGGCAATATGAAACGCGTTGTGTGCACCGCACGCGGCAATCTACCGCGGTAAACACAGCAATTGGTTGATGCCGCGTAGCCGCATTAATATAATTAGTCACCGCGAGCGCACTCGAGCGCGTCTCATGGGATAACCCCCCCCCCCCCTTCCTTCCTTCCTTTTCTCTTTGGACCATTCGCGAGAGCGAAACACCGATATACACCCCCGGGCATTTGGCGTATTATACCGACTCGCTCTTTGCCTCTTCATCTCGCTCCCTTATCCCTGCTTTTTCAAAACTCTTCGTCTCTATCCCCATCTTTCTTGCTCGGTTTTGTTTCGTACCCTCGGGTGAAGAAGCACACGGGACTTAAGGATTATGGGTAGGAGGGCAAATGGGCGTGTCGCGTCGTCTCGAAACCGCGATCATTTTCATTTCGACCACGAGAGATCGTACACACGTATTGAGGCAACCGTTGCAAAAACCCAGAAGCAACGACGACGACGACGATGGCCGATCTTCGATGATGCAAATGTTCATGCGAAATAGAATACGTTACGCAAACTTCTCTTCTCGGATGCTGAGAATCAGAAGATCGTACTTCCGCCTTGTTCTTTTCACTAAAAAGTGGCGTAGTACGATGTTGTGACTCTCGGGACTATACTCGGATACGAAAAGCCATAAATGCATGTACCACTTACGAAAGTGTTCGGATCGATCCCGAGGGACGACTGATATTTGTCGAAAGAAAGCCCCTCGAGCTCAAAATCACGGAAACGATTTCGTCGATTGGTAGGAATAATGATAAAAGTAGAGCCTCCCCGATGCTCCACTGTCCTAGACACCGAGTGCCAACCCTCAATTTGCACTCTTACAATGTCGGGGGAGCGCTAGGAGAACTCCTTTCCAAATGGCACTGGCAATATGGCCATCGTTGCTAACCCTTCATTTTCGTTTCTTCATTCATTCCGAACAAACCGAAAGGAATATGCCCGCGAAAGATGATGCCTGATCGATTTTTATTACACCGTGTGGTCAACTTTTATGGCCCTTTCTGAATGAGACTCTCTCACCTATATATACCAACTAAATTCTGCGTGTCGGTAGCTAAAAACAACGCCGATTGGACGGAGGTAATGTTTTGAAAATTAAGCGAAACGTTCGCCGCTTAAATCGATCCTCAAAATGTGTATTTATAAAGAATCTATTCTCGAACTAATTCCAGCTTTTTATTATGTAAGAACTCGGCTCCGAAAATATTTTATCTTCCTTTCGAATCTCGCAGTCGTTTCAAAAAGTTTATACATTTTGAATACTCCTGCTTCGAACGAAGCAACCCTCAGTGTAGTTTTTTCTCTTTTAATTGTTAAAGGATGCCACCTAAAAAGGTTGAGGAACCTGAAAGGAAACCCCTGATCGGTCGAGTGGGTACCAACCTCAAAGTTGGTATCGTCGGTATCCCGAACGTCGGAAAATCGACCTTCTTCAATGTCCTTACGAAAAGTCAAGCAGCTGCTGAGAACTTTCCGTTCTGCACCATCGATCCGAATGAAAATAAGTATTTTTTACAATCTTCATTATAATATTGATTATTTTTAATTAATCTTAACCGTTGATGATAAGTCGTGCGAATGATTACGAAAATGATTCCGATTGAGATTGATCGCAGGCTTTTTTGTTTCTAATCTGTCAGATCTGCTGTCAGATGAAAAAATGTTTTCCCGTCATCGTAACACTCGCGTTATATAATGTGTGACAAAGTACAGAATGAAATAGAAACCCGTAAAAAAGGGAATGAAAGAACCAACGATTGCTGCTCAGAAAGCGATTTCGAAATAACGGTCGACAAAGTTTTACAACACAAAGGTTATGTCCACGGTAAATCTGGGCAGTATTGGCCTCCGAGTCTTTCAGACTGGTGTCCTCGAGCGAGCGTCTATTACGCGTGTACCGAAGACACTAATCCCTTCGACAGAATCGAGGAATTCATAAAGAACGAGCGAAAGCATCCTGAGAGACAAAATAACCAAATCCACTTTGATCCGCCTCTGGATCCTTTCACGATTCGTGATCCTTACGAGGAAAATGCTGCGAGAGCAAAGTACCTCGACCGGGAGCCTGTCGCTTTCGTTATTTTCGGAAAGCCCGGCTTGGGCAGCCACAAGTTGGCTAAACTTGTCGCTGATTGGTGGAAATGCGTTTTGATAACTCCTGA
The DNA here is from genome assembly GCA_037576405.1 of Campoplex capitator. Lineage (NCBI taxonomy): Eukaryota > Metazoa > Arthropoda > Insecta > Hymenoptera > Ichneumonidae > Campoplex > Campoplex capitator. Next base: position 11,988,392 of record JARBWI010000002.1, on the reverse strand, counting down.
ATCACTGATCAGCTATGAAATTGAAAATAACACGGATAAGGGATGGTGGATGACGGAGATGCTGAAAAGGGGTGAAACTTTAGGACCGAATATCATAATGAATCTGATAAACAGCAGAATTCAAAAGAGAGACGTTATGCACAGAGGATACGTCGTTGAAGGTTTGCCATTTATTCCCGAAAACCCTGAGATCGAAATATCCACTTGTCCCGATGATATTTCCTCTGAAAATGAAAAAGAAAAATGTTGTGCCAGTGGTCCTTGCTTACCAGAGTCCGAAACAACAAGCTCGTCGACCTTCAGCACCGGAAGTTTTGCTTCCCTGCCTCTGACGTTTACCCGACGAGGCGATTTCGAATTGGATGCTCGTATCAACCTGCTCCAACGCACGACCATTCAGGAAAGCTTGCAAATTGTCAAAGACGTGGCTGCTAATCAAGCTCGAGTCAATCCTTTCACATTGGAAAATGAATCGGAAGAGTTGCACGATAAATGCAAGGATTACGTACCCCAACAAATCAACATGATTTTTCAGTCCTGGCCTGTCAAACCAACCGTCATCATTTACGTTGCTTGCCCCGACGAAGACCTGGACCGATGTCTTGAGAACCGAGAATTCGATCCAATGGTAGAAACGACTGGTAGAAGAAAGCAGGGAACTGCAGAAGGCCCGTTCGATGATGAAATAATAGAAAAAATATTGATTCAACGTACGAGTGTATTCGCCAGTTCACAGGCCCGGTGCGAGGCCTACAAACTCTATGCTCTTCCTGTCATCGAAAGATACGTCCTTTTACACAATCCCCAATACGTGATCAGAGTCGATGGTCGTACGACCATGTCCCAGATTTTTGAAGTTGTGACAGCGAAGCTGCGAAGTTTGCCACTTTCCCGGGCGATCATACCTCAAAGAATTTCTGACGACGAATTTTTCGAGGACCAAGAGGAGGAAGAGTTCGAGAATGAACAGACAGAAAATTCAGGCGACCGTATGAGCGAAGCGTTCGTTCGATTAGCGAAGAAGTCCACTGTCTCGTCCAAGCACCGTTGGTCCCTTTCCAGCTGGAAATTTATGTGTCCGGTTGAAATGGCGATGGGACGTAAGGTCCAAGGAAAAGTCGAATTCGCCGTACGTTTTATGAACAAAATATTTTTCTTATCGTCCCTCGAACGAATGGAAATGTTTCTTGAAAATCCTCGACCTTATCTCGCCACGATGGAACCAAGACCGATCTGTAGAATCGCTATTTTCGGACCGACGTACTCCGGCAAATCTGAACTCAGCGAATCTTTGGCACGGAGATTCCTCGCGAACGTTATCGATGTTCGTGAATTGGTTAAAGAGATGAGCGATGAACGGAGACGTGCTAAGATTGCCCGAGCTATGCGCGAAGCTCTCGATCGAATCGTCAATGATTTGGAAACTCAGCTCGAAAACGAGCGACAAGAAAGAGAAATTGCCAGAAAAGATGCTCTCGATTCATGGTTCCATGGAGCACGAGAAATCATTCAACGATTCCATGAGTCCCTTCAAACCGATTCATCCGAAGAAGAAAAAGAAGAGTATCACGAGAACTCTGACTCAAGATTTTTACAAAATAAACTTGGCGAATACGGGCTTCAAGGATTTGCAGAAAATCACGAACTGCTGGAAACCGCAAGAAATAATGAAATGATAATTTATGACTACGCACCGCACAATCTTCGTGACGTCGAATCACCGGTTCGTGAACTGTCTGAACACGATCCGGAAGTCGCAGCCATTTTGGAGAACGAAGTTAAACACCTGCGGGACGATAAAATCGTGATAACTAAGAACGAAATAGCGGAATCGTTGATATCGAGGATCAGCATGATCGCGGACGGCCAGACAGACGGAGAATTATCGAGGGAACCCGGATGTATCGTAGACGGTATGTATCCGGACCCTGAAATCTGGAAGATCCTTATTGAGGCAGGTGTTATCTTCGACGATCTTATTCTCATAACCGAGCAATCGCCGTTCCCAAACTTGTTGCGAAGTTGGAAGAGATATTACGATGCTAAAAATGACTCGGGGGAATCAGAATCAAACGAATTTTACGATGATTTCGATAAAAATAAGAGGCTGGATGAGTACATCGAAGATCTTGAAGATTTTTCAAACAAGTGGCAACTTTTTAGCTCGACACTCGAGCAAAACGACACGAAGCCATTCGTTTGTGACTTTGACGAGTCAACCAACATCTACGAGAGTGTCGTCGCTCATATTTCTGCTGCTTATCGATTCGAAGCTAAAGTTATCAATGACGAGGAACGAGATGAAGAATTAGAATATACGATCGACTCGGTGACGGATACGGACAAAGAAAGCGACGAAGATTTATCCCAAGACGAAGAGCTCGGAGAATCTAACGGTGAAAGGATCGATCGGGATGATCGTTCGTTCGGCGATACAGGAATTTATTGCCCCGTTGCTCTCGCTCGAGCCAAAGTTTTGTGGAAGGGAAAGTACGAGTGCAGCGCTTCATATTTGGACAAAATATATCTGTGCTCAAGTCCAGAAGCTTTGAATGATTTCGTCAAGAATCCAGAAGCTTTTAACGTGCCTTTTAAAAAACCAATAACCGAAGGTCCCTTCCCTCGGATCTGTATCGTCGGACCACCGGGAAGTGGGAAGAGCACGTTGGCTGCGATTCTGTCCTTCGAGTTCGGAACGATTCACGTCGATTTTTCAAATCGATTGGACAAATTTCTCCAAGATTCTCTTGATCCGGATGAAAAATTTCGATCGAGAAACTTCGATCTTCCTTCGAATCCGGTTGATCGAACAAACGACTCTGATCTCGAAATCGTCAAAAAATATGAAGAAGAAGGCGCAGCTTTGCCCGAAAGAATTCTGGACGAATGCATTTTCAATTTCTTCAAAACCCCCCACACCGATTCTCCCATTATTTTCGATTCGTTTCCCAACTGTCTGGAAGACGTGGATGTTATGATCAGTAATTACGCGGTGCCAGAACTCGTAATCGAATTGGAATGCAGCTTGGAAAAAGCGCAGGAACGTTTGCTGCCGGACCTTCTTGAGGCTTTTAAGAAAAACCAAGAAATCGGCAATAACATCGACGACGAAGAGGATGAAGATGGAGAAGAAGGAATAGAAGAAGAAAAAGAAGAAATTACCGATGAGGAAGAAGCGAAAGATCGAATACTGCGCGAAATCGAAATGACTCACGAGAGAAAAAACGAAATGCTCGATAAAGCAAGAACGCGAATGGAGGAAGAATCGATACCGTGGATAATCGTCAACACCGACAAAGATCTCGACACTTTGAAGAAATATTTACGAAAAATCGTTCGTCCTTTCGTTCACAGAGAATCTTCACCGTTGGAAAAAACGTATCAATTGAATCCTTACAAGGCCGACGATTTGCTCGAGTGCGGATATTACTTGTTGAGCTCTTTCGGTCGTTCCTGTCCCGTACAAACGTATCATCGAAATAATCCTTTCCAGCTGTATTTGCCACTGGACGAAAGAGACGAGATTTATCCGATCGTACATCGACATTACATTTACTTCGTCGCTGGTGAAGAGGCATCAAAAATCTTTCAAAAAAATCCTTTGAAGTACTTATCACAGGATTCCTGCAACGTTGTCATTCCAGCAAAAATTTCTATCGTCGGTCCCCCGAAATGTGGTAAGACAACCGTAGCCCAGAGATTCGCGAAAGCTTATGGCTTAAGAGTCATAAATCGCGAAGAGGCTTTGACACGAATTCGCAAAAATTACGGTTGGACTGAAACTGCCATGGAAATCGAACAATTGCTGCAATCTAATGAGAAAATAACGAAAAAATTGTTAGCTCGTGTCGTTGAATTGTACTCCTCGGATTACCGATCTTCTACTCAAGGCTACATTCTCGACGGATTTCCATCCGATCAAGAAGAAACAGAAGAGTTAACGCTTTTGAACATTCGAGCAATGATCGTCATAAATCTGCAAGCGGATCGAGACTTTTGTCTAGAATCGATCGGAAACGAGGAAACGATCTCCAAAAAGAGGGTTCAACAATCGAGAGCACAAGTATCTCGACGTTTCGACGAATGGCAGGCACAATCCTCAGGTTTTCTCGACTGGCTGACAAAATTTACGCAGAACGTGGTCAACGTGAATGCTGCGGATAGCAAATGGGCAGTTTGGCGAGAATCTGATCGACTTGTACGTTCCAGATTGGCCGACATAAAGCGCTACTTTCGAGAGGCCGATTACGAGAAAGTTCACAGTTTGAAGAGCCTCGCTGTGACGCCCTACGAGTTTAAAAACCGTCAAAGTTCATTCGAGGCTTATTGTCCTGCGTGTTTGCATTACGAGGATACATTGACGTTTTCGGGCTCGCCCCCCGATCGTTGCGGGCTCGTACAATTTCGCGAATACTTTTATTGGATATGTCCTCGACATTATAAGGAATTCATGAGAAATCCATTAGCCTGTTTGCCTCCACGAAGCGCAGCAGGTTTGCCAAAGATACGTCCACAAATTTACAACCACGAAATCGACATCGAGCACGCCTGTTGGGCCAGGAGGCTCGTCGCCGATGGCATTTGCATCGTTACTTATGCGGATTCGCTTCCTCGATACGTCATCGTATCGGGAAAACGAAATATCGCGATTCTCTACGAAGATCGTTTGTTTCTATTCTGCTCGAAAGATTGCAGAGAAAAATTTCTCACCCGTGCTCCGATTTACAGTAAAATCGTCATTAATATATCCGAAATAAGAGAAACAATGGCGAGAAATTTAGTCACGAATTTAACGAATCTCGAGTATCTCGAAAAAACTCTTGCCGAAGATATAATCAAATCCGTTACTCAAACCGCGGCTAAACGTCCAAAATATCCTGGAATGACGCCAGCGGCCTCAGCCGCTGTGCACATCGGAGTTTACCTGAAAATTCACAATCTCCAATGCGAACTCGACGAGATCGAAGTCTATAAAGAAGTTGCCGAACGAATGGATGCTCACTCCCAAATTATTCAAATAGCCACGAAAAATATGAAGGAAATTGTTCATCCTTACGATGATCCATCGATTTAAGGTACTTCTGCAGCAATCCAATCGAAAAATTCATTTAACATTTAATAATTCAACATTTTTACATTTATTTGCAATGCTACACACTTAGGAATGAAAAATAAATTTCAATATTCCTTTGTACTCATCTGAACGATGCCAAAAAATCTAAAAATTCATAATGAACGATCGAGTAATCAATTTTCTAAATATTTCTTGCAGCATTCCGTTTTATCATAAAATTTATTCATCAAAATCTTCTTAGTAATGAGCTTCAATAGTGACGAAATTTCGTAGCAATTATTTGAGCATTTTGAATAGTAATTTATTTCGAAAACTTTGCAAGACCGTTGTTCCTTAAATTCTTTTATTATTTCTGAAAATATTCTTACTCTTTCGTTCATATATATCTCTCTCAATCACAAAAGCTTTTTATTCATCGAACTTTACAGAAACTTAAGAATTCGGTAACTCGAATGGGATAAAATGGCTTTTTCGTTAATAGACGATTGTGACCTATTTTTTTTTTGTTCCTTTTTTGTTCGAAGCACGTCGAGTACCAGTGCCAGACGCAAGATTTGACTACCTGTGCGAATACTTCAAGCCGGCCAGGTAAGCACTCACTCATTCGTGTATTATTCTGTCTTTCAAGTCTTTTTCTCTCCTTCAGAGTAACTCGCTCATGGTATGTATGTACATTGTGAAATTTCTATGCGCTGAGAATATATTATGGCATTATCGTAGCGACTCTCTTTCTCGTCTTCTTTTCACTGTCTCCCCATTCGCGAAAATCCCCTTCATCCTCTCCCCCCCCCCCCCCCTTCTCCTCCTCTTCGTTCCTCTGGAGGGAAACGATTTGGAATAACTACGGGAAGCATTTCCATACGTCTTTGGCCTTTATTCTTGAAAAGGGCGGTCGTCGTGGCACGTTTCGCTGTACTACGTGATCTGCAATGCAGATTCATTTCTACGTATATTACGTAATGTGTATTATAAACCTTACTGACGTACTGATGCTGAGGAGAAAGAGCTTCTAGAGCATCCACATAAGTGCTTACGCGTTGATAACTTAAAATCTTGAATTATTTCTTCCTTCCTGAAGCTTTTTTTCTTCATTTTTTCAATGATAAATCATTAGCAAAGTTGAACAATATTTTGTTAACAGTAAATGAATTTTAAATTGAGAAAAATTCACGATATTTTCGACCATGATACAATCGCAGCGACAATTATTCGTCGTCTTCGTCATTTTTCAATTTATCACCATGTTTTGGTGATTTTTTTCTAGGCTTTTTGAGAGATTTCCATTAAAGAAATTGCAAAATTTGAAAACAACAGAAATTCGTTGTTTTTGAACGGTTTATTTCCAATAGTTTATTCATCAAGTGATTCGTTTGATGAGAAATCGATGTTTGAATGAATTTCGTCAGAATTTCAAAGGGGTCGAATTTATTATTGGAGACTGAAAGTTCGCGGCTCTTTTTTGAGCCTCATCATAGGTCTGTCTCTGGATCGCAATGCTCACTCGTTGCATGCGATGGAGCCACGTGTCATAGAGAATCCACTGGGCCGTAATAAAAGCCAGTTAATCTGCTTCCCGCCCCTCCCGTCCCTTTCGACCTTTCGTTCACTACAACGTCGCCACTTTCACCGACGCCTCTCTTCAAAGACTAATTGTTTAATGAGGCCGGCATTAGCATTTAAATGCATTGTCACCGGAGGGGAACCTTTCTCTCTCTCTCTCCCTCTCTCTCACCCTTTGCCATTCTATACCAACGCCGCACCATTCGCAAATGCTCCTCCACCGATTCGTGCATCGTATAGCGCACGATAACTATTTCAGCCCTTTGATCCAAACTCCAAAGCTCTCGAAATCGCTCGAAATAACTCACCTCGCTAAAACAGACTCATACAAAATTTTACGAAGAATTCTTAACGAGCTTTGGCACCAAGATTATTTTTTTATTGTATCAAAAATCCAAAAATTATTCTGTTCATTAGCCTTCTGGAAAGAATACGAGTTGAACCAAAAATTTAATGGATTTGATCAAAAATTAGAAGAAAATCATTGAAAAAAAGTGACAGAAATGGAACGGCGACGATGACAGTCTATTTTTTTGTGTTCCAGCAAAGTACCAGCTTTTCTTAACGTAGTCGATATCGCCGGGCTCGTGAAGGGTGCTGCCGAAGGTCAGGGACTAGGAAACGCTTTCCTATCGCACATCAGCGCATGCGACGCCATTTTCCATCTTTGCAGTAAGTTAGAATAAAGAAAAACTAGGAAAAAAATATAATATTTTTGCATGAAAATACGATCGAGGGACGAAGTATGATCCGAAATTATGTGGGTTCACGTTAACGCCGTCGTTACCATATAACGCTCGCGAAAACAAGCGAGAATTTTATGCGAAATTAATTTTTCTTCCCATTTTAAACCTGTTTTTTTTTCGCATACGACTCCGCATAACGATCCCGCGGGACGTGTTAGCTTTTTTTCTCGCTAAAGCCATCGAAAACGTAATTGGAAAACTGGTGAGGGCGACTAAAGTGTCAATGCACGCGTTTTATTTTTTCCTCGTTATAGTCGTTATTTCACAAAGTGCAGGAACCATCTGTTCACGTAATAAACAGATACACAGGGTGTCCCAGATCGAATTTTCTACTTTATAAACTTTAATTCTCAAACCATATTTCTCATCGGGAAATCCCAATCAGATTTCTATCGAAATCTCCAACAGATCTTTTATTTTGCGACTATCGATAAGTACGTTCTCTTTTAAACGTTTCTCGGGACCAAACTGCTTGAGATAGAAAAATACCGTGTAGAACTTTTTTGTAGGAAATGTTGAGGTCTACAAATTTGATTCTGTCCATTTTTGCTCTATCTATAGCAGTTTCAGAGTTATACGTGATAGAAAAATACGTACCAGCGAACTTTAAAAATCTTAAAAAATCAGTTTGTCTTCGAGGCTCGACAAAAACTAACCTATCGGAGATATAAAAATACCGTCTCAAAGTTTTTTGTAGGAAATTTTGAGCTCTACAAACTTGGTCCCATACATATTTGCTCTATCTCCAGCTGTTTTGTAAGTATGAGCCATAGAAGTAACCAGTCTCGACGATTTCGTCAACTCATACAGTACCAGGCTGTTTTCGAGCCTTCCTCACTCCTAAACTACTGAAGATAGAAAAATTCGGTCGGATACTTTTTGATAGGAAATTTCAATCTCTACAATATTGATCCCATGCAATATTGCTCTATCCTCAACCCTTTCGACAGAAAATCCGCAAAAAGTAGTAATAAAATTTTTTACTCGGATCTCAATCAAGAAGCGGAGTCAGTACTGTTGAAAATTCGATTCTAGGCCACCCCGTATATACGTACAGTAACGTATCAGTAACGATACTACTTTCGGAATTGAAAAAATAAAATAAAAATACCTGGTACGCGCTGATATTTTACGTGTATAGGGACGAGGGCCATGTGTATACCGAGCAAATGAATTAGACGTAGTTACCACTTCGCGTGTCACCTGCAATTTGCAATTTAATACACAGCGGAAGGGAGCAAGAAAAAAAAACAGAGTACATTGCGGGAGAAAAAATTCTCGAGCATTTACGAGCGCGAAAATGTAGTGGAATCGGGAAGGGAGATCGCGCCATTCCGCAAACGTTGTTTCGATCGTTACAATTGATCTCGATGCATTAGCAATTGTTTTTTTTTGCAATTTTCTCTTTTTTTTTCTCCCCACACTTCGTGCATCGACGAACGATAATATTTTATTATTCCTTTGTTCGGATGATGTTCTCGCGTGTTATTTTTCTGCAGTTTTTCTCTATCGATATTTTTCATCGAGAATCGTGCAATTTTAACCGCGCACAGATGCGAAAACAAATCTTCGAGCCTTCCAACACGAATTTGTGTCAAAATTGTCGATTCTCAAGATCTAAAAATGTTCCAACGATGGTAAAAAAAAAAAATAAATAAATATCCTCGTTCGTATCAACGCTATCAATTATTTCAACTAAAATTGAACATTTTTTTGCACTTATCGGAATTCAGGAGCTTTCGAAGACGACGATGTTACACACATCGAGGGCGAAGTCAATCCGGTTCGTGATCTCGAGATCATCAGCGAAGAGCTGCGTCTCAAAGACATAGAATTCCTCGCCGTTCATCTCGAGAAACTGGAGAAACTCGTTGTCAGAGGCAACGACAAAAAACTCAAACCCGAATACGTGAGTACGAAGAAAAAAAATGGCTATGAAAAACCATAAATTAATGAAGCACAATTGGAAAACCTCTTTTGCCATGAACCAAAGAAAAAAATGTCGTATTTGTGTTCATTTTTATTCCTAAGGAATTAATCACATTTCTGTCATTAAAAATTTGTGTGATTTCTCTTCTTACTAACATCAAAATCTCCCCAAAGAATTTCGAGACCAGAAACAAACGATGTAAAAATATTGAGATTCATGCTCCAAAGTAATTTCCATCGGTTCTAACATTGCAACGGTACAACGTTCGATTAAACTCCGCCTAAGAGAACTTCGGGGCAATATGCGTTGGCGTATAAGTCTCGTTTTACGATATCACGATTCTTGTGAGCTCACGAACTCTCCCAGTCCCTCTTTATTTCCTGTCCTTCCTCCCGGGGCCCCGTTTCTGTATCGAGTCGATCTCTTCGTGATCATAACGTATTTGCATTGACTCTCGAATAAGGTTCTTTGAAACATCACGATCGATTTTATTGCCAGGAGTTGAAAGGCTCGGTTCTTACACCCACGCATCCCTTTACAAATCATACAGCACCTCGAGTGAGAGCGCGCCCTCTTCATTGACGACAAGACTTTCGACGTGTACGAGTAACGCGTATAAATAAATATTTTTTTCTTTTTTTTTTCATATCTCGCGATATACGAAAGCTTTTGTATTTAATTTGCACGGTGTTAGTGATCGTGTTAGCACGGGATCACCCACGCTGTATTATCTCGCGTGATATTTTCAGGATCAACGACCCATCGATTCATCGACGACGACGACGACGACGTGATAATGACAGTCCTAAGCTCCGACTCGTACACAAAACACAAAGATATAAACGAGCGACTCAAGCCTGAAGCTTCTCGATAGAAATCTAACACTTTTTTTCCTCCGTACACACGAGCATTGTTTTTTTTTTTCTTTCTTTCTTTCTTTTCCCATTTCGTTTTTTTACTGCCAACGAGAAACGATCGGAAGATCGAATAGCCTGTGTTTAAATTAGATTTATGGATACGGCGATGATAGTACGGAAGTAAAAGAAAGAAAGAAGAAAAGAAAAAGGCTTCGAATAACAATAGAAAATGCGAGAGAGTATCGACAAGAGAATTAAACTCGTAGGATAATCGTTTTCATCAAAGCTCAACGAACCTTTTCGAACCTACAAACTTTCCTTGCACTTAAATCTTCGCTTTAAAAGCTCCGCATTCGTTCAAGCTTCCAACGTCGTTTTCTCTCGCCCATTGGAACCTCACCGCCGAATAATCGTTTCTTGTCACGAATACAAAAATAGAAAGATAATACAATCGGTAATTGTACACGCACGTGAGCCTCGATTTTCTTGTTTTTTTTTTGCTTCTTCCCTCCTCCTGGCAGTCAGAGAAATGAGAAATATTTTTTAATGGATCGCCCCTGTTACAAAACCCGCGAGATTACCACTGAAAATTAAGAGCTCCGAAGGCAAAAGGGGGAAAACGGGCGTGGACGCAAACTTCTTGGAACAAATCAATCGAAAATCTGCAGGCTCTCCCACCAAAACGATTTTCTTATACGCTTCCATGCAAATATCTCTGATCGACCAACAAACATTTTTTCTTCTTTGTAATTTACTGAGAATTTTTGAGAGCTCGAATATCCGGGTGATCCGAGCTCCGTTCACCGCATTACCTCTTTAATCTCGATTTATATCGAAACTATTAATCAATACTGTGCTCTTCTCTTCGCTCAGGACGCCCTTCTCAAAGTGAAGAATATTTTGCACGAGGAAAAAAAACACATCAGGTTCGCGGATTGGAGCGTCAACGAGGTAAACGACTTTGGAAATACTCTTGAAGAAATTATTCGACACTTTTCTTTGCTGATTATTCCATCGTTTATTTATTTATTTTTTTTTTTCCAATCTCAGATCGACGTGCTCAACAAATATCTGTTTTTGACTTCAAAACCCGCTATTTACCTGGTCAATCTTTCGGAGAAAGATTATATTCGCAAGAAAAACAAATGGCAAGTTTATTCGTACTTCTACTGAAGAAAAAAAAGCTTCGATGAATCTGTGTCACGTTCACGTTCGTGTCGAAATTACTATTTTATTATCGACTCATTATTGACGTTGATAATTTCAATGAATACTTCAATTCGCATGAAAATTTTCATTAAAACTCACCAAACTTATCGTCCTTTATTGACTTTTTGAAACAGGCTGATTAAAATCAAAGAGTGGGTCGATAAGAACGATCCTGGTGCGAGTCTCATTCCCTTCAGTGGTGCATTCGAGAACAAAGTTATCGATATGGAACCACCTGAGGCAGCGAGGTATTTCGAAGAGCAGAAAGTAACCAGGTGAGAAATGCACTTTGCACTATTTTCTGGAGATAACGCAATTTTATTAGAAATAATATAAAATCCTGAAGGAAAAACTATTTGAAAAATCGCTTAAGACTTTCGTATTTAATTCCAAGTTGATCGAATTCGTTGTATCAGGAGACAGAAGAATAGATGTGAAATTGAGAAGAAAAAAAAACAAAGTAATGTCGACCAGAAAACTTCCCACATAAAAAATCGTAAAATTCGATCTTCTCGTGCTCCTCATTTCTTATTTTATTTTTTTTTTTTTCTCTTCTATTCACAAGAACGAAGCGAAGCTTGAAATATGCAGAAATTTTTGCCCCTTTGTTTTGACGTTCAATGCCGTAAATTTGTAACTCATTTCCTTCCGAATCTCGTGGTTCCCACACGAAGACTTTATTTTATTTTTTATTTTTTTCTATCTCTTCTTTGTTTCCTCACTATCCTTTCGTACATACCGGCTAAGAATAATGGAAGGGTTCTCAAGCCGGGCCGTCTAGACTCCGATACACGTAGGGCTTTCTCTTACCCTCTCGAAGCTGTCTACAAAAACACCGAAAAATTTCCCGCTCGAGCATTATATTTTTACGAACGGTTATTCAAATTCACGTAAAATTGCACAGAAAACAGGGCTGCCCTCCCTCAAGCATTATAATAAAGCCTCGAACACTGCAAGAGGACGAAATGCTTCACTTGGCCAGTGGGTCATTCGTAGCCAAAGGCTTTTCGTCATTTTTTTTTTTTTTTCTGCATTTTTAGAACTTTTAACTCCCTCAAAGAGTGGTATTTCGTTTTTGTACTTAATTCTCAATTTTTTTTCACATTTATGCAAAGTACGAAGAAGAAACTTCAAAATAAAGCGAGAAATCGATTTTTCTTCACTGATAAAAAATAGTCGAATTTTCAAATCGATGCGTTTTCGAAGACGAATAATACGAATATCTAACGAATGACATTTTTGCCTCGAAAGAGAAATTCAGCCAAAAAAAAAAGTCGTGGCTTTTCTACGCATCTAACGAAAATCGATTTCGCTCTCGTTTCTTTCTTTCTTTTCATCGTCGAGCAAAATCTGTGACGCATAACTTCAAAGCAAAAAGAAAAAACAACAACAAAGAAACCCAATAATCAGAGCGGGACTGCCATGATTTTATTTTGAGACCGCAAGATGAGCGGTCCACTACTAAAAGTAGGTAGACAACTCGAAATGATAAAATTGCAGTATTAAGTCGTTTCAGCTTTATGTGTATTCCCTGAATTGGCCAAATGTCGGAGAGATTCTCCTCCGCGGAGGAGAGAGACCCACGGATCGCGATCGTCCTGGGCGAAGTATATAACCTGTCATTAGAGTTGATGCTCTTTTTCGTTCAGGACAATCATATTTTCGGCACCGGGGGTCCCCAGATACGCTCCACTTTTTCAACCATTTCACAAACCCCCGTTTTTTTTTTTTTTTTTCAATCTTTCTTTCATTTAATATCCTTTAATCTCGGTGGATTCCTGTTTTCGACATTCCCTATTTATATTGTCTAAGAACATCTGCTTTGTTGAAAAAAATTCGAAAAAACTGCAAGCGAATTTCAGAATTTACTAACAATTCGATCGATTTTTACAGAATTCATATTTTAAACATTTTTTTTGCAGTCTTACGTCGCTTCAGACTTGAAAAAACAATATTCATTTTTACAAAATCGATAAAACATCATTCATCAATAATTTAATTTAGTGTCATCGTTCCATTAGAATTTATTGCTTAGTTGTTATCACAAAAACACTCGAAGCTTCTACCAAAATGACTAATTTTGTTACAAAATGAATTTTTCAATTTTTAATCGAAATATAAACTTTTTTTAAATTTTATCATTGACATATTTACGATTTCTTTTTCAGTGCTTTGGATAGAATCATCGTTCAGGGTTACAAGTCTCTTCAATTACAATACTTTTTTACCGCTGGAGCTGACGAAGTCAAAGCATGGACGATTCAGGTATTTTCCACACATAAAAAAAATAACGAAAATATAATTATTGAGTTATGAAAACGATAAAACAAAATCGAAGGGTTTTTCAATCGATTTTTAATGTTTTTTCGTTCAAACTGTCGGGACAAATTAATTGATACTTTTGATTGTTCACCAGAAAGGGACGAAAGCACCACAGGCTGCAGGTAGAATTCACACGGACTTTGAAAAAGGTTTTATCATGGCTGAAGTCATGAAATTCGAGGACTTTAAAAACGAAGGCTCCGAAGCTGGTGTAAAGGTAAAAAAAAAACATCGTCGAATTACTATTTTCTCGAAATATTATTTCCCACTAAATTTTTTTTTCCCATAAACAAATTTCGTTTGCCTGAAATTAAAAAAAAATCATAAAATTATTGTTTTCGTGAATTTCTATGGGCAGTAAATTCGTTGCACGTTTTCTCGTAATAAATTTATTGAAATAATGATTTATAACAAAAATTCAGATTGTTCAAACCTGTTTTATCTTCACCCGATTCGAATCTATCTTTTTTCCACAATGTCTAAATTGCAATAATTTCAAATCCTACAGGCGGCTGGAAAGTACAGACAACAGGGTCGTAACTACGTAGTCGAGGACGGTGACATAATATTTTTCAAATTCAACGCCGGTGCTGGACTGAAAGACGCGAAGAAAAAGTGATGGCACGCCTCGTTGGTACTGCTGCTGGTTTACATGTACATCAATATGATTTTATTTTCATGTTGTATAAAACAACGCATTTACTAATAGCCTTTTGACTGCAGTTTTTGACATATTTTTTGTTTTTTTTCTTTCTTTTTTCTTCGTTTTATTTTTTTTTTTTTATACGACGTGTGCGACGATTTTTCTTGTACGTCAAATTGGAAAAAATGCTCGTCGAATCTCAACGATGAACACAATTTCGAATACACATTTTGACATTGGGCGAGTAGGAAATGCAACGAATTTTATCGACCATTGTTTTCCATAATGAAGACCAAAACGCGTTCAAATCTCTGCTGATAAAATTGAGCACGTTTCGCAGCTTTGAAAACCAGTTACAGCTCTATCTCGTAGCAATCTTTCGAAATATATGGCAGCAGCGAAAACTACGATCGACGAACGGTATTTTTCTCGTTTCCCGTATCTTGAGTCGATAAAACAGAATATTTGAAACTTTCAATTATTCCTGACGTATCGAACATCCACCGGGATTAGAAAAACGGCAGAAAAATTCGCGAGGAGAATGACTTTTTTGAACAGAAGCATTTTTTTCTGATTAACTCACATTTTTTCAGTTCAAAGTACTCGTTTCTCGTGTCGTCACTCGAGTCGAATTTGTTGTCACGTAAACCGGAGTGAAGGAAATTGAATGATTCGTTGCACTTGATTTCGTTTCGATCCAGCAATATTTTGCTCTCAGCCGGTCCATTTTTGGACGGGAATTTAAATGTCAGTCAAATTCTGTCAGGACAGGACTTTCCTCAGTCTTTCAATTCTCGTTTTCACAGTTTTTTCAATCATCCGTTGTCTGAAGTGCCATTTAGAAGTCGCATTTTTAACCATCCGTAAAATTCAATCTCAGTTTTGAAAATGACCTCGAGCCTCTTCTTCGACGATGCTTTTATCGACAAAACTTGGTGCTTCGATGATTTTTCTTTAGGCCCTGTTTTCATGGATATTGCAAAAATAATAAGATGACAAAACTTCTTAAATTCGGTACATCGACCTAAAATAAATATCTCCAAATAGACTAAAATATTTATTATGAGAAAAATGAATAAGAATAAAGAATGCTTCGGATGATATTCAATCGAAAAAAATATAAATAAATATCGTGTGGCAAATTCAAACATTTTCTCTTTCATTTTTGCATTTTTTCAAAACATTTATAAATATTGCTTGAAGAATCCGAATCATTTACTAAAACAAAAAGCCTCTGGCTTCCTGTTCGTATGCGTATGTGTATCGTTCAAATATAAGCTTCGAAATGCTGTGGACATCAATGACAAAATATCTGTGATTCGCAAATTTGGGAATTTTTTTTTTTTTTTTTTTTTTTTTTTTTTCTATTGAAAAATTGGATTCTGATCGATCAACGTAAAATGTTGCTATTGTAATACGAAAATGAGTGTAACATTCGAATAAAAGAGCTTTGTAAATGAAACTCTGACGAAAAAATCCGAATTGTTATTCACACAAATGAAATCTTCTGTTTTGTTTTAACTTTAAATAATGAGACTAATAATGAATTTTTTTTATCAACTGTTTCAGTGAAAGTGATTGAAACTTACGGATTTTTTTGTACAACCGCATCGCACCGTTGAAAAAATATGGAAATTCTCGTTTAAGTGCCTCGAGGGTAAGCTCGATATGATCGAGAATTCCAACGACCCGATACCATCGTGATACGTTGTCCATGGCACGTTTCAATGCCCATCTGTTATTCCTTTTTCTACAAGTGAAAAAAAAAAAAAAAGTATTTTTCTCCGAGCTTCGTAAACAGCTCGTGAAAGAAGGACGAAACTGACTTCCAATGGATTGGATAAGTTTTTTTTTCTCCTTCGTCACAGGTTTTTTCTTAGTCACAGGTAGAAAAAAGGAGCAGTTTGAAATAAGTGTTGGAGAGATAAAAAACGATGCTTCGAAACTCGTTGTGAAATGGACAATTTTGTTTCTATCCAGTCAGAAGTATTTCTTTTCACAATTGCCGAGTCTTGAGCGAAATTTTTGAATTCACAACACAAATTTCGTGTTGAAAGACAAAAAAATGAATTTTTTCGTCTGAAAAAAAAAATACATTTAAAATATAAATAATGAATCGACGATACTCACGTACAACGAGAATCCTGTCCACAAAAATGTGATATAGACCCCCGGTAGACACGTGATATTTCGCCTTTTTTGTACCTAATTAATGTTTAATGAATAGAAACGACACTTAATGAAGAAATAATTGCACGAAAATTCTGAGACATTGCTCACCTTTGCAAAAGTTTTGGATCCATCGGATCACGAACTATGGATACAAAAGCCGGTGCCTGTCGCGCGAATGCCGAAAAATTGAGGAATCTCAGGTCGCCATCGAAACTCAGTGGAACCGCTTCCTGGCGTATTATGCTTATTATTTCCTCGACCAGCAATTCCTGACGAAATGTTAAAGCGTTAGAAAAAAAAATCATGAAATCGTTGTTCTCACGGCATTTGCAGACAATTTTTTTTTTCTCTCTCCGAACACGTAATGCGAAGATTGAACGGCTGTGCAACGCTCGTGCCTGGTGCATCTTTATTTTAAATGTCATGGGATGAAATCTACGGGCACGATTATCCCGTGACATTGGCCAGAACAAATCGATCGAATGAACTCGAATTGAATGAGCTCATAAATTATTCCAATTCATTTAATTTTTTTAATGAAATCCTTCGCCTTTAAAATTTCAAAAAAATCTGTAAAAATGAGGTTCAATTGATTGGGGAAAGGAACGATCATTCTGAAGCAAAAATAAATCGATCGAATCAATGATAATTCTAAATCGAATCCCAATTTATTGAGTTTCTGTGCAAAACTTTTAAAACCACGTTCCAATTATATAATCAAAAAAGAAGAAACGTCTATTGATCGATGAAATTTAACTAATCCGAATTTTATTCTACCGAATTTCCTTCAGTAAGATTTCAATCAGAAAAAATTACTTTTCTCTCAACCGATTGTATTTCAGAGAAGAAAATCGATCGGATCAATGAAAACATTAACGAAAAACCTTTACTCTTTACTCAATCGAGCGCAAATTTATAGAAATCATGTTTCCTTGTGCTCCAAAAAGAATAATAATGTTTTCCATCTTTCCATCTCGTAACTCAACTTAATGAAAATCAATATTTAATATTAATGAACGGAAGGAATTTACATTTTATTCCAAAGGAATATCCGAGGTCGAAGCACATCTTCGAAGGCGAAGACATACGACAGAGAAGAATTACGACGACGTAGCTTGTCCACCGACACTGAAAATGTTATGCAATTGCCGCGGTCATTCCTTTCCTTTCACCGAGAGCAACGTGCACCGCGGCATCACACGTATATCTTTTTAATTTCTTTACAGCCTGACGAGCCGTAAAAATATTTTTTGAGTTTATCGACGTTCGGTGAATCTCGTTATAAATTAAATTGACTGCTTCGAGAGAGTTTACATTTGATATAAAAAAACACAACTCGTGCAACAAAAAAATTTCTTTTGCGAAAACTTTTATCTCAATTGCTTCACAAATTTTGTCACTTTTTGTTGACTTAAAAAAAAAAGGAAAAATCATTGAAAAGAATAGGACAAAAGTACGATTTTTATTTATATTTTGATTCAAATTTATATTCCAATTAAGAAAACGAAATTGAGTTTGGCTTCAGGAACAAATTGCTTTGCCAGTGAAGCGGAACGAATCCAATAAATAACATTTTTCTTCATAACCGTTAAAAACAATTTCGTCACACTTGATTTTCGTTGAGCGATGCAAATGAAATTTATTCAACAGCAAATTCCCGTTGAAAGGAATGAAGTTGGCGTGTAAATCTGTTGAGCATTAAAATAAAGTATTGAAATCTGAATAAATGAATGAGCTTACAGCTTAACGAGCGATTAAACAGTTATTAATAATTCAGTTAAAATATTTTTTTTTTTTTTTTTTTCAATTTCCAAATGATTTTATGGACGTCTTCATTTATAATGCAATCCCGATCCGCGTTATACGCGGATACGGAAAATGGAGTTCAGGATCTTTGGTCGACGAATATCGTCGCGAACCGGTTTTATTTTATTTTCATATGTCCGACAGTTCGGTGAATTAAAAAGGCAACGACCCGAGTTCAAAATCCAGTAGAATTTAATGCGATTGCGAAATCATTTTTGCGTTTGGTGCCGAACATTTTTCTCGCCAGGCAGATCGAATAATTTTACCATAAATATCCAATTTATTGACCCTTTGAAGTATTCGGTGTAAAAATAAACTTATTGAAAAACAGAGCTCCAAATTGAGTTGAATAAATTCAACAAAAAAAAAGTATCTACGAGTCTCGTTCATCAAAATTCGACACTTTTTATCGTTTTATTAATATTTTTTTTATTTACCTGCTGCAAAGTAGAAAGCAAACCATCGTCACCGGGTGGCAGTCGAATGTGCTTGAACGCGTTGAAACCCTGAAGACGCTGCAATAATAGTACCAGCAATTCTGCACCTGCACCTGGGACTCTCGTCAACATTAGCACGTGGTCATTCGTTTCTGGCAACTCTCCACGACTTCCAAGCTCGGCCAGGGATGGAGTTACGTATCTTTGTGTCTAAATTAACAATATTTATACAAACGTATGAAACAACGATTTTTATTTATTGAGAAATTGATTAATTTTATTATTTTCTAAATGCATCGACATTCCAACATTTTTCTCGAATAATTAATCGAGTTCGCTCACAATATTTCACGTTCAATCAATTATTTTTTATTTTTTTCATCATTTTACTTTCGTCGTTGTGCTTTTTTGGTCTCGCGAATTGGCCGAGTCTCTCAGACCCAATTTGTACGAGTAGGCAGCAAAAATGTGGGTGCTTCCGGTGTGAAAAATAATTTACCATAAAAAATTAAAAATAGACAATGAAAAAAAATTTATTTCGTCAATCGTAAAAAAGTTTTGCAACAAAATACGTACATACAGGAGGATTACAAAATTGAGAGTGCCCAAGTGAGATTTAATCGTGAAAATGCAACGTGAGAAAATTTCTGGTGCGTTCGCGCACGTTGCGCCAAACGTAACTAGAAAAACACTTTCACTCTTAACTACGTGCTCTGCATCATTACGTCCACCGTAAACATTTCTCGACTCTCAACGAATTACTATTGAATAAAGAACTTTTTATCTTTTTATATATTTTTTTTTTGTTAATTTTTTAACCTTTCGTTTTTGTATTTCCGTTGAATAATGATTTTTCGTGGCATTCGAGCTGATCTTGAATTTCAATTTCGACGTTTAACCGAAGGTCGTTTATTTCATTTAATTGAAAAGGAAAAATAAAAATAAATAAATAACGTTATGTCACAATCACTCGACGGATTATCGATTCCACGTGGATTCGTTTTAAAGGCCTCGACGTCGTCTGATTTACGAAGTACTACATCATTAAGAGACAAATGTTTCTCATTACTTGTAGAAAAAAAAAAAAAAAAATGTCAAGGTCTCATTTATAAAAGTGTGAATAACGAAAAATATTTTTCAATCGAATCGCACATTTTCTCTGGTCATTATAAACTCGAAGAATAACAATTTTTTTATTAGTTTTTCGAGCACTTTTTGAAATCGAACTTTCATAGTTTTTTGAATTTTCGTTTTCAGAACTTTTCTGTTTCAATTATAATACGAATAATTCGAAAATATTCGTCGATGGAAAAGAGAGAAAAAAAAACAAAATTCGAGTTCGACGTCGATTCGAGAAGAAAAAAAGTTGGAATTTGACAGATTTAAATCGAGTCAGTCCGTTTTCAAAAATAATTGAATTCACGAGTACAAATTTGGGACGAACAAATATTCGACAAATATTTTGATCAACACGTATACGAAACCTGCGTTTTGCTCGTTGTTTCTGGATCTGTTTGAATTTCAACGAGGTTCAAAAAATCGCGATTATCTTCAGTGGGTTCGGTCGTTTGCCTCGAAATAAGAACGACGAAAGCGATAGTAATAAATGCGATAAAAGTGGATAAGAGACCGCGACATCGACGCATTTTTAATTGTGTTATCCAACCGTTTTTCATCACTTAACTTCATTCAAATGATAAAAGGAATAAAAAATGAAAAGAAAAAAAAACACTCGATAACGAATTTAGCGCGTGATGGGAAATTCGTACAGATTAATGCCACGGTTATCACATAGAGTTCGCGTCTGGCGCGTTACTGAAGAGAATGTCAGTGGGTCAGAGACTTTTAAACCAGCACGCGTTCTAACGTTCCCCACATCCTTGCGAGAAGAACCACCCGCGATCAAATGCCCTTCAATCGTTTTTGGCTTTTGAAGAATTGTAAATCAAGAAGCTTTGGAATTCTCATGATATAATAACGAAATATCTACGCCGTTGGCTTTTGGTTTTGAGAAAAATCGAGTTCAAGTCTTTTTTGAGGTTATTTTGAACATTTTTTTCGATAAGAAAAAAGAAATTATGTTGAAGAATCGTAATACTGGAAAACCGAATCTGATGCTTTCCTATAAACTTATTCTAATTCTTTAGCCTGCATTTTTCTTTTTTGGTTTGAAATATTTCGTGTCGAGTAAAGAAAAAAAAATTGACAAGTCTCTGTACATTTTTTTTTTTTAGAAAAGATTTTTTCTACACGACACGAATTGGTAAATAATAGAACGAAAAGTTTTTAGAAAGTACAATAATGATTTATAGTCATTCGGAAAAATCAACAAACTTATTTGACCCGTAGAAAAAGTTGCGACCATTTTTTCCAACAATTTGTTGATTTTTTGTCTCCGTTATTAAATGTGAATGTTCACATAATATGTTTGAAGGCACTGATGTATTTATAATATTCGTTAAACTTTCGAGTTATCGATTTCTAATCGAATATACAATTTTTACTTGTGAAATGATGTGCAAAATATTTTACAAAATGATTAAAATCGGTGTTTAAACAAAAATGAATCGACTCGATTGACATAATTAGAGTTACCGGTAAAGTTAGTTGCGAGGGTCACCACGAGATGGACGCGACCGGCCGGCTGATGCTGCTGTTTCACTTCGGTTCGAAGGGGCATTGGCCCACGTGGACACTAGTGTTTTAATCTCTCTTTCCTGCTCGCTCTTGGGGGGTTTGATAGTTTTGTCTCGATTCTGCGCCGTTGGTGAATGCCTCGAAGCCTTTAGTTTCGAGATCGTTCTATCCAGTAGTATCGTACGTACAGAAGAAATATATTTATGGACCATGCGCAGCTGGTTGGATTACTACGTTACTTCGTAGTGGTGAAGTGAAGCACCGAGTTTTTATTTGTAAACACAAGAGTGCAAGTATATTTCGTTGAAAAAAAGATGGACGGTTACGATACGCGAAAAAAGAATTGGGAAGATTTGGACGTTACGAAAGAGGAGTTGGACAATTTTACGGAGTGCATGAAAAAGGAAGAATTTCGTAAATTGTTAATAGAATACGCGGAAGAAGTGTCGAATCCGGAAAATCGTAAATTGTACGAAAAAGAAATAACTCAATTGGAAAAACAGCGGGGCGTTGACGTTACGTTCGTTAATCCCGAGCCCGGTTACGTCATTAAAACGAGCTTGAACGGCGATAAAAAGTGCTTCGTTAATATCAGCAAAAGTGAAAAAGTCGGTAAGCCATCCAGTCAACCATCTTATTCCGATGGCAATCGGGGACTTCAATGGTCAATACCGTACAGCCTCGCACCACCCCGCGAAGATTATGACAAAAAACGTCTTCGATGCACCGTTTTTGATGTCGTTTTCCATCCTGATACTCTATATCTCGCATCCAAAAATCCTAGTTTCGCTAAAATCGTCAATAACACCGCTTTGGATGGCGTCGAATCCAATCATAAGGTCAGTTACAACCAATCCTATTAAACACCTTTGGAAAAAAGAGACGGAGAACGGAGACACAAACGGAAATAATCGGAACTGAAAACAGTTAACCTCAATCACCATGTTCGATAAACAAACACTTTTTCATTCATTATCTTTTTGGTTGCATAGGAAAAAAGACTTTTACAATGGAAAAACAAAAATTTTTTTTTCCATTTCATCATCCAATCCATCGATTGTCATTCATTCATTCTATAAAAATTCTTCGGATCATTTTTGAACCCAAAAATATCGAACTTGCACGATGTAAATAAACAGATGTTTACATTCTATTTTTTATAATAATATTGTTGTTATGTCTTGAATTTTTTTTTTAAATAATTAGTAACTTTGGCTCTGCTATGCCAGATCTCTAAAAAATGTTGTCCCACTTACAGCAGTCTTCAATCTTCAAAAATCACACTTTTAATTTTCCATCATTTTAAAAAGTTCTATGTTTGAAGAAAATCAAGCAATATTTCTCAAAGATTTTGGCGCTTGATAACTTTTTGGACCTTTATGACTTGAGATCAAAATCATATGTCATCCTACTAAGCTCAGAGAAACTTTACAGTGAAATTACAAATTTTGTTGCTCTTCAAATATTCGATAAACTTGTACTTTGAAAAATTGTTATTCATTATAAATGATATGAAAATTTATGCGATTTCACTTATATTTTTTCTGAAATTAAAGGTCCAATTTTGACAAAAGTATCAACGATGGCTCATATTTTTTTGTTGAAAATTGTTGTCCAGCTCACTCCTCAATGTTAATTCAAGATCATTTTATTCAACCATTATTTATTTATTTTTTTCAAATTAACAAAGGGAAATAAAAAAAATAACATTGTAATTCTAATTTGCAGGTGAAGTTGGACAGAAAAAACATGAAATTTCCAAAAATGACATTCAAGGGCTTGAGTCAACCGACGGTGATCAGGAAAGCCAGTGAAGAACCAGTGGAAACGCCATTGGATATGGATCCAGAGGTTTACGAAAAGCTGATGTCGAGTTACGACGAGAGCAGAATCCCAAAAAATATGGAAGAAAAGCAGCATCGAGCAGCCCCAAAGTCGACATATTACAGGAGCGAAAAGCAAAGCAAAGAGGATGAAAATTCGGTTTACAGCATGCCGAAATTCACGATAAAACATCAGAGTGACATTGACCTTCAGGATTTCCGAGACTGCGTGGATGCAAAAATAAATGCAGCGATTCCAAAGAATTTGGTGATTGAAATCGATTTGCCGTTGTTAAAAAGTGCGAGCGACGCGTCCCTGGATGTTCAGGAACGTTCCCTTGTTCTCAAAAGTGAAAAGCCAGCCAGATACTTGCTGGAACTTCCTTTGCCTTATTGTGTCAACGCGGACGCAGGAAACGCAAAATTCGATTCGAAAAACAAGAAGTTGACAGTAACGTTGCCGGTCGTAAGGAAAAATATATCATTCGTGGAGATGCGAGACAGCGGAGTGGAAAGCGACCATGGAAGTCCTCTGGCGAGTCTCGGCGATGAAACAATCTCTAACGACAACGAGGACTCTATTTCACAAGAATCATCTCCGGACGAATCTCAATCGCGTGTCGAAGTGTTGAGTGAAATTGATCCCACGAATAATCCTCCCCAAAATACTGCTTTACGGACTAGCAATTACCCAAACTCGAACGAGTCATTCCTTAATCCCAATATCAAGTATACACTGCCGCCATTCGTTTGCAACATTTTCGACGACAATTTAGCCATCACGATAAACGTCAAAAACGTCGATTCACAATCGATCAACTATCGGGTGCTCGATTTTAACTCCGGTATTCACATCGTTCTGACGTCGGTCGGTGCAGGATTTTTTCCTGTTTATTATTCGTTGTGCTTGAAAATTCATCAAGAATCCGTCGCCTCCAAGATCGTCACTGTCGAACCCTGGGACAACAATGTCGTTTTTACTATCAATTTGAAGGATACTAACTCTCTCGAAAAATACTGGGTCGGACTGGATGAAGAATTCATGGAAGCTAAAGATTTATCTTCGAAAATGTCTCTCACTAATAAATTCGAACAGCTCATGGTTCGTTTTTTATTCAACATTCTTTTTCTCACTTGAGATTTATCACACGTAGCTTTGTATCAATAATTTTTCAATTTTTACTAGAGTTTTCTTTGCTCTTTCACCATTTGCTGAAAGCAGTTTTTGATAAACTATGCGTTTCAAGCCTTGGAAACTTCGAAAACGTGTTTTGTTATGAAACAAACTAAAGACGAGCGACTAAGAAAATCTCTGTACAATTTCGTTCGCAAAAAATCAATAGTCTAATTAATTTTTACTTAAAAAAAAAACACTTTGCACATCCCTCTTTCAGGTCGAGCCACTAAGCGACCGGGACAAAACGATCGAAGTGATTGCCGAAGGTGAAGATATCGTGATAAACATTCAATCGAATAATTTGGATTCGGACGACGAGGATGATCACCAAAGAATGGATATGTCTTCGAGAAAAAAAGAGAGAAAACATGGCTTGTCAAAGTCCCGATCGGTTTCAGAAAGCAGCGGTGACGATTTACCGAGCAGCAACGGAAGCAGCGTTTCCAAAGGGATTTTAAAATCTCGACGCAGCACATTCTCACGTTCTGTTTCGGAGTCCAGCATCGACGAAACTGTTGGACACATGTCTTCCGTTGACTTTCATTACGACTCTATTCAAGACATCAATTCTGAATCGGATTGTTCTAGTTTCAAAAAATCCGTTCGATTCAACGACGTTGTTTCCAGACAATTGTACAGGCGAGTCAATTTTTCAATCTTCGATCAAATGTTTATAAATGTTAATGAAACAATTCGGTCATGAGATATTAAAATCATTTTTGTATGATAATCAAATTTCTCCATTTTTCCAAATCCATGATTTTTTCATATTTTTGCTCGGTTAAGAATTTTCTTCCGATAAATCAAAGGAAACGAATCGATGTTCAAAAACTTTTTCTAGAGTAGTATTGAAAGATTTAGTAAAAACTTTTTTTATATTTTCAATTAAATTACAGATCGAACTCCAGTATCCTTGGTCAACGAAAAAAGAATCAACGAAAGTTGAGAAACAAGAAGCGCGCGCATGAGCGTCGTATGAGCGAGAGCGAAAATTCCGAGACTGAGGATCGTGAGAAATATCGAATAAATAATTCAAAAGAGAATGGCACGGAGGAGGGGAGTCACGACAGCGTAAAGCCGATTTTGAACCGAGACAAATTGTCGGAAAATCGAAAAAGCGATGGAATTCAAATCGACAAATTAAAAACTAACGTCAGCCATCATTCGCATCAAACGAAACGCGATAAAAACAGCAAAGAAGACACAAATGTTTTGGATAAGAGCGATGAATTTCAGGCGAAAAATTCTGTCGGAACGGAATTCAAAAACGATCTTATTTTCGACCTCGATATTTAAAACTCCAAGAGTTCACAATCGAGGTCGCTGCATGTGATAAATATTTTAGTCCAACCAAGTCTGAGAGTAATTACGATTCCATTGTAGCGATTGTTTCACGATCTTTATTAATTATATTTTTGCCCATTATTTTAGCTTGTGTTGGCGGTACAAAAATGATCGTTTAATCATTATTTATCGATTGAAAAAATATATATATTTTTTCATAATTCTATCAACTTTTGCTTTTAAAATCATTTCACATAATGTGAAATGATGCTGGATAAAATGAAAAGCATAAATTGACAATATTCCTTGAAATGATCGGAAATAAAAATCATTGTATTCCCATTTTTTTCATCGAAACAATGCATAATCGTCAAATTTCTGACCGAATCACGTTGAATTTTCCAAGAATTTTTAATGAATAATCAAAAGAAATATCGAACAATATTTCTTATCGAAACATAAAAACGAATGGCTCCTGCAATCGAAAAATCGTTGAAAAACCCAACAAAAAAAAATGTCAAAAATCTTGAAAATACGAACAATAAAATGTACAAACCAGAAGTTCGACCATTTGCAGAATTATCTTTGAATCGAATCATCAAAATATTATCCAGGAACAAATGCACCGAGTTGTAATAATTCAACGCGAACTGGAGATTTTTTTAATCCACGTACGTACATTCTGCTCATGTAGCACCGAAAAAGAAATGTACTTCAATTAGTGTTTAGTGATTAGAGAGTTTTTTAATCCGTCGATCGACGAATATTTCGGTAAACGTGTGCGAATCACAAGAAAATATATTTTTGCGCTCAATTCGGCACGAATGAGAACTTCGGAGGTACAAAAATTTCTATCGAATCAGAAAAAAAAAAAAAAAAAAAAAAATTTCAAAAACATATTTAACACCACGAAAACCGGGAAGCGCTCGATCAGTACAAAAATAAGAATCGTTCGATTTTCATAAACATCATAAACGATAAATTTTTACAGAGATAAAAAATGGTCAATTTCTACAAAAAAAAAAAAAAAAACAGAATTTTTTCAAATGTCCAAAACGATCGACTTTTACACAATTAATAACTTTCTATTTTTACCATCACGATGAAGTACTGCCAATGCGACACAGCACGAAGGGTGAAACCCGATTTTTCCGCTTATTGAGAATAAAAAAATTCGATTTTTCGTCTCATTTTGTTCACTCGAACTATTTTCAATACGAAAAATGTTTTAGAGATTGCGATGTTCGAGAGCGTTACGAGGGGGAATGAGGGTGGATTTGGATAGGCAAAGATCGATCGTATCGTAGATTATTTTCTCACGGAATGACGACAACACAGCAAGCGATTAAGAAGCTCAATTAAAGATCACCGAGTGATTACAAAACCGTAGAATAAATATATAAAAATAGTTTAATCGTGTGTGCGCGTGTGTGTGTGTATTCCGAGCGACGAGATAATACACCATTAGAAAGTAGATCTGATGAGCGGGCTTAAGATCTCTCGAGATGGAATGAATCGGTACCGCGAGGGGAATAAAAAAATTTCAACGAAACATTGCTCGAGGGTCGCGAATCGAAATTTTATAACGAAAAACAGAACAAGTTTTATCGATAGAGGATATATAAACGTACACAGAAAAAGAAATAAAATCGTGTTTATGTACTCGCATTTATGTATCGCGAGCATTGCAGCGAGACATGCCTTGGGTCATTAAGCAATGCTCGTTCCTAAAATAGATTAAACAAAACGATTGATAAAACGAAGATACGAAAAGTTTAGTGCGTTCGTTAATACTCCTTTTTATATTTTTTCAGTCCTCTTGAAATTGGGCCAGTTTGATTAGCCTCTCGGAGATATCAGCATTCTCTTGCCAGCTTCGACCTCTCCGAACGATATTTTAATTACCGTCGTACCATCGATACCCCGTGATACAGGGTGAGAACGAACTCGATCTTCATACCCATTTTCATCACAACTAAATATTTTTAAAAAAATGTATTCTAATTCTGCTGAGTTTTTCAAATTTCTCCAGAAAACGTTATCTAAATCGTACGTGAGTTCGAAGTACAAAAAATCGGTACAAGCTTGTTCGTTACTGTTATTTTTGGAGTGACTTATTGGATCAGAGAGATCGATTCGAAAATTTTAGAAATTGTTTCTGATTTTGAATTTTTCGAACTCTTTATTCTCATTTTGAATAAATATTTCGAGTTGAAGTAAGATTATGAACAAAATATAAACTTTTGTCAAAAAAATTCGACCCAAAAAGCGAGGACTAGAGCAGCATTTTTTCTGTCAGTAAACTTTGAAATCGTGTTAGTCTTCGATCGATTTAGCAGGCTGGAAAAAAAATTCTTAAAGATTCGAGAATACTTGAGACCCTTTGAATAATAGTCTCACCCTGTACAGATAAAATTGTAGTTTGGCCTAACTACGGGGAGACGAGGAGAGCTGGTAGTTATCAAAGTCCATTACACGAGGATGCATCGTCGGTAGATCATCCGAGAGGCAATTATTTTGATTTTATTTCCCCGTTGGCCAAGCTGCTCGCGTGATCTAGGTCTCCGCACTCTCCCTCTTCGTTCTCTTTCCCTCTCTACGTTCCCTCTTTTTCTACCACCCTAGAAAATCACGCCAATATCTCAACAAAGACTAGTGCATCGTCCTCTTATGCTCTCTCAACTATCGCCAATTTCTCTCTCTCTCTCTCTCTCTCCCTCTCTCTGTCTTTCTCGCTCAAATTTAATGGAAAGAGAAGGAGAGAGAGATCGAAAACTCAGACGACACCGAAAAGTGGAACGGAGAACCTCGCCCCTCTTCTCCGAGAAGCAACCACTAGTCCACAAACCGTACCGTACGGACGCGAGGATACACGGACTTGCAAGCCCATCGATCCTAGCACCTGCTGGAAGGTCATTAAACCTGCTTCTCGTGTACTCTACCGTTCTACAAATTCATGTATATATATCTCCACCCAGAGTTCAACTATTTTCGCTCCGATTCTTTTATTCTCGGTGTCTCATGCTCCTTTATCATCGTAAAATCTATCTCGCATCATTATTATTTATCATTTACTGAAATGATAGAGAAATCGATTCTTTGGATCGATTTTTCATCAATGCGACTCACTTTATTTCGTTCCATCGTTTAAATCGGTAATTTTGTGGTTCACTCCGATGAGGCTGCGTTCGAAATATCAATAATAATTCGCCCGATTTATGATTATATTTACATTTTTATTTCTAGTTAGTTTTACCCGATGAATCACGAAACTATGAAGACTCGCCGAGCTCATTATTCAATTTTCATTTTTCAATTCCCCTCTTTTACTGAGCCCGTGTCCCTGTGGACTGTCTGACCCCGCACGAGACCACTTGACTTGAGAAAAGGTTGGTGAGAGCTGCACACTCGTTGCATCAATTTAAAAAACAAAAAAAATGAATCAGATTTGACATTTTTACTTCGTTTTCGTTGAATTTTTCATTTGATTTTTTCCGGTCAACTCGATCAGTTGAAATCATCAATCATTATTGTTAATCGATAATTTATCTGCGAATGAAAATACGTGAAAATATAAAATCTTTGATTAATTGAAGAGAAAAAAATGTATTTTAATTCGACTATCGTATGTTTTTTTTTTCTTGAACAAAATGGTTATTTTTGACTACATTCATGTGAATTATATTCAACGTATGAGAAGTTTGAGTCAGATATATTTGTCTGTTTGTACGTATAACACAGAGAAAGAGAGAGAGAGGGACAAAGTACGTCAAGATAAAAGCGTGTGCGCGACGTACGATAGAAATTTCGTTGGTAAATTTTGCATCCACAAGCCGGAGTAAATTCCGCAGTACTTGGACGAGCTCTTTGGTATTGAAGTGCATTGTTTCGTTGGGAACTGCACTCTCTGGCTGGGCAAATTCCAAAGGCATGTAGGCCAAGCCTGTGTCAAAGGTGTGGACGAGCTTAGAGTCGTGATCAAAGACATCGACAACTCTTAAATAGCAGAAGATGGACTCGGGGAGAAGAGCTCGAAGTACGTGGGCTCGCTCTTGACACAGGAAAATCTTTGACTCGTTGACGCATGACAACAAACGTGACACCGTTTCAAACAATTCTATGTTCAAACGCAGAAATTCAAACTCTCTGGCGGCGGCGGCGGTTCAACCGCTCTTCCGTTAATCATTTCCTCGTTTCTTGTATCCTTTGAAAGAATCACCTTCCTTCGTATCTCGCCAAAACAGTGGAAAATTCGTTCGACAGTTGACAACGAAAACGTGGTAAAAATCTGAGATTATAAAATTGTAGGAACATTTGAAAAAATGTTGACTGGTTTAGAACGACCCAAAATGACTGAATTCTGAAGCATTTTCCCTGAAATTATTGAGTTTTATTAATTGATAATGAAATTCTCGAAACCAGAGATTCCGAATTGTTGCAAATTCCTTATAAATTTAATCGGATTATCTTGAATTCTGGAGAGAGTATTATACCGAGCTGCAAACACTGTCAGGCTTCCGGTACTTGGCGCATACATCATACACCATTTGACATTGTTAGCTCAGAGTTAAATCCATGAGAACATGGCCACGTTGCTATGCGAATGCGTTCGAGTCATTTAGCTCGTGCCGACAGAATGGCATCGATCAAGCTCATTTACCTATCACAACTTGTAGACGACGCAAATCCGGCTTTGTATACGCGTACCACACGAGAGTTTCGTAGCTCTTCTTTCGCAAACACAAATATATACGTATGCGGCCTCATCAAAATTCATCCGTCATGAATCACCGAGTTATTCGTTTTCACAAAAAAAAAAACATCGCCAAATTTGAATTTCAACTTTCGCCTTTACCTCGTTCCAATTTTTCAGATCCAAAGACTCGTAAAAATTGTTCAAGCAATTCAATAATTACAAAACGAATTTTATAGGTCAGAAAAAAATGTATAATTTCGAGTGATTTTTGGTATTGGAATTGCTCAGGAAAATTCTGTTTTCATTTCTCCTATATTTTTTATAGTTCAGATAATTTGACGAAAAAAAAAAAACAAAAATTGATGTGACACTCGAAGCTGGTGAATTAGTGGACAATAAATTTGGTATACCGAATAACCAATGTGTATTTATCGATACATTGAGTCCCATAAACACGAGCTACTTAATGCAGAAAGCAGCTCGATGCGATGAAGCTTTGGTGACGAGAACATCGACGACCGCACGATCAAAGGATATCGCTCACAGCAGCTTTTGCTCTCTCATCCCTTCAATATTACCACGAATTGTACGACGTTAGCTCGTACTGTAACTAAAGCAGAACAACTCAAGGGGAGAGCAGTGTAATAATAATAATAATAATAATAACAATAATAATAATGAAAATGTACAGCGCTTTTTTATATCGTCGAAAAAAGCCAATATGAAAAGTCCCCTTCTCAGGGCATGAATCATGCGAGTTAGGGAAAGAGTCGAATCATTTTGTTTCGTTAAGCTCAATTTTATTGCAAATATTTCGTTTCAAAGTTTTTAAACGAAAAGTCACATGAGTTTTATAACCAAAAATTTTTCATACAAATCTGATGCAAGTTTAAAATTGTGTACGAGAGTACAAGTGGACTGAAAATTTGGTCTTTTTTTCCTCATTTTTAGTCTCAAGTCTGTAGACTACGTGACCATCGCAGAGAATTTTAGAGTTCGAAGAAAAAACAGACAGGCAAGAAATCATAATTGAT
The DNA here is from genome assembly GCA_037576405.1 of Campoplex capitator. Lineage (NCBI taxonomy): Eukaryota > Metazoa > Arthropoda > Insecta > Hymenoptera > Ichneumonidae > Campoplex > Campoplex capitator. Next base: position 11,956,985 of record JARBWI010000002.1, on the reverse strand, counting down.
ATCCGGTGGAATCGTCTACCAGGGTCTGTAATAGGGTTGCTTTTTAGGAGCTACACCCGATCCACAAATCTATTTCGAAGCACAAAATCACATTTATATAAAAAATTTGGAATAAATTCGACAAGGATCAAATAACGATCATCAATTATCTGCTTTCTTGATTAGAACAAACTCGAAGATTCATCATTTTTTTTTTTTTTATATAAAATATATTTTGATAAAAAATCAAAAGTGTAAAGTTGTGAGAGAAACGAAAAGGACGTTGCATCGTTAAGCCACCGAAATCGTATATCTCTCGTGTGAATTTCAGCACAAAATTTCCAGCGATCTGCCAAGCAGGGGCGAATACCTTAGCGAAACGGTGTAGACATAGAAGAAAAAAAAAGACAAAGGTGGAGGAGGGACGCTGGCAAGGATGAGTACAGGTGAAGGGAGAGACTGAGCCCGCAGGTCGATAAGTCGTCCACCCCTCGCAAGTGGCTTATATCTCCCTCGAGCTTTGAATTACTCTCGTACGTATATAGATTTATTCCGACTGTCTCTTTGGCCATGTAAAACGTTTTACGCTTGTTTCCAGAGGCAGAATAAAAAAAAAAAAAAAACGTTTTTCACGTTTTAATTAGAGAGGGAAAAAGTGTGTACAAATGTATTTATGTTATGAGAATACGGAATTTCAACTTATTTTTATTATAATCCGTAATCCATGCTCTCGGCACAGGCGATTAGGAGAGAGGCACGACATCGGCAATGCGGCACAGCAGGAAAACTCGTGTTACTATCGAAGCTCTCTTTTCTCTTCCTGCATATATTTGTATGGCCGCGAAGAGCTCGCGGCCCAAGTGGGTCGTGCGTTAACACGAAGCTCGTCCGCGAACTCACGGTAACACGCTCCCTCGTCCATCTACATACATATACATCCCTTTTTTTTTTGCCAGTAACCTGCACAACTTGGAGCGAGCGCGCTATCACAAGCGAAACGCGCAGGACTAGACTCCAACGTGTATAACTATCTGAGCGTACACAGCACTAATGCGTTGCATGGGGATTCGTACTTGATAAAGGGCGTAAATGTTATAAATACTGATCGTTGATAGGCTGCTCGGCTACGACTTTACGGTTGTCAGAGGCTTACGATCGTTTGTATATATATATATACGTTGCCTGAAAGTTTTAAGGGCTATATGCACGATGAAATGGGGTTGCTGTGTGGCGCATATCACAGGAGTTTACAACCTGTTCGCGAAGAAACCCGCAGTTCTGCATCACATCAAATGTGTTTTACTCTCTTTTCGTCTCTCCCCCTCTCTCTCTCTCTCTCACTATTAAAATACAGAAGTACGTTTATGTATATATTCCTCTCTTCATTTCTATACATTCGTATAAAGCGCCTCGTCATTCTGCAGCAATACTGGGGGGCTTTGCTTCGGCCCAGAGTGAACGAAACGGGGTCAGTGGCCAACGACGAATGTAGTAAATCTATAGCTGAACCGGAGTCCGCGAAATGTGCGAGCAGCCCCAAGAGATTAATTGGTTCGTAAAATTGCACGAGCGGAAAAAGTATGGCGAGCTCGAATGATCAACGCATTTGGTAGAAATCAAACGCGTTTCGATATATACTCGCACGCTCCACAAACCCTGGTCATACGTGCACGAGTCATTTATTGCTTTCCCTTCGTATAGGGCTTGCTCGAGACAACCGGGAGAAAGAAAAAAAAAACACTCGTTCCGTGATTCAGCGAAAAATATTCGTTCTTCCGAATATTCGGCAGCGATATATAATAAAACGTAATGAAATGTCAAGACAGATACGTCGATAACGGTGACTACCGAAAATCGTCAATAAGGGAGATTCTTCTAACGGGATCTTCAAAAATTTGATAACTTTCTCGTCCCACGAATTGTTGAACCGTCAACGCTTGCTTTGTAAACACTTTTTTTTTACTGCACTCCTGTCAAAACGATGATTCCTCGAAAAGCTCGAATGGCATACATAAATATTCCAGATTGTTTTCGAAACGAAAGCATGTATGCCACGAGGGCAGTGACAAATTTGAGGATTCTTCGTCGAAAGCCCTAAACTTTGTTTATAAAGGAATTTATATGAGTTCTTATACGATAGACGAAACGTGTTCACTTAAAACTCGCAAGTTTTTATGGCAAAGCGTATATATTTGAGCTCGATTCCGAAAACTCCCCTGTGGTTATATGAACTTTGTTGGATATTCTAATAACTCGATGAAAAAAACTTTTCAATGTTTTATTTTTTCTTTTTTTCAAACCAACAAAAACTCGTCAATGTACGCTCAAGTAATACGAGCGTACCTCCATTAACTCGTACGTAAATATGTGAATTTGTTTTCTTTATACACAGCGATGCAACAGTATTTTTAATAGAGACAAAATTTTGTTTACTACCTCCTGCTCTGTAGAAGCAGCGCTACAAGTTCTTGATTCTCTTCGACAGAGAAAAATTTAATGAGCATCCTGTGGGGCAGGAAAGACTCAACACTGCTTGTCCTCGGTCCGTATTATCTAATTATGATGAAAATACTTTTGGAATATTTATGACTTCATTGTGTATTAATGTTTTATAATATTAAAGAAAAGTCTTAAAATCATTATTTAAAATTGGATAGTTTAATGCTGGACTGAAAAATTGCTCCAATTGTTTTTCATCGTGAAAGCTTCTCGTTCAATGGCTGTAATCGTATACACGATTCTTCGCATTTTTTCACAGCGAAGAGAGCTGTGCGTAGGATCAAGTTTTAATTGGTTGACGTCTATTAATAAAAATTTGTGCAAACGAAAAACTAATTTTATAAAAATTATTAAATATACTGTTCTCGGTGTAACGTTTTAGATTTAATGGGTCATTTATCTGACCGTTCTCGATCGTATTTCTTTAGATTACTTAAATCTTTCGACGTGTACAAATATCCACGTTACAAATGCTGTTATGATAATTTTTTTTTTTTTTTCTACGAATTTCGAGACTTGGAACAGTTGGAACTGTTCGAAATTGAGATTTTTTAGGGAATGTATTCGATGGCACGTACTCGGAGAATGTGCCGATTTTCTCGAGAATGCATTTGGCTATATGTGTATTCTTTGGGATACATTTAGGTGAGGATTTATAATCGTGATGGAACCCTCGTCAGTATAGGTGTTGGGACACTTTTTGCTGATGTCCATTAGCAAAGAAAAAAAAGTGTAGAAAGACGTAGAGTGAAAAATGTGAGACGAACCGAATAAATATCTATACGTGTCAAGAAGAAACGAGTGAAAAAAATGAGTAGAGTAGTAGAGGAGGAAGAGAAGGAGGAGGAGGAGGGTTGGAGACTGAGACCCCGAAGCCCGGATCGCCAGGGCAAAAACGAGCCGAGAGTCAAGGAGCTCTGAAACTTTCTGGATGCTGGTCGATGAAAACGCTCTCTGCTAGTGTTGTGTACACTCTTTTTGTTTTCTTTTCTTTTCATTCTTCCTTTACCTATATCGAAAGCTCGATTTCGTATAGCGTACGCAAGTGCGACATAAAAAAAGTCTCAAATTATTCGTCGAACTTGAAGAATCACGCAGTCGGAAATTCCGCCTGATTAATCCTCGAATCATAAATTAAACGAATCAGATCGAAATTCTGATAAATAAAATAATTATGGCATTTTACAGTTGTTCTTTAAACGGCTCATTAGACCGCATAAATTTTAATGAATATTTGCATAATTTTCTATGCTCTCGTACACTCCGAAGTATACCCATCAAGTATTCATAAATTCTTCTTTTAATTTTCATGCTCGCATACATGTTTGAATTCAAATGAACGAATAAACCCAGAAAACGTGTAGTAAATCGAAAGAATCTCGGTCAAAAATGGATTGCTCATCTCTCTCTCTCTCTCTCTCTCTCTCTCTCTCTCTCTCTCTCTCTCTCTCTCTCGATCTTTCTCATTCTCTTTTCATTCGTGACATCTTGGCTTCCTCTCGTTATAACGAAGCACCAACAGCAAGAGAGATTCAAGCTAAAAAGGCTTGGTCGAAGATCAATGGAAAATATCGAGAAATGTGTTCTCTGGTATATCGACATGATACCGGAAAAAAAGGAGGAAATGGGAAAGGGTAAGGTTGTGTATTCTGCGTGTCCATCGCGGTCTATGATCGCAGCTGATGTTCTACCAACACTGAACAAAACCTCAGCATCCCAGATATGGCTTGCAATCCACAGGATCCTTTGCCGAAAGGGCACAGTATACAGAGATTCCGCGAGCTGGAGCAAGCGAAAGAGAGAGAGAGAACGATAAAGAGAGACAGAGAGTCGCTTATCGATTACATGGAACTCTCGCGCTTTGTGACCACCCTTGGTTCGCTATCCCGAGGAAGAGAAATAAGCTGAGAGTGAGATGGAGCAGAGAAATGCCTGGATAACCGGACTGAAACTGTAAGACGAACCCATCCAATCCAAATTTCCCCCGAAGCGCTGTTCACCGTTCAGCCTTATCGAGCCATAATCGTAACTGGTATTTCTGATAATGTTTGACGAGAAAGCAAGCAGGCATCGGTAAAATAATCTTCGATCGATTAAACCCCAGTATTTAATCTCAGATCTGTCAAATCCATTGTGAAATTCCCAATTAACAATAGAAAATATAGGTTAACCAAATAAATGTATTATCCCGAAATATATCGAATGAGAATGTCACTTCGATCAGATAAAACAGAGATTTTCCAAGACCATTTATTTCTTAACTTGTTTTTATGTAATTCTTTACTAACCGCGAAACAGTCTGTTTCTTATAAGCATGAACTACGGTTAGGGTGATCGTCAACGAATCGAAATGCTTTTAGAACGAAAATAAAAGACCCTGCAGACATGTCAACCTCAATCAGGAATAATCAGGTTCGTTAATACTTCGTAGCTTATCGAGGAAAATGGGGATTGTAATGGACTTCTGGCCATGACGTTCCGGACCAGTCGTCGTTGCATTACATTCTCCCTCGCGCGAATGTCATCCTCAAACTTTCTCTCGCTTTTCTCTCCCCTCGTGATAACGAAAACAAATAAATAAAGCAACGAAAATATACTACTTTGGTCAACGGAACGATTCATTAACTTTATTCCACCGTGGATACCACAGGAAACTGAGGAAACCCTCGTGTCCGGTTTACTCATCAGAATTGACAAACAAAAAAGTATTATCGATACACGCTATGACAGAATTTTTAGCCCTTTAACCTCTGCCCTCTATTCCCGTGCTACGATAAGACTTTAAAGCGACCATAGAATCGTGCGATTTATTCTATAACCGAAATCGTGATGGGATCCATATGGGAGGAAAGAAGATTTTCGGGAGTGAAACTCGCCCGAGATTGACGCGTCTCTTTCAGAATGGCTTTGCACAAACGTATGAGAAAAGTGTGCGAAGCCAAAATCTTCTTCGATTCGAATCAAAAGAGATTTGTATAGGAATGGAGGAAACGGATCAAAGTGAAATATGGAAGAACTGAAATAACGCTCGTAGGCATTAAGCCTGAAAAACAAGACTCGTTTATTTGTATAAAAAATCTTTTGAAAAGCCCCTAAAATAAACAAATTTTCGGTAAAATGAATGGAACGTCGGTATTGAAAAGTTCAACGTCATCCACCAATTTCACCCGTGATATCATCGAGCCAATTTGGACGGTGAACGGAAAATACAAAAGTTGCGATCGCGTGCGAGTGACACACATTTGCCAAGGAATCGCGGCTCGAATGAATTTCACAGGTGAAGATTATAACGCGGTTGTTCTGTAATAAAAGCTCTCGACGCCACTTGTCGTGCGTGGCACCGTTGCGATTAAACTCATAGTTAATTTTTAATTGACGTGATAAAAGTATACGCTATTTCCGCAATCCTGAAATAATATAAATAAAGCTTTTATTCAATTATTCATTATAATTTGTAAAATGTTGACTGGCAAAAAATATGCAATTCGTTTCTCACTCGTTACTAGCATTCTTCTAATTTATCTTCTAAATTTTCGTTATCAAAGTATAGTGAAGATGTTAGCCAACAATGATGAAAGTTTAGTGCTAAAATATCGCAGAATCTTTTGAGAATTACGATCAAAGCGTAGGCGAACGATAAAGAATTTATCGTATTGAAATATGCCAGAACCTTTTTAAGGGGAACACCAATCAAGAATTATGAAAAAATCGATTTTTTTTTCTTTTGCTCAAACAATACTGTATGGGGTCATAAAAGCAATATCCCATTGGTCCTATGGTCAGAATACTATAATACTATAATATACATACACATGTATTATATGTGTACGAATTTAAAAAAACTGTAAACGCGTTTTCGGTGAAACAGCTTTTTTCAAACTGCTGTCTCGATAACCGTTCGATGAAAATTGCTTTGAAATATTGACTTTAGCTTCAAAATCACATTACCCAAAGAAGTAGTCTAGCCCAAGACATACAGATTGAGAAAAGATTAATTTTTTTGTACCGACATCGAGAAAAAGGCATCGCTGACTCTAGAGTGGAACCCCTTAAAACCGCGGTCGAAATAGCACTTCAAAGTATTTCAGAGCATAATATCGTGAGAGCTTGCAGGTCGAACATCGATTTTCGGGCTATTACTAGGCCGAGTAAACAAAACAACGCTAAAAATTGTTCATGTTAACGCGTTACAGTTGTTCTCGAGCTAAATAAGAAGGGAACAGATGGAACATGGTACTTACGAAAATGAAAAACATGAGGTTTCTCATAATAACCAAACGATATTTAAATAATTATGAAATCAAATTGACAAATAAAAAACTCGACCTCTCGTCGTCGATCTGAAAAATCTCTTATTATTTTCTTTCTCTCGTTATATTAATAGAACTTGCGAATCACAGCTGAATTTATGAGTAGCTGTTTTGGCATGAAAATCCTCGATTTAAACGTCGAAGCAGTCGGTTATTTCTATCTATATATAGCTCACGTGCTAAGGATCGAATCTCGTTTTTCGCGCGATCTATATCTGACTATACACGTTAAGAGTGTAGCCCTCTCCATATTGTCCCTCTTTCTCTGCTGTAAGTATGCTTTTATGTGAGTGTTCATGAGCGACTGACACGCGAGGTGCAGTCATCGACCCCCCACGACACTTGGCTCACACAATATTGACCTTTTTTTTTCCCTGCTTCTCTCTTGCTCTATCTCTCCCTCAATCTCAGAGTTAAAACTGACCTACGACATAAAAGTCGTATTCATTCAATAGCCGATCTCCTCGTGCGATTCGCTTCGAACAGTTTCGAACAAACCGTCTGTGTATGTGTGTGTGTGTGGCACCGAAATTAAAATGCACGCGATTATTCGCGAATCGTATTATCTCCTCGAAATCCCATCGAACGATATTTTAGTTTCCTGAAAAAATATTCACGAATAACTATTTTTCAAAACGTCCAATTACGACGCTTCCAATTTCTAACATTCGTTTCAACGGACTATCAATTCGTTCGCGATTCGTTTCAGAGCATAGAAAAAATACAATAAACAAAAAGCACCGGAATCGTCTGGAAAAACGAACGATACACGCTCGATGTATTGGCTCATTGTGTTTCGAATGCGAGAAAAAATGCCTGTAAATAACGTTTCATGATAAATTGACGGTGGTCCTAGCTCCGCTACTATTTATCAAGTAACCGTATTAATTTTCTCTGAATTTTCTCCCCTTGTCGCAGCGGGGGATTCCGAGCGAATTAGTTTCGGGCAAGCAGTTTGTAACTGCGGTAATCTCAGATTCATTTCTACCCCGTAATTTTGGGCTCCAAAAAATGACGTTGAACACGAGTAGTCGCACGAATCGTGAGCACCTCAGTGAGCCCCATTCGAACGAGGAAACTCGAACATTAAAAACTTTTTAGACCACGATTCACAGCGAGCTGTATATGATTTCCCAGAAAAATGTGATGAATTTTTTATCAAAAGAGCTTCCGTCATAGCTCGTACAAGTTCTTATTCAATTTTTTATTGCCCGAGCTCTTGGAATTTATCAATCACGTTTCGCAAGACACGTCGTCGACTGCGATGACCACGTGACTCGAATCATGTGGCACAAAGCTAAAATATTTTTTTGTTGAAATATTTTTCGTAGAAATAATAAAAATGTTGAGTTGCAATTGAGCATTTGACCGAATCACTGAAAAGGGAGCGATTCTTGATGGAGAAAATATCAGACGATGAAATGCAGACCGCTTTACGGTTTTCCTGGTCGCAAACGATTCGTCGTATGTTTTTCAATAACTTCGCTCGAACTCCAACAATCCCAAGAGCTTTGCGACCCGATTGTTAAGCACTTTGAAACTTGGAACAATGAGGACCTGAGTTTTGATACCCGTTGAGATACGTCTCGAAAGAAATGTCACGAGGTACAACGAAAATAGAGAGCAAAGTTGGTTGGAGCAGCGCGTTAGAGGCGTAAAAAATGTGCGAGAAAAAAAAACGAGACCGAAGTCGGCTTGAAAGCGTCGATGAAAAATGAATATTTAAAAATATAAAGAATATACGAAAAAGCGTGGGTTTCCATCGAGAGGTGATAAAAAAAAAAGATAAAAAAAAAAAACGTCTAAGAAAAGAAACGTTGAAGCGCGAAACAAAGTTCAGCTCGAAATTGATGAGAGCGTCTGGGACGACTGGTCATGGGCTTTGATTTTTATACTTTTTCTTTTTTCCTCTTTCGATCGCCATCAAAGATACTTGGCTGGATATTTTTTCATAGACAGAAGCGTCGATTTTATGCTCGAGGAAACATCGTTCGCAGTCGGATGGAATATCGACGACAAAGAATCAATATTACTGAAAAAAAAATTCGAATGCAATGACCTAATTTAAGAAATGATTGAAAAAAATATAAGGTTATTCGTGCAAGCGAAATTGAGAGCGGAAGGCAGACTTTTTGTGTCCCGAAGCCATTAGGCACCTCGGATAATCAACGTCATAACTGATGAACAAAACAAATTAATTATTCAGCTGCACGTAATTAACCGAACTTGAAGAAAAATAGAACAATCAATCGACCACTGATTTTTAATCAAATAACGAATCATCGGTGTATAAACAATGTTGACGAGAGTTTAAAATACAAATTAGAGATAGAACGAAAAAAACCAGAGCTACACGATGAAGCATTGGGTGGATCCAACCGAAAAAATGATAAAAAAAAAAGGCCTAAATAATAGAAACAGTACGAGTTGAAATGACCACCGATTCGATTTATCATTTCTCAAATCAACTAAAAGATTTCGTCCCAACAAATAATACTGACGAAATTACAGTGATGTGAATAATAATAATAATATTATATAAAAACAGAAAAACAACAGAAGCAACAAAATAATAATAATAATAATAAAATATTTGAGGAAGGGCGAATAATCGAATCGATTTGTCACAACTCGACTGGAGAAGCTTTGTTGCGAATATATTAGCAATTACTGTTACATTATAATAGAAGGGAGATGGTGGACCGCAGTCCTCTCATTGCCAAACCGCGGTTGTATCTTGTAGTCAATTAATGGAAATACCGCAATCTCGAGTGTTGGAAATTGAGAAGAGCGTTTCAATTGCGGTTAAATTTTCTTCGGAAAATATAGCGAAGTAATTAAACCAAAGTAATTCCAGTCTCTTCCTGCTCTTAATTATCGTTTTTTTTTTCTTCCAAAATATACAACGACCTCGAAACGTCAAGTTTTCGTTATAAATATTGCACCTGACCAAAGGGTCTGCTACATTATCATTAGATTTCATTAACCAAATGAATATCATTGAGTAAAACATTGGAATTGGCATAGCGAATCGACCCGTATAAAATCAAATGTGCATGAGCCTCCGTTTTCGTATCTCCGGAGGCCCCGGAGGATCAAACCCTACGAAACAAGGGTCAGAACTCATCAAACAAGGGACAGATCTTTCGAAATAAGGGTCCGAAACATATTATCCTCTTCATTATTCGGCATGTACTTTCGAAGTGTATAGTGGGACTGAACACTCGTTGAATAAAAAAAATACTCAACGGAAGAAACGAGAATAAAAAAAATGTTGTAGGTACAAGTCTTTTTTCGATATTCATCATTACCTATTTTCAAAGATCGTTTTTTTGTCAATTATTTTTGTAGATTTTTAGAATAAATTATTTTCACATAAATCGCACCTAAATGACGACAACAGACACTGCAGGCACATTATTTTCAATAGAAAACTCGTTATTTTTTTTTTTTCTCATGAAATACTTTTTCGGGGATTTAATTTCCGATTTAACGTTATTTATAATATTACGATATTATCAAATTATTTAAATTGATCATAACTCTCACATCAATCATAATTGACTCTCAATAAATTTTGATACTGTCAGAACGTTATTTCCGATATGGGGTGGCTGTTTTTTATTTTTATTTTTTTTCACAGTATACTTCGTCGGGGGTATTTTAGTTTCAGGAGATTTAGGGGGTGGATTTTTGTTTTTTTTTTTCGGGATATTTCGCTCGGCATATGTAGCTGTGTCACCGTATATTTCCCTGGAGACTTTCTCCGCGCCGACCAATTCGTTTCCTGATTTTTTTTTATACGCCTGGCCTACTCCCCTAACCGACATGTACGCAGGTAGGCGCGAGATATAAAGTGCACGAAATGAAGATGTATATTCGTTAGTTGGGCCAGTCGGGGGCGAGCGCAATTTTTACGAACAATATTCAAAAGAAATTTTCAGCTTCCGCACCCAAAGGCATCGCCCCTGCTTCACGCATTTCCGTAGCAAAAAATTTCATAGAATATTTTCACACGGAGATAAAGAAAAAAATAAAAAAACAAATCAAAACAAAAACGAAAGAAAAATCGAACCTCATCAATCGTCTCTGATCGCCCACGAATTCGTCTTCGAAATAAACGACACATAATCTTCATTTTCCTCGAAGCTATTCGGATTCCCACTGTATCCCATTATCTAACGACCCCGGGACACATCTGCCTCAGTTCATCTAACATATTTATCTATCGATATTCCGAGCAAATTCCAGCTCAATTTGATTACTCAATGTCATAATCGTTAATTAATCATTTCTGCTATAAGTTAATTACGTATCTTCACCAAATGGGCTCTGCGCTCGAATTCTGCGTAAACATGTAGCCCAATCTTCTTGTCAATGGAATCAATGCATCATATTTATTTTCTTCGAAAGAATTTTCAAAAGAAATTCATTCGTTTTTCTCACAGAATCAATGACAATCATTTACCACGAAGAAATGCTATGATTATTGATAAAAAAAATACTTTGATGCCTCGTTTTTACGTCAGCCAACGAAATTTTATTGGCGAAAAAAAATTTTCCGAGCCTTTACCGATCCTGCAAAGACGAATATCTCGAATTATTTCTCCACCAGTTAATCGTTATTGCAGCACGTTGTTTTTGGCCAAAAATCTGTTTAATTGTGATGAGATTATCCATAAAAATGAACGATACCCTCTTGATTCCAGCTGCTCGCTCGTCTGGGAATGAGCAAAATTTCGCGTTTGTCGTATAAACCCCAAACACACGTATAGAGAGACCAATATACATCTATATAAAAATACACAGTCGTGGTATCTTCCGCGTTTATCCACCGTGGCTGGTGTTCCCACATGTTGCGCTTGGCTCGCGGGGCGCAAGTCAGCTAGCAGGAGCCCGGGCCATCAGGATAGACAATCGCTCCCCTCGGTTTCGTTAGTTACGCGAATGCCATCGTGCGATACGCGCGTACTTTTCCAACCCATCGGCGACGAATATTTTCGAAACGTGTCCTAATTTTAGAGCCCCTTTTATCGGGTTCACCGAACAAAAAAACTTGATTCATTAACGTGCTTTACATTTTTTTCCCTCGTGCTAGCATCCCCGATTATTTCGCCCTCTCGTGCTTTATTCTCGCGCGTTTCATCAATATTCAGTGAAACAGTGAGTTCTCAGCTGATACCATAGAGTGGAGATTTTGGAAAAAAGAAAAAGAAAATCGCGGAAAGATTCGTTATCTCGGATCTACGACGATGGCAGGTGGATCTTCAAACGACTCGATGATGCTCGAGCACTGAGTCGACAACTTATTCCGTAAGGTTAGTAAATTTTATGTATTTTTTATTTGTTTGTTACAATTGAAAGGATAATTGAATGGGAATGGCGATTATACGATTGAAACTGGACCCTTGCCCCATTAGAAATAATAGATCGGATGCTTTTTAATTATTCATCGATTTTGCAATGCGATATATTCGAGACTTTTGAATTCACGATAATGATGCGATTTATTCAGTGTCTATATATACTCGTTCGGTTACGATCGATTCGTATTATGCGAGTTGAGATTCTAGTTACATCGAGAATCGGTATGAGTATGAATTATTTATGAACCGAGAAACACACTATCTCTGTATGTGACCGATGCTATCAGAAAATATAAACGATATAAGATGAATCATCAATAATCGTAATAACAAACAACAGGAAATCGTGACTCGAAATTTTTTTTTATTTTTCATTGGTTTTTTCAACAACTTCGGACTCCACTCGGTTAAATGATAAATTAGAAACCAGTATATGATGATATTCTGAAATTTTCATCGAGAATATGAAACTTCTCACGGTTTTTACGTTGAATATCCTCGGAAATTGGTGAATCGATATGATGAGGAGGATTTTCGCAAATCCTAGTTTGCCTCAGGAGTTATGAGGAAGATACCACTAACTTTTTCCCCTCGCTTAGGCGACTCCAGCTTTTACTAATTTTATTAACGAGTATCTCGTGGAGCTTTTTAAACTGTGCAATCAACCCGAGATCTCTCTCGCAACTGACCACCACCTCTCGCGTCCTTGTTACAAAGCTTAAGCTGAACAAATAGGATTCACGGATTTTTAACGATTCCAGCATCGTCAACCCTCGTTTTAGTTTTATTTTCCTCATTGTATGAAAACGTATTTTCAATCATTTTATTTCTTATTATCAGTTGTTTCGTGGGCACAGTACAAAAATTATTTTATGGTTTATTTCCTAAAAGTACGTGTTTTAGCAATCACTTTATTTCTGACGATTAGTTAGCCAAATTTTGTTACGATGCAACAACTCGATCGTATATTAAAATAATTTTATTTAAAATGCTAACGAAAATTTCCAAAGGAACAATTTTTCTCATTCGACTCACGAAATCAATGACAAAACTCTGTCATAAATAAGCTAATTAATCAATGAATTCAACGATGTAGAGAAACCGATGAAATTCCGTTGCTAAAAGTATCAACAGAGCGAACGTAAGATTATGCAAGAATAATTATCCATGCACACACGAAAATTAATTTAGAATAGCATGTGCTGCTGGTGAATTTGATGAGTGCACCAAAGTGTGCCAGAGAGTTTATTAACCGGGAAGAAAAGGAAGAGCCCGATGAAGGAAGGCTAGTCTATATAGGTTGGAGGCACGCGAAGATACGTATATAGTAGACTCGAGAGCTGTACATCGCCGTAAAGTTGGTCGAAAACTTGGGTGAGCGATTAAATTTCGATAAGAGAGAAAAGTTCTGAAAAATTTTCAAACGAGCTGAATCGCGGTTGAGATATTAAAGCTTATATATAGGAACGTTGCGGGGTTGTTATTTGGCAAAAGTCACGTGCAAGGAATCCACAAGGAAGATTATATTATCACGGGATCAGTGATCTTTTTAAATATTCTTCGTATCGCTCTCTCACCAGCGACAACAACAAAAAAAACAAAACGCAATTTTCTTTCGAGGGAAGTAACCTTTTTTTAATTCCTGAAGAAAAAGAGTAAAAAAAAAAAGCAACCAAAGTACGTGACCTATTTTAGAAACAGAATTTCGATCGATTTCAACGAAAGGTCCAACAACTCTGAATCCACCGTGAGCGTTGTTTCATTTGCGAAACGTGCGGCTATTTATAAAAATCACAAACTCATGAGCTGAGCGTGGCGGCGCGTTGTCATCGACGAAATTTCGTAACATTGTAATTTCGTAACTTTTGACACTTTCGAATAATGCTTTTGTGACGCATAACAAGAAAAAAAAAACAAAAAAAAAACATGTAAAATTTCATGAAAATGGACCATCTCTTCGAGAAAAGTAGAACTTTCTGACGACAAAATTTCAAGTAACTCGAAGAATAACAACTTAAATTACTCGCTATTAAGATGTATGGAATATTCGATCGATTTAGTACACTAAAATTGCTCGAATTACGAGCATGGAATTTCGTCAGTTATACCTACACGTTTATAGTCCCAAGGAATTTATACCTCGTTCCATTCAGCTGGTCTTTATGAATATTTATAATGAATTATCGCCTGAAAATTGTTGGCCCGTGAACAAAATATTCTTGGCTCATGTGCCATATATTAATTCTCCTCTAGTCAAGTGTTGGGAATATTCATTCATTCGAGCGGTACAAGTGTCGATGTCCTAATAATTTTTTGACACAATATTATTACGATTTTCTTGGTGTTTTGTCAGTTGTTTTAATGTCGATGCTGATAGTGTCGTTTGATTAGTAGTTCCTCATTTATTTCTCTCTCTCTCTCTCTCTCTCTTGCCCTCTTTTCTCTATCTCTGTTTATCCGTCACACTCGACTCCTCGTCTCCTTCCGTACTCTGTCACAGCCTCTATTGTCCGTATCCTAAACCAGAAGGTAATGAGCTCTGCGTGGGATTCACGCAATCGTAATCATTAGTGCTATCAGGACATTGGAGCTCTCTCAGGTTCGCCCCGAAATCGAATAGCAAAAGCCAGCAACAAATATCCCATTCTGTATCGGATCCTTTAGGGCTGATCGTAAAACGTATAATCAAAAGAGAATTTAAAAAAGTCAAGAGCACTGAAAATCGAAAAAAAAAAACAAAATTTGAAGCTGTAAAAGAATCATTCATTTCACTCTATCGATAAATTCATTCGCTTTAATCCACCAATTTTAAAACACACTTGTACAGAAGATTGATAGCTTCATAAAATTGATTCAGCTGCTTCGAATACGATCATAACTATTCGTTAAATTTCCATAATTTTTTGAAATTATGATAAAACCGTATATAAAGGAATAAAAATGTTATCAATTTTGGACGAAACGATCCAAAGTATCAATAAATTTCGATGATTCAAAGTTCATTTAATGACTCACGTGTCAATATCCAGAAACTATATCACAAGCTCCAAATGCGTGGGAAATCCATGAACTTTTTATCCGGATTCACAATGATGATGATGATACTATGACGAACGATATATAAACTTACTGTTCGACGACTGATAAGATGAAAGAAACGACCTTATTTCGCACGTCCCAGACGAAAAATTTAATACGTAATGTATTTAGAGCCCTTTATATATTATTAATGATGTTTCATGGGCACAGAGTATACGGATAAAGTTTTCGTCCATCTTGCTCTCTGGGTCTTCTCATACGACTGAAGGAAATCCGTCAACTTCGGTACAGGGAATAGGCTAGCGGCGTTTTGTCACAAGCTCCACATACATTTTGCGCTTAGAAGATCGAGGCAAAAGCATTAATCATGAAACTGAGACGAGTTTATTCGAGAAATACATAATGGAACAGTGATAACGAATCGTATGAAAAAAAAGCTATAGAAAATACAGACAAGAGAGATTGAGACCTTTTTTCCCCTTGGTGTTTTTGCCACGAAATCTCAAAGAGAGCAGTATTCAAATATCCCTCGGATTGGGATAAAAATCACATTGAAAAAAAAAAACGAAAAAAAAAAAAAACGCACAAATTAAATAAAAATGAAAGCTAAAAATAAAGCACCGATACACGTGGCTGTATACGCGATAAAAATACATCCACAGTGGCAAAAACACAGTGGTAAAAATACACTCACGAGCGTATTTCGTAAGTGAAAACAAAAAACAAAAAAATTGTTTTCAATCACAGCAGAAAAATCGCTTTTAATTTCGTTTGACTCAAAAAGCGAGCTTTAGCCTTCATTTTTTTTTTTTTTTTTTCAAAATCACAGCGTCTACCTTCGTGCACGAAAAATATAAAAAATATTCTCGATCGCTCGGACCGGCCTCACAGCTCGCTCGGAGCTTTTAACTTCATTCTTTCTCGCTGTCTCCCTCTCTCTCCTTCCTCACGCTGAGCAATTATGCGGCTTTCAGAGCCAGCTGATGTTTCTCACGACTTTAATAACTCGTGCACCGCGAGGATATTACAAGCGTATTTTACGAAATTGCGTTATACGTCGGAGTATTAAAAAGAAAAAAAAAGTCTCGCGCCGGTCGCGCGTCCGATATAACATTACACTTCATAATTTTATTGAGGGAACACACAAATTTGATTCCCTCACATCTGCCTCGCTACCATCCTCTTTCAACCCTCAACATAATCCAAAGCCTCTCACGATCACAAGCAATACCTGCACGGAGCTTTTGCCCGTCTCTCAACCGGAACATGTCGCTGACATATACTTGCTGACACACTCTACCAACAATTAATCATTCGCACGACGTGCGGCAAATGCTTTTCGAGCCTCTGACGTAAAACAACAGTGCGAACCTTCGCTAAAGATTTTTCGGACACGTATCAAACGTTCGATCATTCGATTTTATCTTCCTCCGATATCAAAAACGAGTGTTTTATTTTCTTCATTTAAATATGTTTTCAAATAATTATTCAATCCTAACAAATCTCGCGTTACGAATGATTATCGATATTAAACTTTCATAAATTTCGTACATTTTTTTAGGAAAAAAAGAAAAAGAAGAGAAAAACGACCTTCGTATAACGCGATACTCCGAGTCGAAGCAAACGCGATAAGTTTTGTCGAATCCATTATCCCGGATTATCCTCATAAATATTGGGCTCTTGGATTTTAAACCGTAAAACCGATATTTATATTGGATCTATAAGAATTTATGGAGTTTTTGACATTCGTATAACCGCACGTTTTCTATAAATAAGTAGGCTGTATATAAGCGCAATATTGGTCCACGTTTACGAATATATATTCGTGTGAAATAAGCACGCTGCAATTCAAATATTTTGGTATCATTTATTTCTATAATCTGAGAATCAATAAAATCGTATAAAAATCTGTGAACCTTACTCCGAAAGAACAGATTTTTCGATCACGAAAATGAATTGCTCGGTATGTGGAAACAAAATTTCTTGTATAAATATAGATAATAAAAATTTATCTCGTCCTCGATAAGAGTAAAAATAGCTCGTAATGTAATCAGGCACACGTATTTCATGTCCACCAAACCAGAAAGCCGCTCGTTTATCGACAGGACGAAAATGCGTGTGTTAAAATGTGCACGACCTCGATAGAGGTCGATGAAGAGAAACGAAAGAGGATGTGATAGTATATGGAAGAAGCTTTCTAAAAATATGTTTAAAAACGTTTGTGTTGTTGAGCGTTAGACTGGAAGAATAAAACGCACCTCCCTTTAAACGCTTCCTGTTATCGGTTGCCGCGCTGGCAATTCACGCGCACAGACTCGAGATACCGTGAACAATATCGTTTATAATCGTATACACACAAGTAGATTCGTACTACGTGTATATGAACTGCAATGGAAGGCCAGTAGGAAGAAAAGAAAAAAATAAAAAAAGCATTTGATGGGAATTTGGTCCAGTATGGAGCGTTTCAAAGAGAGCTGGAGCTCAGAATTTTGGCTGTTGTTACAGCATCCCTGTACCATTCTCACATTCATTTCTTTTTTATTGAAGAATAAAAATAAAAAGAAAAAGAAAATAAATAATTCGGACTGGTAGCTCATAAAAAATGATAATTCGCAAACGAATATATATCGTTTCATTCTTCTTAACCTTTTGTTCACAGGACCGGAGGCCGATAGGCTCGGCGGGGCGGCCCCAATGGGAGCCAGAAAGGGTCTCCTCGCCCCCCAAAATACCTTCCTCGATACCATAGCAACTCGCTTCGATGGAACCCGTGAGTAGAAAAAAAAAAAAAGATAAAAATTTATTATTATTCCTCGTCACTGCGCCTACATCATAGATGTGGCGCGGCTTCATTATTTCAACTTTGACCTCACGCAGACAGAGCTCCCGTTTACTTATTTTCTTCGTCGAGTATATAGAACCATTTATACCCGCAGTAGTATAGGATTGACGGGAGACTCTAACGTGTCAATTAGCGCCTCGTCGAAGCTCACATATATTGTATAACATCCTCGATTCGTCTTACCATCCTATTTCAACGAATTTTCGCCCACTTAAAGTCGCACTACTCGACCTTTTATACTTTTTTTTTTTTTTTTCTTATTTTCTCCTTTAAGAAAACGTATATAATACACCGCACGTGGATTTTTACTTATTCGAACCTCTTTGGTACGTGCTTCGATAACCACTCGGCCAACAACTCAACGAACGCCGCCCGAATATATTCTTCTTATACTCGAGTAAACGAGCTCGTTCCATTCGCCCATTCACACACATTTATCGAACGAATGCGACTTCGATCTTTTGATTAAAAACGATATCGATCTACCGGAAAATATGTTGCTCAAAATCATTTCATTAAATGTCTTTATATTCGATCTGACATAATGAAGCAAAAAAAAGTAGAAAAATTACTTCTCCATAAAACGTTTCAATTCAAAATTATTTATGGTTTATTCTGAAAAGAGATTTTTCCTCATTTTGCTCGAAATTCTGTTATTCCAGTCCGAGAAAATAAAAGCTAGGAATGTGTACTTCCAAAAGTTATATTTCAGGAACGAAAATCCAATATTTCCTATAAAAACGATAGTCCCCTACGAAGTTGGTGGCATTAAACATCGTACTTTTGCCTCATCTACCATTATTTTTCCACTAACCTATGTACACATAGGAATGGACTATTATAAATACCTCGGAGGTGAGACAAGATTGTGTTTTATCGGCAAAACCATCTTGACCCGATGGAACGTTCAGTGTCACTCGCTCGGATGCTGTCACCTTGGGACTTGGTTTCCTTGCTTATTATACTGGCATCGGAAGCGATAATTTCGTAACCGAGATATGCCCAAAGGAACGATTAACTCCACTTTGTTTCAAATTTTATACGCCGTCGATGAAATTAACGAAAAAAAAGTTATTCATTCGTTCTCTTAACATTGCTCGTCACAACTGATCCAAAAAAATACGAAAATTTCGACAATATCATCGATTTCGAATCCCAAGAAGTATCAAAATTATTTTTACCTCGCCGGATTGAATAAAGAAGTTCAGCGATTCGAGCACTTGATGAACAATTTCATGAAAATATATTTTGTCAGTGAAATGTGAAATTATCAAGTTTAGGGGTGATACGGTGACTCGATTACTACTCCGAGACAGAAAACCGTGCGTCAACTTACCAGAGAGGAATGTACCGAAGTGTATAAATAGGTTATGTAACGTTCTAGTGATAAACTTATAAGTAGAGGAAACACGAATGTACGGAAGAAGCGTCTACGTGACAATATTCTTAGGGAAAGGTATAATGTCTATACAAGATATCGAAATCCAATAAGCCGATAGCTACCAGCGTAACAATTAATCAGCTTTACGGACTAAACTTTTGGTCTCTCTGTTTCGCAGTCTTTTCTAATCTGATCCTTCGTTTCGTCGTACAAAAAAAAAAGTAGGCAGGCATATGTTCACCGGCTTTCACTCGAGGACACAAGTGTTTTTTCGGCATAATTATTCTTAATATTCAGTAAAGTAGCCAAGGTACTGTGACAGTCGATGAGCTTCTTATCGATCTTGGAAAAAGCTCGTAAGGAACGTTACAGAAAAACTTTTTGATAACGTCGTCGAAAAAAGCCAGCTGAATACTGATTTTTGAAATGAAAACGTTGATCAATTGTACGGAGATTCTTAATTGGACACTTTTTAATCAACCACCAATCGAAAACTTCGCTGCGAAAGAGCTGCGACTTCACTGGAATTTTATGATTCAGACTCTTGACATTTCGAGCACGAAAACAAAACTAAATCGAGTATCCGGCCAAATCCTGTAACCTGTATTTGACGTTTTTTCTGTCAAACGTGTAACTAAATCCTGCCTGAAACAAAATGTATTTCCGGAAGCAGCAGAGCCCTTGTCTATCCGGCTGAAACTATTCGCTGCTCTCTGGTGAAACGAGAAGAAGGGAGGATTTACTCGATATCTCAAAGAGAGGATCGCGTTATTGACGTTTGTGGAAATTACTCTCACCTCCGAACTGTCATATACGTGTATATATATATATATATTTACATTTAGCGGGGAAATTCTATTGAGAAATGAGAGCAATGACGCAAAGAGGGTGAGCGCGTTGTGTTATAGCGTTGAAGCACTTTGAGCGCTGCATCGCTACGTATTTCGTCTGACAAAAGAGGATCAGTTGATACGAGAAACCGCACAGGTGTTACCGGGTTTTTCTATCACGAAAAAAATATAAATGGGCAACATTGATCAATGTCCAGAGAGCATTGCTTGTTTCCCAGGCTGATACTTCACTGTCGAGCTTGAATTCGGTCAAAGATCGATGAAACCATCGAACATGTTCCATCTGCGTTTTCTACTGTATTTTTTTTGCATATTAAAATATTATTTATAGCACAGACAAAGAAAAGTGAAATAAGTAAAAGAAAAAAAGCGTTGATTCAGCTGAAAATAACTGAAGTATGTCATCGGCGATGAGTGTAGGAAATGGGAACAAAGATAAAATTCATTTCGAATGAATCTCCGCTGATATTGATCGAAAGAAAAAATTTGTCCGCATCGCAACGACTTATGATTTCATTTCAAAGACTCTTTTTATTCGTGACGAAAACTTTGAACCAAAGCTTTTCTGAGTTATTATACGAAAGAGGCGAGAATTCGCGTCAGCAAAATGAAAATAAACGAGATATTCGATATTTAGGGTATGGTCGTTGAAGCAAATAGGAGGGAAATCATCGTGTCTTCTGATGTTACCAGGGTTTCTTTAGTCGTCGATCGGTAAAATGAACGCAGGGATTTGATACATGGGGTTGTGACGATTTTGGGGGTTCTCAATTCACGCGAATCTATACCGGTACTCGTGAGATGTTTTTTTTTTTTTTACACGAACGTTGAAATATATAAAGATATATATCGACGGTCAAGTCACAGTGGGGAAACTTAACGAGGCGTCTCGAAGGTGTCACGAGTAGTTTCCGCGTCTCTCCGGACTCGGGCGGGAGATCGATTTAACCGAGAGCTCAGTCAGCAGTTAATTGGATGTTACGAGAGAGGGTGAGAAGCGCTCGGTATCAGAGAATCTCTCTCTGTAGTCTCGTTCATTCCGATGGAAACCAATCAGTACACCGTAACTGATGCTGCTTCAGGAAAATATGTCGGAACAGGAAGATCGTATAAAAATTGTTTCACGTGCCCAATCGAGCGACATGAAGCCATAATTATGGGGGCGGGAGGGGGCGGGGAGGAGAGAAAACATAAAAATTTAATCGCTGATATTGTTTCTTTTTGGTTTCAATTTTTTTTCTGGAATTTGAAAAGAATTCCCGCGATGGTTTTTTATTCGCTAAAAGCCCGGACAACTCGTCGTTGTGTAGATTTGATCACGGACTCAGCGAAAGGATGTTTCGCGCGCGGAGATATTCAGGATTCTCTGTTTACTGGCGAGAGAATTACGCTTGTATTTTTAGCCATTCGAGAACGAGACGGAGAGCACGAGCATGGTGTGGCAATCGGCCAACTGGGATCCGCGAGGGATATCTGACGACGGTTCTGTTCAAACACTCGTTTGTTCTCCGATTCTTCCCGACGGATCGCTCTGTCTTTAGCGAACGCTGTTTTTTTTCCGGCTGTGACACCGACGACAAGCTTATATAATAATAACGACACCGTTTTCTCTCTCTCTCTCTCTCGTAGTCGGCTTGTATTTCGTGACAGTAACGCTCTCGTAATCGTACTCCCATTTTTTTTCTGACGCTTCTTTTATCCTGATCAAACGATTCTTCCACTTTTTTTTTCTTCGTCTCGCACGCGCGAGTGAAATAAACGGCAAATTTTATTCAACGACAGAAATTCATTTTCAAAAATCCGATCCATCGAAATTTTGTCAATCGTTTACACGAAATTGAATCGAAATTAGGTTTGGGAACCAATTCGAAGCTCGAAGAATTGAATTAATTTGTGACAAATACGTGACACATCGACAAACATTTTTTAAATTATCGCGACACTTCTCGTTTCAAACTGGCAACAAATAAAACAAATTTCTTCGAAACGAAACGAATTAAAAATCACCGAGAAGCAATATCGAAAGATTCTTTTTTACACGTGCACGGAAGAATGAGCTCGATCGCGACTCGACTGGATCTTGAAACTTCCTTCATCGGATATCATGTGGATGGCAGCAGTCACGCGGTGTAATTTACCAAGAAAATTGTTCCCAACTCCAGAAGGAGGACGTATATTTTCACTTTCTTTTTTTTTCTTCATCGTCAACTTATAGTTTCCGATGCATTAACTCTGTAGAAAGAGGATACAAGATTCAGTCGTACGAATCAATTTTCCCGAACTCTGTTCCGACACCGAATAGATTCGCGAAGAGTTGAATTAATAGGATGTAAAAAAATTGATTGGCGATAACTCGGGAGAATGAGAAAAAAGAAAGAAAAAAAAAAAAAACACTCGTGTTAGAAAAAACATTTGAAATATTTATGAAATACGATGAAATCCGGGCACATTGAAAGAAAAGAAAATAAATAATTAATCGACGAGTTACGTCATGCGAAAGAAAAAAAAACGAAGACATACTACATATATATACAGGGATGTATAAGAACGGATTCACGTGCGACAAGAGAAGGAAAAAAAATGTGCCAACAACGTGGCCAGCAGGAGAGAAAAGGGCAAATGGGGCTTAGAAAAAAAAATAAAGGATGAGGGAAGTTTTGGTAGACATTCTTAAGGGACCTTTCACCTTTTTTTTTCGGGTGCTGATAGGGATGAACAATATCTATACAAAATGTCATGTGTGCTCAGACGCGTAAGCACCTTCATTAACTTTTTTTTTTTTTTTTTTTTTTTTTTTCGAGGTCATACGTTTGGCCACAAGAGAAATACGTTTGAGGATGAGATATGTGTGCGAAGGGGCGACGAACGGATGCCAAGAAGATGGAAGCTTTTCTTGAGGCCCGAGCGTGGGCTGGTGCCTGCAAAAAAAAGGAAGATAAAAAAAAAAATTTCGATAAAGAACCCGGAAAAAGAGGAGTCGCTCGTTACTTCAGAAAGAAATAAATTCAACGTGAATCATACTCGGAACGAGCGTTTTCCACGTTGTCGACAAGGAATAGTAGACGGAATATTGGTTACGAACCGTGTATACGAGGGTTAATGTTAATAAAAAAAAAAAATATAAAAAAAGAAATCTTATCAACCTAGCGAGCTTTCCCACCGATAATTCCCATAGTTTCCTCGCTCAACGTGCACGTTCGATCGATAAAAAATATATTTATGGATATAGAAAGCAAAATTCTGTGCACCCGATACGTGCCACAATTTCAATATCGTTAGACACACGTGTGACCGCACAAATATCCCCAAACTTGCAGCCCCCTCGGAAATGTAAATCAATTATAAACTCACACGCCTGACATATTGAATCCACGAATTCGTCGTATATCTATTTTGATCCTTCCTTGTTTTTCCAACAATTCAAATCTCTGACGGATGAAAACCACGAAAAACATCATAGCTGTGACCTTTTTTTTTTTATCCGTGGATCGTATATGAAATACGTAAAAACAATCGTTTTTGTAGTCAAGTATCCACGATTCGATCGAATTAAAACGTCAATTTTGATCCGTTTCTCAATATCTAATACAAAAAATTCTGGATTTGATCGGTAAAAGCAATCGAAAATGAAAATATTGTCGATAATTTTGGACCGATGATCTTTAATGCTCGAGTTTTTCTATGCTAAGAGAAGGACAAATGTCAAGAGAGCTGTAATTTCGCATTATATGAAATAATACGGAGTTTATGCTGTTTACCGATACATAATACTTGTCCTGAACAGATATTGAACCAATAAATTACGAATATGGAATAACCGAGAGGTCCGGACTGCAGTATTATAGAAACGAGCAACGTAGCTGAGGAAAGGAGACGACTTCGCCAGTAAACTCGAGATTCAACAAATCCAAGGATAAAACTTTTATCATGGAACATGAGTAACTGTATATTCGAGATAACAGCCCTTCGTTTTCAGGTTATGAAATCAGTGTGGATTTAAAAGCTATAGATTTCACGGTTTATCGATTCAACCAACGGATTATTAAGAAATGTTTGCTCCACGTTGAAGATTAATTATGCGGTTTAACATTCGATACTCCGCATTTATTCGATAACCGCACATTTATTTTATGTTATGAAGAAAAAGAGCAATTTGGAATTTATGATCAAATCTCGCCACAAAAGGGGAGAAGAGAAATGAACGGAGGAACAGTATAATCGATAATTTTGGATGAATCGTAACGAATGAATATTAATTCGATGTGTAATTCACGATAATGAACGGTTATAAGTTTCTGGACGAAGTAGAAAATGGCGAATTCTCAAAAAAGTTTGTACGAATCATGTAAAATTGAGAAATTTTCTATTTTTTATTTTCTCATCTCCATTTTTATCCCCATGAGACTGAAGCGAGAGCCCAAAATCCACTGAAAAACTAGACAGAACTTTTTTAGCGAAGAAATAAAAAAAATTGATGTGGTAAATGAAGGAGCATGGGCTTAAGGTCACACCTCATTGTCCTTCGAGGTAGTTGGAGGTTGGACAAAAATCGTCACATTTATAACGCCAGTAGAAAATGCAAGCTTGATGGAGTTTCGGTATCGGATCGCGACAGGCCATCTTGACCCTTGGGAATGAAGGTAGCGAGGGTGTGTACCTCGGAGGTCGACAAAAAAATGTCTACGTCGAAGGTCAGCGTACCCTGTGAATGTCTACAGCCTCGTAACTATAAAGGACGAAACCACTGTCACTTTATAAGCTTTTCCTGCCTCTCCCCTCGCCCCACATCTCGTCTCTTTTTATTCGTCTCCTTCGTTCTCCATCTATTTATCCCGAGCTCCCGTAGTAGTCTAGTCGCGGAAAAGCTGAAGCGATAATCTCGGCCGGTATATGTCTATTTCGTCGAGCACAAGTGCAATCCTCCCGGGAAATAAATAGAATTCACGAGAAAAACGTTCCGGCGAGAATAGAACGCCGGAAATTGTCCACGAACATGCACACTTTAATAGTTATATATATACACACGTGTGTATACGTGTATGCGCGAGGATTTAGCGTCACGTGAGTCGTTCGACATGCACTTTCGTCGCGAAAACTGCAATAATAGAAAGTCCAAAATGCACGAACTAAAATAAATTTTGCACTGGTTGAAGCGACGAGATTTCATGTTGACAATCGTCTCCTCTTCAAACGTCTCGATACAGAAACTTGTATGTAAATTTATTTGCGATCGAAAAATCATTTAAATTTACATGAATGGACTGACGAAAGGCGTGCTTGCTTGTAAAAATATACACACAGAGCATTTCATCGACTATTTATTACGCGAGCAAAGTACGAGCAACGAGTGAGAGAAAAAAAAAATAAATTATCTCAACATTCGCCTTCTTTCAAACTGCCTTTCGAACCAAAGTGCATTTTAAATCAAAAGAACAGAAGGAGAAATAAAAGATATCGCGCAACTTCGGGCGGACGACAAACGAATTTTTCATTCATGGGACTCTCCGGGAAGCCCTTTCTCCTGTTTTTAATACTGGCTTTTCTTTCACGTTCGTTTCTCGTTACTTCCGCCATCTGATAGTTTTTCTCTGCTCTTTCTAGATGTGTTAAAAAAAAAAATTCCATTAGAGATGCTCTTTCGAACTGGAAACTTCATAAATCGAAGCGTCACGATCTTTAGCTTCCAGAAAGATCTTAGTTCACTCGACTTTTTACATTATGAATTTAAAAAAAAATCTTCGAAACTCAAATCACCAAAATTTCTAAAGAAAAAATGGTTTATTCGATCGAAAAAATTGAGTAAAAAACGTTTGAATTCAAACATCCCGAAACGCCTGAAAAACCGTGTACGAGAATTTGTTTCCTCTCTCCGCTTCATTCCGAATGTAAATTTCGTTAATGTGGCTGCTTCGATAGAATAAAGCCTCGAGCGTTTTAGCAAGGCTGCTGGAAGAGTAAAGCCACAGGAAAGATGAAAAAATTCTGACTCAGCTGCTAGATATTCGACGTTACATTGGAAGATGAGATAGTACAAAAGAAGAAAAAAAGAAATTTATACCGAGGATAAAAATTTAACATATAGCAATAGTCGTGACTGTTTGTTCCATCGTTCACAATCCCAGTGCTCGCTCACATGAATTTAGAGCTTTCAACAAATCGAGCTTAATAATAGTTTCTCTGTCGAGAGAGTAAAGAAGAGAGAGAGAGAGAGAGAGAAAGATAAAGGGGGGTTGATCCCTCGTGCATGCCTTTCAGCTATCGCTGATGCTCCAAAAAACCAGATTCGATCAGGGGCACTCGAGAATAAAAAAGAAAACAACAAGAGGAGAAAAAAAAATACGCGAAAGTCTTCATTCGAATCAACGTTGAATCTCTATCTTTCTCTTTTTTTTTTTTTTGCTTCTTCTTCGTCTTTCTCTCGTACACCACGTACTTTGTGAATATTCGATAACGACAAGAAGGAGAGAAAAAAAATGAGGCAGAAGAGAATAAACGAGAGATTACGAGGGTGATACTGAGAAAAGGGGACTTGAGCGTGTACGAAAATCAATATCGTTACGCAGTTTCAAGTACAACTCGTGTACGTCAAGACGAGCTGGCTCGCAGCCTATAGCCGGCAAGTTCTTTTCAGAATATTCTATTCTTCTCATCATGTTCAGCTAGGAATTTGACTTATCCGAATGGAAGAATAAAATAATATGTCCATTATCTTCGAATAAAAAGGATGCTGACTTGCACTGAAAACGTAAATTCGTTGAAACTTGAAAATATTTTAATATTTCAACAAAATTTCGTTTTCAGTGTGATCATTGAAGCAGCCATATTAACGTCAGTTCGCCAAATTTTTCGATGCAGTACGAATAAAAAAAGCAAAAAAGCGTCTCGAATTTACAAATATTTTTGAAAGTATCTGTATTTTTACAGCTTCGTCCATTCACGTATTTCAATATTCATAGAAAAAAAAAAAAAAAACTTAAAAAAATGAATTTGATAAAATTGCAAAATGCAATAAAAGTTTTTTTATTAAGTCATAAAAGTCACGCTCAAGAAGTATAAACTTCTGTACAAAACTTCCCTCGATTACATGAGAAAAGAAGAATCAACGATTGCACAACCGCAGCGTATATCTCACGGTCAATTTGCCTGCTCGAGCTCAAACTACACGATACCATTTTCAAGAGATTCTTTAGAAAAATGTTCTCTGCATACTTTGCCTTTGAGAGAACGTATTGCACGTTCAAGTGTTTCAGACCAAAATCTCTCTCTGACATTCATATATATTTCGTGCAAAAGATCTCTTTCCGCAAGATTTTCGCCCTTGAGCTAAACCCGAGTGATGTACTTTGGACTCTGTCGAGTTATGTCATCAAAATGTGCACAGGATGCTTAGGGGATTATTCGTGTTTCAAGAAATTGCGGAGCAGAGGCTGCGAGAACATATATCCGTGGCATTCGTTCTCATTTTTTTTTGCACCAATTTTTCCAACGGATTGAAGTGAAAGAAGGAGCGTTTTTAATTGAACAATGCTAACGAAATGTCGCAACAAGTCATTTGTTTCCTGGTGACACAATTTCGAAAGCATTACATGCGCGAAACAAGAAAAAACTGACTTCAAAAAAAAAAAAAAAAAAAAAAAGATTTGAGAAGCGCGTGACCGAGAGCTTCTGGTTGAAAAGACAAACGTTTGGAGGGAGAAATGCGAGCTGTAATGATTAATAGAACCGATGGATATTAGCAGAAAGCATTAGAGAGAAGACTCGTGCGTACCCACGGGCCATTTCCTCTTAGAGCAGAGACAGGACGAGCTATTGCGGCCATTTAATTGAAATATACAAGGGGGGATGTGAGCAAACCTAACTTGCTCGCATGTTCCAACGAATTAATTGGACTTGGGTACTGATAATGAACGAACGCTGGGAAACCTCGCATCTCAGGCGAGAGAGAGAGAGAGAGAAAGGCTTTTGGCATATGTTATTGAGTCGAAATGCGTGGCGTCTGTGTTCGTGTAATGCGAAATATCTTTTTGTTAAATCCTCTTCATTAGATGAGATTATATGAAGCTCTGTACAACTATAATCGCATAGTGAAAATTCGCCTGTAATTAATCCTTGTAACCGATGTACACACTCGTTGAAATACCATGGCGTGTGCGCACGGCTCGGCAAACGTCAAATTTCGTCGAAATTGCGTTATCGTTTCGCGTATAAATGTAATTGAATTATTTCGTTGTTATTTGAAAAATGAAGGATCAAACAATTTTTCGTTTCGATTTTTTTTTTTTTTCAAACATGCGGATGATAAAACAGAAGAATTTTCTCAACAATACTAGTTCGAAACACAAGATTAGAGACTATTTCTCGAGCAAACTCTCGAGGAAAAATGAGCTTACACCAAGTGAATATCTTCTTCTTGCTACAAGGCAAAAAGCCACAAGAAAGTTGAACGATACGCGACAAAAAAACCGACTTCCAGCAAAAATTCTATGAAACTTTTTCATCTCGAAATCCAATTTTTCCATCCAGAAATATTGTGTTACAGTCCCTCGTGAAGAGAATTTTTTTTTTTTTCTCATTCGGTGCTCGTACATTCACGTTTTCAATGATCGATACGCAGGCGCGAGCACGGATTAATTTTCAATCACTTTTTCCTCTTTTTACCCACCAACGAACCTATAAAATCTCATTCCAATCTGTTAAAATTCACGATTTATTTGTAATAAAAAAAAATGTAACCCGACAAAAGTGACTCTGATATTGGAATTTAAGGCTCGTCTCATTTTTATTCTGCCAAATATATTTGGTTATCCAAATTTCGGGAAAAGAAATTTACTGTTAAAAGAACAGCTTAATCTGAATTCACGAGAGTGAAACTAACTAACCGAAGAACACACAGAAAAGTTGTTACCGCGATGCTACTTCGTCATATCATTTCAAGTTAACGAAAAGTTGCTCGACCTGATGCTTAACACTTATAACGGTGAGTTCGCTTAACTAAAATTCTCTTACTCACCGAACAGATGATTCGATTATTATCAAAAAATATATATTCTGTTTCCATTTGATGATAATTCGAGTGAAATGATAATATAGGCGACGAGTTATTTAGCGTGTCCCTGAATAAGCAGAAAGATGAGTTGAGAAAGTATTTCGAAAATTGAAAGAATAGACTTTTCTATATTTTATTTTTTTGTTTTTAATATCCGAAGTGTTCCCAGGTCGCATTTAACATATTCAGAGCCCCTCTGAGTGCATATCCTCTCTTTGAAGCGGTCGCGATATCGTCCATTGTCTTTTTATTTCGTAGCGATTCAGCCTCTCGCTAATTAAAAGTTATATCCTCGCGATTCAGGAATTCGACGAGGTGGAGCACACTCCGGAGTACTGGAAACGTTTTGTACTGCGAGACGAGACCGTGAACGAAAGAGAGAAAAGGAAAAGAAAAGAAAGAGAGAGAAAAAATATAGAAAGGGAATGAAACGAGAGTTTCATATTATCGACCGTTTCAACAATGAAAGTCGCGAGCTCGACTGACTCGGTACGCTTTTCTTCGATCTACGGCGGTGTATATAGAATGTCGAACGTGAACGACCTGCTGAATCGAATGAAAATGTGTTACACAATATGCACAGTAGCCTACATTTTTCGCAGAGTTTGCATCGAAAAAAAAATAAGTCAATTGATGTTTTCAATTAGTTTTTCAAATCTTCTTAATATTTTTTCAACTCAAGGCGTGGATTATAAACAGCAATATTCAGAAAAGTGCATTCGTTTTAATTGACATTCTGTAATAAACAAACAGCTTTGCCAGAAAACAACTGTTGTCAAGTCAGAAGAAAAGAGACTGCAGAAGCATCGCTCGTTGAATTCGTGTGCTCGAGCCACGTCTGACCAAAACTGACTCGTTCCACTTGTCCGCTATTCTTTTGCTGGTCCTCGCTGGTTCTTTGGCTGTGGGATTTTACAAAAAGTTGCAAGATACACTTGAAACACGTATGGGAGAAAGAAAAATCAATATTCCTCGGTATAATGCTCAGGAGAAGAAGATCCATTTTATACAATGAATCGTAAAATATTTTTCAGCTTACGAGTATACGAGTTTAGAGAGACCTTAAAAAAGGGCGCATACTCGAACCGGAGATTGAACGGACGGAGGTCAATTGAGAGGGTTTGGAAAATACATAAACGAACAGAGACATCGAGAGAAAAAAAAATATAAAGGGGTTGGAGAGAAGAGAGTTTTCACGGCGAACAAAGGTTCTATCGTATTCACGATGGTAAATCATCTCATTGTTTGCATGGATGGGAAGTTTGTGGGATTGTGGTTCGGTGCGGTGTAGTGGCGCGAGGAGAAGAGATAAAAAAAGATCGAGGGACATGAATATGGTCCTTTAAGAGATCTCGTAAAGTGGGCTGAACCTCAATCTCCATCTCCTTCAGATTTTTTTTCTAAGGTAAGAAGATGGAGAAGAGCTCATCAACCGAAACTGTTATATATATATATAAATAACGTATAAGCTCGAGAGTCGATTATACTCTTCGTAGGGGCAATGAAAATCCAAATAAAGAGATTTGTCATTATTCTCATTCAGAATTTCTCGTTATATTTTAACACTATTGTTATGTATCAACGGCATTCCCATTTCAATTCTGATGATTGAAGGGAACAATTAAAATATTTGACAAACATGCTCGATTAAGTGCATCGTCGGACAATATGAATACTCGCCTCTCAATAAATACGAACGGCAAATATTCCACTGCCTATTTTAATGGACGATTCAACAACGAAGCTATGTGCACATATGCGTTCGATGAAAGTGGACGAAAGTTTACACTTCCGCCCACAGCTCGTTAGCGCGGATACCCGTAATAACATAACAGAATAAATACACGTGCATCAGTTATTTCTGATGATAATTTTCTATTTGCAACACGACAGTATCGAGATGTTCTAGTACCGAGCTTTGTTTTTACACTCCTCTAATTTGGACGATTTCTCGAAAATCTATCGCTCCTCTCTCCGATTTTTTTTTTTTTTTCTTGTAAATTCATTTGAAACTCTTTCGTGATGAATTAACAACAAATAAGTGTATCGGTGGAAAAATAAAATTCAGTTTCTGTGCCAGGAACGATGCGAAATTAAATGTCGTTACTTTTGTCTCTCCCCCGAGGGCATTTTCTGGTAGACTGAATTATTGCTTTCGAGACGGTAAAATCAGGGGGTAACGAAACGCGAGAAATAAACTTTCGTCAGAATGAAAAATGATACGGGTGTTGCCTAAGGTGAAGGCTGAAACCCGTTCGAGGAGGGGGAGGGGGGTGGGGGAAATATTGCTCTCTCTTTGGCCTCTCCGAAGAATAAAAAGGGAGGAAAAAGGCATTGTGAAGTAGCGAGAAATCAAACGGGGAGCGAGAGATTCTCGTGGGTGTTTTAAAGGATTTACTCGAATCCAAGCCGCTCGAAGAAAATGACGGAACGTGGAATTCGGGTGAATTTTCAACGAGAACCGAGATATTGAGCACTCTTTTCCAAGGGGGGAGGGGTGGAGGGAGGAGGAGAAAAAAGTGTAGTATTGAATGGAAACGAGGCAGAAGGAGAGAAACCGTCAGGGTTAATCCGTGGATATAACGTGAGTTGCGTGAGAATGAGGAATCGAAGCGCGAGAGAAAAGTAAACGGATGCTTCGAAGGGAGAGGCTGATTTCGGTCGAGCGAACTTCCCTCCTTTCGCAAGGTCGAAGGAGAAAAGGCATATGAAAACATGATATTCAGTGTCCGAGGATTGATCTTGAGGGGACTCGATGTTACATCCGCTGGCTCTTTTATTCATTTCGGCTCACCAATCACCCTTCACTCGCTCCCTCTTTCATTTTCTATCATCGAGGAATATCTCGTGATAGAGAAATACCGGAGGGCGATCGAGCAAAGTGCTTCCCATTCGAGGATGTCGTTGAAAACCAAGAGCATAGAGCTCACTGCTCCTTCTTCCTCGCGTACTCTCGCTGTCACGGGCGATTCGGAAACTCGAAAAGCTCTCGATTAGAAAATGTTTCTGCCATAAAGAGATGCCCTGGAGACGAATAGAAAACTCGGAAATGACACGAGACAGAATTTTTATTACGTTCTATTACACTCTTCGTTCTTTTTTTTTTTTTCTATCTTTGCTAACTTTGTACTTGCGATGTTTTGAGCAAAAAATATTTTCTTTTATCGGGAAAAATAAAAGCTTCGGTGATGTTTCAACGCGTCAGTGTCAATGCGATATTCATCGAAAGGATCTCGTGCCACTTGTCAAAATGGAGCGAGTTGAAAGAACGATAAAGTACAACGTATTTGTGAATAAAAAATAAAAAAAAATAAAAAGAAACACGTGCTACCGCAATTTGCCTTGCGATTATTCGACCATGATACAACTCTCGCGCGTGGTCTTCTGAATAATTCATTTATCAGAAATCGCGCGAGGATCCAATGTCAACAACGTCGGAATATAAATATTTATAATGCTCAATATAAGAATCGCCTGAAATACTCTGCATGAAAATGTGATCTTCGTAATCTCGAAAAAAAAACGATATCGATTTTAATATTTATTGTACCAGGGGCTGAGTCTTATGAAAAACATTTGACGGCCGCCAAGTGACGTATCAACACTTTTTTCAATCCTAACTCAATTCTATTTCAAGATTCCCAAGTCAATCAACTTGGTACTCAATGACATGAAAAATATTATCGAATACAGATGTGTCCAGAAACTACAAGTCAAAGAATATACTGTACAGTTGTACAAACTTCTCCCCAAAACTTTATCTTGACAAAGAAATTTTTTATTAATTTTTTGCATGGTATTCCCACGTCTCGCATTAATCTTGTAATCGCGAGAGAAAGTGACCGGAGCGTAAAAAATGTTTAGCATCGATACTCTCGAGTCAGGCTCTGTGGCCCAGTTTTAGGGACGTTTTTGCTGTTACCCTGGCGCGTAATCGATTTCCTGCGAGCTCAAAAACCAGGAAATATCTGCAATTGCAGCCTCGAATGGTATTACTATGAAAGGAAATTCACATTTTGGCTCGATACTTGGTGAAAGAAAGAGGAAGTTCGTTGTTTCTTCCTGTCAGTTGAGGGATGAGATGACTTATCAAGTATTTCTAAAAATATCGGAGTCCATGAGTCCTCAAGTGTGGTGCAGTCAAATTTGATTGGTAACCATTTGACTGATAAAAGTTTAGCATCGTACGTTGAGCGGATGCACAGAAAAAAAAAAAAAAAAAAAACTACGACGCCTGTATTCATAGTTCATAATATATTTATAACGAAAAAATTACTTTCCCAAGTACAGAAAAGGCGCAAAGTATTTAAAAGTAGTTTCCTTAATTATGAGTGCGTGTCGTACGCAAAAATAATTTCACACGAGAAGTTGTCGCATTTATTGAACCCAATTAAAGATATTCTTGATGATATTCAACAAATTGTACGAATAACAAAAAGAAAAAAAAATGAAAGAAAAACCAGATATTGTAAATATATTGTATATTGTTTTTTCAATCGGTAAATCCTTTTTCATTAACAAATTCCGGTGAATTTGCAAATACCGCACGATTAATGTTTAATCATCGCGTAATTGCAACAAATCACTCGTCGGCACATCATCGTCGTCCAGGTCAGAAGTCGACGTAGCCGGTGATAAACCGAAGTCGTCTTCGTTCGGTCTGTAAGAGAAGAAGAAGCGGTCTGAATTTGGAGGAAAGTTTAGCTACATGATTTTATACAAAAATTAGACAATGAAAATTTTTATTTCATGTTAATTCGAGTAGTCAAAGACTTATCGAAAATCTTTTGAAGAAATAAGAAATATGATCGGAAAGTTGAATAGAACTCTAGCGCTTGAATTTTTTCGTCTAGAACATGCGTCTAAATTAAATAGAACATACTTAGAACGCGCCTGGCTCAATTCATCCATATATCTATCCTCAAGGGTCTCGAAATCGATGAAATGCGCCCAATATTCCGGGGACAAATTCATCAAGTGTTGAAAAACCTGCGAATGAAAGCAGATCGATAGAAATTCATCTGGTCACGTGATCGAAATAACAAACGATGATGAGAAAAACTAACCGAAACTTGATTCGCCGATTCAACTTGCAACATAAGTGAAGTCATTTCGGCGGTGCCGTAAGCAAGCAGCGTGGGTCCAAAAATTTTGGCGAGTTTGCTCACGGGCATTTTGCATTTCCTCAATTCGGCTATTTGCTGCAAATGAATCATAAGATAAGCCAGAGTGTCTCGATTCGCTTGCGGGAGACTCCCAATTACTTCATGGAAGGCTCGGTTCGCTTCTTGTTCTCCAAATATCGTAGCTGCACTAATAAAGTCACTTCGAAGTTCAACGGTAATGACTGGCTCTGACAACGATCTCAAAAAATGTTTCAGCGTCGAGCAAATCGTCGGTATGGTGACTTCGCTTAAATCCGGAATTCCATTGCCCTTGAGAAATTCGCCAACCAGAAAATTGAATATCTCGGGGTCTCCTGCCGTTTCGTACAGACCTTCCTGCTCCATTCCACGTGATTCGATCTCTTTTATACAGTGAACGATCAGAGATGGTATCATTGGCGATTCCAACGGAGCATAATCGGACAATTTTTTCTGTAACCAGATTTTCTCATCACAGCTGACGTATGAAAATTGTTAAGTGATAATTTCGCACACTCCATAGAATAATTATAAAATTAAATGCTAAAATGAGATGATCAAGAATCGATAACACACAAATTACGGCTACATAAATGTTCACAGAAAGAAGAGAAATTAGAAAATGAAGTCGCATGTATTTATGATTCATAAATAAATTCATAAATTAATAAATACCGATTCGCTACGACCGCTGGATGTTCTTGGTCCTAGACCTAGAATGTTCAGATCTCGAGGAATGGCTTTGCACGAGAAACACGACGACTCACTACAGCGGAAGCAGCGCATTACGAATCTACCCCGTTTCAATCTATACAAACAAGCGTTGATAATAAATGAGATGAAAAATTTTTATTTTCGATGAAATATCGAAGGTTGTCATTTCCGTCTCAATAATGCGTACTCTCGATCACACGCGTAACATTTCGCCTTTTTGAAAAGAATTCTCGGTGTGAGCTTGTGGTGCGAGTTAGTTGCTGGACACGCGTTGCAATTTATCGTAGAACCTGATTCTGACAATGCTGTGGTGCCCGGTGAATTAGGCGGCTAAAAAAATAATTTATCCATGATTATTTTCGAGAATAAAATTCATCAGTTTTTCCCACCATTCCAGAAACTGAAGATTAATTTGTTACGGGGAATTCGATTTTTCGATTGAAACAATTTGAAATATCAGGAAATCATATTTTCTTAATTTACTCGTGTCAAAATCCCTGCAAAATCACACCAAAGAAATCATTCACATATCTACGGTGTTCAGAGATTCAATCTGAAAAAATTCGCAAATATGCAAAGTCTTGGATCGTGAACAACGATCCAATCTTCTTTTCAATAATCGCATTTATATTTTATAGTGAGCAGGCTAAAATATATATGCGCGAGCCAGCATCTTAATTTGCTCGTGAAACCTGGTGAAAAACAGTGGCAAAAATACATCTCTTCGTACTCCTGTATCTTCATTCTCGATTATTCTATTTCTGAGTAATCTTTTGTTATCAGTTCGTGACAAAACTGGTAAATTTCGCACATAGCGGTCCATTTATTTCGAACATTGTTGGTTTCGAATCTCGAACATTTTCCACGAATATCTGTGTCATCAGCAGTGAGCTGGTTGACCATGATTTGGTTACTTGAGTTGAATAGTTATCGATAATATTGTTCCAGGAACAAGATTAAAACGTGACGATTGCTGAAAGTTGTCAGCTGCGTTATTATTTTTCTTCGAATTTTTATCTTTTAACATCAAACTACAAAGTCTTTTGTTTTTTTTCGCATTCGTTTTCAACCTTGAATTTTCCCCTCTTACACTCCTATGTTCTCACGTTCATTACCAATGTACTCTTAAAAAATGGACGTGTTTAAAACAATGACGTAATACATTCGATAAAAATATTGAATAATGATGCAGCTAAAATGAGTTTGGAATAAAACCACTGAGAAACACAATGCCATCTACAAATATTAGGGAAAAAAAAAATAATTTCAATTTTCGTAATAATTCATATGATCACACATACGTATTCAAAGATATCTGATTAATTATTAATCTTCGCAACACTCGATTTCAGAAAATTCAGTTTCAATTATAAGTTTCAAGTAACCTAATTCAATTTCACTAATTCAAATGATTCGCTTAATCGAAACTGGTCACGTCTCGCTAGATGTAAGCATAGTTACGAACCGAAACAGAAAAGTATAGGGCGGACGAATGAAAAAGATTATTGTATTGCTAATGAAACCCAAAAATTGTCATAATTAAATTTCTTTTTACCCCATCACGTGGCAATTTTTTCCCGTACGCCATTCTCCATGCTGCAGCATGACTGACATTATTAATTTTCGCCGGATTATTCACAAAGCGTGGGGATTTTCGTGCAGAGCCATTACCGTCCATCGCAAACGCAGAAATTTTGGAACAAAATAAACCTGTTGAAGAAACAAAAAGAAAACGACATTAATGAAAAGGTAACTTTTATTTCGATGATGCTTTCGCGAACCTTCTCCTTGCGAACAGTGACACAACGGAATTACTAATTAACGCGTAGAATAATCGCATTGTTATTTGCAAGAAACAGAGATGATTGTACAATTCTCATCTAATAATTTTGCAACTTTTGGTATTTTTCTCTGCGTTTGATAGTGAATCCTATGATTCAATAATATTTATGAATGCGATGCTAAATTTAATTTAGCGTTTCTACAGTCATGCTGAACCCGAAGCGTTTTTTTTCTCTGATCACTTTTACTCTGTTACGCTCATCCATATCTGACGTATAATTTTCTTGTACACTCTTCATTAGCATTTACCCACGGAACCAGGAAAAACTAGGATGATTCAACAGTTTTTTGATCCTGAATTTTCTTTTGAGAAATACATTCGAAAATTTTTATTTCGAATGCATCAAAATAAAATCTTTTATTTCGACGTTTTTCGACAGAAATAAAAGTTTAATATTTTACGAAAATAACTTGTGTCATTATTTCTCAAACCTCTGATCAATCTTCATCCGAATGAATCGTTTTTATGAAAACTTTCATATCTATGCAATGAAAAATCTTTGATTATAATCAAATGCGTCTATAATTATAGACGCGACTGAATGTTTTCCGACCCTTCAAGCCTTGTGTGTATTTGACAAGATTTAATAGAGCCAAACGAACGAAAAATATATTAATGAGTTTGATTATTACTTACGTGAAGAGTTTACAGATGTTCAGTTGAATTTTTAACGAAGCGGAACGAAGAGTTGAGAAATTTTCGATAAGAAATTCCTCAGGAGTCTGAAGTTTAGCGAGCGGAGTTCCAAGCTGATCTAACACTAGATCGAGAAAAAATTGCTTTATGCCCAAATCGTGGCAGAATGAAGGATAAAAAACAGGTGATAAAAAAGCAGAACAAAAGTAACGTGACATTGAAGTGTGAAGAACAAATATTGCGGACGATTAGAAAACAATAGTTTTGTGGCACGTGCTATAATTTATGTTTTGTTCTTCATCGATGCCTCGAGTTTTTCCTCGAATGGCATTTCCGAATCGCACTAATAATAACGACTCGTGTAATTGTTAGTTGATACCACAATGTTTTCTTCTCGATAATTTGATTATCGATAATTATATTCTGAACAAAATCAATAACACAATACTTTTGAACCAATTCTCTCATGTCACGTACCACTCTTACCATTTTTTAATTTCTATCGATGACTCGACGCTTCGATAGCCAGTAACTTGAGTCATTTTATTGTATCGACACAAAAGTACTGTTTTCGAATCACCCACGAATTTATGACTCATGTAATTCTTATAATTAGTCGATACCACAAAATTTATTCTCACTGACGCAAAAAGCGCCACGATGCAAATAAAACAACTCCAATATTGAAAAAAAAAAAAACAGTCCTTTTTGCTTACTGCAAACAAAAAAATCTAATTCTTCTCCCATTTTATTCAGTTCCCACAAGATTATTTCGCCTTCTTACCTGATTCTTCTTTATTTAGAAAATTATTTTTCCTTTTGTCATCTTCGTCGTTATTTTTACTCACTTTTCACTACTTACCTCTATTATTGCTTATTTCTCTCGTTGCTTTCTTTCACTAAAAAACTCTTGCACCTATCTCTTCTTTTCATCTTCAGATATATCATCCTTTCTCTTATTTCTCTGAAAAATTTTGCTTCAAGCTTTTTTGTCTCTCGTCTCATTTCTTTTTGCTCCAGAAATGATGTTCATTCTTTTTCTTGTTTCGTTTGTCCTCGTTTATTCAAATTGCAATCTCGGCTTTTATCCAACCAAGAACAATACACGTGCAACTGAATTAAGTCGGCAATTATTCACGAACACGAACCTAACACCTATCATTGAACGATGACTGCATCGATGATGGTTGTAGAAAAGAAAATTAACTACCAACATTATATTTCTAAAGATATAATAATTTTTGGAAAATATCAATCAATTATACAAGTTTGAAAATCAGATCGTGAAAGGGTCCTTGCTGTATGTAAAAATTGATTGTTTTTTTTTTACTCAAAAATGTACTTTTATCTTCGTTCGCTTTAGTTAAGTAGCCGAAATGCAAGTATCATCCAAAATGAAAGGTAAAGAGTAACAGAAATATTATTTTTCGCAACATCCTAATAAAGAGAACGTTAATAAAGTCTGATATCCGTTCGAGTCCACCCGAAACATCCATCAGTGCCACAAGATCTGTCAAGGGTAGTATTTAAAGGGAGTGTCCAACGAGGTGAATTGAGTCGTGCAAAGCATGCTTTTTCTCTCTCCTTCGGTAGCATAGAAGAGGATACACACGTGTGTGTATACCTGGAAAACTCACGTATATCTCGACAGAGTTCGCTTCCCCTTAACGACGCCTTTGAGGGTTCCTACATTCGGGCACCCTTTCATTGTTCACGAAATAAACCATAACGAACATTGCGGAAGGTAATGCGATATTGCGTGTGGGTCTGGATGTATAAATTTATCAAGGGACTTGCTCGGTTTGGCCCAAGCAACTTGTATCCTTGAGAGGGAAGAGCGAAACTAAAATCTCGTAACTTTTCTCCTGCTATAACAAACCATATACAACTATATACCCGAAAGTATACCATATCCGTACACCAACGCACGAGTCCATTTTCATGAGGCCCTTTAAGATGACATTGAATTGTGGTCAGCGGAATCACATTGCTTCCCACATATATATGGTAAAGGAGAGGGCTGCCCTTTCAAATTAACGACTCCCATTCAGCTATCAGAAGCATATTTACGATCAGCATAAACCGACTAAATTTCGGATTTTGGATATTATCCTCCGGGATCCTTGGAGTTAACGTCCGAGGGATAATATTTTTTGGCACATTTACCGATCCGAGTGAGATTCAAAAATTTCGAAAACATTCAATTCATTTTAATAATTATGATTCTAATTTTTCTGCTCTCTCTCTCTCTCCACTCTCTTTATCCATCCTCCAGTATGATCCCATTTCATTGGATACGTATGGAAGCTTCAACGATATTATAAACCGTTGAACAATGAAGTTGAATCAAGAAAATATAGCTCGATCAATTCAATGATAATTTTATGGTAATTCGAGCGACGACGAAGGATCGAGAACCGCGACTCGTTTATCGAATAAAGTTTAGTGCAAGGTCGAAATATACTGATCATTCAATATCGGATATCGGCACATGTACGCTTTGCTCTCATCGAAACAACACAATCGCGAACTAAAGCACCGGGACGTGATTAAATCATTCCAAACAAAGATCAGTCCGGTTAATTTTCTTTTTTAAATTATCGAGGTTGTGAGTACAGTATACGCCTCTTCGCAACTATTTTATCATCGCAATATGATGTCGAATATAATCTAGCGATAAACACGAGTGCATTTGAGCTTTGTACATTGATTTTTTTCTCAATTTATTTCGTATTTTTAGTTTCACTTCCATTAAGGAGGCCAGCAAAGTCGTAGGCTTGAGTCAAATCCCTTTTTTGTAACTTCATGCTGAATCCAAACGAATAGAACTAACTTAAATTAGTTTTCGGTATACACTGATGAGTTCCTTCGTATTTTTCTGAATGAAAAAAAAAAAAAAAAAAAAAAAAAAAAAAAAAAACTGGTATTAGATCGATCTATTTGAGCAAAATTAGATACAGGATTTAGCACAGAAGAAAACGTATCCACAATCTGAAGAAATGGATCAGAAATTTTTTCCAATCATCTCTGATTCGATTGGAAGCTGTTAATAAATTTTTAATCGAAATGATATCGGGTCAGTATTAAATGAATTTCCGAGTGGGCTCTGC
Organism: Campoplex capitator; assembly: GCA_037576405.1. Classification (NCBI taxonomy): domain Eukaryota; kingdom Metazoa; phylum Arthropoda; class Insecta; order Hymenoptera; family Ichneumonidae; genus Campoplex; species Campoplex capitator. The sequence continues at coordinate 11,916,225 of JARBWI010000002.1, read as the reverse complement.
GAGTTACGAAACACGAAAAGGTTTTGTTTTGTTTTTTTTTTTTTCTACAAGGGTTTGGTTTCATTATATTTCTAGCAGAAGCAAACAATTCCATTTGCTTCATTCTTGTTGATAATATTCTCTCGGCTTAATATCTACTCGATTAAGTCACGAGGGTTTTTAATTGAAAATTCAATTTAAGCTTCTCACTCGGTGAATTACGTATTTTACCAGATCGAGGGAATAGAGCGAGTGACACGAAGATGACTGAAGGGAAGAGAGCATTGTCTTCGTGGAGATAAAAAGTGCGAGAGTTAAAACGAATAATTGGAAAGTTGGAAACACCGTTAAACGCCAAGAATCGAGACAGGCGATAACGAAAATCCGAAATACGAAACAAAGAATAACGAAATTAGAGTATAGTATAAGAAATATATCAAGGCAGCTTTCTCGTTCGATTGAGCCAAGAACAAGCATTCGCTCAACGAAAAACCAAAAGGTCAGACTCAAAGCTACTTCTCCTCATAGCTTCGGTCGAAAATGTATTCTGACAAGGATAATAGTGATAAAGGAATCCAGCAGCAGCATCCTCTGTTTTGTGTGTTTACACACTCGTCGGTGTCTGTCCTGAACAAGAGGTACTACACGAAGCTTCTGCAGCCTGTATATCGTTCGACACACACGCTTCAGAGTGAGAGTCAAACAACCGAAAAGAGCAAGGGCTTATTGAAGGGTTTCTGCGAAAATCCGTTGCATCTCCTATGCGAGACTGTCGTTTCATTTACTTATTAAAAATTGTCTAAAAAATCGTATTCAATCCTAGGAAAATTGTGATGGAAATACAATAATTGCTTGACTGAAAACGGAATTTTGTTGATCCAACAAAATTCATTTGGTCAAAAATTTATTTTGTTGATTCAACCACTGATTATTGCTAGTTTTTATGCCACAGTTGAGGTGCACAGATCTTTGGTTCTGTGCACCTCCATTTGGCATTCATCCATAATATTTTGTCCGACGTATTCGACTATTTTATTTGATTCAGGCAACAAAATTTCGAATGTTCCAACAGAATTTCGTTCTAGTGTTCGTAATTTATATATTTAACGATTAGGATACGGAACCGAGTCTACAATCATCCGAATTTCTGACGTTAAACGCCAAATCCAAAACACCTGAATCCTTGATGCCACAAGTTCTGGCATCAGTCTTTTTTTTTCGTGTCAATCGATATTTCTACGAGTATATTCGTATATATATACCATCAGACTCTAGAAGTCTCATCTTCGCATCCCTTACCGACAAACTTTGTTTCTCACTTTCTCCCGAGTTCGCGAGAACGATCTGAAATTTACGATGAGGTCGCAAAGCAGCCCACGGTCTCCGTCTCTTTTATGTAAACCCAAGTATAATGGAATTCTCAAGAGTGTGAGGATTACTGCACGTGCTCTTATCTCCCACTGGTACTGACCCGATGCGTTTCGAAAATAAGAAGATGAAAAAAAAAACGTATTCCGGAAAATTGTAATGAGATATAAAGTCAGGATAGAAAGCGTGAGCGTAACTGCAAAGTAGAAAAAAAAGGAAAAGGGATGGAAACGCTCTCGAGAAAAAAAGAATCAACAGAATGACTTTTTTGATGGGAAGCTATTAAAATTTGTGGAAAAACGATTCCAAGAATATTATTCTCACCATTTCTCTTTCTTACGACAAGAAAATTTCTTCAAACGGAACTTCTCTCGGGAGTAAACAAACTCCTTTCACAATTAAAAGTTAATTGACCGAGTTGCAGTTGCGTCACGTGGAAATTCGTTTTCGGTATTTTTTTTTAATAAAAAAAAGAAAGAAAAAGAAAGAAGTTCGAATTGAAGAAAAACGTTTTTGAAGTCGTCACACGCAAAGAAAATAGAGAAAAATACGCCACAACGTATATGCCTTTCACGAAAACGTTTGAGTGGGGTTGAGACGAGAGAATCGTTTTTTTAGCTAGGTATCACGAGGGGCTCAAAATTCGTCTCACGATACCCATCTAAAAGCTGCATTCCTTTCACCAGAGGGTTATCTTGTTTTCGAGGGTTTGAAAATTAGACTTCTCCGGAATTTCTCCCTTCTGAGTGATGAGTCGAGAGGCACGCGCAACCTCAACATCTCCGTGCTATTCGCATGGGATCTTAGAGGTGTTAATCATTGCCGACTCAGTCGTTGGCAAAGCCATTTACGGAGCGATCTTGTCTGTACGAATATTCAGAGGATTTCTTGATCATCGAATTCTTCATTCATAAAATCAGTATAAAAAATATTGCTTCACGACCAAATATGATTTCATGATTAATACAATTTTAACAAGAATTAAAATAAATCATTGATCAAAATTTATCGTGATCAGATGCCAATAAGTATCTATGAATCGTTGTAATTCCTACGTTCATTCATCCGTTTCGATACATCGACAAAAAATATCATTTCAATCATTTTTCTATCTACCGATCCAATTTCATTCGACATACAACGAAGATGGTAAAGTTTCCTGGAAGAAATTCTCTCCACGAATATAATTGGACCCTCTGATGATCGTTGGGGCACTAATTCGATTACAATCAAACGAAAAATAGATGAACGTTCACCATATAAAGGTGAACGGAATGGCTGAACACGTGCAACGTTTTATTTTCGGCCTGTTTCATTTATGACTGTCGCGCGAATTCTCTAGCGTCTCCTTCCACGATTAAGTACCAAATCTCGAAATTTTCCAATCAACGTTTTGGTCTTTACGACGATAAAGTGAAGGATAAAGGTTGCAAATGTTCGCTCTGACATCAATTTGGATCTCGAAGGTTTGCGATAAAGAGTGTTCAGTTCGAGAGGAGAAAAAAAAATTTCAAGGTAAAGCGAAAACGTCATGAAAAACCGCAGCTTTCAGTATAGTTCATACGAAACGTCGCTAGATTTTGAGTTTTCTCGTCAAACATTTTTTTCAACTGTGTTTACAAACTTTGAAGTCTTTTCATCGATTCACACACACACACACACACACGACTTTGAACGCTGTAAGAATTTATTCGCAAAAGCGAATATAACGGAGTATTTTCGAAAGAAGTTTCTAACGTTGATTCCCCTTTATTTCAGTCGTCTTACGACTTTTCCCGCAGGCTGCTTTCTGTAGAAAAATGGGAATTGCCAAAAAAATTCGACGATTTCGATCTCATGAATTTATCTCATTACTTTACATAATTTCGCAAAGGGAAAAAAAAACCACTTTCAACTTTCGTTTCTGAGATGATTTTTTTGTGGGTAAAAAAAAAAAAAAGTTGTGGAACGTTGCGGATCGATACGAAGGGAAAACGAAAAAGAACAAAGTCTAATTCAACGTCTGAAATGAAAGATTTTTCGTCTCAGATTGAAACTCTTATAAAATATCATCGATCATTAATCGTTAATTCATTGAACCGAAAAAATTGTATCTCAAAAGTATCGTTAATATTTTTGCATTGCTGGTTGCGATAAAAGAATCGTTGTTCGTAAGGTTTTATTAATTAATCATAGTTAAGAATTTAAGAAATTTCCCAACAGAGGAAAATGAGGTCGACACATTTTCGTGATTCCACGTTTCCTGTTGCTCATCGCACAAGCTGGTCGACCCCGTTTCACGTCGAGCTGACAAAATATTTCATTTTTCACTCACGATCTATTAAGTAATAGTCTTTGGCGAGTCTTTTTTTCGCTGTTCTTAGTTTTTCTTCGAACGAATCTGTCGCATTGGATATGCTGGACACACGATGTATGAACTCTCGTTCAACTATGTCTCCATAGAGACTTGGCGACTTCGCGAGAGCAACGAAAACTTTTTTTCTGTACTTCGATCTTCGGTATTCGATGTTAAAATTTCGTTGCATCGAGCGAAAAATGAAGAATAAAAAAAAATGTCGATCGAAATCATCGAAATATTTGAATTCAATTGAAAAGCGACTTGCATTTTGATAATTTTCCATCCTTTTAAGAGTCAAAACGACACTATCGCATTTTCCAACAACCTGTTCGATTTTCTGCTGGATAAATGCGGACACGAACATATTAAAACGAAGAGAGAACGTTACAAGAAAATGTGCGCAAAGAGTTTGATGGCCTTGCCAAGCAAATTTCCAAGAGCAAGGCAAAGGAAGGAGAAGAGAGAAAATTAGCGAACGGTTTCGTGTATACGCTGGTCGGATGAAACAGTTTGTCCATTAGCCTTTGTAGCATGGAGCTTGAACAGGAGCTGCACTATTCGTGCTAAAGTAACGTTTACATTGCTCTTGGCTGATCGATGAAAATACATCGTGAACGTTCCTTGGCTCTATGTCGCCTACGCGAGATTAGAGCTTAAACCAAACAGCCATGTTGACTTGGCGCGATCATTTTTTTTTTCAAATTCATAAACATTTTACATGACAAACTCAATATTTTCGATTTATCATTTCGCCTAGAATATACAGTTCGTATATTAGAAAAAAAAATAATCCGATAAATTGGGATAACGATTGAACTTGAGATGGCATTACTTGTGAAAAAAAAAAGAAACGAAGGAAAAACTCGATTATTTCGAGTTTTTCCAAAAGAAATATCAATGAAAATGGAAGAAAGTTAAAAAACAGGTTGATTAAGAACAGCGGTAAGATAGAAAGGGATTAATTTTTGCGTATTCTCAAAGGCTTGAAACTCTGACAAAGCCGCACCACTTCGTCCGAGAGTCCTGCTAATTTAATTCTTAATAAGATGAAACTTTTGAAGCCACACTTCGTCAAGCTATAAATTGCTCAAGTTAATCTTTTTGTTCGGGCTTTATTCAAGTACTTCCCGAATGGATCATATGATTAGATGGGATGATAAAATAAAAAAAAATAAAAAAAAAAGTTTTGGAAATACCTGAATGGCAGAACGTGTGTTTTCTCCCCTGCATCTCGGAGGTTACCGCAGTCATCCATGCTCACGTTATCCAATTTGGCAAGAAGCCTTCGATATCAATAATAAAGTAATTCCCCTCGTTCGGATATAAGCTCCAATTCTTCCTCTACTTCCTGTCATAACCCTCATCGTTCGCCTCCAAGTTTCACGGAGATTGGACTGAAAGTGAGAAGAAGAAAAAAGAAAACGTCTCCTCCCAATAGCTCCTCCAATGGCTCCTGGCTTATTCATTTCGATGATCCTTAAGGCGTACGAACACGCTCGAAAATTGAATTCGATGGGAGTTTTAGTGCACTTCTATTGGAAATGACACTCGAATAAAAAGAAATCAGAAATTCCATGAATTCTCGATCGTCGCATTCGTGCTGTCGACAACTGATTAAAAGAGCAATTCAGGAGAGAATTTTTCATCATTCTAACAAAACTGAAAATAAAAAATTTGTCATCCTGTAGAAAGAAATAAGTGATTTGAAATATTTTTTTCTCAGGAAATCTATCAAATTGACAGCTTTGATTGAGTAAAAAAAAAATAAATTGAGGCTAAATGATCGATTATGAATGAAATAAAATATGAATAAAACCAACGGCGTTATTAATTATTCATATAATTAATCATAGCGCCCGTTTTCCTCATTTATTCAAAAAAAAAATCCTAAACCCTCTGACTCTTACAAATGGTTTTCCTTCTCTACTCTCGGCCATAATCAGTAGCTAATTGGCTCGACCAATCACTAACGTAATATCTCATTTATTTTCAGCTATTTTTCTCGTCACAGGCTCGCGTATGTGTTCCTCATATATATATAAGCTTCGTAAATCGATATCGCGCCTGAACTTCGGATAATATCAAAGGGCTACCAATTTTACTTCTCTTTTTTTTCGTCTCTCTCTCTCTCTTCAATACTTTTCGAGCGAACGCAGCGTTCGAATTGAATTTCACGGTCTACGTGAAATAAAACACATCAGTGAGCTGTATAATACGATTGCCGGGAAAATAAAATTATTTTAAAAATAGTACACACCCGGCAACAAAGCGTCTCGAAGGCGATACTTGTTTCTACCGAACGTACGATATATTCCCCCCCCCCCCCCCCCCCCCCCCACCCCCTGCCGTCGGTCTACTGCGAAAATTAGGTTAAAGCGATTGCACGTACGAACGCTTGAGTGATAATTAGATTTCAAAGATCCTGCCGATTACATTTACTTTAATCATTTCGTTTTATTTTTTCTTTCTTCATCCAACTGTTGAATTATTGAAACTAATCGACGTTCTCTAATGATTTTTCATCAAAAATATATTTTTTAAATGTTTTATAATTGTACTTTCCTCGGGAATCCATTTCAAACAGAATTTCCAAGTAATTTTTCATGAAAAATTGCTTCGAAGCATAATTCACAAAAATTCTAGACAACAAATTTCGGAGGAAAGACAGAAATCTAACGTTTTTCAAATTCATATTTTCGATCGTATGAAAATTCGACATTTTGACAAAAAAAAAAAAAAAAAATATTTGTTTCTTCCACAGACAGCAACTTTGTGTTGGGAAATGCGCAAGTCCCGACGCTCTACCCGATCGTTTATTGCTCCGATGGGTTTTGCGAGCTGACGGGACATCCGCGGGCGCAAATAATGCAAAAGGGTTGCGCCTGCAAATTTCTTTACGGACCGGAAACAACCGAAGAGGATAAAGCAAAAATATCCAAGAGTCTCGAGAGCAAAACCGAATTGAAGCACGAGGTCGTTTTTTACAAGAAAGACGGTAAGTTTCGAACGTTGAATTCATTTTTTTTTTCCCCATCAAGACACCAGTGAAAATCACATAATTTATCAAAAAATAAAAAGAAAAAAAAATGCGAGCGGCTTCGTAATTAAAAAGTATTTGACCCACATTCCATTGACTTTAGAGCGAACCAGTATTTCAATTAAACTCTCGTATATGTATTTTTATTTCTTTATTCGGAGACTCTCTCGAGCCAGTTTTCGTTAACGAGTACCTAAACAATTATATCCACCGCTTTCGACTGCACATACCAGAACCCGAATAACTTTTTGCAATTGTTCTCAAGCAAAGGAACTCTAAACGCCCACGAGCATAATTCGCATTCCCAAATTTCAAATACGAAAAAAAAAAAAAAAAAAAGTGTACGTTTATGCTTACGATTCTTTTGCGTTTCATGGCTCGAAAGTTTTAGATAAAAACAGACGAAACAACGCAACGAAATGGACTTCCAGAATTAATAGAGCGCGATTAATTTTTGATGATTTTCTCCTATCGAAAAATGACTGAATTTAACGTTCCATTTTTTTTTTCAACAAAGTTTCAAGCCTTCGATCTCAAAGTTGTTCGTGTCGGTTAATATAGCACAAACAATTTTTATTTCCAATTTATCCGATGTGATATCGGGAATGAGAATATTCGAAAAATGAATATTTCGTAGTTGAAACAGGAGATAAAATCAGGGCGTGTAATCAGAGAAAAAGTCAGCCTGGTCTGATGCGAATTCGAACTATAAACTGGCACGTAAAAGCCTCAGGGAAAAGCAAGGGGAAACTGCGAGAAACGTGTATATACGCGACATATTCTGAAAGCTCCGCGTTCCATATATCCTTGTTTGGAGGAATCCATATTCCGAGGAAATCTCGTTACGAGTACAGACATCGAATGCGGATCGATCGATCCCAAATTGAAAGGTGTACGCCGCGCGTTCCCAGAAGAGAGGAACGAGCAAGAAACGTTGAACACCGGGGAAGCTCCTTACGGTAGGATGCTTCCACATTGAAATCTCAAGCCCGCCGGAAAAGCTTACACTTTTTCTATGCTCCTTACAGATGTACCGCATCAAGCGTTTCCAGTATCAAAGATCTCAAAGTATTATCCGTCGGTTCTTTTCCAATTTTTCTTCTCAATTCGTGGGAAAAAAAAGAAAAAAAAAACGGTATCTCTGAAAGCCGATGAAATCAGCAAAACCCGAAAGCTCCGTCGCAGATATACTCGTAACAGAAAGGGGAATATTCTCGAACGAAAAACATTGGATCAATGAAAAAGTCGCTCAAACTCGCGCATAACCTCTGAGCAAACTAAACTCGCTTGGTAGTTGAGAAAAAAAACGAATCGACTGATAAAAAAAACATGACAATCATCTTGCTTTTACTCTCCCTTTCCAATGACGCGAGCAAAGAAACGAGTTCGAGTCGCGAGGAGCCACACGAAGATTTTCCATTGTTTTTTGTGAAAATTCAGGCAAACCCAGCACGTGAAAAGCGTGGGCACGAGGAGACGCAAAATGAACATGAAAAAAAAGTGAAACGGAACAAGAATATCGACCGGAAAATACCGGCGGTCCCCACGAACAGCTGATTTTCGTCATTCTCTTCTCCCCGCCCCTCGCTTTCTTTTTTTTTTTTTCTTCTTTTTCATCATGTCGATGTGAAGCAGCTCTTTGTGTCTAGAAAATACGCACATATTCGTACGTCCGTACGTCACGTACGTGTGGACAAAAGTCTGCTAAAAATATACCTGAACGCGAGAAAATGCTTGAACGAGCGCAAAGTTCCACTTTGCGAAAAGCGACGCTGAAGCAAAGTGAATGCATTTTTATCCCTCGTGAATTAAAGTGGTTTTCGTCTAATGCGCGAACCGCGGCGCACTTCCGCTTCACGCCCACACAATCATCGGAAGAGAGCAAAGCGCGACGATATACTCAAAAACTCCGAGACATCCGAGCAACTCGAAAAAAAGAGGGAAACAAAACTTTTTTTGTTTCCCTCTTTTTTTCGAAGAAGAAATTGCCGAATAAACGGGAAATTAATCACCGTACAGCGTTTCGCAATTTCATCAATTACTCGCCACTTGAAAAAGCCATTTGAAGTTGAAATTATAATTAGAATTTTATCGAGACATCAAATGTTCTTGGCAATTTTTTTTTTTCCATGTATCGATAACTCGAAACGTTTCTGTGCATAACACGAATGAAATAGACAGAGGAACGAAGATATTTAACTTATTTCAAGATTTAAGCTTCTTCCTTTCGACTTGAATGAACTATACGATTAAATAAAACGTTCGAATACTACTTTCACCGAGACCTTAAACTATCCATGAAGGATTCCTCTCGAACATATTGCAATTCTGAAAATATATTCGCAGAAAATGAATGGAAGAAATATGTTTGTATGAAAAAAAAAAAAAAGATATGAAAATGATTTGATGGTATCGTTTTAGAAACTCCATTCAACTGCCTGCTCGACATCGTGCCGATAAAAAATGAGAAAGGTGACGTCGTACTTTTCCTCGCATCCCACAAGGATATAACGAACACGAAGCCCTGTGAGTTTTACGACGGTGGTGAGTGCACGCTTCGCTTCTTTCCCCAGATACACGCTTTTTCTGTCTGTCTCTCTCTCTCTCTCTCTCTCTCTCTCTCTCTCTCACTCTTTTTCTCCCTATCTCTCTCTCTATCTTTCTCTCTTTCTTTTCCATCCGTATCTAAATCTCTTAATCGCATCTGAAAAGCAGCCCAACTCTTATCAGAATTGATTTGTACAGAAACGTATAGTTTATTGAAGATAATCAGTATTAAATCAACATCCATAAAACTCGAACTCATTTCTTCCAATTCCTCCGCTTTTACCGCAAGATCTTGTCGGCTGAAGGGCGGCCAAGAAAGACAAATCATTTATTTTCTTTCGAGGAACCGACAAGCTCAAAGGTTCACCCTGCTGTTAGGGATGGTTCACGGTGTGCAAGGGAAAGAAATTGAAAAAAAAAAATGATCGCACACGGGACATACAGTTTAGGGGGTTTTAATAATAAAAGGATCTTGGAAATTTTCCGGGTGACATCGTTCCAATGGAGGTCGAAAAAGTAATATCCCGTGTCGAAATACCGAAATAATTGAAAATTAAACATTTAACCTCCGCGTTATGGGTGGGGGATCTATGGGGTTCTAACTTTTTTGTAATTTTTTTCTTTTTTCATTCTTCAACCACTTTTATCACATCAAATGGGCAATTTTTCGTATCCACGGGGTCCATAGAACATTTATAAATGTTCCAGAAAATTGTCTGCACCATCATTCGTTGATTCAAAATGCCAAGGATCAAGGAATCGTCAAAATTCGTTGATTATCATGAGCAAAAACGCACTGAACTTTACCGATTTACTGCTGAAATCGCGATTTCAATTTTTTTTTCACGATCTCGATACACTCCTGTTGGAAATCCTTTCAAAAATATCTGATCAATGATTTTTGTCGAAATAAAAGATTCAATAGTTTCTGTACTGGATTCAAACGAGCGCGGCGATAGTGCGTTGATTGAAAGTTTTGCCTGATTTTTTATCTTTTTGTACACGATAAAAAGCGTATGAGCCTCGAAAGGGTCAAAAGTGCGATCAAATGTTATCAAATATTCTGATTGCACACCGTGAATTCGTCATGATCCCCGCCAACGAGTAGTGCAGTAGCAGTATTTTGTACAACGCGTCCGTTGCCACATCGAAGACATTATCGAATCATGAAATATACGATCGAAGATTCTAGGCAGCTTTGCATCGATGTATCGATCTTGTCTTCGTCGTAAACGACGAGCGAAGCCATGAGCAAGGAAAAAAAAAAGAAAAGAAAACAGGAGGGATCGATTGATTTTTAGATGCGAATGGCGATCCCGATCCGGAAGCACCACCTGCTAATTATGGTAGAAGAAGAAGTCGCGCCGTCCTTTATACACTGTCGGGCCATTACAAGCAAGACCGAAAACACAAACTTAGCCTCAACAAGGTGAGTCTACATTGTGATTCATTCATTTTCAATAACTTTATTCGTTGCTGTTCATTGTTTTGTTTTTCAATTGATTCATTCTTCCTTTTCTTCGGCTTTTCGATCTTTTTTTTTTTCGATGAAATTTCCTGATTTTTTTAGAGTTAATGGAAACGAATATAGAAAACAATCGAAGCTATTGCACGAGTTGAATTATTTGATGATACGATTCGCCGGAAATTGGACAACAAAAAAAAATGTGATTATTCAACGAAATTACGACAGTACGATAGGAAATTCTGAACTCTCCATATTCGTGTAAAATAATGTCGAGTGATTGAGTATTAATTGAAAAATTGATTACATTCACGAGAATCGAAATTAAAGCGAAATAGCAAAACTTCAGGCTCGCGAGCTCCACAAATAAATTCGAATGTAAGAACAAAAGTAAAGGGATGTCAAAAAGACGAGAATGGAATAGAATCGAAAGTGCATATATGCACGAGTCGATGCGATAATTTTAGTAGAGAGATTAAATTTGGCCGGATGTTCGTGTACCATTAAGCTGTCATAATCGGCAGAGAGGAAAGGACGTAGGAAAATGGGAAGGTTTTATTATACGAGAGGGGATAGAAGAAGCACGTGTGTGGTTGACACGAGAAGAGAAACGAGCATGAGATCTCGGGCAAACTCTCGAGGAGTAAAACATCGAATTTCACGCGAGGTTAGAGTCGTGCCCCGGCGGCTTAACCTGATGGCTCGCCTGATGGCAAACTAAAATAATTCATTTAGGAAGTGGAACGTCCTGTGTGTCGAGTTATATTCAGGGCGCATCTATGCCACGAATAAACGTGTGTGCTTAAAGCATGCAGAGGAGCTAGTGTGGACGTCAAGCTCGTAAAGAGCATGGCAAAATCGTATGTAAAGACTTTTCGCTGAAAAAAAAAAAGAAAAAAAAATAGAGAGTCAGCAAGAAGAGAAAGAGAGAAGGATGAAGAATTGACTGTTGAAATGTATAAAGGCATCGACGGCAGCTTCATAAATATTAACGTCGGTACAATTCTACTGCCCAAAAGTTCAATTATTCAACCGTCAATTGCAGCGTCCCAGTAAATTTCTCCTTTCGATGTATTAAACAGGTTGTACGTGCATAAATACTCATGCACTCACGAATATATATAAATCGATGTACAAGTTATTCCATAAATAGAATACAGAGAGCTCTTGGATAATTTTGCATAAAATTGCTGTGCGAATTCGGTCAGATGACCGAATAATTCATCACGATGAAGCAATCGTACGTGTATTAATGTCAGAATAATTCATTAGCAATAAGCGCGATGTTTAGCGTTTCATTAAAAAGCCAGAGCATTGATATGTTTGTATTTATTTGTATGAATATTCGACAATTATTGGCAATACCCTTCGTTATGGATAAAAATAATTAGAGCTTTAATAAATGTGGAAACAAAAATATGGTGATTGAAACGACTAATTAGTTTATATATACGCGATGCGCGGACTAATTAATCATATATACGATTCTCACAAACTTAATTAACAACGCTGTCGGTATTTCGGGTTGAGAACTTTTGGAATTCTGTGTCTGGGATCTCTTCGTAGGTACAATGATAATAATAATAGTTAGGATTAATATAACAAGAAGTTGTTTCGTCGTGGCGGTATTAAAGTGGAGAAATATAGCTGTAATTAAAAAACTTGATTGTTCGTGCATTTCTCACGGTTGTAATTTTTGAGTTAAAAACAAATCTCCGAAACGCGGTGCTTCGAAGCGAAACGAAAAGAACGTTCGTTTTTGTTTTTCTTTTTTTTTTTTTTTTTCTTTTTCCAGAGAAAATAATGTTGAACCGAAAAACAATTCGTTGGATAAATATGGAAGCTCACGAACGACGCTTTCATCTCGTTTTTTTTTTTTTTCTTTTTTATCATTCTTTTTGCAGCCACTGCTCCATTCCACTGACGCACCGTTGCCAGAGTACAAAACTTCGGCAGTCGAAAGATCCCAGTTTATATTGAGTCATTACGGTGGTTTCAAATCCTGCTGGGACTGGCTCATTTTAATAGCCACTTTTTACGTCGCTGTCGTCGTACCTTACAATGCAAGTTTCATAAACACTGATAGACCAACGATGGTCAGTGACGTTGTCGTCGAAGGCCTATTTATTTTCGGTGAGTTACAATCTTCTGTCGCAATATATTTTTAAGTGAATTCGCGTTCATCCGTGGATGAAAAAATGTTTAAGCACGTTTTTTTTTTTTTTTTTTAATATATTTTTGGTAATTTGTCATGTTGAATAATGTTTGAAATATTTTTCATTTTTTGTCAAGTAATATTTTTCGAAGAATGATTTCAATTTGAGCAATATATTTGTTATTCGTTGCTGCTATAAATTTTTCATAAACACGTGCTCGTTGAAGAGTCTATTTATTTTCAAAACGTTGAATCTCATCTTCGAAGGATCAGATTTATTGAAGCAACAAGTCAAACCGGCCCGGGGGCAAAATCGAATAATTGAAAACGACGAAAATCCTCTTTCGGATCCGATTTGCAATTTAAATATTGAAACTTAAAGGAGAAAGCTCACTCCGAGCGCAATCGAAGAGTGGAAAATAATCGAAATCCATTTTCTGTTTAACGTAGAAATTTCTTATCGCAATCGTATGGAAAAAAAAAAAAAAGAATAGAAAAAAAATTGCATCGTTGTGCTAAAAAAAACAAGTCTGGTTTGCCCACGCAAAGTGTGGCTCAAATCGATTTTACAATCAAGCTACGCGAACAAATATATATGAAGATAAATGGACAAAGAATGGCGTGTTGAAAACAGGCAACTCTGTAACAGAGAAAACATGTAACCTCGATGGTGAAGATCGAGGAGAATCAGGCAAACAAACAAAAACAGTGTGCAATGAGAACGAAGCTGACCGTATCTCGAGTGCATTGATTCTCGTTGTATATTTTGTTTCGAGTCTCGTTTGTTGGAAAAGCTTCTAATCAGTTAAGAGGTAGATTGAATGGGACGCACCGAACTATGCTTTCTATTAAATAAACCGATGAAGCTCATCAACCGCTGTTGAAAACGAGAAGACCAAAGAGAGTAAAGAGAGTGCTGGGCAAAAAAAAAAAACAAAAAGTTCGGAACTTTCGCGAGCTGTTAGAATTCTCGTTTTTCGCGTATTTTATGATTACATGCACCAATCACGAGAATCCTACGCTCTCTCCGATTACTGTTTCGGTGAATCTTTTCTTCGTTTTATAGCGATTTCTCGCGGCTTTGGATCTCCGTTATCCGCGTATTAGAAACAATAGCCCTTTTTATTCCCCCTTAACAAATCGTTTCTTGATTGCTCGGATTTGCTTCCGGTTCTCTTTCCACTTGGTTGTACATTTTAATTGCAATTATCATCTCGTCTGAATGTCATCGAATTTTTTCACGTTGAATATTTCGCTCCAAATCAATCGTGATAAATTTGTGACTTGAAAAAAAAATCCACGCTGAGAAAAAAATTTGAAATTGTGGTGAACAAATGAAATTTGTTGATTCAACAAAACTTTTGTTGATTCAACGATATTTTTGTCGTGGTGAAAAATGAAGTATTTGAATGAACCAAATTTCGTTTGGGTTAACAAATTTCATTTTGTTCGCTACGATTCGTTGAATCAACAAAAAAATTTGTTGAATTTACGAATTCATTTTTCTCAGTGCATTGGGGTCACTGAGACCCCGACTATTTCTTTATTCGTATAAATCTTGATAGGTAATTGAAAAAAATGCAAAAAAAATAAGGCAATACAAATCGTTCAACGCTCTGCGTGTGAAAAAATTTTGACATTTTATTTTCTCGATATCCCAAGAATTATGCTCACCGTAAATTCTCATTTTCGTACCAAGTTTTCTTGTTGCCGTGTTCTAGCGCCTCGCAAGGTCTGGAGCTATATTCATTCGGCAATTTACGCGAGTCCATCAAAAAGCTACGTCATACCGACATCGGAAAATAGGACACTTATTCCCAGTTGCGAAGTAAACGTGCTCAATGGCTGAAGCAAAAGCTCATGATTTCATGGTTGAAATGATAATTTGGGACCGATCTCAAATAAATATAAATCCACTGATATCTATCGGATCTTTTCTCGAGTCATTGAATTACAAAAAGTACAATTTCCCAGGAAAATTGTTCACGTTGAAAGCAGCCTGGAAGTAACCACCGAAAATTTAAAAAAAATTTCGATGGATGGTGAAAAATATTTGAAACTTCCTGTTCCCTCCGCATCGTTGTAAATTTCGTATCCCAATTTTTATTTCTTTTTTGTTTTTATGGACGCAGTTTTCCTCTCGTAAAAATGGTAAAAGTGACGTATTTATTACGTGTGCAATCGACTTTTCTATCGCTATTGTTGTTGCTTGAATAGAATATGAATGTACATACAGAAATATCGTCGAACCGAGAATTTTCTGCCCCTCCCCCTTCCACTCTCTCACTCTTCCTTCGCTGCACATCCTTTTATAAATAATGTATGCAAATACCCTGGGCATATTCTTGATTTAAAATATCTAAAGACACGAAATATGTACCCATGTTTTATGTTTACAAATGAGATAAAATTTAAAAAAAATATATAACTCGAGCAGCAGCAGGTTAGTAGAGTGAGATGAAAACTTTTGTAAAAGACTTTTTATAAATAAAATGAAGAAATATTCAATGCGAGGAAAGCGAGAAGTCAGATGACTGAAGAATCTTCCTTCTTTATCTGGTATTCGATTTTTTTTTTTGCAGCGAAACTTAAAAAAATTTCTCGACAAACATTTTTTTAAAAAGTTGCCAAAAAGTCGAATTTAATACGAAAATCATTCCGCTTAACAAATCCGCGTGTTTGAGTTTTATATAAATGAAAAACGTCTCGAATGTCAGTGAAAATTATTGTCAGACGTTTCTAAAAATCGGAGAAAAAAATCTAAAAATTTGAGATCGTTACGAGTCAAATAAGTTTACAAAATTATAAACGATTTTTCGAAAAGATTGGTGCTATTGTTTTATGGGAAAAAAAAAAACGAAAAACGGCTGATCGGAATTTTCATTTGCTATCGAAACTTTGTTTTCGGAGTAAAGACAGAATCGTATGAGGGGAAAAAAAATGTTGGCTCGATTTGTTTTCAAAGTCATTGAACTGGTATTGCGGTGACGTCGAAGCCGCAACGGAATATTGTATACGCGAGGCGCGACGAACGTAATTTAACTTTTTTTAATGAAAAATTATTTTGCTGCTTTTTCTAATTTAACGCTTGTCTCTTCCATACAGATATAATTCTCAACTTTAGAACTACTTACGTAAGTCGAAAGGGCAAACTAGTGATCAAGGGTAAAAGTATAGCTATCAACTACGTTAAAACATGGTTCTTCGTGGATTTACTCGCGGCTTTGCCTTTCGATCTTCTCTACGCCTCGGACGTTTACAGCGGCGAGGTTAGTACGAAAAAAAAAATAAATGTCTGTATATTGAAAAAAAAACGTAAATAACAACAACAAAAAACGTTACAAACCACCAATAATTAAAACGAATCCTTGGGCTTTTATTTTAGAAAACCAATAAAAAACGATAAATTTGTGCACGTAGATTTTGCATTTCTCGAACCCATTTTATCTTGGTTCTAATTTTTTTTTTCTCCTCTATCCACGACGTAACATTTGAATTACCTCATTGTCAGTCAACGGAAATCTCAACGAGATCCAATCGAAACGAAAAAAAAAAATAAATAAATAAAAAAACGAAAAAATAATTTGACTCGAGAACGAGATCGAAGAAAAGGTATTGAGCCTCGTGTGAATAGAAGTTCGTTTGCTCGAAGGATACACGGATCCGATAATGTGATGTAGGAAGACGCGATATGATTGCGTAAGAAGGAGACGAATGAGATGTCGAGATGAGAGAGAGAGAGAGAGAGAGAGACCTGCTCCTGTTTTCCGGTTTAACGTCATTCAACCTGTACGAGAATAGGATGAAAATACACGTTGATCAATGGACCAATCACTACTTTCCACCTCTTACACATAATATACTCGAGCCCTGGTGCCGTCGTAAATATATACATTGGCCTGGAGCGATAGACTGAACATTAAATGCATATGTATCGCGAATATTTGCAATCATTTCTATTGTTGAGCCTGTGAAACGAAACCATCTCATCAAATTATTCCCATATTCTTATTTATCTTATCAAAGCGATAAAAATTTCATCAAAATTTACAATAAAAAAAGCTTTTCTTGTTCATTGAGAATGAATTACACACAACGTGCCAATTATTTTGTTTCATCGAAATTTCACTGTCGGGTGATTCGACGAAAATCTGAAAAAAATTCAGCAATCTTTGAGATTTTACGAACATTCATTTGCAGCAATCAAATTGTCTCTTATATATTTTCAACAAAATTGTTAAATTATTCATTTTCTAACTCCTTCTTTCAAATCTTATCATTCAATGCGTTAGAAAATGTAATGTTCAATCTTCTTACAAAAACGTGTACGAAATTCGTGACTTTTTGAGAACGAATCGATCTATTTTTTATTCAACAATTTGTTTTTAAAACTGAAAAATCTCAATCGAGAGAAAATATTCTATAAAGACTTACATTCGTTGAGAAAAATAACTAAACTCATTTGACAAAAAAAATTTGGATGATTATCCATCGATGAATATTGTGTTTGAACAATACTTTGATAAATTTTTGCGATCGTTGCTAATGAAAATGAATGTTTCGTAAAGTTTGGAAGATGGCTGATTCGTTTGCAGATTTTTGTCCATTCGCAAAGGTCCGGAATTTCGAATAGATAAAATTTTTGGCTGAAAAATTTGTGTAATTTCTTTTCAATCGTTAAGATTCATGTGCTCATGATTCGTGACTATTTTATAACAAAATCTATATTTTCAAATGAACGTCAAATTATATGCTTTGAATTTGTAGTAGCTAAATCTTCATTTACAATTAGAATTTGGAAGTAAAATAATGATCGTTGAAATAAAAAATAGAAATTCGAGACTAGAAAATTGGATTTAATTCGATCGAATCGTTTCCGTCACTGGAGGGTGAACGATTTTTTTGAATTAAATATTTTTAAACGATGAATGAAATGTCCGGAAACTTTTCATCAGGAATCCGGTCACAGTCACATTCATTTGGTCAAACTAACGAGATTGCTGAGGCTCGCGAGGCTTTTACAAAAAATGGACAGGTATTCGCAATACAGCGCAATGATTCTGACCCTTCTGATGCTCTCGTTTACTCTCGTCGCTCATTGGCTCGCGTGCGTTTGGTACGTTATCGCCGAAAAGGAGAGAATTCGTAACGACAAAGATTGGGATCTTGGTAAGCATTTAAAAAAATCGTTATTAATCATATAAAAAAAAAAAAACAAATGAATATGGCCTCGACCAGAGCTGCTGTATCGATGAAAGGAAATAAAAATGATAAATCCATCGAGAGATATTGAAGAAACGAATGACGATACTGCTCCGAAGTCTCTCGTTACTCGAGTATCCATAAATTTTATATCAACTTTTGTGAAGAGCTTGAAAACCTTCGAGACCAACGAAATTGCAAGTTTCTCAAATGCGTTTTACCCACATTTCAATATCTCTATATACGTTTCCGTAAATATGCATCAAACATGAAGCATAAAAAGAGGTTGCCTGTGGCAGGTCTCCTCCCCTAAATTCACACACGAGCATGCAAAGATTGTCACCTTTACACAAAATTTACTTTCACGTGAAAAATATAAAATTCAGAATGAGATTCTTCGTCATATATACTCCTTTCAAAAAATATGATCGCGTTTTAAATAAAAAAATCCAGCATCAATCAGGCGAGTTATATTCGATCGTTTATTAATAAATCTCAACTTTTCTCCTGTAATAATCGTAAAATATGTGGTTTTTTTTTTTGAATTTTGATTTCGAAATAGGGTGGATTCATACGCTCGCCGATCGATTGAAAATACCTGTACAAAACGTCACCCACACCGAGAGCTACATTACCGCGTTATACTTCACTTGTAGCAGCCTAACTTCCGTGGGCTTTGGCAATGTTTCCGCTAACACGACACCCGAAAAAATATTCTCTATATGCACGATGCTTATCGGTGGTACGTAATTTTTATTGATCTTTCTGACTGAGGAAAAAAAAAAGATTTTTTTCGTCACCTCCATCCATTTTTATCGAAAAAATTTCTTGTCGATAGATCGCAATCGTTGTCAAACTTTTTTTATTCGAACTAGAGACATTTATTCACTTGAGCATACTTTTAAGTCGCTTCAACGAAATATCAAATTGGGATAAATAACAGAATCAATTTTCTCGAACGATCTTTCGTCGAATTAACATTAATCTTATTAGCAATGTTGCAGATTCGTTGATTCGACAAACGATTTGTTTCAGAATTGAAAAATTCGTTTCTCTCATTTCGAAACACTCGTTAGCCTCGATCAAAGAATTTTTTTTTTTGTTTTTTTGTTTTTCATTATAAATATTTTATACCAAAACGTTCCTTACAGCTTTGATGCACGCCGTTGTTTTCGGTAACGTGACTGCTATCATACAGCGCATGTACTCAAGAAAATCTCTTTACCAAACTAAATGGCGCGATCTCAAAGACTTTCTCGCACTCCATCAAATTCCGGACAAATTGAAGCAACGGATGCAAGATTATTTTCAAACTACGTGGTCGTTGAATCACGGAATTGATATACACGAGGTAAAATAAAAAAGTTGTGATTAAAAAAAAAAAGTAACTTTATAAATTTACTTCGATTTTTTAAAGTCTCTGAAAATAATGACGCCTTCACGAGGAAATTTTAGACGCTCAAGGAGTTTCCCGAAGAGCTCAGGGGCGACGTATCGATGCATCTTCATCGTGAAATCCTCAGTTTGCCAATATTCGAAACGTCCTCTCAGGGCTGCCTCAAATTGCTGTCTCTTCACATTCGTAGCAATTTTTGTGCACCCGAAGAATATCTCATACGAAAGGGGGACGCTCTTTCTTACATCTATTATCTCTGCAACGGGTCCATGGAGGTCGAGCAAAACAATATGGTCGTGGCGATTCTGGGTAATTCATAAAAAGCCATTAATAAGCTCTAAATTAGCTGAATAACAATAAAACGTTGAGGAATTAACGATTTTATGGATTAGTATCGAAAAAAAATTCAATCCCACACTGGACTCCTGCAGGGAAGATGGAAACGAATCCAATTTCTCAACCAGATACTTCATTGTTGCATGTTTTCAGAGCTTTTTTCTCTTCCATCAAATTTTCGTCATTAAATATCGCTCGAATACAACTTTATCGTAGACCATTCTTTTCGTTATCGAAAAACGAAGAGAATGGTGTATAATTGAAGCTCAGTATCGCGTGCCAGGAACATTTTATGCTGAAGAGAAGATTGAGCTCGTTTTCGAGCCGGTTGCAGAGTTTCGGTTCAGAAAAAACAGATTGCAAAGGTTCAGAGTCAACTTTGAGATACATATTTGAAGAAAAAAAAAGGATTTTAAACAGTCAATTAAGCGGTGATTGAGAAAAAAATGCTAATAAAGTGTCCAAACATTCGATTTCTACTGATAAAAATGATGTTTCATTACTGAAACAGGAAAAGGTGACTTGGTTGGCTGCGACATAACGATGCATCTTCAGCACGGATCTAACGGCGGTGGAGGAGGTAGCGGAGGAGGAGGCTCAACCGACGTGGTCGTGAAATCAAGCTGCGACGTTAAAGCTCTTACGTATTGCTATTTAAAATGCATCAATATGCAGGGCCTCGTTGATGTTTTACGACTGTATCCCGAGTATCAGGAACGATTCGCTCGAGACATTATCCACGATCTCACGTATAATCTTCGGGAAGGTTACGAGGCCGAGGTAAGAATAAATTATTGCACGAGATAAGAATATTCTTCAATCAATTGTGAAGCTGGGTGATGCTAATTGTGACTTTGAAGCTGGATCGATTCGAACGTAGCGATAAATCAATGATCGATGGAATAGAATTTATCAAAAGCAGAGAGCAAAAATTCTTTTTCCAGTATCCGAGATTCGGACTGGCGATCTTTTTATTTATTTTCTTATTTATCGAATTCCATTCGTTTGCAAAACTCTTAATTTTTTCTTTTTTCATATTTTTTTTCTCGCAACTATGAGCAGCAAGTATCGGATATGAATGGAATACAATCGTTGACTCTACCGTCGATAAGCGAGGACGACGAGAACATACCGGAAGAGGGTGAAACTTCGCCACTTTCGCCACCAAACCGATCGCCGTTGCACACCGCGACCAGTCCGAGACACGCGAAATTCAGGTTCGTCTTGACTTTTCGAATCGATTGATTCGCTATTTTTATCAGCAGTCCGAAAATAAATAGAGAGAGAGAGAGAGGGAAAAAACGATTGACTTTTCGTTGTTAATTCGCAGAGACGATCATCGGGAGGGCAGAAGAATCGGCAGAAGCGTCTTGATGAGAGGAAGATCCGCTCAAATAATGGCTCAAGAATCGATCGACGATCAGACGCGCATTGGCTCTGCCGAGAGACTCGAACCTCAACTTCCCACGATACATCCAGACATCGCGACTCTCAGTTACGAGGTAAATATCAACGTTCGAACGATATAAAAAACGACAAAATTTATACAGCGATACGAAAAGCATCGAAGGTTAATCGTTCGTATTCGACGACAAAAAAGTCATTTTTATTTATTCGCAAAACATGTTCAACTCTTTTGTTCAATGAAAACCGCGTCAAAATCCTGGAAAAAAAGATCGAAGAAAATCAAACCTCGTACAGCATTGAACGAGCTTAGAAAAAATTGTTGAATCGATCGAAAGATAATGAAATTTCGAGAAGAAAAATGAAGAATTTGATCGAGTCGCACACGCTTTTTTTAACAGATGCGAAACGCGATCGAAGCCCTGCAGATATTGGTGCGTTCGCCACAGAGCAATCCGAACTTACCGAACCCATCGGGTCGCGAAAGTCACAGCGGTCTGGCAAGATGTTCGTCCCATCCACCGGACGCACTCTTCTGGAATCCACCGGAAAAAATGCTCGAAGCATCGAGCCAGACGGATTGGCCGGTCGATTTATTCGAGGTCTGGGTACGTTCGAATCCTCATCACGTACTCCAGATCCTCGGTATCGATCCGGACAGTCTTCAGGTACCACAACCACCGTCGCCTACACCATCGCCATCTTCCCCACCGCCGCCACCGTACGAGCCGCTCTCATCAATCGAGGTGGGAACGCCACCTCAATCACCGCTTCAATCTCATTCCGACACACCAGGTGCATAAACCTTTCATTTTTTTCCATGCGATCCTACCTTCGTTCTCCATCATTTCCGGATAAAAAAAATTATTTGCATTTTCGTCTTTTTCGATTTGAAAATTTGTTTTTTTACCGTTTTCTTCCCTTTTTTTCATTTTTATTCGAAAATTCTCGTCGATTTGGATTTGCTTTTAATGATTTGGCAATTTTATTCGCGATTTCTTTTTTTTGTATCCAGGTGTGTACGAACCTTTCACGTAATTTTTTGTCTCAGCCGGTAATCCTTGATTCAATCTTTTCTAATACTGTCCTATTCCTTTATCGAGAGACTCCCTACTATCATTGACAGCTAGATACGACAGCTTCGTCATCCGCTGGCTCGAGACTCGCCGAGTCTATACTTTCTCCTAATAAAACGAATCACGGTGGTGGGACAACATTTTTTTTTTTTTTTTTTGACGTTTCGACTAATCGTGTCCTTCATTTCCGGATAAAAAACGATTCTAATTCGATTCTGATCATTTTCCATCCATTTTTTCATATTTTTTCAATTTCATTCGATGGTCCAGGCTTTTTCTCAATTTTTGATTTTTTATTCATTAATTCATCATTTTTGTTTCGAACGTTTTTTTAATTTTTTTTATTCACTTTGTTTTCTCACATAATTTAATTTTGACCGAAAGCATAATCCTCTCATTATTGATGAAAATATGAATTCCAGTTGTGCCCGAGTTCGGAGATTCCATTATCCATCGACATAATCGTAAACAGCCAAAAATCATAATTATTCGTCCGGATTTAATCGTTTCATACATTCCCAAAATTTCGTCATCGAAATATGCACCTCTTCCCGAGACTCATTTACAAAAAAAAAAAAAAAAAAAAAAGAAAAGTCAGATATTTGACTTTGACACGATATTCTCATGTGTATTAAATAGTGGAAAAACAAAAAATGGTTTAAAAGGTAAAGCAAGTTACGCGATGTGCAACAGTCGCGAAGAGGGTGTAATGCCCCGAGGTGGTTACGTGGCGCCCTCGTCGTGCTGGGACCCGGAGAGCGATTTGCCGCATAGTTTTAGCGCCGGGGATGCGGACGAGTCGTCGTCCTGGTACCAGGCCTTCCACGGGCTCGAGTATCTCCCCAAATCTCGATCCTTCAAATTCGATCAATGCGACAGCTGAACGAAAAGCGATTCGACGTGAATCACATCGAGAGAGAGAGTGAGAGAAAAGCAACAAAGAAAACAGCCGGAAAAACAAATGATTCGGGAACGAGGAAATTGAGCGTTGAAAACGCGTAATTTCCTGTTCTCTTGGAGAAAACGAATGAACGAATAACGAGAATTTCATTCGTGTGGAAAAATTCTCAATGAAACTGTGAGAATACGGAGGTGAAAAAAAAAAAAATGAAAAAGGATTTACATGCGCCAAGCGCTGGAGCGATTTTATTTTTGTTTTATTTTTTTTTATTTCGAGAATAATCTGCAATCGAAATTTCGAGGGCTTAAGCACTTGGGCCAATTGCCATTTTTACATTAAAGTCCATCCATTTTATTTCTACTCTTTCCCCAACAATATAACGAGCTTCGTAAAAACAATGATATTCGTGCGAAAATCCTCGAGTCTTATTACACGATGAAATATCATTTGTAAAAAAAAAAAAAAAAAACCACTGCCACGATTATGACGAGTATGAAATTTATGTCCGAAAGATTAATCCTGATCGGATTGACCAAACCTTTTCTCACCCTGAATTTTGTCGAGCCCTCGAAAAGTCTTAAGAATACAAAAAAAAAAAAAAAAAAGTCGTAGATCTATCTATCGACATGATTGTCTCTCGAAATATTGAATCGTTAATAATAAGATTTCATATTTATTTTCTGTGATCATTTGGGAACGTAATTTTTTATTTATTTTTCACACTTTTCTTGTTATTCTTTATATTCCCAAAACACGATAATATCAATGAGAAAAATTCTTCGAGCATATCTCATTACCGAATAAAAAAAAAAAATAAAAAAAATATCAAATTTTCATATCAACTTCATTGTGTCTCGATTGATGATTCAGCTTCGTAAAAGAAGCCTTTTTATTGGAACGGCTGAATGAAATGAAAAGAATTTTAAATATCGCGATTGGTAGAGACGAAAAATAAAAATGAGTGACGAAAAATCATATTATTATATATATACTCGGAAAGTATTTTTCTTTATTATTGAAACACTTGTCACATTCCACATGTGAACCGCTGTGATCAGTTAGATATATCGTCAGATATATAAGTATATAAATATATAAATAAATATTAATATTTATTCATTAAGAGAAAGAACAATACAAATAATTCGATGTACGAACCTCACTCGTACGTAATCTTCCTTGACATGAAAGAAAAAAAAAAAAAAAACAAATCAATAAAAAACCAAAAAAACCAAGCCTCATTGTGCTCCCGAGCGAAATTACAGCGTCTAAATCGATGCTAAAGTCGATTACGAAGAAAACAAAAGTCTCGTGGGACAAAAAAGACTTCGACGAACGTCCAGATTGACGTTACCATTTTTTCGTTATTACGTCATTATGAAAAATAGGACGACGCTCTTTGTCGTGAAAAAAAAAATTGTGAACTAGAGAATTTGCAAAAAAAAAAAAAAAACGAACGGGGGACTGTCACTTTTTGAAACATCTCACGTCGAACTGTCGATCCAAAACTTTGAACAATTTTTATTCATTATTGTTTCGTGGTGAAAATAATAATTCCTGTTTTTCGATTTGACAGCGATTTTTCAATGAAAAAAAAAAACTGATTCTGATAGCAGAAAGATTCGAAAAATTTAATTGATTCTAAAATAAAAATAAAAACAAGAACATTTTAAAGAGCTAAGAAAACAGAAAATTAAAAAGAAAAACAACCGAAAAAAAACTAAAAAAAAACGTCGATTGTTATCTTTTTGTTTGAAAAATTCATGCGAATAAAAATTTTTTTTTTTTCTTACGATTCATGAAAATTTGTTGAATTTGAATTCAAAAAGGATAGAGAAAAAAAAAAAACTGTTTTACGATTTATGTAAAATAAAAGTTCACGAGAAATTCAGCAGCACGGAATTGGGACAAAAATATAAAATATCAAATGACAAATTCGTTGAAGAAACATGAAATTCTCTCGTTGAACGAATAAATTTTATGAAATTGAATGACGAATGAAGAAATTTCATGAGAATGAGTATTATTCCTCCTCAAAAAATAAAACGAAATCCATTCATTCGATCAACGATGTTTTCAATTTTTTGTCAGAAAAGTATGAAAGAAAATGTACCGAAGAAGAAGTAGAAGGCGAAGAGAAATGAGAGAGAAAAAAATATCAATACCGCGATCCACAAGACAAAACGCGAGATCTTTGTAAATAATGATTGACGAGAAGAAAAATAAGAGAAAAAAAGTAATAATAAAAATGTGTGATAAGGCACGGCTTGAGCCATGCACAGTTGTATTTGTTCAACTTCCATTTTATCGCGAACGTTGAAAGGACCGGTACGTAATACACGTGATTTTATTCGAATACTAGAAAAATATAAAATGGTGTCTCAAAAAAGAAATTTTTCGTCGAGTGAGAATAAATAATATGTCTCTCGAATGGGAGAAACAAAAAACGTTTTATTTTCGAGATACCTAAACATATTTGTACAGGAAGTAATTCACTGTAAACTTAAACGCGATAAAACGATAACGAGATTTGTTTCCGAGCACAAAATGACTGGTCGATCGTTGAAAATAAATGAAAACGTCCATTTTTTCTAAAGAATTTTCCACCGGAACTCACCATTTTCAAGATCATTCAATTTTCACTGCAATTTTTTTTTTTTTTTTTCGAAATATCTTGACAGAAATGATTTCCTTTTAAGTTCGTTAATTTGCATTATTTAATAAATCGAGACGTTTTATTTCGTCGAATTTACTATGAAATGCTTCGAACGTATGAATATATATGAAAATATACTTGAAAAAAAAAAATAATGATCATTTCCCGATCTGGTATCGGCGAATGTTTAAAAAAAAAAAAAAAAAAAAAAAAACAACAACGTACCGGTCTCGTTCAGTCTTGTTCATCTTGTACCGATGAACAATTGTTTTATAAATATTTCATATATTTTGTTATACTATTTCTATGCTCTCCAAAGAAAACAGAAATGAATAAAAAGAAGAAGAATGATTTCAAAGCTCATTATAAACACCGATACCACGAGTTAGAACCTCCACAAATTCTACGACTTTTTACACAGTATAGACACATGAAGATAAAAATGCGTAGAATTAGAAAACAAACGTAGATAAACATATGATGAATAATGAATATAAATATAGCGAGATCGAAGCTTCCGAAAAAAAAAAAAGGATTGATGTCAATATGCACAAGATCGAGACGTATATAACTTATTTTCGAAACAAAAAAGAAACATGTACCTCGGACCTCTCTGCTGAGACTATTCTCGGGAATTTAAAAATCGTTAAATTCCTGACAAAAATTTTCTATCACAAAACTTACGAGAGTTAAAAAACATTAAATTGTTAAATATTAAAAAAAAAACGTATTTATGAGCGAATCGTCAATCTTCATGTTATGTTGGTTGAATTAGTTTTTATTATTATTATTACTATTCTTATAACGATCAAAAGTTCATTAGGTAATTCAATTATCGTTTCGAATCGTGTAAAATGTATGCGGCAAAAAATTGCAAAATATTTCATTGCCGAACGAACATCTTTTTCAATTTAAAAGTGAATGTTTTTTGAATCTTGCGAATTTAAGGGGAAAAAAAACGTTCGTGTAAACGGAAGTATGAATGTGTTTCAGTGACGCACTTTCATGACGTTTTTTTTTTTTTTACTGTAAACTTGATCGGTTTTTCAGTCATTGAAAAGACACATATATACACACAAACACACACACACACACACACTTTGTAAATATATTATTAATTAAATGGTTATTGTACAGTGTATACTAAATCGATAGTCAATTTACTTCGTTACAATTGTAACCTGTGGATGATTGATAGCTTAATAAAAACGAAATATCATGAAAACTCATCTCCATTATTTGGCAAAGAAAATTATTCTTACCTCTCATCGTTCCCCAATTTTCTTTCGATCCTAACCCTCATATATCACGTATCTGTCTGACATCTCAGAAAAAATTTTTCTATCTTGATGGAAATATTCCAAGGACTGTGTAAGACGAAGAATCGCATCGTGTTCGTTTGGACATACTTTTTTTTCTATCTGGGATATATATCGGTTGAAAAATGAATCCAAAATCGATCCATTAGATTTCTGAGAACAATTATAATAATGATTAGATTCATTTCTTTCAAATTGATATTGCAATTGAGGTATAAAATCGCGCGGTTGCATGTAAGGCCTGATAAAGCATTAATATTATAAACGAAATGTCTCGGGGCGTCATAATCCAAAAATAACCTTGTAAGTATGAAAAATCGTAAATTCAATGAATTCATCCAACGATTTCTCTATCATCATTTCTGCCTTGAATTTACTGAGAACTGCGTTGAAACTACTTTAAACGCTCATAGAACCGATATCTTATCAGCCGGGTTCTGTTTATGAAAGAAATTATGTGTTCCCGCAGTTTTATAATCGTGTTGCCGTCCTGTTCGTAAGCAATGCACTGCTGCTGTTTATATGTGTAAGAGCGGAGTGTGCGCAGAAGAAAAACTCTCGTTCTGTGCCATTGGCCATTGGGTGGTTATAGAGAGATGCCCCTCTCTAGCGGTCAAAGCGCGCTGTTTTGCCAGTGAAACGTCCAAGAACGATCGACAGTGAAAAAGATAGAAAGAGAGAGGAAAACAATTAAAGAAAAAAAAAACCCAAACAGACCTGACAGCGTCATTGTCGAGAAGACACACGTTTGGGATTCCAGTGCACTTGTCGCACTCAAGAAACGCATTATAAAACCAAGTCGTACGTAAATTATCCTAATTTAATTCGATAATTTTTACATCACCATAATTCGGTCATCGCAAAAAGGAGGACAAAGGACTCTGTGACAGAAGCTTGACACATTCCTCACAATAGAATCATTTCCGCCCATTCCATAAGAATGACTAATATATCAACGTTATAATAAACTTTTCCTTGTGACCGAACAGTGATACAAGAAAACGATTTTCAAGGATCTGCAAAGAAACATCGTGATTTCCGTAATTACGAAACGATTACAATTTTCAACATATTTACTTTTTTTTTCATCTTTGTCGATTTCACAACTTTGTGAAACTTAAAGAAATCTTATCATAATCTGATAAAGTTTAAGCTTATCGGTGTTTTTACGAGTTAGCCTCTCGAAAAATTACGTTAAAAATTTCCCGGATCAACTTCTTTGCTTGAAAATTATTACAAAAGCTTTGCGGTGCAGTTTTGAGTTCCAGAAAAAAAAAAAATAATCAACATGTCGCTCTATCCGTCACTGGAAGACATGAAGGTTGATCACATGATAAAGGTATGTACGCAAGGTCTACGACCTTGCTGACCCTAAGCGCTATGAATTAATAATATAAATTACCCTTCGGATCAATAACAACTTTGCTATTCGTCCCTTCCGCAGGCACAACATCAAATAGAATCGCAGTTTGCACCTAGAGCACCACCAGCTTTTCAATCCAATGAACCCTCAGCTCCTAGCCTTTCACCGCCTGGATATGAATCAACAGCTGGACAACTTTATCCCTTTTTAGGCAGTTACATGGGATTGGAACTCAGCGAGGAAATGATTGCCAACAATATGCCGGAGTACGCGGTCATTGCTCGAGAAAATGTGAGTTTTACTTTTATCTTTCATTTGAATCAAAACAGATCAACTCCCACCATTAATTTTATTGCTTTTTGAAGTCTTAAGTTTTTCAATAATTTTTTAACAATTACTATTCCTGCTTTTCCATCAATTTCTATGGTATTGAGTGATTATTCATTTTTTCTAAAACTTTTCATCGAAGATGAAAAATGATCATTTTTAAATTTAGCATTCCAATAAATATGTTTTGTTCATGATGCGACGTAATGTTTTATTAACCCCTTCACTGGGGAGCCCGCCATATGGCGTTAGAGTTGCCCGCCATATGGCAGGCTCACCAGTGAAGGGGTTAATGATGAATAAATCAATTTTGACATGAAAATTCAATGTCAACACTCGATTCACGAAAGGCTGGCAATTCAACAAAGTTCAACAAGAGAAAACTGAGTTTCCTCAAAGGTTGCCATGAATCTAATGTTATTTGAAGGGTTTTCCAAATTTATTCACAGAAAATTATATTTTTGGTAGCATCAATCGTATAATAACTGATAAAAATTGTACCGTCGACAGATGACAATAGCGACTCCGGCTGCTCCATCGGGTCCTTTAGCAGGAATGGTAGCTCCGCTTTCAGGAGGTTCTCTCGGCCTCCATAGAGCTCAAGTCACAAACGGCATCAGAGAAGTAACAATTCATATCTGTTTTCCTTCGCATGTTTTTTGTCTATACCTCGAAGCGTAGTTTTATCTAGTAAAATTCAGTGAGAACAATGAATAAAATGTGTGAGCCGACGTAGAAATTTGATGATTTGAATCTCAAACTTTATTCGAACAGGAATTATTTGATCTGGATCCAGAAATTTTTGTTTATTAATTGAAGATAAAAGTAATAAGAAAAAACTTTTAAATATTCTCAGTTAACGCTCTGCAAAGATAAAGAAGGGAAAATAGGACTGCGAGTACACTCGGTGAACAGTGGAATATTTGTGTGTCTCGTGAGTCCTAATTCACCGGCTTCCATGGCGGGTCTTCGATTTGGTGACCAAATTCTCGAGATAAATGGAACTACCGTCGCCGGTTACAGCATGGATCAAGTGCACAAAATATTCCGCAATGCGCCTGTAAATGGAATCAGAGTCGTCGTTCGTGACAGGTAAAAAAAAAAAACTCAGTTCATATGTTTTATAAAAGTTATGAAAAGTCTTGATAATATGTCGTAAATTTTGGTCATTATGATTCCAGACCCCTCGAACGAACCGTAACTATGCACAAGGACAGCTCCGGAAATATCGGTTTCCATTTCAAAAACGGTAAAATAATGGCACTTGTAAAAGACTCGTCGGCTGCAAGAAACGGCCTTTTGACCGATCATCAGATACTCGAAGTCAATGGAAAGGTAAATTCCAAACGACATCCCAATTCACAAAACTTGAAACAAAAATATCAAATTTTCTAATATTACTTTATAAAACATCATTTGAATGGCAAATCCACTTGAAAATATTTTACAACACATTATTTTGCATAAGCTTTGATCTGAGGGCCTCGCAAATTCGGTTTTTTTTTGCCTTTCATGAGAAACTGAAAATACAGATATAATATTGAAGTAAAAAAACTCATAATTTACACGTTTTTTTTCACAAACGTGTTTTTGTATCCAAAATACATATTTCCTTGAATAAACCTGTATCATATGTGTATTCATTGGAATTGATCAATTTTGATATCATCAATTTCAATATTACTGATTCAAAAAAATGGCTTGTTTTTTCAGAACGTAGTTGGTCTGAAGGACAAGGATATCGTGGACGAAATAGCGCGAGGTACCGAAATAATAACAATCACCGTAATTCCATCGTACATCTACGATCACATGATAAAAAAGTAAGATTCTTGATATTTATAAATAAATAACATTTAGAAATAGAATAATCATTTCAACTACAATACTTCGAATTTTTTCGACAAAATATATGGCTTAAAATGTGAATAATTCCTTTTTAATTCAATTTTAGAATGGCAGGAAGTCTCCTGAAGGGTGGTATGGACCATTCGGTGCCAGCCAATTTCGAATAGAGCCAAAAGCGCACAAGCCAACAAACAAGAAAGCCCAATTTCAAATCGTAACGTAATTTTTGATAACCGTTCTTGCCAAATTGAACAAAAGAAATGAACGAAAAGAATATTATTGCACAAGCGAGAGTGCGTTTAGGACTCTGGGAATCAATTGTTCCGAAAAAAAAAGAGAAACTTTCATCGACGATCGGTTCAAACATTGAAATTCATTGAAAATATCGTAAAAGTTTTCGTATTTGTCTTACCGATATTATTTTCAATTAAAAGACGCACACGTGAGCGTTCACAATCGCGTTTACGTAGAAGATACAAATACGAATTGCTAAGTGGATTAATCAAGTAATTTGTGATAGTTTTTGCATTTGAATATATTTCGTACACTCAAAATGATCGATGTTAGAATTGTTACGGCGTGTTTCTCACCCTCTTCCAAAATACGATACTATTTTAATAAATGGAATATTTTGTTACAATTCGCAGATGCCACGTAAAAAATATATACGAAAAAATACAAAAATTCAAATGAAACAATCGGAGTAAAAGGAAAAAAAATGAAAAATACGCTAATATCTAAAGGATCGAAATAACCTCGTAAAAGATTATATTATCTGTTGAATCGTACCGTGCCACACCATTATTAGAATTGTATTATTCACAGTTATATATTCAAATAATGGAATCTCTATATATAAATATATGTATATCAGAGAATGTATGAACAATGATTAGAGTATAGAATTATATGTATAATATTGACACGAAAAGACCATAAAAAAAAAAAATCCAGAATCTTATTTTTTAAATTTCCTATCCCATGTAAACATTTACATTAATTTAATGAAACGAAGAAATAAAAGAAACACTGAGCGCAAAAAGCTGAAAAAATTTGTAAAATTTGTAACCAAATGGTTACAAAAATAATGGTTTAAAAAATAATCGAACAATTTTTTCTTTTATCGTCTAGAATGAATTGATTTTCTTCAATGCTTCGGACTTTTTTTTTCATTCTTGATTCATCCCTTTTCTACTTCTTCTGTAAATGATATTTGAGAAACTGTTCGTTCAGTGCTTTAGAAACATTACGAATACGATGTTGAATCTTTTTAGAAAAAAAGGTGCAACATTCTTGATTTTGTTACGAGAATATCAAGATCAAATAAAAAGATAAATGTAAAACGGATGGCAAATATTCTTAAAAGAATTTAAATGCACTGAGAAAAAATATTTCATTTTTGGAAAATCAAAATTAATAAAGCTTAAAACTTGGTTGTATTTTTACAGCTTTTTGTCCAATTGCAGAGTTTCGAAATTCCGGTCCAATAATTTTTTTGTCCGCTAAGAAACATTCTGAACGGGAACCACGCCAAAGAATAATTTTCGTTTAATTTTTTCTCTCAATTTCGAAAAATCAACTAAACGATCGACTGAAAAATTACACAAAATTTCCGGGTAGAAAGCACTCGATAGAACTTGTTTTATTGAACTTCACTAATTGATAAATGCACATGCTTCGCAGTTATTGTCCGAATAGTAATTGTAAATTGAGGTTCATTAATGTCCAGCGATTGAAGAGATGACTGATGGGACAAATAGCAGGCACTGATGAAAATCCAAGTGCATTTGTACCCTCGTGTGCATAATAAAAGCTCTGAAAAACAGAAAGAGTAACGAGACGGCTGGTGTTTTTCGCAAGACTCGCAAACCAAGATTAAAAATCGATAAATCTGTGTCTCGGCCGTTTTGGTAGAATAGTTTGAGCTCTAATTTCTCACGGAAGACTTTAATGGCATAAATCGAGCATAAATATAATTCGCTGGCTCTAAGAACTCGCGCGATTTCAGGAAGAGCGATAAGGAGCTGATTTTGCGCGAATAAATGCTGCCTCTCTGGGAACTGAAAGAACCACTTGTACGAAACACGGTGACACGCGCACCTCTTACTCTCATCTGACATTTAATTATTTAATTAGTAAGGATTTTTTTTTTCTTTCAAAAACGTGATAACGCTGAACGAGAGAAAAATGTACAAGACACATTCGACACTCATTGCTTTGGCAATGATCTCAGCGAGCTGTTTTCACAATTCCGTGGCTGTCCATGCTCCATCGGACGCGCAACAACATCACCAACACGGTGGTCAACCTCATCGTCCAGCCAACATCATCGTGGTTAGTCATTCTCGCAGCTTTATTCTTTCTGACGTTAAAGTTTTTAAATTTCATCGAAGAACAATCCGAATGTTGTTGAGAGCGCGAGGATTTTGAAAATATTTTTTTCTCCAAACGTTTCTTTATTAGAAAATTTATGTATTCTAATTCACCAAATATCAAAGTTCAAGAAACTGTTTTTGAGGCTGTATACTTGAAGAAAAAATCTTCTACAAAAATGACAACAATCGCATTTCAATATTTGATGTTTCGGTAGCAATAACAAATTGCATGGATTCAATAATTTCGTTGAATCAAATAAATTTCTCTTCGCGAATAATAAATGAATTTTGCTTTTTACAGAACTCTACTTCCGACAACGGATCATCAGCAGCAACATCGAACCAGGCCGAGCCCCTGTTCGTGGATCTCTCAGGAATGCTCAAAGGTCTCGCTGCAAAATACAACATCTCGAGCCAGACGAATAACCACAGCGGAACAGCTTCTCGTCGTTCATTGGATGGAAGGAAACGCGCTGCTCATCCCGGTTGTTGCGGTTGATTCCATCGAAGCAGCGGTTGACTCTGGATTCTCAAGACAAACCTGAACAGAAAAAAAATAAACCAGCAATATCCTTGCGCCAATATGAAACCAATGAATTTAATAAAATCGTCAATATCATGAAAATCTCAGATTCATCGAATTCTGTTTCTCTCGGTTTTTCTTCGTTTTGTTTTCCCCTTTTTTCTCATGAAAATGAAGCACTCAAAATCTTAGTTTCTTTTTACTCATTTTCGATACCTTTTTCGAGAGGCACACTCGAGCAGAGGATTTCCTTCGGCAGATTTTTTAATTTCGCAGGCAACGTTCGAATGAAATTTAGAGTTACGAGATGAAAATGATTTATGAGAGTTGTCGCTGTGATTGAAGCGATTATTTGAAAAAGCTTGCCACGATCCTCGACCACTCTTGCCCTGGCAGAGACCTTTTGTCCAGCGTTCTGAGTGCGTCATCCTTGTGTCGTCCGCGATGAAGCAGCTCGCGATTTTGTGTTCCCTCGTGGTTGCTCGACTCTCGTTTACTTGGGTCGAGGCAGCAGCGATTAGGCTAGCCGATTACGTGGACGTTGAATACGAAGAGGATCCCTATGTCCTGTGTCCGCGATCGGTGTTCCCAGGAGATGACGAAGCACCACCGTCGATCGATGGGCCTCCTGTCACGGCAACTGACTACATAGAAAATACGGAAATTGGTGTTCCAGTTGAAAAGTCGACGGTAGATTGGCGGGAAGATGAAACAAACGTGGATGCACCGGGACAAAGTGACTCCGAGGACGAAAAGGACAAATTGGATGAGAATCAGGACCACTGGTTACCGGAAACGCCGCAGGGAGGTGAAGACAAACTTCCCGTTGACGAAATCCTGGACAAACCGGAACTGCAGCCGGAAAATCAAGAAAACTTCACCCCGGAAGGGAACATAATCGAATCGGTACCGGAGCAGGGGTATCAGGATCATCGTCCGCTGGAAGAGATCACAGCGAACCCGGAAATACACGAGGAGAATCATAATAATGACAATGTTGAGGGAATCCCTGACAAACCGGAAATACACCAGGGAAATCAAAATAATTGGAACGTTGAGGGAATCCCTGACAAACCGGAAATACACCAGGGAAATCAAAATAATTGGACCGTTGAGGGAAACCCTGAAAAACCGGAAATACACCAGGAAAATCAAAATAATTGGACCGTTGAGGGAAACCCTGAAAAACCGGAAATACACCAGGAAAATCAAAATAATCTGACAGTTGAGAGACCGGAAATGCACGAGGAACATCAAAATAATCACACCGTCGGGGGAGTCCTTGGCCAACCGGAAATACATCAGGAATATCAAGATAATGACCCCGTGGAAGAGATCACCGACAATGTGGAAACGCAGCCAGAAAACGAAGACTATGGTGCCTACGGAGAAAACGCTGGCAACAGCGAGAACGAGGAAGATTACAGAGCCGACGAAAGTTACACAGACGAGGAAGATTACAAAGACGATACCAACGGAGATAACAACAATCAAGGAAACAACAGCGAAACGCAACCTACGGAGACTACCCAAAACGAGAATGATATGGAACAAACAATGTATCCACCGATGGAAATTCGAGCCGAAGAACCTCAGGACGAAATAGTCGAGTGGGAAAACGAAGCTGAGGACTGTTTTGGATCCGGTGACGGTGAACAAGATGTTGTTATCAGAATTCGAATTACGGACGGAGATGAAAATAACGGATCACAGAGCCAATAATCGTTTACGTGAGAATTTCAACGTTTCGATCTTTCCCAAAAGTCGAAATTTGAGAAATCGAAAGAATATTTTTAGGCCTGTCGAGTATCTTATCTTAAAATAAAAATCCTGAAAAACTTTGATATTTTTCGACCCGAATCTTTAAGCTTTTCTCGAGAGCGAGTTCGAAACATTCTACGATACAATCATGTAATCAATCAATAAATCTAAAGGGTTTTTTCTTCGTTCGCTCATTTCATTTTGACTACACTGAGAAAAAAATTAAAATTATCCCAATGAGATCATCATTCGATAAATTAGTTGAAAAAAAAATGAATTAAAAACTGATCGAAATTATTCGTTGGAAAGTTTCTATCGTCATTCGTAGAAATTTCAATAACTTTAACGTACGACAGTAAAAAATCAGAATCTCGAAATCTTGCTGTTCAACAAAATCTAGAAAACAGTATAAAGTTCGATTCGAATCAATGGTATTTGAATGATTTAAATTTTAGTAATCGATTTCATTTCATTTAATCGAATAACTCGAATTTCAGCAACGGATTTATTTTTAATTGATTTCTCAGTATTTTCGAAACTTTGCTTGTGCACGTGATACTTCAGAACTGGTTCATCGGTACGAGAAAGATTGAAGACGAAATGCGATTGAGATTCGATGTTTTAGTTTACATTAAATATGTTACAATAATCGTTCAACAAAAATATACATGCGTCGTTGTAATCTCATGACGATAAAGGGGACACGAGACGACAAATCGCTCGGTCCGATGTGCGCGAGCGATTATTGGAAGGACATACTCTGTGTGCGAAGACGTTACTCATTAATTCCCTCACCCGTGCGCGTGTACTCACGCAAAAATTTCCCGCCCTCTAAACGAATCCGTCGATTATCACAAGCGTGTGAAATCCTGAGGAAAAAAAAAAAAAAAAAAAAAACGAGCGTGTATACGGAACACGCGTAAGACAATAATAAATAATTATCAATTACAGTCCGACAAATTTATCGGAAGCAACAAGAATCTCTCACTCTTTTTTTTTCTTCTGCATTCGCCGTTGGGAGCGCGACATAAAAATCTTCTTGTCGTATTTTTTATCAATTGATCCTATATTGCTGTTCGTTCTCGCACCGAAAGAGCGAACGGTTAAAAGCGCAAGCGACTTCGTCGTAACGTCTATTTTTTCGTTATCGATTTGAGCGAATGCGTCCGAGTTTGACGTTTAACGCACCTCGTTAAACCATTATGTACAAGTAGACTTAAGGCAAAGTGACACACTTCGACTATTGGTCATTGAAAATCCTGCAAAGTTTCTTCCAAAATACTTAATTACGATCAATATCAAGATAAATTCTGCTTTATACATAAAAAAAAAACAGAAATTGTCTCTTTTTTTCGCAATTTCTCTCATTTCAAAAGAAACTTGGGATCCTGAACAACACTTATCTCTCTCGCACTCGTGGCAGCTTTTATCGGAATGTCTTTTCGCCGTAAACCTAAGCCCGACGTTAACTCTTTCGTTTAATTATTTTCCATGCTGATCTCGGCCTTGACTGGAGATAATCGATCTTTCTTCGGCCCCATGCCAGCCAAATGAAACCTATGACGACGCAAACGAGACTCTCGATGTAATAACCGTCGAGACGCGTTTCGCACACGCCGTTGTTGTTACTCGTGCAAACCTGAAAAAAATAAACCACAAAAAGACAAATGAATAATGATAACTTTTTAAAAATTGGAGGAACGACAGAATAGAGACTAGAATAGAAATTAACCTCGCGCTGAAGAGCGTCCCCGCAGTCGTTTGATGGATCACTGCTACATTTCCTAAGAGTGAGCGCATCGACGAACCAAAGAGCTGTAGTTGCTGGCCAATTGCCTCCGAGATTGCACAGTGTGTTTAAAAACGTCATGTAAGTACCACCGACCGCAGGATCGCTAATTTTCGCGAAAAAGGCCATCGAGGCGACGAACATGCTGCTCGCTGCGATCTATCGAAGATTAGAGATGGATTAAATGACCGTTTGATTGATCGATTAATGTTTATGAGTTTCCTGAGCAATTTTGCAGCAAAGAATTTCAAGATTTCCGATTATTTTGACGTCATTCTTTTATGGATTCGAAACAATCGAAACGATTTTCGTAATAGTGTTTTCGTTAAAATTATACGAATTCAATTTTCTGGATCTCATTTTTTTGTCTAAAAAAAGCTCGAGAGCCCATAGATTTCGAAATTTCAAGAAATAAATTCAAGAAAATCGCATTTTAGTGCGAATTCTCAGATAGAGATGAAATTTAAAATAGAAATGGAATTTTTTGAATCCCATTCTTGTTCCTGTATTGCTCAACATTTTTAGAAAAATAAGGGCTCAAAAATTATATCGTTTTTGTAAAATTCTCGATTGAGAACGTCGCGCTTACCTGATAAACGACGTAAATAGCGATCAACATAACAAAGTAATAAGCCGGGACTTGGCCGTTTTGAAGAAGGCTTGGCGTCATCCAGACGAGCAAAGCGGCAACGAGACCAAAGACAAGCCTGTGAAAAATTCCCAATGTGAGAAACGAGCCAAAGAAAACAATTTTCTAGTATGAATTTCAAACTTACCTATAGGGTATAGCTCTGAGATAGACATCGAGAGGGCGACTGCCCGAAGTGTACCTGGAAATGGCTAGGGGCAAGACAATCTGGAGCGGAATGAGGGGAACTGCCATCAGAGCCAATTTTTCTTTGGGAACACCGGCCTCTACGAGTTTGAGGCCGGTTACGGCGTCGCAGGCAGAAAACCCAATCTGAAAATGAAGAAAGATTCGTCAAAGAAGAGAACAACATGAATTTCGGAATTTTTATTCACAAAATTCTTACCTTTGCCGTCAAAAGAATAATTGCAGTCGTAATGATCGTCGGCAATTTCATAATGGACCAGAGCGAGTCGTAAGCACGTTTAGCGTCGGCGATTATGTCCTCGGTTCGCGGATCCTCGACCTCGCCAACCTCGTGCTTCAAAAGAGCAATGAAGGTCGTAACAACAACGAAGATC
The DNA here is from genome assembly GCA_037576405.1 of Campoplex capitator. Lineage (NCBI taxonomy): Eukaryota > Metazoa > Arthropoda > Insecta > Hymenoptera > Ichneumonidae > Campoplex > Campoplex capitator. The sequence goes on along the minus strand of JARBWI010000002.1, from coordinate 11,877,851 downwards.
CAGCCCCATACCCACAAAAATCCTGGGAGCGTCACGATGCCAACGTCAGAGGGAGTGGAGCGTAAATAACCGTTGCAAAATTCGGCGGACTCGAGAGCCATGAAGAGAACGTAACCGAGAAAATATCCGGCCGTTTGACCGACGCTGTTACACGTCGATGCGTAACCAACGTTATTCCTACAAATATTACCGATTGATAAAACAAGTTGATGATAATCGAAGTCAACAAATAGAAGACAAGAAATTATTTACCTTTTGAGCATCGTCAAGGCCCAACCGTCGACAACTATATCCTGAGTCGCCGCAAGAACGTTCAGGATAAAAAACAAGACGGTGAGCAGTCCTATGCTGAGTCCCTCATGGTCATAATTCAACCAGTGCTCCACGTGGCCTGACAAATACAGCATGAATATTCCCATCAGATACTGGGTCGGAATTAGCCACGTTTTTCGTCTCCCGAATCTAGGAACGTATATGGCGTCGACGAGGGGGGCCCATAAAAGCTTTAACGAGAAGGGCCATTGTACAAAGCTGAATTCGGCCTGGAAGAATTAAAATTTCATTTACAATTAGAAAAACACGAGAAAGAGGGAAACGATTTTCATCTTTCTTTTTTTTTCTGTTCTTCATTAATTGTATGAGTAAATAATATTCGTGTTGAACGATATGATAATTCGAATATTTTCTTTTGTTCCAATGCATTCCTATGCATAAATAATTCTGTAGATAAGTAACCGTATTCTTAAGCATACAAGTCTCAGCACAGTCTCATTCGGAACTTGACACTTTTGTTGAATTATGTAAAAGTGAATAAAACTTATGAGATAATTTCATAATGTTAACTTTCGTATCTCACGAAGTGTAAAAAATTACAACCTGATGAAAAAGTTAAGAGATTTAAAATCCCTTATTCAACTAGTATTGAAGTTCGAGAAAAACTGCAGCTCAATTACTAGCCTGACTAAACATTTTATAAAGAGCTAAGACCTCCGGATATAAGAAGTAGAGATAAGAAGAAAACATACTTGATTTTTATAGCATATTTCTCTTATCTCAACAATTTACAAAAATGGTACTCCAACTTTACAGGTCTGCGGAATATATAAAAATTATTTAAGAGAATTTTAGTCTACTATATTTTTTGAAGGAATGAAATGTAGAAAGCAATGTTCAATAACAAATTTTCACATGGTTATGTAGTTTGCAACATTGAAACGCATTAAAAAGTATTCTCTCTCATTTTTTGAAAACATTCAAATTTTCAAACGAATATTAACGAATAATATTATCATTGGAAACAAATTTTGGGGTCTACGAAAATGAGAAATTTTGCTGCATTCTGAGGTTCCTAACTTCAGAATCCTACTTTCACTTGAGCCTTCATCTACAGTGTGCTGACGGAGAATTGAAAAACAAGGGACATTACGGCAATGAAAGTACTTTGGATTTACCTGTTGTTTGTAAGATACACCACGATTCTGAAGTATCATGGGTATAGCACTACAAAGACCGAGAGGAACTCCTTGCAGTAGATAAAGAAACAGGAGAAAAGCAATGTTTTTCTCATCTCCTCTAATGTCACTGGGAGAAGTATTTTCGTGTCCGATCAATGCCGCCTCTGGACCTTCCTCCATTTCCTCAGTCTCCTCTTGTCTGTCCGCTTTTCGCTTCATACTGGTACTTTCTGGGGGAACATTGTTTTAACAATTTTTAATTATATTTCCTTTCACCCAGTTGCTTTTACACTCGACGATTCGCGTTTACACTCGAGTGTATCTCATAAGCTGCTCAGTACACGAGGCTCACAGCTGACGTCGTGGCAGCTCTTAACCTCAGTATCGTTGTCGTATCGCGATTTGTTCAATTTTTATTAAAAAAAACGATATTTTTTCAACTGAATTCTTATCGCGATATGTTTGACATATCTGACGTCATGACTGTCTCTTCACCTCGTATAATGACGAAGCGTGTATCGAGGATGACACTTCTCCTTAATTGTTGCCTTTTTTTCACTTAATATATTTAATTTTTAATTTCTTTTTCTCTTTTACAATTAATTCGTTTTCGTGTACTCACTCTCGTTGCACCGCCACGTTGTTATTGTCGTCGCTGTCGCTGTCGTCCTCGTCCCAGTCGTCGTCACCGCGGTCGTTTTTCGTATTCGATGTCTGCGTACATGGACCACGCGAAGGGACACGTCAGTAGTTCCTCAAACTACTGTACACAACAGGTATTCAATTTCGATACGTATTTATGCACGCACACTTTAGTTTCATTACACACATACGATGGATCCGGATAATCAGACTGATTTGATTTTACGCCCGAACGATATTATAGCCACATATAATGCACATGGCTTATCGCTGTTTATCACTAAGTGCGTAGATTGCAGGTAACGCTATCGTGGTATCGTATTTCTATAGTGCACAATGAATTTCTTTCGAATTGTTGCTACTTTTTTGTTTTTCTACTAAAATTCAAACATTTGTTTTTGTTTGATTTCTCAAACTGCAGAGGACGTTAGGCGTCAACTTGACACGGTCGATGTAGTTCGCGCCAAGATGAGTCACTACCGTCGCAAGCAGCCGAGAGCCTAACATAACCTCGAAATCAGTAAAATCGGCTTTCCGTTCGACAAAGTGAATTTTCACCTCACTCCGGTCAATTTTATCTAATTTTACGTATTTCGTGAGTGTGATAAACAGTTTGGTGTTGTGGTTTGATAAAAAAAAAAAACAAACCTCGTAAACGCGAAAACGAAATAAGAGTGAAAAAATGACTTCGGCGTCTCGAGTACCGGATCAAGAATTGAAAAAAGCATTTACCGATTTGCAAGCAAAGATGATCGATACATCGCAAAAATTGAAATTTTCTGACATACAAATCGAGTCCCTGAAACGATCGAAACAACGAGCCGAATTGACGATCAAAGAGATGGCGACTTTGGAACCGAGTACAAGAACTTATGAGTCGGTCGGTCGAATGTTTCTTCTCGATGACATCAAGAGCATCAAAGCCGACCTGGAAACTAGGATCAAAACCGCGGACGAAAAAATCAAAACTCTCGACAACAACAAGAGTTACTTGCAGCGGAGTCTCAAGGAAAGCGAGGATAATCTTCGAGAAATGGTGCAACAACGACAAGGCAGAGAAACTACTTCTGGCTGAGCACACCTCTACATTACCTTATACGGCAACGAACATCGATCGCCTCAACCTTTTTTTTGTCTGCCATCACAATCTCTCCTTGTACGATTAACATTGTCACAAATACATCGTTTTTTTTCATTGTTATCATATTACCAAGTTTTTATCATTTATTTACCTCACCAGATGAACCATGCATGTACTCAAATCCACGATTTTCGAATCTCGGCGAGAATTTGCACGAAAAAAAATAATCATGAAAATGGTAACATTATCGCATTTTGTAGACTTTTTTATTGACGAAACGATGCAATCGATTGATTCTAAACTTTGTAATCATTATTATTTTCGCTATTTACAGGTTAATTTTGACAGCCTTTTTTTATAATTTTGAACTTCTGTTTTCTACATCACTTTTATGTTTCTCTCAGATATCTCAAACGTTAATTTTTCTTTTTATATTTTTTCCAGGTATCTATATAATTAAACTTGAGATTTCAAATGTTATTTTTTCTTTGCAAAATTATTGTAATTTTTAATTTTTCGTTATCATTTTGTTTTGAAATTTGAAGTAATAATAAATAGATGTACAAAGTTCGATTGATCACAAAATTCTTTCAATAAAAAAAACCGATAAAGCAGAAATTTCGGTAAAAAAAAAAACAAATACAACCCCCTTAAGAAAATGGGCTTTGGTTCGAATTTCGATAGCTTTTGAATTTGAGGGCGTCTTTCCGAGTTTATTGTTATAATTATTAAGTATACTACAATGATAGAAAAGAAACCGATCATAAATAAATTATGCTGAACGCAAAAAAAAAATCAAAAAACGCTGGATTTTGGAATTAGAAAAAAAAAAACCAAAAATAAAAAAATTAGCAAGACGTAGAATTCGTGTAAAATTGATCCATCTCGACGACTAAATGCAAACGCTGAGAACACATTCGTACAAGTTAATTCCGACATTTGTCAGAGAAACATTTAGCAACACACGCCCGTACAATATTCGTATAAAATCTCAGCCCATTCTTCCTCCTTTTCTTTCTTGTTTACTCGATATCACCCATTCGTCGTTTCGTATCTGACATATAATAATGTACAGACAAAATAAAGTGTGGATACGTACAGGAAAAAAGGTTGTGTGCGGGTTTGGAGCGCCGCGCGATCCTTATTTCTTTCTTTTCCGGCAGGTATATCATTATTTATTATTAATATTATTATTATTATTATTATTAATATTATTATTAAACGTTTTAACGATAATTCCTTACTTCAACCTTATCTAGTGAAAATTCATCTAGAAATCGTGAGTGTGTGGGGTCGGGGGTGGGTAGGGGAGGGTGTATTGTTGTATCGCGTTCCTCTTGGTGCGTCTCGAGAGACCAATACCGAAAAATAAGATTACAGCCTCACCAACGGCGCGTCCTTTTCCGCTTCATTGAGCTTGTTTCGTCGTAAACCGATATTTCTGTCTCGTATTTAAGCTGCAATCACAAAACCAATAATTAAAAAGTTAGTGAATTTCGTTGGAAATAGATGATTACTTTTGAAAAAATTTAACAACTCATTAATTTTTCTCGTTTTGTTTGGAATTGTCTTGCAAAATTACCAAATATTGTACTTAGTCGTAAAATTTTTTTCCGTGTAAAGTGTAAAAGCGAATGATCGGCGCTCACCTGTGAAACCTTGGGGCGGTTGGCCCGGGACAGAGTATTGGGGCCTAAAGTTTCCAAAATTAGCCGCACCGGCGAAAGTCGCTTGCAACTGTCCGCCCGAAAAACCAGCGGGAAATTGTTGCGCCAAAAGAGCCGCCTGACCAGATTGCGATCCGGCCGCACCACCAGGTGCAGTCGCCGCCAATCTGCTCAGTATCGATCGCTCAGACATTTGAAGACGCTGTGCCACTGGTGGAATCCTCGCCAATGTCGCCGGTAACCTGCTTACGTCCGATTTCATGTCCGACAAGAGCTCCTCCAATTGGTTCAGTACCTGTGCATCAAGACTTCGTTAATTATTTGCTTCTCCGAAATCCTTTTGATTTGAACAAGTTTTGAACAAGAAAACAGCAAATATGTATTTTTCAGCTTTTCGATTCAGAGCTTTTTTGAAAACTGTTTTTACGGTCAATTGGATTTCAACATTTTTTCTTCACACGTTTAAATTTGAACAGAGCTAATTCGAAAACTTCAATAACAAAACAAAAGTGATTGATATCTATTCACGTAGATTTGAATGTAATTTTTTTTTGTTCTACGAAAATAATTTAATAATTTGATGAATTTTTTATTCAATTTGACTGATTCGTCAAATATTACCTTGTGAAGTACCGCGTTGGCAGGTTTGTTACCAGCGAGACTTTCCTTGCTGAGATGTTGGTGAGATTCGGCAAGGCATTCAACCTCGGCGAATCTGGCATTGAGGCTCATGGCGGGATGATTAGGATCTTGAGTAAGATTAAGGTACGCCGCTCTTCTAAGTTGTTCCTCGATGACCAAGGCTTGTTCGAGAAGTTTGAAGCGTCTCGCCAAGAATTTATTTTTTATTTCCAAAAAGTTGCCCTTTCCGACGTCCATTTTGAAAGGTTCGTTGATTATAGCGAACCTAATGTCGTTTTGAATGTCTTGCCAACGGCCGTAGCCGTGAGTCACTATGCCGGCGAGAAGCCAGTAATCGTGTCTCCTGTGCCAAATCTCGTACTCGCGTCCAGGAACCGCAGCTTTTTCCTCGTTCAACCAAAGTGTGTGCAGTTCGGTAAATCCGCCGTCGGCGATGTTGAACATGAATTTGCGTTTTGGTTTCGTCACGTCCGTTACTTCGGTGCTGCTCTCCTTGGTAGCGTCCTTGACCTCTTTCTCCTGTTATCGGAATAAGTAAACGAGAATAAAAAACAAATGTGATCGGGAGAAATCACAAGATATTCATTTCTTCTTTGTGCTTATTTTCCTCACCTCTTTTTTACCGCTTTCCTCCTCTTCGTCGTCCTTAACAATAACAACTTCCTCATCAAGATCAGCTTTCGCTCTGCTCTCGGCGACAAGATTGCTAGCATCCGGTTTCACATCCTCGGTACCGCTTTTCGACGCTGCCGTTGTCGTCGTCGTCGTCGTCGTCGTCGCGCTCGTGTTCGACGTTTTTTCCGTCTTCACATCCACCGTTGCTTTCTTATTTTCCTCCGAGCCACCCTCGCCTTCGGTCGTTTCTTTTTCTTCGCTTGTGCTCTTGATCTCCTCTTTCACAATTTCCTTATTTCTATCGCCCGCTTCTGGATTTTCTTTAACACCTCCGTCCTCTTTAAGCTCTTCTTTTATGTCCTTACCATCAGCGGCCTGAAAAAAAAATCACGATCATGTTCGAAATTGTTGAACTTTTTACTGTCTCATCAAAAGTATATTATTTAAATCTGCTCAAAACTTCGAGTACTTCGAATGAAGACTAATCCTAAATGTGCATTCGCACATATTCAGCCACAAAATCAATCCACAACGTGAGAAGGTTTAAAAAAATGTAAAAAAGTATTCTTGATACAAAAAAAAAAATGGAATCGTTTTCGATCTAGTTTTGAGGATTTGGATCAAGACATTTCTAAGTGCAAGCTGTTTCAGAGACGCTCTTGAATTTTCTGCTTCTGGAGAAATTGTATTTTGTAATTTTTTTTTCTATGTTTTTGTTTCTATATCGTACCTCTTTGTCAATAATTTCTTCCTTAATGTCTTTCGCAACGTCAGCCGCCTCAGAAGCCGTTTTTGTCGTTTCGCCGGAAGCGGCTGTCGAGGTAGAACCGGCGACAACGTTGTTTGATGTAGGCGTTGCGGCTGGGCTCGGAACATTGGAGGTTGCGGGTGTTACGCCCGTGCTACTCGGCGTACCAGCGACGACAGCACCGTCCGTTGTTCCTGTGGCACCTGCTGCTGCTGCAGCAGCTGCAGCAGCAGCGGTTGCCGCAGCCGCTCCTTCGTTCTTAACGGGCTCTACTGGTTTTCTTATCATCTCGGGCATTGAGTAATAACCGTTTATGTGCTCGAACTCTTGTACCTTTTGACGAATTCGTAAAATCAACATTTGTGTGAAATTCAAAATAGAATCGAGCATTAAAATATTATCAAATTTTCTTTATAATACTCTGTGCCAGGACGAAAAATCCACTTTTTCATCATATGCTAAAACGTCATAGAACCAAAAGTTTCAACAAAGTAAAAACAATAAAAATGAAAGCAATAATTACCTTTTTCCGTATCAACGACATGACGCCGATTCTGGTCAAAACATGCTGACGACTGAGACCCTCGCGTGGAACACCGTCAGCAAAAGTCTCAGCATTGTCGGCGCCAGGCTCGCACAGGTGTCTCATGAACAGTGAAACGTAGGCCTTGAAATTCTTTTCCGATTTGCCCCTTAGGTCTCGCACCAACCTACAGATTAAAGCAGTCCTGACTAAAAATCTAGCCCTCGGAACAAAATGGTGGAAAAAAATGGGCAACGAAGGGAAAAAAGGGAGAATTGCAATCGTGCTTTTTCAACTAACCATTGAGAATTAAAGGCGTCCTGAGGCGGCATTCCGTAACGCATGATTGCATTGAGGAAAGCCTTTCGTTGTCGTGCATTAAATCCGAGAACCTGTTAACACAAAAAGCAAATTGTAAGAAAATTCGATTCGAGATAAAGTCGTTTATTCGCGATGACAAACCTCAATATTTCCGTTGACCCTGGCAAGAAGGGGTGGTAACGGTCTGTCCTTTTCGTCCCTTCGCTCGAGCCGTCGTCTGCTTCGACGAGAGAGCAAATCTCCATCGCCCTTTTCATCGAAATCATCGTCCTCTTTGTCGTCGTCACTCGGTGCACTAAAGTCACTGTTGTAATCCGACAAATTTTCTTGCCACGGTTGATCGTCTCTGGCTCCTTGATCTCCGGTGACTCCACCGTCGTTGTAATTTACTTGTTTTCTTACTCGTTTGCCTGTACGAAAAAAACATCATTTTATCAATACATTACGAAATCGTCATTATACACGGCAATAATTAAAACTGAAAAATTATCATCCCATCAGAAATTTTTATTTTGTGTAGTGATAATTCCGAAAAATTCGAGTTCAATTCTTTAGACAATAGGAATTTCAAACCTTTTCCTAATGTTCGAGCAATGTCCTCCTGTTGCTGCTCATAATGATGCCTCAACAATTTAATCCAGTAAGCTGGATCCGTGTTTTCGGCTTCCTGTTTGATAATTTCAGTGTCGGCTTCCTCCTCGGCTTCGCCTTCTTTAGTTACGTAGGACGCGACCTTGAACGAGCTCAGGTACTCGTTTGCCCAATTCTCCTTTTGCTCGATACCCTCTTTGCTACGGTCGAGTAATTCGGCGACCGCTTTGTCGTCGTAGTGTATAGCCTCGTCTTCTTTGCCTTCTTCTTCCTTAAACAGTTCCTCGGTACCTGCGTGTCACAACAAAAGATTTGTGGTTTGAAAAAATCGCCAAAAGCCTCGTATTTTTATGAGACAATATATCAGTTTTTCGCCCAATGACAATGACAGTTAATTTTTCTGAAAAAAATTGAAAATTACACATTGTTTTTTCCATCAGAAAATGAATCGTAATTTTCGTTTTCCCAAAATATTAAACGTCTCAGAAAAAAAGAAATCTGCATGAAGCCAAACAAGTAAAGGAGTAAAAATGGAATAAATACCAAAACGTAAAATGTCGTCGAGTTCCTGTTTGCTGAAATTGGCTCCTTTTCCACCCATGCCCGGTCGCACAACCAAATGCGTCAACATCATTTTACGCTTGGCAACCTGCGTAACCCTTTCCTCGACTGAGTTACGAGTTACAAAACGATAAATCATGACTTTGTTGGCCTGTCCGATTCTGTGAGCTCTACTGAAGGCTTGTATGTCGTTGTGCGGATTCCAATCGGAATCATAGATTATAACGGTGTCGGCGGTCGCGAGATTGATACCGAGACCTCCGGCTCGAGTTGAGAGAAGGAAAACGAACTGTTGAGCGCCTGGAAAAAAACGTTGTGCATGAGAAACCATCTTTCATCAAAATTTATTTGTTTGAAAAACGTATTTACTTTATTTTCCATCTATTTACGTACCAGGAGCATTGAATCTGTCGATAGCTTCTTGACGCTGCGTTCCTGTGATATTACCGTCAATCCTCTCGTACTTGTATCCCTCGCCCTCGAGATAATCTTCGAGGATGTCCAGCATTTTCGTCATTTGTGAAAATATAAGAACTCTGTGGCCCTCATCGCGAAGTTTTTTCAGCATTCTGCTGAGAAGTACTAACTTTCCGGCAGCTTTGATGAGAGCGCCTGTCTCGTAATTGCCATTTGGTCCGGTTGGAGCCTCTTGCGAAGCCGCAGGGAACAGATACGGATGATTACAGCATTTTTTCAGGTCCATCATTATATTCAACAGTGAAACTTGTTGTCCTCCGCCTTTCGGATTCAGAGCTTCGAAATTTCGCGTCAAAATGTATTTGTAATATTTCTTTTGCATCGGCGAGAGTTCGACTCGAACGATAAACTCAGATTTGCTCGGCATGTTCTGTTCAAGAAAAGCAAAAACGAGAGATAAATTTGTCATTTATTTTCAGGTAATAATAAAAGTAATTTTGATTAATATTTAATCGTTCTGTTTCAATAACTTCTCATGGTATTAACCAAAAAAAACAATACCTTGAGTACATCAGCCTTCAATCTTCGCAGCATGTGAGGTCCCAACATCTCGTGAAGTTTCTTGACCTGTTCCTCTTTCGAAATATCCGCAAATTCGTTTTGGAAAGTCGATAGATCGTTGAATTTATCGCGGCACAAGAAATTCAAGAGATGGAAAAGTTCCTCAAGATTGTTCTGCAGCGGTGTACCGGTAAGCAAAAGCTTGTATGCAATGTTGTAAGAAGCCAAGAGCCTGAAGAACTTTGACTGATTAGATTTGAGTCGATGAGCCTCATCGACGACGAGCACGGCCCAGTCAATCGAGCCTAAACAAGCCGAATCTATCGAAACGAGCTCATAACTCGTCAATAAAACGTTGAATTTTATCTGAGACGATCGAATTTTGGATGCTCGACCTCCTCGCACTGCTCCCTCTTCGAATGATAATTCATTCTCCCGAATTACAATACGACTGTCCTTGTCACCTGAAAAATAAATGAATGATCCATTTATCGGGACTTATTTTTAAAATTCGCAACGGGGAAAAACTGAAGTTTCAGCCATTTTTGTAGATTTACGAACAGTAATTTAGAAGAATAATAATTCTATAAAGTTATTTACATATATCGTTATAACAAAATATTATTCGATTGATTATTAGACAGTTGTTTTCCGCTACGCGAATTGAGTTCGATGATATTCTTCAAATGCACGTGAATTTTTTTTTGCTATTCTCGTGGTATACAATTTATTTTTCAAGATTTAACAACAACAAAAAATCCATTCAAGTAATTAAGAATTTTGCAAATATTGTTGTAAAAAAATTCCTTTTTTTTTCTAGCACGTGAATAATTCCCTGAAATTTGGAGTTTTTCCTTGGTTTTTTGCAAACCGCAAAGTACCGAAATCGTAGTGGAGTCAAATTGCAAATCTGGTTCAGTTATTTTCGAAGACATTTCGAGCATTCGATAACAAAAATATTATAGGAAAAAAAAATCCAGGGAATCCACGACAAGAAATTCTCAGAATGTTTAATGTATGTGTTGAAAAAAATTTCCAAACACAAACAAACAACGTTTACGGAATCAAAGAAAATAATATAAACCAAATGAAAAAGAGGAAGACACTAACCGACATATGTGACGCAGTAGAAATCAGGTGCCCAAGTTTCAAATTCACGTTCCCAATTGATGATGGTTGAAAGAGGTACGGAAACAAGAAAAGGGCCTTTGCAGTGACCTTCTTTGTACAAGGAGTACAAGAACGTGATGGTCTGAATAGTTTTACCGAGACCCATCTCGTCAGCAAGAATAGTGTCGATTCCTTGTCCCCACGAGTACCTCAACCAATTTAATCCCTCCAGCTGATAAGGATGGAGCTGCATGGCAGTAATATCGAGATAATCGGGCTGTCGTTCGAGTTTTTTCTTCAAATCGGTTGTGGGTTTATCGGGCGGTGGCGTATATCGTTTGGGAGCTCTTTCCTCGTCGTCGATAATCTCTCTAGTTTTGGATCTTTTGCCTTTGCCTTTTTTGCCTTTTCTCGAGGTGACAGCGTCGTTGCTGTAGGCAGCTCGGAGATCAAGATAATAATCAACGGCTTGTTTCAGCCCGGGAATATCCTCGTGCTCGTCTTCCCAGGTGGCGAGATCGTAGCCCAAATCTCGCCATTTAACAAGATAAGTAGCTCGACCGTCTCGCGACAATCGATGATTGATGACGCGATGTACAACGAGCCATTCCGGTCGGACGCCGTATTTGTAGAATCTTTCCTCAAGGTTGTACTCTTCGCGATTGGTCCCACCTTCCTGAATTTTTAGACGTTTAACCCGCGAGTCGCTCTCGTCGAGCGGCTCCTCCAGCTTCGGAGGCTCGTCCATATCGTACTTTCGCGAATAATTTCGGAACATAAGAGGATGAAAAACGTCCAATTGGAGCTCGGTTATCCAGTCGCAGTGCCAATAAGACATGTCGGCCCATTTGACGAAAAACTCGCGCATTTTCCGAGGCTTCGGGGCCGCTTTGCTCGTGGAAGGCTCTTCGGAAGGTGCGTCCGAAACTTCCTTCCATCGCCAGGTAAGTATCTTCGCGACTTTGCCGCATATCGGTGGACACGAACATCTCGGACACTTCCAATCCCCGTCCGGTATTTCCGTCAACGGTGGATTGAGGCAGTGCGTGTGATAAGCGCTCGTGCAACTGTCGCAACACAACAATTCTCCGCCGTCCTTACAAACGCGACAGAATTCCATGTGCTCGTCGTCGTCTTCCGCTGCACCTGTAATTTAATTTTCAAGGAAAAACACAACGGTGTTTATTATTTGTATCTTTGAGAAGTCATGAGCGAGTTTTCATCGCACGCGAACGATGCGAAACTCCGCTCGGAGATTCGGGGAAGCAACCGGATAAAGGAAAAAGCTTCCGAGTGAGAGATACCTGTTATACCTTCGCTCTCGCAGTGAGGACAGCTCCATTTTCCTTCTGGAGTCTCCTCGAGCTCGGGCTCCAGACAAACGAGATGATAAGCTCGGGGACACGTGTCGCAGAGTATTATCTCACCGCCCTGCTGACAGACCTCGCAGTAGTCCTGATGATCCGTCTGTGGAAACGAATCGAGGATCGACAAGTTATTACAAATTTAAACGACATCACGAATAATGCTTTGGGAAATAAACTCTTTGTCTTGGATTTGACGACAATGAGCGGGAGAAAAGTGGGAGGTGGATCGATAACGATACAACTAAATTGTGAGGCAGAGCCAAGCAACGATGAGGCGAATGCGTTCTTCATGCTCCCCAAATTCATATTTGGAAGAATGATGGGTTGAAGAAATAAACTAAAATGCGCAAACTCGCAACATCTTTGACAACGAAGAGATGGCGAAACGCGCGCGCGTGCACGTTGCCCAACTCTACCTCGAGACTTTCCTCTCCGTCTGGGAACTTTGACGTCGTTTTTGTCTTCTTCTTCTTCTTCGTCTTGTTGCCAATCTTTGTTTTGGCCTTCCTTCGAACCGGTGGCTCAGCCGGAGGCTCGGTTCCTTCGTCATCTGCTCCCTTAACCCCGTCTTCTCCACCTGGGGCGTCTTCCGCGTCAGCCAACATTTGCTCGAACTCCATATCGGAATCTCTGTCTGTACCAGCTGCACTTCCTTCAGCCTCTTCATCCTAAACAAGTAACGATGATCCCCGATACAAAGAGATTTTTTGTGCAGAAATCATTTTTATTCGCTGAATAAATTCTTTTCTATCAAACGATCATTCAGAGCATCATTTTTACATACCGAACTACCGCGTTTGCGTTTACTCAGTTTGATCTTCAAAGTTGGCACTTTCGAAGCTTTTTTGCCTTTTTTCGCTCGCGATCCCCTCGATTTTCTTCTACGATCGCTGTCTTCGTCCTCCTCATCTTCATCCTCAATTTCTTGAGCGGCTGCCGCTGCTCCGCGATTCGCTCGTGAACTTCGATTCTCTTCGTCGACGCTCGCCGTTGACACGTCCGCATCTGGCTGCGTGTGCGGATTCAATTCTGAGAAATCTCGCCATTTGGCGGCAACCAGCATCATGAGCTTTGACATTGGCACCTGTTTGAAATATTATAAAAACAGTAAATATCGCTTCCAGTCGTTTGAGAACGAATTAGAAAAAACGAGAAATCGCAATTTATATGATTTGAGATGATTGTGTGGAATCGAGTTGTCAGGAATATTTAGAAAATATCACGATGCACTGAACAATTTCAGTTATTCCAGAATATATTCTATAATTTTGAGGAGTTTCCTATTTTTTTGTTTTTTTTTCTTTTTTAACAATTTGAATTTCTCGAATATTTTCAAGAATATTCCCGAACCAAGGAATTTTTTTATCGGGCAATTCTAGTTCATTCAATGAAATTTCACATTATCAGCGATTCTTTCTAGATTTTATTTTCATAAAAATCACGTAGTTTTTTAAATTATTGGAAAGTAATGAAAAGTTTATGATTTAAAATTAAGGTTAAAAAGTATGTGGAAAATTGGGCATATTTATTTAAACTGACCTTTGGATTTTCTTTAGCCAAAAGAGGTCTGACGTGTTGCTGAAACAGTTTGTAAGTAGTAAGATTCTGAAAATCAGCATCCGTGTAATCGATGTGGACGTCAGTAAGGCCAAATGTGCTGCAAACTTCCTCTATCGTAGGCATCCCGGTAGTTGGTTCCTGAGTTTGAGCCGGCGGTGCTCCATGACTGAGAGACTTTCTGGATGAGGATTTTCTACTTTTTCTGCTAGCTGCATAATCGCTGTCTTCTCCAGCTCCTTCGCCCTGTTCACCACCGCCTGCAGCATTTCCAGCTCCAAAGTCGCTTTCCTGGAAGCCAAGCACAATTGAAAATGACATTGAAATTGAGAGAGTAAACAAAAACAGTTATCACTAATTTTCGTTTTCCGATACTCACATCTCCGGAATCAGATTTTTTCTTTTTCTTTTTCTTCTTTCCCTTTTTGTCCTCGCTTCTGGCCTTCCTCTTTTTGCCCTTTTTCTTCTTTCGCTCTTCTGGTTCGTAATCATCATCTTCCTCCTGAAAAAAAAAAAAAAATAACAAAAACAAGTAAAAAACATTCCATTTCTTTTTCCAGAAATGAAATTAACGCTTAAAATGTTTCTCAAGAGCTACCAACCAATTTTTGTGACTCTTCAGCATCCGAAGATCCGTCGACAGGAACAGTAGCACCGGCTGTCGCGGTTGCGGCCTCTTCAGCATCTTCCTCTCCTGATTGACAAAAGAAAAAGGTGAATTAATATTATTATCAAGCTCAAACTTCACGGGGAGCAATGGAATTTCATAAGAATAATAACGACTATGAAAGTTCGAGACTTCTTTTAGCTGCTTTCAGAATTCGAATGTTTCCCAGTTTTCTCCTAGATGATGGAAATTAAAGAAAGAAAAAAAAAAGCATAGCACTTTATTGTTTATAAAACAAAGTTCTTCCTTATTATTTATCGCAAATATACTTTTACCCTACATTTAAAATGTATTACGAATTTTGACAAGACTCTCGGATGCAAAATTTTTGACCGGTACATTATTTAAGAAGCTAGAAATATGCACATAAAGATTTTTATACAAAATCTGTATAGAATTGAAAATAATTATTATTGTAGAAATGTTGAGAAATAATAATAATAATTGAAAAAAGAAATAATAAAATGTAGTGACATTTTACAGTAAACATAATAAATATCCCTAGAAAGTTCAAAACAATTCATGCTATGATAAGACGTAGTGTTTTTTACTCTAAAATTCTGTTCATATAAGCTCAGTTGAAATCCCAGTTAATCAATAGTTCGGAAATAAAAAAAATTACGAAAAAAAAGTTTGTCGAAATGTAATTTGGAGGTATCGATGAAAGAAATTGTCCGAAACGGAGCGAGTGTGCAAAAATCATATCATGAAAGGTATTTGGTCGAAATTTCGGGTCATTTCGAGAGATTTCATTAGAGAAAACGAAAAACCTAGAAGAAATGACAGGGTAGAAAAAAAATGAAATATCGAGATAATTCTTTGAATGCTTTGTGCGCGAGTGTGCTGCCGCCATTTTCTTTGAAAGGGCATTACGGCGGGCACACACACGCACACTCTTGCAACAGCCACACGCGGGCTGTTCCGCTGCTGTTCGACGCGTTGACGATTTCCAAACATTCCCCGATGGGAGTAGTTTTTCAGGAATAAACATGGGGGATGGAGAGTAACGATGATGTTTGGGAATAACAAAAAAAATCGAAAATAAGAGGATCATGAGTGCAAGGTTACGAGTAAAAAAGATGCATTTCGCGGTTAAAACTGGTACCGGCTATTGTCTGTGACGACGCGGCAAGCTTCCTTCTCTCTTCCCCCTCTTTCTCGGAAGGAAAATTTTTTTTTCGAAGACTCGAACAATCCCCTGATTATTAGTAATGAGAATGAAAAAATAAAATGACGACGAAAACTAGTCTGAAAAGCGTTGTTCTCTCGTTTGACGGGAAAACAACAAAGCAATAGCTCTCGGTGGAACACGACGAAAGAAATTGTGGTTAATGTGCTTGTCACTGGTCATAGTTTGTACACACAACACGCGTTTGGGTTGAAAATTTGACACGGCAGCCATGAGAGTAGAGTTTGGCACGCGAAAAAGAAGGAATAAAAAAGACTGCGTCCTGGCATTTGGCCTCGCTCCGACGACCACCAACTTCAATAATCTCAGCATTCGCGGGCACCACTATATATTTTTTCCTCGCTGTTTCTCCTTTCCCCAGAATTTTCAACACGCACACACACACACACACACAGAACACAAGCGAAAAGGCGGTTACTTACCAGCGTAACTCTCCTCGACTTCCTCGTCGGACGCCGCCATTCCTCGTATCACTTACTTACGATTATAAAACACACCGTCGCGTTTATTATCGTAAGAACACGTATACGCGTCGTAACGTCTTAACTCGAAACGATTATTGTGCGGGAAAAGCAGAAGAGCGTGAAAATGCGACATTAAACGCGTTCGATTCGATGCTCTCGCGCTTCTCAGCTCTCTACTCGGCTACTCGGCGGCGTACCGTCGTACCGTCACTTTGCCTATCCTCTCTCCCCACCACTACGTGTCGCCTCTCTCGCTCTTTCGCCATTCGTCACTCCTCACCTCTCCCTCATCTCTCTCGCGCCCCCTTCCGCCGCTGCCTCTCTTTCCCTGTCCGCCATTCACCCTTGGGCAACGCGGCTGGCTCCCGTAGCCCCTGGATATGTCCCAACCATCGAGCAAAGGATCGAGCCACCAGATCAGGGGACTATATTCATTTTCACCCCTATATATGCGTCTTCCATTTTTGGAAGGAAAGCCTAACCCCTCCTCCTCGTGCCTCCCCCCTTCCGATCCGCTAAACCTTTTTCCCGGCCTCCGCACCGGCTATTTCGACCCTTGTATTCATAAACATTCCCAATTTTTTGCTCCAAAAGCAAATTCCTATCGTTCGATCACGATGAAAAATTTCTTAAATAAACTCTTCTAATTTCTTGTATCACGTTTATTAAAAAATTTCGTGTCTAGTCAGCCTGGAAATCGATAATGCCCTTTCGTTAAAACTCGAAAAATCTATTTATTTGGAATGTTGATATCTATACGTATTCAATATGTATATAGATATACATTTGTTTGGTGCTCGAATGTGATGTGGCGGCGAATGGGCAATGGTAGCAGGTGCGCGATTCTCGCGCTCCAACCGTAGTAAAGCAAGTACAAACGCTGGTACCACGAATCACCTCTCGAGTATGTACCTCTGCTTGCGATCGAGTTTACGGAAAAATACGTATTACCAGCGGAGAGGGGAGGGGGACAATGACACCGCACGAAGTAAAATTCTCGGAGTTTGAAAGCGGAGCAACTCGAGCCCCCGCCGTGGCGGGTACCAGCTCACAATGAATCAGTTTCGAATAGTGGTCAAGTACGAATTGCACCCTGTGCAAATGGGGCGTTGTATACTTAGTGTTACTGGACCCGAATAGCTGTCGAAAATAATCTTTATTATTGACAAAAACCCAAAAAACCGGTTTTTCTTGTGTCATTTCTTTTTAGCACCTACTTTCAGCAGTATAAAGGTTCTCGATTCAATTATTTCTAATTTTTTGCTCGAATAATTACGAAGTTGAGAGTGGAATAATTTTTAATCAACAACAAATCAGTCCAGAACTCGCCCTTGAAATAAATTAAAAAACGTCAAACGCTTCCATCGGACAAATGTGGAAATATTTTTTCGTTTTTCCTATCACCTCTGTCTTTTCTAGACTTTTACAATCTATTTTTTTTTTTTTTTTTTTTTTTTCGAATGTAAACTTTCGAGTGGTGTCGAAAACGAGCCTAATCTATGATTCAGCATAAAATGTCCTCGTGTACGATAATAAGGTTTAATTATATACTATTTTCTTCGTTTTCCGATAACGCATGGTGCACGATTGTTATATTTTATAAACATTTAATGATAATAAGAAGTCTGTGGAACAGAAAAAATTATAGTGTAAGTAAAGTCCGAGTGAAACAATCGAGTACGAATTAAGATTTTTTGAGTACAGATTTCTTGGGCTAGAGCGTTAATTTTTATTGAATATTATGGTTGTACATACGACATTTGACACCATATCATCTATTTACACAATGTCGTGGTACACTAGTGAGAACGGACACAGAAAAATTGTCAACAAAAAACGGCCCTGTTTCACCTAAACGATGCGAAACACTCCTGCACTCGTAGATGCTAATATTTTGCTTATGATTGTAATACTTTTTTTTTTTCGTACCGCTATGAAAAATGTTTTACGATTATAGCGAGTTATCGAGCGCCCGGCGAAATATGTCTATAAAATAAAATTCAAAAAATAAATTGTTCGCTATAATTTTTTTTGCTTCTATCTCGTCATCGACGAAATTGTTGAATTATTGTTTCGTTTTTTTTTTTTTTTTTTATATATATTATAAAACGTTGATTTTTCGTAGCAATAATTTTATAAAAACAGAAAATGATGGCTGATTCACACGTTTTCATACCGCTGATTCGCGCTTCGTATTAATAATATTCATTCTTACATATATATTTATGATATATAATGTCGTCGTCGGACAAGAAAAATATTCAAATATTCAATTGGATATTTATAATATTTTTTATCTTGTCTTGTTCGACGATAGGATACTCGTTCACCGCTAAATTAATCGAGTTTTTATGGATACTCTAATTTTACATTTACAATAATATGGCTCGTATATTTGATTCTTTTTTTCGCCACCCTGTGACGATCGATCGTTTGTTTCAATTTTCGTTTTACATCCCTTAGCCACCCTTTTGCTAATGGATCTTTCCCATCTACTCGCATTTAATCGGTGTTAGGAAATTTATATACAGATTATTAAGGGCTCGTGACTAGTCAGATTGAAACATCAATTTTTGGGCTTTCTTGTTACTTTTTTTTTTTTTTTTTATATCTGAAAAATTGCGGAATTTTTTTTTTCACAAAACTGCTCCTTTTAAATTGATTATCAAAATATAACAACAGATAACATTGCTGCATTGATTTACTTTGAATTTTGATGTGAATTTGGTTTACATAAAGTTGAGCCATTTTTTAATGAAGAATTCTTCTTTATGCATATTTTTCTTCTGGGATTGAGCAACATCGAGGGTAATTTTCATCAGAAATCACGTTTTTCTCTTCCGACCTATGCTATTTCAATTCTGATTTATGTTTTGTTGAAAATTTATATTCTGTAATGAATAACGTAAAGCTTTGTTTCATATTAGTACGAAATCCACACGACGTTGATCTTTTTTCCTTGAAAAATGTATATTATACTTTTTTTTTAATCAAGAATAATTTTTTAAATAATAAATCAACGATTGCATGTAAAAAAAAAACGAAAATCGACAGCTTTTTTTGTCCGTCTGACGAGACAGGATCCCTTAACGTACGGCCTGAAGATAACAATTGGACGATTGATGAAAAGGAATGATTTCGTTTGGAAAACAATAAAAAACAAAAAAAAACTAAAGAATAAAGCGAGTTCGAATACTGAGGTTTCGATCTCCGGAGTATTTAGCCATAATCGACGCTAAGAGCGCTCAGTCCTTTTTTCTTTATTGCCTCCGCGACCGCCCGTTCTAAAAAGTCTTGTTCGCGATCGCTCTCATCCATTTTATCCTCATTCGAGCACCGAGCAATGCCAGGGACAGTCGAGATGGAAGTGGAACTCGGAGGATCGATTATCGTGGAACAGCCCGGCATTGTCTCGCGAGATAAAGAACGATTGCTCTCGTCCATTTTATCCTCGTTCCAGCAACGAACTCCAGTAGCGACAACCGATGCGGGAGTCGAACTCGGAGGATCAATTATTGCCGAACAACCTGGCATACTCTCGTGCGACAAGGAATCATCGCTCGCGCTCGACGAGTCAGAGCTATCGTTACTCGACCAGCGAATATCCGATGACACAAGGTCAGCGCGGGGAGCACTGTGAGCAAGCCCCCGATTCAAAATCGCCATCGCTACAGCCCTGTTCTCCATTTCGTTGTCTCCGTTAACAGGAAATGGCCTATCGCCCTTTAAGAAAAACTTGCCAAGGATATGATTTATCGTATTGTCCATACAGCCTGTGTCCAGTTGGTAATTTTGCCACAAATGCAACTTTTTTCTTGCCCGCTTTTCCGCTTCGTCCAAATCTTGGTCGGCTTCTCCCTCTGCCTCTTCTTCTGTAGTCGCCGTCTTGTTGCAACCAGCAAATTCTTCCAGCCTCTTGTCCTTAACGATGAAAAATTGTTTTTTTTCTCATGAATAATTGTTTTTGTTATATTCTTATGAATAAATTGTTTTTTTTTTTTTTTTTATAATGATCATCGGGTCATCAGCATAGAAGAGAATTAATGTTTCTGATGTACAATATCAGATCTTCGAGCCTTTATGGCTTTCAAGTTTGCATCATAGAGCTCAATAATATTTTCACTATTTCATTCGTCAACTTTACTTTTTTGATTGTTTACATTTTCTTATGTACTGAAAAATCAATAGAATTTGAGGCGCTCATAGATTTTCCAGTATTGCCATAGTTTTTGTGTATCGGCCACAAAATTGTAAAAAACATCCATGCAGATGCGAATGAATAGTGAAAATTGAAAAAAAACAAAAACAAAAGATAATTTGAAATTTATTGGATCATTCAGTGAATTTTGAACATTTTAACGATCGTCTTATCCACAATTATTTTGTATGTATCACAGATGTTTTTATGTATCTTTATTTTTATTTTTTACTGAGAAACCACAACAAATTTTTTGCCAGAAACTGCAATTTTCTTGTCTTCGAGCTCAACATTTCAAAGTTCAGTATTTTAAAATGTGCTACAATACACAAATGATATAAGTCTGTATATACGGTAATATTTAAGCATTTCTTACAAATGCTCATGTATGCAATATTGTACAGTTGGAAACATTTAATTATGATTAAATCTTCTGAGTCGGATAATGGTTGAGAAATAAAAAAAACGTACCAAGGTTGTTGTGTAATTGGTACGTCGACGTTTCGCCGGTCCAGGATGTTCATGTTCCTCCATGTCAGACTCCTCAACGTCAGTTGCCATTTCCCCTCAATTTGTTTGTCCTCTTGGATCTGATGTCCCGTTGATTGTATTTTTAAAAATAAATTTACCTCTGCGAGGTTCTCGCAAGCTAGTTGCTCGTAATGGAATTATCCGTAACTCCTATTTTGGAGAAGGATAAACATTATTTTAAGAATCTTGGGTGCATCTTTACGAGAATCTTACCAAAATCTCATCGTGATCATAGTTGTCGTCTTCATCGTCCTCATCCTTGTAACTTTTTACACCGTCAACGATCGCGATGACAAATCCATCGAATCAAACGGTGTTTTGTAATATTTATACCATTCTGTTAATCTCGTGCTCTATTGCGTCGTGATAAATAAGAAAACAACGCGAGCTTTTTTGACACGTTGTGCAATCCCGTTTTTCAGTTTCCCGTGGGTAAGCGCATCGCGGTTTTTTGACAGCTCTCATTCAAGATGGCGCACGTCATCGGACGCTTCGTACAATACAATAAATGCAACAACTAGTCACTTACTTTTTATCTTGTTTATTTGTTTCTCTTTATCAAGTCGAGTCTCTACGATTATGAGGATTACGCGCGTTTGTTGTTTTCGTTATTGTTGTTCAACACTCCGCGTGACGTGTTGACACGTGCGGATAATACTGCTGACACTCGGTTTTCACCCTCTTCGGCCCATCTCGGGCTCTTTCTCTCGCGCGCCACACCCCGAGCACCCGGCGACCGCGAGTGGGTGAAAAAGATCGCTACACAATCGTGAAACGATCGCCACACGATGCTGCATGAGCAACGTGTGTCCGTCAGAATAATTTATCTATCTGTTAATTTTTGACGTTGACGTTTAACGGTCCGCACTGCTTTCGCGCTGTGACAAATACAAGCATACATTTAAAACCTTCTCTCTCATTCACTCATTCCCCTCTACCATTTTTCCATTCCTGTACACACACACACACACACACACACACACACACAACTTGTACCTACAAACGCATACACACAAGCACGAGTTTCTCGACACGTTAGTTTGCGGGTCATATCTCCAGAAATCTCGTCTTTCGAACAAAATTGCTCTCGAAAACGAGGAAAAGCGCGCGAGTGCAACAGCAGCCAAAGATTTTCGCGGTTATGGCAGCGTGCGGTGAATACATCAGAAGTGAATTTCCAACGATTGATGACGATCTGTATCAGTATGTCGAAGGTAAGTTCAGTCTCGTGGATTATAACCTCGTTTCCTTCATTGGAATTAAAGAGAGAGAGAGAGAGAGACAGAGACAGAAAGTAAGGAATCGAGTTTTTCTCCAATTACGAATGATACGAACTTGTATTGTTCCTCAAGGAATCCTGGTGAGTTCGAGAGACGATTTTGAGGACGGGGACGAGGTTTACGAGGCGATCGGACAAGTCTTACACGAGGTTGCTGCCAAACCAGAAACCGAGGTTAGGTCTGTAAAAATAAGCTATCGTACGCTCATTTTCATCATTATTCAATAAGGGGAGACGAATATCAATTGTTAAATTGTCCAGTCTTTTTTCCAACAGTGAAACAGTTTCGTTGAATGTTTTTACTGTCCAAAGAAATTTTTCGAGAAATCAAGGTACAGACCTCTCGTAAATGTGACATAATTGCACAAACTGATGCAAATGCGTTTTGAAAATTTATAAAACTGTCCGAATGTGTCCAAAATGAAAGAAAACAAAAAAAAATCGAGTGTCCAAACTTTTGGAGCTGCAAATCTGAAAAATTTTCATAACTTTGCGTCGCTTCCAAAAATGAACATTGGTCTCAACATAAAATATTTTCCACTGTAATAAAGCAATTCCTTTGAAATTTTTTCTTTCTCAATCAAAATTTTATCAATGGAACACTAGATGTCAGTGAGAATTTATCTACCATAAAACTAGTTCATTGGGCTGCATGAGATACGGAATCTCAAAGCCTTTCCCTTTATATTTTCAATAAAAAAAAAAAAAAAAAAAAAAAAAACTAGTTCATTAAAAGAAAACTGCAACTGCTCAGTTTGGATCTGAATCTTCCTTTGAAATCTTTTTTTTTTTAATACTCGAAATGAACATAAATTTTTTCAAGTGTAAATATTAACTGCTTTCACCTAGAAACATTTTCGAGAGACTTTGTATTTTGAAGTCTATGCTCTGGATAATTACCATTATCTTAGTTCAATCTTTAACTTTGAATAGACTTTACCGAGTACTCTCCTTGAATAATGATTATTAATGGTTTTATTGAGTTATGAAAATACAAACTGGATGTATGAACAGTCGTATCGATTTTAGAGCAATATGCGACAAATTACTGGAGATGTTGAAGGAAGGCACTACCGAAGGAGGTCGTGCCTCCGACGAATTGCGCAAAAACGGTGTAAACAAGGTTCTAAATGCTCCGATACACTTGGGTTCTATGGCGGCAACTTTGGAGGCTCAGGTCGAACAGATAAAGAGCATATGGGTGACAACCAGGGACGACGGCACGGTGAGCCAAATAAAAATTTCAGATATTTCAGGAGAAATTATAAATTTCTCAAAAGTTTAAAAAATTATTAGGATGCAGTTGAAAATTCTGGGGATTATTAAAAAATGTGGTTGATAAGTTCGAAAAAGACGCTTAAATGTTTTCAAAGAAATACACAAATTTCTGGGTTAGTATTTCTTTCCATTGGACAGTTAATTTGAGAGTTTTTTTACAATGTCAATAAATTTTCTTACATTTTCATCAGAAAAACATGGAATCTGCACATGAGAAAACAATCGAATTTTATCAATTCCTTTAGATTGCAAATTTCAGCAAATTTTTTTAATTGATCTTAAAAGTTTTTCAACTATTCAGGTCAGTAGTTTGAACTTGGATGATGGATGACTTAATTATTTTCACAGAAAGTCGATGCGAAAAAGTTAGAAAAAGCAGAAGCGAAACTTCAACAAAAACAGGAAAAACGAATTGGAACAGAATACGGTGGTGGAGGGGGCGGTGGGGGCGGCGGAGGTGGCGGAGCAAAGAATAACGTTGGATCGAATAAAGCTGCGGAAACAGCGAGTGCCAGTCAAATGACGAGTAAAAAAGACAGTCGAATGGAGAACAAGGGCAGCGTTAATAAGACTCAGGACATCAGAATCGAAAACTTTGACGTTGCCTACGGTGATAGAGTACTGCTGCAAGGTGCCGATCTTACATTGGCTTATGGTAGACGTTATGGCCTTATTGGAAGAAATGGTTTGGGAAAAACGACTCTCCTGCGTATGATATCAAGGTGATACGACGATAATCTCTTTGCAGTAAAATCTGGAGTACCATTAAGAATTTTTAACAATTGCCGAAAACGACCCCAATGTCGCAATTCAATGCAATAATATCATAAAAAATTCTCTTCTTTAACGAAAAATAATGAAAATGGTATAAATGGCATTTAATATCAAAGAAATGATTGTGGTCGTTTTCGCAAAAGCTCCATGTCGAAAGCCCACTCTGCTTCGTTGCTTTGTATATTTTCCCCCAAAATATGTATTTATTAACAAGCATTTCACAAATAGTAAACAGCTGAGAATACCATCGCACGTGAGGGTGTTGCACGTCGAGCAGGAAGTCGCAGGTGACGAGACTTCGGCCCTGGAGTCAGTGCTGGAATGTGATCACGAGCGAAGTGCGATGCTTGGTCGGGAAGCAGAGCTTCAGGCCTTGATCGGTCGGGAAGCGGAGCTTCAGGCATTGAACGAAAAGGAAGGCACTGGTAAAGAAGAGGAACGAGGAACGACAACTACTACGAACGATAACGTTGACGAGGAATTGAATCGTTTGTACGAAGCGATGCAATTGGCCGAAGTGGACAAGGCGCCCGCGAGAGCGAGCGCTATTCTATCTGGTTTGGGTTTCTCTGTCGAGAGACAGTCGTGGCCGACGAAATCCTTCTCCGGTGGTTGGCGAATGCGTCTCGCTCTTGCACGAGCTCTCTTCTCTCGGCCTGATCTTCTTCTTCTTGACGAGCCTACCAACATGTTGGACATTAAAGCCATTCTCTGGTTAGAAAAATATCTCCAATCGTGGCCGACGACGTTGCTCGTTGTCTCTCACGACCGTAACTTTTTGGATACTGTAAGTTCACACATTTCGATGATCAATGTCGTTTTCATGGGTCTCCCGAACAACGACTTTTTCTTTTCCTTCCTATTGGCATCAACGATAAAATGTTAATTTATTTTGATAATTTCTTGCAGGTACCGACAGATATATTGTATCTCAAGGGACAAAAGATCGAAGCGTATCGAGGCAATTATGAACAATTTGAAAAAACCAAGGGCGAACGCGAGAGAAATCTTCAACGAGAATGGGAAGCTCAGCAAGCCAAGAGAGCTCACGTCCAAGAATTTATCGACCGTTTTCGTTATAATGCTAATCGTGCTTCGAGTGTTCAGAGCAAGATTAAAATGTTGGAAAAACTGTAAGTACTCTTTCGAGCTTTAATGCTCAATGATGGATAACATTTCATGTCATTTATGTTCAATTCTTCCAAGTGAAATTGAATTATGTATTTCGTTTGTTTCAGACCTGAGCTGAAACCAATGGAGAAAGAAGGCGAAGTGACGTTACGTTTCCCGGACGTGATGCCTCTCAGTCCTCCGATATTCCAACTGAACGAAGTATCTTTCCGCTACGAAGGAGCAAAGGACGACGCTCCTTTTTTATTTACCGGTGTGAATTTGACTGCAGCTCTAGAATCGCGAATTTGCATAGTCGGTGAAAACGGTGCTGGTAAAACGACGCTTTTGAAAATAGTCACCGGAGCATTGAGTCCGACTCGAGGCACAGTTCACGCTCATCGTAATCTCAAAATCGGATACTTCAGCCAGCACCACGTTGATCAACTTGACATGAGAGTTTGCCCCGTTGAATTGATACAAAATCATTTTCCAGGTACAGAGACAAAAAAATGTAGGAAAATAACAAAATTTTTTTGATCCAGCCTCTTAATACAGTCGCGTCTGCCTGCAGGAAAACCGATCGAGGAATACAGACGAATGCTTGGTAGTTTCGGGGTTACGGGAGATTTGGCCTTGCAGAATATTGACTCTCTCTCCGGTGGACAAAAATCACGAGTCGCTTTCGCCCTCATGTGCGCCGCGATGCCTAATTTTTTGGTACTCGACGAACCGACCAATCATCTCGATATTGAATCGATCGAAGCTCTAGGCAAAGCTCTCAACACTTGTCAAGTAAGAAAAGAATCGCTAAAACTCGTCAATTTAATCAAACAAAAACAAAAGGTAGAATGACAAGCATAAAATAAACATAAAGAATGTATTGGGAAATCTTTTTAAAAAAAATCAAATTTTTCTGATTATTTAATTAAGACCGTTGAGCTATTAGACCAAAACTTATAACCGATGAATTGGATTACAGGCAGGAGTGATTCTGGTTTCTCACGACGAGCGGTTGATACGACTAGTGTGTAAAGAGTTGTGGGTTTGCGGAGGAGGATCGGTGAAATGTATCGAGGGAGGTTTCGACGAATATCGAAAAATAATTGAGAAAGAATTGGAAGCGTGAGAAGAGAGCAACGACGAGGACGATGGACATGCGTTCCCCGATGATCACGCGAACCCATCCGAATCGAAAGATTTTGTAACTTATTTGTACGGCTCTGGGTCGAGGAGTCACCAGAGATTATTTTATATCCGAATTTGCATTTTGGCAGTGGACTGCCTCGCTGCGTTTCTTCCTGTTGACGAAGAAGAAATTCTCGCTCTGACGAGAATTCTCCTTTACGCTGGATGAATGTTCGCGCGTGTGTGTGCCAGTGTCGCCGAAGGTTCGAGAAGCAAAAAAAATGGACAACTCGACCGTCGACCGTAACAACAATTCGGAAGAGTATCACGCGCATCTAATTTAATTAAATCAACAATTGTTACATCAACGAGAGTCTCATTGCTTTCCTATTTGTCGTTTCCTCACCAGAATCTATCCCCAGTTTGTCGGTGCATCAAAAATATCCTCATTATTAGCATAATTATTATTATTCTCTATTATTTATACAACAGACAAAATTACAAGTTCGAGATTTGCGCGTAAATCATAAATACGTACATATTTCGATCCAATAGTTGATAAACATCGAGGCACTGTCGCATATTTGGAAAATGGCCCGCTCCAGATTAAACTGGAGAAAAATCTTTTTTTTTTTTTTTTCCATTTTCCTTTTCTCATTTCATCCTTGTTTCATGAAATTTCTTTGGCTCCTTGCTTGTGTAGGCCCTGCTCAAAGGTCAACTCGTTCACGGACTACGTTCCAAGGCAAAGGGGGGGGGGAGCCTCGTTCAAAAATTCTCTCATCGAGTCGATCACAACGACGTTTTGCCAGCACGTGAGAAAAAATGCTCTCGTTTATCAGTTCAACCGGATGTTTTTTTTTTTAATCGCTAGCACGCCGAAACTCGGTTACGACGGACACGTACGCGGAGCTCTACCAGCAAGTTTGTTTGCTGAAACGAAAGAATTATTGCTCTTTTAGAGAAATTTTCTTAATGAGAAAGCCGCATTTCTCTATTTTCGGAATTGCCGTTTTTTACGCTCTCAAGCCGTATCCTCTCTTGCTCTCTCTCTCTCTCTCTTTCCCTCACTCATAGAATTTTATCCGGATCTCTCGGAGGACCATTATTTTTGATAATACTACGATTAATTGGTTTTTTTGCCGTCGTTGTATGTCTGCGCGTTTCTCTCTCTTTTTCTCTTTTTTTTTTAGCATTTTTTTTTTGGAGCAACGTTTTTGAGCCTGTTTATTTTCAACAAGCTGACGACGCCGCATTGTGCTGCCACTGTTTACCCCCGGACGAAGCGTTCAACCGAAGCATCGTGCCGGGGGCGGAAGACGATTGCAGAGGCGGGGGGGCTGGAGCCTGTTGCTTAGCGGCTGCAATTTTCCGAAATATCAATACCTTTTACTTGTTTCTTCGAATATATACAATATAAATGTGTAAATATTATAATGATCATGGCATGGAAATCGTCTACGCATTCATCTCGTTTGCATTTTTCTAAAGATTTCAACATCTAATCGTTGGAATCTTGCGCAACGATGAGAGGAGATGCACCTCTATTGATTTTGTACCGGAACACAAAACGCATTCTCTCACCAACAGAGCAACTGTTCGTTATATCTTTCGAAAAACACTCGGCAACGGTAAAAAAAAAAAATTGAAAAATGACAGATCCTTTCGACTATGGCATTCCCCATGCAAAACATTCCGCACGGACACGAGTTTATCGATACCGGAAACTAATTTCCGGTGGAGGTTGCAGGGGACGATTAAACGACGAATTTAACAGGATGAAGGGTCAAAAAACGAACAAACATCAAAGAGATAGGGAATAAAACGAGAGAGCAAGCATCGCGATGGGTCGCGACGAGCATGCGACGAGAGACGATGATGGCGAGCAGAGCAAGGAGGCAAAAACAAAGGTGAAAAAAAACGTAAAGAAAGAGAGCAGGAGAGGAAACGTCGATCGGCAAAAAGAAAAAAAAAAAAGAAAAAATTAAATGGTAAATTCGTAGGCTGCTCGACGTATCATCGGCGCAAGACCCAACAGAGTGGAACTTTGATTATTATTAGTTGTCGTTCGGGTCTCACCATTTTTGCTATTGTAGATTTTGGGAAATCCTTGAAACGGCGACGGATTTGGAAAATTCATAATCGAATGAAATTTATCGGCGAATCGGGCTTCGAGATCGAGGCTCGCGAAGGTGGAAGCCCCGTTTCGTACGAGAGTCGACGAGGAGAAGGAAGAGTTGGTGGTTGACGAGAAGGATGCAGCGGAGGCGACCCTCGTTGGGGGTGTCGGAGGCGCGTTGGAGGCGCTCGATGGTATTGGCGATGGTGGCGGTGGCGGAGCGAGCCTTTGGTGCATCGAGGTCGAACGATAAGGCGGTGGAGGTGGCGGAGGCGGCATACTCGGTGCGGTAACGGCGAGTCTCGATGGAGGTGGTGGTGGCGGTGGCGGGGCTACGCGGGTCGTGGGTGGACCGGAATTCTTGGAAATCGGTGGCGAGGGTGGCCGAGCGATGGGCGCCCTCAAAGCTCGATTTATCACCGGTCTGTGCTGCGTCTCGTTGAGACAATCCTGTGACTGGTGCAACGAAGACGGCGTAGGTGCGAGAACCGGTGGAGAACGCGGAAGTCGCATGCTTTGAGCCCGCGAAACACTGGGTCCCGTAAGAAGGTTCAATTTTTTAGGCGGCGGCGAAGGCTTCTGTGTCATAATTGTTGGGAGCGGCGTCGCTGGGGGTTTCGGCGCCAGCATCGGCTTTCCAAATCCCTTTGACAAAGTTATCGGAGGCTCTACATTATTCCCTGACTCTGTTGTCATTTGTGGCTTCTGAGTTGCAGGCGGCGGCACGGGTGGTGGTCCTCTTTTGATACTGGGAGCTGCTGGACTCGTGGAGTGAGTCGTAAAAGTCATTGATGTTGCACCACCCGATTCCTTCTCCACAATGTTTGATCTCAAACCTGTCGCTTTCAGCTTGGGCATTCCTCCTGAAAATAATCCTCCCAGACTGGGAGGGCCTCCCGATGACATTGTTGTCGTCGCATTGCTTCCACGTGCCGGAGCCCCGGGACCTACCGAACTCGTACTTTCATCTCTCACTTTTCCTGAAAATATTTATTGCAGAGTCAAATTCTCTTCTTTTTCATTCGTTTCAGAAATCTTTGTCAGAATTTATAATCTCAGCAGAATACATAGTTTTTTATTAGAAATTCCTCTCTGGTATATGTTTAATATTTTTTTTAATGTAGAAAATATCTTCATATTTTATTCATCCAAAGAAAATTTTTAATCTCAACTTTTTTGCATCGAATTGGCATAAATTTAATGTACTTTCACTAATTTCATGTCATTTTCTGCTCTCAACTGGTATAATTAATTAATTTTTTTGACCTACTTGAATGTAAGTAAAATTTTTTGGTGAATTAGAAAAATTTTGATGTTACAATTATTTATGTATGTACCACTGATAGCCGGAGCACTTTTGTCCACTGTAACTGTCTTCCTCAAAGTTGCTCCAGCCCTGATGGAGCGGAGAAGTTGACCTCTGTCATCAGGATTAGCGCTAGGAGCACTGAAAGTCGGAGGAGGAGGTGGCGGCGGAGCTGGCATGGTGTCCTTGTTTTGTTATTTCTACTGTGATTCAAAATCTAACGAAAAATCATCACATATACACTATTTCCAATTATCACCACAATTTTTTCTCTAATTGTTATTAAAATAAATGAACTCACACGTTTTCACTAGAAATACGTTACAAAATATCAATCCAAGTCCGAGGTCGACCTGCGACGAGCCACACCTCGCATTCTTCGGCTGGAGTTGTTTCAATTGATATGTGAACGGCAAAGCTTCAATCTGATGATTAAATAAATTTGTTCCTTGTTTTTGCCACGTATTTTTGTATTTTATTGATAAGAAGAATCAAGACGATCGTACTGATAGACTATGTCGAGAGTTCAAGATCTCGTCGGTGATATTCGGTCGATTATGACAGCACGGATGAAACCCGACCGAGACTCGAGTCTTTCTCCGCCTTCACATACATTACGCCAATAGTTTTATAACTTATTCAAGCTTAACTCCGCTCGAGCAAATGTTTCTTATTTATAATATTTCACAGCGGGAGTCCAAATTGTCACCCCCACGATTACCCACCACGATGATGATATTGGGCTATGTTGGGAATACGCGAGTGTGAAGCGTGAATCATCCGAGTGAGTCGCCACTGTACAGGAACAACATTTTAGGATTTTAAACGGCAACGCGACGACAGCGACCAACGAGATTGAGGAAAACCTATCGTTGCATCGCGAGGTCACGTGACCCCTAAAAACTGCTGAAAACTAAGGGATCTTGCTTTACCACGCGACAAGAAAAGACTTCGAATTGCTTTCGAATAGTAAAAAAATGGCGGTCCCCTCGGCTTCGCTGTCAACAAGAAACAAAAAACATTTTTTGGGAGTACCGGCTCCTTTAGGTTACGTGGCTGGTGTTGGAAGAGGGTATTTCTAATATTTTTCATCACGAAATAAAAATACGATTATTATTGTTTCCTTCACGGTTTCAGACAAGCCGACACATTTGTCGAACATAACCTCCATTCCCTTAACGTTTTCCTTACGTTTCGTGAATTAACAAATTCTTTATTCTTTTCGAATCAACCTTGCCTCCGATTAATAAATAGTTATCAACGTATGTTTACAGTGCAACAGGATTCACGACACGTTCTGACATCGGTCCAGCCCGTGACGCCAATGACGTATCGTAAGTGCAACATTTCGTTCTTTGCAGTTAAATACGAGTCATGAATATTATTCTTTGACGAACTCAGATGAATGATTTGTCTTTAAAACATTCGAATCAAAATCTCAATTCGATGCTTGTTCATATTTAAAATAAGGTCTTGAAGTATCAACATGATCAGCTGTTCTCATCTTCACATATTTTGAATCAAAGTTAGCTCAAATAGGAGTCTTTGAGATAACATCAATGAAGCTTTCAAAGTTTTAGAAAAAAAATTCTCATTTGAAGTTGTAATTTCATGGATAAAATGAAAATAAGACTTATTTATTATTTTTTCATGAGACACGATTCTAAAAAACATAGAGCTTTGAGGCTTTGAGTCAATGAACCATAGTTCGGACATGCAGTTTTCTTGGTTGTCGAGGCTTAGGGTATTAACTTTCAAAAAAATATCTTCAAAAATAGTAGTTCGGTTTCAATTGATTGAGAGACAAAAACTACTTTGGGATCGTGAGCTCATATGATAATTTATCGTTAACAGTGACGACAGACATGCGCCGCCAACAAAACGAGCTAAGAAGAAAGAAGAGGAGGAGGAGGATGAGGAAGATCTCAACGATTCAAATTACGACGAATTTTCTGGTTACGGTGGTTCCCTTTTCAGCAAGGTGAACATTTTTTTCCCTCTACTGCTGTCGTTCGGTTCATTTTTTTGAAATAATGAAAATTTTTTCGCAGGATCCATACGACAAAGACGACGAAGAGGCGGATGCAATTTACGAGGCGATAGATAAGCGGATGGACGAAAAGCGAAAAGAATACAGAGAAAAACGTTTGCGAGAAGAATTGGAACGTTATCGTCAAGAGCGGCCAAAAATACAGCAGCAATTCTCCGATTTGAAGAGAGAATTGGTAAACGTAACCGAGGACGATTGGAAAAACGTGCCGGAGGTCGGGGACGCGAGAAATCGAAAGCAGAGAAATCCACGAGCCGAAAAATTCACTCCTCTACCCGATTCTGTTCTCGCGAGAAATTTGGGTGGCGAAACCGCGTCGAGTCTTGATCCGTCGAGTGGTTTGGCTTCCATGATGCCCGGATCTTCCACACCCGGTGGCATGCTTACACCCACCGGTGATCTTGATTTACGAAAAATTGGACAAGCCAGAAACACTCTGATGAACGTTAAGTTGAATCAAGTCTCGGATTCGGTCGAAGGCCAAACGGTCGTCGATCCTAAGGGTTACCTTACCGATCTTCAGAGTATGATCCCCACGTACGGTGGTGATATCAAGTACGTCGCATTTTTATTCACTAAGAATTTGTTACACCTGGAAAAGCTAAATATAAACCAAAGATTCTTCTTTTCAATTTAGCAAATATAAATACAAGATTCTTTTATTGAGTTTTGACTTCATCCGTGAACCGTTGGACAAGAAAATACTAACTTTTCATTGAATTCTTACAAAGTCAGAAACATGACTCTTGAAAAATGAACTTTCTGCTTTTTTCTGAACTATTGATGGAAAAAACCTGTATCCAATTGCTCGAAAATATTTTCCCAATGAATTTTCGGTTTTTCATTTACTCTTTTTGTATTCCACAATTATTTTCACAAAAACTGTCAAAATGTGAATGAAAATAATAAATTTACAAAATTGTGCAGCGACATAAAAAAGGCTCGACTGCTGTTGAAATCGGTTCGAGAAACGAATCCAAATCATCCTCCAGCTTGGATAGCTTCTGCCCGACTCGAGGAAGTAACCGGAAAGGTTCAAGCCGCAAGAAATTTGATAATGAAAGGTTGCGAGGTAAATCCGACATCGGAGGATCTGTGGCTCGAAGCAGCGAGACTCCAGCCTCCGGACACTGCAAAAGCGGTGATTGCCCAATCAGTTAGACACATACCGACCTCGGTGAGGATTTGGATTAAAGCGGCGGATCTCGAGAGCGAAATTAAAGCGAAGAGACGAGTTTACAGAAAAGCTTTGGAGCACATACCGAATTCGGTGAGACTTTGGAAGGCAGCGGTCGAGCTGGAGGAGCCCGAAGATGCTCGTATTTTATTGAGTCGAGCGGTCGAATGTTGTCCGACGAGCGTCGATCTGTGGCTCGCTCTCGCTCGTCTCGAGACTTACGACAACGCCCGTAAAGTTCTAAACAAAGCAAGAGAAAATATTCCCACCGACCGCCAAATTTGGACAACAGCCGCAAAACTGGAAGAGGCCAACGGCAACAAACACATGGTTGAAAAAATAATCGATCGTGCTATTTCTTCACTGAGCGCGAACGGCGTTGAAATAAATCGCGAACACTGGTTCAAGGAAGCGATGGAAGCTGAAAAAGCTGGTGCCGTTCACTGCTGTCAAGTTATCGTGAAATCCATCATCGGATTTGGCGTCGAAGAGGAAGACCGAAAACACACGTGGATGGAAGACGCTGAAACTGTAAGCGAAAATTCTTTCTTTTTTTATTTTTTTGTGATAAAATCAATTTCATTTAAATTAAATTTCTTCATTTTATTCTTTTGATATAGTGCGCCCAACAAGGAGCCTTGGAATGCGCCAGAGCGGTTTACGCCTACGCTCTAACAGCGTTTCCAAGCAAAAAATCAATTTGGCTACGAGCTGCTTATTTCGAAAAGACTTACGGCACTCGAGAGTCTCTTGAAGCGCTTCTTCAAAGGGCCGTTGCTCATTGTCCCAAGAGCGAAGTCCTCTGGCTTATGGGAGCCAAATCCAAGTGGTTGGCTGTGAGTGTTTTTCCTCCGCATTCTCATTTTTATTCATTTAGTTTGATATTTTTTCTTGAAATTTATTTAAATTTTTTTTAAATGTAAATGACTTCAAATTACAGGGTGACGTTCCAGCCGCGCGAGGTATTCTCTCGTTGGCTTTCCAGGCGAATCCAAACTCCGAAGAGATTTGGTTAGCTGCGGTGAAACTCGAGTCGGAAAATTCGGAATACGAGCGAGCTCGTCGTTTATTGGCGAAAGCCCGAGCCTCTGCTCCGACTCCCAGGGTCATGATGAAGAGCGCCAAACTCGAGTGGGCTTTGAACAACCTCGAAGCAGCGCTTCGGTTACTGAAAGAGGCGATCGAGGCGTTTGACGATTTTCCAAAGTTGTGGCTCATGAAGGGCCAGATTGAGGAACAACAGGGCAATCTTGATGCTGCTCTCGATACGTACAATCAAGCGGTTTGTTTTTTTTTTTATGCCAATATCGTCGAATACAGTCAAAAGATCGCATGAATAAAATTATCACGGAATGTAGATTCATATCACGATTGATATCAATGATTAAACAATTGCAGATCAAAAAGTGTCCAACGTCCGTGCCATTGTGGAGGCTATTGGCGAGTCTGGAGCACAGAAAGAATCAAGTGACAAAGGCTCGTTCAGTTCTGGAGAAGGCTCGTCTACGAAATCCAAAAAATCCACAACTTTGGTTAGAAGCAATACGAAACGAGTTGAAAATCGGTGGTGTCCGAGACATGGCGAACACGCTCATGGCAAAAGCTCTTCAAGAGTGTCCGACCTCGGGTTTGCTGTGGGCTGAGGCAATCTTCATGGAACCTCGTCCACAACGAAAAACGAAGAGCGTCGACGCTCTGAAAAAATGCGAACACGATCCTCACGTTCTTCTCGCAGTATCAAAGTAATATTCACTCAATTTTATTCCTTTTTTTTAGTTAGCTGGGTTAAACTTTATATCTTTTTTATATTTTTTACAGGCTCTTCTGGTGTGAGCACAAAATCTCAAAGTGCCGAGATTGGTTCAACAGAACAGTGAAAATAGATCCGGATTTGGGAGACGCTTGGGCATATTTTTATAAATTTGAACTTCTCAACGGTACCGATGAACAACAGGAAGACGTCAAAAGAAGGTGCGTCGCTGCTGAACCCCATCATGGCGAACATTGGTGCAAAGTCTCCAAAAACATAGTCAATTGGTGTCTCAGCATCGATCAGATATTAATCATGGTCGCCAAAGATTTGCCCATTCCTATATAAACGAATTCAAATGAAATACGTTGTACATATTTTTCTTTTCTTTTTACTATTTTTCTTCCGTAGCAATAAATAAGTTTTTTAAACTTCGTGATCCATTCGCCCTCTTCAAACCAACAACTTTTGAAACCCCTAATCAAAAAATTCGAATTGATTCACAAACTCTTTGGTTTTTCATTTTGTTTTCTGTAAAAGTTCATGAAATATTCTTTCGACGCCGACTTATGACCGCTACCGTAGAACTTGTGCGGGGTCGATTTGACCCTAGACTTTTTTTTAATAACTGTCACAAATCTTTTTCACCGACCATAAAATGGTCGGCTCAAGTTGACCCTACGTGTTGTTTGAGGGCTACGATTTTCCGAAAATATGGAAAGGCCTCGAAACTTTTTTTTTTAACGTTTTTTTTGTGTCTAGGATTTTTAAGAGAAAATGAAAAAAAAAAATGTTTGAATGAAATCTCACAAATATCATAACACGAGATGATATATGATAAAAAATTGTGAATAACAAAGTTTCGTATAAAAAATATTGAGTGGTCAAGAGAATTTGATTATTCTTCACAAACAATCACGAATTTTTATGAAAATAGTTTTAATAATAAAATACGTTTTCTGTGAAAAGTTATAGATCCCTTAATCGAAGAACAGAAATAAATGAGAAAAATAAAATTTCAGGATATCGAATTCGATATTTGACGAGTATGTTTTTGCAAATATTTGATTTTTAGCAGCAAACATCTTTCGTGTCAACTTGAAACAACGAGAGCGGTCAAAAGACCAGTTTGAATTCGTTCCCATTTGTGAGTAAAGCGAGTGGCGCCTCTGTGGAGGAAAATTGTAAAAAAAAGTGAGCGAAAGTGACGCCACCATGCGGAATTGAGCCGGAGACATGGAGGGCCGTTGCGCGACACCTCGCGGAGTATCGATCCTGCGATAGTGCGGAGCCAAGTTCAGGTCACAGTCGAGTTTCTCCACCTTTGTCGCGAGGTTCCCCGATCGAAACGAGTGCGCTAGCGATAAGAGTGTACGGGGCTGCCTGCTCGTCGCTCAATCACCCACACGCACACAACGTACACGGGAGACAATAGTTTTTTTTCTTCATAATTCGCGATTGAGTGTAAAATATAAATAAAAAATCAAGAGAGTGATTGTAAAAGTGAGTGTTTCGTGAACGTCAAGAGACCGTGTGTTTTCGGTAAGTCCGTTGTCTTTCCCAACATCATCGTGTGTCTCTTTCGTCAATGGCAGAGGTTTGCCACAGCGAGTATAAAGACGAGAGGGACTATCGAAATGAGATAAATTGGTATTTGCGGTGGAAGTCTCGAGAATTGTGTTTATATACATGATAAAATGTATACGCGTTTCTCGTTGTACCACTAACGATCGATCGAGTGAAAAAATAGAAAATCAAGCATCCATTTCCAATTTCCATGGCTTTTTCTCTCGTCGGAATATCATTTTTCGATATGACAAGATAAATTGTATAGTTCTCTGGCGTAGCGTGAACAAAGAGGCGAACTCGGGCTTAGACGCTTGGATCGCGCAACAAATAAATATCCCTCTGATATTAAACGCCATTCTTTGAACTCGCACGTTACGAACGTAGCTATTTCTTTTCTATTTTTCTTTCTCGCTTTGTTCACGATATCGTGGTTAGTGCCGGACGTGACGCGCCAACACTCGTACGAAACTCTCGTAATCGTGGGTTTCGACGGCGTCACGGACGACCGCGATATTATACAAAAAAAAAAAAGAAGAAAAAAAAACGTGAGAAAGGCGAAAAAAAACTTATCAGGTTGGAAAATCCTTGAAAATGCTCTAACGAAGCCTCGTGCGCGAATATTCGGTGCAACGGGTAATAACGGTCGTTGCGTCAAATCCGTAAGTCTGTCAACAACCTTCGATATATTAATGCGAATCGTAATATCGCGTGTTCTATATCAGAAAAAGTAATATGAATTATACAATTGTGAAGGAAAAGCGAGCGAGTATTCGTCATTGCTCGAATGACTCGTTGAAACTGTGCGAAACGGAAATATACAAAAACAAATAACGTTACGAAATAAATAACGGCAAGTTCGTGTCTCTAGAACTAATCGGCGGCGAATGGTGGCGCGATGATCGAGGGGAAATTTAGTGAAAACGAGAAATAATGCGAGAGGGTGGGAGATTGAAAAGAGACGCGATACAAGGCAAAAGCTTTTCGTGTAGTTACGCGAAGCTAGTGCATATTATCTTTCGCGATGTTGCTCTGGCAGTTTCGTTGATAAAGATGCAAGATTCGCTCTCTCTCTCTCTCTCTCTCTCTCGGCTCTCCCTCTCCAACGTCCGATCAATACCGGAAGTGTATCCGTCCGAGCGAATCCGATGTGACAAAGATGATTGAATTGCAGGAGGGAAAAGAGGATTCGTCAACGGTCAAGTAAAGTTGTTATGGGTATCAAAGAGGGGGGGGGGGGGGGAGACGAGGAGTGCTGGGGCAAAGGGAAATAGACGTAAATTAGATCGTACGCAAAATGGGCGAATAAACGAGTAGAAACACGTCGGTTCGTAGGGAATCGTCGAAGCAACAAGTTTATCTCGTGATTCATGATCGAACGTTGTTCCTACACACATCGTGTTTTTCGTGGGAAGAGCGAGAAAGAGAGACCGGTCTTGCCAAAAATTCGTCGCTCGCGATTCACTTCCGACAATATTTATCCGCGTATAGGGATACGCCGCTTGTTATTAATATTAAACCGTTGAGTTAAGGGGCTGGAGGGGAATGTTTAAAAAAAGATTGAGACTCGTTGCGAGTATCGAAAATAGTACGTACAGCCCAATTGCATCCTCCGAGCTCTCGTTTCTCATCATTTCTCGATAAACAACCAAAAGCTTGCTCTCACAAGAGATTTTCGTTTTGCATCGTTCGCTCACCACCGATTCGCGATTACTATCGCGATCGATTTTAACGATGTGCTTCATCGCCTCGTGGGAATCGTGTAACGTCATCGCTGACGAGAGGAAGGGGGGGGGGAGTTCGTGTCTCTTTCTCCGTCTTTTGCAACTTTGTCTGTATACAAGTATCGAACGACGGACCATACACGGCGAGAAAGAGGACGATTTCGCAAATATAACGATACACGCACAGAGATACCGACCAAAATGGTCAGAGTTTTGCCCACGCCCTCTACCGGTCTAGCTTATACGTATCACCGCGCGTTGCTTCATTCTCGTCATACGAGAGCTTCGACAACGTCATCCGCCATTTTTTCGATTTTCAACCTTTCCCCCCTCCCCCCTCCCCCCTTTTTTCGTTCCCAAAACCACCGGGCAAGTTTTCTCGGGCATCCAATCGTTCGAAATCGTCAAATTTCTCGAATTCGTTCTCTCTTTTCGATTCTTAAATAAAGCACTTCTTTTTTTCTCACTTATCTTCGTGTAAACACTGACCCGAGCGACCCCTTTCCGTTAAACTCGGTCGATCCAGATCTTTCTACTTGATAATCGGACTGAAAATCGCTGCGTCGGCCATATTTTTTTTTCCGAAAAAACTGTTTGAGCTAACAAAAATAATTCGTTGAACGCAAAAATTACGAGTTTTGCACTTTTCAGCTCGATCGGAACTGAAAAAAATATTGAATCGATCCGATTTTTTTTGATAAACGTCATTCCTATTTTGCGTTTCGTATTATTCGAAAGTTCTAAATTTATGATGACAAAAGATCGAAAAGTAAGAAAAAAACGTTTTATAAAATTTTGCGTCTTCAATGTTTTTCGTCGCCATGAATTGATGAGTTAATTTACAGAAACCGTTACAAAGCATGAGTCACGATTTACCTCTCGACTTTTGTTGAAATCGAACGAGGATTATAAGCACCGATTCATTTTTTCATTAATCGCTATTACTTTTTGAATTCTCTTACAATAAATGAAACTTCGTTACACAACGACTTTTGACAAGGCGGAAAAAAACATTAAAAAAAAAGAAAAAAAAAACGTTTAAATCCATAACGTACGACACGTTCTTCGCTGTGTACTTGAACAATTTATTAATTGATCTTCTTGTCACGTATAGAAGCACTTTTCGCCGTCTATTTACAAGAATCGATCGTACTATTTATACGTCAGTTTATGAGCGCAATATTCGAACATCGATTCAGAAAAATTATTGTCGTTAGTAAACGAATTTTTTTTTCATATCTCGTCATTAATTTATTTCGACGAAATCGATCAGTTTGCTTTTCTATTTTCAATACACAATTCTAATAAGAAAATTGAAAAAAAAAAAATACATTTTAATGAAAACTAATCCAAGCTTCTTCGTAAGAATCCAAAATTTCAAATTCTCCAATAAATTATAATAATTTGAAACAAATTGAAACAAAATTGTCGATCTGACGTTCGAATCAGAAAAAAAGGACGAGCTTTAAGAAACGTCAATGAAAATATGAAATTGTCCCTGATGAATCGAGTTTATAAATCAATTTCCGAAGTTCCGTTGGAAAAATTGATGAATTTTGTTTTTAAACGTCAAAAAAAAAAAAATCGTGACAGATTTTCTGCCGATCATGCGCCGCAGCTTTGATAACGAAGAGGCTGAGATCGCAGGGGGCGATAACTGCACCGCTAAAAAAAAAAAAACGGGAACGGATGAGTTTCTCGTGCGCGTCGTGAATTCGCAAGGTCAGGGACGAGATTCGCGTTGGTTAACGGTCGTGTTCCCGTTTCCTGGATTCGAAGGCGAGGGGGGGACAGAAGGAAGGAAGTTGATCAGCGTGATCGTCGAAGAGCTTCTAAAAGTAAAAAAACATTGGCGTTTCGGGACGATGATCGAGCATCGAGAAACAAACGAAAAGCAAAGATTTTCTAAAAACCGCGCGTTTCCTGGCCAAATAAGTAAGACTGACGTCAGGCGAGAGCTCTCGCGGGAGTCTCTCAAGACCGCCCACCAGCTTGTGCTCGCGTCCTCGCGGCTCGTACACACGCTCGCGCCGCACACACAAAAACTCTTTTTATCCGCCCTCGTGTACCGAATGATGCCAGCTTATGAACCTGCTGATATTGAATAAACGAAAAGAACTAAAAGAACATATGTATTTTGGCCCCCGTAGAACGAGGCGAGGTCGTGATCGACCGGCTCGAAGGCATTTCCTTCTCGATTATCGCCCTTTCGAAACGCGATCCGGAGGGAACGAGGACGACGAGACTCGTGGAAACGCGCGCGGCGGCGATCATCTTCCGCGGCGCCCACTTCCATATCCCTGATTTTTCCCACGCTCTTAGTGATCGTTGATGCGAGACTGATCGACGCGACGACCAGTTACATCGATTCTGAAACAATAAATAAATATTTAAAACTCTCAACCTTTTTCTAGACCATCGCGATTTCGTTATTCTTCTGATTCTTCTCACTAATGTTTTCTCGTGCCAGCCGCGACTCCGCAACAGGTGGAGAAGACACTCGAATATCGCGCGGGCCAACTTTGTTTTTTTTTTTTTTATTCTTCTTTTTCTTTTCGAAACACACGCACCGGGTGTCCGGGAAATCGAGTCAAATTGGGGGCACGGAAACATCTGGAATCTTCGATTTGCACGACACGAGAATTTTCGAATTTCGAATTATCGATGAGTTTTCAATTTGAAAACAAATAAAAAAGAATAAAACGCTTCTCGAACGTTCGTTCGGATTCGGAATTGTTCTATTCTTGGTACTGAAAATGAGGAGGTTTTTTTTTCTGTGGAATTAGCGTTGAGCAACATCTCGAACAATTGAACATCGTGATAACGTGTTTTCTTAGCGAAAAACTCGGTATTACATCATTGCTGATCATGGCTTTCAGGGAATCGCTATAAAATTAAGTCGCCCAACATGCTCCAATAAATCTAAAAATATCACTCGTTCGTGCCTTATTTTCAGTTGCTTATCACACATGCATGTAAATGCATCATTAAACATCGGAATTATAAGACTGAAATTGATAACACACGCTTCGCGGCTAAAGAAAATCTCTTGAACAAAAGATTGTGAGGTGACACGTGTTTATGGTGTCCTTGGTTCAAAATCGAGTTCCGAAAATTCGATCGATAATAAAACAATGATTTTTGTTCGAGAAAAATCGTTGAACAATCAATTATATTCTCTGAAAAAATTGAACGTTCGCCAGTCCTCGACGATCGCTCGCGCTTCCAAGTCACGATAGCCGGACAACATTTTTAGCAACCAAAACCCTGAATCTGTGAGTAAATTCTTTCAACAATTTTCGAAACAAAAAAAAAGAAAACGAATTTGAACGAAAAAAGTTTCACGCAATATTTTATAAACTTTGAAACCGTGAAGCAACGTCGGTTTATCTTGACGTGAGATAGATGGCCGCGATGTCTCTCCGAGTGGAGACGAATATTCCAAGTTCGACCTCGTTGAAAGTATTAAAATTGTTGCTCTTTTCTACAAACTCGAATACGATCAATTTATCGAAGATTTATGAAAAAAAAAATTGCTCTTTCGCATCAAATTAAGTTGTCGAATCTCGAAAACCAGGAATTTTCAATGCCAATGTTAAAAATCGTGTGCAACGATACGATTTTAGTATTTCGTAAAAAAAAAAATATTTTCAATTATTAAGGAGGGTGGCTACATAAGACAATATGATAAGAATTTAATAAAATTTAGTGATAACATTCTTTAGCATCGAATGCAATGACACAAATTTTTTCAAATTTTTCGTCTACATAGTTGTCGAATAATTGGAGTTTACAATATGCAAAAGATATACCTATATATATATCAGAATCCTATGCTTACGGATGTAAACTCTAGTGTTAAATTACTCGAAAACTATGTAGAAGAAAAATCTTAAAAAATTTGTATATTCATATTTAATCCAAAAGAATATGCTCACCAAATTTCATTAAATTCTAATCATTTCGAATTTTTCTATGCTTTTAACATGGCAACATTGTTGTGTGTAGCCAATCTCCTTAAAAACAAGTTTCGAAAACATTAATTTCATTGACGGGATCATTTTTGACAGGTCTGTTTCTAATCGTGTTTCGAGCTCCTTTCTCAAACGAAACACAAATAAAAATAGGCATTTCGATAATAAGAATGGAACCGACCTTCGAATCTTCGAGGTGCTTCAAACCGGAAAAAAAAAAGATTATCGTTCTAAACTGTCAGTAACTCGAAAAGATTTTTCACGTGCTAAGAGTTTTCGTTTTTTTTTTTTTTCTGTATACTCGATCGCGAACAGAGAATAAAATGGATCGTTATTATTTGACGAATTATTATTATCATAGGACGAAAGATGAGCGTACGACAGTTCGCACTTAGTCGTTGATATCGTAATTATTCTATATACGTAAGTGGGGCAAGTACGCGAGCGATGCAACCGCAAAGCGATAGCCAAAACGTGATCTATGCTTGAGAAAAAACGACGACGAACGACGAGAGAAAAGTCAATAGCGAGACGCCATCTCCCTCCTCCCCCCCCCCCCCCTCCCGATTTTTTTCTTTTCATTTTTGCCTCTGACGTTTAACATTTTTTTTAATTTTTCGGCAGGACTCGCAGCTGCTGCGGAGTAACCAACACCAAGGACGCGCTATGGTCGACTATTACAAAATCCTCGAAATTAACCGTACCGCGACAGCGGTTGAAGTCAAAAAAGCGTAAGTAGATACTGATCACCGGATCCGGTTTATGGCTTTGTTCACCTAAATGGAGGCGCGAAAAAAATGATTGCACGGTGCTCGAGGGCTCGATCCCGCAAAAGTGAGATTCCGTAATCAGACAAACGATTTTTTTTTTCTTTAAAAAAAAAATCAAAATCGAATCTCGATGATAATTTCTGATTTGCTAGAAATCCTTGAAAAAATTATTGTTCCACAACCCCGTGGGATCACAACGAACATTCCGTTTTAGTTTATTTATGAAGCAATGCGGATTTGGAACCCCTAAAAAGTTGGAAAGAGAACGACTTTCGTTGTGTTTTCTTATGGCAATTCGTACTCGTTCAAGGAAAACTGTATTTGAATCGTGTACTGACGAAAAATTACTGTTTTCCTCTGTAAATTCTCACGAATCTTGAATCAAATAAGAAACATGAAAATTTCCAAAAGTTTTGCTCAGTTTTTGAGTAAGAATTAAAAATTCATGAGCATTATAAACAGCAACGTTGGTCTCTAAAGTTTTACGTCACAATTCTTCGAATCTTTTCTCTGAAATACGTTTCTGCTTTTCGTCGCACGATTCAGTTTCTAGGATTTTGAATATGTAAATCCGTACTCTTTTGTTATTCATTCGATGCATATAACAAAAAACAGTTCTGACTCTCGATCCTTTGTTTTATGATTCACTCCAGCTCAGAAAAGACTGCGAAGCTTTTTATCAAATCAAACGTTTTTTTTTCTCAACACAATCCCCTCAAAACTTTCTATAATTTGCTTGAATATGAACAGAAATACTGTTTATTTTTTATTTTTTATATACCACATTAAAATAGAGAGTAAAGAACGATCGATTTTCATCAACGACACTCAATCTTTGTCAAAATCCAATATTTTTATTCACGTTTAGACTCTTGTGTCATTTGAAGTTTGAAGTATCGAAGTAAACACTTCGAAGAGTTAAAACTTTGAATATTTTAGAGCATAGATCCAAAGAGCTGAGTTTTCGTGTCTTCGTATTTATAATTCTTGATTTTTCGTGTTCAATTAAAAAAAATAAGTGTCAGTGACCGTTAGAAAATATAATAAAAAATTATTTTTTGTTGCTACTTTCAAAATGAGTTTGCTGTGGTACGGTGGTAACGGAG
Source organism: Campoplex capitator (assembly GCA_037576405.1). Classification (NCBI taxonomy): domain Eukaryota; kingdom Metazoa; phylum Arthropoda; class Insecta; order Hymenoptera; family Ichneumonidae; genus Campoplex; species Campoplex capitator. The sequence goes on along the minus strand of JARBWI010000002.1, from coordinate 11,833,834 downwards.
CGTTTGATCCTGGAATATTTTCTCCGCGTACGAAAGAATTTTTGCGCCTTCGAGCGTTGACGTTGGTCTGAAATAAAAAAATTTCTAACGATTTTCTACACGAAAAAAAAAAAAAATAATAAATAAATGGGAAAATTCATTAATGAGAATTTCGAAAGCTTTCGAGATTCCGGGTTTGCCAGATAGAAAAATCCTGGGCAGAGATATAAGAGATGCCGGGGGGGAGTCGTGATATACGGGAGGCGGTTGGAGCGGTCAACGCGCCGAGAAGCAACGGAGCAAAGATTTTCTCGATGTTGCCGCGATGCGACGAGCCGCCGCGGATCTTTCAAGGTTGTGCGGCTCTCGTTGCGAGGTCCGTGACCTCTTTCACGGTCGTTCTCCGTACAGCGGAGGAGAACACACCCCTCGCCGTTGATCAAGAGAACGATATTTCACGCGATAGAAAGAAAGAGAAAAAAAAACGATGAAATAAAACCATAAATAAGTAAATAAACAAAGAGTTGGACGCGAGCGATAGAAACTTTCACTCCGAATAAACGAGCGGTGCGTCAGCTTCATCCGAGTTTTCGTTCCGCGCTCTTGCGCGCTATTTTTCCCCTTCTCCGATCCCTTCTTTTCAACTTTTCCCGGATAATATTGCGATAATATAATAATAAAATTAACGTATGCATTCACAGATACAAGAAGCTTGCTCTGAAATGGCATCCCGACAAGAATCCGAACAACCTCGACGAGTCCAACAGAAAATTTAAAGAAATTTCCGAGGCGTACGAGGTTCTCGTGGACGGTGAGTTTATTTATTTTTTGTTTTTTTATTTTAAGAATTTTTATCTTCAATTCCGAATAAAAAAGAAATATGATCCGATCACTAGTTACTTTTCTCGAAGAGTCGACGACCTCGGTCGAAAAATCGCGGCGTCAATGACTGATGAAAATATATGTGTGTATATATTTTGTTCCCGGGGATATCGCCTCCGAAAAACAAACAAACAAAAAAAACAATCGAAACGAAAACAAAAATTACAATGTATCGGTCAAGATGGGCGAAGAAGAATCTACGATCAACGGTGTTGTCAAAAACCAACCGCGAGGGCAGATCGCGCTGGATTTACCTCTCGGAATTGCTTTGAGTCACCCTTCGAACGATTTTTCGGTACCGCATGAATCCACCCCTCTCGCATACAGCTAAACTCGCGAGTGTCCCGGTTCTTTTCTCGCTCGTTTGAACGTCGTGTTCGACCCTTGGCAAATTAATGTTTTACGAGAATTTCTGTGATTCCTATGTTTTTTTTACCGATCCACCTGTCTCTTGGTTCTTTTTTTTTTCTGGAATTTGCTGAACGTGACCGAGAGACAAAAACACGAGAACGTTGCAACGATCCCAAACGCTTTTTTAGTATCTTTTTATATTTTTTTTAAAATTTTGTTCGTCAATGCACGTACTCGTGGCTGAAGCCGGAAACTAAACAAGAAAAAAAAATATATTTATCATGACCATTTGATCATGTTCATCGTTTCGTGCATACAATTTAACGAATCATTCATTACTTCCCGAATGCATATTAAAAAACAGCGTTAAAACTAAATTTTCCATATTATTTTGAGCACCAAAATTTTTTCACTCAAATATTATGTTTCAATTTTTACAGAAAAGAAACGTCGCGTTTACGATCAGTATGGAAAAGAGGGTCTTCAGATTCCTGGCAGCAAACGCAGACACGAGTATGATATCGATCCACAAATGCGACCGTGGTTCGCTTTCCGAGATCCTGAAGATGTCTTTAGAGAATTTTTCGGCGCATCGCCATTCAACGATTTTTTTGATGGTAACATTCCTATATTCGCACGAAAACATATTTATTTCTTAAATAGTGACGCGACGAGTGTTGAGTACTGAAAATGTGAGTTCATAACGAAATCCCGAGACGAAAAGTTTTTGTACTGCAAAAACGATCGCAGGTAGAGCAAAAGTTCTTGAGAGCAATTTTGTGGAGGATGTTTCTCACGGTAATTTTATATATTCGGTAGTTGATTCTGAAAGCGTTTCGAAAAAATTCCTTGAAAACGTTCGCTCGTTGGAAACCGCTCTTTCAATCCGCTCTCAGAACCAAATCACTGAAGATAGAAAAGTGATGTTTCGAGGTTTTTTGTAGAAAATTTTGCCCTCTACAAAATTGGTCGTATAAACTTTTGCTGTATCTGTAACCGTTTTGGCTGTCCGTGTCATTAAAGAACGAGGGCTTGATCGAAAAATGTCGAGTCTCTCCCGTTCGGAATTTCTTCTTGACTTTTCAACCAAAACATTTTTCGTTGAGCTTGTTGTACACCGAAGAAACGATTGCCATGAATAATCGTATTCTGTTTCGTTTTTACAGTGTTGAACGGAGGCTCGCACCACAGTCAACCGAGACACTCTCAGAGCATAAACCCCTTCGGAGGCTTCGATCTCGCGTCGCCTTTTGACTCGCTTTTCGGAGGTCCCATGGGCATGGGAATGAGTATGGGTATGGGTGGAATGGGAATAGGCATGAACATGGGAGGTGCTGAAGTTTTCACCTCCAGTTTTGGAACCATGAATTTCGGTGGTCAGGGTCCTAACGTCAAGAAAACGAGCACGTCCACAAGATTTGTTAATGGCAAGAAAATAACCACGCAAATGTGAGTCTCGACACTGTATTTCTACACATTCATGTTATATTTCCCAGAATACAAAATTCGATAAATCATTTTTTTAACCTTGGGATTAGAATTAGAAGTAACGACTCTTCAGAGATTAGGTTTATTTCCTTCTTTTCGAAATTTTTTCAAACAATTCTGAGCTCTACATGAAAAATGTGCTGAAAGTTATTCTCTGATCCTTTGAATTAGGCCTCATAACGGTAGATCTCTAATTGGTTGATTTTTGTTTCAGAATCTGCGAAAATAACAAAGAAACCGTGATGTCTTACGAAAACGACGTCCTCAAATCCAAGACGGTCAACGGTGTACCGCAGTCTCTAACGTATAGTTAAATCTTCAAGTTACCATAAAAAAAAACAAGCAACAACAAAAAAAAAATAACCCGCTTAGCCCTAAAATATTTGTCTGTTGCGTATTGGCACCGGGAAATATTCACGTATTCCGGTCTTGACGTATTTCCTTTTCCACTAAATAGAAATATTGCACTTACTGATAATAATTTGATTTTCTTTGGAAAAAAAAAAAAAAGAAAAACAGTCGAAGCGCTGGCTCGTTTCTGTTGGGGATAAGAAATAGAAATAAAAAAAAAGAACGCCATCATTCCAGTCGTGCGTTTCCACGAGGGTGAACGTTCGGAGACCACGGAAAGTGCATGTTTTTCGTTTGTCGTATATGCAATAAATGTTACCGATAAGAAATGAGCGTTATCATAATCGTAAGACGTTAAGAGCTTATTAATACTCGCCTCGGTAAAGTTCGTGCGAGGCATGCTCAATGTATTCGCGGTGTTGGGAGGGGGAAAAAAAGTGGGAGAGTGGAAAGTGAAAAACCTTCGAAATAAAATGTGCTCAACGCCCTCGACTTATTTTCCGTAAATACCATTTGTTTTGTCAGGTTGAACGAAGCATCGACCAGCCGTCAGGTGAATCACGAAAGAATCAACGATCCCGGAACAATGGCTAGCCACGGTTCGAAAGTGCCGCACACCGATCACCTTAACAGGATAAAGTCGAATCATCATCATCATCACCACCACCACCACCATCATCCACACACGAGTACCAAGCACGAGAAAACAAAGCGAAAGTAATATTCCCCGCGCGTTTTTGACGGCACGCGAGACAGACACTCGGCTGGCAAGCATCCAATTTTTTTCTTTTTGTTTGTTTTATTTTTTAGTTCCCTTAACCGTTTTTTTTCTTCAACCGATCGAAGTGCTTTTGGGAGGAGGCAAAATTTAGAAAAATCAGAAGCAAAAAAACACTGACTATTATCGACTTCTCTTTGTTTTGGGTTTGCCCCTGATGCACGTTATGGTGTGACCAACGGAACGACAACGTCAAAAAACTAAATAATATTTTCGCAACTTATATATCTGTGGCGGATTTTGAGAAATAAAACATTCTAAAATTCACTCGATTCATCTTTGTAGAAACAAGAAACAAAAAAAAAGGCAACATTATTTTTATGGTAATTCCATTTAGATTCAACATTTAGACACGCACTGCCTCGTATCTCGTGGAGAAACACAAACGCCGATACGCGTGTGGGGCCCTTTCTTTTTTTCTCCATCAGTCGATTGTTCGAAATATTTGTATCGACGTATATTTTTGTTCGATTTAATCGAGACGGAGGAGGAGTGAGTGACAAATACTTCCTAAATAATTGACTCTCGTGCGAACGTTACGTTTACGAATGATGGCGTAATATTTTGAAAATCGATCGATTATTTAGTGTAATTCTTTTTTTTTTTGTTTCTTTTTTATCTCGTCTTTTCTTCTCTCTGTTAACTACGGGTGTCTGTGTATTTTAATGAAAATGATGTTCCGTACGAGACAACCCGAGAGACTATTCTGTCGACAGAGAAAAAACAAAGGAAAAAAAAACGGAAAGAGGAAAAAAAACTATAGAGGAAGAGAGCGGTCGATATTGGGCTTTGAAGTATAAGAAAAAATGAATAATCAACTTTTAACAGGTACGGTCGTTCGACAGCCTGATGAACTGAACCGATATAATATAATATAACTATGAATAAATATAATTAAAAAATGAAGAAAGAAAAAAAACCAAGAGAGAAGAAACGAGCCGCGCAAAAAGCCAAATTTCATTTTGAAGCGGCCCACAAAAAAGTGTGTTCGAGAAAAGGGGCGGGGGAGGAATATTTATAGGCACGAATTTGGAAGGAAGCGTTGAGAGAAGAGATTTTTTAACGACTGACCATCGATACATGATGAATTGGGTAATTGTTGGAATTGGCAAATACACGATTCTACTACCATTTATATAATTAAACTCACATTCAATATAGATATTCAATTTATCAAGTAATGGCTGTAACATTAAGAAGAAAACAATGAACGTTACTCGTATATCGGCCAGCGCTACGACCCATTTCCGGTGTATTATCAATCGTCGATTGGACGTCTCGCCTCCCGGATCGTATTTTTCTTTCTTGTTCTCTTTATTTTCTTCGGAGAATATGTAAACGAGGATAGAGCTCCGTAGAATAGTTTCCCACTCGGCGAGAATTGATTCAGTTGTTTTTTTTTCTTTATTTTCTCCCAATTTACTGCTCGTTTATATGCAGCCCTTTCTCCGAGACGAATACGTACCTCGCTCACCAACAATTTTCGATGAAAATAATAAAATTTCATTGAAAGAGAGCTCCGATTACCTCCGCCACCATTCTTTTCTTGTAGCACAATTTTAGTTTTCTCTTAATTATTAATTAACTCGCGTATCTGTATATAATGATAAGATCAATAGGCATAATATAAGCTTAAAACAAATACAATATTACAATTCATTTGATCGTACTTTTTTCTCTTTCCAACTCTTCTTTCCTTAGCATCGTTCCTCGGCTTAATGCATAAAATGCAAGGTACGATGCCAGGTCGATCCTAAGATTAAGTGGAAAACGCAAATTAGCAAAGCAACAAAAGAGGATTCTGACAAATAGAATTTCTCTTTTTTCAATTAATATTGATTTTTCATGCAAAAAGTATTAGACCTTAGGATTATTCTCAGTCTTTTAAGGTCATTTTTAAAAAGGAGAAAAACTATCAAACAAATCAATGTTGTATTTCATATATTGCAGATATATATTTAATACGAAATAAATTCGAGCATAACGACGATACAATAATTGTGTTGTATACAACAATATCAATGAAATTCAACAAAAATGCATAAATCTGTAATTACATGTATAAAAAACAACAGTAAGGATCAAATCCGTGTGCATTCTAGGTCCATTTTTTTTTTCTCTTAAAAAGATGTTTCGACAAATTCCTCATTGTTTTGGGCATTTTATACCCAGAAAGAAAACTGTTGTAATGAACAGACTATAAACTCAATTGTGCGTGCTCTAGTCTCAATTCCCTAAGAACAGCAGTAACTTTATCGTCTTAAAGGCCATTTATCATCCAACGCCGGAATAGCAAGCGAAAGATTTTTGGTCCAAAATTATTTTTTGCCAACCGATTCGATCAGTGCTTTGACTTTTTCTACATAGGCTTTCTTTGCATCTTCCTGGGAAGTTCCTTTTTTGGAATTCCATGCATCCCACTTTGCTTTTCCCTTGAAGTCTAACATCCCTGGACGATCTGAAAAACAAAATTCTTTAATAGAGTGTTATGAAATTTGGAGAAAAATAATTGGGAATGAAACTCACCTGTATTGCAATCACCGACGGTCGCTTGCTTGAACAGCGAATAAACCTCTAAGAGATCAACATCGCTCGGCTGAGTCGCAAGTTCTTTTACATCTTCTGCAGCTTTTTGGAATTCCTGTAGGCGAAATGCAAACGAAACTAATTCACGCAAATGGCATCATCACAGATTTTTATTTATTCAACCCGCAAAGAATAGTCTTTCCCATAAAAACATCAGGATCTTAGCGTCTTTAAACTATCGTCGGTTTTAAATATTGAATATTAGGGTTCAAAAATATGTGTTGCTCATCGCTCATTGAAAAAGTGTACTGACAATAAGCAAGGAAGAATGATCACTTTTCATTAGATGAGGTTTTCAAATTTGGCCTCTAGTTTTTTAGAAACGCTTAGCTTTTATTTATAGTATTATTCAACTAGCATTACTTGATATTTTGCACAGAAAATCCGAAACGCGATTCGACTGTCACGAAAAAACTCCCATCAATCTTGGACAGACATTCCATGTTCGATAAAAAAATGTTAAAAAGAGAAATAAATATTCAGGGTAATGCGAGTGCTGACTTTTCGTTATCGGAATTTTCGGATGGCTTGAAAAAAAAAAATAATATTTAAACAATAAAAATTGAGGAAATAAAACTGGATCAATTAATCGGCATGTGTGGAGTTGCAGGGTGGGGTTTTTTGCCAGATCGGCTTATAACGTTGAGTACAAAATCTGATTTAATAACAACGCACTTTTCCGGATCGCAATAAAGCCACAAAAATCGTAAACAAGCAATATTACACTTTACTGTGCGGTGTAAATCGCGTATCGGGTTTCAACACGTGTCGCACTGACGACCCGTAAGCCGACAGCGGTCGATGATGTCATATGAAAAAAAATATATTGCCCGGAAAATTTTCTGCTTCAACATAAATGTTCAACAAAATATCAGCCTACCTCGTCGAGAGACATGGCAAAGTCAGAGCAAGTTTTCCGTAAATACGTCAAAACAAATTTCCTGTCAAGATTTAATCACGAACGCGGAATAAGCACTTGTATAAAAATAAAAAATACCAAGCGCATAAAAGCTAAACCGCTGCTTCCTCCTTGTGTGACGCGTTGAGACTGCTCACTGCTGCTGTTGCTGTGGGGATGGGGAATCATGAACGCCGCGAACGGAATCTGGTGAATCCGGCGAAAGAGTGCGCTCGTAAGCAAGTTAGCTGCTCGCAGAAGGGGAGGGAGAATTTAGTGGCGGGATCATGTGTACGAGTGTACGCCGTACGCCGACTTCGCATTCGCGACTTTCGCGAGACGCGACTGTGACTCGGAACAGGACTTTGAACTTGATCAGAACGATTCATCACGCCGCTCACTCGAGTTGAAAACAAAACACTCGCCGAGGTTGAAAGCATTGAAAAGTTTATGGGGATTTCAAACCGACGACTAACAACAACAATGATGAAATAAAGTACGAATCACCGACACTAAAACCTAACAATCGTAATGAAAACAGTAGTATATACTTAGCTTTGTATCTTTACGTTTCTCTCTTGATAATTAATCCAATTATTAATTCAATTCATTATATAAATTAACTCAAACATTTATGGCAAAACATTTTTTACTTTCATCTTTCATGAATAGTTTTTTCTCTGACATCGAAACGACTAACGAATGAAAAATTTCACACCGTTTCAAAATCCGTCGTACAATTCGTTCCGTGAGAGATGGAAAACGACAGAAGAAATTCTGATTTCGTGCAGCATCATGAAATAGCTCGTCGAGAAAGGTGCTTCTGAAATTCTCATTGTTGCTGTGTACCTGTAGGTACTGTTCGTCAGTGACGCAAACGATATTTGTGAAAAGGTCACATTTTAATTGTTTCGTTGAGGAAATAATTGAAGTTGTGAAATTATGGACTTTTGACCTGTCGATGTTCGTTGAATCTGGCAATAAAAAAAAATTAGAATATCCAAAATAAGCCACGATATTCTCGAATGACTGTAAAGAGAATATGAAACAAAACCACGCGAAACTTGGCCCATTGCACAAAAAAGAGAATGACAGATACTGCGTTGTCAAGGTCAAATAATTATTATTTTTAAAGGTTATTCCGACGCTTAAAGGGAAGGGGCTGAAAGAAATTAACGTGTCGCGTATGAATTAAATTTCAAAATATCTTTTTTTTTCCAATACAGTTGAAAATAACGATTGTAATATTTATTGTGACATCAAGATGAGAAAATTAAACGAAGTGAAAAAAATCATTTATATTTGGCGACGAGTCCGTTTGCGTAAGCGACGTAAGCTTTCTTCGCATCCTCTTTCGACATTCCTTTCTTTCCCTCCCAAGCGTTCCACTTTGCCTTTCCTTTGAGATCCAGCATCCCGGGCTTCGCTGTTTAATAAAACAATTTTTTTTCATTTTTTCATTTAGTTCAGAACGAAGTTTTCCGTATTTTATGGAAAATAATATTTTTAGAATTTTTTTATACTGCCAAAAGCTCGCTGAATTTTGCATCGCTGAAACCGCTGAAGATTCACGATCGATCGACGCGTTATTGTTTCACGTTTGAGGTTAAGTTCGATAGTTCTGTCGTCATTTTTTTAACATTTCTTTTCAATTCTTCGTGTCAAGACCTTCATAATTTTTTCACATCCGTTCAATCGTCGGTCATAACTTTTACGATTTTCAAAATATCGATATGAAATTATATACACAAATACGTCTCGTTCAAAGTCTAGCGAATGGCCCACGACAAAGAAAAAGAAAAACAAATATTTCGAGATACAACTGCTAAATGGAACTTTCCGTATTTCGATAAGGATTCAGTCTAAAAACTCGAAATAATGTCCCACAGTATCAATAATTGTTTTTTTTTTCAGTTAGTATACTAATAAAAGAGGCTAATAATAATTATTTGAGAAATGAGACAACGTTTCTGCTCATACTATCGTAAAACTGGTGTACACACAACACAAGGAAAACTAATGAACTGATCGATTTAAAATTTTAACAGCATACAGAGCTGTAAAGTACTTAATCGTTTGACGTAGGAAAACAGCGATGCGCCACATTTTTTTTTGTCAATAAGAAAGAATTCAGTTAATTTTTTGTGAGAAAATAATTGATATAAGTTTGTCACTTGGAATAAAAAAAAAATCGTAAATTTTATATTCCCCAAAAAAAAACGCTCATTTTAGCGATAAAAATTAAAAAAATTTGTGCACTCGAGTTCCGTCATCGTCACTTCGTTGAAAAAAATTATTTCAAAAATGGACGACGGTCAACGGCTTATCATTTACCTTGAACAAATCGTTCGGTTTTCAATTCTCAAATATGTCGCGAAAAAAAACCTTCATAATGTTCTGGCGGCCATGTTTTTCTTCTTTTCATGTATTTTTTCGCGATTTTTTCTAAAGACTCTATGTATATGTGTGCTTTTTCATCGTGTTCAAAATTAGTCGAGAAAAGAATAGATTTTCTCAGGACTCTTGAGTAATGATGGACGAAAAACTATTTTTTTTTCTTCTCACCGGTATTGTTGTCACCGACAGAGCCTTGTTTAAAAAGAGCGTAAAGCTCCAAAAGTTCAGCGTCTGTTGGACGACTGGTCAAGTTTTTAACAGCCTCCGCCGCTGCATCAAAATCCTTGAAGATAAAAAAAGGACGAATCGATTAAAAAATCGTTGATTACAGAAAGCGTCAACAGATCGAGCGCGCGACAATGACGATGCGATAATCGTCGCTGGTAACCAAACCTGATTTTCATTTTCATTTTTCATTTCACTTTATTCTGCATATTTTTTTATCGCAACAAATAAAAACACGATTTTCATCGTTCAAATTACATTATTCCATTGTAATTCCGCGATTCAATCAACATACAAATTCAATTATTCGAGTACAATATTTCGCAGGATTAAAATTACCTGATCGAGAGTCATGTCAACTGTCGAATATTTGTCCAACTTGCTTTGTCTTTGAAAGTCCGGTCACGACTGACTCGTTACACTGCGAGGCTTGCTCGCACTGTACCCGCCGCATATGCAATTGACGAAAAAAAAAACCCCCGATACGAAACTACAAAAAAAAAAATTAACAGGTTCCCGATCAGAGTGGGGTTAAGCCGGGAACGCATCAAACTCAAGCAAGTTCAGTTACGTAAATTTTTATAGTGTTAAAAAAGTGAAAATAAAAACACAAAGAATACGCGTGCGGTAGCGCCACGAACTCTACGCGCGCTCTTTGGCCTCGCGCATTCTCTCCGTCGTTCCGCAATATTTAATATTTGTTCGCGTGTTGTGTCAGTTATGCATCGCAACGGCGAATCGACAGACATTGTCAATCGGCCAAGCACCATGCGATATAAAAACTCTCGATCACTAATCGTTATATGTTTTTTTTTTTTTTTTTTAATTCGACGAGTAGAAAGTTTAGAAGGACAATTTTTAAGTAACTAAACAGAAATAACTGTGAATAAACCATGTAATTTATTGAGGTATAAAAATATGCAGTTGGCGAAATTGTGGATCCTCGAAATTTTTGCAATGTCCCGTTACCCCTTTGCCCTCGAGGGTCCTGACTCACTGCATGACTCCGTCCGTCGTCTTCATCGTTTCGTATATTATACGGTGAAGATGCTGCTATTTCTGCAGGAGCTTCTCGCTTTGGAAATTTAAATATTTAGAATGTTGCGAATTTTCCGAAACGTGACACATCCGTAAAAAAGGAAAGCATTTTCTGCGTATTCCGAACTTTTTTTCTTTTTCGAACAAATCTTTCAAACAATAAAATTTTTCAACCAATCAAATCAATAATATCGAAGAAACGTCTGCAAAATGAAAACCCATAATAAAAAATTAAAGGAAAAAAAGTGTTAGATAACTTCGCCGAGTTCTCATTCAATACGTTTTCGTACCCCCTTCAAAATGGCGCGTCAATTTTTTATCTGTTTTTTACTTTTCGATTTTCACGAATTTTATCATTGAGCTTTCGGCAATTGACGCATTGTTCCTGACCTTCCTTTCTTAACGCTTTTGAGACATCGGAGTATAAGATTAAAGAATTTCTACCACAATCATAGAACGCATTCAATCGATACATTTTTATATCTCATTGTACTCTCTTCTATCAATCCTTTTTGAAGCCTTGCACATTAACGTATCTCGTGTCTACGGATCGAGAGATAAGATTGTATTCGATAATCTGACGAGGATGTGTATAGCGGTCGATCGTACCCAGAGCGAGGTATCGACGCGAAAAAAAAGTCGTTATTATTCGCCGAACTTTGCAGGTTTCGAACCCACTACATTATCGTTTGTATTCCCAAAAATATAGTTGAATGTATACGTCTGTGCGGTATACAATGGAAATATCCGGCTCGACGTTGATTGCAACCTCCGATAAAGATCGATCGGTTGCAAATCGTTGTCTTCATTACGAAGAATTGGCAAGGGTAAGTACGAAAATTCATCGATTGACGGAAAAAGAAAATCATAACGAAAATGTACAGGAAAAATTTCGCGAATATTTTTCTGTGTCGAAAATGCAACTATAATCACGAAAATCAGGATCGCGATTTATTCGAACCGCAATGGTGATTTTTCGAGTTTTTTTTTGGAATAATTTTTTCATTTAATTCTTGTTTAGTTGTCGGGACGAATAGAGAATCCCGTTCGAATTATCACTAGTTTTTTTTTTCTCTTCAAAGAAAAATATACGCTCCAGTTTCATTTTTCAAAGAAATTGTACACACTACTTTCTCGATTTGGCACGATGAAAGATTTTCACTGACACACTTCGCACAATGGGTAAAGTCCGTTAAAGGACATTTGTTCTCAAAGCACGTTTTGCAATTTACGCTTCATTTCACCTTCTTTTTTTTTTTTTATATTGCATTGCACTTCTCTTTCGGTCGAATCAGTCTAAATAATGGACGAAATTAGTTCGGCTCTCTTTCGTATTACATGTCTTTTTTTTTAGTATACTTTTTTTGGAAAGGGGAAATATGTGGGAAGGAATAAAATAACGCCAAATATAACAAACACAGTTTTCCAAAATTATTTGGTGTCCTAATCGCCTGCAATCTGCCCGTAACGACCTTCAGAAACTCTCAAAAGCCTCTGCTCCCTTGTCTCTGTTTGGTTGAAAAAAATATAGAATAATTCGCCGAAAAAGTATTTTTTCTACGAGTACTTCGAGATAAAGTTATAGTTGTTGATAAATAAAAATATTTTCTTTCAATGACGCACCAAAAATTATTTTATCGAGTTTATTATCTAAAATGAGCATTCTCTGTTTACTGGGGCCCGGTTACAACTTGTTTATCGCGATCATTGCGAGACTATCGGCGCGTTTGGTAAACGCGAGGATGTTGTTGAGCCTCGATGGTTCGTCGAGTGTCGCGCTCTATCGGTGAAGAAACGCGTTGACGCGTGTGCATACTTCTCTCTCGTTCTCTATACACGTGAATATACATATGAGAAGGTCGAACTAAAAGGAAAATAAAAAAAGGTGTTTGCTTCAAGAATCCACGATGGTTGGGTTGGGAGGAGGAAGAACGGGAGTGAGTCTCGGGTGGTCTCGACTCTGGAGCGACTCGTTGAGCTCGTCGCGCGGTTTCTGTACGTGGGACAGATTGTAGCGGGATTCGCGCATTCGCGGACGAGAACACGCGTTCCCGCGCTGTTATTTTGTTCTTGCTCGTGTGTTCTCGTTGATTGCGTCTTCTCGTCGTCGCGTATCGTGCATGCTTCAAATCCGCGTGTTTCGTCAGCCAAAAAGTAACATGCGTATTTGTTTTGAAAAAATATAAATTTATTGTCACGTTAGAGAAATCAGTGATTGACAAGAAATAATCCGTGATCGACCGCGTTTCTTCGAATGATTCGAATCGTCAGTGCTCTCTGAAACGACGAGACGAGAGCGACGGTCGTGTCGTATGACGTTTCTCAAGAATTCTCAAATACGGTTTAACATCAGTCCGCTGTTGAGCAAACTCACGTCGTCAGCACACTCTCAACGATAAGAAAGAAACGCTTGATTTGACGAAGACGAAAAACGCGAAACGATCTCTCGCTCTTTCACGATCGCGCTTTATGGATGTACAAATTCACCCGCGTATCACTGGTATTTATAGTTTGAATTTGTACCAACCAGTGAAAAATCACACCTCCGATTAGTGCCCAAAAGAATGAATATACCATTAGAAAGCGAAGAGAGAAGCATTAGACGAGGGAAAAGAAATCGAAGAAGTCTTGACCGGAAGGACAGATAAAATAGAAAAATAATAACATTCTAAAAATTGTATAATTTGTAATTTATTGTAAAATAAAGTCTAAAATCAACAACAAACTGAACATTAATTATTTCGTGTTTGATTTATACAGCGTAATGAAGAAAAAAACACAATTGAACATAATCGTCAATATTGTGAGATAAAATCTAGAAAAAAAAACGTATAAAAATTGGATTGCTTCGTGATGGAAACGATAATGTAAGAACATAAAATAATTGTGAGTACAAAATAGAAAAAATAAATTATAGTCAAAAGGAACGTAAATTTTGAAGGAATAGTTCAGTGGTCGAAAAGGCATAAATATGTAATTAAAGAAAACCAATAAACGTCAAAACAAAAAAAATAATTTTAGTGCGAAGTGGTCGATAAATATTGAGCGGTTTTGAAATTTTCTTTGTGTGAAAAAGCACTGAATGTGCTTGAGATACAACAAGAATTCGAGAGTTTAAGGAAGATTTTTGGAAGTTATGCACATTCGAAGAATGATCGATGAATCGAGCGGTGTGAATGCGGATGGGGAGAGAAAAACGAGATCGGACGAATCATCGAGAAAGGACGAAGATGAAAAGGAGGGTAAGGAGAAGGGCGATGGTGATTCAGGGATGAGCGAGAGATGCGAGAAAGGATCGACGAAGAAACAGCGTTCCACGAGGTATGCGACGATCGACAGCCTTGCGCTCAAAAGAGCGAGTCTACCGTTGCGATTGTTAGCGACGGTGTCGATCGACGATGACGGTTGTGATGAGTCTGCGGGCGAAATCGTCCTCGCAACGACAATGACGACAACGACAAATCGCAAAAGCACACCAAGACGTCCGAGTTTCAAGGTAAACTCGGTATGTTTCAGTTGCATTAATAAATCATTAGAAGTATCGACCAGAATAAAGGAATTTGGCATTTACAAAACGTTCGAAGATATCATCAAACGCGGACTGATGGCTGATATTCCGAAAAATATAATTCTCCCCGTTCAGTGCTAATTCACTCGGATAAAAACAGAAAATAACCACTTTTTTCATCAAAAACTCGAATAATAATCACGACAACCGTATCGAGCGACCGGTGCGACTAATATTATTCCAAAAAACATGTTCCAGCAGAATTTTTCTCGTTCTATCGAATTAAATTCGTCTCGAAGCCATGGCGATATTTTTTTTTCCTTGAAAAATCGAGGGATCGGTGTATCTTGAGAGTTTGTGTCTTCCGCGTTTGTTTTTAGCTCAACGTCACGTCAATTGCCTACTAAATTTGATATCGATATATTGATGATAACAGGATTGAAAACCGTGCAACGGGGTCGAAACCGACCCCAATCTTCTTTCTACCATAAAACGTCTTTCGTATGTGACAATGAAGTTTAATTATGTATCATTCTCTTCGTTTTTCGATACGGAAGAGAGTGGTGCGTGATAAATTTGAATTTGGTGAAAAATGGATGATGAAAAGCGTACAAAACGAAAAAAACTATTTAAAAAAATGCAATTAAATATTTCATCAATAAAAATTTGTTTTTAATCCCATCGTCGAGAGTCTAAACTGGACTGTCATTAGTATCTGAAGCAAATCCTGAAAAGGATCGAGGGAGTGGCAGAATTGGATGCTAGTAGAAATGCAACGAAAAATATGCGTTTCTGCAACGATCAGCGAGAATGTTGCTTACCGTTACATTTTATTTCTCTCTCTCTCTCTCTCTCGCGAGTTCCGCGAGGTTGAAGAAACGCGTTCAAACATTCTTTATTTTTTAAATGAATTTTCCCCTCTCACTCTTCTCCGGAGAGCGAAACGCGTGAAAGGTATACCGTCGCGTTTTCCCTCTTTTCCATCGTCGTCGTCTCAATGACGCTTGCGAAATAATCACAAAATCAAACAAGATCGTCGACTTATTTTTCATTTTATTCGAGCACGCGAAATACAAAACGCCCACGATAATAAATTATTGCTCGGTCAGTACGCGACGACACGCCGCTCGCGTTTCTGCATTTTCATACTTTTTACACCGCGATGAACGCAAGACGCGAGAAAAATAATGAACCGAGGGTGTTCGCAACGGATGATTGTCCGATCCGCTTGGCGCACTCGCGAATCTTTTTTTTTTTTTTTTTTTTTTTTTTTCTCCACGTCCCGAGAATAAACGTATATAATTTTCGGCACGGAAACAGAGTCGAGAGGAAACCGGTAAATCGCGCCTGTTACCGCAATTCTAGCGGTAGAAAAAGAAATAAAAAATTATTGTCATTTCCATACTCCAAGGAATTATTCATTGGGTAAAAAAAAAAGAAAAAGAATTTAATTGACCAATTTGTTAATCGCACAGGTTCGATCCGGAGGCACGATAACGGAGCATCAACGGAGATTTCGGGTTCGCACCAGGACGCATCAACAGGCCGGAGCCGGAAGTGGATCGTTCAAGGTTCATCAACGAGCCATTTCCCGAGGAATCGGTGAGAGACTCGCGATGCTCGAGGGTTTGGCCGACGAGCACAAGGAAGCAGCCTCCAGAGCGGACAATCGTTCGCCAGAAATTCAGAGCGTCCCGGGGAAAAACCCATCACCGTTGCCCGAGGTGAAGAAAACGAGGGACGCACCGGTATACGAAGCCATATCCGAATCAATCGGCGAAAGAAAACCTGACGAGGCGACACCGAAACGAGCCCGTTCGCCCCTCGCCAATACGAGCTTTCTCTGGGGCGGTGCCGGCCGATCAGAGCAGAAACGAGCCTCTCCTCGAAACGAGGACAAGGTCGAAATTTCTCCGGGTTATGATGACGAAGCAGCGACGATCAGTGCTGCTGATGCTTACGATGACGTTGGCTTCTCTCCCGGTCACGTTGCCCTCCCCAACGAGGTAACTCGACCCCTCCACCTTTCAGATTCTCTTTTATTTTTACTTTTTTTTTTTTTTTTTTAATCAAATTCTATCAATCGATGAACGATTCAATTCAAATTAGCGACGAATTCGTTCCAGGATGACGACGAAGACGACAACTACGACGACGTCGGACCCTCCTTCGTGGCCGAAAGGATCCCTGCCAATAACTGCCCCACCGAAACTCTTCTGGATGATTTAAACCTCGAAATCTATGACGACGTCGGGCCCAGTGCTCAAACCAATCCAAAGACACCCGCGACAACCCCGAGCGACAACGACTACTCCTCCATCGACGAAAATGACGATGACAATCTCCCGGACGAAACTTACGACGATGTTCGTGCTCCCAGTCACGAGGAACGCGTCAACAGCCTCTATGCCGGATCCGATATCGGACGGCGAATCAACAACAATTGCCGCGAATCCGAATGGGAAGATTTGGAAGACGTCAATGTTGCTGGAGAACAGAAAGATCGGGGAAAAAAACTCGTCGGCTTGCCCGAGTCACGGTCACGGTATTTCTACTTCTTCGCTACGAAAATTAAAAAAATATCCCATAATGGATTTCTATCGTCACACTTTTGTGGAATTTCGGAAAATGAGACAAAAGATATTAGTTTAATCGTCTTAGTTTAGTTGAGATCAGTCGAGTCGTCTATTTTGTGAGGTTTTTCACAAATATTTTTTATTGCGGGAACACTGAAACTAAAGAAGTAGCAAAATTACGGTGTGTCACAACAAAAACACGGTGGGAAAATTCAAGAAATGTATTCATGGAAGTTTACAATGAAACGAAGTAATTTTTTTGTTAGTTCAAGTTAGATGCAATTCATTGCAACAGTACAAAACAATTCATTTGTGAAATGTCATGCTGGAACTCAGGAGTAAGCGGCGGTTTATGGATGAATTAGACGTTTTATATTTATGCTAAAAATTTGGTTTTATAAAAATTCTAGTATCTGGTGGTTCGCCGGAAGTCTGAAAATTTTTAAGATTTACGAAACATGAATATTTTCAATTCGTTTTTCAAAAACAATTGTTCTGCGAATAATCAGATTTGTTTTCGTCGCATGGAATGAATTTCATTTTAATTTTTTCATTATTTTCAAAATTTTTACTTGACTTCTTAGTTTCGTTTTTTTTTTTTTTTTTTTTAATTTCTGAACGTGTTTGAGTTGTTCGTTCAACACCGAAGAATCTTTATTCAGAAGATAATGAATCTTCATACAAAAAAGTGTGCAAAATGAGTCTTTCGATTAATCATTTTGCAGTTTTCCTGCATGTCTGATGCAATAGAATTATTCTGAAAAATAAAATTCACGTGCCTTTCAAAAAAGCATGGAATTCACGTCACCGAACGAAAAAAATGTCTGATTATTTGCCGAAAAATATTTTAGTCAAACTAAACGTTAATCATTTTTGGAAATAATTGAAAAATCATGTTTATGAAATTTATAAAACTGGATTTTTTCACATTTTAATTCAACAAAACGTTTGCCTAAAAAAAATGTGGCAATCGTCTTTAAATTCAACAAAATTCGACAATTTGAATTTTCCACTTTGCTTTACTGTAAACAATAACCGAGCACTTGACAAAATCCTGCCAAAAAAGTGCAGGAATATAATTTTTTTAACGTATTTTTCAGTTGAAATGAATGAAAAATTGTGTTCGCTCATTTTTTAACCGATAAAAATGTTTGCGTTCAGGAGAAAAACCGTCAACGGACGATCCCGAGGAGCAGGACGACGAAAGTCGAGAACGGGGCGAAGGAGTCGACCGAGCAGTCGCTACACGAGTCGTACAGATCTTGAAACGGCCACCGGTGAGTAACGTCCGCGTCCGCCCAACCGATCGAGCCCCTGCTCTGCGAATAGCACTCGAGATTCCTCGTTCGCGGTTTTTCTTTCCACGCCGGGCGAGAGCCCAACCTACCGAGACGAAAGGTGCGCGCTCAAAACTTTCACCCATTCCATCCATCTTTCTCTTCACTCGCGCTACTGTCTGAAAAATTCTCGCTCTCAACGAGCACGAGAGTTATGTGCGTTATATAAAAATACATTGACACATACGCGCAGAGGAAAACAATTCCTTTGTCGTTATTCCTTTTGAATAATGCCTGCGAAACAGGTGCGAAGCAACTGAAATTAAAAGTTTTCGCATGCAAGTTTGACCTCGGAAAAGTAGGTTTCTATACTTGAGCGTGCCTCGAAAGGTTTACTTGGAAAATGAATCTTATTTTCAAGAAAATTCAAAAAACTTGGTAACATTTATCTATCAGTTTCGAACTTCCATTCACAGATTATTGTAATTTTCTTTAATAAATTTTCACCAGCCGTTTTTATTTATCAGAAAAATGAGACTGTTTTACACAAAATTTGAACAAAATATTGCATTATTTCAGATTTTCTTGACAATCATTAAAAACGAAAAAAAAGAAGCCACATATGGCAGCAGGCAATCTGTGTATTCAAAATAATTAGAAAAATTAAAAATTCTTTCATTTTTTTGAACGAAGTTTCGTTAGATGTCTTCGGATACAAAATTTGATTTCGACACTTTGAGAATAACGAGTTGAAATTCCATGATAAATTGTCGATCAAACGATTGTAACGAAATTATAGCGTTCCGCGTATCCATTCATAACTTTCATTAATATTTCTACGAAATAAAAAATATTCAATTGAAAATTGAATGAAAAAATGGTAATCCGAGACTCGAGTATCTTTGTTTTCGAACGAAGATTATTGCGTGTGCATAACGATGTGCCGGTTCAAAGAGCGCACGTTCTCACGCTTTTGCTATTATTTGACTCCTCTAATTAGCGTTAACTCCTTAAAAAGAGCAAGCAAAGCCAAATTAGCGCGGCTACAACTTCGTTCCTATTTTATTCGCGAGAACGAGTATCAGAGCATCAATTTGCGTAGGTGGATCTGTGCTCTTTGCCCTCGAATATAATTCGATCGGTAGAGAGAGGGAGAAAGAGCGATTTCAGAGGTAATTCCTCTTACGCAATCCTCTGGATTTTATTCCATCATTCGAGAGCGAGAGTGTGTGCGCGCGAGCTTTCTCGCGTGTACGAAACTCGCAGTTCTCGGTCGGTGGTCGCGCAGTGCGGTTGTAAAATCGACTCTTCGATTTTCCTCAAAGTTTTTCCAAGCGAGAATCAAATTTCGCAGATTTATGTGTACAAATGATTATTCGTTATTCATAAGATGGATTATAAATTTGCATTTGTTCGATTTTGTTTGTGTCAAAGTGACAGTGATTCGAGTTCGCTGAAGTTTTCAAGGTCATCACCGGTAGCCGCTAGAAATGGAAGTACGAGGGACGACGAGCAGGGATTTACCGAAGGACGTGAGCCGGTTATGGGAGCAAGAAAAATTGGTGGATAAATGTGCGAGCAGGATATAAATAGCAGAAGAAGCAGAGAGTTCGATAAAAAGGAAAAGGAATATTTGATTTTTGAACGTCGTCGCTTTCGACGACAGCGCACGGTGGCTCTCGGCGAATCAAAGGTGAGCGAGCGAGTGCGCGCAAGGTGAAAGCGCCGCTCGCAGTGAGCCAGTCACGGCCGAGACACCGCGAGAAACGCCAGCTCCAACGGCCACCACAACAACCGGGGGAAACCTGGCCAGATACTCGTTTCGTATTCCGTACATTCCTTGCATTCGCTTGTCACCCGCTCTCACCACACGGGAATAACAATAGAAGAGAAAGAGAGAGAGAGAGAGAGAAAGAAAGAAAGAGAGTCATGTTCGACGATATTTCTGACTGAAAACCTCCCCGGGATACGAAACACTCTTTGTGTTTACATGTAGACATATGTTCGAGTCCGAAAAGCCCGTGATTATCGAAATTCGACAGAGACCTCGACGCCGTCGGTTTGACCGAATGTATTCGCGATTTCGTTCGTCGAAGCTATGAGACAAGGCTCCAAAACACTCGCACGAAGGCCCAACACCCAAGGTAGTAAAACTGCTTCGAGATCCCGTCTCAGTTTCTCCTCTCTAGTAGTATCGAAGTACCCATAAACAAGATCGTTTTTTAATATTTTTTTTAAATTCTAATCTCAAGGTTTTTTTGTACTTTACAACTGTAAACTCGGCTCTTTCATTACTACCGGTATTTTCAAGCTTTTAATGATGAAGAAAGTCCTTGGGATGTTTTTTTTTATCGTTGAGTGTTTGAACCTTCCATTAAAAATAAATGAAAGGAAAATTAACTGAGTTACGGTTCAGTATTTGCAGTAAGAAAAAAAAACGCATTTTGGGTACTTGTACTACACGGAGCTCGACCTTCTCCTCACGACGTGTCGCTAAATCGTGCACTCCGATTCTTCATCGTCACACTTGAGTAAGATCGGCGCCCATATAGAATTTTTGTACCTCAGTTACGAAAAAAAATACCATTTTTTCAAAGAGCTCTGAAAAAAAATTCGTCGAAAAAATAATGCGTAGTTTGATGTCTAATTTCTTCACGATTTTAGACGATTCCGGTCATATTTTTTGTGACTCAATTAACGCGAAAACATCTCATTCAAGAATTGTAATCGCTTCGATTAATTTCTCGTCGTATCAAATTGAAAGATTAATTCACGTTTCAAGACTCTTCGAATGAAGCAGAAGAAATATCACGTAGAGCATTTTTACAGTGTACAAAAAGCCAGGTTTGAACGTTGCGACACGGAGTGGGAGAAGAGGCCGAGAACGTCTTGATCCTTCAAGGCGGATAGTACTCGTTTTCTCTCTCTCTCTCTCTCTCTCTCTCTCTTTCTTCCTCTCCCTCTATTCGCGTATCGGGAGAGACGGAGAGATATACAAAATAACAAGATCGAATGTTAAAAGCGAGCAGAGCGAGAGAGTGAGAAAGAGAGGAAGGGAGGGAGAGAGGAGAAAAACCGGTGTATACTCGAGTGTATCATGTTTGAGGACTCTGTATGGAGTACCGGAATCCCGAAACGATGAGATCACTCGTCGAGAGCAACGATAAACATAATGGGTAAAAGATTCAAACGAAATGACCATGAGACGTGAATTTTCAAGTGGCCGTGAGCCTGGGCACAGGTTCCGTGCTCCTCGTCGGTGGAAATGGACCATCGGGCAACAATTCCGAGGACAAAAATCGCGGAACGGTGGATTCCAGGACGTCGGATTGGAAGGAGAGCGAACCTGCGAAATCCTCGAACGTCACCGTGAACAATGCCCAACTGGAACAGACGAGAGGCCTCGTTCAACAACTTCGGATCCTCGGAAGACACGACGACGATGCCCTCGACACCCAGGAAACATCGTGCTACGTTCTCGAAGGTTCTCATACCGCTTGACGAGAAATATATACGTTCCTGTTACGCGGTTTATTGTATAACTATTTTGTTCTAAGAGCAGACTCGAATCATTCAATTTCACGCTTCGTCGCATCGCGTGGGTTATACCTCGGCGCAAGGACGTCGCGTGATTTTTTTTTTACAATTCGTCTGAGAATATGTAATAACGTTAAGAAATATGAGTTTCGAGAACTCATATTAACTTTCGGTTAGTAACGTTGGGTCATTTCGATCCAATGAAAATCGCAATTTTTTATTAAAATGTAAAAAAAAACTCATTTTTCGATATCCAAAAATCGGTTCTCGATATTCAGTCTTGTATCATTCGATCTGGCGGAAATTTTTCTATCGTTGAAAAAAAAAAATGTGTCGAAAAATACCGATTCATTGAAGAGTTACGAGCATGCGAAGTTCCCTGGGTCGGTATGACACGCGTCGGTAATTACAGGGGCTTGGGAAATAGCAGTAACCTCGAGTTGATATTAGACGATCAGACGAAATGTGTTTCTTAAAAAAATTCATATTTTTGATACTTTGAGTGAAGAAATTTTTGTATTAAACAAAGACGACAATGGAATTCTGATTACCTTGAAAAAGCCTGAAACTCAACGGTGCTGGCCTTGTTGCCGAGTTGAAATGATGAACGTTTAAGGCTAAAAAGTGTAAAATTTCCACGTACTTTCTGATATTTCAGAAAAATCAGTTTATCGATTAAATGTAATAAGAAAAATTCATCAGGTATCGAATCGTTACCCCTTAAGGGATAAAACCTTTTAAAATACGAATGCTGACAAAACGCATAAACTCTGTAATAAATTGCGTGCGAATAAATATATGGGATTGAAAAAAAGATTTGGAAACGTGAGCAGCTATTATTCGAATAGTTAAAAAAAATCCATTCCATGCGCCTCCGTGATTTCCGGTTTTTCGACTTATTTATTTTTCACTCAGAGCGCAATCCTCAATCACGAATTAACGAAAGATATTTTTTGAAAAAATTTTACAGACACCGCTTCGGACGATTCGAATTACGAGACTTTGTTCTCGTCGTTTCCGTCTGACGAATTTAGCAGCGGTACCGATGGCGAAGGGGACGAAGGGTCCGTCAGAAATAGTTGGCCTCAAGGGAGTGGCGGCAATGACGCCCGCCTCGATCCGATTCCCGGCCAGGAAGCACCCTCCAGACCGGTTCCACCACCACCTCGAGAATCGAGTCTCACCGAGAGTCTCGGTAAAAGAATGAAAATGCTCAGGAGAACGTGGAGTATTACGAAGGGCAGTCTCGGTCGAATGCGAAGAAGAACGTCGACGACGAGCAACGGGGGCGAAGCGAACGATCCTAACGGTCAACCTCTCGACGACGGGGCTAACAAATATTTCCACTCCGATCCACGAAAGTATTTCAGTTTTAAGAAACACTTCAGAAAAGGTAGCAGCGGCACCGGTGTCACCGGACTCTCGAGGTTTTATCTCGGAACTAGCGATTTTCTCGATAACGAAAGACTCTCGAGCAACAACAATCGCAGCAGCAAGGAAGAAATCTATAGTAATTCTAGTGGCGAATCTAATTGGTATACCAATTCAGAATATTGGAGAACCGGTGACGTTGGGGGAAACGAAAATGGTGAGATTTTAAAACAGAATAAGGAATAATTCTGTTACTACACTTTCGCGAAACATTTCGAACGAAATGAGGATAATTAGTGTGTTGTCATTTTGAGAGGTAGTTTAACACGCTAATTATTCGTGATGAAAACACAAGTAAGAAATCTCGCAGTTATGGCAAATAAACGTTGCTGAATTCACCATTTTTGCTAAACAGCGTCGTGAAACTTTTGTGAACTCTATTTTACGGTTTCTTTTTCGTTCTTATTTACCGAAATTTGACAGAATTAGCTGTGTCGCAAGACACTAAAGATTGTGCATTAACAAGGGTAAGACTTTCAGGCAGCTTCAAATGAGTCAATGTTAATGATTTCTGAAAAAGAAAAGGTTTATATAATACTTTTCAAATTTCGAGTTCGAGGGCTTATGAGTTTGTTATTACGCCATATATTTTTTTTTTCCTACAATTTATTGCATGGTGGTGCAGTGATTATGCAGTTTTTCAAAACGTCATGACGCGTGTTTACAAATGGGGTAACTTTCAGCCACTGTTGTATTCGTCTGTAAGAAATCAACTAATTTTTTAATTATTTGCATTGTTATTTGCATACATTGCCATTGAACCTGAAAAGTGAAAGAAACGTTGATAATTTCATAAGGAGCACGATTTGAAAGATGACGTTTAATTTTCACGAGATTATTTTCGATATTTTAACGAAGTGACAGAATTTTTCAAATGATTTTGATTCGCCATTTACGATAAAACTTTTCATTATTCAGAGCATCATTACAATGCCCTCGATGTGGAACCGTTGTATCAGTTTTACGCAGCTGAAGCAGCAGCCCGTGTCGCTTTTGAGTCCGATTCCGAGGGCTACGAAGAGGTAAACGAGCATGATTCGTTAAAAAAGTTATACAAATTTGGAATTTCAATTTTTTTTTTTTTCTTTGCCAGGTTGAAGATCCCATGCCATGTTCACCCTCTTCAGCTTTTGACCTCGCCAAACCTGGACACAGAACTCTCTGGTGTCAAACGCCTCGGGTAAAAGAGGGCGGTTTCCTTCGTAAGTAAATCTCTCATTCCATTGAACGATCGTTTCTTTCTTTTTTTTTTTGTATTTTTCATTGATCTCATGTATTTTATAGAACGACTGACACCCGATGAGAAAAAGTGTCAAGAAGCCAAATTCGAGATCCTCACTTCAGAAGCTTCCTACTTAAACTCTCTCCGCGTGCTCGTTGATGAATTTTTAAACAATCACGATCTGGTCCACGAGGTTCTTACACCGAGCGAAAGGGACAAACTCTTTGGCAGAGTTCCTGGAGTTCTAATGGCTTCGGAAAGCTTGCTAGCTGAACTCGAGGCTGTTTGGAACGAGGATCCTATGCTTCCGGGTTTACCGGAAATCCTGTTGAATTATGCGCAAAGATCTTCGCTCGCTTACATCGCTTATTGCTCCAATCAAGTCAGCATCGATTCGACTCTCAAAGACTTGAGGTACATTTTTCTCATTCTGTTTTCCTGAGCTGAAAAAAGCTTCTACAATAATCCCAAAACTTTAAATACAATTCAAACGAAAATTCCGTTCAAAGAAATTTTTTTTTCTCAGTGTTATTTGCAGGTAGTTGTATTTCTTAGTATTTTTTTACAGGAGTAAAAAAGGTTCGAAATTCGTCGAGACGATAACGAGGATAGAGTCTCATTCCGCTTGCCAGAATCTTACTCTACACTCGTTTCTCATGTTACCGATGCAACGAGTCACAAGGTAGTGCAGAAAAAGAACAATGAAGAAGTTAAAAATAGTTTTATTTTGGAGTCTCCAGGGATAAGATCGTTATTCATTTGTGTGTTTGAAGGTTGCCACTTTTGGTGGATGCCGTTTTATCAAAATTGTCGTCCGAGAATAAGGAAGAGCGAAAGCGCTGGGAGATAGCTCTTTCCCAATTGGGTCAGGTCGTCATGGAGTGTAACGAAGGAGCGAGAGTGGCCGGAAGATTTGCGGAAACGGAAGCCCTGGAAAGGTACCAGAAATAAATTCATTTGGATTTAAAAAATTTCAAAACAATACGAAGGACTTGTGGCTTTTTTTCTCTTCGCAGAAAACTTGAATATTCACAAAAAATACCACCGATAACGTTACGAGATCGTTACTTGATACGACGAGGTCGCGTCGTTCAAATGCTCGCCAAATCGGACGTCGATTATAAGCTGACTTTTGGCAAGAAGTATCACAAGACTTGTCTCTACCTCTTCTTGCTAACGGATCATCTTCTGATCGCAAAACCCAAGTCGAGGTATGAGAAAGAAACGTTTTCTTAAAAAAAAAAAAGTTCTGGAACGTGAACCTGCGACAATTTTTTAGAATCGGTACGATTCTTAATATTCACCGGAAATATAAAACATGGTTTTTGGTATTTAATACCGACAGCACGAACGAAGAAACGTACGCGGTGATCGACACCTGTAAAAGGAATCTTGTCGAGTTGGTGAAAGTTGGCGAAGATTCTCCGTTCGCTGGACGCAACGCGATGGCGCTGACTTTACTGGAAAATTATTCCGGACGTCACGTCGAGTATATATTGACTTGCGAGAGTCCGACTGAGCAGGAACGTTGGCTCGACGCGTTTTCACCTGCCACACCGAGTCTGGTAGGTGAATCTTTGTACGAAACTTGGGACTGTCCTCAGGTAATGGTTCTCTATCCTTACGCAGCAGCCCAACCCGACGAACTGTCGGTTCAACCGGGTGAGTAAATTTTCTTACATCGCAAAACAATTTTTCTCCGACTGTTATTGAGTTTCGAACGAAAATTTGGATTTTTTTTTTTTTTGCAGGCGAAGTGATAAACGTGTTGAGGAAAATGAGCGACGGTTGGCACCTTGGCGAAAAACTTTTGAGCGGAGAACAAGGCTGGTTTCCTGGTAATTACGCAAAGGAAGTCGCTTCGGAGCACGTCAGAGCGAAAAATCTTCGTCAACGTCATCGTCTGATGGCCCTGAATACGAGTGTCTCCCAACAACGTAAAAGAGTTTGAATCGAGGAGATAACAAGACAGAAAGAGAAGAGCGGCATTATTTAAAACTCATTTTATTCTGTATTGTATCATTGTTATAAAATATAAATTTTATGCGTTTAACAAAATTATATGATAATAATATTCCAACCTACGACAGATTGTAGGCTGTAAATGTGTAGGTACAAGTCTGGCGGGTAATATTCAGGATTTCTTTATATACGTTCAGCTTCTTCTCGACTGATAGAGCAAATAATATTATTACAAAAATTCTCTCATTTACGTCTCTGTACTGAAACGCAGCCACAGCAAAATCATAACTTATGTAACCTCCTCGAACCTTCTATTACCATACATTTTTCTCTCTAATCTGAGTTCCGACAACAAAAGCATTATGTCTCGTACGAAACAGGTTTCCTACTCACAAATCTCAGTGCAGCATTGGTACCGGATCGCAAATATCAAGTTTTTTTTTCGTAAGAAAAAATACCGGGAGTCGCTTGAAAATGCAATTTCGTCTAGAATTGAGCAAATTGTATTTGTTAGAAACGGAATGTACAATTTCAAACGTTAGTCAAAATTTTTTTAATTCAGCACGCAGCACGCCACTGCTTGAAATTTTTTTTTACGGAACATTGAATTCGTTGGATGTTCCCATGAAATTTTGTGTCTCGACCAAGAAATTTTATTTTCCTTTCATAAAAATGTTCATTTTACTCAATAATAATCTCAAAAATTTTTTAAAATGACGTTTATCGAGCTACAATTTTTTTTGGTGCGTTATTGATAGAGAACCATGATATTACGTGATGTTATGAAGACAAATAACTTTTTTTTACTTAACCAAAAGTGATTTGCTTATCAGTCGAGATGAAGGGCCGCAAGTGTACGAAAAAATGTGTCATAATTACAAGCGACAGTCTTATTTTATTGTAAATCACCAGTATTCTCTTAGCAAAGTTCGAGTCGAATAAAAAATAAAAAAGAAAAATGCAATAGTGGAATGCGAGAAGAGTCGTAATCGTCTTATTCGCGGTAGGATTAATTCGTACGATTTGTACGAGATTTGGGTTGCGAATAAGTCAATAAAGCGCCGTGGCTGCTCCGTGGGGAAGAGTCAACATTGATTCAACTGAGTATCGTTATCGTTGCTCTCGTCAAAAAAATGCAATGCAGAGCGCTGAATTTTGGGAACAAAACAGCGCGCCGATCGCCACGTTTTCCTAAAGAAAACTGACGAATCCGAGAGTTCGGGGCTCCAATCAAATTCGAACTTTGGCATACGTCGAGGGCTTAACGTCAAATAATCTTTTGACAAAATAAACTTGGAGTATCGTAGTCGCCGCGATCACCACTAGTTGAACTATTGACCACTGCTGGATGTAAGAATTGTTGTCCACCAGTAAATTGTAATCGCGAGTTTCCCGACTCCTGCTTATATGCTGGTACTGCATTATTTCGTTGATGTTTTTCTCTACCGCCACAATCGCACTCTGCATAACGAAAGATATTGATTTAGATTAGTACGGAAATTCACGTTGGAGAAAATTTTTTTTTTTTGTCAAAATATACTTGCCGTAAAGTTTCCCACTGAAAGATCCAGTTCTTCCAGTTCCTTAGAAAATTTGTCCCATTCGTCGTATCTGGAAATAAAGAAAATTGAACATGAAATTACGATTTTTCTAGAGTTAATATCGTTAGAATGAAAATTTATGATTCCGTTTGGTTTCGAGAACAATAAATTCATGTTTGCCATTAAAAAAGAATATTGAAAATTGTAATAAAATATAAATCAAATGAAGATTTTTCATGACATTTAAAAATCGCCAATTTAGATATCAATGGAAATAAATATTGATGCTTCGTACCTGATCACTGTTATGTAAAGATTGACGAGTTTTGCGGCGAATCTAGAAAACTGATTATCCACGCAAATGCTGTAGTAACCGCCTACGGAAGACGTGTCCTGATAATCGGCGCTGACTTGCCATTGGTAAGGATGTACGAGCTGATTTTCCGGATTTCTAACCGCGAAACCAGCTTTTCCGTCGCCACCTCTCAACACCTGAAGTTTAATTGTTTTATTTCAATACATTTTGTGAAAAACAAGCGAAAATAATGGAAGGGAAAGGAGAGGTTTGTGGTTCAATAAGCAACAGATGTCTTTTGTCTTTCTTTTACAGTGATCAATCGTCATAAACATAAACACAAGTTTGAGACAGAGTTCCGAGTCGAAAACTCAGGTCATGTTTTTTTTTTTATTAAGCGTTTGGAGGAGACCTAGTTTTTATGGAATATTGAGTTGAAATGGAGCTTCCGGCATCGGACATTATTTTGACACTTTAGGTATAAAGAGGTTAAACCCGCGCGTATTGGTGCGGTCGAGTACTACGCCAGTCACTGAAATAACTATATTATTTCAGTTTTCTAATAACATACAAATCGTTATAACCGATCTTTGATTGGGACAAATTAATTTTATTAAAAACTATCATTTTTACAAGTATCAAAAATTAGAATAGGCACAAGTTTTGAATTTAGTGATTAGTATGACCAGCTAAGTCGATAGAATTACAAAATCCAATCAAATTTCCAACACAAAAGCTCCCTGCATTATTTTACAGTCGTTTAGATCTGAGAGCGGATCGAAAATGTCATAAAAACGTTTGCTGCGGTCGGAAATCGATCTAATTAAATCGTCCCTATTGAGAACTATATATCTTTTTATTTATTGGATCGACGAGCAAAATTGCCCTGAAAAACGAACTCATTACATCTGCAAAGAAATGAGATAGAGGGTGAAGGGTACGAGTGATGAACGAAGGAAATTTTGACGTGGATTAGAATGGTGGACAAAGGATTAATACTAGTTTTACCGAGGGCCATAAAATGACGAGTACATGGGGATGACATTTTCGACTAGGGGAACCCGATACTACGACCATTTTTTATTGTTTGGCTGTGCCGATTGATATTCACTGCCGGATTACGCGGTAAATTATACCCCGATGTAGGACTGACAGTAACTTGCAGTAAATATGGAAATAGGACATAGGGCCGGAGACTCAGTGCATGATCGGAGAGCAGTCGAACGTGTCTAGGCCGAGAGCCCAAACAAAGGGTCGTTGCCAGAGAGTGGGGGAATTCTATGAGATGAGAGAAATACTTTGAGGTTCTGTGAGTCGAAAAGTCTTATTTTCTGTCGCGCGTTCATCGTGACCTGTCTGTTCTAGTTTTCCCGCGCGGTTCGTCAGAAGCCAAAGTATCTATTACTTCGAGAAGTTGTATTTTAATTCGAAGCATTTTTAGTGTCGTTGAATTCAGTGCAAATGGTTTGAACCAGTTGAACGGTTCAGTTATTTTTTATTTTCTATATTAAGTGCCGAGTGACGAGCCTTCTGTCCTTCGTCTTAAGAGGTGATAGACTCTCGCCGAGGAGTATTGAAAAGAAAAATTAAGTCACAAGTTGAGACTCGTCGAGTTTCTATACAAAAGAATTCACTTTTTCGCGGTTACTCTGGATTTTCTCAACTCAAAAAGTAAGTCCGAGTTCTCATTGCGTTCGATCGTATTCGCTGCAAACTTAGCAAGACAAAACATAAACACAACCTTTAGAAAATAAGGTAAAGACAAATAAATCGTTGAAAGCTTTGTTATAGAAAATTTTATCCTGCGCAAGATTCGTTCTGTCGTATCTTGTTCTATCTTCAACCGTTCAGTCAGTATGAGCGATAAAACAACACGTGTTCTCCAACATCAATAATAAATTATCTCTCAGGAATGCTCATGATAAAAAAAAACTACCATTTTTTCGACTCTGGCTTTCGGCACAGTCAGTGTTTTGTCTACAATTTTTTTCTGTCAACGTAGACATCTGTGCTTGAAGCCTTTTTTTTCGTACAACTAACAATTTGGAAAAAATCTCAGTTGGCGTAGTTCGATTTATGCACTAAAATTTCGAACTTTAATATTTTCATACTAATTAGAAAAAATATTGACTCAGACTTGACATTCATAGCTATTACTCGTGATACTCTCAAAAAAGTAGAGGGATAATACATTTTTGTGTACAGGAAATGTGCAAGACGGTCTGGAGCGAGACAGTAAAAGCCAGCAACTTTCACTCACATTATTTTTATTCATCATTTTTATCATACATGTAACCAAAGACGGCCATATGGCGTATTATATTGGCGTTTTAATACGAGATTAAAGTGTATTTATCGAGAAAGCTTTGGGGATGGAGATAAAATTAAAGAATGATTGATAAAGGATGTTTTTTATTTTCTTTCTTGTGATAACGTACCTGAAAGCTTACGTAGAACGTCGCTCCGGGATTGACGTATTGAAAATAACAGTCCTCTTTACCGGCGTCTATGTGAACTTTGTAGTCCATTGACACGGTTGGCAACGTTTCGTACCATGGTTTCGTGGCTCCTTCGGGGCTAACTAATACGAATAGCCCAAAGAAGAGTATCGAGAAACGAAAGAAACACCGCTCGAGTACGGACATCGCGTTTTTAATCACTATCGACTTTTACGAGATAAACAACGATCCAACATCGTTCCTTCTTGCCGGACTACTGACCAAACTTGCCCACTTGCCCTTGCCCCCTCGCGAACACCAGATGCTCGGCGCACGTATACATGTTGCGCATGTCACACATGTTGTCAACGATCTTTTTACCCACTCCCACCTGTAAATACCCGTATCCATTACGTGGCATCTCGAGGTTCTCAACCATGAAAATCGGGATTGTTTAACTTTTTTTTTCATTTTTTTTTCTGTAAAATCATGTAAAATCGTAGATTATTTTGATATATTTTGCATCCCAACCGAACCGAACCTAACCCTATTGTTCTGTTCCGCGTTCCTTATCGCCTCCACGTCCGCTAAAATGTCATATCTTGCGGTCATATCCTTGACTGCGACTGAAAATATCAGTGGCACATCCACGGCACTCCACGGTCATATCGACTGAGCAGCTACAAGTGCTAGATTGCCATTTTCAAAGTGCCAGATTTTTTTGGCTTTTTCAATTGTTATTTGGACGAACGGAGTAAAAATCTTTATTCGAAATTGAAAATTGGACGGAGCGCGATTTATTATTATTAGACCATCATGCATTATTATGTAGGCAAAGCGTCAACATTTTCGGAGCGTTAAAATGATATTGAGCACTTCTAATGTCTTCATACTTTTTTTTTAGAAATTATTGAAAAAATAATGCATAATAAAACGTTCTGCTAATCATTTTCGAATAAAAATATTCCGCATTCCGCTCGACCCAACCTTCAAGTATTCTTGTTCGTTCCCTTGTCTGCAGATGGCGCTACTGTCCAGTTAGCCCCACGAGCCCAAAGTTTACCTTCTCATTCTTTCAGTTTTTCACAGGAGTCGAGGGAACGCGAAGCCGCCGCGAACTACACGCGGTTCTCCGCAGCCCGCACATTCTTGAACGAGTCAAACGAGTGAGCGCGGGCGCAGTACATCAACCGCCGAAACGCGAATGGATCTTTCATAGCTTAAGTTATTTACAACGGGTTGATGAGACAAAAGGGATTTTTCTACTCGAGCGATAAGTGATTTTTAATCTCTTAAAATGGCAGATTTTTTGGATGCTGAAGCTGAAGAAAGTAGCGAGGTTAGTCCGTGTTATTTTTTTCTTAAAACCCACGCTTTGTTATTTTCTACAATGTTTACGTTTGAACAGCCGACTTTTTTTTTCTTACAACCACTTCGGAATGCATTCTTTTTTATTACGACGCAAAATGATTAAGCTTGCTTTAGATCATCACCCATTTAAGTGTGTCTTCTCAAAAAATTATCGTTCTTTTCCCGAGAATACAAACATCCGAGTACAGTTCTTTATCGTTCTTTTGAAGATGAAGAAATTTTTGTTTCTTTGCTCTAGAGTGAACAAGAAGTGAACCATAGTGGGAAGAGAGCAAAAAAAAGGGCAAAGCGGATGAAAGAGAGTGAGGATGAGGAAAAAGATGAAGAAGGTATGTGAATTTTTCCTTACGACTTAATTCACCTAAATATTTAAAAACAAACAAAACATCAATGCACAAATAGAAAAGAATTGATCAAAAACTGATCAAAATTGATTGATGAATTATTATTTAAAAAATCTATGCTTCAAGTTTACGTTTACCTTAAAAGACAGAATAATTTCGTTTAAAAAAAATTCTATATCATAGAACATGGTTGATTTTAAAGCAATTAGATATCAAATTCAGGCTTCAACTTTTCCTGAAGTCTTCTGGATTCTAAGTTCAAAGTAATGAATATTTTAGACTAGACAAAATTTGGATAAAAGAAAAGATCATTTCTTTCAGAATTAAAACCCAAAAACAGAGTTCTATGTTTTACACAATAACTTTGCTAAAACTCATGTTGTATTTTTTATGCTTCCTGATACATGATCAGGATAAAAAAATGTTGGTATAAAAACGAATTTTCATTGCAACGAATTTTTCAAATAAATTTCGCATTAATACCAATGTCAATGTAATTTGAAAAATGAACTGATTTATTGAAAAAACAGTTCACACCATGTTTTTCATATATTGTTAACGTCACCAAACAGATGAGGCAGCTAAGTTGCGAGAAGAACTGAAAGATCTGATAAACGACGAATCATCTGAGGAGAGCGAAGATGAAGGGAGCGAACATTCTGGCACAAGTAAAAAGAGAAAAAAAAGTCAAAGCGCTGATTTCGATGATAGGTTAGAAGATGATGATTATGATCTCATAGAGGAAAATCTTGGAATCACGGTTCAAAGGGTAAGTTGAAATTATTCATTTCCTTCGATCGTCATCCATGCTAATAGAAGAATATTTACTTCTTCAGAAAAAACGATTTAAACGCCTTCGAAGAGTCGAAGAACAAGATTCAGAGGAGGAGCAAGAACGAGAACCGGAAGAAGAAAGAGAGGCCATCGCAAATCAACTTTTTGATGGTTCTGGAGACGTAAGTCTTATTTCCAATATGGTTTTATAATATTTTCGAAATAATTCCCATCAAAGTTTACTCTCGTTCGCTTGAAATGATATTTTTATGAAATTAAGTTGAGAAAACATCTTTTCCTATTACCAAGAATGCCATAATGACACTAAAACTCCAAACTCTTTATTTTATGGATTAGTCGTTACATAAAAAAAATTTCGAACCTAAGAACGTTCGGTTCTTTGATAGAAGATAAACATTTTTTGTTGAACCTCAGTAACACAAAAATGCGATGGCTTCACTAATAGTAGATAAACTTTGATTCCGTATGGCCGTTGTTTTCGTGGAGAGAAATTTGACAAGAAAAATATTGCTATTCTTGATGACATTTCTTGTTAGAATTTTTTTCCACCATGAACGCGAGTGAAATCGGATACTCAATCGTGAAACGTTCAACCGTGCTGAGCCAAGCGTTATCTACTCTATGATACTCGAGAGCCGCAATGGCGGCGAACGATCGAATTTCGTGGCACTATAAGATGTTTATATATGCATTTGATTACTCTGGAATCACGTTTTCTAAAGTTGAAATTAATAAACAAAAGTAAAATTTTAACATCAATTCAAGAAAAACTTTTAGTTTTGACAAAAAAAATTTCAATGTCGCGTTAATATTTCTAAAAAAGTACCATCGAAAAGCTGAAAATTACGTCAATTTCAGGAGGAAGACAGAAGAAGCGTAGTAAGTCATAGACCTGAGCCCGAAAATTTGCTTACCGAGGCAGATAGTGAAGCCGAAATTTCCGATGCGGATGACTTTATCGTTGACGATGATGGGAGACCCGTGGCTGATAAACGTCGCAAGCGGAGAGCGCATTTGGAAGATTCGTAAGTTAGATTTGATCGTTTTCATTTTTCATCCTCTATTTTCACATATCGCTAGATTGAATTTTTTTTTCGACTTTATTCCATTTCTAGTGCGCTACAAGAAGCCCAAGAAATCTTCGGAGTTGACTTTGATTACGAAGAATTCGATAAATATGGAGAAGAAGCGGATGTCGACGAGGATGAAGACGACGAGTACGTCGATGACGATCTTCTTGAGGGCGGGAAAACACAACGAACTCCGAAGAAAGGACGGACGAAGAGGAGTACGAGAAAAAGTATATTCGAAGTTTACGAACCCAGTGAACTCAAACGTGGTCATTTCACAGATATTGACAACGAGGTGATATATCTATCTATTATCAAACTTGTCGAGTTTTAGGGTTGAATTCCTTATCGAAAAAGTCTATTAATGGTTTTCAATCGGATTCCCTCTCAATGAGATACTGATTATCAAAGTTGGAAGAAACCAATCGTTTCAAAGCGTATTTCTTTGAAACGGTGAGAGTTTGAGAAAAAATTTATAGAATCAATTTTGAATCACTCAATATCATTAATCTTATTGACCAAAGTTCGTTTTTCTCTGCACAGATTCGAAATGCCGATATACCCGAGCGAATGCAGCTTCGTTCGGTTCCCATAACTCCTGTGCCCGAAGGTTCCGATGAATTGAGTCTCGAGGCAGATTGGATATACAAATACGCGTTTTGTCGTCCGAGTATTTCGGTGCAGGATGCTCACCTGAGCCTAGAAGCCAAAGAGCGTGCCCGGAAAGGGCCTCAGGCAGTTGGGAAGATTAAAAAAGCTTTGGATTTCATGCGGAATCAGAACTTCGAAGTGCCTTTTATATCATTCTACAGAAAAGAATACGTGAATCCCGAATTGAATATAAACGACCTGTGGAAAATTTACAAGTGGGATGCAAAATGGTGCGAATTGACCGAGCGAAAAAACAATCTGGTCGCGCTGTTTGAGAAAATGCGGAGTTACCAGTTGGACGAAATCATGAAAAATCCGGACGTTCCATTGCCCGATGGTATTCGGGTAATCAAGGAAGAAGATATCGATCGTTTAAGGAGCGTGGAAACGAGTGAAGAGCTCAACGACGTTCATCATCACTTCATGCTTTATTACAGCCACGAAATTCCAAAAATGCAAGCGGAAATCCGTCGTAAATGGGCAGAAGCGAGACGAGCTGCAAAGTTGGCAGCGGCGCGCCAACGGAGGATCGAAGCCGGCGACCTTAGCAACGATGACGAGGACGAGGACGAGATCGAAATCGCCGAAAATTTGGAACTCGAAAATGAGGAATTCTTGAAACAAGCTTCGAGAACCGGACCTTACTCGATTTGTCGACGTGCCGGGCTCGACGGTTTCGCTCAAAAGTTCGGCTTAACACCCGAGCAATACGGCGAGCATCTTCGCGACAATTATCAGCGTCACGAAATAGAACAAGATCCCATCGAACCATCGACCGTAGCATTCGATTATTTGGGAGAGAAATTCAAAACCGTCGAAGAAACGCTCGAGGCAGTTCGTCTCATGGTCGCGATCCAACTGGCCCGTGAACCTCTCGTGCGAAAGTGCGTTCGCGAGATTTACATGGAGCGGGCTAAAATCACGGTGCGTCCAACGAAAAAGGGCATCAAAGAGATCGATGAGAACCACTCGATTTACACGATGAAATATCTCAAAGAAAAACCCGTCAATCAACTCACCGGTGACGATTACCTCAAACTCGTTAACGCCGAAAGAGACAAACTCGTTACAATTTCCTTGAGCGACACCGTCGAAGGTACATTGGGCAGCGATTCCCTGCTCGCCGAAATGAAGCAACTTTATCATCGAGACGAATTCAGCAAAAACGTGCAAGATTGGAACGCCATAAGAGCAGAAAGCATTGGCATAGCTTACGAGCGGATGCTCATACCCGATTTTAAGAAAGAATTGCAATCGCATCTCATGGCAGAAGCCAAAGAGTTTGTTCTACGTTCTTGTGCCCGGAAAATGTACAATTGGATCAAAGTTGCACCGTACACTTGTAGCCTTCAAAAATCATCATCGCAGCCGGCTCCAGAGCAGGCACAAGAGGAAGAAGAGCAATGGGACGATCCGGAGGAGAATCCGGCTGGAAAAACAGCTAATGGCGAAGAGCGCCAGTTCGAAGACGACGAAGAGTGGAAAATGGACAAAGGCCTTAGAGTCATGGGACTCGCTTATGTTCCCGATTATTCGCAAGCTGCTTTCGCTTGCATTGTTTCTCCGGACGGTGAATGTACCGATTACCTCCGTTTGCCACATCTCATAAAACGTAAAAATAGTCCTCGGGAAGAGGAGAGAACGATGAAAGAAGCGGATTTGCTCGCAGTCCAGCATTTCATCGCAACGAAAAAACCTCACGTTATCGCGATCGGTGGAGAATCCCGAGAAGCGATAATGCTCCGCG
The DNA here is from genome assembly GCA_037576405.1 of Campoplex capitator. NCBI lineage: Eukaryota > Metazoa > Arthropoda > Insecta > Hymenoptera > Ichneumonidae > Campoplex > Campoplex capitator. Next base: position 11,797,096 of record JARBWI010000002.1, on the reverse strand, counting down.
ACGATTTGAAAGAGTGCATTGCCACGTTAGTCCAAGAGTCACAGTTCCCGGAGATACAAGTAGAAATCTGCGAGAATGAACTCGCTAAAATTTATAGTAACAGCAATCGCGGAGTTCAAGAATTTCGCGATTATCCGGTGATCCTCCGACAAGCGATTTCAATCGCACGCCGTCTTCAAGATCCCTTAATCGAATTTTCACAACTTTGCGGCTCCGACGACGAGATTCTTTGCCTTAAATATCACACTTATGAAGATCAACTACCGAAAGAAGAACTTTTGGAAAATATTCACCTGGAATTCGTGAATCGCGTCAACGAGGTCGGAGTCGATCTTAATCGAGCGTTGCAATACGAAAACACCGCGAATCTCGTGCAATTCGTTTGCGGATTAGGACCTCGAAAAGCTCATGCTCTACTCAAGCTTCTCAAACAATCGAACAAGCGGATTGAGAATCGCACGCAACTCGTAACCCTTGCTCACATGGGGCCGAAAGTTTTCATAAACAGCGCAGGTTTCATTAAAATCGACACTGCCAGTCTGGGTGACAGCACCGACACTTACGTCGAAGTACTCGACGGCACGAGAGTCCACCCCGAGACTTACGAATGGGCGAGAAAAATGGCGGTTGACGCTCTCGAGTACGACGATGATGACGAAGAGGCTAATCCTGCGGATGCTCTTCATGAAATATTCGAATCTCCCGACAGACTTAAGGATCTCGATCTCGATGCTTTTGCCGAAGAACTCGAACGACAGGGCTTTGGCAATAAAAGTGTAACTCTTTACGACATCAGAGCTGAGTTGAATTGCAGATACAAAGATCTCCGAGCCCCTTACGAGCCTCCAGGACCTGAAAAACTCTTCAATATTCTCACCAAAGAAACACCCGAGAGCTTTTACATCGGGAAATTAATATTAGCCACTGTTACCTCGATGAATCGACGAAAACCCGAAGGCGAACAACTCGACCAAGCAAATCCGGTGCGCGATGATACAAGCGGACTTTGGCAATGTCCGTTTTGTTTGAAAAATGATTTTCCTGAACTCTCTGAAGTTTGGAATCATTTCGATGCCGGCACCTGTCCTGGCAGAGCCATTGGAGTTCGATTGCGTCTCGATAACGCTGTCTCCGGGTATATACACGTAAAAAACTTGTCTGACAAACACGTAGCCAATCCTGAAGACCGAGTTCGCCCTGGACAAGTGATTCATTGTCGCGTTATCAAAATTGACGTTGAACGTTTCAGCATTGAATGCTCAAGCAAAAGCAGCGATCTTCTTGATCGAAATAATGAGTGGAGGTGAGAGCAACAATATATAAAAATCAGGTTTCTCCGTTTTGTTTTGATAGGCCACAGTCATTTTTCTTTCTACTTAATAATCAGACGATTTTTTGTGTTTCATTATCGGTCAAAGTACATTTTGTTGATACAAAATTCCGTCCGTAAACGTGCAACTCATGGTCAAATTTGATTGAATTCTTCAGACAGAAGTAAAAACAAAGTTGATTTACAAACTAAAATGAAACTTTCAACATAATCTAACGAAGTTGTATAAGAAAGGAAATTTTATAGACATTTTTAGTAATCATGAGTGTGAAATTTTCTTTGTAGACGTTCTGGAGCAAATTATGAGAAACGATGAAAATAAAAATGTATGTGTTCGCAGACCTCAACGAGATTCATACTACGACACAGATGCGGAAGAGCAAGATTTGCGAGCAGAGGTCGAGGCGAAAAAGAACAAGCAACGGCAAGCGTACATTAAACGCGTTATCGTCCACTCAGCTTTTCACAACGTCGGTTACGCGGAAGCGGCTAAAATGTTGGAATCGATGAAACAGGGTGAAGCAATAGTGAGGCCGAGCAGCAAGGGAAACGATCGTTTGACTATTACGTGGAAAGTCACCGATGATGTGCTCCATCACATTGACGTCAGAGAAGCTGATAAAAAGTTTGCTTTTTCGTTGGGAAAACGACTTTTCATCGACAAGGAAGAGTTTGAAGATTTGGACGAAATTTTAGCGAGACACGTTAATCCCATGGCTGCGTATGCCTCAGAATTACTCGAGTGTCATTATTACAAACCTAATGTCGACGGTATCGAAGAAAAAGCTAATGAAATGATGAAGGAACAAAAGAAGGAAAATCCGGCTCGGATTCCGTGCATTCTCTCTGCTTCAAAGGTAAAAAATTCGTATTGTAAAATGAAAATTCAAAATTTTTTTTCGATAGTAATAAATAATTTTGTTTATCGATCATTGATTTTGATCATTTTAATCGACTCGCTGTTTCCTCCGATTTTCGGTTCAACGTTTCTTACGCGACGATTCTAACGCTCGCCGGCTTTTTCAGAAATATCCAGGCAAATTTTTGCTCTCCTACTTGCCCCGCGAACGATGCGTCCATGAGTACATTTCCGTGTCGCCGGAAGGAGTGCGATACAGAGGTCGTACATTCGCGAGAGTCGGCGAGCTGTTCAGTTGGTTCAGAAAACATTTCAGGGATCCCCGGCCTGTGGTTGAGCTGAAGCCCGCGCCATTTTACACTCCGAGTGCACTTCCAGGTAAAATTTATTCTTTCATCGACGTTTTTGCCTCTACCGTTGAAATTTCACCAGGGTATTGCTCCGCAGATTCGAATCAAGATTCGAACGACGACGATTTGAATCATCACACCCTCTCGATGATGTCGGACGAATCGCCGTACAGCTTCGCGCCTCGGACACCAAGAACCATCGGTGGATCACAATACGGCAGTAATCCGAGCACACCGTACACTCCGTCGGCCAAGACTCCTTACATGACGCCCGTGTCCTGCAACACACCTTACCAAGCCCAAACACCGGGATACGGTCAATATACCCCTGGCAACAAAGACGGAGAATTTTTACGTCCTGGCGTGCCACCCAGCGTCGCCGGATGGGGTCGACGCTCAACGACACCTTCACGAAATCAGTCCGAAGGCGATTTTTACAACTGGAAGCGTGCACCGTAAGTGATTAAATCCATGAATTTTGTCGTGAAAAATTGATTCAGATATAGAAATAACCGAGTCAATCTTGATCGTAACTCCGACGTGAAAACTTGAGATGCAACTTTGGTGTGTCACTGTAGTTTGTAAACTTGATCGTACCAATTATTCTAATAATCAAAATTTTCGTGTTCGAAGGTTCGTGGAAATCTGAACACTTTTTTAAAAAATTAAGAATTTTTTTGCAATAATACGACAATTGAAAAAGATAATTGCCATGAAGAACGTTCGATTCATCTTTAAGTTGCAACTCTCATTTATAACTTTTCTTTTCGTCCATTTTAGAAACGGATCAGGATTTTCTGACGACAATTCTCAAGGCCGCGGTGGACGTGGTGGCCGAGGGCGCGGTGGACGTGGTGGGAGAGGTGGTCGTGGCGGACGAGGCGGACGAGGACGTGGTGGAAATTCGAATTTCAATAGTCCTCGTAGCGATTACTCCAGCTCAGCGCCGATCGGGAATAGCACTCCGTTATGGGACGAACCCGACAGCGGAGATGTTTCCGGTTCTAGGGGAAATGCATCGTTCAAGCGAGGAAATTCTTCGAATGTTTCTGCGGTAGGAAATGACACGCCTCTGTGGGACGAGAGTGAGAGTTGGGACGACGATGACGGAGGAGTAGCGGTGACACTGCCCGCGGCGAAGCAACAGAACGACCCGCAGAATTTGCCGTCAGGAAATCAAACGCCGTTGTGGGACGCGAGTGAAAGTTGGGACGATCCGGATGGAACGGCTCCGCAACCGGCAGCCGGTGCTTTCGCGTCAAATGGCCTACGTACAGATTCTCATCCTTCGGGGTCGAATCCTTCGACGACGATAGGAAATCGATCTCCGCTGTGGGACGCGAGTGAAAGTTGGGACGAGCCAGAGAAACCGACGGCCGCGGCTCCTCAAAGAACTCAACCAAAATCCGCAGTTGGTGCTCGCCCAATCGGCAGTCGCACTCCTCTCTACACTCCGGACGAAAGTTGGGACGATGACGAACCGGTTGCAGTAACTCCGCGGACCGTAACACCGACACAGCCACGAAATAATTCTTATTCCCAAACCTCATCGAGAAACTATTCTTCCAATAATCCGAGGGCAAACGCGACATCGAATGCTCGTCCCATGGGAAGCCGCACTCCTCTTTACACTCCGGAAGAAAGCTGGGACGATGAAGAACCGGTAGCGGTAACTCCGCAAATCGTAACACCGATCCAGCCACGAAATAATTCTTATTCCCAATCGTCCGCGAGAAAAGAAACTTTCAACGATCCATCATCAGGTACTTTCGTGGCTGGCGGTCGTCCGATCGGCAGTCGCACTCCTCTTTACACGCCGGAAGAAAGTTGGGACGATGAGGAACCGGTCGCGGTAACTCCTCAAATCGTAACACCGATCCAACCACGAAATAATTCTTATTCCCAATTTTCCGCGAGAAAAGAATCCTTCAACAATCCAAAATCAAGTACTTTCGTGGCTGGCGGTCGTCCGATCGGCAGTCGGACTCCTCTTTACACGCCGGAAGAAAGCTGGGACGATGAGGAACCGGTCGCGGTAACTCCGCAAGTCGTAACATCGACGCAGCCACGAAATAATTCTTTTTCACAAATGTCAACGAAAAAAGATCCAAGAGCGAATACTGCGTCGAGTGCTCGCCCAATCGGAAGCCGTACTCCTTTGTACACACCGGAAGAAAGCTGGGACGATGAGGAGCCGATTCCGGTGACCCCGAAAATCATAACGCCCACGCAGTCGCGAAATAATTCAAAATCGGAATCTTCATCGAGAAACAACTCGTTCAATGATCCAAGGGTAAACGCGACACTGAATGCTCGCCCGATAGGAAGTCGCACGCCTCTGTATACACCCGAAGAGAGCTGGGACGATGAGGAGCCGATTCCGCCGACCCCACGAATCGTAATACCAACTCGGTACAAGAATGAGGCTGCTTCTTCGCTGAATAATTCGTTGGATAACTCAACGACGACCGCGACATCGAGTGCCCGCCCGATCGGAAGTCAAACTCCTCTGTACGCACCGGAAGAGAGCTGGGACGACGACGAAGTCGCAGAGTCACCAAAACCACTGTCTCCAAAATCCTCCTACGCTCTTCCTCCCACAAACATTATTTCTCGTGCGGATATTCGTCCTGCAGGAAGTAAAACGCCGCTTTACACACCCAACGAAAGTTGGTCCGGCTCAGAATCGTCCTTCAGAACTTCTCCCACTTCGTCACCTCGAGGATTTCATGGAAACGCCTCACGCAATAATTGGAATCGTGGCGGACGGGGAGCAAATCGTGGTGGACGTGGAGGAGATCGCGGTGGACGTGGAGGTGATCGTGGTGGACGCGGAAGAGATCGTGGCGGACGTAGTAGAGGTCGCGGAGATTTTGGAGGACGCAACGATTTTAGAGGGCGCGGCGATCGTGGAGGACGCAACGATCGCGGAGGCCGCGATGATTATGGAGGACATGGTGGTGGACGTCGAGGCCACGTTTACGCTCCGCGACCAACGTACGATCGTCCTGATCGAAGTTTCAACAGCCAACCCCGGGACGACCCAATTCCTACAACACCAGCGAGTCCTCCACAAATTAATGTTAATCGTTCGCCTCTTTACGACGAGAGCGAAAGCTGGGATTGAACATTTACCAAAAATCCTCAGGAATAATGGTGCCATAGAAGCTATTGTTATAATTGGTGCAATTAGTTTTTGGCAAAATGACTAAAGCGCGCGAAACTTGCCTCGTTTTTTTTTTTTTTTTTTTTTCAATTTTATTTTTTAAATAAGCCGCGCATATATTTTCTGTTTTTTTTTCTCCATGACAATTTGTATTTTGCTGCGGAAACTGAAGTTGCAATCATTCCCAATAGTTTTAGTTTTTATATCGTATAATTATAAAAACAGAATATTTCTATTTGATTGTTAAAACTTGAATATTCTATATTAATCAGAGTCCAAAGATAATCTCAATCGTAAGGATTTAAGAAGTGCCGAAATATCACGTTCAACAAAAGTCTAGTGATTTTCAATTGATCCATACCATGAAATTTGAACTCCGCGCACGCTGAATGTTGGCATGGTACGATAGTCTGATTCACGCTGTTCCTATTTTCTACGTATTTACGCAGATATATATATATAAATAAAAATACTTATACATAGATTAAATTATAATGATAGCTATTCCGAGTCTCGGAAATATAATATTTTTGGCGTTCTTCCAATTTTTGACATTTACTGTAAAATTAACGTTATTCAAACTATATGAAAATCTTTATCGCTATTTTCACTATTTTATATGACTGTGGATTCATTAAAGATTTATTCGAAAATGCAATCATGTTGATTTCTCTTGCACGCTTTATTTTATTTTATACATACACATTATCAGAATTTCAGTAGGTCAAAATTCATTTTTGATACAGTAAATATTTTTTAACACGTAAGTATGTTTCAATGGTACGTTTACGATTATTTTTAATTACTTAAAGCTCTTCAACTTTTATTGGCAATCGAGTAATGATTTTCAAACACTTAGACTGTGTTAGATAATTAGAATTTTAAAAAATCATTCTTTGTAATTTAGAGGATTTAGAGGTTGCGCTATTTTCAAATGAAGGAAGGACCGAGTTCGTTTTTAAATTGCTCGCGAGAGGGCAGATGTTATTGACCAATAGAGTCGTCCCATCATTTTCCATCTGTTGCTTTCTAGGGAATCTGAAACAAAGACCGAAACTCTCGCGATTTCTACTACGAATGGTAGTAAAATCTGAATGCTGGATAAGAGCACGTTTCTGTCAGTCGGTTTGCTAAAACGCAAATTCCCTTTAATCTGCGATAATAGACATATTAATGAAAAAACATTGAGAGATTCTGGATGGCAATAAAAAAATTTCCTGATGTCTCAATGTTGTCTCAGGTTACGATCAGCTGTTGAACAAAATATTGTTCGTGTGAGAAAAACGGTGATCGATCCCCGAGTGTCTGTCACAAAAATACAATTATAGTGACAATTGGTGCGTGATTGTTATAGCCCCTCGACGAATTCCCCTTGTTTACATAATTTATCTTCAGGAACAAAGAACAAGATGCAAATCGTGTTACTTGATGAAAAAGTGAATTGCATTTTTCCAAAACACAAATAGAAGAAGGATTTTTCGAAGAATTTGAACGAAAAATAAGGATAACAAGAGGAACATGGACACGTACAGCATTGTCGAGTATTATGCGTACCAAACGCAACGGGAGTGCGGTTACTGCAATGGACCAAACACCAATTGTAATCACGGTGAGTCTCCTCTGCTCGTTTTCTCGTCTTCTCGCTCTTTTCCATTGTAATCGTGGTATTTTTCATTGCCACAAACTTGCTCTTTTTCTGTTGTTGAATCTTTCATTCTTCCAAACTTTTTCTTTGTCAATCACATTTCCCAATATCAGGAACTTCTCACTTTCTAATTATAGAATTATTTGTTGTTACGAATCTGGTTCTTTAATCACAGATTTTTTTATCACTAGGAATGTGGGCTCACTTTTTGTCAGTGCAGGATTATCAGAACTTGATTGACAGAGGATGGCGCCGAAGTGGATGTTACTGCTACAAGCCAACATTGGACAAAACCTGCTGTCCCATGTACACCATAAGGTTTTTCTATTTTTTGTCTACATTCGTTATCATAGCTCTCATCTTACCCCCTCGTCAGCATACTGAATTATTGAATGCTCGCATGGAAATCTGGTACCCAGAGTTTTCTTGTAGATTTTCCTCGCTAGAAAGAAACCAATCGACCAAAAATGATTTGCAAAGATTTCTCATACGTTCAAGAGGCTCTGACGACTGATGCAGAGTTATTGGAAATTTTTTCAACAGAAAGTACATTCGAGTGTGCCGGCAAATGAATAAACCAATTTTTCTGCATTTACCATAACATAAACTTTTGAATTGTTATTTTATCCATAAATGGAAATTGTTTTTTATTCGCAGATGCGAGGCCCTTGATTTCAAAATAACCAAATCTCAGAAGAAAATTCTCAAGAGAATGGCTAAGTTCTTGAGAAATGAGCTGCCTACAGATAAAAAAACAAATGATTCTTTCCTAGATACTCCCGACAACATAGGTATGCATGGAAAATGATCAATTTTTTTACTTTTTTAGTATGAAATATTAAAACAATGTTTTTCTTCAGAATTAGATTAGAATTCTTTAGATTCCGAGATGAAATACAAACTTGTTGAGCTTTAAATATAAATAAGAGCGGATATAATAATGATTTTCAAAAATCTGGAATTTGAATCTGTCCGACTCAAATTTTCCTTTATTGTAGATACGAATAACTTGGAAGCAAAAGTTTACGAGGAGCATCGCTTAAGAGCAGAGAAAAACATTGCCCAGATGAAAGTGGAAAGTGTGGAAGGTAAGATCGAGAATCGATTGGGAACTTGTCAGGAAGAGGAGTTGTCCAGTGAGCCGAGACACAGTTTAAGTACTGCGAAAGTCGATGAAGCGTATTTGGAAAAAAAAAGCAGTAAGTCTCTCGACGAGAACAGTGCAGGGCGTCAAACACTTCAAGATCCAAATAGACCACCACCCAAAAAAGCGAAGCTTATGAGGGTGGAGAGAAAAAAAAAGAAACTTTTGGCACAGGGCAAGTCTCTCGAAGACATTGATACTCTGTTCAAGAGTAACAAGCAAAATGTTGTTAAGAGCGTGGAAGATTTGTACAACGAGATTCACGGTGGCATTAAGAAGCTGGAGGTGAGATTGAGTATCGTAGCATTTAATCGGATCTTTTTTCTGCTGTTCTTACACTTTTATTTTCTTTGAAAAACCTACTTTTTATGTATATATTTTTTTTACTGCATTGTTACAGACAAAATTGGTGCGAGTCATGTCAGACGAGTTTCTCGAGACTCTCGATGTTAGTGCGAGTTTGTACAAAAAATATCAAATGGCAATTCATAAGAGCGAACCTGAGGAGTGCGATAAACAATCTTTTTTCAACTTCTTAGTCAAAAGTCCATTACAAGTGAGCAAAAAATGATAAATTCTTCATTATTCCAGAATTTATTACCTCAAATGGTCAATATCAAGGGATGAATTTTGAGTCGAAAAGTTAATAAAATAACTTCTCATGAAAGAGTCTGATGGAAAAACTTCACTAGACTTTCCGACGCGAAATTCGGTCCTGAAATTGAATTTACTTTATTTATACATTATTAACTAACTTGGTTTGCTTGAAGCCGTACCACCTCGAAAACGGACCGCCCCAAGGATACGGATCTTTTCACGAGCAATACTGGCTCGACGGTCAATTGATAGCCGTCGCGGTGATCGACATTTTGCCGATTTCTGTTTCGAGCGTATATTTTTTTTACGACCCGGAATACTCGTTCTTGTCCCTCGGAACGTTCAGGTAAGAATTGAACTCAATGAAACATTCCTCTCTTATTTCTTATCGATTAATAACGTTTAATCATAAAAATTTGTCCTGATTATTTACAAAGTTCTCTTCGAGAGGTTTGTCTGACGAGGCAATTGAATAAATTGGCATCCGCTCTGAAGTATTACTACATGGGATTTTACATTCATTCGAACGTGAAAATGCGTTACAAGGCAAAAATAAAGCCTTCGAAATTACTTTGTCCGGAGACTTATGTATGGTGCGATATTGATCGTTCGATAGCGAAGCTCGACAAAGAAAAATATAGCAGACTAAACGAGGACATTGACGCTATCGACATCGATGGCATCGTGGATATTGAAAAAGTACAATAATAGATAAACTTATTAAATTTAATTATTCTAGTTTTGAGGCTTTCACGGCCATTACTGTTGGAGAAAATTAAATTTAATTAAATTTTGTTGTAATTTGCATCGTTGAAAAGCAGCGAAAGCACTCATTTTGTTTTTTTTTTTAATGGACTCCAAAATTCATACGTCGTGGTTTTTCATGTTGCGATGGTTCGAAAATCTAATCGTGAGGTCGAAAAATTATGAAGAATACATCGGAACAAAAATTGAAACATTTGTGACCGAAAAAAATATTTCTAGTAGCATTTCTAACGATGCAAACTTCAACACCATCGGAATACACTTTTCTCATTATTTATACACCGAGATATTTAACTCAATTTTTTCTTGCAGGTCAAAATATTGAATTGTAATCGAGTGATGAAGTACAGATTGTACAAGCATCGAAGCGAGGAAGAGGACGAGTCGGTGCGCGAGTACGCGACCCTCGTAGGCATGAAATGTGCTCAAAGTATGCTACTCTATCGTAAATAATCAGTGAGAATGACCTCAAAATCGTGCTTCATAATAAAAATTGTTGAAACATCGTACCGGCCTACGAGATTGTTTCTAGAGATTCTTTTTCTCGCGTTCAGATTTATTGAATGACGAAAAAAAAAAAGGAAATTGAAAAAATTTGTGCATCGTTTTCGTGAAATGTTCTCTCTTTCGATAAGAAGTACATTGATAAATTTATTCTCTCAAGTTTTGACTGGTTGTTTGGATTGTTGAGAAGCTCCTTGCCCACTCTCTTCTTCTCGTGGCCTCTCATCAACTTTAATCTCGTTCCAACTCTGAACTTCGCCAGACCCGCCGATGATGAATACCAGCATGCCACTTATACAAACTGCGGCGCCTATCCAGAACAATATTTGCCACTTCTCGATTGGATTCTGAGAAAACGAAGCAAAAAATTAGTGAATATAAATGACGCTCGTCGAGCTCCCCGTTTGCTATTAGCTTTAACCCCGGATGCGCTAACTCGTCACGAGAAAATTTACTTTTCTTCTTCATTCGAGAAATAAAGAAGCGAAAAATTTCTCTCGAAAACAAGCTTATAATCGTAGATATTTATTGTTAAAGCGACAATGTCGATGACGATGATAATGATGATGACGCAAATGGGTGATGCAACTTATAGGTACTTCTCGTACTATAATTTTGTAAATATATAGGAACGAGTAGTACCTACGAGTCTAAAACACCAAGATGATATCTTGTTCGTCACGGGATCTTAATCGACCTCGTCACGAAATTATGTTATTATTTCGAATGATGTGCGAAGATGAATACCAGTGCGATTAACGTTACGATCTTTTCTTTTCCGATTAACGGAAATAGTGAAGAAACGCAAGTTTTTGAGCTCATGCTGAAGAAAAGCGATTACGATTCCTCAGTACTGCCCGTACTATGAAATTTTTCTACACAGTACAGGGCGCACTAAAGTTTCGTGATCACTAGCACCTAAGTGCGTGAATTATCAAGTATTGATAGAATAAAAACAGCTGAAATATGTGCGTGTGAATGCGTGAAAATGATGACGAGAAAGAGAAAGTACGATACGAATAAAGCGAATGGAAATAATAATTTTTCTCATTGATTCAAGCCGGTCATTTCGCTGTCATAACTTACGCCCCATTTGCCGGCGACTTCTTCTATAACAGGCGGAATTATTATTCCGGAAAAACATGCCACTGTGTTCATTAAGCCGTAAAGAAAACCCGCGTAGTTCGGGGAAAGATCCTGGTTGTTCGAGAGATTTGATATCGCCGCTGCTCCGTTAAGTCCTAAAGCAAGAACCAGAAATACGTTCGCCCAGAGAAACGAACAGCCCAGGTATCCAACAACGATTAGACATAGTCCGGGTAACAAGTGCGCTGTGACAAAATATAACAGAAGAATTGAGGCGTCCGAATGTTTTTAAACGGAGCATTTAAAAATTTTTTTTTTTTAATTTATAAATAACTACGAAATTTCTTGGATCGGACGACAAAAAAAATCAGTCAACTCTCCGAGCTTTCGTCTTCGAGACTCTCACATATTCATATGAATATACACAAAAATGAGCATTCGGATTAACGTGCAATAATTTTGTGACCTTTTATATACTTTTTTTTGTAAATATGTATGGACGAGAAATGATTATATTTCATAGTCAGAAATCATTGAATTGTTGGAAATTCTATAAACATTTCGGGATGCGTCTTACAAAAAATCGTAGCGCTCTTTCGCAAAGCCGTGATCGACATTAGTTTTCGTTTCTGTATGACGTCTCCAGCCCAGCCGAAGAAAAAGGCGAATGCAACCCGACTAGCCCATGGTAAGCCGGAAACGACACCGCCTTTAGTTAGCTTAAATCCAAGAGCTTTAGTCTGATAAAGCATCATTCCACTTTGATAGAAAAACAGGAGGAAAACATTGCCGGAGTGACAAAGGACGAGACATAGGAAAGGAATCGAAGTTAAAATTTGGATAATCGGTGTGGTCTTTAAAGATGGTTTATTTTTTCGTACGACTCCAGCTTGGGAACTGTAAAATTAATAATAGTCATGCTCGGAGTCATTATCTTCTGAAAATTAAGAATTAGCTAGCAAAATGATCAACGATTCGTTTAGAAAAACAAATCTTAACGAGTAATCAAATAACTTTCCTTTTTTTTTTTCGTAACATAAAATTTGAATTACCTGATAATATATTCTTTTTCAGCATCGCTAATACGAGGATGTTCTTCGGGAGAGTCGTAAGCTAGGAAGAACCAGAAGGCAATCCAAACGAGCATGACCAACGCTGGAAAGTACCAACCAGATTCCCAATTGACGTTTTCAGCGATGCTGGAAATGATGCCAAAGAGAAAAATCGAGCCGAATGTTCCACCTTGGAGAGTCCAGACGAAGCGTCCTTTCTCTGTGGGAGGCGCCCATCGAGCGACCAATGTGTGACAAGCCGGAAAAATGATGCCTCCGGTGAAGCCGATAATTATTCTTGAGATGCCCAACGCGATCCAGTGCACCTGAGCTATCAGTGGCGTTAAAAGGGAAATAACCGCCGAAACGAGCGACGACCACAAGACCGACTGTCTCGGTCCGTATTTCTGGGCGAGTATACCGCCGACCAAATTTCCTGGCACGTTTCCCCAACCGTACGCCGATATCAATTGGCCACGGATGAAGGGGCTCCAATCGAAAGGTTCTCCCGTGTACAGACGAATGCTGCTGAGTCTTTCCCCTAGTGTTTGGGTTCCTCCTGCACATTTTTTTTACATTTTTTTTTTACCCTTCGCCTGCACACACATTTTTGTGCTGCCTACTTGCGTATACGGGGTCTGCGAGATCCGGGGCCTCTCAGACCCGGAAGAGTACTCCAAAAATTAACCGTGGAATTATTGAAAACTTTTTCAAGTCACGAGGCTCAATCGTACGATGAACTTTTTATTTTTATTTTTTTTTTCATAGCGCAAAGGAAGAAATGCGAGATATCAGATTTCATGAAAATTTACTTTAACATAAAAATCCTGTTTGGCGCTATATTTATGGGAATAACAGAAATTATTTTACTTTTTTTTTTTTGTTAAAAATCCAGTAAACTAAGACCCACTTGCAAATTTAGTGCTGGAGATGAAAAGAATTGAAGAAAATGAATCGAAATCTCATTTTTTTTTTTTCGAATCTGGGCATCGTAAGGTTATTGAAATTGAATCGAGTTCACGCTTATTTGCAGTTTGAACTGTCAGATAACAGGATTGAATGAACCCTTAAAGTATTTCTTGAAAAGAAAGAACAGTTCGGTCATCAAAAACGAAAAAAAATATTTACAAAAAAGAAACAGTAATGAATTTTCAAGGAATCAGGTGTTCGAATCAGGACTCAAACGTTCTCCAGCTCCCAAGTACACTTTGAGGGTTAAAAACTATGCTCTAAGAAAAAAGTATAGAAACGTTTAAAAATGCAACTTGCTAATTTCAGGAAGACGATCCTCGGTCTCATTGGTGCTACGAGAAAAAATGGAATGGGAAGAATTTTGGAAATCATCCTCAAAATGGTGACTGGATGATGGATCATCGTAGGGATCAAGAACAAGCCATCGCTTAGACCGATCAGCGTCATCTGGATGGATGCAAGCCCCAGAAGCTTTTTTGGCGTTAGTAACAGTTTTGATCATCGGTACGGCAAGTATTGGCATTTGTAATCGGCACATATAACTGCTCCAACAGGCGGTGAACATCATGATACAAATGACAACTCTCGCGGGAATCCATTCTGGAAGCGAGAGAGAGAGAGAGAGAGGTTGATTTTTTCTTCTTTTAAATTGTAAGTGAATTACAGAAAAATTCGTAACGTTGTCGAGTCGAAACTGATTGCTCAACGATAGCGGCAATTATAATAGCTCCCACGAACAGAGGAAACAACAAAAAGACTTACGCGTAAGCTTCCCGAGCATTTTGCTAATCGTTAAAACGAAAAAACGACGAAATTACAATTATAGAGAGAAACGGAAGAGACGCGAACAAAAAGATATTAAAAAAAAGGAGTAAAACGGCGCGACATTTAATTGAGAGAATGGAAAGAGTCGATGCGATGACGATTGCCATACCGATCCTCGCTCGTTCAGCTCGCTGATCGCCTTCTTTTTTTCTCCATTCTTTCTCTCTTTTTTTCTGTCAAATATTATTAAATTTCGTGCAGTTATTACAACTACGAGTATTTCAAGCAATACTCCTCTTCACCCCCTCTGTACCCGAAGTAAATTTTCAACGAGTCGGTAAACAAGTTGCATAATAATAATGGCTTTCCGCTATACAAATGACATTGATGACGCGAGAGATTTTGTACACTCGACTGCTGCAACACGCGACTCTGAGTTTTATGGAAAAAAAAATCATTTATTTCGAGTTCCTCTGCATTTTCTTTTCATCTCTATTCCGCGGGACGTGAATAGTATCGCGTTTCTATAAAATCCGAACTTCAATCTTTTCGATAATTTCTCTTGTAATTACGGAATTCTCATTTGTTTTTTTTAACATCAAGAAAATAGTTTTTAAGTTGCAACATTTCTTGGAATTAAATGTCGGAAAAATTGAGCTCCAATCACTGCAAATATTGAGCTTGAAAAATTGTTTTTCTTCTCTTAGTTTCCGCAACACACTTAATCAAGCTCTTTTACGAACTCTGCTCAACACACGAACAATCAAATGTTCGTGTGTCACGAAAATGGCCAACGCATTTTTGTACACACAATAAAAATAATTGATGCGGGTATCGCTGCTCGGTAAATACGGACAAGATAACATTATTCCGTGTACTCTCGCAGTATTTGAGGAGGTTCTTCCCTAGAAGCGTTGGTCTATCATTTTTTTAATTGAAGGATTTATTCGGGTCATGGCTGTTTGATTACATGTCAAATTCTAAAAGGATATTTGTTAAGATGCGAATATTTTCTATCAGAATTTCCGAGGATTGAATGTTGTCATCACGAGAACTTGAAAACTGTTTGAACAAATTTGTTGAGAGAATTGTAAAGTACACGGTCGACAAATGACGAAATTACAGAAGAAGAAAAAAAATCACCAGAATTTATTCGTTCATTTTTGGAGCTACGACGATGAAACGAAATTCTTCGTAACGTGATCGTTGGCATTTTTCGTATGAAAAGTTTTGAAACTCTTCGGAGAGATAACAACAAATGTTATCAAATTATTATTCCTCTTTTATTGTTGAATTTCAAAAACATTTCTCGGGAGTTTGATCATGAAACGTGACTTTGTGAGAGAATGAGAAGTCCGAGATAAAAATTGAGGATAATTTGTATTGTTCCAACATTGCAAGGTCGCAAGGAATTTTTGTGAAGCGGTGAGTAGTTCGATCGTTGTAATCGTAGATGATTGTTATGTGGCAGAGAAACAGTAGCAATAGCAGTAGCGAGTATCGAGTAATCGAAACGCCGTTCTATATTATTAAACACATCGTACAACCGATCGTTTTCAACCGCGTTCTATCTATCGCTTCCTATACGTATGATTTAACGATGAAAAAAAGTTTTCAAACGTTTTTAATGACTCGATGCAAAATGACCAATTGAAATCGTAAAAAAAAATTAAAAAAAAAACAATCAAATTTCAAGACAAGACATTTGAACACATTGCGTCGCTGCATTCGTACTACTTTATCTGGACTCGAAAATTAAATTGTCGCGATTGCGAATGAAAAAAAAGAAAAAAAAAAATTCAATGAAATATTATAGGAGTGATAAAAAAAAACGGGTGTTGATCGAGAGCGTACTCACGTGGGCAGAACTTTTCGAAGTATTGTTTGTACATTCTGGTATCGTCCGTTGTAGGTGAGGTTTCCGGTCACACCGCGAAATTTCACGTATCAATTGTAAACAACAACAAACACAACGCGTTTTATTCTTTCTTCCAATTTAACCGCGAAACAAATTCCTCCTCATTTTCGATCAAATGTTCGGAGTTTCAATTTTGCTATATGTTTTATTTTCTTTTTACAGGAAATGTACGAAATACGGTTTTGAAGAACGAAAGAATATCCTTCGACTTCAAGAATGATGGAATCCTTTGGAGGATCCACGATTGACTGATCACATTCCTCACCAGGAACGAGCATTTTAAGATCCTCGATCGAATCACCCGGAAGAGTGGGAGAACGAAATATTCACCAATCACCGTCGTGTACAACATTGACCAATTGCATTTTCGCGTACCCACGCGTCGGTACTTCTATACCTGCGATTCGGCTCACCCCCGCTGCTGCTTCCTTCACCCTGCTTAGAATCCGCATTTCACAAATATTCTCGTGCAAACATTTCATTTTCACTCATTTTATTCTTTTTGTAAAATTTCGAAATTTTTGCCTTTTTTTTCGTTAGTTCTTTGTTTTGACAGTCTCAATAGGAATTTGAATGATGTTTTCGATGTGTTTTCCGTTCGGAAAGAGTCTTTACGATTTTCATATCCTAAATGCACATTTACAATTATTGCAGGCAGAAAATTGTATGACTCGTCTATGATGCCAACTCCCAGATCGAAGATTTTTTGAGTTTTCGAATAAAAATCGTAAATTCTTTTTTACCTCACGTACGATTGAGTTATTAAAATTTTCATGCATCGGTTTCTCGAGTCGCTGATTCCGAATTCGTACTAAAAACTAGAGTTAAATGAGTGAACTTTGATTTTTTTTACTGGGATTTTTCCCAGTGTACGAGAAATAAGAAAGAAGAGTAAAAAAAGAAAAAAAGATTAGATTGTAGGGAACGAACAAGCGATAGCGTCCAGGATTTGTTTTGCTCTAAGGCAGGAAGGACGGTTTGATTGTCGAGAATGAAGAAACGATAGTCGTTCAAGGTTTAAGTTGCTCAAAGAAAAATTTGCAAGAAGGAGAGAAAAACGACGCCACCTCGGCAAATTCTAGCGTCCTTTTTGGAAATTTCCATCCGAATATCACGCAGTAAGTGCGTGACGATTTTGACTCTCGAAAATGATGCTTCGTACTTCGACGCATTATTCAAAGTCTTTAGAATTTTTAAATGTACGCAGCAACGCTTTCCGTGCTATAAAACAAACTTGGCGTGTACCTGGATTATAAAGGATCCTTATTAAAAACACCCAAGCTGCTAGCATTCCTTTGCAAATCCCAAGAAAATAATACACTCCATTTGTCCCAGGTATATGAGGCGATATATTTTTCGTTTCCATTCATCAAATTCATTTTGTTTAAACCATAGGACGTTCCATGTAGAATTTGCACTTTTATTCCACAGA
This sequence comes from Campoplex capitator, assembly GCA_037576405.1. Lineage (NCBI taxonomy): Eukaryota > Metazoa > Arthropoda > Insecta > Hymenoptera > Ichneumonidae > Campoplex > Campoplex capitator. The sequence continues at coordinate 11,779,511 of JARBWI010000002.1, read as the reverse complement.
TAAACTGCGGATGAATTTCATGTGTTTTGTTAACTAAACATTTCACAGAAACAGATTCAGGCCTTTTTGATACTCCTTGAAAATTATTTTCAATAATAATAATAATTATAAAAAGTTATTTTCTTATTGTTGAAACAAGATATCGCTCGACAGATAATTAAACTTTTTTTTTGTTGTGTTAGATGAGTGCAGTGATTTTAATGAATGTAATTGAATTTTTTTTTTTTTTCTTTTTCTCACAACTTATTCACGAACTTATTAAAGACCCAAAAAGCCACGAATTTCAGAGGTCGTTTTGGAAAATGATTCAACGTCATAAATACGAAATTTCTAATACTTTAAACATAATGATTCTCAAATACCGTCTTCAGAAAAAATTGTATAGAAAAATGTAAAAAGAACAAATCAAAAATATTCTAAGAAAAAATCGACAAATTCGTGGATGAATGTTTTTGGGGTTTTTTCGATTCGCTAAGCAATGAAATTTTATTGAAATAGAATAATTGGCGTAAATATTGTAATTTATTGGACTTTTTTTAAATAGTTTTTTTTTTCATAAACAACGTTTATAATTTATTTTCAATGTAAGTGATCAAATACATTATTTTTTTTGTCTTCAGTCTCTGGAAATATTCGAACTTGTGTATGGGTACCGGGGTCGAGGAACATCATTTCGAAATAATTTAGCAAGTATTAAAAAGATAAGAAAAAGGAAAGGAGACTGGCCTACTGTGAACAATGAGAAACTAACAGAAATGAGCAGCACCTGGCCTCCAATAAAACTCGGGACAATTCGAGAGTCCTTTTTTCTTCGAATTCGTCCCCTGAACTTTGTCAAATGATGTACAACATGAACGAACATAATTGGCGATGGTATGGTCGAAAGTGGATGGTCACAATGGTAAATATATGTACAACGAGTTAACTGGGGGTGGTTCTCTGCGTGAATAATTAAAATTGTAAAGTTCGAGACAGCACCAACGAAATTTCAATAGAAAAAGCAGGGAACTACGGATAAATAATCCCTTGCTTGACTGGGGCTTCGTCGTCTACCTGATCAACTATTTTTATTGTACGAAAATCTTATGAGAAGGGTCAATAAGACCTTTTCGTCTTCCATCCCTGTCTAGCCTAGGTGCATTGTTTTTCAACGTGGAAATTTGAGTTTAAAATCTATTGAAAAATTCATTTTCACCAATATTCTAACAAACGCTGAGAATTTCAAAAATTCGTTGATTCAGTTGTTACTATTTCTGTTTTTCTTCGTCCACTTATTCCATTATGTGGCAAATTTTAATATTTTTTTGAAAAACGAATAAATTTTTCTAATTTATCTTCAGGTTTATAAACGCGTAAATTAATTGAAATTCCATTTTTTAGTATCTTTTTCATCCCCTTAACTCATGCTTCCTTTTAAATAATTATCATACTTTAACGATTTGGCATCGGATATGAAATATTCAAAAATTAGTCTCAAGATTCATCACCAAGGCACGAATAAAATTGAATGGAATCCAATATTTGAACATTTTCTTTATAATTTTGCTGAAATTTATTTAAAAAAATTAAAAATATTTGAAAAACCGTTCAATATACTTGTAATGGAAAAAATATTCCAATAAATTTTTGACAGGTGTCAAGTATAAATGCCACAATAAAAATAATAAAGCAAAAGTTACCTGTTCGTTGATTACTGATGGATATGAGCGACGTTCGTTCCGTGCATTCGACATCGTTGTAATAATCCATATTGATGATACCGGTGACGATCTTAGTGAACTTATTTCTTCAAAGAATTATCAGAGAACTTTTCTCCTAAAATATTTTTTCGCTGCAATTTCTCTACAAAAACATAATAATGAAATATTATGATTGAGTTCACATCAACTCGGCTCGCTACAGACTTACGACATTATCAGCAAGGGTCATTCTTCTAGTTATATGTGTTTTTAATAAAAACTCTTACAATCTCAAAGTTCGAAGGTCAACAAAAATCGTGAATGTCTATCGAAACCGCGCCGGTTTATGAAGAGCTCGGGCGAGTATGATTCTTTTATTCCGAAAACTTCGGTAAAGACTTTTTTATATTTATGAATATTAATATCGATTACAAGAGTGATTCATGGTAAGTGAACTAAACGGCTAAATTGGCGCTATAATTTTTTTTTTTTATTTTACAAATTAAGAAATTTGTTTATTTTTATGAATTTTGGAAGTTAGAAATGATTTTATTATTTGTAACGATTTTTTTATACAATCGAATAAGTCGATTGCATTGATTTTATTTTTTGAATTTCTATATGGATTCGGAATGTGATAACTAGAAAAACAGTAAAGAAGAAGGAGGTCCGTGATGATGTATTGTTAAGCATGCTAGTTCGATATTTATTATTCATGAACAATGAGAGCTTACTTTTAAGCAATCGAACAGATCAATTTGCATCAATATGATTTTAAAAAATTTGTTTTTCGATAATAAATAAAATTATTAGGTGAAAACATTAGAAAGGTTTGTTGGCAAAATATTTTTTCGGAATTCAAATAGCGACAGATGCGCAGTTGATTTTTCTCAAAATAGGTTAACTTCACTTATGTCGTGTGTCTAGGGTTTTAAAATTTTTTTTAGGGATTTTATGAGCCAGGAACTGCGGATAGGTTCACTACGGTGACAAGCGATTCTCCTCCGTGCCGTTCTGACGAAAATTGTCACATAAAGAGAAGTGATTTGTATTTTTGAAAAATCCTCCGGCGAATGAATTGTCGCCGGTATTGAAATCGTATTTTCATATCGAACGCGAGAGGATCCGCGACTTCCTCGCCATGACGATCACGAATAAGGTACAGTGAGATTTTTCATTTTTGACAGCATTTTTTTGATGACTAATGAACCATAACCTCAAAACTAATTATTTTGTTTATCTTCCCGGGAATTAAACACTATTCAGATGGAGATTGACGAAAAGGCGATGAAGGGAGAGGGCTTCAAGCCTTACTACATCACGAAAATTGAAGAATTGCAACTCATCGTTGCCGAGAAAAGTCAGAATCTAAGACGATTGCAAGCTCAGCGCAACGAACTCAATGCCAAAGGTAAGGCTCATTTTGAACATTTTCATTTTTATTTAAAAAATCATGCATTTGGATGGGGGACTTTTTGGGATGGCAATTATTAACGAAGACCAAAAAAGTCAACATTTTTTGAACAGTCATCAGGAATATTTCTTTGTTTGAATTGAGAAAATATATTATACAAATAAATTGATATAGGAACATTTTTGTTACCATGGACCTTATCTTTAAGACTTGAAATGTCAATTGAGATATAAAAGCAGGGGAAATAAACTTTACTGAATAAAGATTTTATTCCAATGAAACCTTATGCAATACAAATAAAAACTTTTTATTGCAGTTCGTATGTTACGCGAAGAGCTCCAACTTCTCCAGGAGCAAGGCTCTTATGTGGGTGAAGTAGTAAAGCCGATGGATAAGAAAAAAGTTCTCGTCAAAGTCCATCCTGAAGGAAAATTCGTCGTAGATATTGACAAGAATATCGACATCAATGATGTGACTCCAAACTCTAGAGTAGCTTTGAGGAACGAAAGTTACACCCTTCACAAAATTTTGCCCAACAAAGTCGATCCTTTGGTTTCTCTCATGATGGTCGAAAAAGTTCCGGACTCCACTTACGAGATGGTCGGTGGCTTAGACAAGCAGATCAAGGAGATCAAAGAAGTCATTGAACTTCCTGTCAAGCATCCTGAACTTTTTGACGCTTTGGGTATTGCCCAACCTAAGGGCGTTTTACTCTATGGACCACCCGGTACGTTTCAATGGATCCAATTTCATCTTTTTTTTTTTTTAATCTCAAGAACTTTTGGAGCTGCTCAAAAAATTTGAATTCTATTCTTGTTACTTTTATCAGTTCCAAAAATTTTGAAACTTAAAGAAAAATAAAGAAAATAATGAAATTTTAAATAATTGGAGTAAAAAGATATTTCAAAAGTTGAATCAAATTTTCAAATTGGCATGGTTAGAAATTGGTAATGATTAGAAAAATCGATAGAACTAATATAAAAAAAACTGGAATATCTGTCAATCAATTTTTTCGATATCGACCTAAATAATGTTGTCGTGATTTCTGAATGATTCACAGGTACGGGAAAAACACTCTTGGCTCGTGCAGTTGCCCATCACACGGAGTGCACTTTCATCCGAGTTTCCGGTTCCGAGTTGGTGCAAAAATTTATTGGAGAAGGCTCGCGAATGGTGCGAGAACTTTTCGTGATGGCGAGAGAACATGCGCCGTCGATTATTTTCATGGATGAGATCGATTCTATCGGAAGTTCTCGTATAGAGTCTGGTTCGGGAGGAGACAGCGAGGTGATTGCTCAATTTTCTGTTTTTTTTTTTTTTGACATTTTTGCACAAAAAATGGCAAATTATTGAATACTAAATGTATTTTGACGATTAAAGGTACAAAGAACTATGCTCGAATTGTTGAATCAATTGGACGGTTTCGAAGCGACTAAAAACATTAAAGTTATCATGGCTACCAATCGAATCGACATCCTGGACCCTGCACTTCTTCGTCCAGGTCGTATCGACCGAAAAATCGAATTTCCACCACCAAACGAAGAGGCCAGGCTCGATATTCTCAAGATTCACTCCAGAAAAATGAACCTCACGAGAGGAATCAATTTGAGAAAAATCGCTGAACTCATGCCTGGAGCTTCGGGCGCTGAAGTGAAGGTAAAGACTCGCATTTATTATGTTTTCATGCCTAAAATTTTGGAGTACAAAACACAAAGAAAAATAGATGGAGACGATTTTTTTGTCAATTGATTGCAATTTTGACCAGGAAGACTTATGTTGAAGCTGATTTGTTTTTGGGATTTCTACGTAAAGCTCAGTCAGATGTTAAAAGAGTCCGAAATATGACAGAAAACTCAATTTTTATTTTCAAAAACTGTTAATATTCGTTCCTGCCAATTAACAACTACTTTAACGAAGAAATATTGATATTAAATAAATATAAATGTTAAAGAAAAATGTTTTTTTTTCCTCAGGGCGTGTGCACAGAGGCAGGAATGTACGCTCTACGAGAGCGCCGAGTTCACGTTACTCAGGAGGATTTCGAAATGGCAGTTGCTAAAGTAATGCAAAAGGATTCGGAGAAGAATATGTCGATCAAGAAATTGTGGAAGTAAACGATCTCGGCTACCGGGATAACCGAATTTTATCGCGGCTCTCATCCTCCATTTTTTCCCTCAATTATCTCGCTCATCGAACGAGTCGTTGCACGATCCCGATGACCGATTTCTATACGTACAGATAAACTGTAGACATGTCCTGAGGGAAACAAGCGTTTGCCGTATTTCAATGCACGACAAACTCGTCGTTTCTATCTTGAAGCGACCCATATATTCTGATAAAAAACGAGATGAAATACATCAACATGTGCTTTTTTTCCAAATTTTCTTTGTCATTGTTTTCTCTCATACGATTCGGATCCTCTCTTCGCTGTACTACTTTTTCTGTTTATCGTTTAATTCGCGATCGCAGATCGAAATCACGGGCCAATGGAAAAGAACGCGCGTAATACATAAAGAAACCAGCTTTATTTCGGTACAAAAAATAAGTTATTAAAAAGTAACAATTCGTAATATTTGATTGATAATAAATTTATATAATATTTTTTTGTCATTTTTTTATAATCACTTATATTACTATAAAAATTTATATTATTATGGAAAATTATGTTGCTCGCGGAAAATTGTCGGGTTTGTAACGCTTGACGATTTCTAGAGATTTCTTTTTCAACTCTCATGCTCGCAACGAAAACGATATAAAATATCCACAGGGACACAACGAAAATGAATAAATACGGGGTTGTGCCATTCTCAAAAACATTTAAAAAAAAGATGAAATCAAAGTTTCGTAGAGTTATTTGATTTTGTAAATCATCGGAACATTCGATCATTTCTTTTTTTTTCGGGTCCAGATGGGGCTTTGAGCATTTGTGAGTCGTTTGGATGATTTCTTGATCTTTGGCGATTTGAATTTCGGCATCGGCCGGGCACGAAAGACGTGGGAGATCGTGGGGCACGAAACCTTCGTTTCGCCCGATTTTTTGACAACTTCTTTCCTTTTTCGTAACAACCGTTCGTTTCGCTCCTCAAAACTGTCGCTGAATGGAACTGGACTCGTTATTGTTTTCATCGTCCCGCTACAACCCGGCATAGCCGGATCACCCTCTTCAGCTTCTAACTTCAATTTTCTTTTACGTCGCGTTATGTTTGACAAACGCAAATGTTCTCCTCGCGATGAATTGTACTTGGGAATTTGGTTCTGCGACTGTGGTAAGCATTGGCCGAAAATCCTCGGCTTTGTGTGAAATCTTTTCGGAGTTTTGGTTGTAAATCTGAACATCGCTTCTGCCATGCTGACGAATCGACCAGAACGTCGACGACCTTCGCTGGTCAAAATTCGCGGTCTTCTTGTTGCTCCTCGATTTTTATTGGCTCTGGTTTGAGAAACTTTCTCGGGTGAAGGGGATTTCACCATTTTTGACAAATCTTCGGGTCTTCGTTGCCCTTTAATTGTTTCAGGATTATCCAATTCTGCATTATTTTTCACATAGTAAGTGCGATTAATCAGTTTTACTGTTGTATCTGCATTTTGCCCCATTTCAGAGACGCTTTCAGTAGGAGAGAATTCTTCAACGATTTTCATATATAATTTTTCACAATTTGCTTCTGTCGAAGTTTGGTGCAAGAAATAGCTTTTTCCACTCTGAGCCAACTCGTTTGTTGTTTTTGAACCGGAGTCTTGATTTTCATTCTGTGGTTCGCTCTCAAATTTGAGAATTTTGGCACTTTCCCTTCCGATTGAAATGTTCTGAGCACATACACCGTTAATGTTAGCTTTGCAAACATGCTCATGGGAGTGGACTTTTGGTTGTGCGTGAGGGGTTGAAGTCGTTGGAATTTCATCGTTCCAGAATTCAGGGCACGAAAGAAAGCACGGGCTTACCGACAATCTGTCTTTACTAGCAACGCTCTCAGGAGTAATGTAACCATGCTCAATGCTGTCAGACACATTTTCGGTGATTGCGCTCAAGTGCCCACAGAAACCACTGTCTGCATTGGTGAGAGAATCCACAGATTGAGAAGCAATGGATGCGTCATCAGATATTGCGATTACAGGATTGTCTCTGTACGTGATATACCTTTTATTTTTGGCAATCTCAGTCAAATTTGTATTGCCCGCATTTACAGAGGCTTCCTCCATTAATTTTGTCACCAATGACTCATTTGTTCTTTGTAATTCGTCCTTTCTCACCCTGCCCTGGAATTCACTTTTTCCTCCAACACTGTTTAACTCTGTTGCCAGTGGATCTGACAATTTGTGTAGCGATTCTGTCGAAATAGAATTCATCGTCTGCGATTCAGTTAATTTTGATTTCCGATACTTTGTTGGTGTTAAAAGCCTGTTTTCCATGGTCGCAATAACATTGACTTATCTGAAAACAAAATTCAAGATAAAATATTCAATATAAGTATGTGAATTTTGCAATGGCTTTTCACATATGTTGTTCAACTTTTTTAATAAAGTAAATTGAGAAATTTTCGGTTTTGGTTAATAAAATAATTTTTCTTTCTTCGGGGGTGAATTAAAATCAATTAAAATCACGTTGACTGGTCATTGAAAAAAAATGAAAAAACGGTCAAACAGCTGTTTTTATGAATTAGTTAATTTTTTTTCATAGTGTTGAAAAATAGATAAGACTTGATTTACTCTATTCGTTCAGTTTTTCTTCGAACGAGTTTTATTAATTTTTTTGTACTATGAACAAACATCGGATTACCATAAAAATTAGACTATCGCGACTGTTGTAATAGAAAAATTTTAGTCCTTTAGCACTTGTTCCGTTATGGATTTGAAAAATGGGCAGAATTAACGGCATAATAGAGTTAGAACTACGATACTCATACTATTTCTTTTACGAAGCACCAAAATATCAAAATAACATCGATTCATCATGGAAACGGATAATTTTCACTTACGAATTGTTTTCGAAAGATGGTCGAGATCTTTTACAAACATGTGAACACAAAAATTGTCCTTCAAACATGGAACACTGGATAAAAATATGTATAACATGAAAAATCAACAGAAAGGATAGAATAATGATGTGTTATTTGTAAGAACAGTATCGCGATTATTACATCATTTATCACACCATCACGCATCACGTGTTTAATTTGTAACGTTCGAAAAATTTCAAATTTCGATCTTATAATCAGGGAACTTCGCAATCGATAACTTACCGATGGAATAGAAAACCTCCGGATACCGACGGAGTTGAGCAATGCCAAATTTTTAATTCGTACGATGCCCGTTAGTGCATGACAGGTAGTGGATCGTTGTAAGGCCGCGACAGCCGCCAACAGGCCTATATTGTTGCTCGTGTCGTCATCGGTTGCGCAAGCAGGGACGAACGATGCCATCTTACCAGTTTAACCATTTCACAGGACGTCTCCAACAATCTACACAATTTCAGCCACTTTATCCCCTTGTAAGCTCTTCAAATATTCTTACGATTCAAATTTCTGTCTTTTTCCGTTTTTTCATATCTAATTGTTGCAGCTTCGAGACCACTGTCTCCTTTCAATCGATTCGTCTAGCAGACGTCCAAATCTTGATCTTTAAATATAACTATCAGTTTCGTCATTAAAGCCTTTTTATTTCATTTCATTCTTCCCGGTGAAGAACAATAATTTTGAATCCATTTTTTTGAAAGCTCGAATTCTTAACTCATTTGTCACTTTTAAAAAAACTTTTGTTCGAAAAAAAAAAAAAAAACATAACCTCAATTCTTCAAGGTCTTGTACCTATAAATATTTTTTTCACTGACAATTCGTCGAATATCCAGTGGAATTTCATGAGCAGGCGATTGATGAAAATATTGATCAATTTGAAACTTTTTTGTAGTCTGCGACTCCATTGCACACTGCGGATCCACCAAAAATGATCTACGACACGATCAAAACGAAACCAGTGGCTGCTGGCAGTGCACGGGGCTGCAGCAGCGCTGTCCAAGAGGGCAAACTTCCTGAGAAAATGATCAAAACCATGATCGCATTCCAGGTAAGTTGGAGCTTGCGCAACATTCCTTCAGTTTGGTTAAATTTTTCATCTTTTTCTCATTCTTTACAATTTTCTTAAATCTTTATGCTGATGTTTTTATCATTGTTTGTTCACTTCTGTGAATCTCAAATAATTTTTTGGTCAATATTGGTAAAACCTTAACCTTTTTTAGACTTTTCAATACATTTTTCACCATTTTTTATAATTTCTATTAATTTTTTTAACTTTACTAGTTGTATTTCATCCTTCCATCCAATCATTTTTGATCATTAAAATTTTTTTTTAAAATCTCAATTTGTCTTTTCGTAAAAATTTCATGGTTTTCTATAATTTTGTATAACATTTGATAATATTGTTTTATAATACTGTTTCATTGCAATATTCCATTCATTTTTTTTTTAAACAGAAAGATTTGGAGGCCCCGGTCTTTTTGCTGAAGGGAACCCCGGACAAAATATTGTTCGGAATCTCATGTGTGGGTGCAGGCATTTGCATGAGTATGGCGTTCGAGTTCCTGTTCAGAAGGGCGTTTCCTCCGAAGAATTGAAGCTCTCAAGTCTGATGGATAATAGGCTCGCGTAGATGAATTAAGATATAAAAATAAAGCAACTTTGAAGCCGCAGCGAAAGATTGTCGAAGACGATTTGTTTAACTTTTCATTCGTCGATGAGAAATTATCGATAGATACAGAGTTTATTTATCTCGTCAAAGTTGTATCAATGATTATCAAATACAAGTTCAATTGTGAAATTCGATTTGTGGATTTGATTTATTTACATTTTTTTTTGTCCGATGTTCTTTCCCAAATAATCCTTGAAATTTGATGAAATTTTTGGTACCGAGACTTTTATAATGAAATTAATTTTGTGCACCGAAGCGAAGATTGTGATGGAACCAAAGTTGCTTATGTCAATGAATCTATTATTCAATCGTTGAAATGTATAAATAAAATCATACAATTAATACCAAAACCGTTGAAGAACATCATTATGAAACAATTCACATAAAACAAGCAACATATATTCGGTCAAAAAAAAGTGATCTATTTTGACAGCTTGAAGAAATTCAGCAACTTTGAATATATAATGAAAAAAAGTTTTCAGCTAATATTCTTAGCTTCCGAGCAAGGATTGCTGCATTTAATTTACCTCATTGTGCGAATTTTCGTAGCAAAAGTCGTGTTTCAATTCTTTTCGAAATGTCTGCATGAAAAGTTGAAATAATAAATCAAGATTTCGAAAAAAAGACGATCCCAGAAGATATTTCAAGATTGGAGTAAAATAAACTAGAGATAAATGACAATTTAGAGAGCAGAAAAGAATTTCATTTTCGTCTAGATGAATTCAATTATGTTCAATCACGATTGTTTATTTTCAAAACGTACAGCAACATAATAATTTTGTTTGTTCGTATTTTTCTGTACATCTCAAATTCCCGAGTTTATTCGAATGTACAGTAATTTTTCCTGTTAGAAAAACAAAACAATCGAGTTCGTAGAAAAATGGAGCGGATTTTTTATCCAGTGTTTCAACGACACACGATAATTCATCGATAAATCGAGCGTGAGAGTAGAATGCAAAATCCTTTTCTTCAGAACATAACCCCCGCGATTGGTGTTGGAGTAGAAATAAAAAAGCACGAAATTTGTAGAACGAAATTTAAGAAATAAGTGTTGGATGAGGTCAAAGCTCATAGAGAGTCAAAAAATCCAAAATTCTCGTAATCGAGAAAAGTTGTGAACACTTTCGGAAGAAAAGTTGATCCCTAGAAACGTGGGCAGCGACGATCTGTCTTAGCAACGAAGTATTAGCCGAAAATAGCGATTTGGAGGGGGTAAATCACGTAGTTTTCTTAGGTCGATGCGAATTTGGATGATAATTCTTGAGCGAGTGTTTCATCGCGGGGGTGCAGCTTCGGCATTGGTGAAGGTTTCGTTAGTTGCGGGGCGCGCGCGTGCACTCAAAAATCTCGCGTGTTCGACGCATATACACGCGCCGCCCTTCTCCCTCGTCGCGATGCCGTTGTCACGGTCACCTTGGCGCGTCGGAGAGTCTGCAACAAAAAATGGGAAGCGAGAAGTATAGTAGTTGAAAGATTTTCCGGGTGAGTCGATCATGAGAGACGAATAATTGTATATATTTCATAAAATATATAAACAAAGGAGGAAAGCGCGGGAGAGATCGACATGACGGATCCAGAAGAACGAGCGCAGGACGCGGCGCGGAGCAACGCCGAAGAGGATCTCAAGATTTTCGAAACTCTTTGTATCTCTTCGCCTCAACAGGTTCTCGAAATAAACTTGAAACTTCACTGATCTTGCACACGACACAAAACCACAAAACATGCATGCCGCCACCACTGAATACACCGCAGAATATTTCCGCATTGTTTACGTTTCTTTTCTTTGTTCCGAAGCTTGAGAGAAAAAAAAGCGCGAACTCGACCCCCCCCCCCCCCCAGCGCGTCACAAAATTCTCGCGCACACACTTGCTTTTGATCTGCAGCATTTTCCTTCTTAATAACGCACTCGCAAAACCGATTCCGTAGACTAGAAACGAGGTCGAAAACAACAACCGCGTTGAGGACAACTCGCCGGATCAAATATATTGACCGAAGCCGCGAAGGCCCCGAAGAAAAGGGGCGCTCGTTGCCATAGTGTTGGAAATCGATTTTATACCTCGTTGCATGTCGTTTTCCTCGTACTCGCTGCCACGTTGTTTTTTTTTACACCAAAACAAATTCGGATCGAAATACACATGCACGAAAAATAAAATGATTTGTCCCAATCTCTCGAACGCGAAAAAGGATGAGCTTCGAACGAATTCAATTCTTTCATGTTGTGTTTTTTTTTTTTTTTTTTCGATTTCTCATTTCGCGATTTCAATCAGAAACATGTCGACCACAAACCTCGACTTTTGTTTCATTTTTACGAGAAGATATTCCAGTGAGGATTGTCGCGAAATCGATTTTCAATCGTTTCGATAGCCAAGTATACTTATTACATCGATGCAAAGCTCCACGAAAGGATAAATTCATAAATCGGTGCTGGCGAGCAGGAATGTAGCACGACGGGGTAAACCGCGCATAGCACGAGTCGTCGCGAGTCACGTGACGAGGTCGTTGTCGAGCGAGCGAAGTGTGTACGTTCGTCCTAAATTTTGTACTGTACAGAATTTATAAATATAGAGACTCATTCAATCCGATCTACCCTTTGCGAAACTCGGTGCAAATCCTTTTTTCAGAACGCTCAGTCTATTCGAGCTCGCGCTCGCTGAGAACATTCTTCTCGATCTTGTTTCCTTCTATTTAACGGTTTATCTCAAAACTCTCAGAAAGTAGGCTCTCACTGCAGCACGAAATATCGTAAAATTTATTTGACGAAAAATAAAAATTTTGTTTTTCCTTTCAGTAAAGTTTTTTCATGAAAAAAATCACTTTCGCTTTGAATATACACTGTAAAACGATCACTTTCATTATTTAATCACCTTTTTTTTGACACTTTTCATACTCGAAAACGAGAAAACTCGAAATTCACGTTGATTTTACAACTTTTATTTTTAAATTAAAGATTTTTTTTTTCAATTCCATTTCACGCTTTATCACTGTGTCTATAAATACCGAGAGGTCAATAAACTCATTTCAGCCTGAATCGTAAAAACACGGAATCTGGAAAATCGATCATAAAAAATGGCATTTGACGCGTGTCTGAGTTGAAAGTATCGATTGAATAAATATTAATTTGAACATTATCAAAATGTATCGATACGAAAAGTCACAGAGCTTGAAAATGTTTTTGTTTATTTCAATTCTCTCGTAAAAATTGAATTTTAAGAGTTTTGGTCACACGATCCAAAACTTCATTATTTTTGGCTCATTGTAAATAGTTTATGTAAAAACGATTTTGTTTTTTTAGTACGATCAGGAAGATGCTATGGCGCATGACGTGACGACGGCATTGAGGAGCGAACTGGCGGCCTTGGAGTACAAACGAGATCGTCTAACTTCCGAGGTAATCGCGATCGTTCGAGATGAAATAAAAAATTTTAATCGTCGTGTTAGATAAAGGCGAAAAGTAATGAAAATCGTAAATTAAAGTTGCAGGAAATGAAGAGCAGCATGAGGTCTCGGGATCAGAGGGTAACGGAGCTCCAGGTAGAGGCCGATCAGCTTCGGGAACAAGCGGCGAGACAAACGGCCGTCATCGGGAGCCTCAAAAAACGAATCCAAGTCGGTTTTGCATAATTAGTTTTATAAATAAAAGAGACAAACGAATATAATTCCGTATGAAAAGAATGAGGAAAAATCTAAATGGATTACTATTTCGATGTCCGGATGTCCAGGAGCTCGAAGAGCGAGAACGGAATTTGTACGCGTCCCAGGGAAGGAGCGAAATAACGGTGCAGGGATTACAGAGGGATTTAAAATATCACGAGGAAAAGCATCGGGAGTACGATAAAAAAATTCGCCAACTGGAGCACAGCATTTCCGAGGAGATTGAAATGAAAGAACGAGCTCGCGTTAATCTCCAGGTTGCAACTATTCTCTCTACTCCGCTCTTTTATTCACTCCAATAAATTCGAATAGAAATTAAAAAAAAAAAAAAAAAAAAAAAAAAAAAAAAAAAATCTGAAACGCAGTCGGTTTCTGATCCTTCGAATTACTCTGATTTCAACCGCGCAAAAGGAGTTTGTGAGAAGATTGGCACACGCCTTGAACGCCGAGTATTGCGAAAGTTCGTATCACAGTCCGGAAGTCGTGATTCACAAGGCCGAGGAACTTGTCCAAGAGGTTAATAGACTTCGGACCAAGTCCTCGAACGTCGAGACACATTTGGCCAGCGTCGAAGTCGACTCGCGTACTTGCCGGGACGCTTTGGATCGCGTCACCGCCGAGAGAGATCAGTTGCAGAGACAAATCAATGGTCAATTGACCGAATTGGAACGCCTCCGTCAGGTATATTTTACACTGAGAAAAAAAATAATTTTTTTCATTCTGACAAAGAACCCCGCATTTCAATTGACAAAACTATTGATGAGATTGCAGAATTGTCATTCAAAAATGTTTAAAAAAAAAAAAGAAAAAAAAATCGATTTACCTGCCGAATCATTCACTGGCTTTTTTTTTTACGATTAAAGGACAAAGAGTGCCTGGAGATGCAGTACAGAGTAGCGGAGAGGGAAGTGACCGAGCTGAGGGATAAGCTGGTGAACGCGAACCGCAGCATAACGAGCGCAACGGGAAATATTTCGAGCCAGGAAGCCCTGATATGCCAACTTCGAGGTACCGACGTCCCGGAAACTTCATTTCGCCAATTTGTCGATAAAATATTAAGTATATGGGAACTCTTGTCGTTGCAGAGGATGTGAAAAGTCGAGAAGAGAAAAGCCAGCGTGTTCAGAATGAGTTTCGTCATTTTATCGAGTCCTTGGCGATTCTGGTGAGTAATCCGAGCCGATTCGTTGAATCGCAGGAGAATGCGATTAAAGATCGGATCCGGGAGATCCTCGCGGACGGCAAGGACAGCTCGGTGGTTCGTATCGTCGCGAAAAACTCATTCTCTTTGCATGAACATCGATATTTTCGTTCGAACGATCGCGAGAAAGTTTCGATCAAGTCGTAATTTCTTATCGACAGAAAATCCACACGTTGAGAGAGAAAATTGAAGCGCTTACGGAATCGGCGAATCGACAATCGGAACTCGCCGAAACGAGCATGACGAAAGTACGCTGCTTGGAGGACGAACGAGCTTCATTGGAATCTAGGATACGAAAGATCGAAGCCGAACTTACCAATTGCGAACTTACCAAAGAAGCTCTCAGAAGGGATAAACATACTGTGAGTTCGTTCTGTTCAATCGTTTTTCTCTTTGCTTTATTCTTATTCTTTTTTAGTCTCAAGCATAATTTTTCTTTTTTTTTCAACTGAAATACTCCAAAAGAAGATTCTCAATTTTCCCATTTTTTAAAAATTATTCCATTCAAATAGCTGTAACTTTTTTTCTGCACAAAGTGAAATTCCAAGATGAATTTTATTTTGAATTTTGTTGATTCGATAATTGAACAAAAAATTTCATTTTTTTCTACGTTTCTAGCGAAAATATTCATATTCATAGCGATTTTTTCGTCTACATGTTAATCCATTGATAAGCTTGCGTTTGTTCATGAGTATTGATTGAAAAAAAAGAGAAATTATGAAAGGATTCATTGCCAAAATGATCAATATATTTTTTTTTCATATTAAATTTTGTATTTATTTGTATTCGTTTCTTAAACTAACGAAATATTTGACAGTTCACGATATTTCTCGAGCGTTTGGGTAAAGCGATGCAGATGGATGAAATATCACGAGAGATCGGTCTCGATCTCCAGACTGAAGCTTTGCTCGTGCGAGCAGAGCAGCTCGCTCGTCTCGAGACGGACAAAATCGTCGACAAGGTGAGAAACATTCCAGCTCGGTTTTTTAAAATGATTTTTAGTTCTCTCAAGCACTGCAGGATTTTGAATGTGCGTATTTAAATGGGGCGCGAGGAAATCGCTACTTCATAATCGGATATACGAACGCGATAACTCTGGCATTCGAAATGAATGGTCGACATTTAATTTTCACCGTGTTCTCGCTGATCAACGGTTTGCTTTGTGTGTTATCTGCTATCTTTGTGCGCTCGTCTTTTATGCTGTTTAACGGTGATTCTCGCGAGAGCAGCTTGTGTGCTGCAACTACACGACCTTTCCGAGGATCAGACGCGAGAGATCCTTCAACGAGCTGCCTTGTCTCAAAGAAGTAAGCCGTAGGCCGAACTCCGTCGCACTCTCTATCGTCACAAAGCTTTCAAACGACACGTTGATCGATCGTCTTCGTTCAGTATTTTATCTGACAGCCTTTTCGCTGCTAAATTATTCTTCATTGATCTAACAACTTTGAATTTCATCGGGAAAAACAAATATTAAAACCTCAAGTGGCAACGCTTCTGTGACTGGTCGAAAAATTCATGATTTTTCTTCACGAGCATAAATAATTAATCGATGCTTCATCGAGTGAATTTGAAATAAACAAAATAAAAATTTAGGTTGATTCATTCGTCTTCGAGCATTCGCTGGTGGGACAAGCTCGAGAACAGTCGTTCCAAGGAAAATATGATGAAATTTTTCATCCCTTTTCATCGAATTTTTTGACCCGTAGCAGCAGCGCTTTGCCCGAGTCACGAAATATTCTTGATTTTCTAAAATTAAAATAATAAAATTGATGTCTTTGAACAATCTGATGTCACAAGCGACGTTTTATTGGTCCTGAATGAATATTCTAATCCAGGATATCATTGAAAATAGAAATAAATGATTCCTCGATTATTTATTCTTAAGAAAAAGCCAGCGCGAGAATGTTTCGGTTACGCATGCATCATCCGTAGACGCAAATCATGATGTTTTTCGTAGATAAAATGAGATAGCGGAGCTTCGTTGATCCTGAGAATTATTATTTTTAATAAAGCAGTTGAAAATTATTGTTTCTTTGACGTAACTGCTCACCGTTGAGGTTCATCGACACCAGGCTCATCAGAAACAATCATCGAGCACGTATTTAATCGATATTCTCAGTTGTAAAAATTTTCTTAGAGCAAATTTTTGTCGTTCTTGTATGAATAATTGTGCAATCTGGGATCGCAAGAACTTGGAAAAAATTCATTCTTCTAGTCGCAAGAATCGATGAGAGAGAATTTTTTATTTTTTTTGGTTCATGTTAAGTTTATTGCATTTGACAGACTTCCGTCGTTTATCAACTGCAACGCCGAGTACGAACTCTCCGCGAGCAGCTGCAGCGAAGGGATCTTCATCTTGATTTGCTCAGGAGAAAGCTGTCGCTGCAGGAGGATGGCTGTAGGATCAAATCGATGTTGCAAGCGGAAAGAGACGAGGCTAACATTCGGTACAGTTTATAAGTTTTATTATTTTCAGCAGTTATGAATATTCTGTGAAAAAAATGGATTATTTTTTTGATTTGTATTTTTCGAATGATTTCAGAGCGAAAAAAGCGATGAAACAGGTGGATCGATTGACGGTTCAATTGGCCGAGGAGAAATCGCGCAATCGTGAATTGAGTGCCCAATTAACCGAGACTGCTGATTACAAGGTCATTAATCGAAGGTTTTAAAATTCGTTTGAACGGAATTAGAGAGCGGCTCAATTAGTTTTGATTTGCTCGAACGATTTAATCTTTGAAAAAATATAAATTTCAATGCAGATCGCTGCGCTCGAGCGCAGTCGAAAGATCGAAGAGCTCCAGAAACGTCTCGTCGAGAGCGAGATGCTGAGAACTCGTTATGGCAGAAAATTGACAATGTTGAAGGATCAAATGCGCACGAGTACGGAAACTGCCGAACAAGAGAGATCGATCAACGATCATTCTCTGCAACTTTTGAGGGACGAACTCGCTCAGGTTAAACAAAATCTTTCGGAAATCACGCGAAGAGAATCTCAGGTTACGATTTTACAAAAATTTTCAACAAAACTCCATTTATCTTCTGTAGAATTATAAAAATACTTCATTTTTATCTACTTTTCCGGTGGCGCGACAACAGTTACAGAGCTTCAGGGTTTCCGTCGCTAAATTATTGTCAGAACCAATTTGTACACCGGATTACGAGATAATATCCCGATTACAGAAAATGGTCTCGGCGCATCGAGACTTTACGATGCTATCGCGAAGATACGATGAGCCCCTCGAAACGAGTCCATCGAGATGCACGAGGTAATTTAATACCATTTCTTATTCGATTTCGTTTAAGGGTTGCGTCAAAACTCAAAAGAATTTTTATATTTTCGTCTCGTTCATGCGTCAACAACGAAAATAACTGATGAAAATTTTTTTATTCATTTTTTTTTTACTCATAAATTTACTTATAAAACCGAAAATTCTCTTGAGATAGAATTAATTTCAATTGTTCAATGGACGAAAAAAAATTCTCTATAAAATCCTACTAAAAACTTTTATAAATGTACAAAAGTATCGCTTTTTATTTTTGCAATTATTCGAACTGAAGATGACCTGAAATAATTCATCAAAATAACTCCACAGCATCGCTTTAAATTAGAATTAACTTCGAACGATAATTATTTCGGGAATTTTCCATAACAGACGAGTTTACGACTTTTTGCTAAAAGAAAACATGAATTTTCTACGATTGAGCAATTTTTCATAGTCCTCTTCCCGACAAAAACTAATGAACAATGTATAAAAATCGTTTAACATGAAAAATCGAATATTGCAGCATTCATCCGGTGCATTCGTCGCATCCTCCGCGTTCGCCAGGATCGCGATGCACTCGTTACGACGACAGTGGATTCGCGGATCCTCCGGATCTTCGGGACATCGACGACGAGTACAAAAGGCCTTCGAGAAGCAGTTTGCTTCCATGACGTCCGATGCAGTGCAGCTCGGTGCAGCGACCCCGATTCTAAATATACAAGAGTCTCGAATCCAATGGAATAAAATCGACATTTTCATATGAATTTTCATTGAAACATCAAATTGGGAACGAAGTTAGTGTTCGTATTGTGTTCAAATGGGAGCGTCGCTCGAGGAGGAAAGGAAATGTCAGTTCCTCGTTGTCATAACAACAATAATAATGTGTATTAACGGAGGAAGTTTCGTAGAAAAATATGACGTTGTACATAATGAAACGCGCGCGTTTTCTCGACCGCTCGGACGCGTTGAGACGATGCAAATGTCTCTTTTGTTAGCCTCCGGCTTAAGGAGGCTCTTAAAAACACGGTACAATGTTTAGCTTTATATATAATCGTATAATCGTACTGTAAATAACAAAACCTGTTCCATATTTATCGCGAATAGATCGTCTAAATTTTTCGACAAACCAACCCCCCCCCCCCCCCTCAAACTCTGATTTATAAAAGAAGATAAAGAACAGAGATTCCAGAAAAATCGATATTCCCTGTTATTATGAGTTATCGAGCGAACGAATATCGAGAAATGAAAAACAACACTCTGTTTCTCTTACGATTAGTGATCTCTTATGAGCTACCTGGAACAAGCTTTTGTCTTTCGACGAGAGGGTTAAATTAAATGATTTTTTTTTTCTACGAGAAATGATAGAGTTCGAAAAATATCGGAGGATTCGGTATCGATTTGATAAATGAGTGAAAAATGCTTCATTCGAATCACGGTAATTCGTAAGGAAAGCGCGTCAATTTTGTATTTTGCGATAAATCGAAACGAATTAAAAATTATTTTTTTGCCCTAAATGATGACAAAAATCTGTGTGATTCCCTGATAGAGCTCGTACAACGATTGAACAGAAGTTACGTACGTGAGAGTGAAATAATAAAGATCAATACTGGAAAATGTCGGCGCTATCAGAGATTATCTGCCCGGCGACAGATCCGCGGCTTTCGATGTCTCCCTATTTATTCATTTTTTTTTGTCTCTTCCGATAGATCGATGAGTAATGAAAATAATAATATCCTACGATGGAATGAAAAATAGAAATTTTTTTTCTTCCAAAGATTACTTCCGCTTTCTCCAACGATCTTGAGACGCGCGAATTTGCTCGCGCGTGATAATGTTCCTTAGGTTTTTCCCGCGCGAGGCTTTCACCCGTCCTAATGCGCGTTTTATATGTGACTCGTTAATGCCAATCGTTCGTATGAAATACAGACAATCCTAAAAGTCGTCTCGAACTTTAAGAAAAATGTTATTTTCATAAATCATCTTTTAACTGGAATTTCGAAATCGATTTTTTTCTTTTCGCTTCAAACGACTTTTCGGTACCGAATACTGGTATTTTCGATCTACTGATCGATTACTTCGCCAACGATTCACCGATTCTGATAATTTTCAATTGTTATTTTAATCTTAAATTCATTAGATTTAATATCTAATCTATCAACAGCATCGTTACACGTATTTCTACACGATGGCGTATAACCCAATTTTTCCATCGATCGTTCCACTTTGAAAGATTATTGAAAAAATATTTGAACTTGTAATCAGAAAAAAAAAGAAAAAAAAAACAGCATCGTCGTTGATAGTATTCGAAAACTTGAGGCGAATACCGCGCACTTTTAACTTTCTGCTTGGATAATTATTGTTTCAGTCGTTGAACAATTTAAAAACTAAAAATGAAATTGAATCGAAGGATTAATGAAATCATTCGGAATATAGCCTTGCGACAATGAACTTGGACATTACTCGAAACGGCCATCGTGCGTCATCCTTGTTCAATGCTAGGATCAAGATAAAGATCCGATTGCAACGGCAATAAAGATAATAGCGATGCACGGACGTCCTCGTATGTGAGTTTAAAGCTAAAAAGACCAACGTACTAAATCGCCAATGCGGAAGTTCATCTCGACAATATTATCGTCGTTTCGAGTGACGAGAGATTCTTTTTTTTTTTGTTAAATTTTAGTCCATCGATAAACTTACGAATTTTCAACGATTATCATCATCTCTTGGATAAAAACTGTTTGTTTGTTCAATCTATAGGCTGCTCTTGTATGGTATTTGATTTTTATCGTTAGTACGAAGGAAAATGAAAAATGGCGCAATCACTGTGACACCGGAGATAAGGGCCTTGGTAATTAGCCTCGTTTTTTTTTTTTTTTTCGAGCGCCCAATTCGTCGAGGCTACAAGAAACCCAAAGCGTTGCTAGTTTTTCTTTTTATAGATGATTTCTCTAAAGAGAAATAGTGTTTTTTTTTTCTTCAATTTTTAATGAACGAATAAGAATGTTGATTTGGCAAATGCGACTGATGATTACATTACAAAATAAATATTTATTGTTGACTCCGTTCAGACGAGGATTTTCCTTTACAGCACATGCCGGAGCAGCAATCGATAGCACGATTATTCGATAAGATTAAGACACCGATCTACGGCAATTAATGATTAACACGAATTCTCTTAATCATCGCGTGGTCGAGGGAAAAATCAATATAACGTACGAAGATTAGATCGTGGATCGATAGGAAAAAATTTTTTTGAAAATTTTCAACATTCGTCAAGTGTCGCAACACGTATAAAAATATTAATATGAATCATGAATTTCGCAGCTGTATTTTAATCTATCAAAGTTTAGTGCGCACAGCGATGAGACTGGTTGAGTGAAAAAAAAAAAAAAGAATTCGAGACAGGTCTTGTAATTTATTTTTGTATAAAAAAAAGGGGGAAAAAATAGGCTTATCATTCGCAGGCTGACAGCTCGCGCAGCAGGCATTAAAAAAAATTCGTTCACAAGCGAGCGAGCAACATTATCAGAGTGTTGTATAGGAACGATCGAATCGTAACTTCTCCTAGGCGATCCCCGGGTTGGTATCGGATATCGTTATTGTTGATAAAGCCCACTGAACACGTAGACGCGAGTTCGTGTCTGTTTTTTGTTATCTCATTATCGGCGGTGGCTTCGTAGAGGAGGCCGATTAAAAGTGGTGGGGTCGAGAGAATTTGTGAAAAACGTTGGCGCTTACCTCGTCAGCTTCCATTTGGGCCTCGATCATTCTTGCGTCGTAGTCTTCATTCATATTCATTCGAAATTCTTTGAATAGTTTATCCGCGAATTTCGCAAAAGGATACAACGATGCTTTCCCGTGGATTAACGCTGTCGCTAATCCTGGCGATTGCGTTTTTCGCCAGTTTCGATCAAGGTCAGTGAATATTTTTAGCCAAAATCATCTCGCCCCGTAGACGATCGGTACGCGGAGTGTTGCCAAGATCGTTATTCTCGTCTCGATATTTTGATTATTTTGTTAAAACTCGCGCGATCACCACGAGTAGTAACGCGTCGCGAGAAAAGTTCATGCCCGAGCTCAATCTCAGTCGATTAATTTCTAACGGATTTCAGGTGACGCCGTCAAGTGTCGGGTTTGCAATTCCCTGAATAATCCCGATTGTGCGAATGATCCCAGCAAAGTTGAACCGATCGTGTGCACCAGTAGCGTAAAAATCACGAAACGTTCGCCCGAATATCCTAAACCTGATTCCCGAAACGACTCCACAACAACAATATCGACGATAGAAACGACAACAAAAACATCAACAACAACAAAAACACCAACAACAACAAAAACACCAACAACAACAAAAACACCAACATCAACAACACCAGCAACAACAAAAACACCAACATCAACAACACCAGCAACAACAAAAACGCCAACATCAACAACACCAGCAACAACAAAAACACCAACATCAACAACACCAGCAACAACAACAACAATAAAACCTGGTCCCGAAACAACTCCAAAACCTGGTCCCGAAACAACTCCAAAACCTGGTCCCGAAACAACTCCAAAACCTGGTCCCGAAACAACTCCAAAACCTGGTCCCGAAACAACTCCAAAACCTGGTCCCGAAACAACTCCAAAACCTGGTCCCGAAACAACTCCAAAACCTGGTCCCGAAACAACTCTGAAACCTGACGACGGAGGTGACTCCAAGTACGCGTGTTACAAGCTCTCTTACAAATGTAAGTTTTATCATTTATCATTCTTGATTGACGAAAAGCGAGGACTGGAAAAGTAGAAAAATTCTGTAACAACGATGTTTTTATTGTAGCGAATGAGGACAACGTAATCGAGAGAGGATGCATCGAGAAAGAAAATGCTTGCGATAAGTTGAAGGCGCAAAAGGGTAAGAGCGACGCTGAATGTAACATCTGCGAAGAAGATGGTTGCAACTCTTCCTCGAGAATCAGTCTCGGATTGATCTCCATCCTCGCCCCCATGGCGCTCATCGCTACTCTCAGATGGTAGAAAAAATTGCGATGATATTTTTGTAAATCTATCGTAAATTACTTTTTCGTCTCAACTCATTCGAGATTTTAGATGTTTCGAATTTTTTCCATGATACCGAGAAAAACTTGACGATAAATGTGGACCGAATCAACATCCGGATTATCGCTCTGTTGAAACTCCGAGTTAAAACTCAATTTCGAAGCGTTCTCTGTTGTACGAAAATGTGTCATTTTTTTAAGATAAATTTGTA
Source organism: Campoplex capitator (assembly GCA_037576405.1). Classification (NCBI taxonomy): domain Eukaryota; kingdom Metazoa; phylum Arthropoda; class Insecta; order Hymenoptera; family Ichneumonidae; genus Campoplex; species Campoplex capitator. The sequence goes on along the minus strand of JARBWI010000002.1, from coordinate 11,756,365 downwards.
AGAGCCAAGATACTTATTTCTACTTTTGTGAGCCGTGCCGTTTAGTACAATTTTTGTTTTGTTTTTTTTTTCAATCGTGTATATTATAAAAAACAAAGACATGATAACCAAAAAAAATATTTCGAAATTTTATTTATTGGGAAAAGAAATTTCGGAATAAAAGTTCCACGACGAAGCTTCGAACGAATCGTTTTTTTTTTTTTTTTCACATAAATATTACCACTTCGTATACCTTCGGAATATCGATTTTCGATAACGGGTAATTCCACTTTTTGACTATCCCGAGAATGTTGAAATGGAATTGTATTTGGTTCGAGTGAATCAGGAAGAAGAAGTATTTATCCCAAAAAGGAATAATCTTTCTCCGCAAAGCCCTTTTCATTGATATTCGATCATTCATTCATCATAAAAGTAGAAACGCGTCTTTTGCCCGTTCTCTTAACGTTTTTTCCTCGAATTCGTCGTCATCGGAGAACTGTGTATATGTTTTTATAAAATAAACTTTAAAAATCCGTTTATTTTATTTTCTTGATCCATGCACCAACCCAAAGTTATTCGCTGACACTTCGATCGTTTTATAGATCTTTGTAATAAAATGAGATGAAAAAAGATTGTTCGATTAGCAGCATCGTTTCATAATCACGCGTAAAAAAAACTGCGTGGCAAGAAAAAAAAAAGAAACGAAAATAATTGACAGGAAAATGACGAAAATATGATAATTTTGTATAATTTTAATCAGAATTTTTCAGCGTACGAGATGAACGAATTTATTGGTGAGAATTGCGAAATGGGAGAAAAAAAAAACAAGTGTAATGGAAGAGACGGGAGAGTGTTGCGGGAAACACCATGACGAGAAGAATGATTTTTTCGCATCGTCGAGTATAATTCTCGCGGCGTTAATTCGAGCGTTGGTTCGCGCGCTCGCGGGCGCGCGTATACATATACGCTTTTAAATCGGCACCGAGAAGGCAGGAAGAGGCGGAAATCTGTCGTAGATGAGAGCTTCTGCGCCCAACGATTACGCGATTAATTCGTTGAAGCTTCACCGTTCGCTCGTTACACACAAAAAGTAAACGCACACACGAGGGTTAATTAGTTTCCGCGTTACGGGACTTTCGACTCCATATCCAGAGACCGCGACAGTCTTATATTAGATTTTCAATTTACCGGGAGTGCGTCCCGAAATTCACGATCGAGTTTAACCCTTTGAAAAATACATTTTTTTCTCACGTGTACGATTTCACTTGCAAGTATTCGAAATTGTTATTAAGAATTCGCTAAAATTTGAATATGGGAAAAGGATTTTGATCGATACCGTTGATCAGTCGGATTCCCTACAAAAACGATCGTATCTTTATTATTTTTTGGACAAAAATCATGGACCGAAAGATTTTTGAAAAAATTCTTAATAATTCTTCGAAGCTGTTTCCTCAGTAGATCAGTCGAAAATGCATGTTTTTTTCTCACGAAAAATTACGAAATCCGAGTGTTTCTTCGAACACGGTATACGATCAACGAACAATCGATGTCCACAATTTTGGCAGATGAACGAATGTTCTATGGACCATGTACGAACGAAAAATGATTAAAAAAAACTGAAATAAAGTTTCTCGATGGTTTGGAAGGGTTCAAGGTCGTGACTGATGCGGAACTAAACGACATTTTAGACTAAACGGATCGGTCGATGCACCGATCACACGAAAATTCTTCTACAAAAGCTGTGTACTACGAACAAACTATGAAAGAATAGCTCGATCAGGGATTTTCTTTTTCTCCGAGAGCTCCAGCAAAAGCAGCAAACCGTTTTCAGACCACGTGTTAAAATTCGATTGGGCGAAGGGATGAAATAATCTCGTAAAATGGTAATATTACGGTTGAGTGAGTTTAATGCGACGAGTTTTTGCCTCAGGGTGCGAAGCGAGCAGATATGATCTCGTTTCGCACCCGGGTACTGCTCTTCCATATCAGAAAATCGCTTTAAGACGCCGACTTTTCGCAGCATCACTGCCTCCGCGTGTTTGGCCTGTTCGTTTTGAGTTTTATCGATGTCATAAACGAGGGTAAATTCATGGGTGGAGAATTGAGAGCGCACGAGGATAAAATTTCTGGTTTTCCCTGTCATAATAGTTGGGATTATGACAGGGAAAAAAAATATTGGGCAACGTTCGAAAGATAATAAATAGTAAGGAGCAGCGTGCGAGCACGAGACCAGCGATTGCTATATTGAATAGTCGAATTCGTGATAATGAAAATGCTTCCCAGAGGGCAAATTAGGTCAAAGGAGTTGAGGGCTTTCGCGAGGGGGAAACGCGGTGTTCCAGGCTTCATCTGTCAGCAGAGGTAAATGTTCTCCGCGGCTGGTCTCATCAATTTTCTGAGCTCATCCCTGGGTCCTCCGGGTGCTGGGGCACACGCATGTGCACAGGATTCCTCCTTCTTCCTCCTCCTCCTCTTCCTCCCTTGCGAATATCGCATCGCGTCCCTTTTCGGTACACCGAGAATTTTCTGGTGGATCGAGTATAGATGTATCGTGAATGGTGTGACGTCAGGATGCTCGCGATGTAAAGAGCGAGAGAGAGAGTGAGTGAGACGGAAAGAGGGAGAGTGAGAGAGCGTGTATGCTGCAGGAGCGCGGGAGGTTCGAGCCCGGCAGAGTTGGTGACGCGCTCAGCATTCAGTCCAACTTAGTCCGCGAGACCGAGTGCACGTACGTGTCGCGAGGATTCTCGGCTCACACGACGGTCAATTATTCGTCTCGACATTCTTAAAAAAGAATAATCAAAAAGGAGTAAAAATTCGAAAAAAAAAGAAAAAAATAAATAAAAATGATTGAGTGAGCGAGAAATTGACGATTGTGAAAAATAGAGTGGGATCGAAGTGACGTATTTCTTTCGAAAGGAGATAAAAGTCTTTCTGTCCAATTGATTGAATAAAAAATCGAGGATTTTTTAAGTGCCAAATGACCAAATGACGCGTCATTAGTGTTTCGCTGAGATTCTCCATCGATCTTCCAGCCTCACGTGCTTATCGCGCTGTGCATTTTCTCTCCCGGCGTGCTTCTTCTTTCGAGCATCCGGAAACAATTGAAGTAAGTTCATCGCAATCACAAGAAAGAAAAAAACACGATTATTACAATTGGGTTGATTGTTTTTTGCTATAAAATTAAATGATATTTCGGCGTCGTCCAGTTTGGATCAGCGCGAATCATCAGGATTCACGATTGATTCCTTAATCAACTAATTCTCATAATCGAGTCATCGTTGTTCAATCTTGAAGAAGAAAAAAAAAAGATCTTTGTTCGCACTTCCGATAGTGTTGAACGGTTACAATAACCGGGGAAAGTTGACTCACTCGGTCAAGATTGCGCAATAAACTTGTGGGTTTTTATGATTTTTTTTTTTTTTTTTTTTTTTTTTTCATGCAAGCGACAATGCTCCGCTCGCTTTCCCGCGCGGAGTACAGCGCTTGCCGGATATATGTTACGAGAGTTCCTAAAGGGAGTCCGTGTTTGAACATACAAAGCGACCTTTTTTCTTTTTTATTGCATTTTTTTTCGCGCACGAACGTTTTTTCATAACTCGCTGAATACGTGCGAGGGCACTAAGCTTGCTCCGCATTTGCAGAACCTTTTGCAAGGGGGCACATTCGGGAGAAACGCGTGGGAGAAAATCTGTAGTGTTTCCTCCGCGGATCGATCGTTGGTGTTTTCGGTTAGTCACGAGCCCTAATTTTTATTAATTTCTGTCGGCAAAGCCTTTCGCTTATCAAATGAATTTTTCGGATAGAAAATTCGAACATTTCGTACTTTTTTATCGCATGTCAGTATCGCGTTAGAACTGACTCGCGGGCGGGCGGGCGGTCTGGCATTGCGAATGAGGATCAATCCTCCGGACCAATTAAGTGGGTCATTCGACATTGGTACATTATCATTAGCGGCCCACCACAGTTAAATAAAATGGGGCGCGGTGTCTATTTTATTGTAAATGCCCGGAAATATAAATTCTGGAACGAAGCTATTAAAACTGCTTTCTATAGGCACGAGCCCGACGTGGAAATAGCGAGGACTCGTCTTAATCTTATTAAGGCAAGTGAAACACACTTCCACGTGTAAGGCTCGTTCTTGTTTGGTGTTTTTTATGTTTTTTTTCTTTCTTTCTTTCTTTCACCTGCGACTCTCTTTTGTCTCCGGAACCTTTTCCTTTTACGAGTCTCATATATCCCACGCTGCTCGTGAGAGCGACTTTTCAATCGATTCATAACGAGGATGTAACCACAGTCATAGACTCTTGAAAGAATGTTTTTTTTTTTTTTTTTTTCAATTGTTTGCAGTACAGAAAAAGTTTGATTTATTTTGAAGCTTATTCAATGGTTTTTTAAATTATGCTTGTATCTTCCGTGCGAAATATAAACGAGTGAACAGAATCAGCGACTGTTTGTCGATTAGAAAAAATGAAATTAGTCACGTTGATTGTATTGTTCTTGGTTTCGTTGAACAGAATCATCAACCGTTTCTTGATTAGAAAAAAAGGAAATTGCTCACATCGATTGAATTATTTTTCGTTTTATTTTTATCGTTGATAACGAAGTTGAATTATTTTGTTGATAAATCATGAGAAACTTTCCGAAGATAGTGTGCTGCGTGCTCGTATGACGTGAGATCGTCGTCTTAATGTTGCGATCGAAGAAAGTGCGCTGCTTCCGGATCGTTCTCAAGAGTTTATTCATCTCGATACTTAAAGCGATATATACGTGTACTTATAACGATTCATCAAATTAACGAGCCAGTGCGGCGGGGACATAAAGGAATACGGAAATATCGAGTTTCCGGTCAACACCGAATAGCTCGTCACTCGCTCATTATTATAGTCATTACATTTTCAAATTGATCGTTATTCACGGACTTTCACGATCGACAGATTGACGATGATGATAATTATATACACCGAAAATGATAGACAGCGTAAGATGTTTTTTTTTTTTTTCAATTTTTAAACACAAGATGAATAAATCCGAAAAACGTCAATCTTTCTAATTATTTAATTATACTTTACTCTGTAGCTTGTTCATTGTTTGGGAGAAAATTATAAATTTTTGTATTTACATTCGGAACTGATTCGTTTTCGGGCAATCTTGCTCTGAATTTTTTTGATATTCAAAATTGAAATCCAGTCGACGCTTCGAGCGTTTTTTTTTTTTTAAATTATTACTTTCGGGTATCTCAATATTACGGCCGCGGCGTATACGCACGAGAAATTTATAGCCATTTGTGCAAACAGTTTTTTTTTTTATTCTCGTCTTGAAGAGCACCGGGTATTATTATTATTTTTTCTTTATCGTTGCGCATAAGATATGAGTTGTCGTTTCTTATCTCCTTTTTATTTTCATGGCCATTTTCCGTAATATTTTGCGTGAAACATGAATTTTTCAAGTACTTGATTCAAATTTCAAGAAATTGGAATGAATCGGTTGGTATTCGAAAAGGAATACAAAACCAAATGAGCCATTTTGATAAAATTTATAACTTTTAATTAAATGATCTGAGATCGTGTGTACTTTTTCATCTCGTTTACGCGCGAGCTCATAAAAAGAAACTCCCAATCCGTAGCTACACAGTGCTTTTAATTTATTCGTAGCGGTACGTTGGGCTCTTCCAAGGGTAAAAAAATACAAGAGTAAACGAAGGGAATTCAAAGAGAGGAATAAAAGGAGAGAGAAAGAGGAGCTTATGGAAAGGGTTTTTACTCTTTCGTGAACACGAAAGGTGTAACCAACGAGCCGCGAGTAACTAGAGCTAATTATTCATTCATTACGTTTCCTTTTATTTTAAAATCTTTTCTCTGTTCCAGTATGCGCAGCGATTTATTATGGAAACAATATTTTTTTTTTTTCATTTACCGAATTGACCAAAATTTATTTGCTTCAGAAGCAACGAAATTTTTTCTTCTTCTTTTCTACAAAAGAATCGAAACCATCGAGAGCATTATTTATCTCGATGGCATTAAATCGATACGAGATTCAGCGATATTTCTGAAGTTTGTAACGAGAAACAATTAAGCATAAAAATATGAAAAGCTGAAATGAAATTTAAGAGAAAATGTGTCAGGTTGGTCAAGGGTGACGAGCGAGCGGCCCCCTCTGCTAATGGGCCCTCCTTCCTCTTTCCGCTTTATACCGCACTATTCTCAATGGTCTTCGTGAGCATTCGCGTTGTTTAATCGTAGAGAATTCCACGTTGAATTTTATTCTCCTCGAGTTCCCAGACGCGGCATATGTACCTGTTCGTACGTAGACAATCTTCGCGTGGCATCGCAGCGGGATAATAAAAATCCTGTAACCCGATGACGCTCGTCGTTTCTTCTCTCTCGTCTTAAAAACGATCGAGGGCGCTGGTGACTCACCTCCTCGCGCGTACCAAACGTATATTTCTTTGCCTCGTTTCTAGAATCAACTCGCGACGAACGTGCTAAGCATACAAACGAATTGGAGTCGCATTTTTTATTCTCCGAAATTCGTAATCGTTTGAAAATGCAATTTTTTAAATGAAATATTCGTTGGTTTAATATTCATTCGTTCATCTTTGGAGATCACGAGAAATGATCGAAATAACATAATTTTCCATTTATTATTATAAAATTTTGAAAATAATTATTTTTTTTAAAAATATTTCTTCGAATGGGAAAATTCAGTCTTATTTATTTTTTTTTTCCAAGTTTTTGCTCCATTTCATCATTTTTTTCGGTCTCTTTTCGTAAAAAGTAAATTTATTTACTGCAATGCTTGTGAATATAAACACGGAAAATTATTTAATTTAAATGGAAAGAAAGAGAGAGAGAGAGGGGAGATGGACACGCACTGTAAATGCAAAGGCTTCGAAGTCCAGCGTGTAATTTGCAGGCATAACGTGCCTGCGACGTGTTCCCCAGTAGACGATGCAAGGAAGCCCGCAGAGGTCGGTGCATTGCGCGATAAAATATGGGCGGACGAGAGAGAGAGAGAGAGAGAGAGAGAAAATGAGATAGAGAGAGAGATAACGTAAGAAAGAAGAGGGACCGGACGAGTACGACGATCCTCCTGGTCCGCGCGAGCACGCATCTACGGACTCATACACTTTGAACCTTCTGTGAAGCTGACCGGTTCGGGAAGATCGTCTAGCAAAACCCAGAATTTCAAATACTTTCGTACTATTTTTCAAATTGTTACGGAACGTGCTATAAAAGATAAAAAAAAGTGTCAGTATTTTGACAACGTTGACAATGATTAAGTTTTGTGTTTTTCTGGAGAATTTTCAAATTTTTTTTTCTTCTTACGAGCTTCAAGCCCGATGCACCGCTATTTATTTATTCTCATTGCAATGTATGCAAAGTATTGGTTGTCCCGGGCGAAACGAGCACCGAGAGAATAAGTTAAGAGTTAATATATGAGAGATAGAGAGAGAGAGAGAAAGAAAAGCCGGAGGCTAAAATGTTGGTTCATTGACCGAAAGTCTCCTCTTCGGTTGCCTTCTTTTCTTCCCTCCTCTGTCCTTCATTCCCGCCCTCTTTGGATCGTCTCGTTTTTTACTTCCCTTTTTTTTCTCTCTCTCTCTCTCTCTCTCTCTCTTTTCTTTTCGCACACGTATGATGGTGAAGTTTTTGTTGGTTTTTTTTTCCTCATTTTTTTGGTGCATGCTTCATTTTATCTTTTCGTACCTCCGCTCCTCTTCTCCCTTCTTCTCGCAGACTCCGACCCTTCCACGTAAGAAGACGCGCCGTATCTCGAACGCGTTTCCAGGGCGAAACGAAGAAGAATCACCGCAGACGATGTTTCGTGTAACCCACATCCTTGGATCGCTTCTTTCGCTGGACCCTTTTAAAACCACAGAAAGAGACAGAGAGAAAGAGAGAGGAGAGAAAATCGTCTGAAGCTTGAATTTAATTCACCGCGACCCGTTTCATTTGGAATTAAAAGCGAGCCGCGACTTTTGCAATCCTTTGGGACGGCATAATACCTGCTCGAGCATAAGTTTCTTTTTTGTATCATCCATTTTTCAACGCACTCCGACACTTTAATGCTCGAATTTATTATATCGTTATTATTCTTTTTTTGTGGTCTCTAGCGCACGAGAGACTGCGCCATTTTGTTTTACGCTATACCAGACTAAACACCTTGAAACTTCTGACATATCTTTTGTCTTCGCATCTTCTACTCCCACTTGTTGTTTTTTTAGTTTTTTTTTTTTTATTTTATCTTTCTTCATATTGTTGCCTTTCCTGTTGTTGCGCACCGAGGGAATGGCTCAGGCGCGTTTGGCCTTTTTCTTCGCGAGTCAAAGTTCACGGACGTAAAATGCCTCTCTCCCTCTCTTCCTCTCTCTCTCTCTCTGCACAATCGAGTTTAAAGTCCGCATTACGCGATTGTTCTTATTTTATTTCCGTCGCTCGTACGTGTCGAGATCGATCGAAAGGTTCGTTACAATTACTTGATTAATTCCTGATCAGCGGGCAGGTAATACTCTGCACCTTTCTTTCTCGACTTTCAAGTAAAAATGATCGTTCCGCTTCGTTCATTGGCCTTCCATGGAATTAAACATTTTTTTAAAATAATTCTCAAGGAGCTCATTTCCGCATTGCAATAATGTCGTTTGGTGCTCAAGCGTTTGATCCTTAAAATTAACGGCTTTTTCATGAGCAGGGCGCGCAGTGCAACGAGTCTCTGAGAGACAAAAAGTCTAGTCTCGAAACACACGTATATTGAGTAGTGAAAGACACAAAGCAGCTTGCCTAGCACTCGACTAGAAGTCAAATGCCGAGATACGCCCTTTCGAATGCAGGCAATTGAAGCGATTATGGAATCGTATAGTTATATATATATATATATAGATGCTTTAATAGGCAGAAACGTTGGTTTCACGGTTGACTGTATAACAACGCAACCCTGACGGTTTGCATTCTTCAGGCATGAATCGACCCTTCTTCTCCATTTCTCAAAGCCCTACGGGCTTCAGTCTCGCCTCTTCCCTCTCGTTTCTATCCTCTTCTTTTTCTTCTTCTTTTTTTCTGCCTTTCTTTCTTTCTCCTCGTCTTCTCCTATTCGACTTGGTTGTCTTTTTGCTCTGGCCATATTCTTCTCTTTCTTCCGCGTGCCTCAACAAGAGAGGTGTGCTGAGGAAAGAGAAAAAAGAGGGAAAAAAAAACTCGTTTCTCATATTTTTATGGGAACCAAAATTCGATGACGAATCGTCTAGACGAAATATTTATTGTGAAAAATAATTCGCTCTTTTCGCACGTCCAGCAGCAGCTTCCGAAATAAATATTTTATTGGGGTGTTCAATTACAGGAATAAATTACTCGTCGTCGTTCAAATCTTTCGGAGTCTCTCGCGTGCTTCTCGAAGAATTTGAAATCCTTTTACCGTGTCGCTCCACATCCGAAAATTTCATCTCAAGAATATCGCGCTGTATACTTTATATTTTTTCTGAGGCAATAACCGTTCCGAGGATTATTCCGGTGCGCGAGAGGAAACAAGTCGACGAAAGAGGGACCGAACAAATTCTATGCATTTCAAAATATGCCGGTCTCCTTAAACATTCGCGACGATAAAACAGCAAAACCGGAGGGAGAGAAGGGAGCAAAGGGGAATTTTAACACTTCCCCATTTCAAGAACTCCCCCCCCCCCTCTCTTTCTCGCTTTTTTTTCGCTCTCTCTCTCTCTCTCTCCCTTCTTCCTCTCTTTTATGGAATAAAAAGAGGAGGAGACAAAGGGAGAGAGTCTTTTTTGCACAGCGCGACTCAGCTCCCATTATATTCTTAATCTCTTCATTCTTCATCTCTCCCTCATCACCATTTTTTCTTTCTCACTCTCTTTCTCAACCAATTAACGCGCAACACAAAGCTCGTTACATTCGCCCGAGAGTTTTCCAACTTTACGAATTATTAATTGCACTCTGGACGCGTGTAACCTCTCTTCCTCTTTGCCCCAGCAGCGCTTCTGTATCTCTAAGAGCTCGTGAATTATCGTTCTTTTCTTTCTCAAATATTTCCACACGCAACTAGATCGAGTTACACTTACCTCAATAAGCCTCATGAGGGTACTGTGCGCATCAGTTTTCTCACATAAATGTCGTTGAAAAAAGAAAACAAAACCAACTTTTCCGTATTTGTTCAAACAGTAAAATTGTGGATGAAAGTATATAAAAAAAAAACTGAAAAACTCTAGCTCCCAGCGAGTGGATCTCGAAATTTTCGATCGAAAAGTATAAAAACGTTTCATTTCATCCACGTGTCGTTGATGAGATATCAATCGGTTAGTATCGACCAATAAAGAGCTTCCACAGGACCGTGCAGAGAGCGTGGGAGAAGTTGGCTCAACCTTCCACCGGCAGTGGATTGGCTACCGCTCTGTTCAGTCAATATCTCAGGAACGCTAAATCGGAGAGGAAAATTACTCGAACAAATTTTTTCCCCCTGAAATCAGACGTTCCAACTGTCCCCACCATTTCAGGCTGAATTTCTGGAAAATCTTGCACAAGTATTGCGCACTTATTTGCGTTTGATATTGAATCACGAGTCGAGAGACCGCGAGGTCGTTATTCAGCGGAAAAAAAAAAACAATTTATCTTCTTCCTCGTACGTGATCACATTGCCGGGAGATCGATCCGGCAAAAATAGATCAGAAGGAGCCTCGGGCACGGAGAGAACGAGGGTTTTTTTTCTTTTTTTTTCGTCATTTTTCTTTTCCTTATTATCATTGACATGCGAACGAGTATATGAAAAAGAGTACGGCTGAGAGTGACACCGTCAAATATAAAACACGAAGAACGATCGTGAATTCACGGCTGGTCGATTCGCGTTTACTTTAACGCTGCACACACCGCGTACTCTGTATACTCTGTCATTATTCACGCATCGTCGTTTCTATCGCGTTATCGTTGAACGATCTCGGGATCTCGCCTCGTGGAAACTGTGTCAGAAGCCAGCATCCAGGCCAATCATCGAGCTACATATTCAACAGAGACGTTTGACCGAGCGAATCGAATTCGAATTCTTCGAATTTGTCGTTGCATCAACAAAACGTATGTGAAAATTCTTAAATCCCGCCAAAGACAACGGATAGAAATGCAGGAATGAAAATAACGAGTAACTTCCATTCTCGAAGCTCTTTTAAATGCGTTTTTTTTTTCTCTTCCGCACTGGCATCCAGAGATCAATGTAAATATATTTATATCTTCGTTGATTGACATTCTCCCACGCAAATTGAAACTCCTCGATGAGTGGATAGCAATCGTAGGGCTCATTGACGTATATACCCGCCCGAGTCATACACAATGACTCATTAGTAACCCTATTAGAGCATCAGTGTCCTCTTAACCTTTGGGGGTCTGTTTCATATCCGGTAGAACTCTCGTCGTCAAGAGAAGATACGAGCGTCATCATCTCGTAAACTTATACTCGACTTATCCCTGGCTGCGCATGCAATCTTTCGACTTTCGTCACGATTTTTTGACTTTCGACAAAAATGATGTCGTTTTTTTTTTTCGATCTGCGACGCAGAAGTCTCCGTTCAAAGGTGGATTGAGAAGCCTAGAAATTCTGCTCGAAAATATTAGGAAACCTTGTTCCGAATATTTGCTCGGCCTGATAAGTGGCTGTAACCACTTCTAGGGGACATCGTTGGACGAGATATAAAAAGTGGTAAATAGTTTTTTCTTTTACAACCTGTCTGACCTGTCATGTCTTTTTAGAGTCTCCGGTGAATGTCGTGGAGCAGGAAAAAGGCTGTTTAAGACTTTTCTCACGAGAATTTCGCCATCTTTTGTTTTTTTTTTCTTCAACATCCTGCATGACTTTTAGAGCACTTTGTTTATATATGTGTATGAATATATCCAAGTCGAAAATCAGAGAGGAAACAGTTGTTTACGTTGTACGAAGTTGATGAAGTCATTTTCGAGAGAGGATAACGATGACGAAGATTCTGTAAGCGAGAATTCGAGGCTTTTGTAAAGAAAAAAACACGCAGTGTATTACGGCTCGCGGTATAATATTCTTTAGAAATATAATACGCTTTCGGCAAATCGTTCAATCGCGATTAGCCCACTGACCGACTTTTTTTTCGTCCCTTTTTTTTTTCACTTCAATCCACTCATACAATGCGATTTAGAGAGCTTACGCCGCGCGATTATAACTGACATAATAATTCATCAGCGTGAGATTGCGCGCGAGTTTACACACAATTGCACACTCTGAGGGATCGAAAGTAAGGAAAAAAATGAAGCGATCCTTTTCAGTATTTTCGGTCTCCGAAGAAGCATTCTTTATAAAATATGATTCGCGATAGATGTACAGAAATAAAAATTTTACGACGCAATTCTGAAGCATAAATCGACAATCATCTTACACGTTTTATTTCCACGAGTTTGTATAATTGCATCGGACGATGAGGAAGCATCGATTAGATTTAACCACATCCATTATTATGTCATAGAAGTCTTTTGAGCGACGAGGAGGAGGAGGAGGAGAAGTGGGAAATAACGAATCGGCGAGACGAGAGAAAAATACGAGAGATGTATATTAAAGAACTGGACTGACTGCGCGTTGACGCGCATATTCGTCGACGTTTTAAAACGACCTCTTGCACGGAAGGTGAAATTACGTGACATCATTCTCATAATCATCGCGAGTAAAATCTCTTTTATTATTATTTTTTTTTTTTTACGAGACTCGCTGGTCAGTATTTGCTCCGATCCTTCACGCGTTCGCGTTGTGAGAATATGAACGCGGAGAACATTTTTCAAGGTGATGTATCTCGCACGTGCCTCTCTGTCGCAACTTTGCATTATTATGAGCTCGGCGCCGGATTTCAATTCGAGTCTCGTTTCTCACGGGGCCATACGTTCTTGCTTCCGAATAATCAATAAATGGTCTAGCACGATCAATATGGAATCGAATGACGAATCTTTGAATAAAATCACAATCTTTTTTTGTGTTCCTTTGAATAATTGGTCAAGCCAATCGGTGATAACGATGTCGCGCGTTGATCTCATTATTTCTTTCGTCCCATCTGGGTCATGATTCTCTACGGGTTTTCGGATAGCGTAATAAGGGTTGGTGAAGAGAGAGAAAAAAAAACCAACATCGGAGTCTTCGTTAATGAGTGAACCTGCTGATGAACTTTTAGTTTCGTTCTCTTGATTCTTTTCTCATTCGCTTCTCGATATCTACATCGTGTCCCATCATTCGACCCTCCATTCTCATTTACCAATGTAACGAATTCGATGTCACTGAATCTGGAACTCAGAGTCGAAAGCAGAAGCACTTTGTTCCTGCGAGCAACTTCTCAGACATCTTGGCGGTGGATATTTCTTTCTCAGACTGTCCTTCTGGATCTCTAGTAGAGACAATGATTTTGTTTCGAATTGTTCGAGATTGTGCCAAAAAAATCTGGGCCGTCTGATTGGATTTTCGGATATGAAGATCGAGAAATTTTCATCCCTCGGTACTTATTATTTCGGAGATTTTTCGTGCACTCGAATACGACTTTTCGGACACTTTGTATCTATACAGTCACGAGATATTATAAGAGGTTGAGAGAGCACGAATGTCCCGTGTGCTCGGCGAAGCGTAATCGGTAATCAACTCTTGCATTCAAGAATCTTCGATGTATATTACAACGTATAGTTGCGGAAGTCTTTCGAGGGGATCGGAGAAAGAGTCATCGAAGACCGTGCACCCGAGCAACTGTATTTCGACTCAGTTATTCCTCGGAATCATCAACTATTTTGTCAAATTATAGGTTCGTTTTTGAACCTTAGTTTCTAGTTTTTTTATGAACGGGTGCGGCGTTACAGACTCGATACGAATAAATAAGGAGCGCAGGTCGATTTTACTCGATTATCTTGTTTGTGTCAATGCTCACAAAAATATGAAAGCTCTTTTTTGTTTTTTTTTTTCGTTTGAGTAGCGGGCGTAAAGACAATGGGATCAAGTAAAACTCGTTACTTAACGGTTCGACTGGCCCAGGCCTCTCGCTTTCGTTCACTCGCCGCGACCATTGTCCTGTAATTTCCAACTGGCTGGCTCGTCAACATTTACGTTTGACCAATCAAGACTTTCAGAGAGGGAACATAGACAAAACCGAGAGACTCGAGAGCATCGAATGAAACAAAGGGTGCAAAACAAAATGCGTTAGCCTTTTTTGCTTGCGTGATTGATTCGCGAATGCTCCAAAAGGACCTTTGGAGCATTCGCGAAGAGAACAATTCTTTTGCTCGCTTCTCTCGAGTACACTCATTTCCACTTGCTTGAATTTTTTTTTTTTTTACTTCAACAATATTCAACCGGGAGACTCGTGGGTTGAGTTTGATGGAACGAATTTTTAATTTCAGATCAGAAAGTTAATCCCACCATTCCAGAAACTTGTTTTTTTTTCTCTCTCGACGAAAAGCAGTCGATGAATGAACCAAGAGAAAATTTAATCTCTCGTGGTTGGATGCAGCATCGACTCCCGATAAAGTATGCGCGAGGTAATGAAATTATAGTCGAAATGGGAGACTACTCAGCAGGATCGATGACCGATATCTCATTAGCGAATTCAGCACGCGGGGAGAGAGAGAGAGAGAGAGAGAGAGAGAGAGAGAGAGAGCGAATAATGAGAGAGGATGAAGAGAACGTTGAATGAGGAGAATATTACACTCTTCGGGATAGCCGAGATTTTTTTAATGAATCCATCGACGTTCGCCGCGTCATTTTCTCGTGGAAGATTAAAAGCGATCGGGTGAAACTTTTTTTCCATAATCACTTCATTTATTCTCGTCTAGCCCTACTCAGGCTCGCGTATATACACGTTTAAAATCGTGATTGAAAAGTGTTCAATATCCTATAAACACTTGGGATGATTGAAAAAAAATGTTGCGCTGAATAAAAATCGTGAAACTATTGCTCAATCGGAAAAGATCCGAAGGAAGGTTATAATCATGAGAAAATGATGAATTTCAAGAGCTACGAAGTAGCTCAACGTGCACTTGAAATGAGTGTATTCACTGCATGCAACCTCTATGATAGTAAAATGAAGGAACTCTAAAGGGAATTTTGCAGTAGTTGCGAAGGAAATGGTATGTGGCAACTAGGAGGGACACACGCGAGCGGTAAAGCCGGATTTTCAGTCATCCTCGTAATTAATAATTCGTTCCCAACCACAACTCTCTCTCTCTCTCTTTCTCTTATTTCTCTCTTCCTGCAGTCCTCAACCGGTTTCGCTCCTTCGCCGTCCGTTGGGCCTTCAATTTTTAATACCTTGTCCGCGAGCGCGAGAAGGAAAGCTCGAAGAGGTTCGTGATTCATAGAAATTCAAGGGAGGGAGAGAGAAATTGTGTTGCAAAGGGACTGGATAGTGGAATTCGAGATTATCTGCAGGCTCGATCCGTACTGTGAGATTTAAAAGAGCTTGACCCATGCAGAGTTTTACGTTATTTTCGGCGAGTTAAGCCTTTCTTTTAGAGAGATTCTGATACACACATGTATCCATTATTCCTCGAGCACTCGCTCGGCTCTCAGTCTTCCTGTCGCGTTTGAATGTGTCGTCGTAGTATCCTTCTTGGTCGTTGCTTCGTTGTGTATATAATATCCCAGCAAGATATTGTCAGCGGCGTTTGCGAACGAACGTCCGTTAGCGTGACACTTGCCTCGTTATAACGTGACTTGGCGTAAACGTCCATCTTTTTCGAATAGCGTCCCTCTCTGCAACGACAATAGGAGCGCCCATCCAATCCCTGCCTGTCACTCATACTCCGTTTCTCATGGCATATTATATCCCGTGTACATAACAATTTTCGAGGCGTATGTATAGAGAAAACTCTGCATGGAGTTTACTGTGGTGCAAAACTCCGGCCGAATATTCACGGAGCAGAAAGACCGCAAAATTCCAAAGAGAAAACTCTTTGGTCATTTTTCTCTCGGACGTACAGGTGATGAGTTTTGAGTGATTGCAGCGGTAGCCAATGGGACGAGGTGGAAAGGGAACGTGGAGGGGAGGAGGCCACTCCCGTTTGTTCGTATCCGCGATGCGGTTTGGCTGGAGCAGTGATTCATTGATTTCTCGTAAACAATGCGTCGGAGCCAAAAACGCCGAAGGACTTTTCGTTCCAGACTCTTCCTGTCTTGTTATTCTGCACGTTTTAGCTGCAACTTTGGGCAAACCCGGTGTGGAAAGGAACACGAAAGGCGGCTATTACTCTCGTTTCAATTTAACAATTACGACATTCTACTTTATCGATTATTTTTCTTGCCAATGACGCGCGTATGGGCTCATGATGGAAGATAGCTTCCTCGTGTCTGACGATAACATCAATATACTGGGGAAGAGAGTCAGAGAGAGAGTGAGAAAGAAAGAGATTCGCGCGAACTGTGACATATCACGACCGCGAGCACGTGCCAGCGCGTCCGCGGTTTCGAATCTTCCTCAATTTATGTTTGCTTCGTTCGTTCACCAGGAAAATGCCATTGGCTTGTTTCAATGTACCGGAATGATTCGCGGACGAAAGAAACGTGTTGGCGTTTAAATTTATCAAGATAATAAACGTCTGCGACTGCATGAAAAAATGCTTTTCTTCGCTGTTTACGAAGCGCAATAAATTTTACAATCCTCCATCAGATAAACATCAAAATTCAGTTCAAATTTGAATCTCATCTTTTTTCAGAATAATTCCAAAACAAAAAGCACCCAAAAGCAAAAAAATAATTCATCACATCCAAGAAAACATCGTCGATCTCATTGAGCTTCTTGAAATAACCGGTGAAATCTTTCGATCCAGGCTCATTGCCAGTCCGCGCAATGACGCTGTGAATAAACGTGTGAGAATGGTGCTGATCGAGAAACGCGTCTGACTCATGTAACGTTTGAGCCGCGGTCATTCATGATGATCCGTCATCGTCATCATCAATGATGCTATACCGTGAGATTGTTTGAATCTATTAAGAGAGACTACGAGTCCCCCCCACCCGAGCATTTTACACCGTATACCTGTTTGATATTACTCACATGCTACAGACACTGCTAAAACTCGAGACTCGAATTTCATTTATAAACTGATGTTTGTACGCGATTTTTCAGTATTGTTAAAAAACGATTTCCCCCGGCTCTTAATCATTTTTATACCCCATTTATCGAGTCCCTATATTTAATAAAAATATATTGAAAGAATAATTGAGGAAACAGATGTACCGCTGACTGGTTATTTAAGTCGTTCGAGTTTAAATTACGTTTCGTTCGTATCTCCGTGAATGAACTAGTAAACTGCTGCAATTGGCGATGAAAAAGTAAGCAATTACTTTACTATGTACCGCCGACGGGGTTGTGTATATATATAAATGGTGAACGTATATTTGAGCAGCGATTAAAGAGTCTCGTGCACATTATTATCCTCCGGTACATACAGTGTTCATTAATTCTTTCATCACTTTTGCTCGACGTGCAACTTTTGCAGCGGCTTTACTATGGACGTCGCAGTAACACGATATATACTGATACGACCAACGGAACTAAATCCTTCTGTGCATGCACGCGGATTCTACGCTAATCACTTTCCCTGGCTGCACTTATTGCTCGGTGATTAATGAGAAATCGGACGATGACTTTTTTCAATCCACCCTATTATTATTGGTTGATATTGTATTTTATTACCACAGCGAAACTTTATCTCCGCGGATTATAGTGGTTTCGTGATTTGTTCGGAATACGTTATGTACTTCTGGTTGCACGAGTTCGCTCACGAGAAAATGTTTCGAAAAAGCCATCTGGCGGAAAAACGTGGAAACTCATGTTTTTTTTTTTGAGTTTGTTCGTGCTCTTTGACGAGGATATGACCGAATATTGTGGACAAAATTTCTATGAATTCGTGATAAATGTGTTGAAACATTTGGATAAAATTTGTGGCAAATAAATTCTTCTGAATAGGAGATTGAATTCAGAGCGTTGAAATAGGTTGAAGTTGAATGAAAAATTGAGTCACTTCTCTTAATTTTGAGGCGGAGGGCTCGAACGTTTTTTTTTCTTTTTCTGTCATTCATTACGAGAAATGTCGTCATCGTTCTCTTCACGACTAGTCGTTTTGTCTCCGATGTTGATGACGCCATTTTTTCATTGCGCTCATTCACGTACTCGTATGTATGTATATAGAAAATTGTACAATTACGTTACTCCCGTGCACCCTCGTTCGTCGGTTTCTTTCTTTATTCCAGCGGTATTTTTGTGTCGCTTGTATTACGATTAATTGCATCGTCACTAATGTCCGTTGCGTGTCGAGGCTGCAAGTACGTTTTTATTCTCAAAGTATTTATTCTCATTGTCTCTACCTACGTGTGAAGAAATTCCGGTATAAATACTGTTTAAAATAAATAATAATATATTTCAATTGGGTCATTTGAATGGTGAAAAATAAAATAAACGTAAAATAAAGACTGGAACCGACTGGATCAATTGATCAGAAAAAATATAATCATCATTAATATTTTGTGCGACTTTCGTAATTTCTTTTTATTTCTTATTCGATCGAAAGATTACAGGCGAGCGTGGGTTTTTATTTTATTCGATTTTTTTTTTAGAAAAATGAATATTTTTTCTACAATAACTCTCGTGTCGTTACTTCGCTCTGACAATGGAATGCAGAATGTTCGGTATCTCCGGCGCAAGGTCCGGAGTGTGATAGGTCCGTGAAGGAAAGTCTCTGGCTGCGCGATCTGTCCGTCTCCCTCGCTCCGTGAAAGACCCAGTAACCTTTTTTTTTCTTCTCTTTTTTTTTTTATTAGTGTCGTTCTCTCACTCCCATGTCGGTTTGGGTCTAGTCACCGGTGTTGGGACGATGAATAACGTGGCTCTTTGGGCATCGCTCGACGAACGGTTCTCGCTCGGATGAGAAGCCATTTGGGAGCCTCGGGCCAGGAAAGTCTAATTACGCGCGAGCAGCTTGGGTTCCCGAGGCTCAACGAAAGACGAATGAAACAAAAAACGACGGAAAAAAAAAAAATTAAAAAAAATAAGATAATGTTAACAGAGACCAATTAACGTGCTGAAATTGCGGGAACTAGATCACTTGCTCGTTTCACAGGGTGTCCTAAAAATTTCTCTGGAAAACTAAACGAATTTTCGAAAAATTTGGACAATTTTTCAAAAAAGTTACCAACGACGATCAAAACTTGGTGTAATTGGCTCCAATTCCTGTGGCAGCTCATTGGGTTCGTCCGTCTTTGTTACTTTGTCCACATTTTGAAGTTTTATTTTTTCAACCCGTTTAGGTCCGGACGGTTAGATACAAAAAAGAGAGGCAAACACTTTGCGAAATTCTTTCCATATGCAAGTAGCACTGTTTCGTTTCATACGCAATGTCCGTCGACCGTTCGTATACATTTTTTTAGACACCCGTCGATATTCTCTCTCCCGGGAGAGAGAGGAGAAAAAAAAGGCAGTAAAAAAAAAAAAAGTTTCACTCTCATGAATAATGCATTTTTATTTTATGAATCCTCGGTCCAAGCAGAAAGATGAGCGTTTTCACGGTGGTCGTCTTTTCCGAGAAGGGAGTACAACGCTCGTAAAATATAAATATATTTGAGACGTGGAGGATGAAGGCGAACTTTTTTCTTTTTTTTTTTTTTTTTCGTTTGTTTGTTGATTAACGTTGTTTTCCCACGGCCTCGTTCGAGGCTACACTCGAGCACACACATTGTCTCGTTATACGACTCGAAATTTTCAGATCTTTTCTTTATCGCTCATTCATTTCCATGCTCACGTGTTTAATTCTATTATTTTCGCCTTGTTTTTTGGAACATTTTGGAAAATTTTACGCGATATCTTGCCATTATTTTTCGAACCACGGGAGGAGCGCGTGCGTATCGAGCGTAATGAGTAATTAATTAGGCAGTCTCGAGAGTCTTGAGGTTCGTAAGAGGTCAACAGCTCCATTGAAATGATAATAGAAAGAACGGAACCGACGACGAGAGTCGATAGAGCACGAAGAGATTCGAGCTGCCACAATTCTTTCTCAACTTACTGAGTAAATTGCGAAAAAGATATTTCAGTGAATGGAAATGACGAGGCATAAAATTACGAAGATAAAAGTCTTTACACATTTTTTTGTCCGTAAAACCGTTTAAAAGTTATGAAGAAATTAGTGAAACGACCAATAAGCTGAGGCCCGAAGGGCAGGACACGCTTCCCCCACTCTCGGGCATCGCGTTCGCTGCTGATTGGCTGATAGACAAATCGACTCGTATCTCACGAACGGTGCGTCGTAGAAAAAAACGACCAAAATTCTTTTCCCTTCGAATTTACGAGTTTCAATCAACGGCACCATTGCCAAATGGTTTTTAAGCTAATCGCGTGAATGACGAGGTAAATAATTCGTTGAAAGTGAAATGTTGGAGCGAGAAGAGCATTCGAGTGATGTCGGTGAGAGGACGAGGCTTTGTTCAACCGAAAAAATCGGGTGTCGGACGATTCTTTTGATTGCGGACACTCAGATTTTGGCTCTCGTCCATCTATGACGCCTGTATATTTATGTATGTGAATTCAATGCCATGGGAATATGGCTGAGTTCCAGAGGTACCCGAGCCACGTGCAATTATCGTCTTTCGATTGCGCTCACTGCGGCTGCATCGTTAAGATAAGAGAAAAAGAAAAGCATCGAATACAAAGAAGAATAGAAAGGAAGAGGCGATAACATTGACGTAGAAAAGTACTTGGAAGTCGTGACTTTGACGAAAATTCTGAAAAAATCATCGCCTAATAATTTTTCCCTCTAATTTCCAAGAGTCTGTTCCTTTTTCTCGATAAAAAAAAAAAAATAAAAAAATAAAAAACTTCGAGTGAATCACAAGGAAAGAGACGGAAATCCCCAGACACGACACCACGAACCTTTATCGGTCGTTCCTCACGAGAAACAATGGCTTTTGACGATGTACCATATCTCCTGACCACACACACTCTCACCCACTTCGAATGTGGACAATGCCCTTCCGGTGTTCATTTCGAGCTCCTCCAGGCTGTACCACAACGCGTGCAACTTCGCTGAACACGTGAGATCGTCGACAGCGTATACTTGGCTCACGTTACAATTTGTATCGCTACGTGCTTACGCGGTATTTTATGAATGCCCACGTTTTGTTCGAGTATCATAATAGTGCTTTTATAATAATAACAAAATATTTTAATATTATTATAAAAGATCACGGCGGAGCTGATAAACCGAATTATAATTGAATTTGTATCTCACGTTAATTACGGAGCTTCCTCGTTGTCTTATGTATTTTTGTGTTTCACGTGGAAGCAGCAGCGTAGGTAATAACCGGAGTGATAATTTGCAGACAAAAATTTAGCATCGGAATTTAACGAAGAAAAGTATTTTCGTTAATTTTAGCATGTTTCATTTGGTCCGGTATGCGACGAAAAACATGACGAATCCGCGTCAATCTCGCATGGAAATACGAAGAATTCTAGGCAGTTCGATTTATGATTAATTGCTGAAAAAATGTTGGTCGAGAACACATAATTCCCGGAGGGAATAAGAGGCGGAGTGAAAAAATAAAAAGTAACGGTTCGAATAGCATATTGTTGGAGCGGGTGACCGGGATCGATTCGATGCGAAACGCGCCACGTGTGTACGGAGTGTCCCAAAGTTTTAGTTTCAAAGTTATCGAGGTGCACGAGCCTCGAAATTTCGGAAAGAAAAGTCCTCCGCTTTTTTTCTCTGCGACGTACCGTTGCGGAGATATTTGAAAGAGCAAATGCGGCCAATCCGGTTCGTTCCACGGGAGCTCGGAGTGGGGGAAGCGCGCTCCGCCCTGTAGGCCGCTGGGGATTGGCTACCGTGTAAATTAATGAATATCTCGTCACCGGTGCATCGCAGAAAATAATAATTCAGAACTTTTCTCATCAGAATTCTTCAGAGCTCATTATTCGTGATAATTCGAATGCAACTTTTGGGACAACTTGTACGCGACAGTTCGCTGTGCGCGCGATATCCTCCGGCGTAATATCGTACGCTGCGATTGAAGCAGAGTGGGCGTATAGATATCATTTATATATCAGGAGCGAGGGATGTTGTACGGGCTCATTGTGAAAGCAAAACTTTCCATCTCTACCGCGTTTCTCGCACACGACTCATACGCTTATTTTTCACTGTTTTTTTTTCAAATTTTATTTTTTAACCATGTTTTTTTTCTTTTGCTGGCGAAATATTCCGATAGCTGGAGAATAACAGATAGGTCACGAACGTACTTGTATACAATACACGCGTTTGAAACTCGGATATAACAAAAGTGGGCCAAAAAAATCGAGTGAAAGGCAGCTGCGAATATCTATGTGGGTAAACACCTGCATGTTTGAGTATTGTTTGCTTTGGAGACATTAGCACCGTTTTGATGGATTCAATGTTTGTTTAAAAAGTTGGAAAAAAAAAAAATCGGCATGAGTCACGTCTGCAAAATCGGTATTTCGGTCGCGAAACAGAGACAGATATATCGAGAGAATTTCGTCTCGATATTAATGATCGGTTGCGTTATTGTTACGATAAAAACGCGAATGATCCGAATTATCCGAGAGTCTGATCTAACTTTCATAATCTATGCTGCTACGAAACGTTGCATAATAACGATCATAACGATAAACAGAATAATAAGAGCCGAGAATAAAACGTGTGTCTGGGAGCAGCGAAATTGGAATTTCGTGACTAGAATCCTCGTGCATCATTATTTATGAAATAAGAGAAGAAAAAAAATGTCTTGTTCGAGGTTAACGACTCTCCGACTCTCCTCGTTATTATTTATGATACGTTTGTGGAGTTAGGATGATATTTACGATCGAAATCCAGAGCTATCGTGCGTCGTGTCAACATGACGCGTGGAAACACACCGTGAGGATATACATAGAAACGTATCTCGCGATATAGAATCGTAGGCGAAGGGGAGGAAGAAATTTAGGATAGTCGTCGCCAGGTTCGTGAGGGCTCTTGATAAGAGCTGGGTCACTGCTATTTATAGGTAACTCGTGTTTCGTCCATTTACTTTCTGTGTGTGTGTGTGTATACGTTTTAGCACAGAAGCCACACGTATACATACGTGTTTATAAATCCCTAGAGATCGATATTGCAGGAGCATCGAAATTGTAGGAAAACCTCGTTTCCCTCGTATCCGGAAAATTTTGCTCGATGCAACGGAAACATTTCGACAAAATGGAATTTCGCCGGAATAACGTTTTGAGCCGATTCAGTCAGTGGGACAAAATGGGACACTGGCCGAGAAATAGTGGGGAATTGGGACAAAGTAGGCACTGCGATTGAGAAACTGAAGCAAACGAAAAATTGGGTCGAAACGGGACACTCGAGCAAAATCCAGGGACAAGAGACGCTAAGATCAAATGGGACAGTGGGACAAATCTAATTCGCTGTGCATTCGGGACACTGAATAATCTTTTCCGACACGTGAATGTTCATATTTCTTTCAGAAATGCTGGTAGCTCGTTACGCCGGTTTGTCCCATTTAGACCTGGCCTCCCCTGCCATTGAATAATTGCATGCTTTGATCTTGAACGACGCGTGTTTCACATAAATAATTATTTTTCATCTAATTATTAGGTCAAGTTGATCATAACGTGAGAACACGACGTTAATTAGCTCGGAACATAAATAATGGTGCTCGCGCGTGCCTAGATCAAAAGAGTTGATTCAAATGTTTGTCGTTGTTGCAGATCGAGGAGGATGAACGGTCCGGTTTACGCATCATCTTGTCCTGCACTCCAGTCCGATCTTTCGTTGCACAGCTCGTCCTATTACAGCGATTACAGCGGTACGGCGAGACGACGTTTGTCATCGACCGGGGAGGCGGACACTTCGGCAACGTCCAGTTACGAGGGAAGTGACAGCTCGGAAAACAGCGATGAGACTCGTTTGGATCCGGTCAGCCAGGTCGAACGAGGACAACTCGAAACATTTTTCCGAGGCTTAAAGTCACAGGTATGACGTTGCAAAAAAAAAGCGTAAGCTTCGTCACTTTTTTCTGTAATTACCTTATCAGTAAGCATCGTATAAACTCACAATCATTGCGGTTTGCTTTCGATTTATTACAAACTGCTCAAAATACATTCGGAAAAATACGAATGAAGAAACAACGAGGAATCTTTGAGATTATCATTGACCTGGAATTAATGATCGATACACCGAAGACGAAATTTTTTAACGTATTCAACGAAATGTTTTAAGATTTCAACAAAATTACGTTTTCAGTGATATAAAAACAGGAAATTTCATTGTCACTTAACGATGTCATTCGATGCATTTTCGCGATGAAGACTTCGATAAGACTCAATTGAATTTTCACCAAACCTGACATATTTTCAGCCGAGCGTCACGGTGAAAATTTTTATCCGTTAATTTCGGGGGTTTTAATAAATGAATCTTTATAATTCGTAAAAAAAATTGGAGGCTCGAAAGTTTTCGTGATATCAGCGTTGCGTTTACTCCTATTTATTCGGTGCAGGTATTCGTTTGCGAATCTCTGGCGAACTTGTACCTCGGCAGTGCATCCCAGACGGAGAGGTGGGACTTACGATTCACTGGTATTCCAGTGGTGGTGTTGGATTTGGGTGAAACAAGATCGCGATCGAAAAGACGAATTCAAATACTTTTGGCCGAACGCGGTACATGTTTCACGCTCTGGCGCGAAACTATCGACAACTTGTCGTCATACAAGGTAATAAATTTGCGAATATTCTCGAAATTTTCGTACATCTATAATTATTCTGTTTTCAATATATTCGTTATTCAAAATTTTTTTTCTCGCCAATATTTTTTATGGCGACGTTGATTAACGATACGTCGCGATTCGTATTGTGTAACGAGAGACCATCGATCGACCTGACACTCCTTAGCTCCGCGTTTTAAGTCGATAAGATAAGTCATACGAGCAAACATTAACCTCGTACATTTATCATCGATGAGACATCCTTCGTTGACAAAGTGTTACGTTTCTTTTCAAGAGAACCTAATCCAATAATAGAAAAAAAATTCAAAAAATAGATGGCGCACCTTTTCTTAGAGAAAAAGTGGACAATTTAGTCCTTGAAGAGTCACAACGAACGAAAATGAATGGTCTTTTCATCAAACACTCTCGAACTTAATTTTGGTGACTCGTTTTCAAAATTATTCGCCAATTATAGTGGCTGTACTCGGAAGTATCAGTAGAAAAAGTTTTTCTGAATTCATTTCACCTCATTCCGGTCAAATAAACACCAAATTACGAGAGCAGATTCAGGCAACGAAATTTTTTTCAAAAAATATTCAAAATAAGGAATCGTCAACGTTTTTTTTTTTTTTTTTTTTTAACAAAAAGCAAGGTTTTCGAGGGATTCGCACGAAAAATTTTCAAAAAATATACTTCTGAATGATTTTCAACGACTTTCTACAGGAGCAAAGTTTTCGAGGGATCGTCATTAAAAATTTAACGCTTTAAAACGTAATTGGATGCGAAATTGAATATCGATATTTAGAAAATGATCATGATTATGATAACGAATCGCCAGATATCGTGAAAGACACACATTTTTTCATGCTAATTTTGATATACGATAAATGAATTTCAACAGGTATCCGGTCCAGCGTTTCACACGATGTGTTTATCGTCTGATCATACCCGTTTGGCGGGTCTGAGTTTCGACAATTCGAAAGCAGCGAACGAGTTGTGGCATCACATCGAGCGTTTGGTGTCCTGTCCGGAGAACATAAGTTTGTCGGTACCAGGAAAGAAGAAGAAGAAGAAGGTGCCTCAGAAGAAAATTGTTTTGCCAGCAAAGAGTAACATCAGTCAGCCCTGTCAATTTCAGCACGTGACGAGCGTCGACGCGGCTGACAGGTCGCGGTACTTTTCGTTGCAGACACTCGTGCCTGCATTGAGCGAGCTCGAGAATTCCCTGGATGCAACCTTCTAAAGAAAGAGGATGATTTAAAAAAAAATAAAATAAAATAAAAAGTAAATAAGACAAAAAAGGAACGGAGACGAACGAGAGATAAGGAAAAACGTCTTACCGTTCGGTACTTCCTGTTGTCCCCGTCAGTCGTCGCGACTCCATTTATCCGTACGAATCTCGAGCAATCTCGGATCTTTTCACATCGATCTCTATCTTCACCCTTTTTCTTCCATTCTCCTTTTATTGTGGCAATTGCAATTATTTTTATATACGTTTTTTTCTTCCTACTTACGATTGCGGTATGGTAATAAAATGCTCGAAATTTCCCAAGGGCTTTAGGATAATCGTTTGATTCCTGATCGTACCCTCAAGAACAGGAAAATGTAGCGTGCATATTTCTCTTTTTTTGTAAATGGAATCGTCGGTGGCTCGCGCGATATCTTATTAATTTGAAGGCGTCACGAGCGGGTATCAAGAAAATAAAAACACTTTCGAGGCGTCGCTAATATTGAGAATAATCAAAACGTACGAAACTAATGTACGCGAAAAACAAAAACGATGTATTTTTTTTTCTTTCTTTTTTGTCTTCTCTTAATCGTAGCTTACTTTTAACCCATTTTATTGGCGCGAATGAGAAGAAATTCCAAGAATCGTCGGGTTTCGTTGGGACGAGACTATTTTACGAGGTCTAATTGAAGACCATGTGCATCCCGAATGTTTCTTTACTTCGGTACTCACAGGCTGTCTCAAAAATCATTCAAACTTTGCGAGGGAACTCCGGGAAGTAAAAATTTCATTTATTTTAATAAAAAATTTCAATTAAGAGTGCTGCGTTACACATTTTTTTTGGCATTTCGTTTTTCTTTTATTTCACAAAGTATACCGATCAGATTTGAAAACCAACGAAATTGAGATTCGATTGACTTGACGATCAATATTCTACTCGAACAAAAATCATTGCGTTCTTCTATAAATATTCGTGAATATAAAATGGAATAATAATCATGAAATACTCTTCTCCAACTTTTTTCCTGCTGCTATAACAAAAAAATGATTGCTAAAGGAAAATTTGTAGTGCGGAATACCTTCAAGAAATGTGACGAAATTTTAAACTTTTTCTCAAGCTTTTTTTGAGGATCAGTCTGATTCTCAAGTATATCGAGGGAAAAAAAAAAAAAAAATGAAATTTTCTCTCAAAATTTCAAGTTCGATTCACCCTGTAAAATTGGATGCAATTTTTGAGACACTCTGTAGAAGAGGCGTCTGAGTATCTGCTACAGATCCGTGTCGTTCGAGAGTCGTGTACCAAAACTCGTTGAGACAAATTACATTTCTCGACGAACGGGTCTCTCCCTCTCTCGGGCTCGATGAGCAAATTTATTTCAATTGAGAGAAAGTCTTGGCCTGATTTTGCAGGAAAGTAGAAGTTTCCGCTTCCTACCGGCATTTCTTGTACGAATTTAGTA
This sequence comes from Campoplex capitator, assembly GCA_037576405.1. Lineage (NCBI taxonomy): Eukaryota > Metazoa > Arthropoda > Insecta > Hymenoptera > Ichneumonidae > Campoplex > Campoplex capitator. Next base: position 11,728,978 of record JARBWI010000002.1, on the reverse strand, counting down.
ATATTTGAAAAAATACACGTTTTCGATAGACTAATTACATCGTTGCCTGGATAATGAATTAAAAATATCATTCTTATAAATATCGTTCAAACACGTTAGTCGACAAGACGACAAGGATGTGTAATTTTTAAGTTTTTACTATAAATAATAAATAATCATAATTCTTATTTCGTAAAATCGTTTGTAAAAGAGTTTCGACGATGTCATAGTGGAGCATTAACTATCGTGGCCAATTATTTATCTCACTTTTTCGTAAATCCCAATTGACACAAATATTTTTCGTCAAACTTTCATATTTATTATTGGAAATAAAAAAAAAAATGGCAATTAAATTGAGGTGGATTTTGGCCAGTTTTATTGCAATGAATTTCTCAACTTTTATTGACAATTTCGAACTTTTAAAATTTCATATATAAATCCAAGAGAAAAAAGTTCTCGTAATATTAATTCCGAAGGCGTTTCGATAGTCGCGCGTCTTGGAAAGAAACTTTATATCTATAAACAAACAAATACATATGCGTAGTTGAAAAAGCAAGAACTTGTCACCTATAATAACGTAATTTTCAAATATTTTATCTCTAAAAAAAAAAATCGTTCGATTCCAAGATGGCGCAGACTCGTTAGAAAATTGTCAATGTAACAGGGGCAAGAAATAAATGAGAATAAAAATGTATTCAAATATAATTATATCACGAAACGATTAAAAAAAAAAACAAAACAAAAAACAGAAAAATTATCAACTATTCTATGTAAATCAAGTTCTACGATATTCTTCAAAATATTAATACGAAATTGAAAAAAAGAAAAACAAAAAAATCATTGCGAAGATCCAAAACAATTTATTTTTACAATCATTATTTTGCGAAGTACACTCTCTTATTTAATCAATACTATTATTAATTAACGATTATTCATTATAAATATAACGAGTGTGTTTAGTTATCATTATCCTCTTATTAGAGCCCACGTACTCTAATCATTTTTTTCCTGTAGCAATAGAGAGTGATGATCAAGAAAATTGTATCATCACAAAGCCCACCTATTTTCGATTTTTCGTGTTTTAGTGACGAGTGTCGGTGCAGTTGCGAAAAAAAAAAAAACGTTTTATTTTTTTTTTTTTGGTAAGCGTTCAGGCGCTCGAATATATATTGTATGTAAATGATGATGAAATTATGGTACTTTATCGACAATTATCAAACAATTTTGTTTTATCTACGACTGTGATATAAATATATTTTTATCGTTGCGTTGTGTAAAACGTGGCCCACAGTATGAATAATCGATTTTAGCGCGTAATATTATTATTACCAGCATTATTACCGTTATGAATGTAATAATCGTGCTAATAAATAATAAATCCCTGATATTTCAGACTCGTCATGAAATCACAACGATTATTATGTTCCTACCAGCAACTCTCGGTTCTGTTTTCAAAAATCCATCTTTCATAACGTTGAAAATGGGGGAAAAAAAATTTGCTTCAGTTTTAGGAAAATTGGTTTTTTTTATTTCGTAGATAAATTCGATCAGTAGAGTGTTAAAACAATTAATTCTACGGTTTGAGCTCCGTTCGTTACTACTTTGGGTCTCTTTGACCCCTGCAGTTACGCGTGATTGTATATTTCGAAAAATAAAAAATTTTCCATGATTTAAATTGGAAATGTTTTTAAATATCTGACGGTATTCAGTCGGCTGTTATCAGTTCGAAGACAAAAGGAAGGATAAAACTGATTTAAAGGTGTGAAGCGTCAGCCCTGTAGAAAGGAGAATCCGCCGTTTCCGATTTTTGAATCACGGTTTCGTTCTTCCGAGATGAACCTGCCATCAAAAATTATAAGGAGAAAGGTATTGGTGTGGAAATAAATGCAATTTGATACTGATTTGATAGCAGCAAAATACAAACCTCTCAGGCGTTTCCAAATTTTTTTTCGAGTCAAAAAAATTGAAAGAGCCAATGCAAAAATAACGGTAACTAAAAAAATAGCAGCAGCAATGACGCCAGTACTGACGACTCCACCGGTTTTTCTTTCTTCGTATTTCGGAACGTCACAGCGAAATCCTGGCGATCAAACAATAACTAAGAGACTTTTAGAATTGTTCTAGTATTTTAGGGCTTCAGTACGAACCATCATTCACGAAACAAATGAAACTTTCGTTGCTCTTCTTTCCGGATATCGGTACAAGATTTTCCGTGATATTGAACACGATTCCCGTTTTTTTATCGTGAAGATTTATCGCATAACATTGTTCAATATCGTCACCGATATCCTCGAGAGTCTCGTTCGAGAAAATAGAGATTCGGCACTCGTTCCGACATGCTATGTTTGTACCGTAAATCTTTGGAATCCTGGTCGTTTGATCGTGAAAAACGACTCTGAAACAAATAGTTAAGGCGATTCGCAACACGATTCAGTTGGACTACGGTTTCGGGCTGCCTCAAATTACTTAATAGTAGTAACTTAGGATGAAATTTGTAAATCGACGAAAAAAGTCGGAGATCATACCTGTGATACTGACGACAAAGTGATTTCTCTGGTTGAACGTCTGGAGGGTGACTCAAGACGCTTATTCGTCTTTGCAGAAACAAAAGTGTCACGATAATGAATAATCCTCGTAAGGTCATGTTCGAATTTGATCAGCACATGTGTCAGGAATTTTCGATTCATAAAATGTTGATATTTCAAATGTTTTACACTCATCTACCGAACGATATTTCAATCATGAATAAATAAGTATAAATTTCTTCTACACACGTTTTTTTGTCTATCCGAGAACATCAGAAGACGAATGACGACTGGTTGCCGGCTCTTTGCATCCTGTAACAACGCCATATTCCTCGATAATTTATCATTCGACTATAGAAGTACGATTCATAAGCAATGAGCGAGCGAGCTTCGCTGTATTGTATTGATAGCGTGGAATTATTTCGAAACTCCAAGCTATTTTTGCTCTTATCAATCCTTCCAGGATGTAACCAACAATCGGGCTTCACGATGATTTGCATGAAGCTTTTTTTGCTTCACGTGCTTCCTCTTGCTTCCTTCGTCTTTTGCCTCATCGTCGATGTAAAAAAGTTCACTGGTATACAGTTGCTCTACGGAGTGTTTTGGAAGTCAAGTTCATGAGTTATTGAGTTGTACGGAAAACACGTTTGTACAGTCAGAAGACCGAACAAATTGGTCCAAGTTCATCTCTTGATAAGGTCGAAAGGAGGTTCCCATGATAAACAAAATTATCGAAAAATGTTCCCTTTTCCAAACGGACATTTCACATCAGAAATTTTCAAGACTTATTCACTCACGATTCAACCCAATATAACTAACAATTTTTTAAATGCTATAAACGTTATTACTGTGGATTTTTTATCCGGGAAACTTGACGGACTCGTAATTCTTGAAGGAATTTTTATTTTTTTGACATATTATTTTCATAATAATGGCATAACTCTTGTCAAAGTTCCAGCATAACGTAGAAAAACAGTTTATTTCACTGCAATAAAATAAAACGTACATCTTCATTTATCTAAAAATATGGATTTTAGTCTGAGTTAAATAAAATTATAAACATATATAAAAATATGGAATTTGTATGGGACATTTCCTAATGGTTTCAGAAATATCGCACAAAACGTGAAAACGAATAAGCGTAGGGTGTCAATTTTCTGTTCAATTTTTTTCGTATAATTGTGCAGAGAATAAAAACATAACTAAAAAGTAAACGTTCTAAAAGTCAAAATCCGATTACGGCTTGATACGAGAACTAAAGAGTTTGAAAGGCAAAAAAAGAAGAATAGAATTAAAAAGTAAGTCAACAGAAACAAAAAGTAAGACAGCAAATACGCATAATTTTATCTTAGTTGAATCTCGCTGGCAACTTATCATTAAATGGTCCAACTTAATTATTTTGAGACTCGGCTTAGCCAGCCTATGTAGCCCGCAGTACTAACACAATCCAATGGTACCTCATTTCTTCAAATCACTTTAGCAATGAGGCTCTAGAGTAGAATTAATGGGTTAAAATATACAAATGAGTGTACTGAAAGTATTCATTCACGTTTGATTCAAGTCCAACTTGAAAAAAAAAACCAGTTCAGAGATGTGAAGCATCATCAGTATGAAACGGAGACTCCGTAGCTTCCGATCGTTCCATCATGGTTTCATCCTTTCGCGTTAATCCTATCATCAAAAAGTGTTTGGAAAAAAAATGATTGCCATCTGAAAGTTGTAGAAGAAGATTTCAATAAAGTAAGAATACAAACCTCCGAAGAGTTTCTGTATTTTTCTCCGTGACAGATAAATCGAAAGAGCGAGTGCCAGAACAATAACAGTGAGAAATACTCCACCAGCGATAACTCCAGCACCGACGACTCCGCCGGCTCTTCTTTCTTCGTATTTCGGAACGTCGCATTGGAATCCTAATGATTAAACGGAAACTAAGAGGCGTTGATAATTGTTATCATTTCACTGGTGAAATACTAACCTGGATCTACGAAGCAGATTAAACTTCCATTGGTTTTTTTGTCAGCACCAATCTGTACGAGATTTTTCGTCGTACTGGACACGAGGCCCGTCTTTGAGTCATGAAGATTAATCGTATAACATTGCTCGGTATCGTTACGAATATTCTCGAGACTCTCGTTCGAGAATATGGAAATTCGACACTCGTGTTGGCACGCCATGGCTGATTGGTACAATTCTGGAACGTGGCTCGTTCTGTCCAAGACAATAGCTCTACAATCAATGGACAAATGAATTAGTTGGGCTGGAACATCGATGGAATCACACCCGGAGAAAGCTAGGGCAGAAAGGTTCAAGGGAGAAAAATCAGGCAAGACTCGAAAAACTATGAAAAATTTCGTGGTTGATTCATCGACATTTGACTGTTTTCATGGGTTCACAGCCCTGACTTTTTGCCCCGGTCTTTTTCAAACATCGCGAAACAAAGGTGAACTGACTTCTCGAGAAGCCTGAATTCCTCGGCCGATTCAGTCTCATCAACGATTATAATGGCACAAAGGAATGATTCGGTGCATTCCCTGACATCTGATTGATAGTCGCACATGCAGGTACCATTGGTCTCAGCGAATGAGCCGTTGTGTCCACATTCTTTTGAGGAGAATTCCACGATTCTAGCTTGAAAAGTCTGCAAATGGGGAGCATTGGTATCGAATAGTTGACAATGATTGGGTGCAGCACAGTATAATTCGTCGTGGCAGCTGGGATTACAAACTGGTTCACAAACTTCTTGTTGTCCCCAGTAGTTATTTTCATTGGCGACGTAACCGTGATCGCAGTTGCACTTATTCGGTTCGACACAAGTCCCGTTACCGCATTCAGGATAACACAGAGGATTGCAAACATTGGGTGAAAATGTTGTTACATTTTCCGAGTTACGAATGGTCAGTTTTTCATAGCCAGGCAAGCAAAGGCACAGATTCGGTAGAAGGCAAACTCCATTGACGCAGCCATCTTGACAGACTGGTTCGCAGTGATTGGAGCTAAGAAAACTGTTGGCTTTGTAGCCATCGTGACATCGGCACACGTTTGGGTGTTCGCAGAAACCGTCGATGCAGGGTGGGTCGCAAATTGGAGAACATTCAGTCGTAGAGTCGAGGTTATTTGGCTGGTAACCGGTGACGCAGTGACACTTGTTCGGAGCGATGCAAGCCGCGTTTTTGGGACATGGCCGCTCGCAAGCAGGAAAGCAATCAATTTCCCAGCTGTTCCGAAAGATCGGTTTGGACCGATTGGTAGTTTGCATGTTTTGTTGGACCCAATGCAAAGGGGCATAGCCATCTTGACACTGACACTCATTCGGTGCAACGCAGATGCCCGTATTTCCACAGTTTTCTGGGCCACCTGCGTTGATGTCGATGCAGGATGGTTTGCAGCTCGTTGAGCCATGCACCAAGTCAAATCCAGGCTCGCAGGAACATTTATTTGGCGCGATACAATCTGATCCTTCGTTGCATGCAGGATTACAAAGTGGTCGACAAGTCTGCAAACTCATGTCCCAAGGATTGTAGTCGTATTCCACGACGTAACCAGGATTACAGTGACACTGATTAGGTGCAACGCAAGATCCGTTGCCACATCCTCTGTGACAAGTGGCAACGCAAACGTTCGCTGAAACGTTGATTGATTCGGTATGATCAGCAGATCGGACGGTTAGTTTTTCGTAGCCGGATAAACACTGGCATTGATCCGGTAGAATGCATTCTCCATTAACGCATTCATCCTGGCAGACCGGCTCGCAGAGGTTTGAGCCGAAAATTCCATTAGCTTTGTAGCCAGAGTAACATTCGCACACGTTTGGATGTACGCAGAAACCGTTGTGACAGGTTTGCGCACAAATTGGATGACATTCTTTCACCCTGTTTTCGTCGTCCGGCTGATAACCAGAGTTGCAGTGACACGTGTCTGGAGCCGAGCAAACCGCGTTGTTGGGACATTCAGGCATGCATATCGGAACGCAATTGATTTCGTACCGGTAATGAAAGGTTGGCTTCTCCACGTTTATCGTGTCCTCGTTTTGGGCCTCTGGATTCATATGATTCCTATGATTCATTTCAACCCAATCTGCAGGCCCGTAACCATCTTGACATTGACACGCGTTAGGCGCAATACAAACACCTTGGTCACCACAGTGTTCCGGGCCTCCAGCATCGATGTCCCTGCAGGATGGTTTGCAGTGCGTTGAGTCCTCCGCGAGGTCATATCCAGGGTCACACGAACACGTTTCCGGTGCAACGCATCTTCCGCCAACGCAACCACTGCTACACTCCGGCAAACACTCGCTGATTCGCGTGATCTTATCCACGGAAGTAACGTAGCCAGGGTTGCAGAGGCATGAATTTGGACGCTCGCAGACCCCATTATGGCACTCACTCGGACATATGGGGACGCAATGCTCAGGGCTCTCGTCCGTGTTCTGAGAGGGCTCGTAACCCTCGCAGCACATTTCGACCACCATCCACTTTGTTACCACCTGAAAATGATACGAAAAATCAAGTTTTCCGTACGTAAAATACTGTTCTATGAACAGGCTAAATACGATCAACTGTATTTTCTCCGAATGTGGGCTTTTGCTATGAACTATTGAGTTTCAAGTTTGGAATTTTGGAACAAAATCCCATTTAGATGGACGATAAAATGGTGGATTCGACTGTTCTCTTGTTGGATAAACTGAATCATTTGACATTTCAAAAAAATATAGTTGAATTCACTATATTGTTGTTCAACTAAATGGATTTTGTTCGATGAACAAAATTTCCTCTCAACGCAGCCTTAGTTTGTTCCCGGAAGCTGCACTCGAGGGTAAACCTCCATCCAAAAAATATTAAAAAAAAAAAAAAATTATTCGTTAAAGCGAATAGAACTAGTTTCCATCTAGATTATTTCTACGATTACTTTTGAACCAGCACGAGTTTGTGAGAATTTTTGATATTCGAAATCAAAGCTGTAACGACTATCGAATGATAATTTGCAGCTAAATATAATTGAACGTTTGTTAGCTTCATACGAGTATGTTCTCGATTCAAAGCCTCACCATCGTTGAATCCACGGAAGATTGTATCTTAATACGTACATCTTTTCGGAAGTTGACTCTCGTCGCTCTGACAAGACCTCCCCATTGGGTTCTATAATATTCCTCGACGTAACTAACTTCTTTCGTCTCGTTAATTCTACAACGAAAAGCATCACTTGTACGAACATTACCAAATCTGGAGGTACGAAAAATTTCTAAAGCTTTCTTCACCTCACCTGTGATACTGTCGACAGATCGATTTCGCTGGTTGGACGTCCGAGAATTCACTCGAAACGCTCATTCTTTTCTGCAGCATCAAAAACGTCAAAAAAACGAATAATCCTCGTGACAGTATCATTTTATTTAAACAATTACACTTTTTCGTTCATTTACTCAAATCAAATATCAATTTACCCAATCAATATTTACTCAAGCTCATCGATGTACAAAAAAAAATAAATAGAAATTTCTTTCACCCGTTTTCTCTTCGAGCGAGAACCTACCGGAGACGAATTGCTACTGGTTTCCCGCGCGTTGTCTCCTGTGCCACGCTACATTTATCGATAAATTATCATACCCGTGTCAAAGTACGATTCACAAGTAATTCACCAGTGCTGAAACCGGCTGTATTGATAGCGTTTCATTCTTGTAAAACTATTTTCGTTCTTATCAAGCTATCCAGGATGCGACCAACTATCGCGTTTCACGACGATTTCCAACTCTAGTCCTTTTGCTCCACGTTTTTCTTTTTTTTCCTTATTATATATTATATTATTTTCAGAATATAAAGTCTCTCGTAATTAAAAAAAAAAACAAAAAAAAGAATAAACATATTTTGTAAAATTTCTTAGGGAAAAGGGCAATTTTTCACTAATATTTCGATGATTTCATAAAAAAAAATGAAGATTTGTGAAAAGAATTTTTCGAAGTATGGATTATAAAAAATGAAATGGCGCACGTCCGATGCGAAATTAGATTTTCCATTGAGAGGCTATACCGGTGTGAACGCTGAAAATTTGTGTGATTTTCGGGAATTTTTTGGAAGAAAAGTCCTCAATTAAATGTTTCGGAAAATTGCGAATATTGTTAATTCTTTTATTGAATTGAAAAAAAAATTTTTTTTACCTAAATTTTAATTAATAATAAATAAATAAATGAAGACTATATTTGGCCTATATGACATGATTTTTTCACAAAAAAATATTGAGATCCAAGCGATTTATGCGCTGGCTTTCGAGGCGCCAAAATAACGTTCTCCACTGCTGACATGATTGTAGTCGATTTAGTAGCTGAAATCGAAAAAGGAAAAATGGTCGTTAAACTGGAAAGTATTTCCTGTTCAATGACGTAGGATTTTTGAAAAAATATCAAAATCTAACAAAATGGCGTAGTTATGAAAAAAAGTCTGTTTTCTTGCCTATAAAATGGTCGTTTTTGCAATGCTAAATCGAGTAAATATAATTCAAGAGTCAATTCAAATTTCTCTATCAGATACAATGTCAGCAAATTTAAAAAATCTCATTCCGAGAAAAGCTCTATTCTTCTTTCAGTTATTTATACTTTCAAGATATTTTTGAAAGTATAAAATCAACTGAGAGTATGTATAGGGGATGTTTTTCGTCGGATGTCATGCTTTTAAAAAATGTAGAAATGCGAGCATCGATTTTACGAAATATTTCTCGCGCCTATATTCATGGGCCGCAAAAATTTCACTTCCATATCTTTGACAGCGATTATTATGATTCTGGGACTCATGATTTATTGCGATGATTAATACTTTTTTTCTCGATCAGGACTTGAGTGAAAAAGAAGCTACATCAACTAGACGAATTCCAAGTATGTGAGTAATGACTTATCGTAGATAGCTGCGCAGGCATCGAGCGGGCGTTTTTTGTACCTTAAAATCAGCTCAATTAGCCGAGAAGCACGTGTGAGGCTTCGGTTTGAAGGTGAATAGAATTTCAAGACGTTCAAATGATTTAAAAAACACTTTGGAACACAGCTGTTTTGTTTCGTAGATTGCTTACGTGTGTGCGTATGCGCGCGCATGAAAAGAGAGTAGCAGACGAAAAATTCAAAGATGGCGACGTTAGTAGTCGAGTAGCCTCTGCGCGTAGCGATGGACGGGCGGGTTTTTAACCTTTCGTTAGCTTTCGTTGTTGCGTTATAAAACGAATATTAGTAGTAGTAGGTTGAAAGGTGTCGTGGCGTTTGCAGAGGATCGGGAGACCATACGGTGTAAACGATGAGAACGCTTTGTTATCAGTGATATTTGAAGGAGAAACGATAGTGATCGCGATGAGACAAGAGAGCGAGAGCAGGAGTTCGCGGTAAGGAATGACGCGAATGGATTTCCGGTTGCAAAGTGAGGCTAGTTTTTCCTTCTATTTTTATTATTTTTTTCCCTGCTATTATTCGTTATATTTATTATTATTTTCGCAACAGTAACAAAGTTCACGAAACACGATTAAAAGTGATACGCTTCCTTTCATAATTCATGTATTTTTCTAATCGTTCGGAACTCGATCAAATTAGAATTTTAAGAAAAATGAATAAATTCCGTACGGGTTCGGAATACGCGCCTCTCATAAGCGAAGAACCTTCGTCTTACCGAATCGTCGTATCTTTTTCGAAAATCGCCTGGTTTACCGTCTCCCTGCCTTTCTTCGCATTTGCATTTTGTATACTTTACTCCGTTCTCTACAATTTCGAAAGTGCCACTTCGACTCACTGTCGGGTAAGGAAAAAGATCGAATTTCTCAATTTTTTTTCTTCTTTTTCAATATTTTTAAGAACTACGAATATGATTAAGGTTTATTTTAGGTTTACAATTTTTTGCCATCCGTCTCCGCTGCCATCGGACACTACAAACCCCAGCGAGATGTTTGGCGAGCAGCCATCGCTACTCAGGCCGTTATCAGAGCCGTTATTCTCTCTATGTACTATCATTATTACGCCGATGTCGTTTACAATTGGGCACACAGCATCAAAAACTTTGCACTCATTTCTTATGCAATCGAAAACACAGCTTTGGTGACGCTGAGCTTCTGGTCCTCGAACGAAAATTATGGTATGCCCTTAACCTTACTCTATCTGTTCATTTGCTATTCCTAAACTTTGTACAATTTGATAATTGTTTTATTAAAAATTTGGCAAGGATCGTTGACAGACGAAAACTACTTCCACTTTATTAATCAATCTTGTAATTACCGTTTTTGTCAAAGGATTGTATGAAATTTTTTAATGTTTCATGATTTATGTTTTCATAAAAATGGCCGGAACTATTTACGGCTGACTGCAATACCAAATTTCCTGGTTTATTATCAAGTTATTGTCTTTGTCAATTGGCTTTGGAATTCTTGACATTCGTAAGTTATTATTTCCATGAATGTACTGTAAACTTTGTAACTCGGATCGATACCTGATTTGCTGAGACAATTGTAAGGAATATCAAATTTAATTTAGTCTGTCATTGACAAAGTCAGTAGATACATGAAAAGTGAATAAAAATTATCGATTTGGAGATAAAAATAATTAAAAAATTTTGGTGTTTTTCTTTCAGCATTTCACAAGCTTTCGTTCATTATGTTTCTCATCATGGCTCTGGTACACATGTCTCTGGCATGTTACATCGGCAAGCACTGTCGAGCTTCTGCCAAAGATCACAGTGAGACGACTTCTCAACGCTGGAAAACAAGGTCTTTGATGCTCAATGTCTTTTCAATTTTTGCTGCTTGCTATTTCTTTTGGAGACACAACGCTTACTGCGAACCATTCGGTGAGATTTTCTTTATTTCTTATGCTACTCTCAATTCAGTAGACTCATGAATATTTGTGACATTTTGCAAACGCCAAGAAAATGGAAATGTAATATTAGAATGCGTAAAATAGTTTTTGTAAATTTATAAAACTCCAGTCAACAGTGTTCAAGAAATTCCTCGTAAAAAAATTGAATGCTCCGATTGTAATTTTCTTACAAGACCAGTATGAAATTTGAGATTGAAAGAATCAGAGCTAATAAAGAAAAAGCATTAAATTTTCAAAAACAAACTTCGCTCCAATTTCTTACGATTAATCATTTTCTCAAAGTTGTCGTAATCGTTTGATTTCAGTATATTCGATGTTTGCAATATGCGAATACATGGTTGTCCTCTCGAATATGAGTTTTCATGTGACAGCAGCGTGGGACTTTGCTGGAAGGAGTGTGATGCTTTCGCTGCATGGAATTCGTATAATTTGACGATGAAAATAGAAGAAGTTGTTGGAAAATAGGACATTTTTTACTCTTCCCGAAGTGCGGGCTTAGATTTTTCATAATTACTGCGACATCGCTTCGCTATTTTTTTTTTTTTTTAGTTCAATTTCTTCTGTAAATATGTAATTAGGGTAAAAAAATTGATAGTCGTTGAAGGGAAAAAGAATAAAAAGAAGGAAACAATGAATCAAACCGCTGAGAATGCGACGAAATATTTCGTCCCTTGTGTATAAATAATCGTGTATATATATGTACATTTTTACGTTATATACATTCGTACAATAAATGTTTACAAGAAACACGATATTTATCAGTGCATTCAAATTTTTTTGGCTCATAACTTTTTTCACAAAGTAACATGAATTTCAGGACGGTTCGAGAGGAGTATCAAAGCTGGAAATCTTGCTCGAGCTTGTCGGAAATGTATTTGGCGATGGCCATGCTGCTGGTCGCAGCCGGAGAGGGTGCGTTTCGACAGTGTATCACTCGGCAGCCTATATTTCCGGTACCGCTGTCGAAAACGAAATCGTCCACCAATTTTCCGTCGTTGTCCATCGCCTGAGCTCGAACACCGGCGGGGCCTCTATTTTGTTTGAAAATATGAAAAATTAACAATAATTTTTTACAATTCAATAGAGAGTCGCTACAAATAATCATTTTCGAACTTTTAATTCCGGTATCGGAATCTGAAAAGTTTGGTCAAGTTTTTTTTCTCAGGTTTTCACCGGATGAGAATTTAGAGGATCGTCGTTCTTTTATCGCACATTCTGCCAAAACTGTTGGAGATACAGCAAAAGTCCATAGGACCGAAATTTTAGAGCGTTGAATTTTCTACAAAAAAGCTCCAGACCGCATTTTTGTATCTTCAGTAGTTTAGTGCTGAGAGCTGGTCGAAATGAAACTCCAAAAAAGTTCGATCCGAGTGTTACGTTCGTCGATAATTTTGAGTTTCGCACTAGGGCTTTATTGAATGACTCTCATCTTGGCAGGATGAGTGAGAAAATGTTGCAGATTCTCTCATTTCAATGCTTAACAATTAACCAAGAGAAAGCTTGATGAAAAACAGACTTTCCGACTCGGAATTTGGTTTCGCATTTAACTTTATACTTTTCTCTTGGTATAAAAAGTGCAATTTAACATATTTATGCAATTAACTTCCAATGGAATTTATAAATCTATCAAAGAGTTTATCCTTCGGCTGACACGATGATTATGAGCACCTTTCAACCGCTTTAATCAATTGGAGGATTGCAGCTTGAAAATGAAATTGCTGTTTACGAACCTTTTAACGTCTTTATAGGTGAGTTCCGGTATGAATTTTTGTAAATCTCGTACAGCGAGAGGATAGAATATGGATTTAACTGCCTCTCTCATTCCAGGAACGACAAACCGGAAGCAGAGTTTATAGAGTCCTGGAAATTTGGCCATTTCGATGCAATCCCTCAAGTTAATGTCGGTCCATCTTGAAAAAAAGGAGAATAAAACAAGGTTCGTTGAATTTTTGATTTTCAAGAAATTTTCCTCTCGTTAAAATTGGATTTAAATTGATACGAACTTGTATCCCTCTCTGGCCAGGGCCAGAACTGCGTTAGGTCCGAGCCAGATGTCCCCGCTCATTCTCGGCGTAAAGTGTACTCCGAGAAAAGGAAATCTCGGATCAGGCACCGGATAAATGTTCGTTTTGCAAAGGTGCTTTTTGTCGTCGTTCAGCAGAAGATATTCTCCACGAAATGGTACTATACGAGGGCTGACGTCACATCCGGTCATAACGGCTAATCGATCGGAATGGAGACCGGCACAAGTCAGAACATATTTGCTCTCGATGCACTGCGACAACGAAATCGAAACGTTATGGAATGAGCCATTTTCCGAATGAATCTAATCGAGAAAGATGCTATCTCACCCGATCCTTTGCTCTGACACCGATTGGCGCAAACTCTCCTGTGTCTCCTTTCGATTCCGCCATTTCCGTGAAGCCGGTAACTTCGTAATTGAGATAAATTTTTCCCCCCATTTTCTCAAATTCTTTGGCAAAGTGTCGACAGACCAGGCCCCAATCAACGATCCCTGTCCATGGTGACCAAATTGCTTTTTCGCCCTATTTTCATTTTTTTAATTAATAAATCCAAAATTACTTCTTTCATATAATTCAAATAATATTTATGCAAAAAATGTTTCACTTTTTATTTTTATAATGATATAAATGAAATTTTCACTCTTTTTGATCAAATGAAATCTTGGATATTGTCATTTGGCAATTCGCACCTTGCATTTCGGCTCGTAATCGGGTATGCAGTCCTTTTCTATGATCTCAAGCTCAGGTACGTTGTTCTTCAAGCCACGATCATAAAGCTCGCTTATTCTTGAAACTTGTTCGGGTGTCTGGGCTACTATGAGTTTACCAACTTTTTTATGAGGGATGTTGTTTTTGTTAAAATACTCGTAGGATAGTTTGAGCCCTTCAACGCAAAGTTTTGCCTGTAACATCGAATCTCGAATAAATTTGAGCTTTTTCACGTTTTGAACTCAATTGAATTTGAATAAAGTGATAGGAAATAAAATTTCTCTGCTGAAACTATCGTAGATCGAAAGATCATCGAATTCTGAAGAGAAAAGTCGTCGGTTACTCTTTTCTGCGACGTACCGTTGTCGAGATATGCAAGAAAATGATCAGTGACCAATCAGAAGTCTAGGGATGGTGTTCGGAGTGGGGGAACTTGGTTCCGCCCCCGCGGGCCCAGCGGATTGGCTGTCACACTGCTGACCCGATATCTCAGTAACGGCGCGTCGTAGAAAAAAATGGTAAAAGGATTTTCTCTTCGGAATTCATCGATCTACTCATATTTACCGGTGTCAAAGCTTTGTTTTCTGAAAAACGGAACTTGCCTTTATACTTCCGGGAGTGTAATAAATTCCGGCGTGAACGACACCGCTGTTGTGTCCGGTCTGATGCATCGCCAGAGATTTTTCCTTCTCTACAATTGCGATCTTCATCTGTGGATGCCTGAGAAGCATCTCTCGGGCGGTAGCGCAACCGACGATACCACCCCCAACCACCACGAGATCGTACGCCCCGCATGAATCTGCGCTAAAAATTTTTTCCCGCAATATTCCATGAGAGAATAATACTACCTTTTTCGTTAAATTAAAAATAAATATTCCTTAGCCAATCAAATGAGTGAACCCATTTTAAAGGTTCTGTCTAGACACTAATTGAGATTTCGTTTAAAAATATCTGGTTAAACCGGTTTTTCCGAGGCTGAACAAGTTTCTTAGGAAAATCGAATTACAAAAAATGTTTTTTCTTCCAATTCGAGAAAGGCAGTTTTCAGGGTTCATTTCGATCGAATCCAATTTAAGAAAAAAATTGCTGCTCCTGTAGCCCAACTAGTTCGTCCCGAGGAAGAGGGTTGGAAAATGTATTTTTTGAAGTAATTGCTCGGAAAAACTGGTTTGACCAGTTCCGTATAATCTTAGGAACGCTTCTAATTGAAAGAAGAAAAAACAAAAATAGATTTGTACTTGGCTATTCGATATTTGCAAAGGGGAGTAAAAGATTAACCTTCCGGTTGACGAGTATCGATAAATATTGCCCAATGTACGAAAGTTCGTACTTCCGGTGACAAATCCTCTCACAACACGAGTCGACATTCTTCGAGGATTCCTCCTGTTTAGTACAACGAATTTATCTTGTTTTATGAATCATGCTCGAGTGATTTTGACAATTTTTTTCGGTTCTCGTGTCATTGCAGCACGACGTCACACCACGATTCTTATCGCGAGATGAGATAGACTAACTTCAAGTGAAAGTTTGAAAAGTTGTTTATTTTTTCATCTAATGAATATTCATCATTATTTTTGTTGACGTTCGGCCGTGAGAACGGTTATCCTCTGATTTTTTCATCGAATATTTTCAAGTCACGTTTCCACCCAGTGTACAAAATCAAGATTCTACTAAATTGCCAAGGTCATATCGTTGAGATTATCTCGGATATTTTGCTAAGCTGAGCGATAAGCTGAGGATTATTGACAAATTATATAACGAGTCGTAATCAAATGAATGGAACATTCAGAAAGAATTATTATCGTCTTCCTCTCTTCAAAAATAACAAAACAATTTTCAAAAGCATCGATTACGGTTATGAAACGATGGACAAATTTTTTAGCGCGAAATGAAATGATAGTAATATTATTATAGTCAATAGATTCGTTGCATTTAAGGCGCATGCGCATAATTGCACCGAGTTAAGCGACACGAACGGTGAATCATTGAGAAAACTGCAATGATCCACGTTATCAACAATCCTAAGGGATTAACGATATTTTTGATGAAAAAAAAAAAAATATATATATTTGTACGTCACCTCGTTTCGGGATGAAAAAATACGAGAGCTACGTAATAAAAAGTATCTTTATGGGTCGGCAAAACAAATAACGTGACACACTCGTATCTTCTGATACGTTCGAGTCGACTGATATCGACTGACTGACGGAGATTAGTGCGATAAGGTGACGCCAGGGGAAAGAGAGAAGAAACAACGTGTCCGCACAGAGATGAGTATAGGTCTCTGGTGTCCAATTGCTCGGGGTGGGTAAAAACGAATTCTAGCGATTTCCGTATTCCGTAAAGTGGCGCCTCTAGATTTCTAGTTTCAGGGACAACCTTGAGCGTTCCATTATCAGCTCGCTCGATCTTTCTGCTAATATTTATTTATTTTTTTTCCCCTTTTATCGTTTCGTATTTACCTGAACGTTGGAGTGTGCTCGAATGATTTACAGAATCGCGACGAGCAACTCTGCCAATAAATATTATGAGGCGTTCAACTTTTCGAAAGTCGCGTTTACTTTGATCCATCGGAATCGTCATCTACGACGATCGAGGTCGTTCATAAAAATTATAACCAGCATATTTTCGTCTGCGTTCGTCCGTCGCATTAGAATAATATGGGTCGAATACATTTGGAGTATAATACAAGCGATGTATACGGAGACTCGGCGATCTATTAATAAAGTTACGTGGACCGCGAGCCACGGCGTTCGATAACTGGCGTAAAGTTGACTCGAAATTGGTACAGCAAATAACATCAACCTCTATATACCTCTGCCCAGAATATCATGGTAGTTATTATTCGGTCAAAATCGCTCGAGCAATTTCGGCAAACTCCCAAAAAGTAGAATAAATAGAAAAATATCGTTTGAGAAATGCAAAGCAAAATCGTTCACGATAAGAATGCGAAAAAAAACAATGCATTTGAGGGCAACAACAAGTTTCTGGTACACGCGTTGAAAAACGGGATTCATTTCCTTATTGAGTGGTCAGTTAGGTGTTCGGGTCAATCAGACCCAG
Source organism: Campoplex capitator (assembly GCA_037576405.1). Lineage (NCBI taxonomy): Eukaryota > Metazoa > Arthropoda > Insecta > Hymenoptera > Ichneumonidae > Campoplex > Campoplex capitator. The sequence goes on along the minus strand of JARBWI010000002.1, from coordinate 11,711,849 downwards.
TTCGAGGACACGAACCGTTAAGAAAATATTCTTAAACGTATTATCACTGCGAAGTAATAATATCGAGATTCGATTCTGACCTTCGATGCACCGTTAGTTAACATGGCGCATCGAATCGAAGAAAGAAATTCAAAGAGGATCGTTGTACGTTTATTTTAGTGGGTTTATGCATAAAAATAAAAATCACAGGAAATTAGTCGGTTATTAGCATTTTGATGAAATGTTAATTCATAATTTGTCGACATGATTGAAAGTCCAGAAGATTAATAAAAAAAAAAAAAAAAAAAAAAGAAAAAGGAACGCGATGAAGAGAGAAGGCTGCACACATCCGAGACAATTCGATCCAGAGAAAATCTCTATATGGATCTCTCTGAGAGGATCGAGCTCAATGGGACGATGTTGATGATGTACAGAGAATAATGACCCTCGGTTTGAACCGGCTGTGCTACGACAGCACAAAGCGGAAAGCACCTGGGCTCATGTATCCTGAAAAACGTCCACGACTTCCCCATCTCCGAGATCTCTTTTTCCCCCTTATTCTCTCTCCGTTGCTTCATCTCCGAGCGTTTCTTCGCTCTGTCTGTCTCACACCGGGTCTCTTCCCTCTTTTTGTCTTTCTTTCTCTCTTCTACGATTCTATCGCTCCCTTCGCTATGTTGGCCCCCACGGCACTCCACAGTTCTCGTGTAGTGCTTTCCCTTTCCGACACTCGAGATTCCCGATCGAGCGTCACCTTGGCGAGTGAGCGAGAACGAGGAGTGGAGGGGGAATGAACGTAGAAGGGAGATCAGGAGCGTATGGTCCAGATCTTCGAGTCCTGTCTGATGGGATATTTTTTTTCAAATTCTATTATTTACTTTTCGAATCTCGTAACGTCTTCGTTCGCACTTCGTTATTCATTTTTTTTTCCATCTTTTACGTCAACTCCAGTTTTCTAATTGTCATTTTCTATTCGAATTATACTTTCGGAACGAAATGGACGTAATGTAATAAAAAAACTTGTTCTTTGATTGCTTCTTTCGATTTTAATCAATTACTGATTCAATCAATTTTTTTTTATTTATTTATGCCACGTAATTAAAGTTTTTTTTTCGTAAAGGCTTTCATTTCCATCATCAAATGTTGGCTGCATTCCGTATTCTGATCCCTCTCATCAATGAATCATAACATTTATCAGCGTTCGAGGGGTAAACTGTTCCAAAATCGGACGAAAAGTTGGTGTGTTTGAATCTACATGGCTCCGATCGAAAATTAAATAAACGAATACAAAAATAATGTTTCAGGTCCTATGAGCAGCTCTGATTCGAAAAAAGTCGACTCTACCGGAAGTAAAGAGTCGAGAAAATGTTAGAATTTTCTCGGTGAAGTGTGGCTGTCAGAGGTCAGAAAAAACGAGGTTCATCAAGGGTCGATTGGGCAAAGGAGTGCATTGGGTTGCCAATTAAATAGAATAGATCATGAGTATCGAATATCGGATGATGAATCAGTGAAAGATTTTGTTTCGGGAGTATTGTTGATGTACGGCCCTGTAACGTGGTGCGTGATCGCGGTGCGCACCGGTTCTTTGACTCTCGGCCGGGAGTCAGTCAACCCGGTGAGGTCCTCGGTGGTGGTAGGGCCTTTGCGAGCGCGGTATTTGTGCAATTGCGAGCCGGTGGTGGCTCGAAGCTTGTCGAGAGAGCGTGTATTACTCGCCGCAAGTGCGCGACCGTGTATCCACGAGTATTCCCCTTTCTACTGTCTTTCTCTATCGCCGTTTCTGCTTCGCGTTAACTCGCGCGTTCTGCATTGCGTCAAGGTAGCGTCGCAATTTCTTCGCTGTATACACACGAGAAAAAAAAAATATTTGTTTATACGCTGTTTATTCGATATTTTCGTATCCGCGATAAGTGCGCCGGTAAATAAATAGTGAAGTGACGGAACGAGACCCTTGGAAGAAGGAAAAATGTAGAGGAGCAATGGAAAAAAGGTGATTTACCAATTGGAGGCTAAAAAATTGTGCAGACCCAGTGAATTAATTGGTGAAACAAATGTGTCGGGAAGTATTGGAGTCGCTGCGACGAGCCTTGGCGTATAAACCCATCGGAAATAAAGTGAGTGGTCAAGTCCTCGAATGAAGCGAATAAAAAACACGCGAAAGATATATCGGCTCGTGTAGACTGGTTGGAGTAGAGAAAGAAAAAAAAAAAAAACAGAAAGGGCTGAAGGATCGTAAGCATCAATGCTGTATCTGGAGCGCACTCGAGACAACGTCTCGCGCACCTCCCCCATAAGCGTCGGAGACTGGATAGTATCGTACAAAGGCTCTAGTGTGCGGCACGACGCCGATGCCGCTGCTGCCGCCGTCGCCGCGCTCTAATAACATCGTGGTTAAAGCGTGCCCGGCCAGTGTTGTGTGCACGTGGACCAGTGCGAAGAGGAGATTTTAGGAACGCCGAAGATTCACTAGGAGAGGTTGATAAGGACACGGAAGAAGGATAAACAAGATTATTCGAAGAAGAACTTGCGAGGATTCTAGCTTCTCTTCAGTCATCTGAGCAAATTATTTTTATTAATTGACTTTCCGTGAGCATTGACAATGGAGGACGAGCTACGGTGTCCATCGTGCAAGGAACTGTTCGCCGATCCAGTTTTGTTGCCCTGTTGGCACGCATTGTGTTTAGCATGCGCTGTAAATCTTCAAGCACCACCCGATTCCCCGCCGGAATCAACGACCGATTGCTCCAATGCCCCAGGTTCCGATCAGGAAGCTGACAAACTCTCGATCCTCTCGGAAACTGATTCAGGTGTCGTGTGCAGCAGCACCTCAACCAGCTCCAGACCAGGAAGCTACGTGGGTACACCAGGAAACGGTGGCTTTCCACCTTCCGGTGGTACTCTATGCCTCTCGTGTCCCGTATGCCACAAAAACGTCTACTTCGACGAGGGTGGTGCTCACAATTTACCCAAGTATCGGGCCATGCAGAGAATCATCGAGAAGTATCAGGAAGCGAGAAACGTTAGGATGCAGTGTCAGATGTGCGAGGGCGAACCACGGGAAGCTATCGTTGCCTGCGAACAGTGCGAGGTACCATTTTCCCTCAACCAATTCAATCATTCATAAGCAATCTAAATGCTGTTTAAATGTCTATTCAACTCAAACTTGTAACTCGATAAGTCAAAGATATTTTTATCTGCCAACGCAGTACACGGTCCATAAATCTTATCAATAATGGATCAGGCACTTGGAAACTAAACATTTATTGGCCCTAACTAAATGTAGGATTACATCATTTTTGCATTGTATTCTGTAGAACTCGTAGGCCAAACTTTTGTACAAAGAACTATGCCTCGATGGCTTATGCTAGGCTGGTCGTTCCCCTCGTCAAAGAACTCCACTATAAAACGATGTATATGCCCATAAACAGATGTATCCGTTATGTATCACGTAATAATAATCGAGCTTGCGTCCTCAATTTCGATTAATACTCTTTTGCGACCTTCTTGGAGGATCGGTTGAATGATCACGAGACCCCAATTCGATTTCAGTAGGCGATTCGTCATGATTGTGTCTTGAGAAGTCGCAGCTGCTGGCACACTCTTTTAGAAGCTTAAGTACGATTTAGGAATTTTTAAAGAATCTCAGGGATGTTCTTTGCGAATCGTTGTAATACGTCAGTCACAAATAAAATCCACCTTTTCAGTTCGGTAAAAAAAAAATAAGTTTCGAACTTTGTATGACTTTGAAACTGAGCAAAAGTTTGGCTGGAATTGATTCATTTTCACTTGGCAGCATCGCGGGACCGGCAAACCGTCCAACGAGAATGTCAGCCGAAATATACGAGTCGCTCCTCGAACCCTTATCGTTTCGGCCCTCATCAGCCTTATTTGCAACTTCTGACGGTTTCTCCGTTCGCTCGCTGACTGACGAAATTTCCCGAATTAAGCTACATCGCCGGTCACTGTCCGCAGAGATTCCCATGGCGTGTTGAGAGGCTACCGTGTGGGTCATACCGGCAGACCCAGAGCCCAATTCCCTAATCAGCTCATCCAATTAGCTATTTCGCGAAGCTAACGCTTGTAGTGCTGAGTATAAGAGCGAGGAGTAATGACGTCAGCTAAAATGTGGAAGAGATAAAGATATATTCGGGCGTATATACGTATTTCGCAAAATATAACAAAATTTCTCTCGTCGTTTCTCGTGTCTGTTGCGATCTCGAGTAAAGGGCATCGGGCTAATTAAATTAGCTGCCACGATCTCCGCAGCTGGGTGAACGAGCCTGTCATTGATGGTCGGGGAACGGCTAAAAGGATGGGCACCTTTTTACCTTTTCACGACGAGCGTCACCCCGGTATCGATCACCGAGGTAGCGTTTTTGGCTCTGAAACGTAGCGCAGGAGAAAAAAGGCTGAATGTTAAATGTAGCTGGTGGAGGAACGGCGCGTGACAATTTAAACGACTAAATAATCAGTCCTCGTCAACGTCGACGAACGCTCGGCCCCTTTTTCTTGCTCGCTATTCCTCGTCTCCCGCTTGTTGTCAATTATAACACGCGAACGTTCAGGGTAGCTTTTCGATGTACCATTTTTCACCGGGTTACTAATTCCCCGTCATTCTCGCGCCTTTATTTTCACCAATGAAATTCTCACTTGTTTTCTTGTTTCATACCTTTGCGTTTAGGATTAAAAAAGCGAATATTCCATTTCAGGTACTTTACTGCGACGCCTGCAGAGAGTCCTGTCATCCTAAAAGAGGTCCTTTAGCGACTCACAATCTGGGCCCTCCACGTGGCAGCTGGCAATCAAACAGCTTGAGGGGTCCCCGAGGTCTTGGCCCTGACGGGACTCCGATATGCACGGATCACAATGGCGAGACTGTGAGTCTCTATTGTGCTCTTTGCAAGATTGCAGCGTGTTCGCTCTGCCTCCGCGACAGACATGCCGCTCATCCTCACGACGTGTTGCCGCTCGCTGCTGCCTGCAAGGCTCAAAAGGTAGGTGCCTCTTCTGCTTCTTCGTCTTTGTCAAATGTGTCCTTCGAAGCTGTCTGTACTTGCATGTGTGTGTGTGTGCGCGAGTTGAAAATCGACGGAGATCTCGAGGTCCGTAGCTGGATCATCATGGTCAGAATAATAAAAGATTATAAACTTGATGGGGTTCCAATCGGATCATCCTGCGTTCAAAATCTTGTCATAATTCTTCCCAAACCTCACATAACGAAAACTTGATCTTCGCGATCCGTTTTTAGTACACAGCCCGATACGAGTAACATAGCTGAAGTGATGGTCGATGCTCTCTCGACCCGAACGACAGATGTTCCCAATATCGCGTGTCGCGTGGGTGACTTTCAACTCACTTCCCCGTATTGAACGTACGCTTCCCATGCTTCTCGTCCATTGGTGGTCGCCCGTATGTTTTCTCTTTCTCCTCCGTGACACCTGGTCGCTTCCTCCGGAGGCAACTCTTGCTACAGCATATGTTCGCTCTTCATATCCTCTTCCCCCTGACCATGTTAACGTTCCTGTTGCAACACTCTGTTCTGATCTATCCAATGTAACGGTGTGCTATTGGATCCGATACACCTATTTTCCTCAATGCAGCCACCTCCCTGGTGTGCTAGCCGAGCCTAGGGAATCACTTCCTCCGCGATTAGACTGATAAATTGGCGCGGCCAGTCTGTTCGGAGTGGCACGTTGTTATGTACCAGCCTACCGCATCCACTGCGCCAGCATATCGTCATGTTATATATACGTGTATGTCTGTGTGTGTATAGAGCGCGTGAGGATAACGCCGCGCTCGCCGATAGTTTGCTGTTAGTAATTGGAGTGGAGTCGGGCGCGCCTACGTGCGCGATCCACTGCTTCGTAATTTGGTGATTGATCGATGAATCACAAGTAGTTAAGGGATCAGGCCAACTATTCATCTATAGGCACTTCTATAACGTGGTGTCAAACAGGCTTATCGTATACCAGTCCCGTTCCCTGATGATCGATAACGAGCTTCACAACTATTTGACGAGACGATCATTGTCGTCCGCTGATACCTCCGTTGCTTGTCTGTATCGTTTGCAATCATTTGCGACCGATCAGCTCATTTCGTTGATGGCTTCAATTTAGACCATTTCTTAATTATTATTATTATTATTCAAGTAGCAATAGAATCTTGATAACTTTTGAGAAATTAATTACGACAATCGTTTCAAGATTCTGCCTTCAGATTATTTTGCAAACGGTCCTATAATTATCGACCCAAGGCGGGCTGAAAATGCTGTATCACTATACCTCGCCAGTCGTATTAATGCCTGCACGCGATACCGTCCCAAGCAAATTTATGCCTCCGAAGTGCCAAGTGGTATGTGAAACCCTCTTGAGAGAGTAGAAAGCTTCCGGTCGTGCGGTACCGGTTACCGGGGGATTTCCCTGCATATTAATATCTCTGTGTGAGAGCGAACACGCCTTAAACGAGAATCGTCAAGTTTGGGGGATGGTTTTCGGGCCGCGATGTTTAGGAGAGGAACAAATATGCCCAGTACCCGTTGGGTATATATCTTTCGTAATCAGCAGAACATTGCTTTGATTACGCATATTTGAATTGATAATTATTAACGACTAGCAGTAGATTAGTGTGTGCCAATGCCGCTTACGCAATAATTATCAACATCCCGTGACCTCGTGGCGATGTAACTAATCGGCTGAGAGAAGGTTCTTTGCGGTGCTGATTACTCTTGGCACGCATAATTAGCTACGTTATTAGCCATAATACCTGAAATTCAATATCGTCGATTGGCAAATCCTGAAAGTTGAACCATGCTCAATGAAAGGAGTGGAGCGACTTCGTTCGTGTCGTTAAAGTATCTGCGAGTAAGTAATCTTCCATCTTATCTCAGGAAAACGGTAGTGAAGCTTCTTTGAAGAGGTGAAAACTCGTACCCCTCAATCGGCCCTATACGAAGGGCTTCAACCAGCAGAGATGATCAAAGCGTATCTAACTGTATATCTTAAACTACGTTCGAGCTCTGTACTTTATGCTACAAGTATCTATACTTGACTCCAAGACACCTCGGCGTCTCTCGATTGGTGTGCATGATGATGGCCTTTGATGCTACTCTCATCGCGGATAATCGATTCCTCGCAAAGTGAACTCTCGTGCTCCCCTGTTTCTTAACACTTTTATTCCTTCCTCTTGATCTCAACGACGTGTGAGGATGTGCTCGGAAGGTGGCGGAATATTTTGCCTTTTTCACGCCTGCTTCGATTTTTCTCAACGATGTTGAACATCGCTCTGAAAATCACCTCAATCTTGTACGTCGTTGCACTTCACAAAATCACGTTATGGCCTCGAACTTCAGAGCCCGTCGGTAAATGGAATTTTATTTATCAGTATGAAATACGCCATTTCACACACCGACAGTATAGACGTCGATTTTGATCGAATAATTTACGTCTTTCGATGATGGATAGCTCGAAAAAAATCGATGGATTTATATCATATTCGCGTGATCTATAGCTCTCTGGTCCTGGAACGATTAGTCTTTATTGACCAAGCTCTCGGTACACTAAAAAAAAAAAAAAAATTAACATTTTTTATCTCCAGTTTTTCTCGTCTCTTCTCTTTGCTTTTTCATGTCATTTTTTTTTCAACGTATCTTCCATTCTGATCGTTATAAATGGCACTTTTCTCGAACCTCCGTTTTTTTCACGGCTGATCGATATTCTCGTTGTTAGCTCGTCGTTTTTCCGCTTTAAAACTCTCCCTGGTCCGTTCAGGACTCTCTCTCTCTCTCTCTCCCATAAAGCAGTAATATGGGGTCTCTCCATCTGTAATATACATACATACACGTACGTTATAATAAATAGAGAATGCTCGAAACGCGAACATCCAAAGTGACGTCCATTTGCTTCGTACACACCGAGGAAGCCAGCGCGATCGAATGGAAAACGTATAAATTATCAAAGCTGCCCGGAACCCGATGGAGCATCGAAGCCGTTCGACTATATTGGGACATTGATGCAAAACAGTCGAAGAATTATTCTCCGTTCGTATATTGTTTCAAGCATCATTGTTCGCGGCTACAATAGCGCACTAATTAATAAGATTTTTTTCTCTCTTTAAATTCACATAAATCATAGTTTAACTTTTTTTTTTATTTCAGCTCATTTCTTCAAGAGTAGTAAGCATCGAATCGTGTTTTAAAGTATTGAAAATTTAGTTGAAATTTTTTATTTCCGATATTTTATGCGTGATAAAAATATCCATAGTTCCATTCAATTCGTATTCGAGCAAATTTACAGATATACAGATTCCTCAGTTTCTCATTTTATTTTTAATGTGTTACTTCGTAAAATAAAACGGAAAACCGACGACATAATTCCACGGAAATGGATAACGAGCGATAATCGTTAGCGATATTTTTTTGATCAACGTAAATAGGAAATGTCGATGGTGGAAAATCAACATTCACGATTTTTTTGCTGATCGCATTCGGTATTCAAACTTTTTTTTTTTTTTTTTTCATTTCACATATATGCCAATTTGATATATTAATCCGTGATTTTTTGTTCGTCGCTGAAGCATCCGTGGTCCCTTGTGTTTTATATACGTTCCATCACGCACTGTCCATCATCTGATCAATAATTCAAGGGCTCAGAACGCTCGTGAGGCTGCGAATGAGTCTTTTTTTTTTCTCGTCGTGCGTAGGGAATACGGAAGCTCTTCTCACTCGGTCCTATCCTTTTTCGCCCTTGTTCGCGTATACCATCACACTGTGTTCCTCTCATCTCGAGCGGATTCTCGAGTGTTGGATCTGCTGAAAGTTTTGTTCACCGGCTTCGGAAGTATATTCAGAGGTGGAAGATCGTCGGTTCCTCAATGTTTTTCCACTCGCGGAGATAATCGCGTGGATTTCCGACAGGAAATTACTTTTCCCGGGAAGAAAACCGAGGATGGGAACAGGAAAAAAAAAAACGGGACAAACTAGAAATGAGAACGAGAGAAAGGGCAGGAAAAGATAATTACGTTGTTGTGGGCTTTGGAAAATAGTCAGACAACAAGATTATTCTCAGAGGCTTATTTCCAGTGAAAGAATATTCATTTTTGTCTCATTGATTTATTGCAAAATCAATCTAGATATCCATCATCTTCGTGTGCTGATGATGGTCTAAATGTATCAAATGATGGATGATTGCTTTCTTCTTTGGCGTTTCGGTTCATGGCTCGTTGTGGCATTCCAGATAACGGTTTCAAGTGGTAAGATCACTTGACCCTATGTGAACTCTTGGTAGAACGCCTCACACGAGCGTTTACTGCCAGAGTATACACAGGGTGAATAGACTCGAAGGAAGGAGGTGACTAGAGAAAAGGCGATCCAGGGTATGACATCGATATCCGAAGGATTTATTTCTCATTGCAATGCATCTTGATGTTTCTAATTGGACATCACAAGATGCCGAGTCCTCGTTAGTAAATGCTTCGAGGTTTTGCGATACATGTTTTTGTTCAAGGTATCGAAGCAAGTGTAGACGAAACACATTCGAAAAGTTTGGTAAGAAAAGCAAAAGTGGGGCAATCGAGTTGAATGCAAAAAAATGCGATCGATATAGGCTCGTTCAAAAGAACTTCTAGAAAATAAATCTTCAATTTCAAGAGGAAACTCATCAAGAAAATATTCATTTGGATGCGCACCACTGATGAGATATCAATTAATAAGTAATTGCTCATTGAGCGCATCGTTAAGGACCGAGGATGTCCGCAAACGAGGTATAATGGGCTGGTGCAACCAATCTACTGGAGGGGTGTCACCATCTCCTGGCTTCGCTTTGGTTTGCACAGACGCTCTGCATTTTCTATGACCGATTCTTCGTTATTCCACCGAAGGCTGGTCCCAATGAAAATAATTAATATCCAAGGCTGTTTTTTTTTTTTTTTCTACAGAATTTATCGACCTACATATCCGGTAATGATCGAACGCGATCTTTGGAATCTTCTGTATAGTCAATGCCTCCGTATAGTCTGTTATAACGCAGTCGATGTATCGGATATCAGAGATGTAAGCGAGTGTGGAGGACTTTCTAGATGGTTTGTACGGTGAGCGAGTGTACCATAAATGGAAACTTGCTCGTAAATGTGCAAGAACATGAGAGAGCGGAGCAGACAGTCACCGAGAAATGGCGTCAGTCTTAGCGCCGCTTATAAAGCTCATTTCACACGCAGGGCTCGACTCTCGTGCAATTTGAAGCAAGCGGTGCGTAATGTAGTACTACGAATGAGGGCGTATACCAGTGTACGATATCTTCTCACCACCCTCTCTCCCTTCCTTTCTCTTCCTTCACTTCTCCTGGTACTCACGGCTTTATACTACGTAAACATAGTAGATGCTAAACGTCTATGCACTACAATATAGGCTCTCCTAGTGTTTCGACGAATCCTATAAATTGCCCAAGAAATTGCACTACCGCTTTACAGCCGAGAGTTATAAAACTAAATAAACGATGCATGTATACGTCTACGAATACACGTATCTATTGGAAATTCTAAATTCTAGAACGTGTACGAGTTTCCGAGCGAAGAATTAGGTTGAGAGAGTCGTCAATATTCGAAGCCTTCAATACCTTTGGCTCGCTATTTTCGCATTCGAGAAACAATGCTGCTCGGAGCCATCTGGCGGATTTTTTGAGAACTAAACGCGTTTTTACACTCTTGTTCCGAGATTCCTACTCGAAGGAGGTGTTTTTTCACCGAAAGGGGATTTCGGGCTGTTCTTTCGTAATGGTGAAGCCTCGTTCTTCATCGAATCTTGTGAATATTCGTTCACGAGCCTTCTTTCAACAGTGTTTGTGGTAAAATTGGTTTTCTCTAGTCTTCTTCATGGAACGGAGTCGATACTTCATTGAAAAAAACTAAAAGTCTTTTCTGCCCGGGATTCTTTCTTCTTTAGTTCGATTTTTTGTTATAACAAACTCGATGCGCACATTTCTGTCTCCCTGTTTCTTCCTACCTCTATCTCTCTCTATCTCTTTCTTCTAGTTCTTATTGTATCTTCTCTTTGCACAGCCTCTTCGCGAAAAAAAAGCTCTTACGGTTGGAACGCACGAGTGTGCAAACACGATCGTGCCTGAGCCTCTCTCACGGATCCTTCGAGATTCATTTATATATATATATATGTGTATAAACATCGTATTCTGTCGTGTAGGTAATAGACTGCTATAAAACAGGAGTGAAGGGATGAAAGCGCCGTCGGGACGTTGGCCAGGAAAAAAATGAGATTGAGAGAGGAAGAACGAGGGCGTAAGAGAGGAGAGACAAATAGAAAAATATCTTGATAGACCGCAACAATTTCTCGTTCGCAAGTTGAATTAGCGAAATTAATTTGTCCCTCGGGAAGTTTTTCAACCAATTGCGGAGGAAAAAATTCCTTCAGCTTGCTAGATCGTCAGGAAATAAAATGCGAATAAAATAAAATAGCTATGTTTATCCATGTCACATATACTACAAGTATATTCACTCTCTCTACCTGCTCCCCTACGAAGACGGTAGTTCGAGCAAATGTTAGTTCCATCGTTAGGAAACAAGCAAACAATCCGAGCTTAGCGATCCCATATCGAAGCTCGCAACGAACCGTTTCATTATTCGATGCGGAAAATTTATTGCGAGCACAAACAGAGCACGATGCTATTCCATCCCCTTTGTTTCGTACATTTGTGATGTGAAAAATGTTGATAGAAGGAAGGCGAAATCTCATTATTTTAGACTCTGCCTCGGATCGATTCAACTTGTAAACATTTTTTACTTAAAAATTGTTCAGAAAAACAATTTTCATGCCATTTTTGTATCCTGCGCACGTCCGCAGGAGCTAATTCGTTTATTTCTCAATCAATCTCCTCCTGTTGGTAGACCCTGATGCGATCCTGCATGGGACCATGGTATTATGAGTATACATCGATTAACCATCGAGAAAATAGCAGTAGCCTTGTTTTAATGGGTATGAAGCCTCAGCGTCGTCGTTTTCGATGGAGTACGCGTATATTCAATAGCATCTACGTGTATACTGGCCCTGAACGCTCCGAGTAAACTGCAGGAGGATGTACAGTCTACTAAATCTGATGTGCAAATTTGTTGTGCTTCGTGTATCTTCGATCGAAATTTTATGTCTCTCGTGAATGTATTTAATATTTCGAAACTTGTGACATATTCTCACGGAGTCTTACTTTTAATATTATTTCGAATTCTCTTTTCTGCGGAATTTATGATATTCTCGCATTTTCGAGAAACGTCAGAGCGCAGAAAAAAATTCTCAAACATTTGAGAACATATTCTTATCAGAATCTTGATAATTTTGTACATTATGTCGAATCCTTTTAAAAAAGATAAAAGAGTTTAAAAATTTTACAGTTTTTGAGAACAGATTCAGGGAACTTCAGGAACAATCGTTGCAGATTCTTTTCGTAAATGAATGATTTCATTTTTAGAAAATTCCAAAAAGTCATCCGATTTTTTACTGACACATTCCAGTTACTCGAAAGTATTCTGAATCTTTGAGAATCTTTTTGGACTTTGGTCAAAACCCACACGAGAGGAAGAAGGCATCGGAACATTGGAAAACAATCAAATATTTTTTAGCTTTTTTGACTAAAAAGTAATGAAAATTTCAGTATCAAAATGATCACGTAGCAGGAAAATCGTCAGCGTTAAAAGAAATAATGAATCGTTCCAGAATTTACATTCCACCGTTGTATCCCGGAGAATAATGGCTGAGAGCATGTCTTTTGGTGACATCGTGTTCCAACGATCCCCTAAATCTTGGACGAGTCTTTTGGGAGACTTTCGTGTACAATATTGTGTTTAGAGGCCGGGTGGTACGAGTAGAGGATGTTGCTGGTTCCACTGTATATGTACGAGGTCCAAAACGTTTATCGATCGGTTCGAAGGTAAATCGAGGTGTGGGAAGGGGGGAATGATGTGTTATTCGGTTGGACGAGTCGTAGTCGATGTACGGTTTTGCAGGGATCGTGACGAGGGTGAGGAAAGAGATGGAAATAGGGTGAAGGGGAACGGGGGAGGGGTTGTAATCGACGGATAGAACGTCAAGGGTGTTGAGACTGGCACTGAGTTTCGAGGGCGTTTATCCGTGTATGTAGGTATGCGTCAGACGTGCAATCATACGAGCCGAAGATTCGGCGTGTTGACGTAAATTCGTCGGATAAAAGTGAGCTCCTGTACTTTATGGGAGAGTTATTGAAAATTTGAATTTTATCACCGGTGCGTTTTGGGAGTTTAAAGACTCGTAAATTGATGGAAAGATTGGAATGGATTAAGCAACGTTGCTCGCTGGATTCGCTGGGGGATGAATAAAAAAAAAAAAGAAAAAAAAAACGTGTCAGCCACAGCGTGAGAGGAGAGAGAGAGAGAGAGAGAAAAGCAATGGAGCGTCGGAAGAAATCACGATGTTTTATGTTCTTTTTTTGCTGTGTTCATTCCGTTACGAGAAGAGCGTTAAAAGTTTTTCGTGGATATAAAAAGCAGGGTTGTATCGGAAGAGAGATAATGATTGATCGTAAAAAAGCAGCTTTCATTGGGTCGTCATCGCTACATCGAAGCAGAGCTAGCTGACGGGTGCGCTGAATCGTTTGAAGAAAGACTTGTCGCAACGATTCGAAAAAAATGCGGGAGTTTGTAAAGTCTCGTGAATAAATATAAAAGTGCCGGAGAAGCGATCATTGTCACAGTGGATTTGGCCACAGATAAATACGGACATAAATTCCGGTAGGTCGCTTCGAAGTGACTCCATAAATTGGAAGCTGCGACAGGATGAATCTGCTTCGAGATGCCAATTTAAAAGTGATTCTTTCCCGACCTCCCGGTAGTAGCTTTATAAGGGATAGGATCCTCGGAGGGGTTTGATAAATAGTTCAAGTTTTTCTTTGACCCCAGCAGGTTTTTTGTTTTTATTTCTACCGAAAAGTAAGACGAATGGTCGTCGCGTTCGAGATATTTTGCGAAAAGTTTGACATCGCAAAACAATGATGAATGGTGAACAATTGAAAGGGAGGAAAAGACCTTCTTCTTTTTTTTCAGCATGTTCTGTCAAAAATGTTCGAGATGCGATATATGCGGCTCAGCTTGTCAGTGGGGACACTTGCGGCATGTGGCGCCAAGAATCTTCGCAAGAATTTTCTCTCTCTCTCGCTCTCTCCTGCTCTCCTCGTTCTGTCTATTCCAGAAAGCACTATCGGCTCTCTCGTCACGTGTCGTCTATGTTAGAGCCCCCCCCCCTCTCTCTCTCTCTATATATCGCGAAAATATGTCCACAACGATTTTCCTTGGCGTGTCACGGCGCCAAAACATCAGCAGCATCTCAAGAAAAAGCCCCGAGAGAGAAAGAAGCTAAAGGGAGCATCTGTTTCGTGTATAGGTATATGTTCACTCAACGAAAATAGGCTTCTGAAGCAATGCCAACATTTGTTACGCCTGCTGAGAGAGTGCGATAAGTGCGTCGGTGTAAATATAGAAAATATATATTTGTGAAAGGAGAATTTTCGAAAAAATTGTCCACCGTAGCACCTCGGTAAAGGGCCAAGTACGGTTAGCTCGAGAAAAAAAAAAAAACGTAATTAATTATTCCAAAACTCCCATTCCGCCAGGACCTTCCACAAACTTTTTTTTTCTCCCGTAACTTTCGGATATATCGGTCGTCTGTATCTCGGCTATATATTTATGCGGCTACGACCCCCGAGACTCCGCGGTATACGGGGAGTCTATACGACTGAATGAAACTCGCCAACCCCGCAGGTATACGCGCGTGCATATTCAGAAACGCATATGCACGCAGAAGATTTAACGAGGGGGTTGAAGTCCTAGTTGAGTTATTCTCGTTCCTTATTCTTCAGGCTGAAAGAGACACACACGACACGAGACGAAGGGGCGAAAAATACTTCGAGGGAGGTAATTACATAGTACTTTTACTCACGATATATTTCGTGACGTTTATTTCGGGTGTGTACACACCGGTTTAAAGGAACGAGCATTTCGTTCGTTTGTCAAGTTGATGGAATTATTCTTCGGTTTTTGATTAAAAAAAACAAAGGTCACGATAAGTCTTGACGAATTTCTATGCTCGACAGGATATTTCGGGAATCTCGCGCGTTTATTTCGCAAATTTGTTCGGGTCGATATGCTCTGAATTATACATCCCCTTGGTACACGGGTTTGTGTGCGTATGCTCGCTAAGTATGTAGCTCGTAGGCGATCGAACTCGAGGGGGGCGAGGCGGGGACACCGCCTCTCTTTTGTACTCTGACGAGTAAATAGGCTCACGTGGTGAACCAGATGCATCGGGGCATTTTGTAGGCGAGAGAGAGAGAGAGAGAGGTGCATTACGTGATCGTGGCACGTGCGTTTCTGGCAGGTCACGTGACTCGTAATATTACGCTGCTGGGAATATCGTATCGCTGTATGCTTCGACTGTGAAAGCGTGAACCTCCCTCTGGAAGGCCTGTGTGCGGGGGTGGTTTCGGTGTGTACATGTAAGTACGTAAGTTTAACGATCGTTGGGAGAAAAGATTTTATCCGAGTTGTATTGTCTCTGTAGCGAAAAATTACGATAATAATCTTGATGGATTTATAATTTTAATAGACGCGCTCTTAGCCAAGTGCTCGACGATCGCACTTTCCATGGAAATTATTGTCCAACCGGCGGCTAGCGTTTTTGTCGATGGATGTCGTTCGAGGAGAGAAAAAAAAGAAAAGTAAAAATGAATGTTTAAAAGTTGAGTATCGAGGGTTGTTCCGCGTAAGGAAATAAAAAAGGACTTTCGCCAACATTCTCGTTTGCTCTAACTGTCAGTAGAGAGCTCCGTATCTCTCGATGACTGCACTTCTATACATTTTTCATACTCTCTCTCTCTCTCTCTCTCTCTCTCTCTCTCTCTCTCTCTCGTCTGCGAAGGCGAACAGATGGTTTGATCGCGGCTTCCCAATGGATATATAAACGAGAAAGAGAGACAGAACCTCGCTCTTGCGCCTCTCGCCAACATGGCCGCAAGTGCATGTGACTTTGGTGTACGGAAAAGCTAACGTGTGCGGGTGCTGGTTTTAAGCGAAGGTATACAACGACGAACGAGAACTTCGAAAAGCCGTCCTCTACGGGGCTGAAACGTCCCTCCTCTACAATTTTACGTCTCGTTTCGCGATCCCAACGGTTACCGCACCCCGCCCCCCGCCTCGTACCTCGTATACACTTATCCAAAACTCGTTTTCTTATTTTTCATACCGTTTCTCAGCACGTTTACGGCTCGAGCGGTTATGATCGTACTGACATTTCTTTTTCTGCAGCTATATCCTCAAAAAATATCGTTTCAACGCTCGATTAATTTGAGGCCCGAAAAATATCGATTTGTGAAAAAATCTTGGTTCAACTTACCATCGGACATGTCGATGAAAGATTCTCGGATTTTTATTTATTTTTGAAATATCGTTTTTTCAAAATAATTCTATTCGAGCTTTGCACGCTTGGTACTACCATTTTTATCGTGGTCTGCTTTCAAGCAATCATTTTTCCTGAGATTTCTCTCGCTGATTTCCCGATAATCGTATCCTGCAAATCTTCGAGGCAGTTTTTACGATTTTTTCTTTTTTTTCTTTTTCAATAAACCCAAACGTATTGGATATCAGCGTTGTACATAAGTTTTGCGCATAAAATTTGCAAAGTGGAAGATTAAATTCGTTTATGTTCGTGTGTAACGAGCTACTTGGAATTCGTGGCTAATCGATTCGTTCTCCTTCTCCGAAACGTCAGCGATTCAGACGCGCTATATGCTCACAAAACGTGAAGCTCAGTAAGGGAGAATATATACACGCTTTCGTTTACCGGGAAACCGTAAAACACGCCTTTCTCTCTCTCTCTCTCTCCCTTGCTCTCTTTTTAGCCCTTTCGTCTCTTGCAGAAACTTAGAACAGTTCCTCCTCGTTTATATGTATTATTAGCACTCTCATTACTCTCTCGCGCAGGTCTCTCATCTGCTTCCATGCTTTTTTTTCTCTTACTTCTCGTTGAAGATCTTCTTCTCGAGCCTCCGTGATGATTACTTGCCAAATATCGTTACCAACTTTCCCCTCGAGTTTTATCCCACAATAACTTTTCTCCCGATTATTCCAGCCCCGATGAAAACTTCTGCCACGCACTCTCGAGGGAATCACCTCGTCCTCAATTCTCCTTTTTTTTACCTCCTTCTCGTCTCCTCCCCCCTCCTTCCTTTTGCCCTCCCAGGACAATAACTATTTTTATCCATAGGTGCAAGAAGCAAATGTTCCACGACGGATTACCCCGTTGCTGCACTTTTCTTCAACAATTTCAAATGAAACGATCAACCTGCCCTCGATTCTCACGATTTTTAAACCTTTTTCTCCCAGCATCCTATGACCATGGGAACGAAAATTTTCAAGTGCTCAATATTACGGTTTCTTACAGTAATAATTACACGTTGCTGCATTTTTTATTTTTACTTAACCGTCTACTGAAACAATCGAGCGAAACCCATCTCACGATTATATTACTTCGTATTGTAAGATCGAACATTTACGAATGAATACGCTGGAATAAGCCATTCTAATGAATATGTGAGTTTTAAATTTTCAATTTTTTGCGATTTTTGAATCGAAATTAAATGAACGACACCGTTATGCAAAAATTGAAAAATCATTTCTACAGATATTCTTGAGGATTGACCTACCGCAGTAGCTACTCAAGAGGCAGCCAATTATTTTGAAATTTTTAAATGAGCCTGAATCATTGATTCAGATGGCATTTTAACAGTATTACGAAAGTCGATGGTTTTCTGAGTGTGTGTCATGATCATTCATGGAACATTATTTATGCAAAGCTTTTCTATATTCTAATTTGTCTCAAATTGACTAATCGACCGAATCACTAAATTCTCACCGGAGTTTCAAAATTGATGGAGATATTTTCTACAGGCATATTTTTTCTGGCATAACTGTTCGGCAAACCTCATTCTTTTTGGCTCAGAACTGAATCGTTATAATTTTTTTAAACATTTTAGATGTTTTTTTTTTACAAAACTATGATCGCGAAAGCTTCAGATTCCGTGGCTCCGAACTCCGTTTGTGCAGGATTTCCATAAGTCGTGGATTAGAGTTGTAAATTCAATGAATTATTTATTGTTACAATTAGTGTGGCGTTTTTTTGCAGGCGTTTTCTTGTATACGCTCCAACCGTAGAATAAAAAAAATATGAAATTTGTCTCTAATAATGGGATTTACGATAGTTCAACCCGAATAAACATAAATGGAAAATAGAATTCGGGTGAATGGAAAAGTGATTTATAAATCGCAGACAATCGGCTCCGAGCTTAGACAGCGTTGCATTATTCGCTACGACCGATGTTAACAAGCATTTGGAATTTGATTTAATCCCGGCCAGTAAATGGCCGCTAAATTAAATAGGATTATTCTCGTTAATCCGATAAGATTACACTATGCTGGCAAAAGCTTGTCGGAATATTAATGTTGCTCCGAATTGTGTTAGCTATGTATTATTTCCGACATCATTTGTATTTCGTTTTACAAAATTTCAAAATAATTTCAATAACATTTAATGTTAAATCTGCACTTATTTCGAAGTTGGTTTGCATAATGCGTTTACGAATCGACTTGAACCTTTCGTTTATGTTCGAGCCACAGCTCGCTCCTCTTCGTCCAAGCTCGGACATTCGAAAAATCCTTCGAGCCAAAAGAGCGAATAAAAGAAATGAGAAAAAAAGAGAAGTTGAATCGTATTAGTGACGGTGTGTGACGAGGGCGAGTATCACGACGTGTACACCCACTCGTGCTCCGGGGTTTTCGTATGTTATTAAAGTTCTGATAGAGAGAGGATGAGAAGGGATAAAGCGGCGAGAACAAAGACAACGGACGCTGTAAGAGAGATCCTGAGGACCGCGAAATCAAATGAAAGAATGAAAGATAAAAAAAGATTAAAAAAATAATTTTTAGTGTAAAAGATATTAAAACGCATCAAGAGGGCGGGTGTGTGTGTGCATGTTTGGAGAACCTGTGAAACTCCTGCTGTTTCGTGTTTTCTCGCTTTATTTCCAAGGACGCTCGTTCATTTGTGCCTTGGCTCGAGTGGAAGGGCTGCTGCGCCGAGGTTTCGTGACCCCGTGAGCGTGAGAAAGAGTATATTCCCCAATTTTTTGAAGGTTTAGGGTCGACGGAAATGGTTAACATGCGCGCCATTTCTGGCCCGCGTTTCTCTTCGAGAAACCAGAATTCCCTCAATCCTGTCGGCGTACAGAGTTAGCTAATGAAATATTTACAGTTGTACACATCGAAATAAAAAGAGCGTTACGCGTTATCTCACATTTCGGGCTGACTCCCAAGTACCTCTGACCCCAAGTTTCTACTCAGGATATTTGGGGCAAAGTTGAAGATTCAGATACACCGCGTCGCTCTTTTTCCGTACCGGTATCGTTCCTTCATCTCTCTTATTCCACAAATTTCTTTTTTTTTTCTTCTTGTTTGCTCTCTTTGCGGCTTCCACTCCATCCATCCACCTCCCATTCGGCCTTCTTAGCGACTAAAACACGTGCGCTACTCACGAAAGCTTATACATCATCGGGCTTTCTAAATATAGACGAAGACTTCTCCTCTCACCCCTACCTTCCGCTCTTTTTTTCCCATCTCTGCTTGTCGCATCTTCAACAGTTTCGTACGATACACGAACGCACTCATTTACGTGTCAACTCTTATATTCCCTTCGCTGTCCTTCCGAATTCAACGCTTCAGTCCGTGGCAACGCATCCAACGAGCTTTTATAACACGATCACAATTCTCACTCTTTTTAAACGTTTTATCCATCGTAGCTTCCATACTAAAACCTTGGATGACAGCGGAATCGCGAAAATCTTGGGAAATAGGTCGTAAAAGATCATTTTTATCCGGAGAATTTGAAAAAAAAAAAAAAAATTTCCTTCGTCATAATAACTTCAATAAAACTTCGATGGATTATTCAACGACTTATCGTGTATTGAACAACAATTTTTTTTTTCACCGAAGCATCAATTCAATGGCTAAAGACGTTTGCTCCACGCGACCACACTCATTTGCGAAGCAAAATATAAGTTTCGTTTTACGTCAATGGAATAATAATAATAATAATATATATTCGTACGAAAAATGTTTCCTGTAAAGACGTTGTTGCTGCATCGCATGCATTTTTAACTCCATCGAACGGATCGAACGTAACGATATTTAAAAACGGCTGTTTTTGAATATCGATTTTTTCAACCAGCCTGGTCGTCGAGTCGACTTCCCCTGACTTCCAACTGCCCGCAGGGCAAAAAAAACGCATTCTATTTTGGTTCATGAATGGACCAAATCTAAACGAATGAAAGAACGAACAAGAAAAATACGTGTACCTTATTAAATCACTGCGCGGTACGAGACTTTCCGGTTGTTCGATCCGACGAGAGGATCGTATACAAAAGATGTAGTACATATTGAATTATGTACAGGAGATGGTAGATCATCGGCGACAGAAGCAAAAGGCTGTGTACGCTTTCTATGCGTAATGCATAATGAAAATACTGCTGGGTTCATAAGCACGGTGAACATACGAATGAACGAGATAAATATAAAAATCATGTTGCATGATCATCGGAAAATCCTGTGTTTCTTGAGAGTTTTTGAAAAAATCGTTCACTCGAAAAATCTAATTTATTGAGAAAAATAAAACGAAGGCCTCGCATGACTCAAAATTACTATCATTTGGTCGTTTTGACTAGGACCAAAAACGATATTTTCGATCGAATTGGAAATTACTTTTTTTTTATTATTAATTCCTATCAAATTAGTGTTTTAGCGAAAAATTATAATTCACATTATTTTTCCTCCAAACGTAATACATTTATTTCTTATGTTATTTACATCAACCGCAAAAAAATTAACGTCGCGGTTGCGACTTGATTACACGAGTGGAGATGAACGAATTTGTGAAAATCAAACAGATTCTTGAAAAATTATTTAAAAAAATTAGAAACAAAGACCAAGGAAGCAACGAGCGATCATAATTTTCTTATTTTCGTACCATTTATTAACGTTTCATAAGCGCACATAAATAAAATTATTATTGGATCTGTGTTTTTACAACCTTGCGAGTGGGTCGGGTCGGACTTGTGTTATGATAATGATATTAATATTAATATTCAGGGCTTGTGAGGAAGAATAATATGTAGGCAGGTAAGAGTTTCGTTGAAAAGGTTACGTTCTTTTTTGCGGAATTCATCGTATTTGGGATGTTGGAAATAGGTTCCGTTGATAAGAAGTGCCCCGGAAGGACTGTCTCGAATCAAATTTTCCTGGAAATAAAATACAGAAAATTTTCAAATTTCTATTTGAAAAAAAAAAATGTAATTTATTGAACGAAAAGTAGAACGAAAGTGGGCCCATGATCGAGCCAGCTGTGAAAATCGTATAATTTCATACTATTCAGACTATTCCATACCATTTCAGAAATTTTTGTTAAAAAAAAAATATAAAAAATGGCAATTATCTTTCAAAAACGCAGTTTTTACTTCGCATGTAGAAATAACGTTGACAACGATGATCGATGATAATGAAAGTATAAACAAAACTTTTTGAAACTGGAATTTTCAAAAAAAATTATAATTTCAAAGTCATAGCAGCTCAGAATGGAGTGGAACGCTCCATATACACAGAGAAAAAATAATATAAAAAATGATTACGATTCTGGGCACTTCGTTGATACTTTGGGTGTCAATCAATCGATTTGGAAAACAGTAATGTTTTAAGTGGTAATTGTTTCGAAATACGGCTCTATGTTATATCGTCTATGTAAATAGCAGCTCTATATTTTTCAAATGCTTTTTTCAGCATTGAACAGAGTGATAAGACTACATGGGCTACCATTTTTGAATGATGAAGAATAATCCGCTCGGGTAGGAAAAAAGTTTTGTTGTAATATTCGAAATTTTGTTGCCTCTGGACGAAATAAATTTGCTGATTACGTTCAACGAAATATTTGAATATTTTAACAAAAATTCGTTTTCAGTGTCAATCGACAAAATTTTGTCGATTGAGCTGCAATATTTTTGGTCGGAATCAATTTGCAGTTTCATCTAAAACTATTGTGCTCGTTCAATCTTTCATAACGTTATAATGATCGTGTATTTCATTGGCACTTCCCAAAGCCACGTTTCCTTGTTTCAATAACATCGAATAACACCCAAGAACAATGCAAATCTTCATACTAATTTCTCATATAATTTTATAATTATTTTATAATGTATATATATCGCAAAAGAGTTGACCAAGATTTTCAACTGTGCAATCAGAACGGTCCAAAGCCTGATGGTTCAGAATTTAAGTTGTCTAGTAAAATAAGCTTTCAACGAAAGTTCTGGACTATTTATTTTTTTTTTTTGTTACTCACGACGCATTGATTTCCGGTACACGTTCCAGCCCGATTTTCTTGAGCTTCCTCATTATGTAGCTCAATTATATGGTTATCCAGATTTCCTAGGACTTCAGGGTGCGCGCTAAACTCGTTTGTGAGCGATGGGGTTGCGTCCTTGAATGCCTCAGGGTAGAGGCGTTTCAATATATCGATTACGTTCTGTCCTGTCTGTTTATAACTATCGAAATACGATCTGCATACTGTTTTATCGAAACTGACTGTTGCGCTCCGGATCACGGAGTCAATTAAGGGACGAGCCTAGATGAGAAAAATCACAATGAGCATTTATACTCATAATCAGCAAATTCAGCACTCATATACCATGCAACACTTACTTTTCCGAGTTTCGTTTAATACTTACGTTTGTGTAACCCTGCCTTATGGTTTGTGTGAGCTGTTGGACATCATCGATTACTTCCGTATTCGGAACACTCAAGAAGTTTACTCTAAAGTATTCTGCTTCCCGAGCTGAGTCAAGAGGGAGCAATCCTGTTCTCGCAATTGCAGGAGTTGTCTACGTAGCGTCAAGCAAATAATTCATCGAATGAGAAAATTGATAATCAAAAATTGATATGAGAGATGAAAAAAATATTGAAAACAATTTTTTTTTTAAAGATAATGTGAATGACTGGTCGAAATGGACATGTATGAATTCGATCCATTTTTTACTTTCAATTTTTTAAATTGAAATGAACGAATGGTCGAAATGAATATGTATGAATTCGATTCCTTTTTGACTTTGGTTTTTGTGTTTTTAATATCGTTTATGACGTTAAAAAACTTCATTGGTACAATGGAATAATCGACGCGATCGAGGACGCGATAGTACGTATGAAAAAACAATGAATATAATTACTAAGGCAATGTTAACGGCGGTAGCGGTCAAAACAAAACTTCCGAGTTTCAACATTGCGACGATGCTTCTCTTCTTGTTGCTGAGTAGACGATAATATCGCCTAGTAGATTAATCCGGTTTATATACTCATTTTCGAGTGAAGATAATTAGAGGTGGCTATTTGTGCTATATATTTTTTTTTAATATTTTGAGATAAAAATGATAAGAATAATTGACAGAAGTTCAATAAGAAACGATGAAACAGGAAAATTTTTGCTGCTAAAGTTGACATTGGTATAACGTGTCATATCATTGTGTTATGATACATACGCAATTCTAGTTTTACCTCACTTTTTATTGTCATTTACTATGCCGAGGTATTCGCGAAGCTTATCGCGACTTCAAGTTAATTTGCATATTAAATACACTGTACAGGTGCCACATGTGTTTTAAACAATTTAGGAAAAAATATAATGGGCGAAGTAAGGCATGACGAAGTTAATTACAAATTACATATCTTGCCGCGTTCGTACATCGATTTTAACATCGCACATATTTTTCAATTATTTTTTTATAAAAATGTATAGATAAATAAAAATTGTTCATTGAACTGAATCCATTTAGTTGGACGAAAATTTGGCTGATTCAACCCTTTTTTTCGTGCAATGACAAATGATTTAGTTTAACAGACTGAGGATGATTAAATAAATTAGTTCATTTCGATGAAATTTTGTTGCCTTAATCAGCTGCATCGGGGCATCCTCGATTCGACCAATGACTCGTTTGGTCGAATCGACCAAACTACTACCAACACTAAAATCTTGACACGAATAAGACGTTGCCAGACTTCTTCATACAGATTGTCATATTTATTTATTTATAATTGTAATAATTTTGATATGATTTATTGATCTTTTTTTCGTGTATGTAGATTTGTATTTACGATATGAGAAGTAACAGCTCACTATATTGTGTTACAAGAAAGGAGTATTTCTCCCTGCGATCAGTATTCATATATTCCGGAGTCCTGAATCGACGTGCCCACAGGCTTGTGAACGAGAGTCAGTGTCGGGTCTCTGGCCCTTTCTCACAAAAATCAGTACCTAATGAAATCAATGTCGCAACCAGATTGGATCCTTCGCCACATACATGCACATATACGTAGACGTATGTTTCAAACTTGTAATTCGAATGAATCGATCAGGGCTTGACAAAAAAATGTTGTTCCCCGACTTTGAGAGCTCGCACCTCCTTCTGCGAGCTGAAGGAACATGTGTATTCATACGATTGTAAATCCTTTCTTTACTGTACCTTTAAACATCCATAGAGCCTACAATGAGTTTCGGGCGTGATAATAAAACAATTAAATATTCTGCCAGTGAGTTAAACGATAAGAATAAAATAATTCGAGTTGAATGATTTTAATGATAATTGAATTATGATTCAATCGTTAATCAATCGGGTTTCAAGAAAGTTCAGGCATTAAAACGACAATGATGTCATTGTTGTTGAACCGATTGAATCTTGTAATTGGTCAATTTAAAAGAGAGCTTAGAAACCCCTTGTTGCTGAAAAAAATAAATAACAATTTAGATTAAATATCATGAACTCTCTTATGAAAACCGAGACTCAACCAGTGATATCTCGGTAAGAAATGATGCTAAGAATATGAAATATTTTTTTTTCAAAAGGCTCGTTAATCATCGTCAATTTTTTTTCAGCTTCATTAGGAGAATCATAAAAATAAAATTAATAATTTATTCCAACCGATATCGACTTTATCAAATGCGATATTTTCGTGCTTACACCTGAGTCAATGGGTGATTCTAACTGATGGGGATCGTTGATTACATCTGCCATTGATATCATAATCCATTGCTGACAGTTGAAACAGTATAGAGCTGACGCCAGAGAGATATATACGCTCAACACTCGCACCCTTTACTAACTCCCCAATCGTACACTGAAAAACGAGTTTGATCGAATTAACCGAGGCTTCGTAGAATACGTCGAAAGAAATACTCCGTTCATTCAAAAAAGCGATCACTTGTACGATTTTTTTTTTTTTTCCACTAAACATAGATACACCTATCGAATCAACCAAATTAATTTTGTTGTTTTTAATTTTATTTTGTTTCAACGAAATCAATATTTAGTATAACGGACATAAAAATTTAGTGTTACATTGGACGTATTTCACGGAGCCAATTTGGTTCATTCAACTATTCTCTTTTCTAAGTTCACAGGTCATAACTTATGGGTAAAAAAAAATGACCGTACCGCCACAACTTTTTTAATTCATTCGATATACGATTCATAATGCTATTTTTCTTTGCGAGATTCTACATGTTGATCTACAATTATTATGCTTGCTTCAGCAACTTCTCAAATCAATTCGATATAAGATGAAATTCTACATTTCTTCTCGAATATCTTAATTAAATACATATATAATTTCGTGACATCATTTTTATTGATCGTGATTCCAGAGAGATAAGTGGCTAGAGGGAATTCCAAAAGTAACGTCGATGG
This sequence comes from Campoplex capitator, assembly GCA_037576405.1. Classification (NCBI taxonomy): domain Eukaryota; kingdom Metazoa; phylum Arthropoda; class Insecta; order Hymenoptera; family Ichneumonidae; genus Campoplex; species Campoplex capitator. The sequence goes on along the minus strand of JARBWI010000002.1, from coordinate 11,686,020 downwards.
TTTCGAGTTCCAAAATATAATACAAATAAAGAAATGAGAAAAAAAGAGAAGTTGAATCGTATTAGTGACGGTGTGTGACGAGGGCGAGTATCACGACGTGTACACCCACTCGTGCTCCGGGGTTTTCGTATGTTATTAAAGTTCTGATAGAGAGAGGATGAGAAGGGATAAAGCGGCGAGAACAAAGACAACGGACGCTATAAGAGAGATCCTGAGGACCGCGAAATCAAATGAAAGAATGAAAGATAAAAAAAGATAAAAAGAATAATTTTCAGCGTAAAAGATATTAAAACGCATCAAGAGGGCGGGTGTGTGTATGCATGTTTGGAGAACCTGTGAAACTCCTGCTGCCTCGTGTTTTCTCGCTTTATTTCCAAGGAGGCTCGTTCATTTGTGCCTTGGCTCGAGTGGAAGGGCTGCTGCGCCGGGGTTTCGTGACCCCGTGAGCGTGAGAAAGATTATATTTCTCAATTTTTTGAAGGTTTAGGGACGACAGGAATTGTTAACATGCGCGCCATTTCTGGCTCGCGTTTCTCTTCGAGAAACCAGAATTCCCTCAATCCTGTCGGCGTATAGAGTTAGCCAATGAAACATTTACAGTTGCTCTACATCGAAATAAAAAGAGCGTTACGCGTTATCTCACATTTCGGTCTGACTCCCAAGTACCTTTGACCCCAAGTTCCTACTCAATCAGGATATTTGGGGCAAAGCTGAAAATTCAGATACACCGCGTCGCTCTTTTTTCCGTACCGATATCGTTCCTTCATCTCTCTTATTCCACAAATTTCTTTTTTTTTCTTCTTGTTTGCTCTCTTTGCGGCTTCCACTCCATCCATCCACCTCCCATTCGGCCTTCTTAGCGACTAAAACACGTGCGCTACTCACGAAAACTTATACATCATCGGGCTTTCTAAATATAGACGAAGATTTCTCCTCTTACCCCTACCTTCCGCTCTTTTTTTCCCATCTCTGCTTGTCGCATCTTCAACAGTTTCGTACGATACACGAACGCACTCATTTACGTGTCAACTCTTATATTCCCTTCGCTGTCCTTCCGAATTCAACGCTTCAGTCCGTGGCAACGCATCCAACGAGCTTTTATAACACGACCACAATTCTCACTCTTTTTAAACTCTTTATCCATCGTAGCTTCCATACTAAAACCTTGGATGACAGCGGAATCGCGAAAATCTTAGGAAATAGGTCGTAAAAGATCATTTTTATCCGGAGAATGGAAAAAAATAAAAATTTCTTTCGTCATGACTTCAATGAAACCTTCGATGGATTATTCAACGCGACTTATCGTGTATTGAACAACAATTTTTTTTTTTCCACCGAAGCATCAATTCGATGGTTGAAGACGTTTGCTCCACGCGACCACACTCATTTGCGAAGCAAAATATAAGTTTCGTTTTACGTCAATGGAATAATAATAATAATAATAATATATATTCGTACGAAAAATGTTTCCTGCAAATACGTTGTTGCTGCATCGCATGCATTTTTAACTTCATCGAACGTAACGATATTCCAAAACGGCTATTTTCGAATATCGATTTTTCCAACCAACCTCTGATCGTCGAGTCGACTTCCTCGACTCAAAACTGCCCGCAGGGCAAAAAAAACGCATTCTATTTTGGTCCATGAACGGACCAAGTCTAAACGAATGAAAGAACGAACAAGAAAAATACGTGTACCTTATTAAATCACTGCGCGGTACGAGACTTTCCGGTTGTTCGATCCGACGAGAGGATCGTACACAAAAGATGTAGTACACATTGAACTATGTACAGATGGTAGATCAGATCGGCGACAGAAGCAAAGGGTTGTGCACGTTTTCTATGCGGTATTCATAATGAAAATACTGCTGGGTTCATAAGCACGGTGAACATACGAATGAATGAGATAAAAATATAAAAATCATGTTGCATGATCATCGGAAAATCTTGTGTTTCTTGAGAGTTTTTGGAAAAATCGTTCACTCGAAAAATCTAATTCTTTGTAAAAAATAAAACGGAGGCCTCGCATGACTCAAAGTTAATATCATTTGGTCGTTTTGACTAGGACCAGAAACGACATTTTCGATCGAGTTGGAAATTACTTTTTTTTTTAATATAAAATCTTATAAAATTAGTGTTTTGGCGAAAAATTCCAGTTCACATTTTTTTTTCCTCCAAACGTAATACATTTATTTCTTATGTTATTTATATCAACCGCAAAAAAATTAACGTCGCGATCGCGACTTGATTACACAAGTGGAGATGACGGAATTCGTGAAAATCAAACAGATCCTTGAAAAATGATAAGAAAAATAAAAAACGAATTTTTCTTGTGTTCTTGAGACCAATAAAGTAACGAGCGATCATAAAAACTAAAATCGATCTGTCGAAAATTCCAGATACCACTCTTCCGTACCATTTATTAATGTTTAATAAGCGCACAGCTAATAGACATTGGATTCGTGTTTTTACAATCTTGCGAGTGGGTCGGAGGTGTGCACGTGCGTATGGTTATGATATTAATATTAATATTCAGGGCTGGTGATAAAAATCAATTTGTAAGCAGCTAACAGTATCGTTGAAAAGGTTACGTTCTTTTTTGCGGAATTCTTCGTACTTAGGATGTTGGAAATAAGTCCCATTGATGAGAGGTGCCGTGGAAGAACCATCTCGAATCAAATTTCCCTGGAAATAAAAAAACATAAAATTTTGCATGTTCCATTAAAATATTCATACTATTCAGACATGAAAATATGGTTCATACAAAAATATTCAATATTTCATAACGTTGTAATGATCGTGTATTTCATTGACACTTCCCAAAGCCACGTTCCCTTGTTTCAATAACATCGAATAGCACCCAGGAACAATGCAAATCTTCATACTAATTTCTCATATAATTTTATAATTAATTTATAATGTTTATATCGCAAATGAGTTGACTAAGATTTTCGACTGTGCAATCAGAACGGTCCAAGGCCTGATGGTTCAGAATTCAATTTGTCTAGTAAAATAAGCTTTTAACGAAAGTTCTGGAAGATTTGTTTTTTTTTTTTGTTACTCACGATGCACTCATTTCCGGTACACGTTTTATGCTGATTTCGTTGAGCTTCCTTATTATGTTCCTCAATTATATTGTTATCCAAATTTTCTAGGACTTCAGGGTGCGCGCTAAACTCGTTTGTGAGCGATGGGGTTGCGTCCTCGAATGCCTCAGGGTAGTAGAGTTTCAAGATATTGATAACTTCCTTTCCTGTCTGTTTGTAACTATTGAAATACGATTTGCAATTCAGTTTATCGAAATTCATCCGAATCAGTGAGTCAATCAAGGGACCAGCCTAGATGAGAAAAATCAAAATGAGCATTTATACTCATAATCAGCAAATTCAGCACTCATATACCATGCAACACTTACTTTTCCGAGTTTCGTTTAATACTTACGTTTGCGTAGCCCTGGGTTATGGTTTGTGTGAGCTGTTGGACATCATCGATTACTTCCGTATTCGGAACACTCAAGAAGTTTACTCTAAAGTATTCTGCTTCCCGAGCTGAGTCAAGAGGGAGCAATCTTGTTCTCGCAATTGCAGGAGTTGTCTACGTAGTGTCAAGCAAATAATTCATCGAATGAGAAATTTGATAATCAAAAATTGATATGAGAGATAAAAAAAATATTGAAAACAATTTTTTTTTTAAGTTAATATGAATGACTGGTCGAAATGGACATGTATGAATTCGATCCATTTTTTACTTTCAATTTTTTAAATTGAAATGAACGAATGGTCGAAATGAATATGTACGAATTTGATTCGTTTTTGACTTTGGTTTTTGTGTTTTTAATATCGTTTATGACGTTGGAAAAAAATCGAATGGTCGACGCAATAGTACGTATGAAAAAACAATGAATATAATTACTAAGGCGATGTTAACGGCGGTAGCGGTCAAAACAATAATTCCGAGTTTCAACATTTCGACGATGCTTCTCTTCTTGTTGCTGAGTAGACGATAATAACGCCGCGTAGATTAATCCGGTTTATATACTCATTTTCGAGTGAAAATAATTAGAGGTGGCTATTTGTGCTATGTTTTTTTAAAAAATATTTTGAGATAAAAATGATAAGAATGATTGACAGAAGTTCAATAAGAAACGATGAAACAGGAAAATTTTTGCTGCTAAAGTTGACATTGGTATCACGTGTCATGTCAATTGTGTTATGATACATACGCAATTCCAATTTTATCTCACTTTTTGTTGTCATTTACGATGCCGAGGTATTCGGGAAGCTTATCGCGACTTCAAGTTCATTTGCATATTAAATACACTGTACAGGTACCACATGTGTTTTGAACAATTTACGAAAAAATATAATGGGCGAAGTAAGGCATGACGAAGTTAATTACAAATTACATATTTTGCCGCGTTCGTACATCGATTTCAACATCGCGCATATTTTACAATTATTTTTTTATAAAAATGTATAGATAAATAAAAATTGTTCATTGAACTGAATCAACTCTTTTTTTTCGTTCAATGACAAATGATTTAGTTTAACAGACTGAGGATGATTAAATAAATTAGTTCATTTCGATGAAATTTTGTTGCCTTAATCAGCTGCATCGGAGCATCCTCGATTCGACCAATGACTCGTTTCAGTATCCACAAATTATTTTGTCTTATCGCAGAAATATTTTGTTGTCCCTATCGAGCTAAATATTTTGGTTGATAGAAACGAAATTTGTTTCGATCAACCAATTTTTTTTTCTCCGTAGCGCAGTTTTTTATTTTTACTAAAATGTTTCGTAACAGCCTTCAAAAAACTTATCGATTTAAGCGACGATTTTTTGTGAAATCTTGACACGGATAAGACGTCGCCAGACTTCTTCATACATATTGTCATATTTATTTATTTATAATTATAATAATTTTGATTTGATTTATTGATTTTTTTTTCGTGTATGTAGATGTGTCTTTGCGATATGAGAAGTAACAGCTCACTATATTGTGTTACAAGAAAGGAGTATTTCTCCCTGCGATCAGTATTCATATATTCCGGAGTCCTGAATCGACGTGCCCACAGGCTTGTGAACGAGAGTCAGTACCGGGTCTCTGGCCCTTCCTCACAAAAATCAATACCTAATGAAATCAATGTCGCAACCAGATTGGATCCTTCGCCACATACATGCACATATACGTAGACGTATGTTTCAAACTTGTAATTCGAATGAATCGATCAGGGCTTGACAAAAATTGTTGTTCCCCGACTTCGAGAGCTCGCACCTCCCTCTGCGAGCTGAAGGAACATGTGTATTCATACCATTGTAAATCCTTTCTTTATTGTACCTTTAAAGATCAATAGAGCCAACAATGAGTTTCGGACGTGATAATAAAATAATTAAATATTCTGCCAATGAGTTAAACGATAAGAATAAAATAATTCGAGTTGAATGATTTTAATGATAATTGAATTATGATTCAATCGTTAATCAATCGGGTTTCAAGAAAGTTCAGGCATTAAAACGACAATGATGTCATTGTTGTTGAACCGATTGAATCTTGTAATTGGTCAATTTAAAAGAGAGCCTAGAAACCCCTTGTTGCTGAAAAAAATAAATAACAATTTAGATTAAATATCATGAACTCTCTTATGAAAACTTAGACTCAACAAGTGATATCTCGGTAAAAAATTATGCTAAGAATATGAAATATTTTTTTTTCAAAAGGCTCGTTAATCATCGTCAATTTTTTTTTCAGCTTATTAGAAGAATCGTAAAAATAAAATTGATAATTTATTCCAACGGATATCGATTTGATCGAATGCGATGTTTACGTGCTAACACTTGAGTCAATGGTTGATTAGAACTGATGGCGATGGTTGATTACATCTTCCATCGATGATTACGACATCTTCTATCGATGATTGCATCACCCATTGCTGACAGTTGAAACAATATAGAGCTGACGTCAGAGAGATACATACGCACATCACTCGCACCTTTTATTAACTCCCGAATCGTACACTGAAAAACGAGTTTGATCTAATTAACCGAGGCTTCGTAGAATACGTCGAAAGAAATATTTTGTTCATCTAAAAAAGCGATCAGTCGCACGAATTATTATTATTTTTTTATTCCACTAAACATAGATACACCTATCGAATCAACCAAATTAATTTTGTTGTTTTTAATTTTATTTTGTTTCAACGAAATCAATATTTAGTATAACGGACATAAAAATTTAGTGTTACATTGGACGTATTTCACGGAGCCAATTTGGTTCATTCAACTATTCTCTTTTCTAAGTTCACAGGTCATAACTTATGGGTAAAAAAAAATGACCGTACCGCCACAACTTTTTTAATTCATTCGATATACGATTCATAATGCTATTTTTCTTTGCGAGATTCTACATAATGTTGATCTACAATTATTATGCTTGCTTCAGCAACTTCTCAAATCAATTCGATATAAGATGAAATTCTACATTTCTTCTCGAATATCTTAATTAAATACATATATAATTTCGTGACATCATTTTTATTGATCGTGATTCCAGAGAGATAAGTGGCTAGAGGGGATTCCAAAAGTAACGTCGATGGTTCCGAGCTCATAAGTATCTAGAGATTAAAAACAAAAAAAAAAACGTTTTCATAATGTTTTTTCGATTCAAGAAAAATTGGAAAAGAAATAGTCAAGGCCGCTCTTTCCATCGAACTCTATTACGAGCCATTTGTTTTCTTTTTTTCTTTTTCCTCACATAACAAGGACGACTTTCGAGACGTTCCGTATAAATAGCCGATATAAATTCTCGAAAACTCTTATGCAAACGCAGTGCGTTCCATAAACAACTCGATCGAAAGGGCCGAGAAAATATATTTCTCGTTCTCGCGCGTTCAAAGCCTCTGCCCGATCTTCCCCGTTCAGTTTTCCCGAGCTGAGAAATCTCGAACTCTCTTTTTTAAATCTCTTTAATCTACTTTTTATCGCTCTGTTTCCCCTCTCTTTCTTTCACTCTTTCGGTGGCACTTCCGCGCCTCAAGCTTCCGGCCGATTTTCTCGGCTTCTTCGGTCGAGAACTACCGCTGTACGTCTATATTTTAAACGAATCTTTTCAGACGACACTTCTAGAAGCAGTGCTCGACGTAGCTATCCGAAAGAATATCCGAAGTAGAAAATCGAATCTTTGAAAGCAGCATTCGAATCAACCGCTCGAGTTTAAACATCTCGAAAAGACGATTTCTGGTGCAATGTTCTCCTGATAAAAATTCTATCGCCAAGAGTGCATAATACGAAAAAAAAAAAAAACAAAACAAAACAAAAAATTCAATCGAAATCTCTCGATCAAAATCAACACCGTAAAAATTAATCTGCTAAACTCGATGTTGGGGAAAAAAAAAAAAAAAAATAGTTTAGGCTCGCGACGCGCTCACACAAAACGTCCCATACATATATACACGCACATTCGTCACCCTGAGGCGAGGGTGTTACCCTTTCTTTCTGTCTCTCTCTCTCTCTCTTTATTCGTTTCTCCTGGCACTCGCATAATTCATTTCTACACAGACTTTGCGAATTGCTACTACGTGACACTGTACGCTTCGTTTCTCCTTCGGGAAATCGATTCGCGCGTGAGAATGAACGAAAAAGCTGTTCGAGATCGTGCTCACATCTGCGATACGATGTTCTGTATTATTTTTCCATATCGTCGTTCAAGGCACGCGAGAAAGAAAGCATGTCGCATGTTTTACGTTTCGTAACGGTTTTCTACCTCGACGGAAACGCGTTGATTAGCGAGTCGGCCGCTAGGTGGCTACTGGAAAAAAATTTCTTTTATGCGTTACGACGTGTCCGCGTTTATAAGTACAGTTGGAAGCGTGTTAGCGAAATAAAACTAGAAAATACGCTTGACAATTTTTTTTGCTGATTTTCATTGGCCAAAGAAAAATCAGCTAGTAGAGTACGTTTCACGAATTACTTGATTCCTGTTCGGAATTTTGAGTGAAAAAAAATGAGAAAACGAGGTGAATTCTGTGATTTAAAAAATGTTGAAAAATACTTGGCGTACGTGCGAAACTCTCTTGTGATTGTTTTTTTTTTTTTTTTTTTTTCTAAACGAGCGTGTAAAGGGAAAAACATCAAACGCATCGTTGGGTCTCACTAATTAAAAAAAATATCTTTAAAGCGCTCTTGAAGCTGGGTACAAGCAAATATTCGCGTTACATATATTCTCGAGCTGTTGGAGCATCTTTTAAGCTCACTTTTTTTTTTCTAATTTCAACGGGTCAGAGTTGAAAGTGCGCTTCACTTATCTCACCTCTCTCACGTGAGCTCGTGACACATTTATCGGTATGGGAAATTTGCATCGCGCGAGCTAAGTGACACTGATTTTTTTCAAAGCGAATTTCGTTCTATACGTAGTACCGATATTAAGTATGTCACGAGTTATTTTTATTAAAATTTCTCGCTTCACTTCGAGTGCCGTTGAAATTAAATTGGCAGTCGGTAATCGCGCTCACTCGGAATTTCGGTGACGTTCTCTTTTTCATATTTCATCAAAAATTATCCTTATCCAAATCATTCGTGTCTTACGATCAGATAAATTTTTCGAGTTCTGTTGAAAAATGGAGGCTGCAGCTTCGACGATCAAGATTACAAGATTCCGTGTTTGACGAGGAGGAGGAGCACCTCGTCTCTGAAAAGTCTTTTCTCCGGGTGTCCCAGAAATAATATAGCGAAGTAAGACGAGACCCTCTTTTGAGCCCTTTGCTGTGAAAATAGTACTACGTGTATAGCGTGATGAAAGAGTAAGAAGAGGAGGAGGAGGAGGATGAGGAGGGACAGCTCGAGTACGAGAGCCCCGAGTCTGACAATGTGCGGAGGCTGAATTTTCGTCAGCCTTTTATAACGAGTCTTTGCATAGCTTCAATATATACGTGTGTCGCAGTGATGCATTTAGCATCGCACCCACCCATACGGTCTACTTTCTCCAGGCTTACGACAATGCATCAGTCGCGCGAAGACAAGTACGTGACTGAAAAGAGACCGAATCGTGAAAATAAAAAATAAAAAAAAACACTCGTTATTTATATAAACGCGTTCAGTTTCGCCGCGACGATATCAAAAGAACGAAATACACGAGCGTGAAAGTCGTGTATGGCAGTGGAAAAACTTGAAAAGGGAAAAGAAAATTTCCTAGCAGAGTTCCCATTGTCTGTATGAACGGTGCTGCTGTACTCGTCGTCTTAAACCGAAATCCTTAAAGCTCAAAGAATTTGTGATAAGGTTAAATTTCAGAGAATCATTTTTCATCGGGTTTCTTTCTTTCACTCTCATTATTTCTTGATCAATTACAGTAGGAGCTTTATCCATGAATAGTGTATTAACGAGAAAAGTTTACGAATACTTTTCTCTGCACAATATCCCTCGACTGATGTATCTCCTGAATTTTAGATATTAATCACAATTTATCGCATCAATCATAGTGAAAATAATATTAAATTATATTATCGTAATTGTACCATTGAAAAAAGTTGCCGAATCAAGCTGCTGCTCTGTAAAAATTTTCGACCAAAATTTACGAGCTGAATCTTGAACAAAATTTATTCATCGATTACGGTGGAAGCTCGATTACGAGGAGTTTACCATTGAAAAAAAAAAAAAAAAACATTGATGAAGACTCTTCCATGCACAATATTTCGACGAATGTATGGCGGCTTAAAATAAAGACGGTTGAACTAAATGGGACACGACTTATGCGCACAACTTTTCGACAAGTCTTTTCTACTTGAGAAACGGATATATATAAGATGAAACGATCCACTGAATATGAGAAAGGAACAAATAGGGAAAGTCAAGACAAACGAAAAATGGTACCGAGCGAGAGGTAAAAAGAGAGTGAAAGGATAAACACGAGGAAGGACGCTACGATGCATATGGCGACTTCAGAACTCTGCTACTCTTCTCTCACGGTTGACGTATATTCCTATGAGGCTTTTGTTTGTTTTTTTTTCTCTTCTTTTCATTCGCCTAGATGTTTGTGTAGAGTGTGTCGTAGGAAAGAAAAAAAAAAAGCTTTCTTCCGTCTACTTCCGGGTGGTGTTTCCCTGCGTGCGTTTTTTTTTTGTTGTTTTTTTTTTTGGGGGCTCCGATTTCATAAAGCTGCTTATGTCGTTATATTCAGAGCAAATTCCGGGGCGGATTATCTTGGGCGTACACTCATCGCAAGGGCCCTCTGAGACCTTGTTCGAACAAGGGACCGAGGGAGCATTTGTGTGCATAACGAGGGTCGAAGTATTTAATGGATCTTCTTCGTATAAAAATAAATTGACGACTCAAAACCCGGGGGACCAGAATTCTTGCGAGACCACGTGTATATATACATCGAAAGATTTCACGATGTTTGAATAAGACTTGAAACAATTATCGCTTATGAAAATATTCGAATCTTTTTTTCTGTTTCGATATATTTCCCGATCACAACGAAATCTTTCATCCATCGGTGCATTCGTAATAATTGTGTCAAAATTTCTCTCGCGCAGGTGTAAAAAACCGAAAATTTTCAACCGTCAAGTCGAATACCAAACGGCTCATTATTCTTCTCGAAAAGAGAAGCCAATGAAAAAAACAATATCGATGGAAAAAAAAAAAGCAGCCTGATAACTTCGATGATGAAAGAAAACAAAACTATGAGAAGAAACGAGGAAATGGAGAGAAAAGTATAAGAAAAAAAAATAAGACGCGGAATAAAAAGCTTCGAAGCTCTTCCGATATCCCGTCAAAGGTGTCAGTCGGGAAAACGTTTTATCCGCGTCTTATATACGCAGAGACAGTTTGCGATTTGTTTCTTCGCTTCTTCTGCTTTTCTTCTTCTTCTTCCCTTATCCATTCTCTCTCGTGCTTTTTTGATAGACAGACCGTATTCAAAGGGACAAACCTCGAAGAGAGTACGCGTCCCAAGTGTGTTTCCCGACTCGTCTTCTAGTCGAAGGATATTGGCTTCTGGTCTCTCATGCTCGAGCACTACTTTCTATTGAGTAATCTTTGTTTTCCTCGTGGCATTCAAATATCCTGGTTCATTTTATGATCCCAAAGAAATCATCAAAGAAACCAATGGTACGCGATTGAGTTCTCTGTTTTTTTTTAATTCATTAGATTCTCTCACTGTTGCCTCAAAATTTTCCATCAGCTGTACAACGATTTGCAAAAATATTACAAACTACAAAGCGAGTTGAAATATTTTTTCATTATTTCGGAGATCGGAGAGAGAAAAAAAAAAGTTTTTTGCTACTATTTTTATGCTGCACCTTCTCATGCGCGCATGAATTTCCGAGGTGAAAAAAAGCTTAAGATTATACAAACACACATACACTCTCATGAACGTAGTAAAATAGCGTTAACAAAGTATAAGAGGATTGGGCCATACATAATCGTTCGCTGCTTTTAGTACAAAAGCTCGCTGCCCTTACGAGACAGAAATACGGGAGAGTGTGTATCAAGAGAATATAAAAATTATTCGTGAAATGAATCGGTCGAAAAATGCAGACGCTTTCAGTCAGCTTAAATCGAAATCGTGCCAGCTTAATTCTACTCTGTTTTTTCCACAATAAAATATTCCTTTCAGCGTATTGGGTGAAAGGAGGATTGGACGAAAAATGATGAATTAAACAGTTTTGAGGGTTAAAATGGAAAATGAATATTAACTTCAATTTCAAATTTTATGAAATAGTCATGAAAGATATTACGGATCTATTGTGAGAATAATTTTTATTAAATTTCGACTCACATAAGCTTCTCGTTGTTCGTTACGAATTGAAGTTCCTTCATCGCTGCTGGAAGATTGATCGTTCCGGTATAAGAAACGCAAGGAATTTCAAACGACCTGAAAGACCAACGAGGATTTTTTTAAGAAATTTTATAAATAAATTAGAACAATGGTAGTCTCATTTTTAAAACATTCTTTGCAGGCACGATCGGTGATAAGATAGTGTCAAGATTCTCGATTTTTTTCAGATAAATTTAAACAATGCAAGAAAGATAATAATTCGTGGAGTTACACGAGTGATTCGGCGTCAGCAAAATCCTCGATGTAAGCTCAATTTTCTTTTATATTTCCCGAAAAGAAGGCAGTTTTTGATAAAATGTTCAGAGCATAATATTCCTGTTGAATAAAAAGTGAGGAATTTAGAGTCAGTGAAATGTGCGATGGTTCCTGAGAATCGAATCTTTCCGAGCGTTTCAAATCTTCCCTCAGCGTTTGACCATTCCAAACAGAATTCAATGAATTTCAATATTTTTCGAGCTCTGAAAGATTTTCACGAGGATTTCACGTACGAGATATATTTGTTTTCGATTTTGTATATATCACGCGTGGTCTGGCCCAATGATCGTAACGAACATAGCAGTCTTTGGTCTTCGTTTCTTCTCATTCTCCACGGTTTGGTCGTTTCTCGCAAAACTATTCTTGCATATTCGCCCCTGAACTATCTTGAACTTTGCTCCCCCTCTTTCCTGCTCGCTCGTGTATATATAGAAGCCCTAATCTGTTCCTCCATCTCGCTCCCTCTCTCGCTCATACACAAATGTCTCATTGTTCCTTGTTGGTTGTCCTAGCTACGAAAACCTCTGGATTCCATAGCGTTGTCTCGCTCTTAACCTCCCCACGATATATACTTCGCACTCGCGAATGTATACGAGTTCCTATCCATGTATACACATCGCCAGCAAGATCTCTCGCGAAATTCCTTTGCTCCAGCTGCCGCGGTATATACTCTGATCACGCCAGGCGTTCTTCCAACAATCACCCTGCGCTCCTGTCTCCTTCCAATCTATATACACGTATATTTTAGCATGAACCTTAATATAAAATACCAGCAACCAAGCTCACACTCTGTGATCGTCTGAAACAATTCCAATTATCTGCGGTGCGGTATTTTATGAAACAAACAACAACAAAAAAAAAAAACAAAAAATAATACCGAACGAAAAAATCCGATTTGAGAGATTCGTTGGAGAAAAAAAAGCCTGAAACGACGCAATCTTTAAAAAAGACGTAGACGCCTGAATATTCATATATTTCACTGACGCGGAAATGTCGCGATGTGGTGTATGCACACGATTTCGGTGGCACAACGAGATCGTAAAGCTCGAGATATCACCAGGCTCAAAAATTTCAGTCCACATCGATATACATCTATAGAGTTATGGAGAGAAAAAAATATTGAGAGCATTTATAACGAGAACGAGAACGACCGAGAGCCCGAAGCGAGAGAGAGAGAGAGAGAGAGAGAGAGAGAGAGAGAGAGAGATAGAGTGGATGAGAGCTCGCACGAGATGCAATCGCAGCCTCCCGGGAACGTTCAACCGTTTCCATAGTTCATGTGCTAACGTCGACGTTTCGTTCGATCGAGCACTCTCCTTCGTAAATCCAGCTATCGATAAACCTCTGGTGAGTCAAATACTGCCTGGTTGCTCAACCAATAACGCCTCGCTCTCCCACGTTACATATGTAGATTTGTGGCTTTGGCTACTATTTTCGAGTACCCAAACGTTCTTAGATCGAGTCTGTGTGATCGAGCCCTACAGCGTCTTATGAATAAGGGACACGAGTCTGAAGAGGTTCATCGGAGCAGTGCGTGACAGCGAAACCAGCGATATCAGCGTTATTTCGATAAATTTCTTTTCAAAAAAATATCTGCACAGTGAAATTTTTCTTCAAAATATCACGAAATCCATTTTTCTCACGTTTTTGTGCACCATTTTTTCCACCCTTTTCATACTGATTTTTTTTTCCTGGTTTTTCGTTACCTCGGAGACCCCGATAGATCGAGCTACGTTCGACGCGTTTGCCTCACGGTGTTGGATGGCTAACGATCCGGTATCCGTTATAACCGCAAAACCGAGCAAGCCGATCTGACCACCGCGGAGCCTAACGATGACAACGAGATCGATACATTTTCTGACGCTTCATTAAATTATTAAATTTTCTATATCAAAGTACATGGACCAATGAATCACTAGATTCAAACTGTTATCTCAATTATTTTTTCATACTTTTGTCATTTTTTTCACAATCGCTTCATTCGTAGAGATGCAAACGCAGAATCGATCGTTAATCAAAGCCTCGAAGACAGCGTTTCGCAAATATTCTGCTGTTTGCAATTGTTTCCGTGATTTCCAATCGATCGAGAAATTCTTCATCCCAATGAAATATTTTCACTCAACACACATTATTATTAATTCATGAAGTCCAATATCACAATGGGTCTAGGCTCGTTCCACGTAATTACACTTTTTTTTTTAAGTTTTTTAAATTATTTTTTATTCTTTAGCCTGCTCACCCTCTCGACCGTATCTTCACGTTCCTCACCACTCTCGTTGACTTTCCGTGAGAGATTGCAGGCAATAAACGGTTCGAGCGTGTTTCGCAATCGATTCGCTCACTACTCGTTCCTATTATGTACTCACTCGGTATATAGGTTCATGCACGAGGCACTCCGTCTCGCAAGAGCTTTCGCGCGGAATATACGATCGAAGACATCATCGATTTCGTTTACAAGATTTTTTTTTTCATTCATAACTATTTATTAGGAGCCAAAAAAAGACAAACGAGCAAACGCCTTTGCGAGAAGCAAAGACTCGAAAATTATCTGAAAATTAAACAATTATTTCGACAACTTTGGAATCGAGTGACAAAGTTGAATAAAAAGTCTTTTTTATCCTTATCTATGAATAAAATCTTTTAGTATTCACGATTTCTAGTGATTGATATCTAATTTGATTGGGACTTGAAAGAGCTCGATCGAAGGTAGAACGTGCTCTGGAAAAGCTTCAACGAGTTATACCAACGTGTATATATACATATCTTTCTCTCTCTCTCTCTCTCTCTCTACACCGAAGCAAAAGTAATACGAGTGTCTCGAGTATCGAGTTACCTTTAACGCGTTTTTAACGCTGGAGTGCTCTTGGTACACCTTTATCGTCTGAATATAATACCCGGAGCGTATACATGACTCGTTCCACACACTCTTGATACTACGGACTCCCGTAGAGATCCAAGTAATGATAGGTTTTATTCCGTTATTTTAGCGTGTGCTATGGGGGCCGCGACTATACATATATGTGCCTTTATTCGCGTTCACATGTGTTGCGAATCGGCTCGTAAAATATCGCGCGACACGCCTGTTTCGCTTTCTCATAGCTCGTCCCTCGCGTATCCACCTACAACTCGGAGCCTCGTATTACCCCCGTTTCATTCGGCAGTTTATATATGTATATATATTTAGCGAGGAATTCGTAGATCGCTGGAGAAGTAACGTCAGATGTTGAGCGGGGGCGGGTGAATCGCCAAATTCTCTAAATAAAAGTGTTGAGCCATTTTGTCTTTCTCTACGATGCTTCGTTATTGATTTATTAATTGGGATATCGATGGCCTATCGGATGCTCCGATAGAAAGAAATGGGCGTGGCTTGAAGACAGATGACGCGACTGAGCCTATCAGTCAAGACTGTCCGACTCACTGGATTCGCTGTTGTCACTGATTTATTAATAACTCGGTAATGCGACATCGAAGAGAATATAATTCTCAAAGATTTTTCCTTTCAGAAATTCATGATTTATGAATCTCGAAAATCTTGGCTCTTCGACTTATCCGCGTATTCGCTGCTGCCGCCGCGCGACTCTATGTTCCGTACAAACTCAACCAAAAACATCGTTCACCCTCAAATTCGTAACTTCCCTTCAGGCCTAACTCCTATCCTCTGTGTACGAGAAACTACCCTTCGAATATACGACTCCCCCCCCCCTCCCCCTATTCACGAGCACGAATTTGCACGCGAGCACCAAATCCCTCGGATCTACCTACAGTGCTGCACGGATGAGAACGACATCACCCTAAATATTCACTCGGCTCTATATACTGCCGAGCGTAAACGCTCCCTAAATTCATACATATACATGTTTATTACGAGTGATAAGACCTTAAGAGAAAATTTTCTTTGCCGGAGGATTATGGATCTTGTTATTATTTTTTTCTTGAATTTATTTTTTATTTTTATTTTTTTATTATCCCTGGCCGGAGGAAGGGAAACGATAAGATTTATTCTCATTCGCGCAATAACCATTATCGTAATTATTTCGAAATTATTTTGGACGAAGGGTGGCCGCGTGCCTTAATTCGATTGGTGTTGGAGCAATTTGTAGGGAATGTATTTAGACAGATCTAAAAGTCGAGAAAATGAAAGCAGAATCCTGAATTCAGTTTCATCCCCTATTCTCGTACTCTCTATTTTGGTCTGACAATGCAGTTCGTACGAGCACACATAATGGAGTCGCGAGCATGGAGAAGAGCGGTATCGTGTTTACGCCGGATGTGTACACACATCCGTGTGCAATTGCGCTGCAGTTTTGTGCAATCATCAGTCAGTGGAGTAGATGTAGAAAAAGCTGACGTTACATGGATATCGCGAAGAGGGATGTGTGGCCAGGGGGGGGCTTAGGAGAGCGGAGGGAAATGGTCTGCTCGTACGAAGGGTAGTTTCACTCGGAATCGTACAAACATCGCCCATTTTTCTATGGCTCAATGCTCCTGTGTCAAATCTTCATGAATAGGAGGAGAGAGGCATCCAGCCACTGTGCCAATGACTACTTTTTGTCTCGATTTTTGTCGCTGGAAAGTCCTCTACAATGTTGAACGAAACGAGACGTTTCTCTTCGTTTGAATTCAGTAAAAAGAGAGGAGAAAAGAGAGAGTAAGAGAGAAAGAGTTGTGCAAAAGGTGAATGAGAAAGATTGGAGAAAGAGAATTAGGGTACAGGAGAAACGATGGGGAAATAGTAAGACGGAGAGAGAACGAGAGAGCGAGAAAATTTAACCTCGATGGGGTGAATCGCGTGGGCTGCGCTGGCCCGATAACGCGGCACGATTGTACACACGACCCTTTCTCTCTCTCTCTCTCTCTCTCTCTCTCTCTCTCTCTCTCTCTCTCTCTCTCTTTCTCTCTCTGCACACCCTCTGCTAGTTTCTCTTCTAGGGTTATGCCGCTCTTGGTCTCTATGTGTATAGAATACATCAGCCAGGACAACACGACAAAGGAACCCTTTGTGAAAGAATGAATTTCTAGGGAAGTAACGTAAATCGAAATGACACAAAGATTTGTACGGTACACACAGTAAAAGACTGCTTTTCAACCCGTAAAAAATTTTCGGAGTACCTATGCTGTCCGCCAGGTGGCTCCGGGCACCGAGCTTCTCATACACGAAGACGAGCGCTTGGGAGTATATAACGCTTTCGCATTCGTTTAAGTCATGAACTATTTCTCAATCACTGAAAACATTTTTTCCACGATGAATAACCGTCTTTTTCAATGTTTTTGATCGCGAATATATCAGGGACTGTAACGTCAATTCGGTTTTTGTTAATGAGCAGATTTCTCTTTCGAGTTTACCGGCGAATCGACATCCCCATCGACTCGAGCGTGACATTTCAATCGAAACATTTTTACCTAGTTAATAATGCTAATGTCTCACTTTCGAAATGACAAATTTTCAATAATTGAAAATTCATGCGTCAGATTATTGGAAAATAATACAGAATCGGTTGGGCGTGCTCGCTCGTAGTAGCCTAAACAAGGGAACTCGACGATTTTGTTACAGCCCCCGGGGACAAGAGCCAGTCTATACCTGCGGTAAACAGTGCTCGTATTTGAAGCGAAACTAACTGAGTGATTCTGTTGGTTTGCCCGAAGCGATTCTACATTCTCTTGCTTAACGTGTACTACGTTTATAGAGTGGAGCTTCATCTCTTCGTTTGATGTGCGCCCTCTCTCTCTCTCTCTCTCTGCATCCTCCTCCGGTAGCGCACATTTTCTCTTTCTCTCCTGATGATATTCTCGATGGTGTACATGTTCGCTTCAACAAAGTTATGTCATATCGTCTCTCCCGAACGACATCTCCGATCGCAGGCTGCAACATCATTCGTGTTAATTATTATATTCTCTCAGTACGTTGTCACAGGGATGATGTACTGCAGCAGCGATGGGATCGAAAAGTCATGCTCAAGGGTTACCGGCAGGTCGAATAGATCGCAAAATTTTCGAGAATAAATGCAACTCCCTCTGTTTTTCCCGAAGCATGACTCATAGTTGTCAAGATTTTTTTTAATTTCTAAAGAATTTCTGAATAATCCTGCGCCTGGTAAAAAAAAAAAAAAACAAAAAAAATATATTCGGAGACTTTTCTCCTCAGAATTTCACGTTCTATTTACTCACAGTCGTTTGGCTGTCATTGTTATCGACGAATACGAACGAATTATTATATTCTATTGAAGAACCAATTTATTTGTTCTCTCATCGCTTCAGAGAAAGTGAGGCATCGAGACGGTTAGCCAATCGCGTTGCTTCGTATAGAACGGAGCTTTTCGACGGGATAATACATTTACGAATTTGGCTGGTGCCATCAATCCGACAGCTCGACGACCAATTATATTCGCGTCTCCATATACCGAGACACGTAACGCATGGGGTGTTCCATGACGATTCCGTTTTCGAGTCAATTCCATTCGAATATAATCCAATCGAATTTGACCAATTTGAATTTGCGCCATTGAAAATATTGAATATTTGGACAAAAAAATGGAGTCAAAAAAGATTTTGTGAGAGCGTTTAAAAAAATAGTGCGATCGATTAGACTACAATAATTCGACACTCGAGCCTCTTGGAATCGAATGAACCATGCACATTGCTCGCTCGTTGGATCGCCTCTATCGTACACGCGTATTCATACACGTGTGCGTAGTCGCGAGGAACGAGAAAGTCGGCAAACAAAACGATTATCTGTGAACGACGTGAATTACATATACATTCACCGACACACAAACGAATCATGTATAGACAGACGCGATTCGTAATGGAGTAAAGAAGACTAGAGAATGCGAAATACAAGAGGGATGAGTAGAGAGTCTAAACGTTTTCATTGACACGTCTGGCTGGCTCGCGCGGATCCGCAAGGGGATGAATTCGTGGACGCGTTAATCAATCAATTAAGATCGTTGGCGTGTGTCACGAGCCACCAATAGTCAATAAAACTGTCACGCGAGTTCTGCTTCAGTGCGAGGCTGACTTCGCTGAATCGCGTGTGTTCAACAATTTTTTTTTTTTTGTCTTTCCTCTATATTCAGTTCCAATTTTGCTGTTTCATTATTATTTTGTCAAAATCATTTGCTCCGATTGCCTCAATGATATTCAATAATTTGTTTATTCAATTGAAAATTCACTCGATCGAAACTACCCTTACAGACACTTTTAATTATCCTTGTAATTAGAAGCAATCGACTTTTGTTAGTAACGCATTTATATTCCCGATTCAACGTTTGACATCTCATAAATTTCGAATTATTTATTACTCACCATTTATGCTCATTCTCCTACAAGCTTCCAGCATTTTATTCACCTAAAAATCCCATAAAACAGACGGATGACGTTCGTATACGAATGGCACATTTGAACTCGCGTGAAAGATATGGCAAAAGTGTTATCATCGTCGTAGAAGAAAAGCCTCGGGATAGAAAAAGAAAAACTCAATATACATATGGATGTGTTTTGCCTCGTGCTACAATATATCTTGAGACGGCGTATAACTTAATTACCCTCCGGCACGAACAGAGACACCGGTGTACCCGTTAGACGATCCCTTTTACTCCCGGTTTTACTGCTAGTTCTGTACGTCCTCTTATACAGATTGCACCGACGTTCACCCTGCGAGCCTCCGAGCTTAATTAGATTGTTAAATTTCAAGGAAAGTCTCTTTAGGTATGATCTTCGTTGGATATGGGTGTTTCCATGTCTTCCTTGAGGGTTCTTATCTCATTCGTGTGGGTTTCTCTCCCAACAGGAAAAATGTTGCAACAGTTTTCCTCGAATGTTCGAGTTGCTTCCAAATGTTTTTTATTATTCTTTATGTTCTTTGAAAGGTCTTATTCCATTACTGTGTCAAGTTTCACTTGATTTGTTTGCAAATTTCCATAAAAAAAACGTTGCTCTTTGGCCACTTTTTTTTTTCACGTCGTGCTGGCTTTTCTCTCGAAAATTGAATATCCGTATGTCGGGAGGTAGAAAAGCCGAGAAAAAAAATGGACTTTCAAGTCCATCCGTTGGGACTTATCTGCTAGAAAATTTATAGTATTCGTCATCGAGGAAAACCGGTGAATATATAAATCAAATGAGGTTATTCGAGACTCTTATCGCACCCCAATGGCAACTCCCCCGCCTTATCACTCGCGTTACCGCCTCCCCTGTTACTGCTGTTGCAGCTCTCCCCTCCTCCCCCCCCCCCCTCGCTCGAATAACGCGTTTGAACTACTGTAAATCTCGGCTGTGTCACTTCTATTGCAATCTGAATAAACTTCCTCGTGCTCGGAGCTTCCACAATTATTTATGGATACCAACGAAAAATAGAGAAAAATCAACAACGATTAG
The DNA here is from genome assembly GCA_037576405.1 of Campoplex capitator. NCBI lineage: Eukaryota > Metazoa > Arthropoda > Insecta > Hymenoptera > Ichneumonidae > Campoplex > Campoplex capitator. The sequence continues at coordinate 11,665,563 of JARBWI010000002.1, read as the reverse complement.
GTGAAACCCACTCGTTATCAGTTTATCAAAAGAGTCGAATAAACTTTGACACAATTTTATTGCAGAAAATATTCTCGAGCTAATTGAACCGAATGACACTTTACAATCACTCGATAAACGAATATAAAATATCGAATCATCGAAATCATTTCCAAAATGAATAGCTTCGGTCTCCGATAATTTCGTAGAAAAACAAAAATGTGTTTGACTAATAAATGCAAATAACGAAATATTGAATAATTTCCATTTCGAACACTATTTTATCTCGTAGAATCGAAATAGGCAGCAGCATTTCTCTCGGGATCCATTTCACGTCGGTTTTTCGTCTCCTGTGCGTAAACAAACGTACACCTGTCGGGTTTTGTGACACTAAACGCCGAGGGTGGTTTGTCTGGAGCCTCGAGGCTCTCTCGTTTCTCGTCAGCAAATGCGTTTTCACGTGCCTCACGATATATTCACTATCGAAATCAACTCGGTCTCTTTCCACTGTAGTTAAATATAGATATACATATATCTAAACGAACATATTGCGTGGTGTACACGCATTCGTATATATATAATGAGCGCTGCTATCGATCCGGAGGCCGTGTGGAATGACGATGCGATTTTCATCGGCGTGAACCAGAAGCCCGCCTAAAAAAAAAAACATTTTTTTTTTCCTTCTTTTACGCTGTCCTCTCTCGCTGTGGTTTGCGTCGATCTTTATTCAAAAAGCTGAAAAAAAAATCGACAATTTTTCATATTACCTGAAAAATCTACCTTTCGCAATGCAAATTCTCGGGATAAAAAAATATTTACTTTGCCAGAAAAAAAAATCCGACAAAGCGGAGAGATCGTAAAGAAACAAAAATCGTATTTTTTAATCTGCTCCAAGAGAGAAAAACTCATCGAAAATAAAATGATGAATATTTCGATGTTTGATTTGTTTAATCGAAATTGAAAAAAAAAATATATCTATATTTATACAAAATAAAAATAAAACGCAGAAATTGTGAGATGAATATTTGCTTTTTATGTTTGTCCAGACCGAGCTGTCGCAGAATCTGCAACAGCTGTCGGAACGAGCACGTTCCACGACGGAATTCATCCAGCGACTCAAAGGAATGACGGATAAAGTTCACGTGAGTAACGTATATAAAGCTATTTGGAGCATATTATTTCACTGCTTTTCGTCTTTGGATGCTGATGCTTTCTCTCATACTTTATTTTCATTCTTCCGGAAAACCGTTAGCTCGAAATAATGAAAATATTATTACATTCGAGAGTTTCATCCCCGCTCCTCGGATATGCAAAAATATTTCTTAGACCTGAAATCGCAATTAAACTTCAGGAGGAATTTTGCCTAAAGAATTTAATTACATAATCATTTAATCGAATTCTGGAAGAATTTTCATAACGTTCGAGACACTTATTATTTCATTCATTTCCCAAATGGTCGTTCGTCATGAGAATAATAACTTTGAAGAATCTTTAAGTGATCAAATAAATATCGGATACAATGCTGATGCATCAGAGCACTTTACGTAATAACCTCTCAGTCCATAAGTCGTTTGTTCCTGGCCTCAGAATACCTATAAACTCACGCGTATATATGTATATATGTACCAACGCTTATGCATGCGAATAATAACGAACGAGTGGGTCTAGTCCCGGGTAATTAATGCAGCAGCAGCAGCTCTCATCAACGATAAAATTCTATTCTTCGGAAACGATGAGTCTGCTCGAAAATGAATTCGGGCTAGTCGAATCTTCTCGTGCTCTCGATGAATCCAGAAATCTTTTTTTTATTGCCTCTTCGTGGATGCATTGACACGTATCGCTATCGACGCGGGACCTAAATAAATGAACGCTAAATTGCTCATTACGTCACTGCCTCTTATTCTGTACTTGTGCGTAAGCAGATTACGTAATTCTGACGAGAAAAGTCATTTTCGGACATCTTTTCCCTTACCGCGCCCTTCATCGTGACATTATTAGGTTTCGTCCGCACTATACACATTTAGGAAAGTCACTTTGGGGAGGAGAAAAGCTTATAGCAAAAGACTTGGCGATTATACGGATCAGACGACTGCGTGCAGTTTTGGGGAAGGTTCTCAACATCTGGTACTCACCCTAAAACTCGTTCTATCTTTTTCATCGTTCAACGCATCGCCGTGGTCGTTTTCATGATCGTTTTCGCCTCGAAATTGGCTTCCAGAAATGAAAAGACTCGTTATCTTGTAATTTTTTTCTCGTTTTTTGAACAACGAATAGAATAAATTCGATTTTGTGGAAAAAAAAGTTGACGAAAATCCACTGAAAAAGAAATTTCGTTGAATTATTAAAATATTTTGTTGCACGTATTCAATAAAAATTTTTTCTCCAGGCAACAAAATTTCAGAATACAGGAAATTGTCAGAAACCTCATTTTTTCGTCTTTTATCCGGGATTAAAATCGATCCCGTGCCCATGAGTTCCAGGATTCATTAATCATGAATGTTCTGGTGGACAGAAACGATTTCATTAGCTCGGTTTATTTCAGTCGAGAAAATAAAAAATTAAAAGGCAACAAACAATGACTGGGCGCAGACAAATTCTTTGAGTGAGTCATCTGACCTATTTCCGAAAGGGGGTACCATAGGACTGACACCATCTGTGGAAAACCGCATAAAACCATAAGATCGAGCAATCGAACCGCAGTAGAAAATTTGTCGTCGGAGAGTCTGCTCGAACCCTTGTCGTCGCGCTCATTTGGGGTAAAAAGTCAAGGGCCAGAGTCAGATAAAATTTCTTATCAAGCGTTCACTCTGAAATCCGTGTTCCATGAATTCTTCCCGCGAAAAGTCGCGACCTCGATTAATTTAAATCAATAAATATCTCATCAAGGCTTGATCGGAGATAAAAATAGCAGAGGACTTTTCTCTTCAGAATTTCATGATCCAACGACCTCTGAAGTTCCATCAAGATCGTCGGATCGGCTTGAGTTGAGGAGGGAAATTTGAGCGCTGTTTTTTTTGCAGGAGGAATGTGTGAGCTTGGAGGAAGAGGTGGAGGAAAGGGTCGCTCATCTCGTGAGTCTGTTACAATCGAGAAAGTCTCGTTTGATCGAGGCAGCCCGACAAACTCGGGAAGCGAGGGTTCGATCGCTCCGTGATCAGGTGACGAGATGCGCTACTCATTTACAAGCTACCACCGCACTTCTGACCTTCTGCATCGAGGCACTCAAGGAAAATGACAGTGCGGCGTTCCTCCAAATCGGTGGAATGCTTTCCGTAAGAGCAGCAACCGCGGCTGGCTCCTGGGGAGCCGCTGAGGGGGTTCAAGAAATCGCTCGTTTACCGTTACTCGATTTGACTCTCGATGACAAACCACTGAGACGCGCCATTGATCAACTTACGTTCGTTCAACTTAAACGTAAGTCTCGTAATTTTTTACTCTCGTTTTTTCTTGTTCACTCAACGATATCAATTTTTAATAGATTTTATTCAATTTTACTCTTTCCGCTTTATAATATTTATTTTTTTAAATTCTATAATATTTTACTGTGTTTATTCTTTCATAATTTGAGGATTTTCATTTGAATTCAAACTTTTTTCAAATCTCTCTTTTTTATTCGTCGATAAATTTTTATTTTTCTTCATTATTTCATCGGATTTCATTTTATTTCGTTATTTCGCCATTTCATATTAAATCCGTTTCGATATTAATTTTAATTGCAATTGGAGACTAATTTTTTATCGATTTTTTTTTCAATTTAACTTTTTTCATTTTACCATTTTTATTAAATTTTTTTTTGACAAGATTTATTCTCGCGTATTTTTTTATTTTTCGAAAAATTATTATTTTCATTCATTATTTCATCCGATTTGATATTATTTCGAATCTGTTTCAATATTATTTTCAATTTCAATCGATGATTTTTTTCAACTTTTCGTTTATCTCAAGGCAAGTTTCGGACAACAAAAAATTGCTTAATCGATCAATCTCTTTCTTACTTATTCGTTTCGAATTTATTTCATTGAATTGAACCGATGAAAACAACAAAAAATATTGTAATTATATTTTCATTCGACAATCCATAATTATGTGCGTGTTTATAACATTGGACGCAGCTTCGGAAGGAGAAGATCGATATCCAACTGCAGGTAACGAGAAATCATAAGAAATAAACTGTCCCTCTTATATCAATAGATCGAACAAAAAAATATGTTTTCCTGCAAAATACAACATAAATTAAAAAAAAAGGATCATTCATTCTTCGCTCGTACTCGGTCAATGACTTAACGTCGTTTCGTCCTTTTGATTAACGTTTCGAGAGCGCATTAATTAGCCAGCTTTGAATACGAGCTCACTAGTTTTACTCGTCTAAACATTTACGTGTGCATATATATACTATATATGTATATATGTAGAGGCACAGAAAGCGTCAAGTATAACGGAGTTAACGATCTCATAGCGTGCGTTTATAGCACCTGCTGTTTTCCTGTCCTCGTTTCGCCTTTGTGCCAAGCATCCTTCTCACTTTTTATTTCTCGCGAGCTTTTGCCACCCTTTGTAAAAGAGTATAGAGTCCGTGTAGATGTATATACTCTTAGGCGATATAACGCTAATGAATCTTCGTTATCCTCGAGATAGCTAAAGAGACCACGGCTTTTTTCTCTCGCGCTCTTCGCGCGCCGCATTCGCGGGCGTCTCTGGTCTCTCCTCGCACTGCTGCTTTTACCTGGCAATATCGTTGGAAAGAAAAATAAAAAATAAAAAAAATCCTTTTTTATCTCAGGCCATAACTCGATCCTTTTAAAAATTCTATAAGCTATTAAGATTTTCCGATATCCCTGGTTGTTTCGAGTGCACGTTTACTTCAAATACTTTTTTTTTTCGCTCGTTATTTTCTTTTTTCATTTTAATTATTTTTGTTTTTCGAGAGTAATCCCAAAAATTGAAGATTCTACGAGTTTTTCGTTTTTTACATGCAGTTATGCTTTATCGGACGATCATTCTAAACGAAAAAAAATGGATTAAAGAGTCCTCGTAATTTCGTGACGTTGCACGAGGATTCTTTTATCTCTCGATCTCATATTTTTTGTATTTTTTTTCTACTCGTCCGAAAATCCCTCGTTGAAAACGGAATTACGCGCGAGCATACACCGAGGCTTACCGATACTATTATTTCGTTGGGCCAAGCATTAATCGCTCGCATATAAATAAATATATATATGTATAAACATTGCGAGATCAGGTGCAAAAAGTTTTTTTTTTTTTTATTTCATTGTCACGCTTCCGGCTTCGCGATACCAGTGTAATATATTTATTTACTGCCCGAGAGCTTTCCTGGACAAAAGCTTCACAAGCCAATCCCCAATCGTAGAGTCCACGTTTTCAGAGATACGCTACGTATTTTTTTTTCCGGTCGAAACAAAGCCCTCGGAAAGACCATCTGTTGATGTAGGCTCAACGCAGAGACAGTAAATTTCAAAACGAAAGCTCGCGCATCCTAAATTTCGATTCGGAACAGCCTTCCTCGCTTCCTGCATCGCTATCTTTATACTTTCGATTAATCGACCAGAAATACACGAGTTTCGATTGACTTCTGAATAACGACATCATTAGGTTAATTGAAATTGTTCATTTCTCTGACTGAGCGAGTCAAAATTTTTTAACGAGATTCGAACTTTTTTGTTTCAAACAAAAACGAAAGATTTTTCGACAATATTCTCGATTTTTTCGTAGCCAAAGGAAAATGGAATCGTTGAAACGAGTGAGATTGATCGAGCTTCGAGCGAACTGAATGAAGAAACGAAAATAAAATTTTATTCTGAAAGAATAAATGAATTTGGTTAAATAAAAGCGTGGAAACTGAGGAAATTATTTGTTTATAAAAATAGATCAATCGATCGCTATCATTTTTCGTACCAAAAAAAGCATTCACCTTATCAGAAGATCCAACCACGAGTGCATCTGCCTCTCAAAGATTCCGTGATTCTTTTTTTTTTTTTTTTAATACCGTTCTCCTGTGTCCCAATAAATGTTGCGACCACTCGATCCGAAGTTGTCGAGGACACGTTAAATGCGGTCGAGATTACGGCGCTCGGATAGAACTGTAAAAAAATAAAAAAGAGAAAAAAAAGTTTTTAATGGCCAAACTTGTATCTCGCGAAGCTCTCGAAGGGGAGCAACCAGAAATGGGAAGTTGCGGTCGCCGCACTATCGCACGGCGCTGTTACTACTCGCTGAAGTAGTAAACCCCGCCACTGTGTCAGACACTCGTGAATTAAGCTCGGACATTCCCGAACTCTTTCTTGTTTTTCAAAAACAATTTTATTTTCATTCGAAACAAGGAAAATATGTTGGAAAACATCGAAAAAAATGGAAAAATAATTCTTTCTATTTTTATAGAACTAAATCATAAATTTTTTATAATTACAAATCAAATAATGAGAAAATTAAAAGTGGATGAAGACGTGAAATATTTTGTATCATTTTTTTCTTTCATTCATCATTCATTTTTAGCACCCGGAGCTCCCCTTCTCATTCCTGAAGAGTGCAGCACTCAGAACAACAGCGTAACCGTTGCTTGGCAGCCTCCGGCTGGTCACGGAATTGGTTGCGGTCAGCGTGGACCAGCCATCGAAGGTTATCTTCTCGAACTCGACGACGGATGCGGCGGAGAGTTCAGGGTGAGTCGACGACAAATTTTCCCTTCTTATACAACTTGCCTCTCTTCCTCTCTTTCTCATACGCCAAAGTTTCTATTCTACCGGAGACAAACAATCCCGGCACGGGACTATAACTGCCTCTCATTTAGTGCTCAAGTTTCTCTCGTCCATTGTGCCTGCCCGTGCATCAAACTATTTCTAGTGATCCACGTATTTCACTATCTTTATTCTCCCTTCATCGCCATCGAGTTCATCAAAACTCTTCGGTAAACACAAAGAAATATTGGATCGAAGCTCTCGATGTTTCTACCGATAAGAATCATTTGTAATTAATCAATCAGATGCTATCTTTATAATTTACTTTTTATCGACGACGACGTCGACGACGACTAACTGATCTAGAAGTTTTTCAGTCTTCCAGCTGTTCTCAATCTTTCCATTCGCCCACGTTTTTTTTTACCTAAGATTTACTCGAAATTTAACTGACAAGCAGATAATAAAATTGATGTTTACTTGGATTTAGTCCAGAAATTATTGAATATATACATTTTTTTCAACGAAAACAATCGAAAGGGAAATTTCTGTAGAATACTTTGGAGTGTATCAGGTTTTTCGAATTTTCGTTGTACCAACGAATTGTAGCGAACTGAATGAAATTCGTGGAGCCAAACAAAAATTTGGTTGGTTGGCTCGAATAAATGTTTCTCACGACGGTATACATCGTTGAATCAACAGAAGTTTTTTTCAATCAACAAAATTTTTTGTTGAATCAAAAAATTCGGTTTGTTCCCCACGATTTGTTGAGCCAACAAAAAATTTTGTTAGATGAACAAATTTCCTTTCTCCGGCGCACTTTCAATTTTTTTTACAGAATATTAAACATTTATTTTTACATTAAAATCTACGAATTTCGATTGCTTTCTAATACATTTTCACTCTTACGAATATTGTTATGTATTTTTCGAAGAATCAAGTGAAATTAAATTTTTTTAACGTTTCATTTGTTTTTCGATAGGAAACAAAGAGTCTAAATTATCTTCAAGTCTTTTTATCCTCAAGATCTCTTTCCCCTTCTCTTAAAACTTTGATGAAAGAAAAAAAAAAAGAAAAGAAGAAAAAAATGTTTTCGTTTGATTTATCGCCATTGGGATTTTCATCTGTATTTGCGGATTCATTTGCTCAGAGAATCTCGATAGATTTGAGAGCATGTGAGATTTATTACACGCGTTGCAACGGTTGACAGGCCGACTGTGAGCCTGCGTTTGAAAAGACGATTCTCAACTGTCATAATTATAGCTGTAACAGAAGATAGACGAAATGAGAGCACGTGCACATACGCATGCATAAATAAATATCCCGGAGCGAGAGACCTCTTTTTAGATGTTTTTTTTTTCGCACCCGTACAAGCTCGTACGAGTGCACGAGGTAAAAGAAAAAAAAAAAAAAAAACAGAAAAGAAAAACGGAAAGTAGAGAAGTGAGAAAGAGGGAAATAAAAAATAGTGGCTCAAGCGATGCAAACAAGCCCGCGGAGAGACGCAACAGTTCAAAAGAAACTCTCGTACTCATCCTCGCGCGTAGCACAAACGACTATTAGAAAAGCAGCACTTCCTTCCACTCGTCCGGTGAAAAGAATTTTTCAGAAATTTTTTCCGAGCCACATTTTTTAGCCCCGAAATATAAAGGAACCGACAAAACTGTACATTTCCGTGATAGAAGGAAACTCTAAGCGGTCAAGTGTGAGCTGGACCTCGCGAAAATAGGACTCTTCAAACGCTCGTATCCGGTCCAGAAAATAATAGAAAAACTTCATGCTCGTAAAGAGACTCGGAAAACCTTTTCATTTCGGCATTTTAAAAATGGAAAGGTTATCTGAGACTTTTTATCACTACAAAGTTTGTTATCTTCGAACTGAAATTATAATAATATAACTATAATATAATTTCAGTTCGAAGTACGATAAAGATATTCCGGAAAATGATTTCTGATACCATGCCAAAATAATCAAGATTCCACCGGGAAAAAGGGCCCAAATTTTAGAAATGTCATCGCAGGCGATCTTTGCAATAAAACATTTTTTTTTTACTACAAAAAATAAATGCAAGTCCGATTTCCAACATCTGAAGAGGGACCAAGTTTTAATTTCATTTTTTTTGCATACGTTGAAAAATCAAAACTGTCATTTGCATATCAAGAAAAAAAAAACCTCAAAATTCTCGAATTTTTGAATATATTTTTATTTATTTGTGTTACCCTTTCCTGAGAATAAAAATTCGTTGATGAGGGTCCAGAAAATTTGGAATAAAACAGTGAAGATTGATGATAGAAGCTCTCTGGATAATTTTGTCCGCATTGTTTCATTTTCGACTTAACCACGGTCATTCGTAACTCACACATGACACATTTAATGCCCTGAGTTGTGAGCCACGTTTGGGGAGGGCTAAGAACGATCTCGTTAATTTTGCGTTATACATCCCCCGAACCCTTGTGCATGGATTAACCATTCAGTTCCGGTCGACGTCACATCCCCCTCTGCGTCCTCGACGTCGACGGATTTTCGTGGCATCGTAACATCACCGAAGTACACCGGTACTTGATGAAAATGGACGAGCAAATGGTGCGAGAATTATACTCGTCCCTTTTTTCGGCAGCTCGGTGCCCGATAGGTGCATAAATTTACAGATTATTTCAAATATTAATGATAATTAAATTGATTTCATGGCTCAGAAGAAGTTTCACGTTCCTCGCTATATTTTTGCACTTTTTGACAATTCGATTTTATCATTCGGGAATCAAGCTTCGAGTCAATATTTCATTCTCGGAGTAAGAATTGCATCGATTGTTAAAAAAATGACGAAATTTTTCGTTATAATATAACGATCGATCGATTTTATAAATTTGGAAATGGATTTTCATTGAATTTGGTCAAAAAGGATTGAAATATTTGAGTTTTTGATGTTAAAAGTACTTTTACGCTCGTCCATACATTAATCGCAATAACGAAATAAAATCGGTCGTTGAACCCAAAATCTCCACACTCAAATTGTACGAATAATGAGGATAATAATATTTTTTGTTTGTTTGTTTTTTTTCCTTCTCTAATTGTACAGGAAGTGTATTGTGGACGAGAAACAATCTGCACAGTCGATGGGCTCCATTTTAATTCTCTGTACAACGCTCGTGTACGAGCCTTCAACAGCGCTGGCGAGGGTGAATACTCGGAACTCATTGGACTTCAAACGGCAGAGCGTAAGTGACAATGATTGATCATTCGACTCGTTCGTTCGCGACTAAAGTGCGTTGGCTTTAAATTCACTGATTAAAATCTGAAAAATAATTGAAAATTTCAGTAAAATTATTGAGATAATCGAGACTGAAAGAAAAAGTATTTTTCTCTTGATTAATTTGACTTTTATTTCGTCACCAGTCGCTTGGTTCTCGTGGGCGATCGGGGCTCCCGGAATTCCTCAGGAAGTGACGATATCGGAGGACGCTATGAGCGTCTCTTGCGAAGGCTACGAGCATCGCGTGGTGCTCTCGAGCGTTGGTTTCTCTCGGGGTGTTCACTATTGGGAGCTGACGATCGATCGTTATCACAGCGACACCGATCCAGCATTTGGAATCGCCAGGGCTGATGTCGCACGCGATCAGATGTTGGGTAAGTCACGTTTTTCTTTTTTTCGTCCTCGCTGAAAACAAATAATCGTTCTAAAGTCTCTTTCCAAGTTCTTATTTCTGTAAAATATGCAATAAACTATTTCTCGTATGATGATGCATAAAGGGACTTTCCAGAGCTTACGCAAAGCCAAGAATTTCACCTCGAAATCGATCAGTTTTCATTATATCTCTGTTCGTTTATCATAAAAGTCGTAAAGCTTCCAACTTGTTAGAATTCGAGTCAGAAAACGTCCATTATCTAATGGCCTTTGATTGCCTTCCAAAAAGACTGAACGTTTTCAAAATAACAAAAATTTGACCTAAAAATCGATCATTTTCCAAAACTTCTTTGATTGAGCATCGAAAAAAAAGCATAAAGTTTTCAAAACTATCAGATTTTACCTAAAAATCGATCAGCTTTTTGTATGCCTTTGATCGTTTACAAAAAAGTCACAATTTTCAAAATGACCAGAACCTGATCAAATCTGATCAAACCAGGATCTGATCAGAGTCATATTTTTCTTTGACTTTGACCTGAGAATTGATCAGTTTTGAAAAAGTTATGAAAAAATGTTTGAAAAAGAAAAAAAAAAAAAATAAATAAACGAAAACCAAAAGAAATGGGAAATTTTGAACAGGCAAAGACGACAAAGGTTGGAGCATGTACATAGATCGTCAAAGATCGTGGTTCATGCACGGTGGCGGTCACGCTCAAAGGACCGAGGGTGGAGTACAACAAGGAACAACGGTAGGCGTTCTGCTCGATCTGGAGACGACGCACACGTTGCGTTTTTTCGTGAACGATCAGCCTCAAGGTAGCGTCGCATTTCACGATCTTTACGGGGTTTTTTATCCGGCGGTGAGCCTTAATCGTGGAGTATCGGTAACTCTTCATACGGCGATCGACGCGCCACAACATTTGCTCGCTCTCCACGAGGAATATGCGAGCGATATTATTCAGAGCTAGGGGTACCTGAACGTCCTGAGAAAGGGCTTAAACGTGCAGGACATTGAATCGCCGCTTTCCTCATTCGCCTCGATCCTCAACGAGTACGATCTTCGAACCGCGAGTTTGATCGCCAACAAGGATATCAACAGCGTCACGAATAACGGAGATTTACAATCGATCGGCGTTATTCATACCCTTGAAAAAATAGTCGAAGAATCGCCCAATCATTTGGGCGAGCCGAATTAAATCGGATCGGCAATATCGGTCTCGAAATACCGAACAATCGGTATTTTGAATCGTTAATACAATTAACATTATCGAGCTTTTTATCTCATCCAAAATCCTCCGAACGAGCCTCCACAAACTCACTTCGGGGACTCGAAATATTCGTGCTTACGTGACTCGGCTCTTTATCACGTAAGTACGATCGTCGTCGTCGTCGTCGTCGTCGTCGTAACATGATTTACTAAATTTAATAATCATAGATCTCGTAATTGTTATTTTTTTTTCTTCGTTTTTTGTTTTTTATATATGATTCAAGACTGAATTTCATACAATTGTGCGAAATCGAGGAATTGTGTATGAGTCTGCGTGCGTGTGTGAGAGAAAGAAAGAGAGAGAGTAAAATAAAATTTGTACGTACAACCGGTTCTTTCGATCGAGTTGAAAAAAAAAAAAGAAAATGCGCACCATTAATAGCGACCTGTTGGTTATAAACCACTTTCCAGGACGGATCAAATTTTTTGCCGCCCATTCGTACTCGTATGCTATTGACGCACAAAATGAATAAACCCGTATTTCTTAAGATTTAAAAATAATTCGGTACCAGACGACTGAATGAAAAGGAGTTCGGCGCCGCAACGACGATCTCTGAACAATTGTACAACTTTTTTTTTTATCATCAATCGTTGGGAAAGCGACAAAGAGATAAATAAATAAATCGAGTCCCAAGGAATAATTCCGCATCGGGGAGGGTTCGCCATTAATCATATCGAAATCACGTATTTAAACGGCGTAGTTCTTAAGAATATCAGTATCATAGGTTATATGAATATAACGTAAAAAATGAATATTCGTGACGAATGAATTGCAGCTTGAACGTTGTATAAAGAAAAAGCGAGAAAAACGGGAATAATTACGTTCTGAAAAAAAAAAAGAATCTACAAGAAAAAAGAGTGCGAAAGAGTGGTAACGATCGAGTATGAATTTTTCTAGTCTTCGTAGGATCCTCGCCGCTTCCTACGTCCCGCAACACTTTTTTTTCTCCCCCACGTGCCTGCACGGAATCATCTTCGATTCCTCCTAGTTTAAACCCGCAATGTAGATCACAAAATATCTCAAAAATAGCGGCCATGATTTTGAGGCCAGATAGATAATGGCATCCTGAGAAGAAAAGTTCTTTTTCATTTCTTTCTCCGATTAACCGATTTCGAGATAACAGTGAATTTGTACAGTGGCCAATCCGCTGCGCGCTCGGAGACGCGGTTAGTGTGGGTCGAGTGGGGGGAAGGCTCTGGTTCTCGCCTATTGGTTAGCGCAGTAACTATCCAATATTTCACGAACGGTAAATCGGAGAAAAAAATGCAGAGGAACTTTTCCGCTCAGAATCACACGCTCCGGATCCACCTATCATCTGGATCTTGCGTTAAAAGAAGGAAAAATGATTTCTGCCTTCTTGTTCAAGCCAAACAAAGCTGAAGATTGAATTTTTTTTTTTTCAAATACGAGAAAGGTCAGTGAGATAAAAAATCAGACATGATTCTGAGTCATTTGGAAGCAGCTGATCATCATGTCGAGAGAATACAATAGCGCAGTCTTATTTGAAAAGTTTTTGTTCACTTTTCTCGCTTTATTCGTCGAACAGTTTAACAGTGTCGCTGCTGGCGTATTGTAATTACGAGCGTTGCTCTGTTCTCTCCAAATAAATTTCAGACAGAACATCGATTAAGTGATCAAAGTTTCGCACGTGGATTTAATCGTTTGCACTCAGTTCCACTGCAAATGCCTTGGACGATAATATAATCGTTCGGCGTTTAAGGTACTTACGCTTCGAATAAGTTTTCAGGAGAAGACTTTGCAGAGAACGGATCTCAGTGAATGCGGGTCAGAGAATAAAATTTCTTTTAATCCAAGCCCCTGCTGATGCTTTTGCAATCTTTCTAATGACGAGTCCTCGTCTCATCAGAAAGTTTCGGGCTATTTGGTAAGAACAGCGACGATGCTAATCCGCTTCCACTTTCTCTCCCGCTTCACATATTCTCTGTCCATTTGAATGCACAGAACAGTTTAATTAATTAAGCAAACTTCCTTTCGAACTGTCCCTCTGACTTCCTTTGACACTCGGACTTCATCCAATCGCTGACACAATATCAGATAAGCATTCACACATCCGTTAATCAAATCACTCGCTCTGATTTGTCCGCAGAGACATTTTAGTGAACAGTAATCACTCTGAGCCAAAAGTACTTTCCCTGAACACTCTCTAGCTACCGGTGAATCGTTGCTATTGATTTTTTTTCCCTTTCGGAAGAGATTCACCTTTTCAGGTTTTTTCCTTTCTTCGGAAAAATCTTTAATACATGCACGACAGGATTCTTCCAGGTAAATTTTGTCTGACGGTTGTAGCATTAGCTTTCACACTTCCATCAGATCGAATTTACCGAAAGGCGGATAAGCGGGCCCCGTAGGGTTGCTTGCTTCAGCGACGGATGAGGAATGAGGGATAAGAAGGTGCTCGGCGTTCGCTACGTATTTTCTGGATCTTCGCGAAGGTTAAACGCTGTTCTTAGCCATTAAATCAAAGCTTCACTTGCGATCTTTCATCACCTTCGAACTCGCCAGTTATTTTTTTTTCGAGATCAGGGACTGCATCACGTACGAGCGTGACGATGCCACCTGTTTATTGGAATTTGCTGATTCCAATTATTGCTAATTATGTTCATTAATTTTGAATGAAGTCAATTTTGGAGCAACTTCAAGGCGCTATTTTTGAGATGTTTTTTTTTTATCCGCACGACCTTTGGTGAGAGAAATAGTTAGATAAGGATGAATGAGAGGATAGAGAATGAGAGGCAAAGTGTTTTTGAGCAGGAGCGTTGAACATCGAGATGTCAAACATCTCGAGCGTGTTTCCTGTACTCGAGACATCGACGAACACAAGAACGATGTTTCGTAAAAATAAAATAAATAAAAACGGATAATTAGATTAAGAAAAATCGGATTTTCGATCTGAAAACATGGACACAAATAACACGCCCACATTTAAACACACCACTGTAAATATTTGTACATAACATTATCGATTATACATTGCTGATGAAATTGCCAACTGTAACATTTACGACTGTATCCGAGAGACCAATAAAAACGCAGAGAAAAGAAGAAGAAGCATCAACTTTTCAAAGATCGTTTTCCTCTTCCTTCCTCATTTCTCTTACTTTGTTCATCGTCGTGACAAGAAAAAGAAAAAATAAAATAAAATAACGATCTGTCTATGATCCCTCGTAAAATGGTACTATCGGACCATAAAAATAGACGGATGAAGAAGTCGCTGTCCGCGACAATGTCGAGACACGACTAAGTTCCGTCTCGGAAGCAGGAAAAAGAGAACAAAAATGAATTCTATCAGGTGGAAAATGTTCGACTGCTCCGATCGAATTATTGTGGCACTAAAAACTGCAAATTTACTCCCACACTATTGCTCCAATCGTGTGTCCCAACGTTAATTACCTAAATTCACATTTTTTGTTTCTCCCACACTGGAATTTATGATCGTTATAAAAAAAAAACGAAGAAAAAAAGGCTGCTGAATCTTGAAGCTTTCACAAAGGATCGGGGTCACAGATTTCTTTCCCTATCTCAATGCTCTCCTACATAGCATATTGTACTCGAATCTTGAATATTCTCGAGTGTTCCTCTACACTCTGTTCCTCGTTTTCTACTACTCAATTTACGTATGAATCGACCGCGCTGAGGGGATGAAGAAATGGGAGGAGACGCATTTCCGACGAGGGACAAACGAGACCTTGTACTCGCGAACCCTTTGTGCACACAGGGTGTCCCCAAATTTCATCCGAGTGTTATCAGCGATCTGGTAAAAAAACGTTTGATGAGTTAAGCTCCTCGAAATTTTTTGTTGTCGTTATCTCTGAAATATCATTTAATCACTGCGAATAAATTTAACTATTCATTGAAAATCGAAATTCGGAGCTTCAGTGAAATTTGAAAAATAACTTTTACGGTTCAAAAACAGCGGAAACTTTTTTGTACACAAATTTTTTGCTGGAAGATTTTACAACGACATACCGCCGGTTTCGATGCTCCAATTATAAGGAGCCTGAGCAAAATAAAAAAGTCAACGGTTAACTACTGACGTTACTTCGCGTGTACGACACCAAAGAGGTGGAATCGCGACGAACCAAGTTCTTCCATGCGGCAACGACTAAGGGTGCGTAAATATATTTACATCGTCAAGTGCTATCTTGTCGATGCAAATGTGAAAGCTAAATATACATGCAGATAGAATCGATAAAATGAACAAAAAAAAAAACATTGGCTTATTAAGAAATATTATTTGAAGGAACGAGTGGAGTGAACGAGACGAAATTGATGGAAAAGTTGAACGAACACCCTAATAATAATAATAAAAAAAAAAATGAGCTTTTAAAAAATTTTAAATGAGCTTTTCCATCAATTTTACTATCACGAAATTGACTAATTCGCATATCATTTTATTCGTCGTTGACTAGCGGAGAGATTCGTGCAACGGGAAGCTGCTTCTCTGTGGATCAGTCTCTGTGGAGCCGATTTTTCACTTAACTTATTTCACTTTTCATTAAAAACAATCAAAGCCTTAAACAGAAATAAAATGAAACAGTTTTAGGGATGATTAAATGATTTTTGTGCGAGGATCGAGTAGGTGATTAGATGGAGTAAATATTTTTTTTTTAAATAATTATGTGAGCACGATAATTTTTAAACATGTTTTTCCTTTCGTAAAGCAGACAACGGAAAAAAAAATGATATCAACTTATCTATATATATTTGATGCAATCCCGTGTAAAAGAGACAAAGCTTCGAGTCTTATGACTCGAGCAAGTATCATGTTACACGGAAAACGTCGCAAGAATATCCGGAATACTTTTCTTTTATGTTGGTGATTTCACGAGCAGCATGTACCGGTTTTCTCTCTCTAGTCAGAGCTTGTACCATGCATTTGGGTCATGAGAAGGAAAAAAAAAATAAAAATAAAATTGTTTTTATGGAAACAAAAGTACGAGGAAGATCGTGCATTCACGTTCGAACGAAAAGCCCTTTTCCGAATCCACGAAGTTTCCGAGCAAGGTACAAGACTTTTATGCAACATATGCATTTTAATAGAGCTCGGAGATTTCGATAAAACGAGAATCGTGTAACTGCGTTTCCGTGTTTCTGTCCTTAACGCTTATATATACGTGCATAGTTATGCGAATGTTTCCTATATTGTGCAATGAATAAAATTTTCATTTCTACGGGTATGAGAAACTGTTGGTTAATTAAAGAGACTCCGGAAGCATTAAGTTTCACCAAGTTATTCGTCATTTAAGGGTCAAAGTTCTCTCCGAAACGAAGTTTCATCAACGCTGGTCTCAATTTATTGGTATTCGAACATTAAATACTTCGAGGTAAAAAACAAATCACGAAAATCTGATGAGGATAACTTCAAGTTTTTTATTTCTACGACTCAGCATTGATCAGATGGCGATTTTTTAGTTCGGCAGAGACGTAAAGTGGGGGAGAGACGAGAAAAGGCATCATCGCTCGATATTGGTCACGCCCAGGTTTACGTTTCTGAGCTTCTGATTCGCTGCAGCGAAATGATAAATATTTTCTGAATGGTGCATCGCAGAAAAAAAATTTGAAGGACTTTTTTTTTCGGGTTTTTGACTATGCAATGAAAGACGTTCTCCGTGTACTTGAAGTGCATAATCGGAGTATCAAATAATAGGAAACAAAGTTTTTTCTTGCATTTCAATGTTAATTTTCATATTCTGAGTAGAATTTTAATGTTTTGGTGGCAGAGGTAAGAGTAATAAAAATTGTCCTTCTCTGGTTGGCTCAGTGCCGAAGTAAGTGACCCCTGTGACATTGGCACCATTTGGATAAGTAATTTGCTAAGAGTGCTGAGAGGTGCGCGGGTTTTTCTGAAATAACTCAAGAGGTATTAGCTGCTGGAGTACGATTTTAACTACTTTTTATGGACTAAAAAGTGCTCATAAAATAGCGGTGACTGAGCTACACAAACGAATTTTATCCTCGTGGATAGTTATTCACACGCGGATAGATTTCTCCTCGGATTGTTTTGCGGAACAATAATCAAATTTCTCTGAGTTTTCTAGAATATTAGCTCGAGAATACGTGTGGAAACTACATCACGATTTTTTGATTTCCATTCTGAAGGACTAATTCACAAAGAGTTGATTCAAGAGCCTCGCGAAAGCAAGATCTGGTTGACACCAGGGTCGAAGAGCGACTGGTGACGGTAGCTCTACCAGAAAAAAATGGCAACCATCGAGAGCGCATCCGGAAAGAGTAAACTCCACTGACGTCACCGGTATACATAATTCAATTTTTATTCCTCGGAGCAGCAATCTATATACAAAGTATAGATAAGTGGGGAGCAAATTGGTACAATTTATGGACTTTTTAATACTTTTATCTCAATGGATATCGTGAGCAACCATTACAACCAATTTTAAACTCTTATATTCACATTATTATCCACAACAACGATTTCTATTTTTACTTTGTAGTCGACTTCCCTCTTGTTTTCTCTTCTCCTATTATTATATTCGTTTTTAGCTTCGACAATGAGAGAAAACAAGAAGGAATCAGCAGTCACGGTCTAAGAACAGTCTTGTTTCTCGATCAAGCAAATTAAATTCGGAGGGACGAACTTTATTGAGATTTTGGTTCGAATACTAGTTTTGTGATCGGTAAATCGTTTTCATCTATTGAAAAGATGAAGAAGTTTATGATTTTTAATGATGAAATTCGGAGCAGTCGTGGACGAAGTCCACGACTGCTCATTATTTAGACTCAGATCAACTCAATTTTTTTTATTAAAGCTGAGGAAAAGTTGCATTCGAATTTCATCAAAAGATAAACTCGACAATGTTCGTAAAAATTCGATAAACGTGAAAAATCATTATCGAAAATTATCGGAGTCTGACGCAGGCGAAAGACAAGAGCGCAACAAATCGTGGGAACATTTAAGATACATTCTCTAGTAATCATAAATAGACATAAAGAAATTGTATCGGTTATTTGGGTGGGTTCGAACGAATAAAACGAGCGTTATCGATGAACGGTTTTTCGAACTATTCCTGAAAATTTCGTTGTTACAGATTGCGGGATAATTCAGCAATATGTCGAATCAAATGGACGTGTATAATCGGTTCGGTAGGACAATTACAAAAATCCTGTTGCTCGCTGGATTGCGGCCGATCGTCAATCCTAGTGTCCTTTATCGTTTGGTTCCATACCTTCATGTAGCGGCTGAACTGTGGATAATCTACGCAATATTCAATTTTACCAGACTACATATGAAGAATTTTGAACTTCTGATTAAAGGGCTTGGTTTAGCACTGACTTTTGTCCTCAGCGTACTAAAAGTAATTGCAAATTCAAAATGAATGGAATTAATGCTTGGAGCATCATTTGACTATTCATAAGTATTTTTGAGATCATTTATACTACGATTAAGTGAAATTAATTCATTTTTTTCATTATTGAGCAGATGATTTGTTTGACGGTTCATCGTGATCGGCTGCTCGACTTACGAATAAGTCTCGAAGGAACCTTTTCACAAGACCTTAACGATCCTGAATTAAGACCTATTTTACTTTCACCTTTGCTTACGTATTATCGACCCTCGCTGGTCTTTTCAGTCATTCTCTACACACTGTGCATATCATACATGATCGTTCCGATGGTTTTTATAATTATTCAGCTAATTCATGGTGCACGTCTCATCCAATATATGCTACCTCTTTCGACCGTGTATCCCTGGTCCATTGGTCCAAAGAACAAATGGTTCTTTTCGTTTTTATACATTTTTGAAATTTACGGTAGTATGTGCATAACCAGTACCGCAGCATCCGTCGATGCTTTGTTCGGTTATTACATTTTCCAAATATCCGGACAACTTCGCACTTTGTCTTATCGTTTGAGAAATTTAAAAGCGAACGGAGACTATCACGAAGTTATAAAAGAGTGCGTCTCGAGACATCAAATTCTGACGAGATGTCAAACTCATCTCGAATGCATTTATGGACCGATCGTTCTTTGCTTATCGGTCTCGAATGCTTTCATTATTTGCGCTATGATCTGGCAAGCTACTTACGTGAGTAACTCTTACTCTTACTGCATGGACGTTATTGTCAGTGGTTACTCTCCGAATTGTTCTGCGCAGGTGGACCCAAAAAGAGCGCCGATTTTTGTTTTATTCATGGCCATGAAGGCCGTTCAAACGCTGTTCTATGGATGGTTCGGCTCGACTCTAACCACTGAGGTATTGTTCTCGAGAGTTCGATAAATAATCGTTATTTTATGTGAAAATTTCGATAGATTCAGAACTCATATTTTTCTGTATATCTTACCCAAGAAATCCGATAACGTTCAAATTGAAACCTTGATTTATTGAATTTTGTGGCACTTTTTTGTTTTTACAATTATTCAAACAATCCATTTGAAAAAAAGAATCAAATAGCAGCTTCGTTGTTTCTATTTTATCATTGCCATAGAAAAATAACGTCAATTTTAAGCATTTACGTTAATCGTTTGAAGAAGTAGGAAAATATTTTTTGATATTTTGACTAAATTGTTTTCATCCACGTTTCCATTCGTAAAGAACGAGAAATTTTCTGAGGCAATATATGAGATTGACTGGCCAGGATCGGGCGAAAAACCTCTCATGACGAGCGTTTTAACTATGATAGCGTGTAACAAACCATGCGTTCTTAGTGCATGTTCCGTGGGGACCATAACCGTGGACATGTTCGTTGCTGTGAGTTTCGGAATGGAATGTCATTTGAAAAAATGTTTTTATCGATAAATTTATGGATTTCGCACTTTCGGGTAAATATTATTTCTCCACAGGTCTGCAATACCGCTCTCTCGTACTACTGCATGCTTCGTACTTTAGAGGAACATAAACGTTTCGACTAAGCGAACCGTAGGGCAGAAATAAATTGAAAACATCCATCGGGCAGCCGAGAAATTTTGTAACGAGGCTATGAAAGCTTCAAAAATAGAATGTACGACAAATATTTTGTCAGTGCTGGAAAAATATGAAATAAAATGATAGATTTTGAGCATTTTTTTCCTCAGGTTCATCTCAATATCAGTTTTCGCAGTCTGATCAATGGTTTATTAAAATCAAACGAATAACGGTCCGCACTTTCATTCTCGCTTTTTTTTCCACTTACGTCGAATTATTTCAAAATGATAGAAAAATCGGAAACTTCTACAAAACATTATGATAATCTATTTCGTTATGTAATTTATTCATCGATCCAGTGCTTACCGCGAGTTTCAACGAGATTCCGGATGGAATGAAACAAAACCGTTTTATTTTACGTGTTAAAAAGTGTCGTTAAGACAAAAACTATTTCTGAGGCACGTGATTCGGTGGATTTAGTCGCGTATTAGGATTTTTGGATTTCCATTCTGAAGGACTAATTCACAAAGAGTCAATTCGAAACCCTGACGAAAGCAGGATCTGGTTGACAACATCGGGATCGAAGAACGACTGGTGACAGTAGTTCTACCAGAAAAAATGGCGGCCATCGAGAGCGCATCCGTAAAGAGTAAACTTCATTGACGTCACCGGTATACATAATTCAATTTTTATTCTTTGAAGCAGCTATGTATATATGTACAAAGTATAGATAAGTGGGGAGCAAATTGGTACAATTTATGGACTTTTTAATACTTTTATCTCAATGGATATCGTGAGCAACCATTACAACCAATTTTAAACTCTTATATTCATATTATTATCCACAACAACGATTTCTATTTTTACTTTGTAGTCGACTTCCCCCTTGTTTTCTCTTCTCCTATTATCATATCCGTTTTTAGCTTCGACAATGAGAGAAAACAAGAAGGAATCGGCAGTCACGGTCTAAGAACAGTCTTGTTTCTCGATCAAGCAAATTAAATTCGGAGGGACGAACTTTATTGGGATTTCGGTTCGAATACTAGTTTTGCGATCGGTAAATCTATTTTATCTATCGAAAAGATGAAGAAGTTTATGATTATTAATGATAAATTTCGATCTCTAAGTCAACGACTGCTCATTATCCAGATTCGGATCAACTCAATTTTTTTTTATTAAAGCTGAGGAAAAGTTGCATTCGAATTTCATCAAAAGATAAACTCGACAATGTTCATAAAAATTTGATAAACCTGAAAAATCATTATTGAAAATTATCGGAGTCTGGCGCAGGCGAAAGACAAGAGCGCAACAAATCGTGGGAACATTTTAGATACATTCTCTATAGTAATCATAAATAGAAATAAAGAAATTGTATCGGTTTTTTGGGTG
Organism: Campoplex capitator; assembly: GCA_037576405.1. NCBI lineage: Eukaryota > Metazoa > Arthropoda > Insecta > Hymenoptera > Ichneumonidae > Campoplex > Campoplex capitator. The sequence goes on along the minus strand of JARBWI010000002.1, from coordinate 11,643,735 downwards.
GGTTTGAACGAATAAAACGAGCGTTATCGATGAATGACTTTTCGAACTATTCTTGAAAATTTCGTTATTACAGGTTGCGGGATAAGTCAGAAATATGTCGAAACAAATGGACGTGTATAATCGGTACGGTAGGACAATCAAAAAAATCTTGTTGCTCGCTGGCTTGCGGCCGATCGTCAATCCTAGTGTCTTTTATCGTTTCGTTCCATACGTACACGGAGCGGCTGAAATGTGGATAATCTATGCGGTATTCAATTTCACCCGTCTGCATATGAAGAATTTTGAACTTGTGATTAAAGGGCTTGGTTTAGCGCTGGCCTTTCTCCTCAGCTTATTAAAAGTAATTCCAGATTCAAAATAAATGGAATTAATGCTTGGAGCACCACCCAACTATACAGCTTTGTGCGAAAGTATTAAGCACCCTGGTGCAGCTGTTTGAACAACACATAAAGTGGAATATTTTAGTCGAAAAAAAATCAGAAATGAACTTAATAAACGCCATTTCGAAGCAGACAATTTTTTTTTCGCGCCTCATACGTATCTTCGAAAACATGGCTATTTGTCGCAATTTTATCACCTCAATAAACCGGGTTCCAGGTGGTCTAAAAGTTGGTTAACTAACTTTTTGGTCATGGAACATTAAAAAGGATATCTCTAGCTTCAATTTGATTATTTGAAAGCAAAAATGCAATTTTCTTTCGCGAAGTTATAGAGAGTTTTGTCTCAAAATTCTCGAAAAAAGGCAGATTTTTAAAAAAGTGGCGCCCATCACCTAAAAGAAAGGTGGTGTCTAATACTTTCGCACAAGGTTGCAAGTATTTTTGAGGTCATTCACACGATTACAAAGTAAAATTAATTCATATTATTCATTGTTGAGCAGATAATTTGTTTGACGGTTCATCGTGATCGGTTGCTCGACTTACGAATCAATCTCGAAGGAACATTCTCTCATGATCTTGAGGATCCTGAATTAAGACCCATTTTACTTTCGCCTTTGCTTACGTATTATCGACCCTCGCTAGTCTTGTCATTCATTTTCTATATACTGCTCATGTTATACATGATCACACCGATTGCAGTGATAATTATTCAGTTCGTCCAGGGTGCGAGTATCATCAAATACATGCTCCCTTTTTCGACCGTGTATCCCTGGTCCATTGGTCCAAAGAACAAATGGTTTTTTTCGATATTGTACATTTTTGAAACTTACATAAGTATATGCATGACCGGTACCGCAGTATCCGTCGATGGTTTGTTCGGTTATTACATTTTCCAAATATCTGGACAACTTCGCACTTTGTCTTATCGTTTGAGAAATTTAAAAGCGAACGGAGACTATCACCAAGTTATAAAAGAGTGCGTCTCGAGACATCAAATTCTGACGAGATGTCAAACTCATCTCGAACGCATTTATGGACCAATCGTTCTTTGCTTATCGGTCTCCAACGCTTTCATTATTTGCGCTATGATCTGGCAAGCTACTCACGTAAGTAACTTTTGCTTTTAGACCAAGGACATTATTGTTAATATTTACTTCGCGAATTGTTCTGCTCAGGTGGACCCAAAAAGAGCGCCGATTTTTGTTGTATTCATTGCCATGAAAGGTGTTCAAACGCTGTTCTATGGATGGTTCGGATCGACTCTAACCACTGAGGTATTGTTCTCGAGAGCTCGATAAATAATCGTTATTTTATGTGAAAATTTCGATAGATTCAGAACTCACATTTTTCTGTATATCTTACCCAAGAAATCCGATAACGTTCAAATCGAAAACTTGATTTATTGAATTTTGTGGCACTTTTTTGTTTTTACAATTATTCAAAAAATCCATTGAAAAAAAAGAATCAAATAGCAGCTTCGTTGTCTCTATTTTATCATTGCCATAGAAAAATAACGTCAATTTTAAGCATTTACGTTAATCGTTTGAAGAAGTAGGAAAATATTTTTTGATATTTTGACTAAATTGTTTTTATCCACGTTTCCATTCGTAAAGAACGAGAAATTTTCTGAGGCAATATATGAGATTGACTGGCCAGGATCGGGCGAGAAATCTCTCATGACGAGCGTTTTAACTATGATAGCGTGCAACAAGCCATTCGTTCTTAGTGCATGTTCCGTGGGGACCATAAGCGTGGAAATGTTCGTTGCTGTGAGTTTCAAGATGGAATGTCATTTGAAAAAATGTTTTTATCGATAAATTTATGGATTTCGCACTTTCGGATAAATATTATTTCCCCACAGGTCTGCAATACCGCTCTCTCGTACTACTGTATGCTTCGTACTTTAGAGGAACGTAAACGTTTCGAATAAGCGAACCACAGTGCAGAAATAAATCAAAAACATGCATTAGCCAGCCACGAACTTTTGCAACGAGGCCATAGAAGCCTTGAAAATAGAATGCATGACAAATATTTTGTCAGTATTGGCAAAATATGAAATAAAATGATAATTTTTAATCATTTTTGTTCTCATCAGGTTTATCTTGATATCAGTTTTGTGTTAAAATCCAAACGAATAACGGTTTGCATTTCCATTCGCGCTTTCTTTTCTCACTTGTACGTCAAATTATTTCAAAATCATTGAAAAATCGGAAACTTCTATAAAACATTATGATACTCTATTTCGTCGTGTAATTTAATAATCGATCCAGTGCTCGCCGCGAATTTTAATGAGATTCCGGATGCAATGAAATAATTGAAATTATCCTTTTGAACCACTGTCAAAAAAATATTACTTCACACCACACGCAGAGCAGTTTTAAGATCTATAAATACAGCTGTTCCGATCCGCAGACATGACTTCCAAATTATATTCCGTCATGTGCAACGAATATTTTGTCAAAAAATGTCAGGCGACTATCAGCTCAGGTCTTTTTGCGATTCAATCCGAATTCAAGTACAAATTTACTTTTTCGTAATTTGATCACTAACCTTTTATAGATGAAAATTTTTGGATGCCATTCGATGCGATTTCGTCGATTACTTTGTTCAATCACATTTTAATTTTCATTTTTTTTTTTTTATCACGTCGATTCATCAAATTTTGGGTGATGATTTCGTGTATTTTTTTTCAGAACTTCGTTTCGTTTTAATAAACAATTGATAATTTTTCAAGAATAAAAAAAATTTGGATAGAATGATAGACTTTGTGAACGGAAGATCCGGTCCATCGAAGAGTGCAGGAAAGACTAGTGACACTCGTTCTTCGGAAAAATATCGGACCCCCTCCCGCCCTCCTTTAGATCGTTCCTGTGCCTTTCCCGAGAGGAGAACTTATGCTCTGCCTCTATAATTGAACTATATTTTATTCTACGATATGTAGCGTACCGGAAACAACGGAACAAAGTTTATATAAACGGAAAACAATTTAGAGCAATTTATCAACTTTTGCATTAGTCAGAGCTTTTTTTCTCTCGTATAAACGTCAGTTTTAATGTTAAGTTTTATTTATGTATCACAAACAAGCTTTTTCTCCCTGCTGTTTTTTCTCCTTATTATCCCCTCTCTTAAACGTTTCGAATCATTTAGTTTCGCTCCCCTGCATTTGCGTTGTTTTCAAACCGATGAATCAGTGTTTTATTTTCAAAAGAGTGAAAAGCATCAAGTTAAAAATCACGTTTCTCGTCAACGACAAAAATATTTAAATCACAATTGAAGTTTGTTTTTTGATTCCTTTAAACAAAAGTCACTTTTGGGTGTCATTCGAAGTTATCAGTTTGTGAATTATTTAGATATGTTTTAATCTTAATTACTTTTTCAAGATAAAGCCGAGTGTTTTCTCATAGCTGTCATTTTTGTACAATCAACAAAACAATTTTCAAACGAAAAATGTGAAAGCGATGAAGAGTCGTGAAAAGTTTGATTGATTGAATCTCATATCAGAGGTTGTACAGGGGTAAACACAAGTTCATTGACAACTGGAGTGCGGTTGAAATTTTCGTGAAAAATGGTGAAAACTAAATTTGTTCGAGAAACTTTTTGTTTCGTTTTGTTTGATTACAATCACAAATAGCATTGATTACAGATTCACAAAAGTAACGAAGAAACGTTGATGCTAATCGACAAATACAATATGTACGAAGGTGCATTAAAAAAAATGCTGTCCTTCGCAGGAGTTTGGCCCAGAACGAGATCAAGTGTCATTTATCGTCTTTTGATGTGCGCGCATGCACTAGCATCGTTCTTAATGATTTTCGCAATAACCAAGTTTTGTCTGGAGCACATAACGAATCTTCATCTCTTTTTGTCGGGTCTCAGTCTCGGTCTCGGCTTCGTGACTATCATACAAAAAGTAAGGTGTCGAGCACTTCATGCATCTTCATAAAGAAAAATTATCATAACCCGCCGTGACTACTAACGAAGGTTTTGTTTTTTGGGTTTCTTGACCCTGAACTGCTACTACCACTGAATCATTTTGATATGAACAAAAATGATTTTTTTCCACCCCATAGATGAATGTTTGATAAAATATGTCCTGAAAAACCGGTTTCCTCAGCCAATGGCGAAAGACGCGTGGTCCGAGATGTAAAGTGTCTGCGTGATTACGACCCATGGTTCTAATCTATAGTTAAAAATTGTTTTGCAGATGATATGTTTGGCCGCTTATCGCGACAGTTTGTTCGAGCTGCATTTTACTCTGGCCAACACGTTTGCAAAAGATTACAACGATGCCGAGTTGCAACCCATTTTAATGTCACCATTTTTAACTTATTATCGGCCTTACCTAGTAATGATGGGAATAGTGTGGTCAGGAATGGTACTCTACTGGAGCGTTCCACTAGTTTACATACTAATTCAGCTCGCAGAAGGAGCAAGCGTCATAAAATACATGCTCCCCTTCCCGACCTCGTTTCCTTGGCCAGTCAGTGCCGACAAATGGGTTTACGCAGGAATTTACATCTTTGAGGTATACGCCTCAATCTGCCTCAGTGTTTTTACGGTAGCCGTCGATTCCCTCTTCGGTTATTACATCTTCCAAATATCCGGACAACTTCGTACCTTATCCTATCGGATAAGAAATTTAAGCTCGAAAGATAATCATCAAGAAGTGATTACCGAGTGCGTCTGTAGACATCAAATTTTAACGCGTTGCCAAGAAAGCCTCGCATGCATTTATGGACCAATAGTTCTTTGGCTATCCGTTGCCAGCGCAATGGTCCTGTGCGCCCTCATTTATCAAGCGGCTCATGTAAGTAATCGATCACAAAATTCGTCAATCATGTCTTTCACACATTTCGGACACATTTAGTTACACTATGATTAGAGAATTACTCTAACGAACCTTTCTAGTGTAAAATCATTTCATATTCGGAACAGAAAATTATTTATTTATTCATCACCCACGTTTTATCGCTCATTTGTATTTCTCCAGTTCATTTTGCTCATTTGAATTTCGCCGGTTCAAAAAAAAAAAAAACCGGAAACTTCCGACTCAGAATCGTTACTTGTACATATTTGTTGTTTTTGAACTTTTCATTATTCTCAAAATGTCGTGCAGTTGAATCCAAAAAAAGCGGTTATCGTCGTGATGTACATATTCATCAAAGCCGTTCAAACATTGTTCTATGGTTGGTCGGGAACAGCTTTGTCAATCGAGGTACTGTCATCACGATATAGCGAGAGCTAAGGATAGGAGATAGGAGAGATCAGGGCAAAGTAGACCTAATATCAAGAAGGTTTTTTTTTTCATTTTTCAAACTTCAACACATAAAATTCAAGCTGAAATTTCAGCTCATTTCTGATATAATTCATTGCCGCAGGCTAGGCAGAAGGTTAATCTTCGCTTTGAGCTCAGGCACCCAACTATTTTGCTCTTTGCCTTGGTCTCTCAAATATCCACTTTTCTCCACTTTTCGTTATATATTCATACTGAGGTTTTCAATATCTCATATATTCAATCAGAATGACGATTTTCGGGAGGCCATATACGCGAGCGACTGGGCAGGCTCGGGTGAAAAAACACTCATGACTAATATTTTGATCCTGCTAATATACAACAAACCGTTCGTCCTAAAGGCGTGTTCCGTCACAACCATTTCAGTGGACATGTTTGTCGCTGTAAGTATCACGGTCAATGCTCCAGTAATGAATACGAAATATATCAAAAGTTATTGGACACGTTCGTGTAAATCTGTTTTTCCTACAGGTCTCCAATACCGCTATCTCCTACTACTTTATGTTGCGAACGTTGGAGGAAGCACAATAATGCTTCAGGGGAGGCATCGTTATTTAGATGCATGTATATCTCTAAATGATTTGTCAAATTTAAATGTATTTTGAAATGCTTCGATGTACCGAACTCCATGTTCACCGAGAGATTTTATTTAATTAAATTTTTCTAAAATTATGATTTACTTTTTATTCATTTCACTTCATCTTTTCATCATGGTCGAGTCTTACCAAAAATATTTAATATCATAAAAAGTTTCAAATGCTTTTTGTCATACTGAAACTTGGCGTCCAATTAAATTTTGTAAAATCAGTATCTACTTTTGTATTAAATTCAACTAAAAATAATACCAGATAAAAATGATTTTCAAAGCAGACAGACCTTCTTCGATATTTTGTGAACAGAATATTGAATTTTTGCAGCATCGAAAAAGCATCAGATCGATCGAATCTGCTCCGATAACCGTTGTATTCGGATAAGGAAAAAATATCTAGCAACGTTTAGATTCAGAATTTCGAAACGTAAGAACTGGTCGCAATTTTTGGGTAAAATTGTACAATTTTAAAACGTTGCACTGGGATATGAGGGTAGATGGTGAAACTGGCTCCATCCAGTCGGATCTGAAGAAACGGTGACTAAGATGGGGATGATAAAGAGTAACAGACAGAGAAAGAGAAAGAGAGAGGAAGAGAAGGAGAGAGGAATATATCAATACCTCGAGGCCATTGACGTCAGGTGCCCCGTCGTCTCGACGTCTTCCTAAACGTCGTAATTGGAGCTCATTTTTCCGTCGTCTCTTTCGTTCTTCCTTCTCTTTCTCTCGATGCCAGCGAACCCTCGTCACTCGTGAAGACTCTCTTTTTTTTCTTTTGTGGGCCTTTCGCAGGGTTATTTGGATCTCAATTTCGTTTTATGATTCGTCGGATAAATGTTGTATAGGATTTAATGTAAATTATATGTATATTTAATACAGTCTTTGAAATTCTTAAATTATTGAAAAGGGGCAAATAAAATTAACATTCAACATGAAGGCAATTTAATAAAAGTATAAAGTCGTAGAAAAAAAGGAAAATATTAGGGCGATTCGTATTGTTTTGGTGGCAGAAGTAAGCCTCTGAATCGTTCTCACTTTTTTTTTTTGGCTCTCTGCCGAAACGAGCACGCGTGACATTGGCAACTATTCGCAGAGAGAATTCCGGCGTTAGCTTTGAAATTGCAGTTCGCGTTGTAAGCGCGCTATTATACGGAGTGAAAAGCTCGGATCGTTAGACCCAGAAACTACTCACGCTTTATGGATGCTGAGCTATTTTCTCTTTTCTTGCTCCACTTGCTCGAAGCAGTTCACGATTTCCTTGGCTCACATTTCTCTTCATAATTAATAGTGAAAAAAGAACAATTCAAATAATGAATCGAATGTTCTTAATCGTGTTTATTATTTATGCTTTTCTGATTATTTTTTATTTTTTCGAAGACGAAATCTCCAGAGAGGAAGATCCGGTTCTCACGACAGCCGAAGAATGACTAGAGACGTTAGTTCCTCCAGAAAAATGGCTACCTCGGACGGTCTGACCGGAGAAAAAAAAACGCCGCTAACGTCACCTGTATAATTCAATGTTATTATGTTCCTCTTACGAGAAATAATTGCACGAGATATAAATAGAGGAAAAGCGAGCAAGTATCATTTATCAACTTTTGTATGCCATTAGAATGAATATCGTAAGCAACGCTCACAACAGAGTTCGGATACTTATTTTCATATAATCGTTGATTTTAATAGCAGGTTTCTATTTCTATTTTATAAACAACTTCCCTTCTGTTATTTTTTTTCTCTCGTTTTTTCTTTTTATTTTTTTATCCCTTATTTTGTTTCACGAGATAAGAAAAACAGAGGAGGGATTTGCGCTTGCGGCTTACGAGCGCTTGTTTCTCGGGCAGATTTAAGATCGAATTCGGAGTTATGAATTTGACAGAGAATCGAGTTTGGCTGCTAGTTTTTCGATCGTTGTGTTCGGTTATTGTTTCTAGGGAGACTAAACATTTAAGTGATTTTTTTTCCGTACACAAGGGCTGCAGGAGTTATGGGATTACAGCTTGAAAAATGTCCGAATTTTAAATAACTCGAAGAATATTATTACACGAGCTGAACAAATTCAGAGTAAAGTTAGCTCCGATATTAACCGATCTCGATCTAGTAGCCGATCAATAGCGATTTTTTGTTGAAATAAAAATGACGGATAATCGAAAAAGTTGAACGATTTTTTAAAATCTTCGTACTTATAGATTTCGAAGCGAATCGGCAATATGTCAGGTCGAATCGTCAAGTATAATCGGTATGGTAACACGTTGAAAAAATTTCTGTTGTTCGCTGGACTGTGGCCGGTCGCCGATGCAAGCGCTTTTTATCGTTTAATCCCGTATCTTCATCTTTCGGCTGAAATATGGACGCTTTGCGCGATTCTAAACTTTTGCCGGAAACATGTTAAAAATTTTCGACTTCTTGTCAAAGGTCTCGGTTTAGCGCTCAGCTTTCTCACCACTTTACAAAAAGTAATTGGATTCTTTCAGTCAATACAGAGCCATTAAATGTACCAACTATTATTCAGTGAAATTACTATTTCCTGTTTTCTAATATTATTATTTGTATTATCAACTGTTTGACAGATGTTTTGTTTGTTGCTTTATCGAGAACGGCTGATTGAGTTACACACAAATCTGGAAGCAACCTTTTCCCAAGATCTCGACGATTCAAAGCTGCGACCTATTTTACTATCGCCATTGCCAACGTATTATCGAGCTTCGTTGGTCCTATCAGTCGGAGCCATTTCCTTACTGATTATGTATTGGGTAGCACCAATTTTATTCATAATTATTCAGCTCGCACATGGGGCAAGTGTCATTAAATATATTCTCCCATTTACTACTATATATCCCTGGTCAATTGGTCCAACAAACGCATGGATGTATTCGGGCTTGTATATTTTTGAGATTTACGCCGGTACGTTTGTCGGCTGTATCGCAGCATCCGTCGATTCTCTCTTCGGTTATTACATCTTCCAAATATCCGGACAACTCCGCACGTTATCTTATCGTTTGAGTAATTTAAAAGCTAATGAGAATGATGAAAATGTGATAAAAGCGTGTGTCTCGAGGCATCAAATTTTGACGCGATGTCAAGTTCATCTCGAACGAATTTATGGACCAGTCGTCGTTTGGCTATCGGTCACTAACGCCATGATAATGTGCGCTATGATTTGGCAAGCAACTCACGTAAGTTAATTTTTCATTGATCGCGGGAACAGCATTCTGAGAATTTAAAACGTCTCTTGTGTCGACCAGATAAATCCCAAAAAAGCCATGATCGTTGGGATATTCATTGTCATGAAGGCCTTTCAAACACTTTTCTATGGCTGGCTCGGCTCGTCGTTAACTGTCGAGGTATTTTTCTCAAGACTTTGTGTTGGTTTTCGAATTTTTTTAAATTTATTTTCGGTCTTACTTCATAAAGAATGACAAATTTCGGGAGGCCATTTACGCAACTGACTGGCCAGGTTCGGGTAAAAAATCTCTGATGACCAGCATTTTCACTATGCTCATATACAACAGACCATTCGTGCTTAAAGCCTGCTCCGTGGCGACTATATCCGTGGACATGTTTCTCGCGGTAAGTTTCAATAAAATTTTGCATCACATCAAATAAAAGGAAATTTTTCTAAAAGAAAAAAAAAAAAACATCAGAAAAATGTCTAAATGCCAATAATGAAGCGCAGCTTATGATCTCACACTTTCGCGTTAATTTGATTTTTTTCACAGGTCTGCAATACCGCTGTCTCGTATTACTTCATGCTACGAACTTTAGAAGAGCGAAAAGGTCTGATATAGTTGTACTGATTTGGAGGAATAAATTATGAAAAATTATTGTATACGCGTTACAAATATTTCTTCGGAGGAAATAACATCTGTCAGAACTATTATCAGCTCAGTTTTTCGTTATTATCATTTCAAATTATTTGTAATAATTTTTTCTTTTTATTCGTAAGTTCATTGCTAACGTGTCATATTTTAATTCATTTTTTTCACGTGGAAATTTATGTCTATCATCGTGCATTCTCTCTGTGCATTTTTCTCGACACGAAAAAAATGAAAAAACAAATTCAAATCATATCAGTTCATTTTTTCGTAGTTACTAACCTTTTAAAGCCAAAATATTTTGAGTGCAGGCAAATTAATTACAATCATTTTTGTTGAATGTTTTTCTCGATATTACGGAATCCCATTTCAGTTTTTTTTTCTTATTTTCTCGTCGAAATGCATTTCTGTCCTTTTAAAGTTACCGCCAGGCACGGGATTCTGTATATTTATATATGAGAATTAAAATGACCAATTTCTTATTTTTCGATGAAAATCAAATTTCGATGGAATAAAAAACTTTATGAATGCAAGTTCCGGTCCAAAGAACGGTCCAAAGAAGACTAGTGACGCTCGTTCTCCTGGAAAATATCGGACCGCCTCCCGCCCTCCTCCAGATCGTAGCTGTGCCCTCCCGAGAGGAAAACTTGCGGCTCACCTCTATAATTTGATTATATTTTATTCTACAATATGTACCGTACCAGAAACAATGGTACAAAGTTTATATAAACGGAAAACAATTTAGTGCAATTTGTCAACTTTTGCATCAGTTCAGAGCATTTTTCTCGTATAAACGTCGATTCTAAAGAAAAGTTTTATTTTTGTATCATAAACAAGTTTTTTCTTTCGCTCTTTTTCTCCTCATTATCCCCTCTTTTTTTTTCGTTCGAGGCTCGAATCGTTTATTTTTGCTCTTCTGCATTTGCGTAGTTTTCGACTCGATGAATCAGTATTTTGCTTTCTGAAGAGTGGAAAACATCGAGTAACATTTTACGTATAGTATTGTGAGCAAAGAGAATTTTTATATCAGAATAACAGTTGTTTTTGGTTTGTTTACGATAACAAAAGTTCAATTTTGAGCAGCAATAAGAATCATTCGTCAATGAACTATTTGAATATTTTTTTTTTTTTTTACTTTTTCATTCCTGTTGCTGATGGCACAAAAATTCTCGTCCCAATTTTAACATTTGGTACAACAAAAATGTGAAAATAGTGAAAAATCGAAAAAAATATTTGCTCGATCGAATCTCTGGTCAGAGCTATACAAGGGTGAAAAGAGATTTATAACTAGAGTGAGGTCGAAACTTTCGTGACAAATGGTGAAAACTAAATTTGTAACAAAAAAAAGCTTTTTTTTTTTAGATTTATTAGATAACAATGATAAATAGCGGTTATTGCAGATTCATGAAAGTAAGGATGAGACGTCGATTCTAATCGACAAATATAATTTGTTCGAAAATGCTTTGAAAAAGATGCTACTCTTCGCAGGAGTGTGGCCAAAAGCAAAGTCGAGTGTTTTTTATCGTTTATTGATGTATGCTCATGGATTTGCATCGATATTAATGATTTCTGCAATTGCTATGTTTTGTCTGGAGCACATATCGAATCTTCATCTTTTTTTGACCGGCCTCAGTCTGGCTCTCGGTTTTGCGACCATTATACAAAAAGTAAGATGTCAAGCACTCCGAGCATGACGATGAATAAAAAAAAAAAAAAAAACTGATCATAATTGACCGGCAATTAGCGAAGGCGTCTTCTTCTTTGTCGAATTACTTAACCTTAATCTTGAAAGCTAAAACCGTATTTTTCTAATTTAATTTTTGATTGTTTACAAAAAAATATTAAAAATGCCAATTCCTTCGCGAGATATGAGCACGCAAAGCGTCCGAGTCCTGATACAGCACCGATCTTATCTGCAGTTAAAAATTGTTCGCAGATGATATGTTTGGCCATTTATCGAGACAGTTTATTCGAGCTGCATGGCACTTTAGCCAACACGTTCGCAAAAGATTACAACAATGCAGAGATGCAACCTATTTTAATGTCACCGTTTTTAACTTTTTATCGACCTGCCCAAGTAGTGATGGGAATGGCGTGGTCCGGAATGGCAATGTACTGGACGGTTCCTCTTATTTCCATACTAGTTCAGTTCTTGGGAGGAGAAAAAGTGATAAAATATAATCTTCCATTCCCGAGCTCGTTTCCCTGGCTAATTAGTGGCAATAAATGGGTTTACGCAGGACTCTACATCTTTGAGGTATATGCCACAACCTGCCTCAACGTTTTTACAGTAGCCGTTGATTGCCTCTTCGGTTATTACATCTTCCAAATATCCGGACAACTTCGCGTCTTATCCCATCGGATAAGAAATTTCAGCTCGAAGGATAATCATCGACAAGAGTTTATTCAGTGCATCGCCAAACACCAAACGCTAAGGCGTTGTCAAGATGGCCTTGCACGCATTTATGGACCAATCGTTATTTGGCTTACCGTTGCCAGTGCAATGGTCCTGTGCGCTCTCATTTATCAAGCTGCTCATGTAAGTTATCAAACATAACTGATCCATGATTTTCTTCACCCGTCGATCAATTCACTTACCTGGATGAAAAAAAAAAAAAAAAAAAAGAAAAACACTGGCCGAGTGGTCTGGCCACGAGCCTTGATTTTCGGCATGATCGGCTCTCTTGAAACGTCTCCTTCGTTGAAAGTTCGATTATTAATATACGGGACAAAACACTAATTAAAAAAATCTTTGGAGATTTTTCGATCCAACGGAAATGGAGAAAGACATTTATCGATTGATTTGAGCCAATCAGAAGCGCCAGGGTGGGGATCTGCGCCATGACGCTGGCTGGTGGCACAGGTCTTATCTAGAGATACGGCAGCGTCTTGACGCCAACTATTGAAAAGATAGTTTTCAAACGGTGAAGGCAGGACGTCCGGCAAATCCATATTCGAGATTAGGCCACTTTTCATTTAATTTTAATAACGATCATCTTATTCGTTGGATCATCAAAAGTCGAAGACTTTTTTAAATGCAAAATTGATGCTCTTATGGAAATGTATCGTTTCGAAATTCTAATATTTTACAAAATATTGTGCAGTTGAGTCCGAGAAAAGCGCTTTTGGTCGTGCCGTACTTCTTCGTTAAGGCCGTACAATCGTTGTTCTATGGTTGGTGCGGAACAGTTTTAACTACCGAGGTAATTTCATTACGATATTTTATAGTAAAAAATGATTGAGAACGCCACGGTGACGGGGTAAAAAAAAATCGTGTATGCGATGTACCTCGTTCAGTACATATTTGACTATTTCGGAACCAATTTTTATTGAAGAATATTTTAAATTAACAAGGAACTGTGGGAACAAAGGAAAGTATCAAGGAAATCTTGGTGACCGTGAAACTTGATCGAAGATGAAAGAAATTTTGTGTCGTTTTTTAAAATTTCTTTCATCAACTTTTTTGCTTCGTTCAAACGATCGTTGAATGTAGTTATTCACGAAAATGTCGGAATTCGCCCAGTCGCTGAAGAAACAAATTTTTGAAAAAAAAAGAATCAAATCGATCGAAAAATCGACAGAAGAATTTTTTTTACCCTCACAGTGGCATTCCTTTATAGTCTCTGGTGATATAGGAAAGACCGGGGCAAAGCAGGTTATACCCGGAGCAAAGTAACTAAATCTTGGTCAAAAAAAGTTTGAAATTAGGCATTTTTTTTTAATTGCACCGCATGCCCTCTTGCGGTTTTAACGCTTCAATAATTAAAGAACATTTTCTCAACGATCTAACTTTGTCCCGATCTCAAGTTTCGCATTGGCTGTTCGAAACTTTATGTTTGCCCATTTTCGTATTGAATCAGAATGACAATTTCCGTGAGGCCATATACGCCAGTGATTGGCCAGGTTCCGGTGAAAAAACGCTCATGACTAATGTTTTGATGATGTTAATTTACACCAAGCCATGCCCCCTCAAGGCGTGTTCCGTTACAACCATATCCGTGGATATGTTTGTTGCCGTAAGTTTCACGAAATAAATTTAAATAATCATTTTTGGACAAAAAAGTTATCAAAAGTTATCGGATGAGCTCGTGTAAATCTGCTTTTTTTTCACAGATCTCCAATACCGCTGTATCGTATTACTTCTTGTTACGAACGTTGGAGGAAACGTAGTGATGCTGCAATAGGACCATTATTATACAAATGCACGAATCGACTATTTTTGTTCGAAGTCGATTCATTTTTATTAATTTTTTTTTTTTTTATCAATATTTAGATTAAATATTTTTTCAACCTTTTCCTATTCGTTTCTTCATTCAATAGCTACTTAAAAAGCTACAAAAAAGCATCGAAAAACCGTTGATTTCATGCCAACTCATGAACTTTGAATAAAAAAAGATTTTCTTTCTGATAAATCTTTTTTCGAATGATTATGAAATTCTTATGTAAAATTCAGAGAAAGTATATTCGAAAATTCTGAAAATAAGTTTGTATTCGTTGTTCTTTATGCTGTATCGAACCAATGTTCTGTTGTTTCGTTATATAAATTGTTTGTTGCTACAAAACAGTGTTCTCGGTTTTCTTATAATCTCACCTCACTTCTATTATAAAATTTCGCTCTATTCACTGACTGCAATTTTTCCATGCATCTTCTTCACCGATAAAGTGAGAAAAGTTTTCCAGGTTTCCCCATTGCATTGCAACTGCCAAGGGCAAAAAAAAATTGCAAAAATCTTTTTCGATACAGCGGAAATCTCACGGAATTACGCAGGAGGAGTACAGGCACAGGCAAAATATTTTTTTTTTCATTTTTTCATTATTGTTGTCTAAGAATCGAGCTCGATCGAATCGAGTCTGCATCCTTAAACTTTTTGCACACGTATTTCACGCAATGGAATTAAAAGACACGGTATGGAGGGTTGACGCCAAATATTGAAAGGAAAAGCGAGCGCGAGCCCTGCCGCACTCTCACCCGAATATGACGGTTTTCAGACTTATTTCCATGTGTTTTTCAACCTACTCTCACGATACAACGATTTTTTTCATTATACTGTAAACTAAACTTACTTCGTTGTGTTGGGTTACCGAAAACATTTGTTTCTCGTATCAAAAAAATATGCATACAAATATTTGGGTAATATTTCTTTCCTGTCCGGTGGGTAAACCCGTAAATTTTTTCGGTTCCGAATTTGTGTACCTTTAATCGAAGTTTTATGGTTCAATGACTTTGTTGCTATGAGCTCAGACTATTATAAAATAATGATCCGGTTGATGCGAGTGTCGAAGAGCGACTGATGGCGTCAGTTCTTCCGGAAAAAATGGCTGCCGAAGATGACGTGTCAAATGAAGAAAAACTCCGGAAACGTCGCCTGTATAATTTCATTTTTTTTCCTCTCGTACCAGAAATGTATGCACAGGGTATACTATACATAAATGGAAATCAATTTTCTGCCATTTATCAACTTTGGTATGCTATTATTCGAATAGCAGACAGAATATTGTAAGCAACTATATCGTCAGGTTGGAGTGCGAGGACCTTTCGCTGTATAATCATCGATCTTAATGGTAAGTTACTATTTATATTTTATAAAACGATTTCCCTCTGGTTTTACTACGCTTTCTTCTTCTTTTTGATTTCTCCTTCTCTTAACAATGTTCGAAAAACAAAAAACTATTTGCGCTTGCGATCTGCGAACATTTGATTCCTGGCCAAGCGTAAAGTCAGATTCGGAGTTATGAGGTTAACAGGAAATTTAGTTTTTTTGTGAACCGTATTTTTTTTTGGCATTGTTTTTAAAAAAAGCGTACCTTTGTCAACACTATAAACAAAAAACAACGGAGATACGCTTTTGACACGTTGAGAGAATGAAATAAATAGTAGTTTTCATTGTCCCAATAAAGTGGGGATGATCGGCAATCAGTGATCTGAAGCTACCAATCCAAATCTAAATCCAAATTGTGAAGTGAATTGGCAATATGTCGAGTCGAATCGAGAAGTATAATTTATATGGTAAAATATTAAGAAGTTTGCTGCTGTTTGCTGGACTTTGGCCGATCGTCGATGCGAGCGTTTTTTATCGTTTAGTCCCGTATCTCCACATTCTGGCAGAACTCTGGACGACTTTCGCGATTCTAAACTTTTGTCGTCAACACTTGACGAATTTCAAACTGTTGATTAAAGGACTCGGCTTAGCTCTGAGTTTTCTCACCACCATATTAAAAGTAATTGTTGATTAAATTGAATTGAACATTGAAAAAAACAGTTATTCATGAACATTGATGTCAATTTTAATTGTTTTTCACATGTTTATCCATGGGCAGATGATTTGTCTGACGTTTTATCGAGATCGGCTGATCGAACTGCACACGAATTTAGAAGTAACTTTTTCCCAAGATTTCGACGATCCCGAGCTTCAACCTATTTTACTATCGCCACTGCTGACTTATTATCGACCCTCGTTGGTTCTGTCAGTCGGAGTCTGTCTACTATTCGCAATGTACTGGATAACACCGATTTTATTCATAATTATCCAAATCATCCACGGTGCAAGAGTCAAATATATTCTTCCCTTTCCGACTTCGTATCCCTGGTTCATTGGCCCAACGAACAAATGGCTTTATTCGGGTTTGTTCATTTTCGAGGTTTACGCCGGTATGTTTCTTGCCTTTATGGCAGCAGCCGTCGACTCCCTCTTTGCATATTACATATTCAAAATAACCGGACAACTTCGAACCTTATCTCATCGCTTAAGGAATTTAAACGCCAGTGATAATTACCGGAAGGTTATAAGAGACTGCGTCTCGAGGCATCAAATTTTAACTCGATGTCAAGTTCATCTCGAACGGATTTATGGACCAGTCGTTCTTTGGCTCTCTGTTTCAAATGCTATGGTCATGTGTGCTATGATTTGGCAAGCTACTCACGTAAGTCACTTCTCCGTTTGTCGCACTAATATGACTCCGAGTATTTGATGCACGTTTTGTTGTTGCGCAGATAAACCCAAAGAAAGCTATTATCGTTGGAGTGTTTATTATCATGAAAGCGATTCAAACATTGTTTTATGGTTGGTTCGGCTCAACCCTAACTACCGAGGTATTCATTGCTTTTTGTCCTTGCAATTGTGTTCAAATCGATACTTAAATATATCGACGAATTCATTGTTTTCATTCGCAATTCAATTCATATAGAATGAGAAATTTCGGGAAGCCATATACGCGACCGATTGGCCAGGCACAGGGAAAAAGTCTCTTATGACCAGCATCTTAACAATGATTATATATAACAAGCCATTCGTTCTCAAAGCCTGCTCGGTCGCGACCATATCCGTCGACATGTTCGTCGCCGTAAGTTTCACTGTTACATATTCGATGAAATTGAAGAAAAAAAGTGTTTAAAATATTTTCTTTCATAGAAAAAAAGCGTTGAATTCTATTTTGATATGAATTCACTTTTTCACAGGTCTCCAATACCGCTGTCTCGTATTACTTCATGTTACGAACTTTGGAAGAACGTAGAGGACTCGAATAATTATATCGTTTTCCAAAAAATAAAAACTTGTCCAATTATCAAATGTGTGCGATCTATATATTTTTGGTGCTAAAAAATACAGACGAAAGTGATATCAACAAAAAGTATAATACTCTTCTAGTACCACGTTTTGTCATTAAGAAGCTCGAACAGGCAAATCATTTTACACGATCCAAGTTCATTTTGATTAATTTCGTTCGGATTATTTTTTCTCAAATTGACTATTGTTAAATAGCCATGTTAACATTGTGATTCCGATTTGTGTCTCGAAAATATTGGTACATTTCAATCAACGATTTATAGTTCCGCGATTACCGGTAAATTTTGACAGAATCGAAAACTTTATAGACGAAAGTTCCGGCCCATAGGACAGTCAAAGCGAGACTAGTGAGGCTCGTTCTTCTGGAAAATATCGGACCCCCCACTTTCCTCCTCTCGATCGTGCTAGTGCTTTGCCGACAAGAAAACTTTCGCTTTGACTCTATAATTTAATTGTTCTTTTTTATCCACTGTCTACTTAACAGAGATAATTGCAAAAAGTTGATACAAACGAACTGCAATTTATCAACTTTTATATCACAGTTGGACCACTTTTCTCGTATAAACGTCTACTTTAATGACAAGTTACATTTTCATATTATTAAGAAGCTTTCCTCCTCTCCCTCATTTTCTTTATTCATCATTTTCCTTTCATATAATTCAACATGTTAACTTTTCGTTCTTTCCATTTGCATTTTTTTATGTTCGGTATCAGTGCTTTATTTCCACGAGACTGGAAAGCATGGGAGAGCTTCGTGGTCGAAGAAAATATTCCGATAAAAATCACATTGATTCTTTCGTTCTGCTACTCAGAATCCTGCATTTCGCCCGACACTAAAAATTCTTAGATAATTAAAGTTTTTGAGTGTAACAAAAACTTAAAATCATTAAAACTTCAAGAAAATGTCTGATCGTTTAAATCTTCGATCTGAGCCGCATCAGAGCAAGAAAGTTATGCATTGAAAACAACAGTAAAAGTGAAATTACTTCGCACTGCAAAACCTTCAAAGCAACAATTAAATGTCGGTGAGTACCCTGAGTAGCATGGCCAGTAAAATAAATATTGGTCTTTATCGAAAGGTGCATGGTCATAAGCAGAGTGTATTTTTTTTTTTTTTTTTTTTTCATGAGTTACAATTCTTATGTATCAGTTGCATAAAGATTATAGAATAATGACGAAGTTCAATTGCTTCGAGTATCATTATGATATATAAAATAATCGTGTTAAAAAAATCGAAACAAAAATTAAATAAAATTGATACAAATTTTTTATAATTATAAATGTATTTCTTCACCATCGATTTTACGATTGTTTCGTAAATGATTTTCTCGATAATCCAGCAATGAACCAGATTCGAGTTGCATGACACTTTGACAATTCGCAGCTTTTGATCCTACAAAAGCTGTGAATGGTTTAAGTGCCATGCAACTTTCGAGTATTCCGAGCTGTGTAAGGAAATTTAAATATCTTTAGAAAAGGATTCCAGGGATCGGGAAAAAACGTGGCATTTTTTGACCGTAGAAAGTGTGAGGATATCGGTGCGGTGTAAAAAACGTTCAGTATCTTCAATCCGAACTCTACTCCATCGGAAAACTCTGGTACCTGAACCAGTTCGGTAGAATCAGTGATACACGATACAAAAATAATTTCAGTGAGCCCTTCGAGGATTGAAAATACTTTGTTCCAAATAAATGTACACTTTTGAAAGCACAAAAACGCGTTGGAATACGCAAATTTTCGTTGTTTCATTGCGGTACGTCGAAGCTCTGAACAGTCATAGATGGGATTTTCTAAGTCTTTTTGGACTTTTGCTTATGACGATGGTACTAGCTGTCATGGGAAAACGACGTTCCGAGACACTCGTTTCCATTCGATGCTAATTCAGCTCTATGAAAGCACGAATATCTTAAATACCTTTTTGCACGTCTTCGTGCACTCGAATAGTAAGTGCTAACAAATGCGTTCATGCGGAAATCTACAGATTTAATCATCATGTCGTACCGAATTATTTAATTTAACGAAGCAGTAACTCGGCACCGGCACATTTGATTGTCATTATCAGCGCTTCACTTAGAACTTATATTTCGATCATAATGATGCACCATAAGCTATATCTTCGTAAAACATACTCTTATATTTGTGCCAGTGAGTTTCACGAAAAGTGCTCGAATTATATTGAATGAATGATGTGTTCAGCACCTTCCTGCAAATCAATTTTTTTTAAATTAAATTTTCAATTTCTCACGTTTTCGTAGTATTAAGAACGTTGGAGATTCGTATTAAAAACAAAAATGCTTTTATAGATGCATCTTGAAAAAAATTGCCAAAGTTGTAACGGTACGTTTTACGATACCACGCCGTTACGCGTGTATGAGTGTTTTTTGACATGTGTTTTGTTTCCGATATTTTTCTTTTATTTCACAAACCAATTAGATTGTAATGTTCGTTGAACTTGAGTTCCCAATAAAGATTAATAAATCGTTCTCTAATTCCGCACGCAAAGAATTTTTCAAATTATTCAATTTCGCCAGTCAATGGATTTTTAATTAATAATTAAACGGACCTCGCAAGTTTTAGGTTTCGCAATGAATAAATTTAATAAGTTTCGCAAATTATTTTGAATCGCAAATTGTAGATTTCGCAAATAATAATTTTCGCAATTAATAAGAATAATTCTCGCAAAATAATCAATGAAATAAATTTCGCAAAATTCTCAATAAATAAGAATAATAAGTCTCGAAAAATAATCAATTAAATAATTTTCGCAAAATTCGCAATTAATGAGAATAATAAGTCTCGCAAAATAATCAATTAAATAATTTTCGCAAAATTCGCAATTAATAAGAATAATGCAATCTCCTCTTTTAGAGACATTTGATTTTTGTGTCATTCCTCAATTACTTGCAATTTCAACTAAGATGGTTCGCTGCAGTCGGTTATAAAAAAATTGCGTTCCGTTACACATCGAAATTATTTTCGAAACGTGACTGAAAATTATTCACTCAAATTTTCCAGGCAGGTTATCAAGTTTATTTTATTTTACATTTTCACTACTCTTCGTACTCCATTTCAATAGATTATTTCTGAATGAGTTATCGGAAGAATTGTTCGAAGGAAAGATCCGGTTGGCACCAGAGTCAAAGAGCGACTGGTGACAGTAGCTCTGCCAGGAAAATGGCGGCCATAGATGGGGTATGTTGAAAAAATAAACTCCGTTAACACTATACCTGTATAATTTAATGTTTTTTTTTCTTCAAGCGGAAACTTATACACCGGGTGTAGACACATCAGGAGGAAGTTGATATAACTTGTAAATTGCTCGTGTTATTATTCGAGTGGATATATCGCGAGCAATTGTCGCAACAGACTTTGAATACATTTAACCGTGATTATCAGTTCCAACGTCTACTTTTACTTCGTAAGATATATTTCCTCGTGTCGTTCTATCACTTCGTCTCTCTGAGCGAGAAACAAATAAAAAGACATTTTTGCTCGGGATCTAAGAGCTTTTGTTTTGTTGAGATTCAGAGTTATTTGTTTAACAGAGAATTGAGTTTGAGCACTATTTTCTCGACCGGTATATTTTTGAAAATTGATTTCGAGTGAGTTCAACCTATCGCAAAAAGTCTTTCGATATTTTGGAACTGAATAAATTTCGGAATTATAATTTCTCAAATTTCGGAGCCCAACGCCGAAACGAAGAAACCTACGAATTTTCGTATCAATTTTTTCGAAATTTTCATCAAAAATATTGAATTACCTAGACTCAAATAAGTTCATAGAGAAACTTGAAAAAAAAATGCAAGATTAACCGAAAAGAATCATTAAACTTTGGCTGTTTTCACGAATTTTTGTACTTCCAGATTGTAAGTGAAATCGACGTCATGTTGACTCATGTGGAGAAATATGATAGGTACGGTAGGACATTAAGGAGATTGCTCTTATTCGCTGGGCTATGGCCGACGGTAAATCCCAGCATATTATATCGTCTGGTACCGTATCTTCACGTTTTGGCAGAAGTTTGGACTACATGCGCTGTTCTCAATTTTTGTCGCCAACATATGATGAATTTGGGACTTTTGATCAAGGGTCTCGGTTTAGCTCTATCTTTTTTCGTCACCATACAAAAAGTAATTGATCATCATGCTTAATTCAATGGGTCCATTCAATGATTATTAACACGTATGGCATTATGATTTTCGTTTGGCAGATGATTTGTTTTACCTTTTATCGAGATGAGCTGCTAGACCTTCATATGAATTTGGACGCAACGTTTTCTCAAGATCTTCAAGATCCTGAATTGCGACCTATTTTACTATCACCACTGTTAACGTATTATCGACCCTCCCTGAGCTATTCGATCGGAGTCTGTACATTGTTCACGATGTACTGGATAAAACCAATTATAATGATGGTTATTCAACTCGTCCACGGTGCGAGTACTGTGAAATATATGCTACCTTTTCCGACGATTTATCCCTGGTTCAATGGTACAACGAACAAATGGCTTTATTCGGGTTTGTACATTTTCGAGATCTACGCAGGAATGTTTGTCGCCTCAATCGCAGCATCCGTAGATTCTCTTTTCGGATTTTATATTTTTCAAATATCCGGACAACTCCGAACGTTGTCTCATCGTTTGAAAAATTTAAACGCTAATGATGATTATGGAAAAGTTATAAAAGAGTGTGTCTCGAGACATCAAATTTTGACGAGATGTCAAGTTCATCTTGAACGAATTTATGGACCGATCGTTCTTTGCCTCTCGGTTATAAATGCCATGGTTATGTGCGCTTTCATCTGGCAAGCTACTCACGTAAGTAACTTGCTCATTCATCACAGACTTACAGTTGCAAGTGTTCAATGATCGTAATGTGCTGTGCAGATGAACCCAAAGAAAGCCATGATCGTCGGGATTTTCATAGTCATGAAAGCCATTCAAACACTGTTTTATGGATGGTTCGGCTCGACCCTAACTACCGAGGTATTTATCATTTTCTATCGTAACAATTATTCACATCGATTCACGAAGAAATTGAAGAATAGAGTGTCTCCATTCGTGTTTTTATTTAATACAAAGAACGAGAAATTTCGTGACGCAATATACGCGACCGATTGGCCAGGCACCGGCAAAAAATCTCTCATGACCAGCATCCTGACCATGATATCATGCAACAATTCGATCGTTCTCAAGGCCTGCTCTGTGGCGACGATATCGGTCGACATGTTCGTCGCGGTAAGTCTTAAGTCAAGGAATGAAGAAATTTTTTTTAGAGACTTTCGTAGATGAAAATTTCAATATTTATGTCGATAACACGATTTCTCACTGTCACTTGAATTCGACTTTCTCTAAAGGTCTCCAATACCGCTGTTTCGTATTATTTTATGTTAAGAACTTTGGAGGAGAGTAAAGGCCTTCAATAATTCATGATACTCCAAAACGACGTTTGATAAGTGCGTGAACCCGTGTAATGAACTTATAAGTGTAATTAAACAAAATATAATTTAATATAGTATCAGTTTATTCAAGTTTTTAACATTTCAGTGAACACTGCACTTCGCGCAAGACATTATGCGATTTTTCTTCATTATATTTTATTTTTTTATCAATCTTTTGAAGATAACGAATTCCACAAACAATATTTCACTGCAATTTATTTAATGAATTATATCGTTTGAAGGTACATGTCTGGCATGCATTTTTTCCGTCCTAATTTTCAGTCAACAAAAAAGTTGAAAAAATTCGGACAAAGTACTTGGCGAATTCGCGAGCACGAGTAATAGCTGTGTTAACAATATTCTGCAGAGCTTTGCCAAGTGTACAAAAAATATGAATTCGAATATGAGATTGAACCGGTGGGTCTTCGGTTCAATTTTAGTGCTTAGGACAAGCAAAGGAAACAGAAGAAGAAAAATCAACGACATAATTTTAGAAATGAAAAGAAAAATCAGAAATATCAGTATCTAAAACTGCAAAAATTTGAGGAACAAAAAATGAGGATGATGCTCACGCTGGTGAGCCCGGCATCATTATTTCAGACTCAAATACGACGCAGATCATATTATTTCGGATTTTCAAAAGGCTATGATGGAATTAGAAGACCAGTAGAGGCTCGACGCCAAATATTGAAAGAAATCTTACGCTAATATGACGGTTTTCACTCTTATTTCCATGTTTTTCAATTTGCTCTCACGATACAACAATTTTTTTGGTTTCGAATTCGTATACTTTTCATCGATGTTTTATGGTTCAATGACTTTGTTGCCATGAGCTCAGACATTTAAAAAAGGATGATCCGGTTGATGCGAGTGTCAAAGAGCGACTGATGGCGTCAAGTTCTTCCGGGAAAAATGGCTGCCGAAGAAAAAAAAGAAAAACTCGAGAAACGTCGTCTGTATAATTTCATTTTGTTTTCCTTTCGTACCAGAAATGTATGCACAAGGTATACATAAATGGAAATCAATTTTCTGCAATTTATCAACTTTGGCATGCTATTATTCGAATAGCAGGCAGAATATTGTAAGCAACTATATTGTCAGGCTGGGGTGCGAGGAGCTTTCGCCGTATAACCATCGATCTTAATGGCAAATTGCTATTTATATTTTATAAAACGATTTCCCTCTTTTGTTTTCTTTCTTCTTCTTCTCCTTCTTCTTCTTTATCCCTTCTTCTCTTTACAATGTAAGAAAAAAAGAAACTATTTACGCTTGCGATCTACGAACATTTGATTCTTGGCCAAGCGTAAAGTCAGATTCGGAGTTGTGAGATTAACAGGGAATTGAGTTTTATTGTGATTCGTGTTTTTATGGCATTGTTTAAAAAAACGTACCTTTGTCAACACTAAACTAAACATAAACGAGATACGTTTTTGACACATTGAATTAATAGAATAAGTGGTAATTAGTTCTCATTTTCTTAATAAAGTAAGGGTGACTGGAAATCAGTGATGTTGAGCTATGAGTCCAAATTCGGGTCAAGTTAAAGATTGTGAAGTGAATTGGCAATATGTCGAGTCGAATCGACAAGTACAATTTGTATGGTAAAATACTAAGGAGTTTGCTGCTGTTTGCTGGACTTTGGCCGATAGTCGATGCAAGCATTTTTTATCGTTTAGTCCCGTATCTCCACATTCTGGCAGAACTCTGGACGACTTTCGCGATTCTAAGCTTTTGTCGTCAACACTTGACGAATTTTAAACTGTTGATTAAAGGACTCGGCTTAGCCCTGAGTTTTCTCACCACCATATTAAAAGTAATTGCGAACATGAATATGATTGAAGTAATTGAAAATCTGTTGATTGATTTGAATTGAACATTGAAAAAATAGTTATTAATGAACATTGTTGTCAATTTTAATTGTTTTTTTACATGTTTATCCATGGGCAGATGATTTGTCTGACGTTTTATCG
This sequence comes from Campoplex capitator, assembly GCA_037576405.1. Taxonomy (NCBI): domain Eukaryota; kingdom Metazoa; phylum Arthropoda; class Insecta; order Hymenoptera; family Ichneumonidae; genus Campoplex; species Campoplex capitator. The sequence goes on along the minus strand of JARBWI010000002.1, from coordinate 11,618,687 downwards.
AGATCAGCTGATCGAACTGCACACGAATTTAGAAGTAACTTTTTCCCAAGATTTCGACGATCCCGAGCTTCAACCTATTTTACTATCGCCACTGCTGACTTATTATCGACCCTCGTTGGTTCTGTCAATCGGAGCTTGTCTACTATTAGCAATGTACTGGATAACCCCGATTTTGCTGATAATTATCCAGGTCACCCACGGTGCAAAAGTCATCAAATATATTCTTCCCTTTCCGACTTCGTATCCCTGGTTCATTGGCCCAACGAACAAATGGCTTTATTCGGGTTTGTTCATTTTTGAGGTTTACGCCGGTATGTTTGTGGCCTTCATGGCAGCAGCCGTCGACTCCCTCTTTGCATATTACATATTCAAAATAACCGGACAACTTCGAACCTTATCTCATCGCTTAAGGAATTTAAACGCCAGTGATAATTACCGGAAGGTTATAAGAGACTGCGTCTCGAGGCATCAAATTTTAACTCGATGTCAAGTTCATCTCGAACGAATTTATGGACCAGTCGTTCTTTGGCTCTCTGTTTCAAATGCTATGGTCATGTGTGCTATGATTTGGCAAGCTACTCACGTAAGTTACTTCTCCGTTTGTCGCACTAATATGACTCCGAGTATTTGATGCACGTTTTGGTGTTGCGCAGATAAACCCAAAGAAAGCCATTATCGTTGGAGTGTTTATTATCATGAAAGCGATTCAAACATTGTTTTATGGTTGGTTCGGCTCAACCCTAACTACCGAGGTATTCTTCACTTTTCATCCTTGCAATCGTGTTCAAATTGATACTCAAATGTATCGATTAATTCATTGTTATCATTCGCAATTCAATTCATATAGAATGAGAAATTTCGGGAAGCCATATACGCGACCGATTGGCCAGGCACAGGGAAAAAGTCTCTTATGACCAGCATCTTAACAATGATTATATATAACAAGCCATTCGTTCTTAAAGCCTGCTCGGTCGCGACCATATCCGTCGACATGTTCGTCGCCGTAAGTCTCACTGTTACATATTCGATGAAAATGAAGAAAAAAAAGTATTTAAAATATTTGCTTAAATAGGAAAAAAGTGTTTAATTGCATTTTGGTGTGAATTTTTACTTTTTCACAGGTCTCCAACACCGCTGTCTCGTATTACTTCATGTTACGAACTTTGGAAGAACGTAGAGGACTCGAATAATTATATCGTAGATGAAAATTCTAAAAAATTATAAGAGCAGACAAAAGAAACAACCTTCTTTTCTAATTCTCCACGATTCCTTATATTCCATGGTAAAAGTTTATTTTTTAACGGATAATTGCTTCATGTCTACGCACGCGATACGAAACTCTATAAAACTGCACTTTTAATTTTGACTTTCATAATAATGATGCACAGTAATAAGATATTTTTTTTCGAAATCACGCTTCGTCACAATTTTATCCTAACACACCTGCCTCTTTCCGTCGCTGTGCGATTCTCGAACAGTACTCGAATTATATAAAATAAATCATTCATTGAGCACCTTCTTGTAAGTTTGTTTTTTTTCACATATTTTGAATCTCGCATGACTTCAATCAGTATAGCAAGATACACTTGCAGTAATGCTTATATAAATATAATAATCTCGAAAAAAAAAAAACTGCATGCATTACCTTTTCGAGAAATTTAATTTTTGTCTCATTGTTATTTAAACATAAACGAAAAATTCTTCATTACGATCGATTAGAAAGTCAAATTTGTTCATGATAATCATTTTTCGATCCCATTCTGGCTGTTTTTAATGTCTTCGCGATTTTTATGCCACTTTGCAGGATCATTCTTTAATGAATCATGAAAAAAAAAAATTCTAAAAGGGAGATCTGGTTCACGCCAGAGTTGAAGAGCGACTGGCCAGGGAAGTTTTTCCATAAAGAAAATGGCGGCCGTTGATGGCGTAACCGGAAGAAAAAAACCATCACCGTTACCTGTATAATTTATTTATTATATCCCCGTACCAGAGTTCATGTGCAAGGTATAGATAAATGAGAGCCACATTGCTTCAACTTATGAACTTTTGTATGCCATTATTGAAGCGAGTCAGTTTTTTATTCACCTGCTAAGAACGCTTTTGTCTCCCGGCCTGGTAGATTGAAGGGAGTTGAAAGCTTGAGAAGTATTCGAGTTTGAATATACTATTGCTGTGATCGGTAAATCATTTTCATCCATTAAACCCAAAGAAACTGAGCGTTTGTAAGCTGTCAGATTTTCAAATTCAAACGAATTATAAAAAGTCATTCGGTTTCAAAAAAATTCACAGTTATTCATGATTCACGATTTTCAAGTGTGTAATTATTTTATCCAGGCCAACTTGGTAAATTCGATTGAGCTGGATGAACAAGAGAAAAATGAATTGGAAATTTATTTATATGTGAATCCAAGAAAATTCTAGAAACGTGCTACACTAAAAATGAAAATTTAGATCGGCATTTGCAGTGATGCAGTTTAATTAATTTAAATTTAATTAATTTGAAAATGATTCCAGCAATCTGGGCTGCAAAAATGATTGTACTTAGTTGTATCAGTTCGAATTAGTAAACGAGATTCACGAATTAGTAACAAAATTCTCGTTGTTATAGATTGCAAGAAAAAAAAAAGCAGCGATGTCGAGTCAAATGGACATGTATAATCGGTACGGCGGGGCGATAAGAAAATTGTTGTTAATGACTGGATTATGGCCGATGGTAAATCCAAGCGTTTTTTATCGTTTAGTCCCGTACGTTCATATTACGGCCGAACTCTGGTGTATCTTTTCGGTTCTTAATTTTGCTCGTCTACACGTTACGAATTTTGAACTTTTGCTCAATGGTTTGGGTATAGGACTGGGCTTTCTCATCAGTGCACAAAAAGTAATTTCATATTTTAATTCAACACAACTTATGAATTATGATTGGAATACGAACGAACTAACGATCCGTAAAATTCATCGATTCTATTAATTGTTGGCCAGATGATCTGTTTGAGGGTTCATCGTGATCGACTGCTCGATTTACAGATGAGTCTACAAGTGACATTTTCTCAAGATCTCGAAAATCCAAAATTACGACCGATTTTATTATCACCTATGTTAACGTATTATCGACCCTCCTTGGTATTCGCTATTATTGCTTATACGCTGTGCATGCTATACATTACGGTACCGATTATACTGATGATAATTCAGCTCATACATGGTGCAAGTGTCATAAAATGTATTTTTCCCCTTCCGAGCGCGTATCCCTGGTCCATTGGTCTCACGAACAAATGGTTCTATTGGATTTTGTACGGCTACGAGAGTTACGTCTGTATCTGTGTCGCTTGTGTCGCATCATCGGTCGATGGTCTTTTCGGTTTTTATATATTTCAAATAGTCGGACAGCTTCGCACGATATCTTACCGTTTGGAAAATTTAAATGGGGATAAAAATTATCGAGAAGTCATAAGCGAGTGCACCACGAGGCATCAGATTTTGACACGATGTCAGAATCATCTGGAACAGATTTATGGACCGATCGTACTATGCATTACGGTCCTCAACGCCATGGTAATGTGCGCATTTATTTGGCAAGTTGCACACGTGAGTCATCTTCTCGTTTATTCTTACTAGATCAAATTGCAAGTATTTTATTTCATGCTTTTCTTCAACCTTTTGGGCAGATGAACTTAAAAAAAGCCGTGCCCTTTATTGTGTTCATTGTCACGAAGGCCGTTCAATCGTTGTTCTATGGTTGGTTCGGCTCTACTCTAACTACCGAGGTATTTCTCTTGAAACGACTTGAAAGATAATTACGATAATGATTAATTTGAGGATGGATTTCAATCAAGAATCCTGAGGACTCTTGTCCTCTTTTTTTTTTTTTTTTTTTTTTTTTTTCAAAAAAGATTTTGAAAAGATGGCGTTTCAAATTTTGTTTCAACCGCATTGTATTCTTGTGCGTTTTTATTCATAAAGAATGACAAACTTCGTGAGGCGATGTATGCGACTGACTGGCCCGGTTCAGGCAACAAATCTCTTATGAGCAGCATCCTGATAATGATATCATGCACTAAGCCAGTCGTTCTTAAAGCCTGTTCTGTGGGGACCATATCCGTAGACACATTCGTCGCTGTAAGTCTCACAATAAAATATCTTTGGAGCTCTAACCAATTGAATCTTATTCTTAATAAAACTGGGAGAATTTTTTTTTTTCTAATTCATAATCAAGCACAGCACATGATTCTCCACTTTTCTGTAAATGTGTGTATTTTTTACAGGTCTGTAATACCGCTCTTTCGTATTACTTCATGTTACGATCTTTGGAGGAGCATAACAACCTCGAATCATCACTCCATTGAGTGAAATTCAATTAAGCACATGATTAAGCACAAATTACAAGTATTTTATTAGTTTTAGCAAAATGTAGTACGAAATAATATCAGAGAATTCTTTTTTTCACGAATATCGACCGAATATCAGTTTGTCGAGACTTTTGTCGAGGAGTCCGATTCGCACGAGTGTCAAAGAGCTACTGATGAGACTCGTTCTCCTGGAAAATATGGGATCCCCCCTCCCAATCGACTTCACTCGTCAAGACAACGCGAGACTACCTCACCGTATATAATTTTCTTCTTTATTCCGAACCTTTATACAGGAAATACGATTGAAAAAAGTATAAAAAGTATAGAGCAATTTGTCAACATTATTATATCGTTGTTGTGTAAACCGTACTAGCGCAACATTTTTCAATGACAGTTTACGAACTTTGTTCGTAATAAAAAAATGGTGAGATTTATTCTTATATCATGAGCAACTTTTCTCTACTTTTCTTTTTTTTTTATTTTCCACCCCCTTTGCGTGCAGCTTAATTTTGCCGCAGCCATATATCAATCGTTTCAAAAATCTCAACGTTCCTCTCGTATCCCTATTCTTATTTGCTGTTAAACTTGATTCAATGGCAGCCTACAAATGTCAGTTTTGGCTGAAAATTTCTGTAATAACTGTAGGAATAGCAGCGAGGATATGAATCACTCGAATCATCATAAATTCATTTTTTTTTCCCTCAATAAATTTGCAATATGAATTGTCCTCTCACTCTAGAAGTGATTGCAACAAACCTGAAATAACGGGCGTTACAGATGAGGACACGAATCGATGATACGTCGAGCTTAATTGATACATATTATTTGTACCGTGGCATATTGAGACGCATGTTGCTCTTTACTGGAGCATGGCCAGGTGCTCAGCCAAAATCCATTCCTCGTGTATTTCCTATTATCCGCACTTTGGCAACCTCTCTTACAATTCCTGCCATATATAAACTTTTGCCATTAACACATTAACGAACTAAAACTCGTTTTAAAGAGTGTCTCGTTATGAGTTTTATGAAACTTATTCAAAATGTAATTATATCCACAACTACATGCGATTCACGAGGTCATTGATCATGAGAGTCTTCAGAATTCTACGATCTAACCGTTACTCTTACGTGAATATTGGAATTTGTATAAATTTGCGATCGCGATGCTTATCAAATCGGTGCATCCTTTCGGTTATTTTGGGCAAATGATTTGTTTCACTTTTTATAAGGAACCGTTTGATCCACGTTGAACCCTGAGCTACAACCTGTTTTACTGCCGCCTGTTCGAGCAGACTTTCGATCTTCCTTGACACTACTGATTCCGGGATGCACGATAATAGCGATTTATCGAGTTACACCAATTTTATTGATACTGATACAGCTCACAAACGGAGCTGAAGAGATGAAATAAATTTTCACTTTCCTACCCCGTATCCTTGCCCGATCGAAACCAACAGTTGGCGATTCTGGGGTCATTGCGCTCCTGGAGGTTTATGCCGAAATGTGCCCGAGTATACTATCGTTTCGAGCATCGATTGGCTCTTCGGTTTTTACGTCTATCAAATTTCTGCACAATTTCGCACTTCATCCTATCGCTTGGGAAAAATTATTGATAAGTCATCAGCAAATTCGTAATCAGATATCAATTTCTGACACATTGTCAAGACCATCTGGAACAAATTTATGGACCTATTTTACTTTGGCTCACGGCTTCAAATGCAGGCGTTATTTGCGGCCTCATTTATCAAGCAATTAACGCGAATACTAATCATTCTCGAAGTAACAATAATTAATTCGTACTTTACGTATCAACATTATTTAAATTCGTATTTATGCGAATATCAATCACCATTTCGCTTATTCGATCGTATTATTCACATTGATCTTGTTTTGCGGATTTGAGTCAGGAAAAACCATCGATCCTTTTGAAATAAAAAAAAAAAATTATTTTTATAATTATTGAAAATCATTTATACAAGTTTACTGTTTTTTAATTCGATCACCAAATTTTTCCAACTAAAAAATTTTGCATACAATCCAAATTTATGTCGTTTAATATTTTGTTTATTATCCCAGATCAAATTTTGTTTTTTTTTTTCTTCGTGAAAAATCTATTATCATGTGGTTATTTTGGGTACATGGTTTCGTATATTTTTCTTAGAATTTCGGTTCGTTATAATAAAGTATTTATGGGTTTGCAAGAAACGAATATTTCTGATCGAATGGAAGATCCGGTTCATATAAGAGTGCAAGAAAGACTAGTGACACTCGTTCTTCGAGAAAATATCGGACCCCCTCCCACCTGATCGTTTTTGTGCCTTCCTGAGGGGAAGACTTTTACTTTGCCTCTATATACTTTAATTATATTTTATTCTACAATATAGACGTGTACCGGAAACAATTTAGTGCAGTTTACCAACTTATGCATCGCAGTACGAACATTTTTTCTGTGAAAACGTCGGCTTTAATGGCAAGTTCTATCTATGCATCATAAACAAGTTCCTCCTTTCTGAACGTGCTCCTTCTTATTATCCCCTCTTTTTATCTCAAACGCTTTGAATCGATCAGTTCAGCTCCCCTGCATTTGCATCGTTTTCGAATCAAAGCGTCACTGTTTTACTTTCAGAAGGGCGAAAAACATCGAGTGAACTTTCACGTATTTCGTAACCGAAGAAAATATTTGAATCAGATTCAGAGTTTATTTTTTTTTTTGTCACCGTTAAAAAAAAGTTGCATTTTATTTGACATAGGAGTTATCGGTTCGTGAATTATTTCAATATATCAAAAAAAAATTTGAACAAAATTGTGTAAATGGTGGAAATCGAAAAAAAATTTTGGTTGATTGAATCTTTTATTAGAGTTACACAAGGGTAAAAAAGGAATCCATTGACAACGCGTGGAAGGATAACATTTGTGTGGGCAATGGTGAAAATCAAATTCGTACAAGAAACTTCACTTTCTATTTGTTTGATTAGAATTATCAATCACGTTGATTGCAGATTCTCAAAAGTAACGAAGAAACGTTGATGCTAATCGACAAGTATAATTTGTATGAAAATGCATTAAAAAAGATGCTGTACTTCGCAGGAGTTTGGCCCAGAACAAGATCAAGTGCTATTTATCGTTTTTTGATGTGCGCGCATGCACTAGCATCGATCTTAATGATTTTCGCAATAACTAAGTTTTGTCTGGAGCACATGACGAATCTTCATCTCTTTTTATCGGGTCTCAGCCTGGGTCTCGGCTTCGTGACTATCATACAAAAAGTAAGGCGTCAAGCACTTCCTGCATCGTTATAAAGAAAAATGATCATAATCCCGGGTGAATACTCGTGACGGTTTTATCTTCGAGTTCTTTGAACTCGAGCTAGCCACCATTTGATCATTTTGATCTTGAACGAAAATTATTTCTTTTCACCACATTGACGAATGTTTATAAAAAATATCAGAACTCAATCCGTCAGCTATTGGACGATTTATATCCTTAAAAATTGCTCTCAAGATGAGAGATTTTCTCTCCTCTTGGATTCCAAGTAATTTTTTAAATTTTAGATCAATGAGAACGTGAAAACGATTCCGCTGCATCGATTTTCAATTTCCTCAAGTTTATGAGTATGCGAGTGGTTTCCTAGCCTGTAGTTAAAATGTGTTTTGCAGATGATATGTCTGGCCATTTATCGCGACAGTTTGTTAGAGCTGCACGAAACCCTGGCCCAAACGTTTGCAAAAGATTACGACAATGCCGAGATGCAGCCCATTTTAATGTCACCATTTTTAACTTTTTATCGGCCTTACCAAGTAATGATGGGAATAGCGTGGTCAGGAATGGCACTGTACTGGAGCGTTCCACTAGTTTTCATACTAATTCAGCTCGCAGAAGGAGCAAACGTCATAAAATACATGCTCCCCTTCCCGACCTCGTTTCCTTGGCCAGTCAGTGCCAACAAATGGGTTTACGCAGGAATTTACATCTTTGAGATATACGCCTCAACCTGCCTCAGTATTTTTACAGTAGCCGTCGATTCCCTCTTCGGTTATTACATCTTCCAAATATCCGGACAACTTCGTACCTTATCCCATCGGATAAGAAATTTAAACTCGAGAGATAATTATCGAGAAGTGATTACCGAGTGCGTCTCTAGACATCAAACTTTAACGCGTTGCCAAGAAAACCTCGCACGCATTTATGGACCAATAGTTCTTTGGCTGTCCGGTGCAAGCGCAATGGTCCTGTGCGCCCTCATTTATCAAGCTGCTCATGTAAGTAATCGATCGTAACTCGTTGATAAAGTCTTTCATTCGTTTCAAACACATTCAGTTACACTGATCAGAGGATCACTCTCTAACCAAACTTTGCAGTGTAAGACAACTTCAGACTCGGGACAAAGTATCATGAGAAACATTCGTTATCAGATAACCTGTAGAATTGAAAAGTCTATGGAAAGTTTTATAATCCATAAAAAATAAAAAGAGATATTCGTTGTCGAATTTGAGCCAATTTGATGTGCTGGGCTCCCCGATGTAGGCAGCACCTCCATCCTCATGATCCCCGACTCTATTAGTTCAACTTCAGCAACGGATAGCTCATTTTAAGTACTCCGGATCAAGAAATAAAACCGAAAATGTTTCGACTCAGAATCATCACATGTGCATATTTATCGTTGTCAAAATCTTCAATATTCTCAAAATATTGTCTAGTTGAATCCGAAAAAAGCGGTTATCGTCGTTATGTACATATTCATCAAAGCTGTCCAAACATTGTTCTACGGTTGGTCTGGAACAGCTTTGACAATCGAGGTACTGTCATTACGATATAGCGAGAGCTAAGGAAAGAAGATAGGAGAGATCAGGTCAAAGTAGACCTAATATAAAGAAGTTTTTTTTTCTTTTTTTGAACTTCGGCCCATGAAATTCGAGCTGAAATTTCAACTCATTTCTGATATAATTCATTGCCGCAGGCTAGGCAGAAGGTTAATCTTTGCTTTGAGCTCAGGCACCTAACTATTTTGCTCTTTGCCTCGGTCTCTCAAATATCAATCCAGTTTCTGCACTTTTCGTTATATATTCATTCTGATGTTTTCAATATCTGATATATTCAATCAGAATGACAATTTTCGGGAAGCCATATACGCGAGTGACTGGGCAGGTTCGGGTGAAAAACCACTCATGACTAATATTTTGATCCTGCTAATATACAACAAGCCCTTCGTCCTGAAGGCGTGTTCCATCACAACCATTTCAGTGGACATGTTTGTCGCTGTAAGTATCACGGACAACGCTTCGGTAATGAAAACGAAAGATATCAAAAGTTATTGAGCACGTTCGTGTAAATCTGTTTGTCTTACAGGTCTCCAATACCGCTATCTCCTACTACTTTATGTTGCGAACGTTGGAGGAAGCACATTAATGGTTCAGGGGAGGCATCGTTACATAAATGCATGTATACCTCAAAATGGTCCGTCAAATTTAAATGTATTTTGAAAGGTTTCGATGTACCGAACTCCATGTTTACCGAGAGATTTTATTTCATTAAATTTTTCTAAAATTATGATTTACTTTTCATTCATTTCACTTCATCTTTTCATCATGGTCGAGTCTTACCAAAAATATTTAATATCATAAAAAGTTTGTTTTTAAAGCAGATATAGAATCAGTGTCTTTTTTCGACGCCGTTTCAAAAAAACGCCGCTGACGTCATCTGCATACCGCAGAAATAATTGTACGAGGTACGAATGAATATCGTAAGCGCCCGCCACAACGGAGTCCGGATAATTATTTCCAGATAATCGCCAATTTTGATAGCAGATTTTTATTTCTACTTTATAGAAGACTTCCCTTTTTTTCATCTCTTTTTCTCGTTTTTCATCCCTCATTCTATTGCACGGGATAGGAAGAATAAAAAAGGGATTCGCGCTTTCAGTTTACGAACGGGCAGGTTCAAGATCGAATTCGAAGTTTGGAATTTAGAAGAGGTTCGAATTCGGCTATTAATTTTTTGATCGTTGTGTTCAATATTTGTTTCTTAATTTTCTTGGCTTTGAAAAGAATTAAGTAGATCCTTTAAATAAATACATTTGTTCGATGAATTAGCCATTATTCAATGGGATCATTATCCACCACAAAGTATTTGATCACTTTATTTTCCAACTTTAGTTTCAATTATTTATGTTTTTATTGGATTCGAATTGGAAACAGGACGTCAACGATAATTTTCATCATGATTTCTTGATCTAACGAAATTTTCATTCTTGCTACTGCACTGGCAACCATATCCAAAGACATGGTTGTCGCAATGAGTTTCACAGGAAGGAAGAAAAATGTACATTGACGATCATTGTTTAATCGAAAAATGAATAAAATATATTTTTTATAACGGTTTAAAGTAACCTATTTTCTTGCACTCTCGTGTGAACAAAAGTCAACATGACAAGGCTCAACAGACACTCAAAAATGAGTGAAAAAAGCCAAAAACCATTCACTGTTTGATAATTCAAATAACTGACAGACCTTTTGTTTTTAAATTCGTAACTGCACTTTGGTAACTGCACTCTTTTACGACGAAGGCCTCGTATCGTCGAAATTCATTTTGATTTAACATTCAGCTCAGAGGATATGACGAGAACGTATTCAAAAAGTAATTCAGGCGCAGATCGAAAGAGAAAAACGTATGTTTCTTGATTTGTGCTCAGTTCGAGAGTCCACAAGCAACTATCGTCGACGTACTCGAAGAATTGCGTGCACTCTGAACGTTTTTTTTTTTCAAATAGCAGCGCCACCGATGAGATTCGCAACACAAGTACAGCTCCCAAGTTTGTTTCCATTGTTACAATATTTGTTTCCCTTCACCCCCCTCCCTTCGCCCTGATCAATATATCAAGCAGTAGAAAAGTTAGAAATGTACGCAATCGAACTTTATATTCTCGATGATGTATTTCAACATATTTTTATATCAGCTATTGCGTCAGCAAAAAATTTCAAATAAAATTTGTTCCCGAGGTGGAGAAAGAACACCATCGCATATTAATGAGTTTTATTTTCAAGAAAACGTAGTACGAATGGTAAAAATAATGCTGAAGTTATCGTCACTGTTCCCATTCGATAATGGAAAAAGTTATAAAAACTTCTTTTGTGCAATGAAAAAGAAATGATTGTTCTTCGAGAATGATAAAATTGCAGTGACACATGAGTGAACCGCGATCAATTGTCACATTATCCTCACTCTTATTTCTCAAAGTTTCACGCACATAAATGGAAAAAAAAAAAAAAAAAAAAAATGTCAGTGGAGAAACAGCTGTCAGCAATTTGTCGCCATTATCACCGAAACTTTCTTTTTTTTTTATACTTATTACACTTTCTTCATTGTTATTTTTACATGTCGAGTAAAAGCGCAGTTTCTCCATTCTCGTCGTATGATTTTAAGGCTCGTAGTTTCCTCGGTTACTCCTCAAAATGGTTGATCAGGCAGAGAAATACGAAAAATACGCTAATAACATAAAAAGATTCTTTTTGTTTGCCGGAATTTCTCATGGTCCAGCGCCATACAAATTCATTAATTATTTGCATCCTCTTTACTTTGCCATGACGTTCGTATTCATCATCGGAAATATTCTCTTTATCGTTGATAATCTAACGGACATAGCTTTAGTTACGAAAACTATGGGCGTTTTCATCAGCATGTTTGGTTCAATGATAAAGGTACAATGAAAAAAAAAAAAAATCGAATAATTTGATATCCAATTACAATGGGCCACATATTTTTTTTTATAAAGATTTACGAATCGTGAAAAAAAAAGTTAATAGTAATTTATTTTGTAACGTTCTTGTATTTCAACTTGATAGCAAACGACTATTGTTTTTTTTTTTCCTCACAATCGAATAATAATAAATACATAATTTCGGTTCAAGATGATTCTGTACACATTGTACCGCGACGAGTTTACGAGGATGCACGAAATTTTGGAGACTACGTTTCGTAATGATTTCTGGAATCCGGAAGCTCGCCAAATTTTACTATCTCCATTAAATTTTTTTTATCGATCAACCGTTATAATATCGCGAACGTTCATTGCAATTCCAGTCTTTGTTTGCGTCACTCCATCGATGGCGATAATTATACAGTATGTTCGCGGCGTAAATCCGATCGTTTATCATCTGCCTCTTTTGGCGAAATTTCCTTGGAGCACTGACAGCAGCATATCCGTTTACGCCTTGCATTACGTTTGCGAGATTATTTGCAGTCTCGGATTGGGTTTTGTTTCGGTCAGTATGGATGTCGGGCTCGGTTTTTACGCTTTTCAAATGGGTGCCCAGTTTCGAGTCCTCTCTTACCGTATTGAAAACATCAAGTCGACCGACGATTATCGGGCTCTTATCAAAGATTGCGTATTGCGTCGTCACACTTTGAAGGAATGCCGTGACGTTCTCGAGCGTGTATATGGACCGATCGTTTTGTGGTATATGATTTCAAGCTCTATAAGCTTGTGTGCCAATATTTATCAGATGACCAAGGTATCAGTAACGTCGCTTATTTATATCAAAAAGATTATTTTCATATTTCGAGCCCCTGTCATTCCTCCCCTGGATATTGACCAAAAAAAATATAATCGAAGCAACTTAGCAAGCCTAAACTCTTGGAGGAAGGGATATTTGCGGATACAATTTTCTAAATAATCGCGATTGCTACAGTAGTTGATATCGAAAAACGATTTTGAAGGGCTCGTTCAAGATTCCAATGAAATAACATTTTTCTCAACTCTTTAAAAAATGCTGACCCAAAAAATCCTAGAATGACGGTAGTGAGTCGTGGTTCCAGCACCAGTTCGAAAAATCTATTAATAATTATTCGGGCATTTGGTTCCCCGGTAGAGAAACTCGGACAGTATCGTAATCTGCGTGGTTTACATCGTCGCGAAGCTCGTACAAGTTCTGTTCTACGCCTTGTTCGGCAATTTTCTCACGTCAGAGGTAAGCTTCGAGACTGATGATTGAAAATGTTGGATAATAAAGGTAATTTTTTTCTTCTACCAGACCGAGTTCTTCAGGGATGCTGTGTACAATACCGGATGGCCGGGCTCCGGCGAGATACCTCTCATGACAAGTGTCCTTATAATGCTTTTGTGGAAGCCTTTGGTTCTGTCAGCCTGTGGTTTCTCTACTATATCACTGGACATGTTCGTGGCTGTGAGTTTCCTTGATCACAGAAAAAATAAAAAAAATACTTTTCATCCGGTGATTAACACGATTGCGCAATTGAATTTCAGATAGTGAACACCGCGATGTCGTACTTCTTTTTGCTTCAAACGCTCGAAGATTCCAACTAATCAGACTCTTCGTTCTCATACTAGTAAAAAGTTTCGAGAAAATAAACGTACCATAGAGAATTTTTTAATGGTTTTTCACAACTTTGAACACCTTCTGTCAGATTTATTGAGCCCGGTCTCGACACGTGAAATTGATAATTTCGTTTTTGTTGTTTATTTTTTTCACCGATGGTCCGTAAGCTTTTGATGGCCTTACATCGGCCAATCCCTTAGAAGTTGACACGGACGTGATACGTTCAGCGACTTTACCGTGCTTCCGATTGGCTGTTGGAATCAAGTAATGGAGAGAAAAAGTGACGAAAAACTTTTCGATGAAAAATTTTTTTCTACTCGTTTCATGCGGAGCGTGGATGTCACTTATAAAATTAAATTTATTTTTACCTCTGGAAATTACTATCGAACGGAGACGAACTGGGAATGAAATACAATAAAGTTGTTCGAAAAGTACTGGAAACTCGAGACTGGATACATCTAATCTGTAATTCAGAATATTATTCTGTTGCGCGTTTGTAACGAGACGGTGAAATCTTCTCTGACGTTTATATGTTAGACCATAATTTTCGATGTTCCGCGTTCATTTGTTATTCGTGCTTCTTCATAGACAAAGGAATAGGCGGGGTATCAATCCCTACTTATGTACGCAGTTGCAGCAACATTTTTTATTGTGTTCGGAATTACTAGAAGAAAAAAAAAACAGATGTGTATCGAGAAAGCAGTCGTGACCGATTTGTCTAGAGTTTCTACGAATTACTATATTTTTTTTTCTCTTTGCACCTTTCCTCCTTCTGACCGTTCGTTCACCTTTTTTCTATTTCCTCGACGAAGAAAACTCTCTATTTTTTCTCATTTATTTTATTTTTTTTTTCAATCTACGTACTGAGCTTATACACACACGCACGTTCGGCAATGACAAGTAGCGGGGGGTCGCGAAGACTATATCAAGTGGGTCTATTGAGCGAGTGGCAACCCGTGCTGAGTGAAAAAAATAAAATAAAATTAGTTTTGGTGGTTGAAGTGTTCAATTTTTGTCTCGTTGCCTTTTTTTGTTTTTACAAAAAATGATTGAGTAAGAAAGTCAGAAAGAATTCGTTGAGGTCCAACTGTTCGAAACTGGTTGGCATCGATCTCATGGAGCGCAACAGCCATCAATTTGCACAATATCGATTTGAGCTTGGAGACAATTAACTAGAATTAGTGATTATCTTACTTCAAGATGATTGCACATTCGTTATAATAAGGTCGGGGATATACTACGATTTCATTCCTTGTTTATTTACAAGTAGGTCGAATGAGCATGCGAAATGAGTAAAATATTTTTGCCCTCCTTCAAGAAAGCTCAAAGCTTTTTCTCTTATGGGATATCATCGACGCGTTTGAGCTTTGCTCGTTAAAAATACTTCGCAATAACTCGCGGTATTATGGAGAAACAATTGCAGCGATACGAGTCATACGCTCGAGGCGTTAAGCGGCTTTTGCTGCTTGCTGGATTATGGCCGGGTCGTGTATCATCGAAATGGCTTTCATCAGTAGTTGTTTTTCATTTCGTATTTAGCGTTATTACTTCTTGTGGTATTATGTTTTTCGTAGTCAGTCACATCAAGAATTTGGATCTTGTCACGAAAGGTCTTGGAATAGCAGTGAGTTTCTACTCAACTTTGTTGAAGGTCAGTCGATATTTGAGTTTTAAGATAGAATAAGATTCTGAATATCACCTCCGAGGATTGGGTACGTAGATTCAAAACTTGTGTAGATAATTTTGGCATTTTTTTTAAATTTCCTGAAAACCAATTCAGAAGCTTCCTACTGGTATAATCTACTTGTGCCAAAGCTCTTCGAGGTGATATTCGAAATTTCCTGTAAAATAATGCGTTGTTTGCTGCCTTGAATGGATCTAAACATTCCTGATTCGATTTATTCAATTCACCCGAAAGTTGACAGTGCTTACGATGAATCGGGGCAGCCTCGTTGAGCTACACGAGACTCTGGAAAATAACTTTCGGAATGATCTGGAAAATCAGGAATATCAAACAGTATTATTATCCCCGATCTCAGAATTCGATCGTCCAACTCTGTATATGTCACTATCGACGTTCGGTGTTTTCATAATGTATCATCTAAATCCAATCATAGGGATGATTATTCAATTATCACACGGGAATGGCATCATCAAGTATCTGACACCCTTCCCATCCAAATATCCGTTTCCGGAAGGCTACGGTTCGTACGTAACTTGTTACCTAATCGAAGTGTGCGGAAGTCTCGCGCTTGTTTCAATAACGACAGCTACAGATGCTCTCTTCGGTTTCTACATTTTTCAAATGGTGAGCCAACTCCGGGTTCTTTCATATCGAATGAGCAAGGTAACCGTGGACAATGATCATCCAAGAATCATCAAAGAGTGCGTTATACGAAGACAGTCGCTGGCTCAGTGCCGCGACAAACTCCAGACGATTTACGGACCGATCATTCTCTGGATGCTCACTACCAGCGCTATGACCATGTGTGCCAACATCTTTCAAGCTTCCCAGGTAAATTCGAGTGCATTGAAATTGAAAAACAATTTTCATTAATTATTTGTAATTTTGGAGAGCTATAATTTCTGTAAGCGCTTCCATGAAATTTCTAAACTTAAATTTTTGAAAATTCCTCAACGTCCCAGTTTTTGAATATATTCTAGATCAGTATGGACAAGGCTGCGCTGGTTTTCGTTTACATAACCATGAAGCTTGTCCAAACTCTGCTGTATGGTTGGTTCGGATCGTTTTTGACAACCGAGGTACCATGGACACCCCACAAAATTCCCAAGACATTTCGACAATGTTACGGTGTTAATTTTTGTTTTGTTTTCCCAGTCCGAAAAGTTCCGAGATTCGATTTACGGTTGCGGATGGCCTGGCTGCGGTGATAAATTGTTCATGTCCAATATCAAAATAATGCTACTAGGCAGGCTTTTGGTCTTGAAAGCCTGGCAGTTTTATGCGATATCGGTAGACATGTTTATGGCGGTAGGCAACTCTTATATTATATTTTTCCATGAATAAACTCGACAATAGAGACGAAACGAATTTGTAATTAATTCCAGATAATGAATACGGCTTTATCGTACTTCTTTTTGCTGCGGACTCTCGATGAAAAATGAGGCTGATGGGGTGGAATGATCACGTGCTAGCCTTTCAGACGATATGTTTTGTGCTTTTGATCTTTCAATGGAGTCTAATTTTTAATAAAATAAAAAATTACTCAATTGAAAAATTTATATCCGCCGTATAGATACGGCATTTATTTTTTGTCTCGTATTTGCTTTGTGGAATAAAAGTCAAGCTGAAAGCGTTGATTCGTTTTTTCTTCAACAAATTTTTTTATCCGTAACACAAGACAACACATTCAATTTAAAAACAACAATAAATAACCATGGAAATTTAAATCCCTGGTTAGTTCAACGCAGTCTAAAAAAAAGTGACATTTTCGGAGAACCGTGCAGGAAACAGTGCGCGACAGATTTGGGTGCAAAGACCCACGCGAAAGTATTTTCTTAAGAATTATTATTATTCTTCTGAGAAATTAAATTTCTCAACTTTCTCAATTTGAGAAATGAAATTTTTCAACTTTCTCTCATTTTAGCACATTTACATTTTTATTTTTATTATTATGTCGATAGAAAATTTCGAATAGAACTTTATCCGAGGTAGGGGAAAAACGATAAATTCTTTATTCAAATTTTCTCCGATGCTTTGTTGGGGTGATATTGACTGGCGTCAAGCCTGGATTGACTGGATCAGCCAATCGGTAGCGAATCAAAAGTGGCGTGAAGCGTTTATCGAGTCTACCGCGTATTCGATTGGCTATTGCTACTCACTCAACATCTGTGAACCCCGGAACTCAGAGACAAATAGCTTTTCGAACTAAAATTTTTTTCTCGACTACTTCTGTGAAGCGTGGATGTCATTTATGAAATTGAATTTATTTTTATTACGGCAAATTACTACCTCAAGCGTTTGGAACAGAATACATTGAACAACTTGAAACTAAAGTAGAAACTCGTGACAAAATACATCCGATTTGCAGTTCCGGATACTCTTGGGGTACTTTTCTATAACGACGCGGAGAAATCTATTGCTCTGACGTCGTACTGTAATTTTCAACGATACATTGTTCTATATTGATTTATTATTTTTACTCCATAGACAACGGATAAAAAGTAATACCGTATGAATACAAAGTAATGGATATTAAGAGAGCAATCGCGATTGATTTCTCTAGCGCTTCTACGAATTACTACTGTCAAGTCTATTGTTTCATTCCCCTCTGCCCCTTAGACCGTTCGCGTGTTTCAATTTTCTTTACGAAGAAAGCCCTTTTACAGTTCAATCTATTTTTTCAGCCTGCGCACTGAACTCATACACTCCCTCAACGGCACTGTGTTCAAGATCATGCTGGCTCGCTGTGCTGGTTCATGGAGCGAACAAAAAATCTGGCTGAATTAAAAAACTCCACTGTATCCAAAGTGTTGAATCGTAGTCGCGTGTCGCGTGCCTTTTTTTTCAATGAAAAAGTTCAAAGAAAACAGTGTCGAAGAGTTTCGCTACGAGCTTCTATTATCACAACTAATTAGTGTCAGTCTTCTAGACTGAAGACCAAAAATTCAAACGAAGAACAAGAGGATTCGATAGATATAGATATCGAAAGAGTTTTTTCGATTGAATTGCAAGCTTCTCGGTCAGAAAACGTGTGCAATTTGATTTAAAATTTGAGTCCTCGTTTAATATTTTATAACATTGTGGTGATCATATGTTTCATTGGAACCCTTACGTAATGCGATATTTCTTTGTTCTGCTACCGTTTATTTTTCAATCTAGAGGGTTGTGATTATTTTCTTGCACAATATCGATTTTAGACTAAATGTCATTCGATCTAACTTCACGATAATGACGGTCATTATCCTAATTTAACTAGAGAGAGTAGTGAGAAGTTTGATTGAAACGTAGAAATCGGTTTTTCGACAATGTCTTATCCGACAACGTAAACATCATTGTCTACGATTTTCTCTGCTTCTTCGAGAAAGTTTCAAGCTTTTGCTCATCAAACGAGATATTGACCCGGTTGCATTTAGCTCGTAGCTCAATAACTCGTGGTACAATGGAGAAAGAAATGAAGAGATACGAGTCGTATGCTCGTGGCGTAAAACTTCTTTTGATGATTGCTGGATTATGGCCAAGTCGCGTACTAACAAAATGGTCAAAATTACTAGTTATTGTCGAATCAACATTGTGTGTGATCACGGGATGCGGCATAATATATTTCGTAATAAGTCATTTAACGAATCTTAATCTTCTTACGAAAGGGCTTGGCATAGGGATCACCTTTTGTTTAGTTTTATTGAAAGTAAGTTGCCATTGAATAACTTATTACGGAATATCCCAAAAAATACCTCAAATGTGCAGGACGAAGACAAAAGTCGTTATACATTTTTTTTTGCTCAATGAAAGTTCAATAAGAAGGCAACTAAATTGGTATTAGCCAGTTGACAATCTTTCGAACGATCAACTAATCCTGCAACATTTATCGGTCACATTATTGAGATTTTCTGTTAAATATTATGCCACGTTGTATGGTAGCAAGTGAATTCGAAAAGAATCAATGAAAATGATATATTTTATCCAAAAGGTCGTTGTGTTCACAATATATCGAAGCGAAGTCGTTGAACTTCACGAAACTTTGGAAAAGAATTTTCGTAAAGATCTAGAAAAACCGGAATATCAATCAGTGCTATTATCTCCGCTCGGAGACTTCGATAGGCCAACTCTGTACCTATCCCTGTTAGCACTGAGTACCATCACGATGTTTTTTTTGAATCCAGTCATATCGGTTATATATCAACTATCCCACGGAAAAGAAAACGTTCAACGGTCTACACCCTATCCGTCTAAATATCCGTACATGGAACGCAACGTTTTTTATGTGATCTGCTACATAATTGAACTTGGTGCAACTTACACGATTGGCTCGGTAGCAGCGGCTACAGATGCCCTCTTTGGCTTCTACATCTTTCAAATAGTTGGCCAATTCCGCGTTCTCGCTTATCGAATGAACAACTTGACTGCGGTCGATGATTACCAAATAATCATCAAAGAGTGTGTAACACAACGCCAGATTCTCGCTCAGTGCCGCGACAAACTCCAGGAGATTTATGGCCCAATTATCCTCTGGATGTTCACCAGCAGCGCTATTATCATTTGCACCAATGTGTATCAAGCTTCACATGTAAATTGGCTATAATGCTCGTCGAATAATCCTAGGTTTCTGCACGGGGATAATTTTACTCAGGTCGCTTGATCAGTGTATAAGACTCAATGCCGGCAATCCATTAATTTTCCCGTAGTTAACGTATAAAAAGACTGATTTTAATTTACGTGAAACTGCGCACATGTCTAAAAATTTAATTTTTCTTCAATTTTTAAAAAACTACATTTTTATAAGAATGAAATATAGTAAATTTATCTGAACATTTTTTATAGAAAACTGCGTTGATGATGACACCTATTCGCACTTGCAAGCACCGTGGCCTGTTCGTACAAGGCCTCCTCGTTATAAATGGCATGGCCAAATCTCTTTTTTTACGTTTGAAACAACGCGTATCCTTCAACATACAAGATTGCCAGAACACACTAGCAATGCTGCACACAATCTCTCGAATAAACATTTTTGAAATGTATAAAACGTATTCATATTGAATTCAAACAAAAAAAAACAATAATATTCTGTCGCCGCTCTTATCAAAAAATGACGTTAGCGCAAAGTCGATTTCAGCTCGGGTCAAATTATTCCCATGCGATGAGAATCCAGGATTGGAAAAATATTTCGGGTTCAGGCTTAAATCGTAAGCCTGTTTACCCAGTTCTGTAGGCGGTTATGTTGAATTTAAAGTATTTATCAATCTTTCGGTTTCTTAAATAAATTCTAGATTAGCATGGACAAGGCCCTATTGGTTGTCTTTTATATGACCACGAAGCTCACGCAAGCTCTGGTCTATGGATGGTTCGGATCGCGCCTGACCATCGAGGTACCATTACCAACCACCATACTTCCTGAAAACATTTATAGATTATTACGACTTTTTTTTTCTTTCCGATTTCCCAGTCAAAAGCTTTTCAAGATTCGATTTACTGTTGTGGATGGCCAGGCTGCGGAGATAAAATATTTTTATCCAATATTAAAACAATGTTATTGTGCCGATCACTGGTTCTCAATATCTATCACTTTTATGTGATATCGGTAGACTTGTTTCTAGCAGTACGCAATTTATATATTATTTCTTTTCGTAAATAAATTCGATAATCGATATGAAATACATCTGTAGTTTATTTCAGATAGTGAACACGACTGTATCATATTTTTTCATGCTGCGGACACTAGAGCAAAAATAAGGCTGAACGGGGCAATGATCTGGCAGTGGCAATTCGAATGGATTGTACTTTTGATTTTTCAATAAAGTTTAATCGTTAATTAGAACGATTTTATGTTACGATTTTTGTTACATGAATGAATTCGATAATTGATAAGGAAAGAAATTTTATCCCATTTCAGATAATGAAAACTACTTTATCATACTTCTTTTTGCTGAGGACGCTCGAGGAGAAATAAGCCGGAGAGCTTGCGGATTGTTCTATGGTTTGTTTTGTAATGAAATTTAAAATCTAATAACACAATTGTTCAATTGAAACAATCGACTTGTATTTCTACGACATCAGTAAATAAGGTCGTGGTTGTAAGTTCCGTTGCTCATCGAAAAAATGCCTTCATTTAACATAATTAAAATGAATTTCTAAATAATAAACACCGGAATATCGTACTTCTTTTTACTTTACAGTCGACGATACCAAGTTCTGAGATTTTTTATTACAATACCAGCAACGATCGGTATCGGAAGTTGGAAGGGGAAACTGTTTATTCGCTTTTGTTTTCGATGTAAAGATTTTTATCGTTGCGTGTATCAGCCAATCTCCTGTGAATCGAAAAGGGCGAACGCGTTTATCAGCTCTACCGCGCGTTCGATTGGTTATTGCGAGACACTCAATATCTCATGATCCACGTAACGCAGACAACAAATGACAATGAACTTTCCGCTCCAGGATTCTTTACTCTAAACGTTCTTTGAAGCATGGATGGCAACTTGAAAAATTAAATCCATTTTTATCCCTGGAAATTACTGTCAAGCAGAAAAACTTGGAATAGAATACGTCTCATTCGCAATTCAGAATCCCCTTCAGGTACTTATTTTGTAACAACACGATGAAATCTTGTCCGACGTTATCTATCGTACTATAATTTTCACCGCTACACTCTTCCATATTAAATTGTTGTTTCTGCTTCATAGACAAAGAAATTGACAGTGTATCAAACTGAAGCTATATGAGTATCGGGCGAGCAATCGCATTCGATTTCTCTAGAGTTTCTACACTATTATTACTCGATCTCTTGCTTTCCTCTCCCCTACCTCTCGGACCGTTTATTGGCGATTTTTGTTTCCACAACAGGAAAGTTTCTCCTCTACTCATTTATTTATTTTTCCAACATGCGCAGTAAACTCCATTACATATCTGTCAACGACACTGCGTTGGGGATCATGTTGATTGAATCGTGAAGAGTGTGAGCTGAAGTTCAACGTGTGCTGAAGTATGAAATTCGTATCTCTGCTGTAGTTTAAGTGTTTAGTTTTTATTTCGTTGCGATTTTATTCATGTTTACGGAAAACAAAAAAAAACAGTAGAGTAATAGTCCAAAGAACGTTCGTTAAGCTTCAGAAGTGACTGACCAAAATCGGTGTTGTAAAGCATTCCGGTCGTTCCCTCGCACAATATCGACCCGAGGCTAAATGTCACCCGAATTAGCAATTATCTTACATCAGAATAATTACAGTGATTATATAACCAATTGCTTTGAAAAGCCAAGCCTTTTTTAGAGTTTCTCTCTTCTGCATTGAGCTGTTGGAGCGTTTATCTGAAATGAGTCACGAGAAGCTTTTCTCGTTTATAGAGACCAATCTTCCGACAATATCTGTTGTGACAACTTGGCTAAAGATCGCCGCTGCTCATTTTTTTCTTCCAACCTTTCAAAAAAGTTGAGAGCTATTATTATTATTATTACCTTCATGAGATATTATCGAATCCGTGGAACTTAGCTCGCAAATATTTCTCGATATCATGGAAAAACAATTACAGAGATACGAGTCATATGCTCGCGGCGTTAAACGACTTTTGCTACTGGCTGGATTATGGCCCGGTCCTGCATCGTCGAAGTTATTTCAATTAATAATCGTTTCTCACTTTACATTCAGCGGTATTACCGTTTGCGGTATTGTCTATTTCGTAGTCAGCCATATTACGAATCTCGATCTTATCACGAAAGGCCTTGGTATAGCAGTGAGCTTCTGTACAATTTTATTAAAGGTAACTTTCTGAACCATGACAGAATATCCCAAAAATATACCTCAAGATGTTCAGCATGACGATAAAAGTCATTTTAGATTTTTTTGCCCAATTGAAGATTGATTGATGGATAACTAACAGGAACAGTGCACGGCGATTACGTCATGAAATTGACTATGCTTACGTTGAAGTGGTGTTAAAGTGGTGACAGTTATCGAAAACGTCTACGGAAGTTACAATTTTTTCAAAATTAATCAATGGAACAAAATTATGTTGCTCGTATTTTCTTAATCATCAGACATCATTACATGTGCGGCTGCTTTCACAAACCGTTGACTTCATTTTCTCGTTCTACGGCTTTTGAAACTGATCCTGAGTCGCATACTTTTTTGAGTGTAAACTCCAACACGCGATCATTCAATTTTTCTGTTATAAAATTTATCTTTATGCGTATCTTTCGATGCTAAAATCTCACCATAGCATGTGCAGATTTGAATACAAGAAAGTTGACACATCGACGAAGGTTCTGACCCCTACAGCTGATGCATGGTTCCGATTAGTCATGATCACCAAAAATTCGTTTTAGCTACACGATCTACTAGTTCTGTGAACGCTTATAGGAGGTTTCATTTGGGATTTTCTGTCAGATATAATTTTTCCCGCTGCCGTTTGAATTTGTGGTGACCCAAGAATATTTGTACGCTTTTTATCCAAAAGGTTACGGTTTTTATGATGCATCGGGGTAGCTTGGTTGAGCTCCACGAAACTTTGGAGAAGAATTTTCGTAAAGATCTAGAAAAACCGGAATATCAATCAGTGCTGTTATCGCCGATCGCATATTTCGATCGTCCAACCCTGTATCTATCGTTGTCAACATTAGGTATCACCATAATGTACTTCTTGAATCCAATCATATCAATCACAATTGAACTATCACACGGGAACGGAATCGTTAAACATCGTACACCCTTCCCGTCCAAATATCCTTTTCCGGAAAGCAACAATTTGTACGCGACCCGTTACGCAATTGAGGTTGGTGCTGTTTACGCGATTGGATCTATAACAGCAGCTACCGATGCCCTTTTCGGCTTCTACATCTTTCAAATAGTGAGCCAACTCCGCGTTCTCGCCTATCGAATGAACAAATTAACTGCAGCTGATGATTACCAGAGAATTATCAAAGAGTGTGTCACACAACGCCAAATTCTTGCTCAGTGCCGTGACAAAGTCCAGAAGATTTACGGCCCGATTATTCTCTGGATGCTTACTACAAGTGCTATGGTCATGTGCACCAATATATTCCAAGCTTCACACGTAAGTTCATTATAACTATTATGCAACCGAGTTTCAATACTGAAGAAGGATTTCGGGTTTAGGTCTAAATCCAACAAAATTGTAGATTTGTTTTCCCAGTTCTGTAGAAATTCGTTCAAAATTTTCTAAATTCATCAACTTTTCCGTTTGTCAAATTAATTTTAGATTAGCATGGACAAGGCTCTTTTGGTTTTCGTTTACATTACTATGAAGCTCATGCAAACTCTGCTGTATGGATGGTTCGGATTGTGTCTGACCACCGAAGTATGATCATCAAGCACTAAACTGCCGAAGAACCTTTCTCGATCATTACTATCTCGTTAATTTATTTTTTTCTGGTTTAATTTCCCAGTCAGAAGCTTTTCGAGATTCTATCTACTGTTGTGGATGGCCAGGCTGCGGTGATAAAATATTCCTATCCAATATCAGAACAATGTTATTGTGTCGATCTTTGGTCCTGAAGGCCTGCCAGTTTTATGTAATATCGGCGGACATGTTTATAGCGGTAGACAATTTTTTAAACATATTTTTGTTACACGAATGAATTCGATAATTGATAAAAAAAGAAATTTTATCCCATTTCAGATAATGAACACTACTTTATCATATTTCTTCTTGCTGAGGACGCTCGAGGAGAAATAAGCGGGAGAGCCTGCGGATTGTTCTTAGGTTTGTTTTGTAATGAAGTTTTAAATCTAATAACACAATTGTTCAATTGAAACAATCGACAGTAAATATGTTCGTGATTGTACGTCCCGTTGCTCACCGAAAAAAATGCCTATACATTTCACATAATTAACACAGTTGAAATTAATTTCTAGCTAATGAACACCGAGATGTCGTACTTCTTTTTACTTTACAATCGACGAGACCAAGTTCTGAGATTTTTTATTTCAATACTAGCAAATTTTTGGCTCGATACCATTAATTATATTTTGAGGAGCTCGCGTTTTGACAAAATATACGTATCTCAGTGCATTTTTTACGGTTTCACGTATTTTCAACGACTTTGGTTAAATGTATTGACAAAAGTTGATCGTCGAAAGTTGGAAGACAAAACTTTTCATTCGCTTTTGTCTTCGATGCTCTGTTCAAAAGATATTTATTGTTGCGTATCAGCGAATCTCCTGTGAATCGAGAGGGGCGAACGCGTTTACTAGCTCTACAGCGCGTTCGATTGGTTATCGCGAGTCACTCAATATCTCACGAGCCACGTAACGCAGACAACAAATGACAATGAACTTTTCGATCAAGGGTTCTTGACTCTACTCGCTCTATGAAGCGTGGATGGCAACTTATAAAATTAAATCCATTTTTATCCCTGGACATAACTGTCAAGAAGAAAAACTTGGAATAAAATGCATCTGATTTGCAATCCGGAATCTTCTCCAGGTACTTATTCATAATAAAATCATGAAATCTTCCCTGACGTCATTTACCGTACTATAATTTTCACAGCTGCAGCATTCTATATTGAACTGTTATTTGTGCTTCATAGACGAAGAAATCGAGGGTGTATCAGTCCAAAGTAATAAGTATCAAGCGAGCAAACGCATTCGATTTCTCTAGAGTTTCTGCTACGAATCACTATGATTATTCGATCTCTTTTTCTCCTGTCCTCTACCGCTCGGATCGTTTGTTGGCGATTTTTTGTTTCCCCAACAGGAAAGTTTCTCTATTCATTTATTCATTTTTCCAACCTGCGCACTAAACTCCAATACACATCCGTCGAAGAAACTGCCTCAGAGACCATGTTGACCGAATCGTGAGGATTTATGGAGTGTGAGTGAACATGGCGCAGAAGTATGAAATTCGTATTTACTGTAGTTCAAGTGGCAAATTTTTTTATTCCGTTGCGTTTTCATTCATCTTCACGAAAAAAAAAACAGTCACGTAACGGTCCGAAGATCTTCGTTAAGATTCAGAAGTGACTGACCAAAATCGGTGTTGTAAAGCATTCCGGTCGTTCCCTCGCACAATATCGACCCGAGGCTAAATGTCACCCGATTAGCGATTATCTTACTTCTAAATAAACACAGTGATTATATAACCAATTGCTTTGAAAAGCGGAACTTTTTACAATTTCTCTATTTTGCATGGAGTTGTTCGAGCGTTTATCTGTAATGAGCCACGAGAAGCTTTTCTCGTTTATAGAGGCCAATTTTCCGACGAAATCTGTTGTGACAACTTGGTCGAAGATCGCTGTTTCCTATTTTTTTCTGACCTCTCAAAAAAGTTGAGAGCTTTTACCTTAATGAGATATTATCAAACCCGTGGAACTGAGCTCGCAAATTTTTCTCGATATCATGGAAAAGCAATTGCAGAGATACGAGTCATATGCTCACGGCGTTAAACGACTTTTGCTACTGGCTGGATTATGGCCCGGTCCTGCATCGTCGAAGTTATTTCAGTTAATAATCGTTTCTCACTTTACATTCAGCGGTATTACCGTTTGCGGTATTGTCTATTTCGTAGTCAGCCATATTACGAATCTCGATCTTATCACGAAAGGCCTTGGTGTAGCAGTGAGCTTCTGTACAATTTTATTAAAGGTAACTTTCTGAACCATGACAGAATATCCCAAAAATATACCTCAAGGTGTTCAGCATGACGATAAAAGTCATTTTAGATTTTTTTCACCATTTGAAGATTGATTAATGGATAACTAACGGTAACAGTGCACGGCGATTACGTCATGAAATTGACTATGCTTACGTTGAAGTGGTGTTAAAGTGTTGACAGTTATCGAAAACGTTTACGGAAGTTACAATTTTTTCAAAATTAATCAATGGAACAAAATTATGTTGCTTGTATTTTCTTAATCATCAGACATCATTACATGTGCGGCTGCTTTCACAAACCGTTGACTTCATTTTCTCGTTCTACGGCTTTTGAAACTGATCCTGAGTCGCATACTTTTTTGAGTGTAAACACCAACACGCTATCATTCAATTTTTCTGTTATAAAAATTACCTTCATGCGTATGTTTCGATGCTGAAATCTCACCACAGCATGTGCACATTTCAACACAAGAAAGTTGACACGTCGACGATGGTTCTGACCCCTACAGCCGATGCATGGTTCCGATTAGCTATGATCAACAAAAAATCGTTTCAGCTACACAATCTCCTAGTTCTGTGAACGCTTATAGGTTACATTTGAGATTTTCTGTCAGATATAATTTTCCCCGCCGCCGTTTAAATTTGTGGTGACCCAAGAATATTTGTACGCTTTATCCAAAAGGTTACGGTGTTCATCATGCATCGGGGTAGCCTGGTTGAGCTCCACGAAACTTTGGAAAAGAATTTTCGTAAAGATCTAGAAAAACCGGAATATCAATCAGTGCTGTTATCGCCGATCGCATATTTTGATCGACCAACTCTGTATCTATCGCTGTCAACGATAGGTATCTCCTTAATGTTCTTCTTGAAACCAATCATAGCGATTACAATTGAATTATTACACGGGAACGGAATCGTTAAACATCGTACACCCTTCCCGTCCAAATATCCTTTTCCGGAAAGCAACAGTTTGTATGCGACCCGTTACGCAATTGAGGTTGGTGCTGTTTACGCGATCGGCTCAATAACAGCATCTACCGATGCGCTTTTTGGCTTCTACGTCTTTCAAATAGTGAGCCAACTTCGCGTTCTCGCCTATCGAATGGACAACTTATCTGCGGCCGATGATCATCAAAGAATAATCAAAGAGTGTGTGATGCAACGACAAATTCTTGCTCGGTGCTGTGATCAACTCCAGAAGATCTATGGTCCGATCATTCTCTGGATTCTTACTACAGGTGCTATGGTCATGTGCACCAATATCTTCCAAGTTTCACACGTAAATTCATTATAACTTTCATGCAACCAAGTTTCAGTATTAAATAACCATTTGGGATTCAGGTCTAAATCTAAGAAGATTGTAGACTCGTTTTCCCAGTTCTGTAGGCATTCGTTAAGAATTTTGGAAATTCATAATATTTACGGTTTCCCTAATTAATTCTAGATTGGCAGAGACAAGACCATTTTGCTTTTCGTTTACATCACTATGATTACTACGAAGTTCATGCAAACTCTGCTCTATGGATGGTTTGGATTGTGTCTGACCACCGAGGTTCGATCATCAAACACTTAACTGCCGAGGAACGCTTCTAGATTATTACTATCTCGTTAATTTATTTTTTCCTGGTTTAATTTCCCAGTCAGAAGCTTTTCGAGATTCTATCTACTGTTGTGGATGGCCAGGCTGCGGTGATAAAATATTTCTATCCAATATCAGAACAATGTTATTGTGTGGATCTTTGGTCCTAAAGGCCTGCAAGTTTTATGTGATATCCCTGGACATGTTTATAGCAGTAGGCAATTTTCGTGTATACTTTTGTTACCATGTATGAATCCGAAAATTAATAAGGAAAGAAATTTATTCTATTTTAGATAATGAACACCAGTTTATCATACTTCTTCTTGCTACGGACGCTTGAGGAAAAATAAGCCGAAGAGCTTGCGGATTGTTCTATGGTTTGTTTTGTAATGAAGTTTCAAATCTAATAACACAATTGTTCAATTGAAACAATCGACTTGTATTTCTACGACATCAGTAAATATGTTCGTGATTGTACGTCCGGTTGCCTACCGAAAAAAATGCCTACATTTCACATAATTAACACAGTTGAAATTAATTGCTAGCTAATGAACACCGACATGCCGTACTTCGTTTTACTTTACAATCGACGAGACCAAGTTCTGAGATTTTTTATTTCAATACTAGCAAATTTTTGACTCGATACCATTAATTATATTTTGAGGTGCTCGCGTTTCGACAAAGTATACGTATCTCAGTGCATTGTTTACGGTTTCACGTATTTTCAACGACTTTTGTTAAATGTATTGACAAAAGTTGATCGTCGAAAATTGGAAGACAAAACTTTTCATTCGCTTTTGTCTTCGATGCTCTGTTCAAAAAATATTTATTTTTGCGTATCAGCGAATTTCCTGTGAATCGAGAGGGGAGAACGCGTTTACTAGCTCTACAGCGCGTTCGATTGGTTATCGCGAGTCACTCAATATCTCACGAGCCACGTAACGCAGACAACAAATGACAATGAACTTTTCGATCAAGGGTTCTTGACTCTACTCGCTCTATGAAGCGTGGATGGCAACTTATAAAATTAAATCCATTTTTATCCCTGGAAATAACTGTCAAGAAGAAAAACTTGGAATAAAGTGCATCTAATTCGCAATCCGGAATCTCCTCCAGGTACTTATTCGTAATAAAACCATAAAATCTTCCCTGACGTCATTTACCGTACTATAATTCTCACAGCTGCAGCATTCTATATTGAACTGTTATTTGTGCTTCATAGACGAAGAAATCGAGGGTGTATCAGTCCAAAGTAATGAGTATCAAGCGAGCAAACGCATTCGATTTCTCTAGAGTTTCTGCTACGAATCACTATGATTATTCGATCTCTTTTTCTCCTGTCCTCTACCGCTCGGATCGTTTGTTGGCGATTTTTTGTTTCCCCAACAGGAAAGTTTCTCTATTCATTTATTCATTTTTCTAACCTGCGCACTAAACTCCAATACACATCCGTCGAAGACACTGTCTCAGAGATCATGTTGACCGATTCGTGAGGATTTATGGAGTGTGAGTGAACATGGCGCAGAAGTATGAAATTCGTATTTACTGTAGTTCAAGTGGCAAATTTTTTTATTCCGTTGCGTTTTCATTCATATTTACGAAAAAGAAAACAGTCACGTAACGGTCCGAAGATCTTCGTTAAGATTCAGTAGTGACTGACTAATATCGGTGCTGTAAAGTGTACTGATCGTTCCCTCGCAAAGTATCGATCCGAGGTTTAATGTCATCCGAATTAGCGATTATCTTACTTCTAAATAAACACAGTGATTATGTTAGAGGAAAGGCAGCTAATTTGGGATAGCAATTTGTGGGTTATTTTGTATCCCAAATTAGCTTCCTTTCCTCTACCAATTGCTCTGAAAAGCGAAACTTTTTACAGTTTCTCTATTTTGCATGGAGTTGTTTGAGCGTTTATCTGTAATGAGCCACGAGAAGCTTTTCTCGTTTGTAGAGGCCAATTTTTCGACCAAATCTGTTGTGACAACTTGGTCGAAGATCGCTGTTTCCTATTTTTTTCTGACCTTTCAAAAAAGTTCAGAGCTTTTACCTTAATGAGATATTATCAAACCCGTGGAACTTGGCTCGCAAATTTTTCTCGATATCATGGAAAAACAATTACAGAGATACGAGTCATATGCTCGTAACGTTAAACGACTTTTGTTACTGGCTGGATTATGGCCAGGTGCAGCATCGACAAATAAGATATTTAAAGTAATTAGCGTTCATCTCGCCTGCACCGCTATTACGGTTTGCAGTATTATCTATTTCGTAGTCAGTCATGTTACGAACCTTGATCTTATCACAAAAAGCCTCGGGATTGCAGTAAGCTTCCTAACAGTTTTGTTGAAGGTAATTTGCCGAACCATGACAGAATATCCCAAAAATATACCTCAAGATGTTCAGCATGACGGTAAAATTCATTATAGATTTTTTGACTGATCCTGAGTCGCATAATTTTTTTCGGGTAAACTCCAACAACCGATCATTCAAATTTTCGATTATTAAATTTATCCGTATCTTTCGATGCTGAAATCTTATTATCACAGCATATGCATATTCGAACGCAATAGAGTCGGACATCGACGGTGGTACTGGTCCCTAAAGCTGAAGAGGGTGAAAGGTCCCGATTGGCAATGACCGATAAAAATTCGTTTCTATACGATCTATTAATTCTGAAACGCTTATCGGTCTTATTTGGGATGTTCTGTCAAATATAATTTTCCGCCTCCGTGTAAATTTCGGGAGACCCAACAAAAATGATCCATTTTATCCAAAAGGTAGCAATGTTCATGATGTATCGGGTCAACCTGGTTGAGCTCCACGAAACTTTGGAAAAGAATTTTCGTAAAGATCTAGAAAAACGGGAATATCAATCAGTGCTGTTATCGCCAATCGCATATTTTGATCGACCAACTCTGTATCTATCGCTGTCAACGATAGGTATCTCCTTAATGTTCTTCTTGAAACCAATCATAGCGATTACAATTGAATTATTACACGGGAACGGAATCGTTAAACATCGTACACCATACCCATCCAAATATCCTTTTCCGGAAAGCAACGGTTTGTACGCGACCCATTACGCAATTGAGGTTGGTGCTATTTACGCGATCGGCTCAATAACAGCATCTACCGATGCGCTTTTTGGATTCTACATTTTTCAAATAGTGAGCCAACTTCGCGTTCTCGCCTATCGAATGGACAACTTATCTGCGGCCGATGATTATCAAAGAATCATCAAAGAGTGTGTGATGCAACGACAAATTCTTGCTCGGTGCTGTGATCAACTCGAGAAGATTTATGGTCCGATCATTCTCTGGATTCTTACTACAGGTGCTATGGTCATGTGCACCAATATCTTCCAAGTTTCACACGTAAATTCATTATAACTTTCATGCAACCAAGTTTCAGTATTAAATAAACATTTGGGATTCGGGTCTAAATCTAAGAAGATTGTAGACTCGTTTTCCCAGTTCTGTAGGCATTTGTTTAGAATTTTGGAAATTCATAAACTTTTCGGTTTCCCTAATTAATTCTAGATTAGCAGAGACAAGACCTTTTTGCTTTTCGTTTACATGACCATGATTACTGTGAAGTTCATGCAAACTCTGCTTTATGGATGGTTTGGATTGTGTCTGACCACCGAGGTATGATCATCAAACACTTAACTGCCGAGGCCGAACGCTTCTAGATTATTACTAGCCGATGAATTAATTTTTTACATGTTCAATTTCCCAGTCAGAGGCTTTCCGAGATTCTATCTACTGTTCTGGGTGGCCAGGCTGTGGTGATAAAACATTTCTATCCAATATCAGAACAATGTTATTGTGTGGATCTTTGGTTCTGAAGGCCTGCAAGTTTTATGTGATATCTCTGGACATGTTTATAGCAGTAGGCAATTTTCGTGTATATTTTTGTTACCATGTATGAATCCGAAAATGAATAAGGAAAGAAATTTATTCTATTTCAGATAATGAACACCAGTTTATCATACTTTTTCTTGCTACGGACGCTCGAGGAGAAGTAAGGCGGAAAGCTTGCGGATTGTTCTATGGTTTGGTTTCTAATGGAGTTTCATATCTGACAAAAGAATTGTTCAATTGAAAAATCGGCTTATATTGCAAATTCATCGAAAAGGGAAAAGTCACATTAATTGAATCGTTAAAATTCACAGGTTTCGATCAGTTAATGCGTCTCCGCATGGCCTCAAATTGTGGATTAGATTTTTTTCACACGTTCAAACGGTTCTGAAGATTTAAATTGTTTGTGAGCACCGAGGTGCCCCCACCAGCCGTTGACCCTTTCTAGGAATCCACTTGGTAAATGTTTTTTATTCTCGTCCAATTTCACACTCAGAAGTTTTGCGTTATTTCCATTTTTTGCTGAATGACCCGGTTGCGTTGTTAAATTATTTGTATCCAAAATTAACACGATTTCGAAAGACAAGCCTTTCCTACGTTGAAGGCCTGTCAGTTTTTTGAATATCGATAGTTATGTCCACGGCAATTGGTTGTAATTCATAGATATGCGATTTTTTGAATAAAAAAATCAATAATCAACGTAAATGTAGTTGTAATTAAATACAGATAATGAATATCACCTTAATGTGCTTTTTCCTGCTGCGGACACTCGATGAAAAATAAGACTTCTGCGATTAAATGATCGAGTTACGATTTAGACAGAGCTCACTGTGTCTCAGTTGTTGCAACATGTCTTACTGGCTAGCATTGGTCTTACAGTGTTGTGACCATCTGCCCGAGCAGTATCGATTCGACGCTAAATGTCCCTCCAATTAGTGATTATCTTACTTCATGCCGATTAGGAAATTGTTTCAATGAAACAGAGTTTTTCCACAAATTGTCTGGCTATTATCCATTCGTAGAAGCTTTTGATGAGAATGAGTATTGAAAAGCTTGACTCGTCTATAGAAGCCAATTTACCGGCAACATATGCTATTATAACCGTAGTTAAGCATCGCTGTTCACGATTTCCGCTCTCGCTTCCTCAAGAAAGTTTTGAGCTTTTGCTCTTATGGGATATTATTAACTCGATTGAACTTTGTTCGAGAAAAACTTTACGATAACTTGTGATACAATGGAGAAACAATTGCAGAGATACGAATCATACGCTCGTAGCGTTAAACGGCTTCTGCTGCTTGCTGGATTATGGCCAGGTCGCGGTTCATCGAAATTGCTTCAACTTATAGTTGTTATCCATTTCACAACGAGCGTCATTACGGCTTGCGGTATAATGTATTTCGTTGTCAGTCATATTACAAATCTCGATCTTGTTACGAAAGGTCTTGGGATAGCAGTAAGCTTCTATACAATTCTACTAAAGGTGAGTTGCTACACAGAATATACCATGATAGAATGATGATAATATTCTGAAGAGCACCTCAAGATTAAAGGTACGTAGATCTCAAGATTTTGTAAAGAATCCTTTTGGTTTTTGCTCGATCAAGGACTCATTTGAACTGAACGGGTGATGACCACTTTAGAGTGTCCCTACTTGTACGATCTACTTATGCTAGTTGTCTTGGGGGTGATGTTTGGAATTTCCTTTAATGTAACGTGTTACTTGCTAACCCGAATGAATCTGGACATCTGTGATTGCGTTTGTTCACTTTACCCGAAAGGTGATTGTGTTCACGATGAATCGAAGCAGCCTCGTTGAGCTACACGAGACTCTGGAAAAAAATTTCCGGAAAGATCTAGGAAACCAGGAATATCGATCAGTGTTATTGTCCCCAATCGCACATTTCGATCGACCAACTACATACCTGACACTATCAACGCTAGGTGTTTTCATAATGTATAATCTAAATCCAATCATAGGAATTATTATTCAACTATCACACGGGAATCATATCATTAAGCATCCAAAACTCTTTCCATCCAAATATCCGGTTTCGGAAAGCAACGGTATGTACGTAACTCGTTATCTAATTGAAGTGTGGGCAAGTTTCGCAATTGGTTCGATAACGGCAGCTACAGATGCCCTCTTTGGTTATTACATTTTTCAAATGGCGAGCCAGCTTCGCGTTCTTTCCTGTCGAATGAACAAGTTAACCGCAACCGACGATCATCAAAGGATCATCAAGGAGTGCGTTATGCGACGACAGTTTCTGGCTCAGTGTCGCGACAAACTTCAAACGATTTACGGTCCAATTATCCTTTGGATGCTTACTACAAGCGCTATGACCATGTGCGCTAACATTTTCCAAGCTTCCCAGGTAAATAAAGTGCACCTATCATACCACCAAGTTTCAGTACTGAGAAGGACATTCTTGGTTGTTATTTCATTCCCAGAATATGGTAGTGACATTTCCCCAGTGCAAGACTAAAACTCCTGACTGAAATTACTGAACCACCCGGTTTCTTGAATCAATTTTAGATTAGCATGGATAAGGCTGCGTTGGTTTTCGTGTATATTGGGATGAAGCTCATGCAAACGCTTCTTTATGGTTGGTTCGGATTGTTTCTAACCACCGAGGTATGAATATCAGCACAAAACTTTTGAGAGTGTTTCGAGATTGTAACAACACTTGTTTTATTTTTTTGGTCATTCACCAGTCAGAAGCTTTCCGAGATTCGATTTACTCTTGCGGATGGCCTGGCTGCGGTGATAAACTATTCTTATCCTACATCAAAACAATGTTGTTGTGCCGACCGTTAGTCTTGAAGGCGTTGCAGTTTTATGCGATATCGGTAGACATGTTCATGGCGGTAGGTAATTTTTTTTTGTATTTTTTTTCATAGATGAATCTTCCAATCGATTCCGAATGCAATTGTAATTAATTTCAGATAATAAATACTACCTTATCATACTTCTTCTTGCTGCGGACACTCGATGAAAAATAAAGCCGAGTGGGGAATTCATTACAACAGGATGTTCGATGCTTCGGTCGTTGAAGTTCAATCATTGTTCAGATGGAACAAAAAATAATCATTTCACTTTTATTCGGCAGACGGCATTTTTTACATATGTGCAAATATTACTGGAAAATGGATTAGTTGTTAATCTTCGGTATTGTTAATAAAATATTTTCCGATAAACCTCTATTATTTGTGTATAATTTATTTTTTAGTATTTAATTTTAATGTTACATCTCTAACGAACAAGTAACTAGGCAGTTGCGAAAATATTCGTGTTGGTATCTTTTTGATTTATGGCGAGCAGTATTTTCCGGAACCTTCTAAAACTTCGCGAAGGTAAACTCTCGCCCTCTTATACTAGCACAAGTGCAAGATAGAACACAAATGCGTACTTTTATTGCACTCTCGTCCTCTCCTCACTGCGCATCCGAAACTGCGTATTTTCACTTTCACTATTATTCAACTACCCTAGCGTAGTTCAATTGTGAGTATATAGCAGCAGCGATTCGAAGGAGCTTAAAATTGTTGCCAACATGTTTCAGCTCTACTGATGATTACATGATCAGATCATGATAAAATTTCAGCGCAATTTTATTAAAAACGTTTCTCTGTGCGTTCTATACAATCGTACAATGCAGTCGATAGAGCTGCACTAGTCGTGAGCCAGAACTGAGCTGAGACCGAGCTGCCGAAGCTTCTGTGCTTGGCTTTTCATACCCTTTCAAACAAAAAAATAATCATCATAATACAGCTGAAAATAACCCGGACACTGATTCGTTCCGTAAAATAAATCTCGAAACCAAAATCCCTCTCTGAATTCGAACTCTCTCAGCTCAGCGCGATGCGCGTTTACAACGAAACACTAACAAACAGAAACACTAATTTCTCGATTCTCAATTTTACTGCGATTTTTTTTTTATCATTCCACCTTTTGCGAAATTTATTTCAATTCAACGATTTTTCTACCATATTTTCACTATTTTATCAAAAACAATGATTTTCGCTTCATTTCAATCATGTTTACGCGGAAAAAGTCATATACGCCACTCTAGTTCGTATTTTTCACGCTTGGAGCGCGCATTGGCGACTTCTGAACGCATCCCTACTTAAATCAGTACCAGTTTGCACCGCTAGTTGCACGCTCATGAGAGTAGGCGAGGTGTATCACATGGTCAAGTCCTTGTCGGTGGATTAGTAGCATTGCGTGAGTAAGGTGTTCTCAAAGATTACTATTTTGGTCTCGGGAGAAGTGTGTAGTACGTCGGTTTGAATCGGTGTGCGTTTGTGTTGGCATCCTTCAGTGAACTATAGGTATACTGGCATTTCGCCATTTTCGGTCTGCGTATGGTAGAAATGGATTGGGAGGCCTTACTCTAGCAATTCTTCCAAACTAACTATCCATGACATACGCAAACGATACGGCTGACAGTTGCCCGGTGTTCACTTGACACTCTGTTTTCATTTTGTTTTTCTTCATCAATATGTTTTCTAACTTCTGTTGCCGGGGTACATAGAGAACTTGAATTGTCCGTGGGAAAATTCTGGAATTCTGCGTATGTTACTTTGTTCTTTTACTCATTTTCTCAACAAGGTTATACCGTAGTAGTAGGGTGCGGTCACTGGTAGTCCTGGTGTCAGTAGAAAAATTTAAGTCAGGAGTAATGAGAATTCTGGAATCTGACTAAATACGACCGGAAACAACAATCTAATAAAAAATTAATATTTATTATATATATATTCAATTCTTCATAGAGCTCCGACAGGAGTAGTCATGAAGGCCCCGACTTATGTGCAATCGAATGTCCCTGTCTAAAAAGCGTAACCATTCTTTCGGGAGGCTTGAATGGGCCTCGTCACCGCCTGAACTAAAGTAAAGGACTACACTCTGTTTATTTTAAATTTCCACTACTTTTCGCATTCCATTTCAACGCATTTGTTTGTAATGAGCTACCGTCAGATTTCAACGGAACCAGTATACCAATATAAACCAGTTTTCTGAGGTATCGATAGATTTATGGGGTTTGGTTTTGTAATCCATAGATGTCTATTCTTTTGTTCATAAACAACACCAATGATCGATGTAAATGTACGTGTAACCAATTATAGATAATAAATACCATCGTAATGCACTTCTTCCTGCTGCGGACACTTGATGACATATGAGGTAGAATATACTATGGTTCAGTTTCTTGGTAAATTTTAATTATTAGTTTTAAAAAACGGGTGAACTGAAAATATAGATGCGCCGCAGTTTAAACGTTTTTTCTTTCACTTCGCGTCTGGTTTTATTTCACGATCAAATGGTTGATTATGATTTGAACAGAGCTCACTGTGCCTCGGTTGTTGCAAAATGTCTAGCTGGCTAGCATTGGTCTCACAGAGTGTTGTAACCATTTGTCCGGTGAGTATCGATTTGACGATAAATACGCCTCCAATTAGTGATTATCTTACTCCATAGCTATTAGACGGTCGTTTCAATAAGACAGAGCTTTTTCCACAAATTGTCTGCCTATTATTCATTTGTAAAAGCGTTTAACGAGAATAAGTATTGAGAAGCTTGAGTCGCCTTTAAAGGCCAATTTAACGGCAACCATATGCAACCGTAGTTAAACGTCGCTGTTCATCATTTCCTTCCGCTTCCTGAAGAAAGTTTTGAGCTTTTACTCTTATGGGATATTATTAACTCGGTTGAGCTTCGTTCGTAGAAAAAAAAACTTGACGATAACTCACGATATAATGGAGAAACAATTGCAGAGATACAAATCGTATGCTCGTGGCGTTAAACGGCTTTTGCTGCTCGCTGGGTTATGGCCAGGTCCCATTTCATCGAAATTATTTCAATTAGTAGTTGTTACCCATTTCACATTGAGCGTTATTACGGCTTGCGGTATTATGCACTTCATGGTCAGTCACATCACAAATCTCGATCTTGTCACGAAAGGTCTTGGAATAGCAGTGAGCTTTTACACAATTTTATTAAAGGTGGGTTATATTGAGTACAAAGATAGAATATGATTCTGAAGATCACCTCAAGAATTGGGTACGTAGATTCAAAACTTCAGTACATAATTTTGGCATTTTTTGAATTCCCGATAGCTGATTCAGAATTTACCTACCCACATAACCTACTTATGCTGGAGCTCTTCGAGGTGATATTTAGAATATTCTGTGAAATAATGAACAGCCCTGATTCCATTTATTCACTTTACCCGGAAGGTAATAGTGTTTACGGTGAATCGAGGCAGCCTCGTTGAGTTACACGAGACTCTGGAAAAAAATTTTCGGAAAGATCTAGAAAATCAGGAATATCAATCAGTGTTATTATCCCCGATTGCAAAATTCGACCGTCCAACTCTATACCTGTCATTATCAACGCTGGGTGTTATCACAATGTACAATCTAAATCCAATCATAGGGATTATTATTGAATTATCACACGGGAATGACATCATTAAGCATCGAACACCCTTCCCGTCCAAATATCCGTTTCCGGAAAGCAACGGTTTGTACGTAACTCGTTACCTGATTGAAGTGTGGGCAAGTTTCGCAATTGGTTCGATAACGGCAGCTACAGATGCCCTTTTTGGTTACTACATTTTCCAAATGTCGAGCCAACTTCGTGTTCTTTCCTATCGAATGAACAAGTTAACCGTGTTTGAGGATTATCAGAGGATCATCAAGGAGTGCGTCATACGACGACAGTTTCTGGCTCAGTGTCGCGATAAACTTCAAACGATTTACGGACCGATCATCCTTTGGATGCTCACTACAAGCGCTATGACCATGTGCGCTAACATTTTCCAAGCTTCCCAGGTAAATAAAGTGCATTTATCATACTACCAAGTTTCAGTACTGAGAAGAACATTCTTGGTTCTCATTTCATTGCCAGAAGATGGTAGACCTCTTTCCCCGGTGCAAGACTAAAACTTCTGACTGAATTCTTGAACCATCCGGTTTCTTAAATAAATTCTAGATCAGCATGGATAAAGCTGTGTTGGTTTTTGTATACATTAGCATGAAGCTCATGCAAACTCTGCTTTATGGTTGGTTCGGATTGTTTCTAACTACCGAGGTATGTTTAACAGCACAAAACTTCTAAGAGTATTTGGAGATTGTAACAACACTTGTTTTTTTTTTCTGGTTATTTATCAGTCGGAAGCCTTTCGAGATTCAATTTACTCTTGCGGATGGCCTGGCTGCGGTGATAAATTATTCATATCTAATATCAAAACAATGTTGTTGTGCAGACCTTTGGTCTTGAAGGCTCTGCAGTTTTATTCGATATCGATAGACATGTTCATGGCGGTAGGTAATGTTTTTTTGTATTCTTTTTCATAGATAAATTTTTCAATCGATACAGAATGCAATTGTAATTTATTTCAGATAATGAATACGACTTTATCATATTTCTTTTTGCTTCGGACACTCGATGAAAAATGAAGCCAAGTGGGGAATTCATTACCACAGAATGTTCTATGTTTTGATCGTCAAATAATACATTATTATTTTTTTGATAAAACAAAAAGTAATCATTTCGATTACTTTTAACAGATGGTATTCGTGTGCAAATACTGCTGAAAAATAGATCATTCCTCCGTATTGTTAATAAAAATTTTTTTCGATAAACCTTCATAATTCGTGTATAACTTATTTGTCAGTATTTAATTGTCATATTACAGCTCTAACGATTCAGCAACTTATGAAACTTATCACTTGTGAATACGTTCATATTGGCATCTTCTTGAATTATGCCAAACAGTGCTTCTCTTCAAAAGCAATATAATCAAAGTGAAACTCTTCGAAACTTCGTAAAGGTAAATTCAAGCCGTCTTGCACGAGCACTAGTGCAAGATGAACCACAAACGCGTACTTTTATCACATCCTTGTCCCCTCCTTGCAGATTGCTGTGCATCCGAAACTGTGTATTTCCACTTTCTCTAATATTTAAGTACCCTAGTGTAGTTCAATTGTGTGTATAGCAGCAGCGATTCGTAGAAGCTTGAGATTGTTGTCAACATGTTTTAGCTTTACTCATTTGATTTAACTATCGTGATAAAATCTCAGAGAAATTTTATTAGAAACGTTTCTCAGTGTGTTCGATATGATCTCACAGTGTTGTATACTTCTTCGTCGCACCGCTAGATGGCTCAAGTCGCAACGTATCTCGTTGAAGAGTCGGCACGTCTGGATCTATAAAGAGCAAGCCCTCCTCTTTGACAACACTCAATGTTTTGTAATAAAGAAAAGTTCACGTTAACTCTAATGATTCATAGCACTTCTTATCCTATACGAATAATTTAGAAATTAATATTTAGTTGTTGACTTTTTGTTTTTTTCTTTTTAGCCATCTCTACACAAAATGGCCCGTAATTTATTTTTTACAATCGGTGATTTGTAATCGACTTCCAAAGCAAATTGGTGACTGCGTTTTAATTGAATCTCTCATTGTAATCGATTATTCGACCAGTGTGCGTGGAATGAGTGAGGAATGTATAGATGTTAAATATTCCTTGTCTCCGGAGGGGGAATGACAATTCTGATGGATGCATTGGAACGGAAACATGTTAACGAGCTCAACGGTCCTAGTCTGGCTAATAGAAATCCATTCTCGGCGCACAATGTCGAAATTCTGAATAAGTTGATGGAACAAATTTACGGTTACCCAAAATAATGTTTTCTGGCTATTTCAATAAAGTATTCAATAATTACCACTCATTTTTTTAAATTATTCTACAAGTTCCTTTGTGAGAAAGTTTTTGGCGAAAAAAAAAACTATGCGATGATGAGATATAATTATGTGGCAAATTAATTAGCGGTTTAGTTTGATTTTATTTGTTAACCGATTGTGGTAAATCATTCGGTTACGCATATGGTGGTCAACCAACGTTATAAATACACAAATACACCCGTACACACTGGTGCGGGACGAAATGACGTGATGTGCTTCATCAAAACATTAATTTACGTTTCTGGTCCGGGAGCACTCTCGACAGAATATAACGTTGCGTATGAGGTGTATTCGCGGTTATTTCCGTTCAACAATCAGCACTCGATGGTAATTGCAAAATGACGATGGAATAAAAGTGCCATCGATCAGTATTGCGAAAGAGAAATTGAACGATTTTTTTTTTTTCAAGGAGTACTGTCGTAGGAATCCTCAACATAATTCTTCTGATTGATTCATTTTTTCATTCCCACTCGTTCAGATCCATATTGAGTTTGCAGATGCATATCGATTTTTTTTTTTTTTACTTTCGCGTAAAACTAATGGATTTTATATCGGAAATTGCGGTGAGCTTACTTAGCGAGAAAATTTGAGGGGCTTGAGTGAAGCTGCAATCTCATCGATCCTAATTGAAGGGGATGAAAATCCAAATTTCAAGCATTCTGAGAACATTCCTCTCACTCAGTTTGCAATCAATTTGTGGATTGGGAATTGGGGAATGTATTCAAAGTGCCGTCACAGTACTCTACTCCACTTTGCTCTTATACAGAAGTGTATTCACGAGTGGAGTCCATCAGCTTGCTCATATAATTCACTGGGACCCCACCAAATCCTCTTGACAAGATTGGACATACATTGACATAGACAAATATTTATTTTTTCACATCCAGAAAGTTTAATAATACGAATAAAAATGAATTCCGGTAAAAGAAACAAACGGGGCGATTTTTTCTAATGAGAATAATCAAGATTACATCGTTTCTACTGATTTCATTGAAGTAAATAATCTTCGGATCGAATGAAAAATTCCTTGCTTCAAAGTTGTCTGAAATTCAGCCAAAAAAAGGAACAAAGTGATTTAGATTATTTCTATCCAGCGATATCGAACTGAAAGTCAAAGTAAGAGAGCCGAGAGATTCCGTGACATGATCAACCGACCCTTTTTTACGCTCGATGTGACACGCACGCGTTTGTGAACTCGACGTGCTGCATCAAGCCTGTCGCAGAAGAGAGAGAGAGAGAGAGATCGAAAAAGATGCCTTCGGCAATTTTATATCTCGCTCCGTATCACACCTTTGTGGCGTTCTGCAGATCCGGCCTCTCTTTCTAGTTCAAGATTCGTGGGGCCTTAATCTCGTCCTCGAGTAAACAAGAAAGGAGCTGGCTCGAATGTCGTCGTCGAGAATCGCGACGTTTGAACCGTACACCCTCGCTCTCGATCGAGCGCTTTTCAAGCGTTCCTCGAGAGAATTAAAATAAAAAAAAGAGTTTCGTTTCACGAAAAGGTCGATGGGTTCATTTTGGATGATTGAAATTCTACGATTTTCGAGAGTGCGGAGCTGCCTACTTGTTTTCTTCTTTCATCGACCTTTCTTCTTTTCTTCCTTCTGTAAGAACTTCGTTTCTCTAAGATACCGACTTTCTAGGATCATGAAAGTATAAAAGTCCATAAAGCATAAGAACAATCTTTGTCTAAAGGAGCACACCGTTGTACTATTGGATGATACTGCCGTCGGATTGGGCGATAGATCAGCCGATCCCCTTTCATATGAGCACACGAGGTACATGCTCACTAGACCAGGTAAACCGTCGTCATCGTAATGCATAGCATCACCGACGTACTGGTCGTTATTCCGGTAACGTGGAATTAACGAGCTTGCTCCTACCGGACCTTGTTCAGCTTACGGGGGTCTTTACGAGCGTGAGATTCATGCTCTAGGCGTATACACCAAATGAAATATATCTTTGGTCGAGTAACACGAGATTGTTGAAAATTTTGATTGGGTGCTTCGAAGATTGGAGTATTTTGGCCATGTTTTCCGAGAGATTACATCC
This sequence comes from Campoplex capitator, assembly GCA_037576405.1. Taxonomy (NCBI): domain Eukaryota; kingdom Metazoa; phylum Arthropoda; class Insecta; order Hymenoptera; family Ichneumonidae; genus Campoplex; species Campoplex capitator. Next base: position 11,575,486 of record JARBWI010000002.1, on the reverse strand, counting down.
TAAAAGCCCCAAATAAAGATTTGAGTGGAGGGTATTTTTGAAATTTCCAATAAGAAAAGTCTTTAGCCATACCACTCGTCTTAACTTCATCGTCGACGAGATATGAGCGAGAAAAAAGATAAAAAAAAAAATCTCATCAATATCTCATCAACGGTGCATTAGAAAAAGGAGCTAAAAGTACTCTCGACCGTTCTGTCCGGGCTTTTCCAAGATCCTGTATTCATTGGCTGCCTTTAATATTAATGAAAAAATATCCACCTTCTTCGGCAATATGCTACTGTCGATGAAATCATTCGAGATTTATAAATAGCAAATGAAAAATTGAAAATTCGGTGAGAAAACGACGACGAAAAGTTCACCGTTTCGTTTGAAGCCTGAGGTAATGAATATGGACTTGGGTGAGGGGCGGAATGAGTTAGCAAACAAGGAAGGTGGTGAAACATTTTGGTGGTAGCTCTGGGGGAAACCGCTGCTTCTTTACAGGGCGCGGTAATGAAAAGTTCTTCAGTGGTGGCAGCGAACTCGTGGGTACATAGAGCATTGTTTCCCATAAATTAACATAAGTTCATTTCCGCAGAGCTTTTGTCGGGAGACACACCGAGGGAAGAGAAGATGGAGTCAGCATATTATCCGCGTTTCCGCTTGCGGGTAGACCGATTTCTCCTTAGCCTTTCATTCCTGCCCTACACTTGGCAATTGTTTTGAAAATAGGGTTTCGAGATATCGTCTTTAGAGTACTCCACAAGACGAACCAACTGAGGAAGAGGAACTCGGTGATAAATAAACTACTCGAGCTGCTGCGTGCTGTTGATATCCCGAATGGGCGCGTCATCACTCTGAAAGTTGGAACGACCGAGGTTCGTTTCTAGTTGGAAGAAAAAGTCAAATTCAAAGGAACTGAAAATATTTTTTTCTCTCAAATTTCTTCGTCAAATACTGAAGCCAAGGACGAGTATCGATTGCAGAGGGATAAGGATAAACCAACACTGTAAATTCTGGTGCATGGTGAGGATATCGTGGATTATACAGTTTAGTCGTAGTCTCTCCGCTGTACCGAGCTACGCTAAGGGTATTTTCAACACCGCGGAGCCTCGAAACTTTTAAAATCCCATTGGAGTATGAGGTTCTCATGAAATTTTAAGTTTCTACGTGGAAAAGTTTTGCCTGCGTTACTGCTTTTATCCGTGTACAAAGGGGCCCCCGACCAGATGTCTCTTATTCGTGGGTAGATCAGGGCCATAGATGTGGGTCGTCGGTGGCCACGACATAACCCTGTTCTCCGCTAAGTACCGAGGGTATGTTTAGTGCAGGAGGGGACTGAAAGCTGATACTCCAGAAGCTGCGTTAACTCGTTTCTCTATATTTTTGCTTTCTCGTAAAGAAACGCTTTGCTGGTCTTTCGTATTAAAATACGAAAAAATCGAGCTCAAAAAAAAAAATTTCTAACAACCTGTAACCCTCGTTGATTCTCTAAAAATTTATTGAGAAAAAAAAGTGTATTCCATTCTTTATTCCATTTCAGTCTGTTCTTGGTGTCCGATCGGTCACTAATTTCGTAATAGAAAAGAAACAAAAAACAACCGATGACACGTACCCTCTAAAAGAAGTCGTTAAATCGTAAAAGTTTGGGAATCGTGTGGCTGTGTCTATATAGATTGTAGAAAAGCTCGAGTTCCGCACAGAGTTTTGAATCTCTCGACCATTTCTCATTCTCAATAATATCCAATTTGCCGGAAGAGGGGAGGGAGGGGAGGGGGGGGGCTATCGTGAAGTTGCAAACGGACGGTTCGTACTCAGTGACTGTGAACGGGGTATACGTTCTCTGTCTCATTTCCGCAGTGAAATGCTCCTAGCGAAAGGGGATAACGCGATATGAAAGGAGGAAGAAGCAGGAGTAAAAAAAAAAAAAAAAAAGTGGGTGAATGCAGCCGCGGGCTCTGCATGAAAATATTGAGCGCCCGCTAATTTTCTCAAGCGAGGAGTAAAATTGAAAACGTCGCTCCGGGTTCATTGGCAACGAGCTTCTCAAATTAGTACATTTTTCAGCATTATACTTTCGAGGAATCGAAATGCATTGAATTGATACAATTATTTGCCTGATGCATGAAATACTCATTGAGAGTGAAAAGTTGAATTACGAGAATCACAAGAATTACTTGTATTTTTGTGCTGCTACAGGCCTCCGCGGAGATTTATTTTTGCAGGTGTTTCTGTAGGAGAAAAAAAAAAGAAGAGAAATAAAATTTTGTGCTCTTAACCCCCCGAGTATATGTGCTGGGGTTGTAGGATGAGTTCACAATGCATCGCACGCCCGGACGCTCTACGTAAGGAAACTTTCGTTGCTTATTATCCGCCGGAATAGAGAGCCACGGTTTTTGGTGCAAGTTGACTCGCCTCTTGCCCCGCGCCCCATATCCCACCGATAAGTTTGACGGTACTTGCTCCTCCTTTTACTTTATTTTTATTTTATTCCTACCGTTTTGTTTTTTTTTTTTTTTTTTTCGAACGTGTTAAAATAAGAATAAAACTCTAACTTCGGTCTACATACACATGCCCCTAAAGCAGCTATGAACAAAGCGATAAACCGCATTCCCTCAGGCCAGAGAAAAGAATAGAACTGCGGACTGCCACTCTGACACATGCACAACCCAAATGTTTTCTTTCTCTAAACAATGCGAAGTGAAGAAATGTTTACCATTCAGAGAACGAACGCTGCAGGAGCTCGCTCCACTCACGAAAAATTTAAGGTTATTGCCAAAAAAAAAAAAAAAAAAAAAAAATACAGAGTCCTTCAAAACTCGAAGGTTCTTCACAAAAGAAAAATAGTCCAGAGAATTCCAGACTGAAAAAGCTCCTCTTCATTTTTCCCTTCGATGCACCATCCTATCGGTCCAATGGAAATAGGCAATCTGCGATGGAGTGATGAGAGGAAGTGGACGCGGTGAGCATGGACCAAGGGCAGAGTTCGATTTTCCTACTCCAAGTTCCTGGTGAACGATTCATCCACTTCGGACCGGTTATAAATACCTCATCGATGCATCAGATGGCGTAACGAACGATGGATCAGGACTCATGTCTTCAAAATTTTGCGATCTAGTTTATAAGAGAAAATCAGCTCATTCTTTTTGGTAAATGAATCACATTCTTTCGTTGTTGTCAAATTTTATTTGTCCGCTATAGCCAAAGCCTTTTGATCCATCACTTGCAAGTTTAGCAAGCGAAATACTACAGATTTTTGTTTGATTGTGAACAACCGATGAAAATTCTTCTCTAAAGCGATTTACACGCAAGTCCGTATTGCCAGTTCTAGTGTTCTCCCATACGTCTTCCACATGTATGTACTCCTTCAAGCCAGAGAGATAAACAGCCTCGATAAATAGCCCGACATGTATGCAAATACACGTATACGCGGAGACAGAAACTGCGATGAATGGCGAGCATGAGCCATGCAGCAGGAGGCTTGTACTGTCGTACCCAGTGGGTAACACAGACCTCCGGTGCTGACATAAATCTGGACACGGTGAGTGTACGGGAGTATTTCCAACCTGGAGGAAACAGCCCATCAACGTGATGGACTTTCAGGAGAAAAGGATTATCTGTAATACGCTTGTCGTTACTTCCTTCTATTATTTTCTCACTTGCCCACCCGTCAATGTGTTCATGGCAGAGTCTGGAGGATTATTTAGTGATGAGCTCGTGCCGGACATTATCGATCTTTTTATTTTCGTTACGTCCGAGCCTCGGAAGGTCATAAATATATTGGTAAATAACTGAAAGCGTTGAAAGCGAAATGCTTCAATAGAATTTGGTAGAAAAGTTGATGGAATCTCGAGGACTTGTGTGAATCCGATTACTCCGTACATTTCCGGTACCAAAAGGTGTCTTCTGCTGGACGAATACATTGCAGCTTACCGAGTGTTACCGCTAGGTGGCTATCAGTAGAAAGTCTCTCGAAAGCAAAATCTTGCAAGTCTTCGTAGGTTTAGTTCGATCCCTAACACATTCTTCCGAGGTAATAAACAAATATTCAATTTATTATGAGCCGACGAATCGTGGTTATGTATTTTGAAATAAAATGCGAGGATTCTGCCTCGTAAAACAAAATTGTGTACGTCGCGGGTTAAAAAATTTGGTGAAACTTTTTGCAAGCAAAAAGTACTTCAATATCATTTGTTTGGAGGATTTTTGAGCAGGCACGAACAAAAAAAAGAGAGAATGAGGCGGTTGAAATATTCCGGATTCGTGGTACATACATCCGCATACCTCGTTTTGACAGACAGCAAGATTTCTTCATCACGACGAGCGCAATCTGGGCGTCCTTATTGTCAGTCACAATAATCCTCACGCTGGTAGAACAATCGTCTACTCTTGTTCCACTCTTCGGGACTCTCGAGCTTCAGTCCCGCGCGTTCGCTTCCACAAGCACAAGATGCGCGCGAACGAGACATATACATATACCTTTTGCACAAGTGAAGCACACTCGTCTATACATCCGTCTGTGTCTTTATGCACCGTTACGTTTCTCTTATTTTCACTCGACTTTCGTGATATATAAAGGTTGAAAACTGAGAAAAACACTGAGACTACAATTTTTAGACAAAAGGAATGCTTCTGCGAGCCGAACGAACATTTTGGTCGCAACGGTATCCCTGCAGTAATACATCAATTCTCGAAACTAATGGTACATTTTTCAGAACTTCATTTATCAGAAGAAGATTCATTCATGGAGAAAAATACTAGAAATAACAATTTTCCTAAATGATAAATTCATGGCCACTGGAGTTTCAGTAGCGTGAATTTACCAAGATATTAAAATCTGCTTATCAGCTATAACTCGACCAATTTATCGTGGATCCTCGTACAGAGATGAGCTGAATCGCCAAGCTGTAGAAACCTCTTGTAACGAGAATTGCAGATTTACCCAGTTCCGGGTAAATTTTCTCTCCCTTCATGCGTTTCAAACGTATTATTAAATCGTGTACTTGAGTTACGAGTTGTACTTTGTGTTCTTCAAAAAAAAAAATTCGATTTTGTGGATTTAATTTTGTCAGGAAAAAAGTGATTTTCAAATCTTCATGAAAACTGTACTCGATCTAACAAACCTGTTCAGAAAAAAATGTCGAAAAATTCACGCAATTCATTCGATCTGAATAGTAAAAAGGGGTACGATATAAGTTTGATAGCAATCGAGGAAGTTTGAATAAGCTTGAACTCGACTGACCAGCCCTGACTGGACGAGAGTCAAGTTGGTGCAGACGGTTGACTTTGGCTTCTGGCTTTCTGTTTATTTGGCAAATGTTTTCTCCTATTTGATTTCGATTTAGTGCTCTTGGGAAAACCATAATTCTGCCAGCACCTGTCAACTTTTTTTAAAAAATGATTCTTTCGATCGATCACAAAACCGATCAAAAATTATTTTAAAAACTCATAAAAAATAATATACAAAACCGAAATAACCGAAGAAAAAGCCATCGAATATACCATTTCTGTAGGCACTCATTTGTGATCTAATAAATGTCAATTTTTTCAGGAATCTTTGCTAAAAAAAAGTGACAAAACGTCTACGATAAATGTCATATCGTCGGCTCCGGTTACTGGCACACTTTCCGTTTGCAGAAAAGAGATTTATAAAAAAAAAAAAAATTATATACTTACGCCATGACTGGGAAGGGCCGGGATTTGAGGATGTTGAAACGGTGTCGTGTGCCGTATAAGATCCGTGTAAAGAGATACAAAGAAGAGAAAATCGAGAAAGAAAGGATGAAAGGTAGATCGTAGAGAGAGAAAGAGAGGTCGCGACTCAGATTTCAGAATGTTAGAAGCCCGCGTGTAGCGAGGTAGACTAGCGCCTCGATTTGAGAGTCTCCAGTTTCATCCCTACTGCTGAGCCACGAATCGATCGGGTTGATGGAAAGTGGAGGAAGAAGCGAGGGACCAATAAACACCTCGGAAGTTTCTTTAATGCTGGGCACTGCGCAGCTGCGATCTTTTGATGTGAACCGCCGACCGGACCCGCTGCGATTTATTCAATCGAGTTTCTAGTGTACTTGGAGTCTCTCTTTGTAGAAAATGTATGTGTATCATTTGAGAATAAGCATCCATATGTTTATATCCAGTGTTCAAGCGATCTGGGAGTTTCATTTTTCACCGCAAAACCGAGACAACATCCACACACGCTCCGAGGAAGTAAAACCCTCGTGTTCGCTGTACACACTGCTCAAGGGTCTTCCTTTTGACCGCAATGCAAACATAAAGCTGCGTGGTCAACGTGGTTTTGTAATAAAGCGGAGCCCTCGATAACGCTTCAAATTCGTACGATTATACCAGCGAATATTCGTAGATTGAAACTCGGTCCAGGCGATGCCCACATAATTACTAATTAATGCTTAATTTATCGTTGAACTTTTAGGTATGAAAAGTTTTCAAATTTTCCTTCAGCCCATGTCGATGTTCGTCAGAAAATAAAGAGCCATTTTCTCTCCTATATGCGGCTTAAGGTCGAGGGAACAAAGCTACGGAATCAGAGAGAGAAAGAGAGGAAGATGAAGAGTGCACAGGAGTTTGCGTCGCCCGAAGACATCATCGTCGAGAGTAGACATCCCAGAGCGGAAAGCTTTTGGGTATTCTCGTGTGCCTGCCTCCGACTCGCGCAGCTTCACTACCAGGAGCAGAAGAGGTCTTTCTCACTGAGATAATTAACAATCGCTGCCTTTCCATAGTCGACGAAGCGAAAAGCCCGCGGACGAAAGACCGACCGGGCCAATTAATGCCCTACCTCAAAACTCTCGTTGCCAGCTGCGGATAGAGCCCAGTTTGCCACTAACTTTATAGCCTGACGAAGTTTTCTTTCAGCATATACGCCATAATGGAAAAGAGCTTGAAGGCTCCACAGCCGATGGACGCGATCATCGCCAACAACTAACCAAAAACTTTTATCCTACACTCCCACTACTTTTTCGCCTCCGTAAAATGACACATTTTAATACCGAGTGCATACTTAAAAGAGCATTATCGATATTCTCAAATTTCAGTTTGAATCGCGAGCAACGCACACTTTGATCAAAACTTTTTTCCAACGATAAACCCCTTTTTGTAGCTCCTCTAATTGTTACCACGAGCCTCTGAGACCCAGGCTCATAACTTCCTCTAAGTATCCAGTATTTTTCGAAATATTTTTCCCGAACCACGGACCAACTGTTGGTTAAACGAAGTCGAAATTTTCGTTAAAAAGGTCTTCAAATTCAGTTACCAATAACGGTTTCGGCTTGGATCAAAGTAGCCCAATGCTAGTGACCGAGAGAACCAGGGGCGAGTCATCTGCATGCGACTGAACACATCGACTTCTGACGTCTTGTATTTTCTTGAAGAAAAAAAAAAACATTGTCAACGTCCGATTTAATAAAGAATGAAAACGTTTATCTATTTTGTAATCATTGAACTCTGTTCGTCGACATTTTGTGGAATATTTCTCGCAAATATCGGAGAGTTCCGGTGAAAACTTGTTACACGAATGAACCTCGAAATAAACGTTCGAAAATAAACATTTTTTGATGATCTGACGCGAAGCAAGCGGGTTATTGCCGCGAATGGTATTCGGGAGTTTCAATTTAGGCTCATCACAGACTTTTATCATTCTCTCTCTCCCTCTCTGTGATTACGATCGTCCAAACATTCATCGAGATACGTATTTTTCATCAAAATTCCATGATACCGTACAGAGCATAGAATTATCCGGTGCATTTGTTTGTAACATGGGCGTGTCTCGTTTCTGCTTTCAATGATACAGATACGCTATTATACCTTGTATTTACCGAGTGAAGGGCGCATAGTATTTCAAATAAATGAGGGAATTAACCGACCAATTACACGGTAGGCGGTAGTACCGCGGGTTAATGAAATTTTCGTACAGATTTCGCTTCAGGGTTTACACACGTTGTTTCGATCATGCGCGCGCGCGTTCATATATTTTTTCTGGCTTTTTGTGCGTTACGAAATTAACGAGGTAAACGATAACCATCGGAGAAATTGTTTGGGATTTATTAATTACAGAGTAATAACCCAAACGCAATTACGAATGAAAGAGTTGCTCTTTTCTCGGGGATGCACGCGAGGCCATAGTTGTGTGCATCGAGCGTGATAATTTCGTCGAATTCCGTGCGCATTCATTCGTCGAGAAAAATAAGTATTAACAATTTCGTGGTGGAAAGGAGACTGCGTTGAGTTTTGGGAGAGAGCTCAACGAACATCGCTTTTCTATCACGATACAAATATATTTCTGTCCGCGTTTGACTCCGCGGAACAAAAGCGCAACGATATTTTCTCTCGTACCGTATTTTGATAAAATTTATGGCATTAGGAATAATTAGTAGGAGTCTTTGGGAGTGCTCCATCTCGGAGCAAAGCTAATGACGCTCTTCTCTTTCGTCCCAGCCATATAACCCAGTTAACCCGAATGTTCGATGCTCGCATTAGTTTTAAGTGGAAGTCTGAGGAGAAGCCTTCAAAAGCTCGTGTTATACTAGAGCCCGTTGGTATGTGCTCTGAAGATTTTCACTCGCGGCAAGGGTTTCGGTGACGTTCAAACGTAAGAGGCAGGGAGCAAAGAGCAAAGAAGATTTAGCCTCGTGTGTACGTGTACACGGAAAGTGAAAATCATATCGCAGCAATACGAAGCTACAAAATTCGTCATTTCGTACTCAAGTTTGTCTAGAAGCACACATTTTCATTCGTATATTCCATTTAACTCGAATCTATCCAAGAAGAATCCTTCACGACCGTTTTTCTTTTGATTTTATACTTTTGTGAGAATGATAAAAATAAGTAAAAAAAAAATGCCGTGTATCTCGGCCGATTAATCCGATCGGAAGTTTGTTTTCATTCCAGAAATCTTTCAATCAGACCCAAACGTTTTTCCTCTCGCGATTCTGCGCGTGTGTTTGTATGTTTTTTTTATAATTTAATAAAAAGAATGGCAAAAAAAAATATCGTTTAATCTGCGTAATTGAAAGTATTTTCATTGGCCTAAAACTTTCAAGCGAATCTGTTTGGGGAGGCTTGACCGTTGAACGAATCGCTGGACCCGAGGATCGAGATCGCTCTCTCTCTCTCTCTCTGCCATTTTGTTTCTCTTTCGACTACCACCCGCTCGTATACGGGTAGTAATTACTAGACCACCGTATAATTGCATCTAACGATATATATACCGCTGGAGCTGAGCATATCGGCCTCGTACAAGCACCCGCTCGATATTCAATCATAGATATTGGACATTCCAGGTTGCAGAGCAAACGAGAGGTATGGGAGGGAATCGAGGTATGACACCGGGCGAAGTGAACGTTGCACCGCACCGTATGCGTTTCGTACGTGTTGAAAAATTTGTATTCATCAATATACACGTATGTTATTAATCCGTTATTCTAACTAATCAAATTTTCTGTACAACAAATCATTTCATTGTTATTTCACTGGTCTGCTATGCTTTAATTAAGAATAAATTGCGTCGGAGAACGTACGTTTGATGGCACTGATCAAATCTAGAGAAGGAAATCGAGGAAAGCGTTATTAGATTTTCTGTTTACCTTTGCCGGAACTCTTTTAATGAAAATTCGAAGGCAATTTGTGTTATATTGCGTTTGAGAGGGAATTCACATTCGACTGAGTCGGAAATTTTGATTTTTCAATGTTTCCATATTTTTTTTTTGTAGATCTCAACGAGAACAGTTTGAATCGTTTCGAAAGTTTTTATAAAACCAAGTATTTAATTGCTCTTTTTGACGATTCAAAGTATTCGTGCTTCCTTGAGAGGAGCATTAATAAACGAATTAAGAATATGCTTATTTGTTCAAAGACGGAAAGAACAGAAATTGCATTAATATTTAAATGCAGCAAGAGAGAGAGAGAGAGAGAGAGAGAGAGAGACGAGTAGAAGCGAGATAAAAGAGGCAAAATGTCTTGAAGACGAGTATGAAAAGAGCACGCGAGGGAGAAGAGGATTGAGTGCAAAGACAGCAACGAGGTAAGAGTTATTCCTGAGTTGAGAAACCGGAGACGAGGAGAGAACAAGGCGACGCATAGAAATCTTTTTCTCTTTTGCTCTCTTTACTTCCGAGTTTCGTTTTTTCTTTTTTTTTTCTCTTTTTTTTTACTTCCCTGTTGATATTCGCCACCAGCACGAGCGTAGGCGACGTTCTCGTATTATATTCACATTGTGCTAGCCCAGGAAGTGACAGAGTCTCGGAATTTTAACGAGTTTTCTGCAACCTGATACAGACAATGAAAGGAGACAAAAGAAGAAAAGAAAGGAATAAAAAGTCCCGACCTTAATAGTCTTATAAAAAAGGACTTGGGCAAAGGTCTTTTATCGATTTTATGCCAGAGCAACGCCTCTCGATTTAAACCGCACTCTCGAAACTCTGAATATTCAAGTTATCGCGGCGTTAAGCTGTAAAATTTTAGAAAAAAAAAAAAAAACAAAACAAAACAAAATCAACTCGAGCTCGAATCAAAAGTAACAGAAAAATTGCCATGATCTTACGAGCACTCGGAGTACGATTTTATCTTCTCGTGTCACTTCAAGTGAAAAAACGCTGCTTTAGTCAGCCCCTCTTACGAGTTGCAGCAGACTTCTACTCACCCTCGAACCTCCACAACTTTCTCTCCCAGTTAGTTGCACGATTAATCATCACGCAGAGCTCTCCGCGTGAAGGGTCAATTGAGCCCAGAAACCTTTGGCTCATTTCGAACAAGACGAAAATCAACGTTTTTTCCTCCAATTGGAAGCTTCTCAGTTTTTTAAACTTCTACTGGAATCAAACAAATTTCTTATCGATATATCGAGCCTTGGATCATTGCTGGTTCAGTAAGAAATTGGTCTGTTATTCAAAAAAATCATGCTGAAATACAGCGATACTGCTGCCTAAGCCTGGCACATTATTCGGGCCTTCAATTCTCATGGTCTCAAAAATCATCGCTAGAAACAGAGAGAGTCGTCACGTAGGATTGAGGCTGAAATGATGATTTTCACGAATAACCTTCGTGTCAATCGGCTCGACGTTAACAAGCTTTATTCCAACTGCTGATCGAGTTTTTTCATCGAAGTTGAAGATTTTCCTGAAATCTTATCGACGAATAGCACCGAGAAAAATGCCTTGAATATCTCGAGCTTCGTATTCAGGTTTACTGGTTCTCGGCCATTCGGATACCGATTGTATTGCTACAGATCGCACTTAATCCTGCATGGATTACGTAAAAGTTTAGTCTATGACGGAAGTGCCCAGAATTCTGATATTCTCGAGTTGATCAAATTCCGCAAACGATCCGTGTTTAAATTTAGTAGCTGATTCGATATTATATATACGAAGGAAAAGGGATCGCTCGCGGTGGATCGCGATGCCGCATGCCTACGTTCCTTCGCCTCTCGTACATGTATAGCTTCGAACTAGCGTAGTAAAAACTCACGGGAGCGTTCACTCCTGCTTTCGAGAATTTTCGTTGCGAGAGCAGATATATGTATATATATCGTAGAAAGAATAAAGTACAAGGCTTTATCGTGAAATCGTCTCACGTTTTTCCGATACGATATGCGCCTTGAGCAACAACAGAAGGAGGAGAGAAAAAGGAGAGTGGAAACACGCGGAGTCTTGAATTTTCCAGCAAACATGACGTCGCCTAGAGATGCCGGAAAATTGAAAATTCCAATGCCATATATATTCATGCCCCTTTCATAACGAGTGCCTGCGTCTTCTTGTCAAAACGTACACTACTGATATCTTCTAATCTTCTCCGCTATCCACGATCCTCCGGATATCGTTCTCCTATTAACAAAACTCATCCTTACCATTCGGGCTATTCGAGAAATAAATTCTACCGCGGCTTCAACCACATTTGCTCTCGCTCACTTCCCATTGAAGTTTACCAAAAGAAAAAATCTACCAAAATTCTGTTCCTCGTTCTCCTGAGATCAGCTCCGTTTCATTTTCATCTAAGAATTAGCGGTTTGAGAATTCGAAGATGCAAAAATTACCCGAATTTTGATGCTTTCTTTCTGCTTTTCAGCGTGTTAGAAAAAAACGAATAAAAATATTCGATATTTGAATACGAAGTGACTCCGTTGACTGAATAAAATTTTGGTTGATTCAATCGACCGATTGAATGATTGGATTATCCCCAGGGAATTGGCTAATTCTCTGGTGCAAATTGATATTGCTCACTACGACGAATACGTTGTTGAATCAAGAAGAGTTTAGTTGAATCAACGAATTTTTTTCTCTTTGAGTGTCCATTCGAAAACGTGAAATAACGCGATTTTTTCTAATCTCGATTGACAGAGTCTCGTGAAATCCGGTATATACGTCTTGAAAAATATATTCCGAGATTGAGAATTCGCGCGATAATTTAAATTCTACCATTGAAAAAACACGATTTACGAGACTAAAAGTTTCTTTCCGTTCTCTACATTGCTCTCGTACGAACGTGATATTTTTAGTTTCTTTTTCCAGGTACAGCGATTCGATTGATTTTCAACATAGATTTCCTATCGGATGTTTTTTTTTTACGCAGTAGAAGCTTTGGAATACACTGATATACGGAGAAGCGAATCTGATTGGAAATGAGATATTGATGGTGGATAGATGCGTGAGGGCGGGCTTGGCACTAGTACAACGGTATTCGAGGAATATAACGCTAGAGTTCTCGAGCTGCTGTCTCGCGTTAAGGTTTTCTTGTCGAGATCGACGTAAGATACCGGAGCAAAGGGATATATGGCTTTTATATATGTTTTTTTGGGATCTTTGCGCTTCTCGAGCAGATATAATATCAGTCTGGTTCAATTGAGTCGGATAAATTGAAGATAGAAAAGCATGAGCCTTAACCGATCGCTTCGAAACGTTTTTCGTTGTTTCCTTCGAGTATGGGACGAGTATGGGACCTAAAAGATCAGCCGAGTAGTCGAAGAACGTTATGCTGGATTTTGTGGATTGATTCAAACGTCGTTATTGCGAAGAGAGAGGTTCTAGGAATTCCCAACGAATTTTGATGACAAAGAGCTCTCCTGGCAGCATCTAAATAAATAGCTGTAAACGTGCAAACACGGTGTGTACTACGTGAGACCCGAGGATGTTTTAAGCTCGTTGCAAATTCCATAGCGAAGAGATTCGCGAGTCTCGTGCTTGGAAAGATAAACCTCGGGGTGCGAGCTTCTCCTCGCCGGGATCCTGGTTTTCTCGATGTATAAACCTCGAGAGGAATCTCTTGCTCCTGCTTTTCTTCTCGTATTCACCATATAAGAAGAGCTGAGAGAAACCAGAAGAAGTTTGAGCCAAAAGCAAACAGCCATATATAATAGAGAGTTGGCTTGATCGTGGCTCACTGCCAATGCTGCCAATTCGATTACAAAGAAGGCCAATGTATGTGGACGGGAATGCTTTTCGTCCCGTCTCTATCCCAACAGGGCTAACCTCTTCATCGTTATCTTTATGTCTCGTCTCTCACGTATGCAACTATGCCTGAGTCACTAAGATTTTTCTTATCGTAAACACGCCGGAAAGAGGGAAACGCCGAGAAAAAAAAAAAAAAAAAAAAAAAAAAAACAAACAAAAATCTCTGACGCTCAAGTGTCTGGCGAAAAAAACTCAACACTTTTACCGAATTCTCGCTCTTGGGACTGAAGGAAAAACTGGAGAGACTAACGGAAGTTGACCAGAATTTATGAAACCAGAGATCTCTCCTCGTTTCACTACTTTCTCGAATCTCAATACTATCAATCGGAAATTAAAACGTCAAGAAAAACGTAATCATTTCGTATCGATGGAGACTACGAATCAGAAGTCATTGCGAAAGCGAATCGGATTATTTTTTTTTTTTTCAAAAGCGAGATTAATCTTTTCTTCACATTTACTGAACCGAATAATGAGCATGCTGTGAGCTAACTAAAAATCTACGAATATTGAAAACTTTTTGAGAAAATAAAACACAGTTCTTGAACATTGAGATTTGGAATAATTTGAGAAGTGAAAAATTGTGTTTCCTTTTTTTTTTTTTTTTAATCACTTGAATTTTTTAGATGTTTTTTCATCCTTTTTTTTCATAGGTACACTGAGAAAAAAAAAAGTTATTGAAACAACAAAATCTCTCATTACGGAGTGCCAATAAAATATATGATTATCATAATGTCATAAACCATTGAACGAACTTATTAATTTTTCATCAGACTGCACGATCATTCTGCCAAAGAAATGCGCATTTCAATTGACAAAACTCTTCCAATAACATCAATTTTTATTGAATCAACCATTTTTTTTTCTCTGTGTAGGTATTTCTAGTCGACATAAATTGACTCGTCTCGTCAATCTATTGTTATAATTAGAAAATTACAAAGTTTTCAGAAGAAAAATAAAGTCAGAGGTAGATACGAATCTATATATGATTTTGAACAGATTATAATTGTTTTCAAAATTTCCATAAAAAATTATAAAAACACAAAAATGTCATTTTTCATGAAATTTCGTGACTTTTTCAGGGCTGAATGTAATTTCGTGAGATTCAAGGTATTTCATGACATTTCAGATCGTTGGATATCCCGTGAGAGCTTTAAAAGATTGTAGGCATACGAAGGATATTTCGTTTCAGGAAAATCGAATTGGTGAAAGAAAAGTTGAAAAAGTGTTTGGGCATAAGGTGAATGATAGTTTGACAAACTCGTGTGGCAACATTTCGTGGATTCGCTGTTCATAGCAATGAGACGTGTTTCTCTTTCATGCAAATTCGTGTGTTTGTAGGTATATAATTATATATATTCGAATGAGTTTGGGTTCCCTATAGATCGTTGCATCTATTTACAGTCAAGTTCTCAACCGTTGCCAAGGTTCGTTGTTAGTTTAGATGGCTTTAATTTGGTTTTAGTTTGGTCAATAGTTTAGGCGTTATTGTATCTCTGGCAAGCGGCTCTATACCGTGCGCTGGAGAAGTTTGTCGGAGGTTGCTGCGGAAGAGAGCAAAGCAAAACCGGCTGCTTTGGCAGCATCGCCCGCTACCTATCCGATATACAGTTTCCTGAAAATTAGCATCACGAGTGTTGCGTCCCCCACCTTTCTCATTCCCCCGTTTACACCTTTCCCCCCTAAATACGATTCCGAAAGTCCGTTTCACCAACATCAAAGAGATCTACTCTCAACACGAATTAACCGACACTATCTCGGACTCGATGAGCAAGCAGCGATGGACCTCTGTCCTATCGAAATACACATTTATGTGTCTACACTCCTCTTCCACTCTGTTCGAAAGGTGAAACGTATTTGTTAGCTATTAGCACTGTAAATATCTTTTAGTTTTTATAAGCTTCAAAGGGCAAATATGTTCGAGGAAAGTCGCAAAGTTCTGGAGAAACTGCCAGGAGCACTGAACGATCCAACAGACTCTCGAGAACCCATATTTTTTTGGGTCAAACTTATTGTTTCCAGATTTCTTGGTTCAAAATCATTTTTCTGGCTGAGCTGATACTTTTTTATTTTCATTGGAGCGAGCTATTTCTGCAGTCTTTTAAGGAGTGGAATAAAAAATGTGGAATCTACTCAAAAAAGATAATTATGGTCTGAAACTATTTTTTCGAGAAAAAGAAAAGTTACACTTTATTCTCTGACGAAAGGATAAGAGTCTGTGATTCGTATTGCCTTGTGAAATTCTATGGAATTGAAAAAGACTCAGCAGCAGGATTTTTACCGACCGAACGACTGATAGAGATCGTCTGTAAACGAATAAAGAGTAAATTTCGTTTTTGAAAATATTTGATAGACTGTAAAGGAAAACTATATTAATAACTTTATTAATCTAATGTACAAGCGGTTCGTATTGAAGGATAACGTTGTTAGTAATCCTGCATGTAAACTCTTTGAGGATGGCCAGCAGGATCGATATTCCTCGTCGAAGCGACGAGTTCTCTCGTTTCTTTCTTGTCAGAGTTCAAGAATTATGAAGAACTTTGTTGAACTCGTTGTAGGACGTCTCAAGTTCGAAAAGCAATTGTCTGACTTGGGCGTCCGATAATTCGTCGGAAGCGGACATGCTGCTGAGAGTTTGAAGCCACTCGGCAACCCTTTTTCGACCGTCAAAATCACTCGGCAAAATACTCAATCGATTCATCGTGTCGACAAGGTCACGCAGATCCGGATGAAGCTCGTCCATCGCTTTTATATCCAGTCGAAGTTTGTCCATGAGCGTTATAAAAAGCGAAACTATATCCGCGATACACTTCGATGTATTTCCTTTGTCATCCTTTATCGTTATCGGCCTGTCCTCCTTGATTCTTTCCAGAGCTGCTGGACAATCGAGCCTGAATGCTCGCGCGAAAGCGTCTATCGTGGGAAATTGATCGCTTTGAACCTGCTCAGAAAAAAAAAAAACGATTTTTCAATGGAAAAGTGACTCGCTGGAGCAATAATTTTCTTGCTAATCTTCTGGTGTACGATCTCCATTTCAGTCCATTTGAAATTTGTAAGAATCTCATGTATAAAAATAAATGCGAATGAAATTGATCGTTTTATGAAAAATTCATTGTTTCAGGATTTTCACAAACATTATTCGTAGTGAGTTTTTCGTTTTTTAATCTATTTGTAATTTCTAGGAATTTTATTTGTAAAAACGTAAGTGAATAATAAATTTTTATTCTAACTTCCATTCGACGATAAATTATCATTTGAATTTTCTATTTTGTGGTGAGTTCATTAATCGTGCATTCATTATTTATCAACTATTTAGTGTCCTCAATGGTTTCTGATCAATTTTTTCGTTCAGAGGATTCTACATGTAAAAATGATCTTGAATAGAAAACTATCCGATAGAAAGTTGGTTTTACCATTTTTTGTTCGTTTGTGTTTTCGATCTGTTCGTAATTCGTAAGATTTCAATGTTTATAACAATGTATGAATAAAATAAATGAGTTCATGGAAATTTTATATTTTGTACTTTTTGAAATACTTATGAAAATAGTGCGAGTATAAAAAATGCATATTTTTTGCTCGATCATAACAACTGAATCATCGTAATGGAAGCTATTGCGACGCTGCTGACCTGTTTGAACGCGGCTCTGTACTGAACCAGCAATTTGCTACAAGCTGCGGTATATTCTTTGGGAGTGACGCAGTCTCTGATGTAAGCCTTTTCCAAGTGTTGCAGCGTATTAACAACTGCGTACAAGTCCGCTTGATTGTCGTGCTTTTCGCGCTCTCTTGCATTTTTGAACAACTTTACTTCTTCGTAAAGCTCCGGACGATCCTGAGCGATTGACATCGTCGCCTGCAATCAATGAACAAAACAGCTCATCTTAGATGACCATGAGAAAAAATCAAATGATTTTCTTAATCAACCGTGTATTCGTAGTTTCTTGGGTTTTGAGTTGTTCAATTCGTTTTTTTCGTGTTTTTTCGATTTTAGGACAACTATTTTGATTTTTTTTAAATTGGTTTCTGGATCTCAGAGATTTTTCAAAGTAACATACACTTATTTTGTTGAATACAAATTTTTTCTTGCCTCTGAAAAAAATGTCGACAAAGGAAGAGTAGAATCGAGTTTCTAGGTTAGGTACTATGATATGAGTCATAGCAGCGAATCAACACTTTCGTGAATTCAATGTCAGAGAAAATGCATCAGTGTTTCAATAATACGATAGTATTTTTGCTGGAAAATTTATAAAATGTCCTTAAATTAGGATTTGTTTGTTCGAAGTTGCAGAATATTTGACAGATGACACATCGAGGACCACACATTGTTGGTATTGTTTTCGATTGTCTAATACGTACAGTTTGTGATTCACTTACCTGAAAGATAGATATTCAAAATCGTTTGGAAAAGGACGCAAATTAACGTAAGTTGGAATGTTTCAAGTAATCCCGAAGAAATCAAGATTATTATTATATTTTGATTGTTGCGAACGACACAGAACACATACACAACGATCGAGACGGGAACGCCAAAAACAACAGCTGATGAGCTGATGGCGACTACATGCGTGTGGAAGAGAGAAGGAAGATAAAAACGCCCTCGAAGCGCCGCGCCGGCCGATACGTGCAATTGAAAAAAAATAATTTTTTCTTTGACGTTTTTTAAATATTTTATCATAAGTGAAGAAAAAGACTTGAACGACAAAGTAGTTGTTACAAAATATATATTTATCAACACATAAACGATGTCAAATACATCATTCATTTTGTACTATGAATTTATTCACAACTGTGCTATTATACAGGAAGAGACTATTGACAAGTCAGACTTCAGCACAGTCGTAAATATAAATATGTTTTTATTACAACGTTGAACGTCACATATGCGATGATTGACAGAAAAAAAAACAATAATAAAAACTGTACAAATATCGTAACGATACTGTGAATTAACAAAAATTATCACAGTTTTCATAGTTCCATAATTAAACCTTTCGTGATGAACTAAATACATTTAGTAAACAAACTTATCAAACTCAACGATCGAATAATGATTTTCCACGACATCAATCGACTCGATTATTAATTAGATTGACTATGACGTTAATTAACTGATCCAATAGGCTAAATCGTTGTCTTTTACTTAATTCAATAGTTATTTAGTTATAAATTATTCGTTAATGATATAAAACTTTCTTACGAATTTTGTTAGTTTGTTCTATCAATGGATTTAAAAAAATTATTATTTGTTTATTTTGACTCGGAAAACATTTCCCGTATCACATTTGGCTTCGTATTGGTAAATTTGACAGTACACGAATGATCAATCTCCTGGTTTTTAAAACAGGGACAATCGAAAGTTTGCAAAATTCTCTCACCCTTGATTAATCGTGGTGACTCGAAAGAGGATTTATCGTCTTGGGCGATCACCTCGAAATAAACAATATTCAATAACTTTTTTCTTCGATCCATTATTTTCCAGGGTGGATAAATTTTCATAATACTGTTTTTGCTCATCTTCATCGTTCCGTTTATTTCCGGAACGATCATTAACGTAATCGTTCCATCATCGCTCACTTTTTCATCTCCAGAAACGCACAAATCGTCCAACAATTTGTGCTCGTCCTCGAGCGGAGACGCGAGCAAGAAACACCGCGAATATCGCATTTCGCCTTCTCGAATTCGTAATTTCACAAATTGAGCTCGATTATCTTGCCAGTCAGCGCGAGTTTTTCGGTATCGCCAAATCTGACGATCGGAAATCTGGAAATTCACCAGATATCGCAGCCTTGCCGCCAAACTGCCTCTAAAAACAGAAAATAAACAAAATGTCAATTTACTTTCGGTAGCAAAAGATTTTTGGCGAAGAAGTTTGCACTTAGCAGCAAAAAAAAATGATAAATTTCCTTTTCTCTAATTATTTGCTTCGAATTTTATTTGTTTACAAAAAGTATAGTGAGGCCGTGACTTTGCAAAATCACTTGAATAGCAAAATAAAAAGGTTTTCAGTATTCGCTATTTTTCTCAAATTGTTTTACAATTGATTTCATTTTGAAATACTCTTTTTTGAATCTTAAGATTCGAAATGAAATTAACATCATTGGAACACGAGAATTACAGACTTTCGAACAAATCTATATGTAATCGAAATTTGTATAATTGCTGATGAAATAATAAAAGTTGAGAAAAATGAATGGTTTCATTCGAGTGGTTTAGAATAAAATGTTATAGAATTTTGTATAGGCTTTACTGTTTTGCTTTTTTCGAACGTTTGCTAGGGTTCCTCGGGGGAGGATTTGTTGGAACGTTGATCGTGATTTCTTCTTTATTTAATCTCGGCGAACTGGCTTCGCTGATAAGATCACTTCTATTTCTGGAGAAAGTCGAAAGATCTCTAATGATTTGGAGTTTTTCAGGACTCTGATCGAATTGAGCAGCATTCCGATCATTTTCGGCGTCCGAAAAGTAAGTTGCATCGGAATCGGATTGTTCGCGTTTGATACTTCGAGGCGAAAAATTGATTTTCTTATCATCGATGAAATTCAAAGGTTCCTCCGACTTTGGGGAAATATTTTGGGTGAGAACATCTTCGATATTGTTTCCGATCGTATGGTCACTGCCAGTCCCCGATTCTACGTCAATTTTGGACTCTTCTTCCACAAAACTGACACTCAACGATTCGAATTCGATTCTCTCGGTATCTGGCAACGCAGTCGAAACGGCTCGAGTTTCCGGTAAATCAGCATAACCAGGAATCAAAATTTCTTCATTTTGTGATGCGAATATCATTTCCAGCTTGACCGGGCGCGTTTTTCTTGCTAACCGGAAGTTTCTAGATGATTCTTCATTTTTCAGCTCAACGACTGTTTCTTCTCGGCCGGAAGTCGATTGAATTACACTGGCAAATTCCACATCGTTTATCGGCAACGAAACTTCCTGTAACTGGCAAGATTCTGAACATTTGTATCCGCTCCATCTCAGAGGAGTTTCTGCTTCGGAATTCCATTTTTTTCGTTTTCTTCGCGACTTTTTTGAGGCTTTTTCACCAGACGAATTTTTGTCATCCAAAATTACGATTCCGTCGGACTCGCTGGATGAGCTCGGATTTATAATGCACTCGGCTTCGTTCATAGGCGAAGAAAGCGCCTGGCTCGGGGCAAATTTTTCAATATCACGTATCTGAGGCTGATAACCTACGAATCGGAGAGGAGACTCGGTTTCGGAATCAGGAATGATTTTGTGATCATTCCTGATGGAATTTCTCGAAGAAATTGGACTGTGAATGATTCCTCTGGGACTGCAACAACTTTGACCTTGGTTTGACCTCATCACGATCGAAGAGGAAGGCGACGAGTCCTGAATTTCGTAGCCGTTCCATCTCAAAGGAGACTCCGGAGATAATTTTTTCCAATTGTTTTCTCTCAGCAGACAAAAATTCCTGGAAAATGGTTTCACGTTGCTTTTTAGATGACTTTCAATTTCTCCCGGCGGACTCTCATATCCGATCCATCTCAGCGGTGATTCATCCTGAATCTCACTGGAACTCGGATGACCTGGAACAGTAGTCGGCGTTAATATATTTATAATTCATAATCATCAATACTATAGATAATTGAAAAAATAATATTTATAATTATGACTTGATATCGAATGAAAAGTGCCTGAAAAAATTCAGACATTTATCATTCAACCGATAAAAATCAGTTTTTTTCTCAACGGTTTTGTACTAGAATTCTTGTGGAATAATACGAAGCTCAATTTCCATATTTCTTACCTAAATTTCCTTTCCAGTTTTCTCTCAATTCTAAGAATTTTCTGTCCGTAAAATGTCTCTTGTGTGACCTTTGACTAATTTTTGAGTCGAAAACAACTGGTGAAGACGGAGCTAAAATTTCGGAATTCCTGGCTTTCCAAATAACGAGTTTATGGTCATTGGGACTTTTTTGTGGCCCAAAGATTTGACGAGACTTATTTATAGTATTTGAAATCGAAGAATTCGATTCGAGATTTCCGCTATTATTCTCCAATAGTTTTCCATCTATTCCGTGGTGATTTTCTCCAAATGTCAACTTTCCTTTGGTCTGTAACCTCGAATTGTTCTTCCGATTGTTATGTTGGCTTATCCGGCGCTTGTCTTTCGAGGTAGAAATTGGAGATGCTACGAAATGCTTATTGGAATCATTTTTTGAGCCTGAAGAGCCGGAACTAGATTTCCGGGGAGATTTTTGTAGAAAATGTGCTCCGTTCGAAAGAATCCAATTTTCTACATAATCTTTTTTCTCTACGAGAGGCAGCCGAGGAAATTTTGAATCCGCAGATGTTTTTTCCGTTCTTTCCTCCACATTATTTGTTTTATTGCCATTTTCCAAGATTTCTGTAATTTTTGGTATTCTGTGATTTTTAAAAATTTGAAAATTTCGTAATTTCTCATCACTTTCGAGTATAAGCTTTTTCAAAATTTTCATATCCCTAGAATTCCTGGTAGAAGTCGAAGAATTTTCAACTTCATGAAAAAGCTCTCTGTCTTGCATGTCCAATGTGGGAGCGAAAAATCGACTGATTTTTTGACATAACACGTTTAGAATCTGGATAAATAAAGAAAAATACTTTCATTAGTATTCGGGGCGTTGAAATGGGATAAAAAAAATTCATTATTAATAATGAATTCGACAAAAAACCGTCGAGGAATGCCGTTGAAAACAAATTTTGAGGTTACGTACGATTTGTTTACAAGAGAAAACAAAATAGTTTCATCAAAGTTTATCGAAAAAAATATGAAAAATCGAAAAAGTAATACGGAGTTGAAATAAGCTTTATTTTTATTCGCTGTTAGTTTCCGTGACAAGAAAAACAGACTATTTATATGCTCCTCGATGCTTCGAGCTTCACTGAAAATAGAAAACTCGTAACTCACACGTTCACAACGAAGATCATCAAATTGTGCAGGAAAACTAGTAAATATCCCGTATTTTCCTCACCACTGTTATTGCCCAAGTTTCGTGTTACAATGTACAACAAAAAACACGGAAAAAAAAAACAAACAAAAAACCAACAACAAAAGAACTACGAGACACGACGCGTATCAAGTGGCGTTTCGATCGTGACATCCATATTTCAACGTAATGTACACTTATACTCAACGAAATAGGTCAGCCGAAATAAATAGTGGCAAAACACAACAACGCGATATCAATTTTGTCACGCAATAATTTCGTTAACCTTTGCTGTACCGCTGTACCCTTTACCACTACTTTACACTGCAAACTGGCGCGACACTCAGATCGGTTCGACCGTTCGACGCCATTGTGCATTGTGCGTTACCATGACAACTTATAACCGTGATGCCTCCGAACCAGCGATGCAAAAGAAAAATTTCAATTGTCGAAAAACGTTTCGTTATCGAAGTTCAATGGAACAAGCATTGTAGAAAAAGTAACGAAATGGAAATTCAGCCGAAACTTTAATCCTTGAAATTAGTCAATAAAGCTTGAGATTTTTTGTATCATCGATGTGAAAAAATCCGCGGACCATTGCGACGCCCGTCTTAGTGGGATTTTGAAACCAGGCGTAACATCGACAAATCTTTTATACTCGTTAATCAATCTTGATTAATCGCAACGAGTTACCGCATCCGCGTTAAAACAATTCCTCACGCGCCACCAACAATTATTCCGGAGCTTTGCGGATTTTATTATGACCGAAGATAATGCTTCAGTAGTTTTCTTCGATGATAGAATAAAAACAAGTTTTCTCGTGAAAGGAAAACTTTTGTGTGTTTCGTGACATTTTGTTTCAGATCATCGTGCGTCACGTTTGATTGGACATTAATAATTATTGTAATGAGCATCCAATAAAATCTTTATTTTACTCGGAGTACCTGTCATTTACACAAATACAAGTTTTAAAAATTCATTTCCAATTGAAAATTCCTTGTTATTCTGCAAACCAAAAAATAGGAGTCTCGATCCCAGTCGTTCTTCCCAACCGTTTTTACCCGGAATAAGCATCAGAAGCGAATCGACGAGAAAGCCTACGACGTAAGTAGAAAAACTTGAGGAAAACCGATCGTGAACTTCGAAAAATGCGTCAAAAATCGAAAAATGAAAATAAATAGATAAGCCCAACGCCATTATTTACAGCGTTCTAACACGAAGAGTATTAACACCAATAGAAGCTTCAATAACACTGCAAACGGAGTTACGAGTACTTCAGACAAATTCCACAAGAATAGAGTGACTTTTTTTTTTTAAACCAAATGATTCTACGTTACGAGATTTCAGCACAATTCTTTTCATACAAATATGATCAAATCTCACTTTCAATCACGAGACAACTGTTCGAGAGATTTTTCGATGAACTCTTCACGAAAATGGTTGACGAGCGGAGCAGCGAACGTGAGCTCACAAAAGGACGTTGCGATCGAACAAAGGGTTAGGAACGTGAATCCGAAAAAATCGAGTTTCGTTTATAAATCTGGGGGGATGCTAGGGGTAATGAGGATCAATGGCTCTCAGAATCGGTGAGTCCGAGAGTGAAACGAGTAGTTTTTCTTTGTTTTCTTTGTTTTTTTTTTTTTCCCCATGTATACAGACGCGAAATGAGTATCGGTAAAGGTTGTAGCGTGGGCAATTGATGTTCGCAGAGAGTGTCGAATAAGGAACCCCCTTTTATATTAATAGTCGAGTGAGTGTGACGATGATGAGAAGAGCTTTGGCGGTTCGGTGAGAAGGAGGAGGAGGGTGCGGAGGGACTGAGGAGGTCGAAGCGCGGGAGAGTGTTCGCGGCGTAGCGAAGAGGAGAAGGGCGAAGGAGGAAGAGGTGGAATAGGAGGAAAAGGGGGGAGGGGCAGAGGGGCGGGCGGGGCAGGGGGGGGGGAGTGGAGGTTAGTGCGACGACGTGCGTGGGGACCCCGGAGATCGGAGGGCCTCAAAATGATAGAATAGGAGAGTCGCGATAGAGAAGAACGGCGCGCAGTCCCTTGCACGTTTGTTTCAGTTTCAGTTCGCGATAAAAGCTACTTACTCGGTCACCGATATATCTATATATATATATATATATAAATATATATTTATAAAAACACGAATAAATCCAGATAGAATAATAAATAAACAGAGAAATATAAAAAAAATTTTTTCAACGAAAGCTTCGATGGGTTATCGAAACGTCAAAAAAGCTCTTTAATAACAAATGGCGGGAAATTTGAAAGAGGAGAGAAAAATAAGAGACTGATTTCGTTGAAAAATCAAGAAAAATTGATATTTTTATGTTAAAAAAAAATATAAACACTCACACCGATAAAATACTTTCGACGAATTAAAGTGTACGATCGGCTTCGCGAGATTCAATATTCCCGGAAGAAACGAGATGGAAGGTTAAAACGGAAGTAGAGCGCAAGCACGACGGATGTGTCAGGGAAGAGTCTCATTCTCTCGAGTGTGGTGTTTGTGGGTGTGTAATACGCGCGTTTAGTGAAAGGGGACCGTTGAAGAGTCGTTTTGGTCGACGGAGGGAGACGAATCATCTCCTACGTTGTCCCACACATACACACACATACGCTTATACCTCCACGAATTTATATACAACGATACGGATTTTGCCTTCGTTTTAAATTACAACGATCGCCCATCGAACCAGGGCAAATACTGTTTGTTCGGATCTTCCCGATTTTCTAGCAACCGAGAACGTTTAAATTCTTTCTTTCCTGAACGAGTGTGCTAACGAACGAATAAAACTGCTTGGAAAAAGAAAAAAAGAAAAAAAATCGTTCAAACGATTCGTAAATCGATCTCTCAGCTTCGCTGATCGAAAATTGTGCCTCGATATTCGAACAAGTGCATATTTGTTTTTTTTTTTCTTTTCTTTTCATTTATACAGTGAGATATATTGAAGTTTGAAAAAAAAAAAATAGTAAAAAAAAATTCGCGTATTGATTGATCATTTTTGTGGTAAATAATTATTATTATTTGTCAATACGATTTATCGAATGTGTATCTGACGTTTCGACACGAGAAATCCATTAAACGTGTTTACCTACGTTTTTAAGTGGTGCGATCAACGTTCTACGCTTCAACGTTCCTCGAATCACCGTATTTCCGCAACGATTTACCGAGTGTGTTGATATACTCGAATTGAATAATCAACGTTTGTCGTTGAGGTGAGTAATCGCTTCATTTTGTTTCGATGCGAGAATGTTCAACGCGATCAAAAACCCGATCGAATCGGAAGCTCTCGAATCGTCGTTTTCGTTTTCCTTATTCTTTTTTTTTTTTTACCCCCATAAATCGTTACTACGATTTCTCAACGCCGCGGCAGCATCGAATTCCCGAAATATCTCTCTCGAGGCACGAAGAATTTGATGAATAACATTTACATCGTAATTTTACCGATTTCGTCGCCATATTTTAAAAGTCAATTTTTGAAAACCTTGACAAATTCACGTGGAAAACCTTCTACTCCGAGAGCAGCGTCGTAAATTCGACGCTCTCTTACATTTACCTTTCCAGGAATTTAGATCGTGAGCAGCTGATAAAAAAAAAGGAAAAAAAAAAAAAAAAGTAAAAAAAATCGTAGAATTATTTTCCATTCCAACATTTTTCGTTGCCCCCGTACTTACGACGAAGAAATCAAGAAATAACGTCACCGAGATACCAAATACTTGAACAATTTATTGAGTTTCGAGAAAAAAAAAAATAAAAAACGAGGTTTGAGTTGAAAAATTAAACAAAAAAGAAATTTTTGCTACCGAAATGGAGAGAAAAACGTCCGAAAAGTGGAAAAATCAATAAGTAAATGGGGTTGATAAAAAAAAAATAGGAAATTCGATCGAAGAAATTAAAGTTTCCGCCGTCGAAAGTCTATTATAGGATCGCGGAGTCCATGCTCGATAAGGTAAAGAAGAAAAGTGTAGTAGCGGGTTTGGCGCGCATTTGAATACGAAATAAATGAGAATGGAGTAAAGAGTCGGAGCGTGCAAGAGTGGGACCGCCGAAGCGCGCATCCCCAATGCGCAAGGGCACGCGGGGGCAAGTGTATAGGCGAAGTGGGGGATCAAAGTTCGAATGCGATAATAAAGCGGTTGCGAGTTCGTTTTTACCGGAGGGTGGGGGTCAGTGGCACGAGAATGAAGAAGAAATTCTGTGGATCGCGAAGAGAGTTGAAGAGAGATATGGACCGATTCGGATTTAAGAGAGAGAGAGGGAGAGCGCCCCCTCACGGCCAGGCTCTAAAGCCCTGGTGTATTGGCCGGATTCAAAGAGTACTTTGTTTTTGCACTAACGTGCGAGTACGACGTCATAGGAATATTGTAGCCAGCGTCAATAACGAGATCCAAAAGTGGCCAATAAAAAAGGAGCAAGGAAGGGGGTGGGTGGGGGGGGGGGCAGGGATTATGACTCGGAGAATTCGCAAACGCGGTGCACTCGCGAGGATTAGTGCAGCAAAACAAGGAGCCAGATTGATCCTTGCACTTTCATATATCGATTCGAAAACGAAGCTGGTTGAATCCGATGGAATTTTTTAACCATATTTTCCAATGAATTTCAATGTTTTATATTATTAATTATGCAGAATACAGATATTATGAAATTACAGATATTAATTGGAGAGTATTTATGAGATAATTTATTTATGGTTTTAACGAACCGAGAGACACACTCGGGAAGATGGAAAATTGCACAAGGCTTACCGCTCGCATCTACAGAGTTCGGTCTGTGACCTTTTATTCGCGAGTTTATTATACTCATTATGGATATATTAATGTTCTAATGGATGTTTCACCAAAGAGGGATAGGGACGATGAAAGCGTGTCAATGTCACAGTGGATGTATAATAAATAAAATAACGGATTGTGTAAACTCGTGATCATGGATGTGAATGTCTTGAGCGAACGGTGTAAAATACAACAAATTTTCCAATCGAAAAAAAGTTTCGATCATTCAACGTTTTCTGTGATCAATTCGTACAATAATTACGAGAATCATCGCACGAATTTTATTAGAGAGAATTGATTTTTTAGCGTCGCAAGTACACCGCGAGTTTAAGATTTATTTTCTCACTTAAGAATCGCGTCTCGTTACCGTACTCGTGTACCACTTATCTCCGAATCACTATAAATATCCGAGAAGCTCAGTCTTCGGGGTCTCAATCTCAGGATGCAATATCGTCGCTCCCTGTTTTTGTTTTTTTTTTTTCAAATTCGATTATTATTATTCAAATTTTATTCGGTCTCGTCCAAATGAGGAGTTTTGTAGAACCAATTTTTCTTGGATTCGAATCGAGCGTTGATTACTTTCGAAAATGTATTAAATTTGGGTGTGAAAAAGTTTGAAAATTTTTTTTTTTTTTTTTCGTTGACGAAACAACGTTTTATTGCACTAGAAATTTTGAGCTAACAGCGCTCTCGATCCACTTTTAGACTCACGACTGACGTTACTCAGTTTATCATCAATCTAGAGAGAAAAAATTATTCCACTTTGTTTTTTTTAATCTTGTACTCCGATAAGATTTATTGCCATGTTGGAATTTGAAAAATCGAAAACAAGCTTGCACATTATCGTGTAGCCTACTTTTTTTTTTCTTATTCTCTCTTCTTGGAGCATAATATAAATCA
This sequence comes from Campoplex capitator, assembly GCA_037576405.1. Taxonomy (NCBI): domain Eukaryota; kingdom Metazoa; phylum Arthropoda; class Insecta; order Hymenoptera; family Ichneumonidae; genus Campoplex; species Campoplex capitator. The sequence goes on along the minus strand of JARBWI010000002.1, from coordinate 11,547,448 downwards.
GTAACGCAGAGATTCTCGAGGATCAACGCGACAAATGAGCACAGAGATTTAGTCTCGTTGGCAACATTTTTGACGTTTTATTTTCCAGAAAAACAAGTTTAAATTCAAATTAAAAAAAAAGTGTATCATCGAAATTTTGATGAAAATAATGATGCAACTTTCAATCTTTGATCAAACGATTGGTATTTTATTCACCTGTTGACAGGTAATTGGTTCCAGAAGAAGAAATATAGGAACACGTGCATCGAGAGGGTGGTCCCTCAACTGCAGAGAGCGAGAGAGAGAGCAGCTCGACAATCCTCGCGACAAAAAGCTCGACCGATTTGTATTTTTTTTTTCGACGATATTTTCCGAGTGCACGAGCTCTCGTAAAAACATTGAGCATTTGTTTTCGAGAAAGCGATTCGTTCTTAATGCGAATGAGATTAAAAATAACCGGGGACTTGTAGATAACGGAGGAGAAGAAGGAAAAAAAAAACGATTCGAAGATGCTAGAGGCTACCGTGAGAGTGGAAATCTCCGCTGGTAATGGCTGACGATTTAGCGACGTGGAGGTGAAAAATCAACGGGAGGAACATGTGATCGCGTTAACTTTATAACGCCGGCGATATTGAACTCGTTTAACAAGCCAAGTAAACAATTACAGTGATAAACGATACGCTCAGTTAAATAAATAAATTGCGAAACTTAATGATTCGTAGGGCACGCAAACAACTATCTGATAAAATGATCAATTTGCTAGAGTGAATGATGATAATGATGAAAACAGTAATAACAATAATAATAATGCAGCAGGGAGTGAAATAAAGTTTTAATGTGATTGGTAATAATCGCTGTTTGTGATTAAAAACGATAACGAGACGGAGAGAGGGAAGATATGAAAGAAAATGTTTTCAGGCTCAAAAGATCAGTGAATTATCGGTGGACCGTATATGTGCGGGGCTAAGTTCGAGGGGAGACGAGAATAAAGAGAGAAAAAAAAATAACAAATTCATTCACGATTTTACTATGAGATTTTTCGTGTATTTTTCAAGTGAGATAAAAAAAGACGAACAATGATATTTAAAGATTATTTACACATGGAATAACAGTGTTGGAAGTGGTAAAAAGAAGATAGAGAGAGAGAGAGAGAGAGAAAGAGAAAGAGAGGAGAGTGTGGAGTCGTTGACGAAAGAGCGCGAGTGTGCATTTATCAATTGAACCGTAAATCACGCAGTACGTACGCAGAAGCGTGTACGACGCGTGCCTTAATCCGGAGAGAAAAAAAAAAAAGATACTCGAAAGACGGAAGTTGCGCTTGATTCGTTGGCCCGACGAAGCGTAAAAAGTAATGAATAAATCGTAAATGTGTGTTCAATACATATTTAGATAAATAAAAGTGAAGTATACCGCAGGATTGAAGAATAATTAATTAGAAAATAAATAATTAATAAACGCAGGCGGCGTGTTACCGTCGCAAAAAAAGGAAGAACAAATGATAAAGCTGTTGAAAATATCATCGTCGCCGTTCCTCTTGTTCTCCTCGTTTTTTAATTCACACTGTGAAACAATATTGCGGAGAGTGAACAGGACGAGACGAACGATAAAATCGCAATCGTCCCTACGCTTTTATTTTCAAAGTGTCGAATAATTAACAACAATCGTTAACGTTAAAACGTAACACCGTTCAATTCAAATCGTGCAACTCGTGCGTTTGCCGTTTGGACTTTGAGCAATAAAAATATATTTAAGAAATTTAAAAAAAAATAAAAATAAATAAAAAATTAATAATAAAGGAGAAAAGCAAAAAGTATAAATCGAAGATATCGGTGATCGACGATGAACGACGGCAATGCCCTGCTGTGATTTTGTTGAGGATCGTAAAAGGGACTTGCCCAACGAACCAGCCCCGAATCGTTCAGAGACGAGGGTTCACAGACCTCTCGTACTCGAACAACAATGAGCTCCATAGACTTTGACGAGGTGCTGGTACACGTGGGAGAGAAGGGCCGATATCAAAACATCATGTATTATTTACTTTGCATACCAGCTACTTTGCCGGCTGCCTTTCTCGCCTTCTCACAAGTAAGCAACTTTATTCACTTTGTCGCTATCATCATTTTAATTGAATCCGTGAAATAGCATCTTCACGATCGTTTGATGCTGCTGAACGTTTCATTATTAGCCTGCTACCATTGGGTCACTGTCACCCGAGGGTAAACCGCCATTTTCAACTCGATTTATATGTTTTATTTTTTTTCAAATTTCCACTGAAAAAATACGCATCATTCGGGTACTGAACATTAATTTATCGTTTGAAAAATAAATATTTCGGCAAATTCGGATATTTTCGAGACTCAAGTATTCGCCGAAACTGTAAAGGCTGGTGGCAGTGAGGGTTGGAACTAAAAAAAAAATGGTAGCAGCCTAAGCTCCAATCGTTGAACTACCCAAAGACCTTGAATCAGAAAAAAAATCCTTTTAGCTTTTCGAACAAGCCTCCAAACCTCATTTTCTTCAACAAGTATTTGCCAAATAAGTGATAGAAATTTCTATCGACTGATTGAGATCGCAGTTTCAACCGAATTCATTTCCGGATACAAATCCATCCGTCAATGGCAGATACCGCTTTGCCAAAGACTCCAATTACCATCGATATGATCAGGATTAATCGATAAAGTTTTCAGCAGCCACCCAGGAGTCCGGATAAATCATTTCCTCAAAAATAAAGATCCACAATCAGCATGACTTCTAATGTTCCCTTTTCAACGAACACCAACAGGTGTTCGTGAGCGCGACACCAGAGCACTGGTGCCGAATACCCGAATTAGAGAACATCACGGGTCTGATGAGCCTGGACGAGAGAAAAGCTCTATCCCTGCCGTACACGACGAAGACTGATGGGAGGCGGCGTTATTCGAAATGTTACATGTACGATGTGAATTATACGGCGATACTGGAGAGTTGGCTTTCGAAGTCATCGATGGTGTTGAGCGATAGTGACAGTTTGAGCGTTACGTCTATATTAGACGGCCGAATACCTGGGATCCAGTACATGACTTCGCCGCCTACCGAAGCCACGATCGGCGGTGGTCCTTATTCCAACTACGCTGGACGACTTCCGGCACCCCCTGTCAGTAACCACGATTGGCCGATCACAAAATGCCGCTACGGTTGGGAATATGACAGGAGAGATTACGACAGCACTCTCGTGACCGAGGTAAAATTTATCTCTTTTTTTGCTCTACAATTATTTAATTCAGGTGACTGTTGTTGTGAAATGATAAAAATACATTTTGAGGGTGATTCCTACAGGGTAAGACTGAGCTGATCGAAAACTTAGTCCATTTGACCCCTGATCGTGACTACGATAGATTGAAAGAAAAGCACAAGTTCGGTTGTCCTAAAATGGCAATTAGTGACAGATTGTAACGTGTTCGTAGATGAAGTAGTTCAGAGATTTACGGCATTAGACACGCACCGTAGAAGCTGGGGAAAAATGAGAAGGAATTGCGACGAGTGGGCCGTAGGTAGTCCACGTGTGGGTTGCTCGGGTGTCGCCCTCTCGGATGTCTCTTTTCTGCGGTTCTGACAGTGCTTCTTCGTTCCTCTTACCAACGTTGTAGTATTCAAAGCTATCATTTGCATAATTCCATAAGAACCGTGACCGATTTAATCTCCTTTAAATTCTAGTTGACACATTTTATTTCAACTTTATCGTCATATTTTCATTTACGAGCGCGAGACATAACGTGTCAAATTTCACGCTAAACGTCGACGACGAAAGACGCATAAGTTACGCGCCGCGAGCGAGCGTTTTGCCTTGGCCTTTCCCCGCTCGTATTCCCCAGTCCTCGCCGCGACAGCGGTACCCGCTCCCGCGACCCTACCTAACCTCTAATCCAATTCGTTTACAACGATCTTTATGTACACGCGAGCCTCGTTGTTTTGCGGTTCGTGGAAAACTTGCTTCGCGTTAAACACTGTTATAACCTTCAATGATTCTTTGGAAAACTTACGTACTCCAGGATGTAATGACAGATTTTTAAATTGCCTTTGGTTGATTCATTCGTAAGCTTTCAGCCCTTCCGAATTTTCAAGTTCGCGCCAATCACATAGCCTATTTGAGTAAACAGAAGTTATTGATCATTTGCCCCTGCTGATGAGATCCAACTTTTGTGAAATCATGAAAGGTCGATCATGACCCATCAATTTTATCTCGTATCCTGTTCCAAATAAGAATCGTTTTGAACGATTCCTTTAAATAGTGCATTGTAATCGAGGTTCTTGGACTGGAACGAAGAATAAGTATCATCTTAACCAGGTTTTTGGTTGTCGGTAGCGTTCCGATCATCCATCACTGATTTGAATGACATCCTATTAGATTCGGGCAGCCCCAAAGGTTCTAGATTCCATTGTCTCGTGGACTTTCGTCCAAGGGGTGACAGAAGGTGGTTCGCTTTGTCACGAAGATGTGGAAATGCGTCACCAGGTGGTAGAAGCCGGTAAGATAATGATGATGTTCGTAAATGAGATGCGAGGCCGGGTTCGCGCGCTGCAATGCCGGCGCGTCGAGTGACTGGCCGATCGGTTGGAGTTCTCTCTCTCTCTCTCTCTCTCTTTCTCTCTCTCTCAGTGGCGTCAGCAATTGCCGACCAATTTACCTACCCCCGCATCCGGTCATGTGATATGTCACATCAAACACTCGGGCAAGAGACCAGCAACAGCGGACTCCACACCTATACCACATATAGACGCAGTTAGCTCAGTCCTCTCTATAGTTATGCATAAATACATCTATATATTCTATATATAGAGATATATTTATAGTAGAGTATCCCGCGTATTTACGCGGGTCCTATTATCGGTGTGACGTAGATGAGCACTGTCGACAAACTTCGTTCTTCCGCTTTCGTACGTCCGGCTAGCGATCCGGAGCTCGAGTCCTTTCTCAGGTGACACTTTCGCTCCGCAGCTAACCAGTTCTCCATGGTCTCCTTCACCGTATTTCGAATGTCGGATATCACCGAACCAAGAACAATTTTATCGGTGTTGCGTCAGGTCAGAAGGGTCATGAGAGGTCATGGGGACTAAGAGGAGATCACATGGAACCAAGGACTGCGTTGTCCATGTTTTTAACTCATTACAGATCGAGGGACCAGTTTAGGCTTCCAAATTAAATTCGAGTTTATACCGGTTTCTTGCTATTTTGTAGTAATAGTTTAGTAATAAGTGTGCGAAGAAAACGTTTTTCAACCAGAATGGAGATTGTTAAGATCAGAAATTGCTTCTTTCATTATCAGGAAAATGATATAAAGCCTCGAAGATGACGGGTCAAAGATTTACGTGTGCCGTGAACGCGTGATGTATGTTTCGTATGCGGGCAACGATTGATAATAGCAGAGTGTTGACACGAATGGCTCTTCCACGTGTAGCCCCGAACCGTTGTCGTCTTTTGGATGTTAGGCCCTAATGTCGTGCTCGTTGAAGACGTATTCTCCCTAAATAAGACAGATGAGCTTACTAACAGCCAGATGGGTTTTTAAGTAGACGAGCTTCCGGATTGAAAATGGAAAGAAAAACAGCAGGGGACAAAAGATCCCATTTTGAGATGATCGGGCACCACATCGCTGGTCAGAAGCTCGAATAATTAAATTTAAAAAGAAGCTAATCGAGCTTGGATCAAAGAGGATAAGTTTCTGGTGGACATCACGCTGCGACTGTATTTGCCTACGGAGGTCAGCCACTTTTTTTATTGGGTCAGGAACCTTCACGGCTTCTTCCACAATCACATATCTCTTGGAAAAGCTTAAGTCTAACTTGCAGCTGAGAAAATCGACAATTGGCTCAGCAGCGGACTACCGAATAAGTCGAAAGGATAGTGTCAAAGAGAATCGGTAAAAGGTGAAGGGGTCCAGATCTAGCCTAGGGAGAGAGATCCGTCATACGCGTTGAGTACGATTGAGGAGGGCCGCGCGCGTTTTTACTATATCGTGACACATTGGTTACTGGAAGGTGGGGGCAGAACACACGCTCCTCCTGTCAACGGAGGGTGATGGACACCTCTTGCTGTGGGAGCCACTAACACCCAGCCCGTTACACGGCCAAGCGTTTCGAGTGTCGACCAGCCAGATGAGAGGCTTTGCACGCTTTATATCCTCACACAGTCCCCTGTTAGAAAATCCGTGTGCGTCCAGAGTTGGCCCCTTTACGGCATGGCATATTAGCCCACCACGAGAATATGTAATAAGCTCGTGATACGTTACACGACATAAGAATACCACGTTAAAGCTTAAACTGGCTATTTCACTGTCAAAAATTTGTACTGTCGTTGATGCCGATTTACTTATTCGAGCTAAATGACAGGCCTTAAGCAAAAGACATTTGGATGTCAACATAAGTTCGCGGAACAAGGTTCCAGCCTAGGAACCAAACTGATAGCTCTTATCTAGCAATGACTTCTGGGAGAAATGATGACATAAGAACCACGTGTAGCCAACTTGAGAGTTCAGGCTTCCTGACCAGCTTTTTCAACGATAGGTTGATGGGCAATTTCGGTCGTCTCCGTTTTATTATTTAACTTCTAACCGAGATTGAACTACTGAGTAGTCGACGGAAGGAAATATTCAGCGAACATCAATGCCCCGATCTAAACACAGTCATTTGCATCAACGCGTTTATTCCGCTATAATTTTGTCATTGAATACGGAAGTGGAAACACCGAATGGAGCATCTTGTGGATAAAAGATTGTTCCACATGCCTGTTTGTCACAAAGGTTCGGACCTGAATCTTTGGAGCTTTCCATTCAGATTCTCAAAGCCCATTTTCTGATTGGCTAATCACTGACTCGCCCATGTCGAAGGAATTTATTCAGAGCCTTAGGAACAACTCAATTAGAATGTTTTTGTACATTTTATCAAATTAAAATAATAGATGGAATAAGCGTATCAACGAGACGATGATCGCGAGGGGCTTCGATCTTAATGGCATTTTGCATCCACGTAGCTAGACCTCGTATGCGACAACAGCTGGTTACCATCCACTTCGACGACTTTCTTCTACGTGGGAAGCCTCTTCGGTAATGTTGTCTTTGGGTGGATAGCTGACAAGTGGGGCAGAAGAACGGCCTTCTTCGCCATCTTATTTCTCGAGGTCATATTCTCCATCGCTACGAGCTTCAGTTCCGATTACGTCGTATACACAGCACTCAGGACTGTTAATGGCCTCTTCTTTCCCGCCATATATCAGATCCCCTTTATTCTGGGTACGTTCGATATTTATTTTCAGAATTATTTATTTCAACTTACGTTGATCGTTTAATTAGAGTAAACACGAGACTCGAACCGCCTAGAAATTCGTTAACTGAAATGAGAAATGATTTTTGTCGCGTAAGGAAACCCAAGCGGATTGATAATTCATTCAACTCATCATTCATTGATGATCAAATGAAAAATGATTCTTGAACTCATGCATCTAATTATAATGTTAATAATGACTCGCAGCCTTGGAACTAATGGGCCCAAGGTACAGAACATTCGCTGGGATGGTGATCTGCATGTTCTTCGCCACGGCAATGTGTCTTCTTGCCTTATTGGTGAGTCAAAAGTTGTTTATTTTTGAAAAAAAAAAAAATTATTGACGATCTCATTGGAGCCAAACAGCACGTTTCTGTACTTGACGATATTACAAGAAAAATCCATTTGCATAATAATAATCTTGACGAACCTTAACGACCGTGTTGCACCAACAGCGGACCATATTTATTGGTGAACGCATATTATGATTTTATGCAAATTCAATTTTATTGCGATGGATTGAGAGACGAGGATGGCAATTTCGTCTGGAGCAGGACTTCATGCGTGGAAGCGAAAGACAAATATTCGATTTATTTTCAGGGTTACTTGTTAAGGAATTGGTACTCTTTGTCCCTCGCGACGTCCGTTCCATTCGTACTTTTGTTCAGTTATTGGTGGATAATTCCCGAATCACCGAGATGGTTGCTGAGCAAAAATCGAATCGACGAGGCCGAGGTGATCGTTCAGCACATGGCCCGGGTCAATGGTCGTACGGTTCCGACGAATTTTTTAAGAAAAATGGAAGTGAGTCTGTGATCAAATGCACGAGGTTTATCGACTAATGTTATCGAAATATTTGTCTCTTAAAAATGATCGTTTCGATGAAATTTACAAAATGGACCTACACCAACATTTATTTTTTACCGTCTATTTTGCTTTTCGATGACATTTTCGATGAAAAGAAATTCTTTGGTGAATATGAAAAAAAAAAAAGTATTTTTCTTTCTTCCCACAAGTTTCTCGTGTCTCTCCGTATTTGTTTAAACAGATGGAGATACTGAAGAAACAAGGGATCTCCTGCAATTGCAGAAATTCGAGCGAGCTCTCGGTCGACCTTGAGAACGAGGACAGGCCGCCTCCACCCTCGGCGACCCCGATGGACCTCATTAGAAATCCAAATATAAGAAAAAAATTTTTCATACTCGCTTTCGACTGGGTCGCAAACGCGGTAGTTTACAATGGCCTATCTTACAACACTACGAATTTAGGAGTTTCCGATTATCTCGCATTCTTCATTGGTAAGCTAAAATTATTCAAACTTTTAATCATCGATTTACATTTTTTCCTCTTTCATGACGATCAATTCTATTTTTAACGAGTCTTTTCGAAACATTATAAAATGCAATAAATATGCAAAGTACGTTACGTATTTACACAACACACGGAAATATACTTTGTGCTATAAATCGTACGATTCTTATTCCATGAACGTCTGCCATCTAGCCGGAGGTTTAACTCTGAATACTTAGTGAATCGATCGAAAATCACTGAAGCTTCTTGAGTCAGTGACAAGCAAAAATCAAACGACATCTTCCTTGATCCCGCATCGATGTTTTTGTTTTTGTTTTTGTTTTTTAAATTGTTTATTACAATACTTATGAATTTATAAGGTGGAATAGTCGAGATACCATCCTACGTTATCACATGGTACGCGATGGACAGAATAGGCAGACGTTGGGTTCTCTGTTCGACGATGTTGCTCGGTGGAGTTGCTTGCGTTTCTTGCATGTTCGTTCCGGAAGGTAAGATTAATCGATGAGTTGAGTGAAAGTCTCTGAGAGAATTGAATAATGTTATGATTTATCGCAGACGCGGTTTGGGTCACGGTATTGTTGGCGATGATTGGAAAATTCGGTATCGCTGCATCGTTCGCCGTTTTTTACGTTTTCGTTGGGGAATTGTTGCCCACGGTGCTGAGATCCCAGGCGATGGGAATCGCCTCCTTCATCGCCGGTATAGGGCTTCTCACTTTTCCTTACATCGTCCATTTGGCCGTGTACTCCAGGGTACTGCCTCTCATTGTAATGGGATCTTTGAGCGTCGCTGGTGCTCTCACTTCCGTATTTTTACCGGAAACACTCAACATACATTTGCCACAGACGATCGAAGAGGGCGAACAGTTTGGTGCTGATTTCAAACTCTGGTCGTGCCCGATGAGACCCACGTTAGTTTTATCATTTTCTTTCTTATTTTCCTACTTGCTCATTGTCATATTTATACGTGCATTTATGATTTTATTGATGGTTCATTATTATGTCACATTTATTTTATCTTAAAAACGTTTCTATCTCGAATAATTTCAATTCGACGATAAATCTGATTCGTTATTCCGTCACTGTTTATCAATAGAAACACGAGAAAGCGTCGAAAACGTGATTCCCTGCCCCTGAGATTTCTTCTTAACGGACGGCCGGGGAGCCGTGCAACGGTCGGTGAAATAGGAAACGTAGAATCAACGTCGCAGCAGCAGCGACAACGGGACGCCGAGGAAGCTCGCCATTCCGAATCTCCCAACGATGACGAGGAAACTGATAACTTAAATACCACGCAAAACGACTCTGACAACGGTCTCGATGTCGACAATAGCACAGCAGATTCCAAAATGACCAAACTCCTGAAATGAGCATTCATGATTTCAAAGAACCAAAACATTCTTATGATTAGCCGACAACCAAAACTTTGTATTATAATATCAGTATAGGCACGCATTGTATTTATTTTTTTCCATTCATTATAATTTACTTCCTTTCTAATTTTTTCTTTTTTCAGCCTCTGTGTACATTTATTCTTGCACGAATCGAACCCTGCTCAAAACTACAGCAATGAATTCTTCATTGTGAAACGCTGCCAGAGCATGTGACAAAATTCGGCAACTGCCGAATCCAAAAAATCAAAAACAAATTGGTCAAAGTTCCGAAAATTTTGGAAAATTCGAAATAATCCGTCCCTATAATGTTTCCTTTGAATTCAATCCCATTTTCGTGGCTCAATAAATCCTCGCTACGTTCGGACTAATCTCAAGTCACGGTATGACTCACGTAATCGATGATCATTGAATTCGGGCTATCGTCCTTCTCTCGTCAACTCAGATTAATAAAATAGGACCTTGAGAAAAAATATTGGCGATTATGTATTATCTCATTTGGTACAAGGACAACACTCTATTGCGCATGTACACTTATTAATAAAGTACATATTCGATACGTGTACGGTAACTATGATGTACCGATACACTCGTGATTTTTTCGGGAAAACATCTCAATGAGTGGAACGAAGACTATTTTTTTTTTGTATTTCTGTTTTTTAATTTAATCTAATTTAATTTTTTATTTTTATTCGAGCTGTGAATGGCATTGACTCACAGTGATTGGAAATTTCACTTTGCTATGAGTCAAAATGAGAGGAAAAATTCTAAATCTATCGAAAATAACTAAACTTTGATACTTTCGGAATGAAAATTGCATAAAACCCAATCTGTAATATTCGGAAAAATATATTTATCGAAGTTTTAGACATTTTCTAAATCCATTCGTTCACTCTGTCTAAATATCTTTTTTTGAATTTGTAAATTTGTAAATTCACTTTTTCAGGGAGATACTAAAACACTTCTGAGTTGTCAATTATTCGTAAAATTGTATGAAGAACAAATTCTTCTCGTTACTATGGATCCATTCGGGGAAAAAAAAAAAACAGAAACACCGATTAGAAAATACCAAATTAATTGGGCATTCGTCTTAACGTAGTCGAAAAAAATCGTGCAGAGTTTCTTTGGAACTGCAAAGCATTTATTGGGAAACTTTGATAGTTTCTCGATCGACTGATTATAGAAATTGAACAAAAAAAAACTTGTGCAAATTCTGCAACACAAAAGCTAATTACAGAAAGAAAGAATTCTTCGATTGACAGTTTGCACGAGAATACTTCATAATTTTGAAGAATTTTTTTGAATTTGTTTTTTTTTTCTTCTCAAGTTGGGACTATTTCGAACCATTAGAATTGTATGATAGAAAAACCTTTGGATCGAAGACAGGAGAATAAATTTAGCAGATTTTGAAAACAGAATCTCGCTGAGGTCGATCGAATTGCCAGTTACTGTAAAATTAATTTGTAATCATTGAAAATATGATTATATAAGTAACATCGATATAAATGTTAATATTATCAATGATTTTGAAAACCACGTTCAGATGAAAATGAAACGTTGAACGAAGATTTCTCACTAACGTCATTCATAAGGTTGAGCGTTATAATAATGAGCGAAAAAAACAATTTAGCTTCATAATCGATACGATGAAAAGTAACTCCTTTGCGAGATTTGTCCTTCTGACGTTCAGTGAATTGCGGCCACATCCGGTTCGCACTTGAAAAATCAATCGAGCGAACCGCATCAATGAGCTCGCGTGTCGATCGTGAGAGAATAATAATATAAAAAAAATGATGGTATTTGATAACAACATTGTCGATTTTGAATGGTTAGAAATAGAAAAAAAAAAAACAGAAATCAAATGAATTCGGCAAACTTCACGTTTTTCGGCAACGTCACTTCTCTCGATTTTTCGACTTCCAAATTACGGATGAAACTTATTTAATGGCAATTGATAAATTAAATTTAAATTGAACAGTAATCAATATGCGCGAAATCGTTCATATTCAAATCGGACAGTGCGGAAATGGAATCGGCAGCCGGGTACATTTTTTTTAACCGTAAATATCGATCAGCTTTTTTAAATTTTAAGGTTGTACTAGAATTTTTTTCGCACAGTTTTGGGAAGTAATTTGCGATGAGCATGGAATCGATCCAAGCGGAAAATATACTGGGGAATCTGACCTGCAACTGCAACGTATCAATGTTTATTTCACGGAGGCTCAAGGTTATGTCTGTTTGAATTTTTTTTCCTTTGCCGCATTTTATCCATGGCCCTAGGAACTAAACAATTATTAATGACTAACTTGATCGAGTGTCTGAATTAAAATAACTTTTGATTCGATCATTTTTCAACTCTTGAAAATCCAATTAATTCCTGCGTGATTTGTTGAACCGTTATCATTTAACGATAATTCCGAAACGGTTCGAAAAGGAGGTCGATTCGTGCCGAGAGCGATTCTCGTTGATCTCGATCCAGGGAGCCTCACCAGCGCGACTTCGGGTCCCATAGGCAATATCTTCAAGCCGGATAACGTCGTCGCCGGTAAAGCAGGAGCTGCTAACAATTGGGCAAAAGGTCACTACACGGAAGGAGCCGAACTTACCGATCAGACGCTGGAGACCATTCGGCTCGAAGCCGAATCTTGCGATCTTGTACAGGGTATTTTCAGACTCAATTTTCCCGAAAAAATCGAACAACTTTTGTTCCGGATGAGAATACGGAATAGAAAAAAAGTGTGACGAATGAAAATAACGATAAATTCGGAGTTTTTATTTTTCTTTTTGAAAATATCTTCAATTTCAGGCTTTCAAATAGTTCATTCATTAGGAGGAGGCACAGGAGCGGGTATGGGATTATTGTTGACGAAAAACATTCGCGAGGAATATCCTGACCGCATAGTGGCGACGTATTCGGTGATACCGTCGCCGAAAATTTCGGAAACCGTAGTCGAGCCGTACAACGCGGTCCTGTCGATTCACGGCTTGATAGAAGCTACGGACGAGACCTTCTGCATCGACAACGAAGCGTTGCACGCCATATGTACGCGGACCCTTAAGATCACGAAGCCATCTAATGGAGACATGAATCATTTGGTAGCGAATTGTATGGCGGGAATAACAACGTGTTTACGTTTCCCGGGGCAATTGAACGCGGATATGCGCAAGCTGCGAGTCAATATGGTGCCGTTTCCCAGATTGCATTTCTTCGTTCCTGGTTACGTACCCTTAACCTCGAGAAGCGCAGCGCCGTATAGGGCGGTCACGGTTCCCGAGTTAACTCAACAAATGTTCGATAACAAATCCATGTTCGCTTTCTGCGATCCGAAAAAGGGTCGCTTTCTTGCTGTTGCCGCCATATTTCGCGGTAGAATGTCAACCAAGGTTCGATACTTTGTTCTCTGTGTTTATTGAAACTCGGGGCGTGCATTATTTTGAGAGGAACTTGATCCGATCTACGATGGTTCTCACATCGATCGGTCTTTGTTGAACTTTAAGAATACGGGGTCTTTCATGGCCGATACCACTAAAACGGTGGGAGATAGACAAAAATCGCATTGGATCAATCTTGTAGAGCGAAAAATTTTCTGCAAAAAAGCTCTCTTCAAAATTTCCTCTATCTTCGATAGTTTACTTGTGAGAGCGACTCGAAACAGAACCTGGAAATATTTCTTCGAAAATCAGCTTCTTTTGACCCGTTTTCAGGAGTGAAGCACTAGAGATAGAGAAATGTGGTCGGGAACTTTTTTGTAGGAAATTTTATCTTTTATAAGATTGGTCCTAAGGTTTTTTGCTGTATCTCGAACCGTTTCGGATGTACATTCGATAGCAGAATGCACTCTTTCAATATCAATAACAAATTTGAAATTTAGTCCTGAACCGAAGTTTACTTAGATCGAAAAAATCATTCAATTACTTGCAGCAAGTGGATGAGCAAATGTGGAACATTCAAAACAAGAACAGCAATTATTTCGTCGAGTGGATACCAAACTCGATAAAATCAGCGATCTGCGATATTCCTCCTCGGGGTGTGAAAATGGCGGCGACATCGTTATCGAACACGACAGCTATACAGGAGCCATTTAAGCGTATTTCGGAAGCTTTTGGAGCGATGTTCAAGAGAAAAGCACATTTGCATTGGTACACGGGAGAGGGAATGGACGAGAGTGAATTTAGCGAGGCAGAGAGTAATTTGAATGATTTGGTATCCGAATATCAACAATATCAGGAAGCGAAACCCGACGAGGATTTGATTGGCGACGGGGACGAGGCTGAAGAGGAGGAAGAGGAGGAGGAGGAGGAGGAAGAATGAAAATTGAATGTCCATGTATCACATGTATTTTCTTTCCGGGCATACAAACATTAATAAAAATTTCACAAATAATGATACAGCACGGTAGAAAATGCATATTTTTAGTGACGCCATTGTTGTCGTTCCGCTATATTGAATTCCCGTTGAAAAAAAAAAATACAAAATGATAGAAAAAAAAATACAAAAAGCACTCGAAGAACCGAAAGCATCAATAAAATGCCGATAAAAGTATCGCTTCTCATTCGGTAAACTTGACTGTAATCAATCGTAATCGTTGAGCTTTTGAGATTAGGTTTCGTCGTGATCCGAAAATTCTTTGAAAATTTCGCAGACTGATTGTTACGAATGTTTTTCAACACGCGTTCAGACTTAATGTTTCGCTTTTTTTTTAGTTTCTCAGGATCCATAAGGCCTGCAGGTTTTAATCTGTTTGTTTCAAACTTCAGTCTCATATTTATCGTATAAAGTGACTCGTATCGGTGAGACAGATCGTCAATGGCGTTGGGGACATCGGAGTCTTCTGTTTTTTTTTTTTTCGGAGGTGGTTTTCCGACAGTTTAAAAAGATCGTTTCAAGGTTGTTGACATTTTGCATGACAAGTTTTTCCAGGCGCTTGCTCCATCCGATATTTTCGTGGTTTTTTTTTGAGTCCGAAAAAGTTTCGTTTTGAGTGGATTTGAAGCTGCCGCTATCGCCGAATTCCCCGAATCTGTTTTTTCCCGCGATTGTTCAATGACCCGGTCACTCTTGTTCGCACGTTTCAAAGTCATCGGCACCTTCTTCAGCCTCGAAGTCTTCTTCGGCGGTTGCTTCTTGGTACTGTTGGTATTCGGACACGAGGTCGTTCATGTTTGATTCCGCTTCGGTGAATTCCATTTCGTCCATTCCCTCGCCCGTGTACCAATGGAGAAAAGCTTTTCGCCTGAACATGGCAGTGAATTGTTCGGAAATGCGTTTGAAAAGTTCTTGAATGGCGGTGGTGTTGCCGATGAAAGTGGATGACATTTTAAGTCCTTTCGGAGGAATATCGCATACGGCGGTTTTAACATTGTTCGGAATCCATTCAACGAAGTAAGAGCTATTTTTGTTCTGTACACTGAGCATCTGTTCGTCGACTTCTTTCATGGACATACGGCCCCGAAAGACAGCGGCTACGGTCAAGTATCGACCGTGGCGCGGATCGCAAGCGGCCATCATGTTTTTCGCGTCGAACATTTGTTGAGTTAGTTCGGGAACCGAGAGAGCCGAGTATTGTTGCATCGAGCGTGATGTCAACGGCGCGAAGCCGGGCATGAAGAAATGGAGACGCGGGAATGGGACCATGTTTACGGCGAGTTTGCGCAAATCGGCGTTCAATTGTCCAGGAAATCTGAGACAGGTCGTCACTCCGGACATCGTCAACGACACCAAATGATTAAGGTCGCCGTAAGACGGGTTCGAGACCTTCAGGGTACGGAAGCAAATGTCGTAGAGCGCTTCGTTGTCGATGCAATAAGTTTCGTCCGTATTCTCGACCAATTGGTGAACCGACAACGTCGCGTTGTACGGCTCGACAACCGTATCCGAAACTTTCGGCGATGGCATCACCGAATAAGTGTTCATAATTCTGTCCGGATATTCCTCTCGTATTTTCGATATCAACAGAGTCCCCATGCCCGAACCTGTTCCTCCGCCCAACGAATGAGTCAGCTGAAAGCCCTGAAGACAATCGCAATTCTCGCACTCTTTTCTCACGACATCAAGCACCGAATCGACCAATTCGGCGCCTTCGGTGTAATGTCCTTTCGCCCAATTGTTCCCGGCTCCTGATTGACCGAAAACAAAATTATCCGGTCGGAACAGCTTGCCGTAAACGCCCGAACGTACGGCGTCCATCGTCCCTGGCTCCAGGTCGAGGAGAATCGCTCGAGGCACATATTTACCACCGTTTGTGGATGTCGCAACTGTAAAACAAAAACGAAAAACGTTCAATTATTACTTCGGATTTAAAAAATAATCTCAGGCCTGATTTATCTATTTACTTCATTCGGATGTATCGGATTGCAGTTATTCGCGATAAAAAGGTCTCAAATTCATCAAAATATACAATTGGATCTCATCGTGCATCTTTTTAATCAAATTTCACAACGTTTTTTTCTTCGTCGCCTTTAAAACTTCATTCCCCAGTCGCTTTGGGTGTTCGTAAAAGAATCTAATAGCGCTTAATTAGAACGTAGACGATCGTACTGCCGAAAATAGACCTTGAATGACCTCTGGGAACGAGCGACAAAGTAACGGCAATGCATATACGGTAGGAATGGTGCATGATAGGATTTATTAATCAGCTTTAGTCAAGTGACTCGATCGAGTGATGACGTGGAGACGATTCGTGATATTCGTCAAATGGCACGCGGGCAGGATTCACGTACAGCATTTGAATCGATTTAATTTATCGGAATCAGCGAAATCAACGATTCAACAAACGATCGAAGTTGTTTATAAATACACAAATAAAATAATAATTAATGAATGATATTTTCAAATTAAATTATATTTAATTAAATATATAATTAAATTTACGTTTTAAGTATCATGCATCAAATGTGAAAGGACATAATTTCAAATGGGATGTAAAATTCCGAAACGAAAGTGCCAAGGAAGGGTTTATTTTCGTCATGAACTACAGGGAGCGTGATTCTACTCTCCCGAGCAAAAGCACCGTTTCATATGGTCGACTAAAACTTGTCCTTTTGGTCGAGACTTTCGTGCGCGTGCTTTTCGCTCTTACTAAGTATCTATTTCCGAATTTGGGGGTCGTCCCGAGGATCCGAAAGTGTCATTTGGCTGCGAGCGAGAATTCTCGTCCAGAAACTTTTTTTTCGTTAGTCGCTCGAAAAAATTTTGGTTAAAAAAAATTATACGGAGATTTACTCACCGGAAGCCTCGTTGTAGTAGACGGAAATTCGTTCGAGTTGTAGGTCACTGTCCCCGTGATAAATGCCCGTTGGGTCGATGCCATGCTCCTCAGAAATCACTTCCCAAAACTAGAACGAATAAATATTTGAAATTAAAATATAACAAATGGAGGATATCAAAATACATAAATTAAAAATAACGAAGTGAGAAGATCGAATGAAAACGAAAATTCAAATCGGAAGAAAAAAAAATCTCCAACAAATCGAAAAACTTCGTCGCAACGATAAATCTTTTCGAATTGACAAATCGACGAGTCGATAAGGATCTGATTAAGCACATGTTTGGTTAGTAATTCAGGATGTATGACAAGCGATGAAAAATTTCTTCCTCGAGTGAAATTCTCATGGTCTGGCGAAATGCACGAAGAAGAATATTAGTTTCCCCGGTCCAGGAATAGATGACGACGGAATTAACGCTCCAAGAGATGCTCTCCTGCCGACAGAACTATATCTGTCTCGTTTTAAACCTTCCTTTAAATCTCTCTCTCTCTCTCTCTCTCTCTCTCGTCCTCTCTTTCTCTCGTTCTCACCATTCCTCTTCTGGATTTGTCACGCATTTTCTCTATTTTTTTTTCTTTCACTCTCGCTGATGCATCGCCCTCTATTAATAGGATAAACGGTCTCTTCTTTATCTGGACAGTCATTTACACCAGTCTCATGATTCCATCATAAGCTCACGAGAACCATGAATTCCGCGGTCATTAAAAATGCTCGTTACTTTATTAATCGTTGTTATCATTCATTGAAATAATAATGAGTTTAATAAAAAAAAACGACACTGGATACTCCTCTTTATAACGGTTTCATGATCAATTATCAGTTTTCTTATTGAGCGGATGTGAACAGTTATTATTATTGTTGAACCGCAATTCAGACCGCGAGAGCTTAGCTTACCGATGTAAAATTTAACGATAATGCATCATCGATAATATATTAATAAAACGTTAGAAATAAAGTGGCTCCTGACCGATGAAACGAGAGAAGAAAATTTTCTGTGGACGATGCGAGAATCAGTCAACTCTCTTCTTGCGGTATAAAACGTATAAACATATGTACATGCCACAATGAATACGAGCACAGCTTCTTCCGGCACGAGTGTTCATAACCGAGACGTGACGAGATATGAGTACAAACCGGTCGAGGGTAACTCTACCGCAAATTGCTACAAGTATTGTGATCCAAACGTATCAATAAACAATCAAAAAAATTGTGTGCGTTCACTCAGACCACGAGAATTTACAAAGTAGCAACGGAAAGCGACATTTTCGTTATGTAAGTTGGGAAAAAATGTTAAAATTGTTCAGCCTTTTCATATTTGAGTTGAACAAAGTGTGACGCTTGTGAATCAATTCAGGTTTTGTGCAAATGTATTTTCGTAGAAAAAAAATGAAGCTTGATTGAAGACAAAAAAAAATATTTATAAACGGTGGATCAAACATCAAACATCAATGTTTGTGAATAAATTCAAATTTTTCGGGAGGTAAGAAGTTTGGATAGAAAAATGATTCACTTGGATAAAGCAGAAAGAAAAATATTCAGGATATTTGTACAAGGAAATATGCGTTTGAAGACGATAATAATTCTTAGCTTTTTTCTAAAACTATCTTTCAGGATAGAAGGCATGATTCATAGAAACGAAAAATTCGGAGCTAAGTGGTGAGAGATGGTTCGTTAAGATTTTTTTTTCTTCTTTTTTCGAGAAGCTAATGAGTCAGGCTTATCGAGTGCACTTCCAAGATTTCTGATGAGTCGAAGAGACTCTTGAGAAGGAAGCAACTCTGCTGGTTGCTTGCGATAATAATTGACAGCACGAGCTTCTCAATTCGTCGCACGATAATCTTTTTCGTCTTTTCGTTTCAACCACAGCCATATACAAACGCTGTATATGTGTGAGCTGGTAAACGGTTGCGTGTAACTCCACCCTGACTCACATCGCAACCAAGAATTTTTTTTATTCCCTTCGTTAAACGTTCTTCATTATTCTCGTTTCACGTCTTTGTGCACTGCTTAATCGGTCCTTTGAGAACCGCACAGATTATCTTTTAAATCAGTGCCGTGCAGAATTTTTACGTATTTTTTTATTGTTTTTTTTTTTTTTTTTTTTATTC
The DNA here is from genome assembly GCA_037576405.1 of Campoplex capitator. Lineage (NCBI taxonomy): Eukaryota > Metazoa > Arthropoda > Insecta > Hymenoptera > Ichneumonidae > Campoplex > Campoplex capitator. The sequence goes on along the minus strand of JARBWI010000002.1, from coordinate 11,528,095 downwards.
GTTAATAAATTCTAAACAATTTTATTATGTTCGGCAGTTTTTCTTTATTGCGATCACTCAATGATTGATTTCGAGTGGAAAAAATAGCAAAAAAAATGGATTAACAGCATCGAACAATATTTAATTTTTCTCTTTGTTCAATGCAATTTTTGACAACTTGCTTTCTTAGAAATTTCGAAAATACATTTTAAAGGAGTTTTCGGAATCCTGACAAGAGCTACTTCCGGCTTGGTTAAAAAAACAATGAGGAAGTCGAATAGTCGACCTACCATGTATTCACATCGATGAAGATATCGTTTTTCGTATAACTTGAGCGAGCACCTGAGAAGTACTACAAGAACTGTGCACGAGCCTTGATATCAAGTTGCACAGCATAATGTCATAATTGCATGCTCGTATTCTCTTCGGGGGAAAGAGAGAGAGAGAGGGAGAGAGCTAATGTTACGTTTTTCCCCACCTGGGAAAATCGTAGCATTGTTTGAATATTTTCATCGTGTAATTACACAATTTCTTTTTTATTTTCTATCTGAATTCCGTGTGAAGCTTTTATTGACTGCAATTTAATCTGCTAAAATGCTTTATTCTTTTTCCCACATCTGTGTGCTCGAAAGACTGTTATTTCATTGATGTTTTTTTTCTTCTACTCGATCCATCATTCTACCAAGAAATAAACCGTAACACTGTGGTAATTTACTCGCCCGTAAATTCCTGACAGCTAAGTGCCATCGTAAATATTAATCGTTTTTTTTTCTAACTTCAAAGCATCGAACCTAACTGTACTTTTTTATGAGTAATGGAACACAAAGAAAATAAAATAACCACAAATTGAAGAAAATAAAGGCGGCTTCTTTAAAAAAAAAAAAAACTGATAAAGGTTTCTGTAAATGTTTTGAACCGAACACTGACGAAACAAAAATTGTTAAATCAATAAAATTTTATGTCGAATACGCACAACAAAATCATTTGTTGCGTGATCGGAATACCGTGTCGTGTGTTTCAACAAAAATGTTGTTAATTCAACCATTTTTCTTTGTCAGTGAACAGAGAATTGTCAATATTTTTTTATTGTTATTCATATTCACAAAACAAATGTGAAAATTGGGGAAGAATCGGACCATTTTTGTTCACTCTTTATTTTTTCTCTATCGTTTAACTCAAGAAATTTGTTTTCGAATCTGATGAAAATTGAAATTTCAATTTGATGGGCTAAATTCCAAAATTGATTTGGATACGAAGAAAAAAATGATCAAGTAACGAATATTTGAGGGAGTAAAATCATTTTTGACGTAAATTTCTTCGGTGTTTGTTAAAACGTTGTATTTTTGGTGGAAGAAAAATATGAATTTCGAACGTACCTTCGCTCCAATTTGATTACCGCACTGGCCAGCTTGAAGATGAACGATTTCTCTCATTTTTATTCTGATTTAATAAATTAATTTGAGCAACGAAAAAAAAAATAAAGAGCAACACTCGAAGATAAATTGATATTGAAATTGATAAGACAGCGGTGAACAGTTGATTCGATAAATTCGTTAAGAAATTCAAGTCTTTGGTGTGGACTTTTTTATTGCGAGAGCTGCGGGTCTTGCTGAGCGATCAACGTCCGCCTATAGTCTGAGACGTGCTTTTCTGCGGATCTTCCGACGTTAAATGCCCCCTCCTGAGTCGTCGAACTCTCTTGGCGACCCTCGTCGTCACGCTGGAGCAACAAAAGCCCGAGTGCGCAAGCCCGAACCTCTCGCACTTTCAAATTAAAATACACGGACCACACCACTTTTGATGAACAAAAAGAAATAAAAAAAAAAAAAAAAAGAGAGAAAATCTTCATTTTTATTTCTTTTTCCTATATTTTTGAAAAAAAAAAGAAAAAAAGAAGAGTTGTAGGGAAGATGATTGTGAAAAACATTAAGCTGTCTGAGATCACCGGAATAGACAGTCCTTTTCTCGTCGTTGCAGTTTCTCGAGCTTATCTAAAAATAATTTGGGTGCATGGAACTTTTGAGGCGTTTCTGTCGAGACGTGGGTGGACGAAAAAGATAAAAAAATCCAAAGGTGCTTCCGAAATAATTAATTTCGGAATAATAAATTTCTTTCGTTTTTGTCATTCTGTCGAATAAATGTGCAAAACTGTTTTATCGTTCACATGAATATATTCATTCGACAATAATTGCGTTACCCATTCTCGCAACTATTCTGATGCGATTTCTAATGCACAAAAAAAAACGGTTATTATTGATAAAAATTATCGTGAAAAATCGACTGGCTAAATGATAGAAGACGATTAAATCAATGAATAAAATCAAAAACATAGAGAACTAAATAAAATGTGAGATTCTGTGATTTGGGAATGGGAAATTCCTGGTTTTTCAGGCGAGGTAAAATCAATCGAGTTACTGAGGCTCGATTTCTTCTGCCTTTTCTATGCTGTGTAGGAGAGAAGCCAATTTTGCCAACGGTTGGTAAGATAAATTTTCGTCGATACAGAGAAGCACGATAAAAATATTATTTTTGCTCTACTTTATCCTGGTCAATTTAATTGAGGAGCCTCCAGAGTTTATTAAAAGATGCCAGTCTTATTGTGCATTCTAAAGAAATACCTCGAACACATAAATTTTTGGTAAACTTTTGTGAACGTAGAACTTCGATGTTTAGAATTAAACTCTTCCCAACGTTTTATGATATGCAAGGAAGAGTCGAACTTTTAAAATCTCAATGCCTTTTTGAACTTTGATCGAAAAAGCCCTAAAAATAAAGCCAGTCTCCTAAAAAATATCCGTAAAATCGTTATTTCTGTTTAGTTTAACAACGCTCGCCATTTTCTTGTAATGGCTCCGAGTTTCTTCATCTGTTCGCCATTTTCTCATGTTCCGGTGTAGCACTTGCAAGAGGCGCCATAAATATTCACGCAGAGTTGTAAAAAAATCTCTTTTACTCAAGAACCAGAAGAGGCCATAAAAAATGCTTCGCTCATTTCCAATAACCTTTAGGCGGTAGTGAGACGGCGTCAAACATTGCGGCAGAGTGTAAGAATACACGGAAGGCCAAAGTTTCGAGAATGGGGAATAAGATTGGTTGAGAAAATTAGTCCGGATAACGCAAACATTAGCGCCCCCTGTGTGCCCCCTCTCTTTACCCCTCAAACAGCAGGAGCGGCGAAGCGAAGAAGTCAAGTTGCAAAAAAAAAGACAAGAAAACGAGAAAAAGTAATAAAAAAAAACAACAACAACAAAGAAAAAAAATACGAGATCCCTTATGGAAGTAAAAAATCGACCTCGCGTGATACTTCATGCCGCTCTCGCGTGTCGAACTCTGATTTGCTTTTGTTGAATCAAGTGTATACGTACCCCTATCGCCCTCCCCAACAACCAGCGGATGGTGCACTTTTTTTCCCCCTCTTTTCTTTTTTCTTCTTCTCTTTCTCCTGTCCGTTATTATCGCTAACGATTACGATGCCGCGTATACAAGGCTTGAATTAACCATTCCTGTGATAAACACGACCTAACCTCGAACGAGTAGGTTTGTTACGAATCCCAGTTTCTCTAATGACATTGACTGACCTTGAGTCAAGCTTTGAAGAGCTTGGAACGCTTTGTGGATGAGTGGTTCTGGGCGTCTCGAGAGGATAAAAGCTCCGTAAAAAACCATCATCCAGCATGCCGATATGCTTCAGCATTCGCCATTTTGGGTTCAGTTATTCGTGACTCAAAATGGCGCATAGATTATAATTCAAACTAATTGTTGCCACAAATCGCGAGAAGTAAAATAGTCATTTGAAGCCCTTAAAATAACGGCAAAGTTTGAATAATATGAAAATACAATCCCCATCGGTTTGACGATTAAAGTGAGTAAATTAGAATGGTTTATCCAGAGAATATCGCATTAGAAAACGTACCGTGCGCTCTCTATATATTATTTTTCAGTGTCTGGCTCTTGCTCCAGGTACGATTGCAAATTCAACCACCATTTCCCGCGTACCAGGGACATTTGTAACAGATTCGCGTAGCGATAGTAGTTAAATTAGTTTCGTCAACTTCTATCCCTCTTTCTTCTGCTTACGGGTATAATAGTGTAGCTCGTGATTTGGATTCGACCAAAATGACTTGTGCATTTATATACACAAATACAGGTTTTCTCAAAAGTAGCAACTATCCAATTTATCGGGTAAATAGATTATGGAATTCTAGAGAAAAAAGTCGTCGGCAGTTTTCTTCTGTGATTTGCCGTTTGTGAATAATTTAACGTTGAACGATTTACAATGCCTGCAGCGAAGCGAATAGAGTGGGAGAAGTGAGCCACGCCTTTTGGCTCGAAGCGGATAAGTTCGAGAGTTGTCACATGACTCCAGTCGCCCCGCCTACCACTTATCGACTCGATGGATTGGCTGTCCACGTTTAGCTCGATATTTTCTCAACGGTGCATCGGGGAGAAAAACTTCCGAAAACTTATTTCTTCAGAATTTTATAATCTTAAGCTTCCATGAAGCTTCGATCCGGCTTTGAAACTCTCGGTACGAACAGCGGAAAAACTCAGCCAGGACGTTACGATGCCTACGAGCATCTATACTCATTCGGCATACGAAACGTGGCTATAAAATACTGAGATTTCGTACATTTAGGCGACTATCTTATTTTCGTTATTCACGAAAGGGAAGGTACGAAAACGGAATGAGAATTGACGCGTTTTACCGCGCTGTGGTTGGGGGGGGGGGGGGGGGGGGGCTTGCTGTCGCCTATCCGAAGTTATTCAACCCCGAGACTCAGCTGCTCCTCATGCACGAAACATTTAAGGCCAGACTGTTGAATCTGTAAAATTCAACTGCCTAATTTAAAATATGCCGCCAAAAAAGAAAAGCAATTAAACCTGATCGAAATAATTCAGTTGATACAATTCCCTACAAAAATAATTTGCAACAAAATAAAAATAATAAAGGCGAAATGAACATTCGATGAAAAGTTGGCAAAATGTTGACACTCCTATCATGTTCATTTTTTTTTCTTCATACGGTACATGCATAATACAGCGTACACATGTGAGGGCTCATAAGGGTTGCGGAGATAATCCGACACCTGTTGCTTTCCAGATAAAATTATGTATCCACTTATATACACATACACGATTTTCAAGCTTCCCGTAGTTGCGAATGATACGCAAAAGAGGGCGCTCTCCTCTCGATAATTATGAGGCGAAATCGATAACTTTTCAACCCATTTTCTGTTCGAACAACGCGTACGAATATGAATATATATTAGCCTGACATCGACGCTCGAATTTGAATGAAATTTATGGATATTTCATCGTTAGAAAATTTAGAAAAAAATTGACAAATTTTTTAAAAATTTTTAATGCTGAATAATCGTACAATATTTATTGCATATGAGTTATTTCGTCCCGGAAAATATGTAAATTGGAATAAAAATAACTGAAAATGAGAATCTAAATTTCTGCGCTTTGTTCCACTTTTATATTTTCATTATCACTATTCTTGTCGTCCCTTATTTGATTTAATTTATTAATATTTTTTTTTCATCCATATTCTTATGCTTTTTCGACATTGAAATTGTTGATTATTATTTAAGAGATTACAGTTATTAAAATAAATGGAGTTATACATTTTTTCAGAAATGTTTGAAATTAAATAACATTGAAATGCTCGCGTTCAAATGTTTCCAGAGAAAGTTGAGAAAAACGTTGAGCCTTTCCTAAAAGTTTCAGACACTTATTACCGTTCCATAAGCGGATAGACTTTTGACCCGGTCGAACGAATACGAGTCGTGAAAATCAGTATACATATACACATAAAAATGTTCCACTTCAAACTGAGAGTTTTCGGTCGACTGAAATTTTGAGAGCTTTGAATATTGCTGATATGAACAAAAAAGTAAAAAAAATAATAATAATGGAGCAAAACTGCTACGAATGTTTTTATTCGTCGTTCATGAAGTTGAAGTTAAAATATATTATGCTTCGAGTCGATCGAGTGTTATTCACGAATCGTTCGCTCCTCACATCCTTCGTACCACTTCGATATTTTATTGTTTCATGTGTTCGAATAATAAAAAATTTGTTAAAAAGTTTTTCGTCAGATCTATCCAATTATCTTTTATTAAGAATACTACGCAAAAAAATAAATCAGAAAAACTCAGCTTCGTACATGGAAATTAGCGAAACGGATGTAAAAACAAATCTGCTAATGATGTTTTCGTCAAACAAATGGACGCATCGTATTTTTTTTTAATTTATACATTTTTTTGAAATGAGCCTTTTTATGTAAATAAAAAATGATAAAATCTGTGTATCCGTGTGGCCGAAGAGGGATGGGAGGATGTAAGCAATCCGCGATGTACGGGGGGGGGGGGCTCCACGAATAAAGTAGAAAAAGCTTTGGGGTAGAAAAAAAGGGGTAGAAATGGGGGTTTGGTTCGTCAGGCAGAGGCAAATGCTTCACGTAGTCTGATGAAACACACACGGCGTCCCCACGTGGGAGTTACAAAGCAAAGACCGCGGGGCTAGTTGCTCACCATCCACTCACTTTTATCCCCTTCAGCCCATCCCCCCATACACCACCCCTTTCATCCCTCGTTCGTAAGCTTATTTTGCCTTTCTACTCATACACTTTTATCTCATTTCACGTCCTTCCTTTTTTTTTATCTTTTTAATTTTTTTTTGTTTTTTTTTTTTTTTTTTTTTTCAAAGCCAGCCTTTAATCCGAGAGCTGTTCTGTGTTGCCATAATAAAATATAACAGCCACAGACTCTATTCTTTGCTCCTTACTCCCCTATTCTTTGTTGCCCAACGCGAGCCGCTTGATCTGTTAAAAATTACCGAGCATTTCTACGTCTCTCATTCTCCATACACAAATTATTATTCTCTCTGCTGTAATTATATAAAAATTTATATTTTTTTTTCTTCCATGTTTCGTAATAATTTTACAACGTTTTCTGCTCTCTTTTGTGCTTTTCGTTTTTCTGAAAAATTCTCATTTTCGTTTGACCCAAGTGTGCAATCGTTTCATTTCGAAATCGACTGTTCAGAAAGTTTTCCCAAAGAGTCCAGCTGCATCATGAATCCGTGATCTTTATCTAATTCTGTACAGATTTTATGTGTATTATTATTACGGGATTGTCTGATCGACTGGCGTTTTTGTTCACGGTCACGCTCCCCTTTTTTTTCTCTCTCTCTCTCTCGTCGTAAGAGATTGACATACGAGGATTATTGGGTGAATGAAAATCCTCCTCATTCTACTTAGCCTGACGCGTGCCCGGTCCCCCGTTCGCGACACGAGGCCTCCTCCGCTTATTGAGCTCCTTTAGGTCACACACGAGTTCTTTAACCAAGCATAAAAGTTGTCATTTGCACGAGTGCCTCCATCAACAAGGTCGTAATTATGCTGTTTTCTTGATGGAGTTTAAGACGATGTGGTTTTATTAAATACTTTATCGGTGTTCACTGTTCAGGACGAATTCATTGAAAAAACAAATATTTTTAGGCAGGGATTACTCAACAGTGGTACGAATTGAAATTTTTCTTTTTTTTTTTTCTCGTAACAGAATTTTTCATCGAAAACTTTTTCTCTAGCGAAAACCATGATGAGTTTAAGTTTTTTATTTTTATTTTTTTTTTCCAAAAGCTCTACTTTTCATCCCTATTCCTGTTGGACTCATACGACCCACATAAAAATAAGCTCCAATAGTTGAATCCATTGAAAAAAGCAGACAGGTGTATGCATACACGTAACTTTATTTTAGAGATTATTTTCTCGTAATCCATCGTTTATCCATCTTGAATCCTATCCGTATTTCATTTCCATTTCACCTACTTACCGACTTCGGTCGACGAGCGAAGCTTAAAATTTTTTTTTTCCCACGATCTCAAAGCACGATTGAAGATCGACCCAATTCCAGAAATAAAACAAAATCCATTGGTAAGCATTTCGTAAATTTTACTGATGTTTTGTTCCCTGGATTACTCCGGAGAGTTGAATCGTGGAATTTTCCTATATTTCCAAGAGCTATAAGTAATGCATTTGATCATGGATAAACGAATAAACGAATATGAGTGAAAAAATGAATAAGCAAATAAATAAATGAATGAATATTCGGGAAATACTAAAAATAGAAATATGCCATTTACATCGTTTTGTGTAGAATAGTTTCTGCAACATCATACGACCGAGTTTCGTGTTTCTCGCGAGAGAAGTTCAAACGTAGTCAGTAAAAAGTTCAATTTTCTACAAAAATTCATGTTTACATCTTTCAAATATATCTGTAAAATTGGTCATATATATGAACCCTTATAAAATTATATTTATAATAGCCTCAAGAGAATGTCGAGGACAAACTGATTGGGGGAGACAGAAAAGGCGATAGAGCAAGAGAGAGAGAGAGAGAGAGAGAGAGAGAGATAGAGGAAATGTGCTGGGAAAGGTCAAGTGGAAAAAGTTCGTCTCGTGTGGATAATTTTTTTTTCTCTCACCCAACGTGAAGCGAAACATTTTCCCCACATAGAAAATCCTCTGTATACCGAGTATTAACGTAGTACGTTAAGTCTTATTGCTATTGTGACCAGCTGATAATACGGAATTACTTCAAAATTTCAGCTCTCGACTAGGCATTGTGGGCAGGAGAGAAAAGCAATTTTTTTTTATCTCTTTTCACGAACATTGTGTGTAGCTATAACTAGCTTTTTTTTTTAAATAACAACAACATTATAAAAAAATGTTTCAGACATTTTTGACAGTTTTACAAACAATTTCATAGCTAATTAAAATAACTTGTCGTTTATTCATAAATTCTGTCATTATATCTCAATCGTATCCATCAAATTTTTCACTCGGTTATTCGTCTCCCCAATATACTCGTACGTAATTCTACGTTTCCGGGTTTATCGAAGTTTTCGAGATCTGTGAGTTTCAAGCTCTGACCCAGAGGCCAGAGAGGAATAAAACAGAACCAACAATAACACGACAAACAATAGATTGGTTGAATTAAAATGCAAATTAGTTCATGAGTCAGAGGAATAAGGGTCGCCGAAGAGACACACGTACTCAGTTGTTAACTCAATTATACGTTCCGTAAAGTTATACAAACATATATTTCATCCAATGCATTCATATGTTTTTGTCTTTGTTATCCGTTCGAATGAAACGATGTTCAGTGATCGATACATTGAGAATCAAATCACTGATTAATACTAATATAAATTAATTACTGAATAACAATTTTTTATTTCATTCACATTTTAATTAATTGCCAATGATACATGAAAATTGTATCTCTTAAATGATACAATTATCCATTACATAAACTCTGCGCACAATCCAATCGAGAAGTAATCGAATAAAATATTGTTCTGCGTACTTTTTCCGATAATTATACCGCAATAATCGAGCAAATAAATGTTATTCAATAACAAGCGTACACGTATCGGTTTATACGTCTTTAATCGCGATGTTATTAAACGTATCGAGGGCACTGCAGCAGTTAAGCTAATTTCGTAATTCCGATAATACGTTTCTCACGAGAGATCATAGGTCAATAAGATGTAGTATAGACTGTAATACGAAGGCGAGAGGGCAACGATGGATCTAGTCGAAATGGATCCCTCCAAATAGGACGAAAAATTGATTATTTTTTGTTTTGTTTTCTGTAACATTTTTACCAACCTCGTAAATAATTGGATAATTATTTTCTGATTAATATCTTTTTGTTACAATTTTATTCTGTTCAGAATTGAAAAGCTGCGTCAGTTATTGAATAAATGAGAGAAAATGAATGAAAAATATGTTTGTTCTGAATCGAATCAATTGATTTTCAACTTCTTATCTATCTCGGGTAAGTTTTCTTTTGAATTTGTTCCGACGCTTTGAGAGTTTTGTGCGAATGACGAAAAATTTAATACGGCACTGATATCGTGGCGAATCTCCGGTATACGCTGTGCTCCAGGGTACAGTCTCGTGTTTAGTTCGTCTCGGAAACCACGAAACTTTTGGCGGAAGAGCTGATGAGACCGGAATAGTTTGTTTGAAATCAAGCGTCCTGCAGTAGTTAGCGAATATACATATATAAATACATACATATATTTGATTAAAGCATCCGTATGTGTGCGCGTATATAAATATTTGGATGAATGTTTGAACGTATGTCCGTTGGATCAACGAGCAATCAGTGCCTAAAGTTCATCAGTATAATTATCATCGTGATTTTCGTGTGAGCGAAGCAACGAAACGACTGAACAAACAATGTCCACATCACCAAACGTACTGTTGTTATGGCGTGAGTACACTGCATAAGTTAAGCAAGCAACAACGTCAGCTGCATCGACATTTGTTCCCTTAGAGATCCAAATTAAAAAAAAAAAAAAAAAACGAAATGAATTCGTATTTCGTTATGTTTTTCAATTTATTCGTATATTTATTTTATTCTCGTTTAATCTGTTGAAGTTTGAAATAATATTGATTTTTTAGATCGAATTTTTCTTCCAATATTGTTTGGGGATCAACGATTCGTTTCTCTACAACTTTGAAATTAAAATTTCGTGTTTTTTATATATTTTTTTCTTTATATTGGAACGTTTTCATTAGTTTTCGTTGCACTGATCAGTTCGTCAATGATCGATGGCAGTGCAATTAGCAACGACTTCTCTTGCAACTGTGATAATTGCGAGGGCAGCAAAGTTTTGGGAATCGAGGACAACGATTCGGATATCGATGACGATACAGTCGTTAAAAATATGTACACGGAGGATTTTGATGGGGATGGAAATCGCACGATTTGTGCTCGAGATCGCGACTTCGAGGATCGCACATTTCCAAGCATTTGTCACATGCTCTGTTACAACAAATGCACGCGATATCGTATTTGGATTTACAAAGTAAAAAAAGAAAAAAAGTATATCGCTTCAGCCTTCAGGACCGGTGAGTCGGAGATTAATGTGCGACGTTTATTTTTATTGATAAAACTAACGCAAACAGCTTTTGGACTTTTCATTTGTTTTGTAAATGCAATTTTTTTTTCTACATTCAATATTTGCGTTACCGGTAACCGGTATGAGATAAAACATTCGAACTCGAAAAATAAATTGTTCTCTTTTTTTGCAGATTTTTACAAATTGCGCGATGGACCTTGCTAGAAAAAAGGAAACACTGGAGAAGATCATCAGAATTTGGAAAAATGAAAAAAGATTCGATATCGAAATGAAATTTATTAAATAAACAAAAATGTTGACCGATGCAGGAGAAATTTCATGATTGGAAGAGCAAATGTACAAAGCTCGATTTTTCAAAAGATGAAAAATAAAAAAGATTTGAACAAAATCGTTCTGATGTGTAAAAAGTAGAAAAATAGGACAAAGGTGATAAAAGCTTGTAGATACAAGAGATTCTATGTGAAGACGAATGGAGAGACTGAGAGTAGGAGGAGGAGGAGGAGGAGGAGGAGAAACGAAAAAGAAGAAGACAGAGTAGGTCGATCTTTGTTCGGTCGCCAGAAAACGATGCGAGGTCCCGCGAGAGGTCATTCAGATAGTTGATCACGTTCGCCTCTGTCCACCACGTATGCTCGTGAAAGGGATAGAGCGAGAAAAAGAGAATGAGCGAAAGAGTAGGGCAGATAGGGAAAAGTTCCCAGGCGAGCCATACGAGAGCCGGTCAACATAGTACGATCTCGAAAAGGTGGAGGACTCGCCAGTTAGGTTAAGGTTTGTGATGCGAGCATCACGCATAATTATTTTTCAAAGCACGTTTCTCTCTTCAGTATCCAATCTCATCGTGATAGGAGGAAGCGCCAGTTTCGAAGACGATCATTCTAATCGGAATTCTCATTTACACTTTTGCCATTGTGAAACAAGATCGAAAAGCAGAACCGAGCCCTGGACGCTTGATTACCAAAGTCCATATAAAAGATCCCTTTGGCTCGTTAAAATACATAGGCGTTCAAATTTCTGGTGCATTAATGGAACGAGGTGTGTGTATATAAACAGGGCTACGTATCAGAGGGCCTCAATATTGTGGCAGAAATTTCGTGGGTAGATAGACCATGAAATTTGGGAGAGAAAAGTCTTTAGAAATTTTCGTCTCCGATGCGCCGTTGTTGAGATACATTAATTCGTAGGCAGCAGCCAATGAGGTGTGTGGTAACATAGAACAGGCGGGGCGAGCGCGAGCTCCGCCCTCCCGCTCGTCCGACGCGGTGTCATTGGACGATTCGGGCTCGTCAGTGATTACTTAATATTCAGAGAACGACGTGTCAGAGAGGAAAACCGCTAAAGACTTTTCTCTTCGAAATTTCACGGTCGATCCGCTGGAAATGAAAATTATACAGAAATTCAGAGGCATCCTGTGTATTTATAATGTACAAACAGAGTATATTGGAAGGCGAAACTGTGGAGCTTTTAGTTGGTGTTTACGACAAGTAACGTACTAATTACACGATGTAGAGAAATTCGGAAAAGGATCAAGGCATTCGATGCATAGGAGAGGATGGCGTTGAACGTCAGGCGCATGATTAACCGAGGCAGATGACTGCTAGACTCTCCCTTGCACTTCTGAATTTTAGAAGTTGCTTCCTACCAATATACACGACTTTTCTCTCTCTCTCTCTCTCTCTTTTTCTCACTCGCTTGTACTCTTTACTTCTCTCGTGGTTTTCTTCGTCGATCTCATTCTGGCTCGAGCAAGCGGTTGAAACGAGGCAAAGGAATTAACCACAGAGGGCGCGCTCAGTCACCACCCGGTTCTTCGCAAATTGAGTTGTACGCTAGCGGAATTTAAACATTCAAATTAACCCGTTTAGCAAGTCGGAGTGTCTAATGTGTGCTAGGGCTTTCTTCTCTCGGCAGCTGGAAGGGACGGGGCTCTCGGGAAAGGAGGTTCGCCGCTCGTTTCCGGAGAAACTTCTGATTCACGTGAAGTAATATTCAATCGATATGGCGCGCTTACCGAAGTTATTTTTTTTTCTCCTTCCTCGAACGTATTATAACTTCCCTCCTTGATCGGTATGTCAATAACGAGGGTAAAAGGCTTGCTGAAATCTCGATTACTTCTAGTAAGGAATATCGGGGCTAATTAGGACACACCATTTCTTTTCTTTAACTTCGATTAATTATGATTTTAATAACAACTTATTGATTTCATCACCGAATTACCTGGATGAATAAATTTATCAACTCAAAACAGTATTGTTATGCGATATTGATTCAAGCCCGAAATAGCTAAAGTGACGCATTTTCAAGAATCTTTCTCTCCCATTGTGCACACGTGCCAGGAAGAAGATGACGACAGTGGAAAAAAGATTTCACGTCTATTTCTCTCATCGATAGAATTTCATATCGCACGTCATGAAGATACTTTTGGAACGTTTGTGCGTACAGAAAGAAGAGCGCCAGAAGAAGGAAAATGGAGAAAATAAGGGCTGTAAAATTCTGTCGGATTTGTCTATGTTCACTATTGCGACCCACTTCGATATGAAATACAGAGATTGAGTAAATAATAACGCTGTAGAATTTTCTTTCGTCACTGTCTCATCATATTTTTGTAGCTTGTTTCTTCTCATTATTTTCTCTTCTCTCACCCTTTTCTTTTTTCGTCTTTCTCCTATTTTATTTCTTTATTTTTTCTTTCAATCTTTTTCACTCTCTTTTCCTCCTATTTCTCTTACTGTCTCTCTCTCTCTCTCGTATATGCACGTATATTGTTTGAGAAGATTTGAACGAATGCGGCCAGTACTCGACTTGACTGGCTTCACTTATTCTTACTTACACGACTCACGTGTCGTATTTCCTTCGACCCCTCCCCCCCCCCCCCCTTCACTACCCTTCTTTTCGTAAAGGTAGAGGAACCATTTGTCTGGCTTGGCGGTGAATATGACCTGCACCAATGCTTCTTGTATTCTTAGTCTTATATGTAGCTTCACAGTTAAGACTCTCGAGAAATTGTTTCAGAGTTACCCTTTCTAAATCTTTGGACTACAAAATCATAGCAATTACACAAGTTTCTTTTTCCAGTGTTATAATTATCTATGAAAATAGAAATAAGTTGATCTTCAATTCGCTGAAATATCTATCTGCTCCCTTTTTCTCATACAATTTTGTTCAATTTGTTGACTGCTCTTGAATTATTGGAACGTTAGAAATCTTCCGATACTTTTTCCTAGAATTATACGACCATTTCCATATATACGTAGGAAAGTCCTATCGTAGAATTGAGGAAAATTCAGAAGAGAGTTACAGATACAGGACGGGGATGAGAAATCGAATTTTCGTGAACGTTGAGAACGAATATGTTCTGTGTGTGGTCGAATATGCTTGGACGAAGTAAAAAGTTAAAATAGAAATTAGTTCACGAGTATGGGGGGGAGGGGGAGGGGGGTAAGGGTCGCGAAAGAAACGCACGAGTTCTATTTCTAATTCCATTATGTTCGTAGTTACACAAACTTATTTTATCACATGTATTTATACAATTCGTTTCTTTTTCTTTCCATCATATTCACAGATCTTCGATTTTCGATGGACAGGAAATTGCGACTATAAAGAATAATTATAGACCGGTAATTTTATAATATTGTTTCCGAGTAATTGAGAATTATCTTTACAAATAATTTCAATCATTTTTTTCAGTGACAGCTGTGCGACAATAATTGAGATTTAATTTTTAATCAACAGCAAAGTACAATTCGGTTTATGAGTTTTTGGTCGCTAAGTTGTTAAACGAGTCGAAGATACTGTTTTAGTATCAATTGAACTATTATTATCGTTATCCTGATCATAAGCTTATCAGAAGAGATTATACGTCAGCTATAATAGGGTCATACAACGTCTTCGAATCATCTCGATTATAACGAAGAATTGATATATTTTTACTGCACAAATCAAAATGTTGAACGTATTCCGTTTCCGGACTCGAATATTTCACAATTACTCGATCTTTCCTATCCTGGAGCCAAAATATGTTCCATTTCACCGAAAAATTTCAGGCTGATTTATTGAATTTTGAGGAAATATTTATAACGTTGAAAATCGTCTCATTTTTTCAACGCTTCGAGATTTTCTCTCCAATAATCCATTTTTCAATTATTTATATATAGATTATTGATATTAATTATTCGATTGAATAATTGAATTGATTGAAATACAATAATTTTCATTTCTCTATTCGACAGAGCTCCTCAGTATGGTTCTCGACGCTTGTACCTCGTCAAAAGGTACCAAGAAAATTTTGTAATACAGTTCTCCGTGAAAAGAAGATCTTAAATATATGAAAACTCATTTTCTGGTAGGATCGAAATTATATAAGAATTTATATAATACAAATTTGTGTGTCGCATCGTAAAATTGATAGAAGTGTAGTTGGGGAGTAACAGATTCATGACGGGAAATGGGAAATCGAATTTTTGTGGTCATCGAAGAAGAAGATGTTGTTACGTGTGGTCGAGCATGCTTGGACGACAAAAAATACATCGAGAAATAAAAAAAAAGATTAAGACGAAGATGAAAAAGAGAAGAGAGAGAGAGAGAGAGAGAAAGAGGGATGAAGAGAGAGTCGAAGGGGATTAGAAGCGAGTGGACAAAATATATCCACTTTCGGAATACGTTTTCGCTCGATTTATACTGCATTCAGTGGCAACAGACCGATAAGTACTTATTCACGGATGTAAATCCGAATAATCGTGGTGAGCTAAACGCAGCATCCGATCGGATTCATCCCCTCCGATATTTCGCATCGTATATAGATTTACTTTAGTCAAGAGCATCGGACTTCTTCTCGAACTATCGACCGTTTGATCATTCGATCTTAATTTCGTTTATTTTTTCAAAAATCCACTTTCCAATCGTCGTCCTGTCAAAATTATTCCGAGTAGAAATAACGATCCAATAACCAATAAAATAATTAGACTGAAAGTAAAGACAAAAATGATAACAACAATTTGCGCTGATACTGAAAACGATAAAAATTTATAAATAAAATACGAGTAAAATTGAAAGAAATAAAATCAAAATCGATTTCTATTTCGATTTCACTTACAACGAAAAGTATCTCAACAAAAAATAAATTTCCTTTCCGTTACGAAATTGCCGTCATTATCATTGAGGCTCAACAACGACAGAAAGAGCATACGTCTATATATTTTGTTTTCTTCCATGAGAAGAGAAAGGCTGTTCCGTCAATAGCTGGAGTAGGAAAACCGATTGACAAAAGCCAAGGTTCATCATCGTCGTTGTCGCTTTAAAATGGCGAGGCTACGCGTTGATCTATTATTGGGAAAAAAGGAAGATAGTTTTTCCTCGAAAGACGAGGAGAGACGTGTGGGTGGAAGCGTAAGCTGCGCAACTCTCATTATCGACTCTGTTATTTCACGCGTTTTTTTTTTTCGTCCTCTCATTATTGAATGAGTAACAGCTACATTTAGCTTTATTCGTTTCATTCACAAGCAATAATAAGATTTTATTGGGGCTATAAAGAATCTGAATAAAACTGCAACGACTTTCAGTATTAGGTGAAAAAGTAATTTCGTTTTATTAGCAATAAAAAATGAATTATTGTTTATTGAACGTTCGTATTATTATTTGTTGACGTTGTTTTAATTGCACGTAGATTGTAGCGTTTCTTGTGACTACCGTTACCCCGCGCTCGCCCCAATCCCAGTGGAAACGGCCGAGAAACGGACAGGGGAAGGAGAATCCTTGCTTTACGCTCGACCGTGTAGTCGAGAGGGTTGAACGGCACATGGAAGAGCGAACTTAACGAAAGAGGGAGCGAGATCGTGGTAGGATCGTGTACTTTGCGCCGCTCGCCGGGAGCCGCCGTGAAGCAGCGAATATACGCCGGGAGTCGAGGACTCGAAACTTCAGTCGTGCCGCGACACGCGCAAACCGCGCAACACTGGCTGTGTCATTTGCCCCCCAGTAGTAACGGGTCGTAATTTACGGTACCAAATTGAATGGAGGAAAAAGAAAAAAAAGAAATGAAAATCGAGAAGAAATAATAATAACCGAGTTTCACCGTGATTATTTCTTTATAAAAATTTATAACCTGCGAGTGACATAATAAAGAATGTATGAAAAAAAAAAAAACAAACATAATTAAGTCGTAATGGAAGTTCATAATAAATAGCAAATCATGATTAATTTGATAAATTGTTAGCAACAACGATATTTATGAAACCCAATGCGATACGAATACGAGTCATAAGTGCATTGCGACGATTTACCAATTTTCTGTAACGATCGAGTCTAATAATAATGATCAAACGAATAACAATAGTTGAAGTATCGACGAATAATAAACTGTGAATAAATTTTTTTAATTAATTATAATGACTAATGAATAATACAGATTTCACGAAGTTCAAAGCATCACGTTGACAACAACGCGGTATTAATTTTACTAAATAATAAAGAAAAGGGAAAAAAAACGTAATCATTTTGTGGATTACAGGCGATAAAAAAAAAATGTCGCGAGTTATCTTGTCAAGCTCTCGTGTGCTCAGCAACCGTCAACGTCTCGTGTCATTTCTCGTCGTCACGACCCTACTGATCGGTGTGCGACCTCAAATCGTCGGTAAGTAAAATCAACTTGATATTACTTACGTTCGTTTTGACGATGAGAAATTTTTCTACCTCGTGTGTTTCGAGGCAAAGCTGTGATTTGTAGTCTTCGAAGACACCATGAGTTAGAAATTCCGCGGTACCGGTCGAGTTACTTGTAAAATGTTTTTTGTTATCAAATTTTTCAATTTATATTGCCAAAATAATTGGAATCTCCACTTCCAATTACGTGCAGCCTCTCATTGATTTGTTTTTACCAGTTAACTTTTATTTCGAATTTTTCCTGATGTTCTATTCACTCGAAATTATTTTTATCTTCATCAATATTTAATAGATTTTTATATATCGTCTATGGATCTGAATGCACACAGAGATACACACGAACGCACACACGTACATTCGTATATAGTAGGTCGTTTGAACTGAATTGAATGATGGAAAATTCATTGGGTAATCTCTGAGTACGTCCAGACTCTGCCTAGCAAGGGAACCATCCCGAGAACGTGGACTTTAATTTCGATCATCATTCAGCAGCGAGCGAACTTTCAATCACGTGAGTGTTACACTCACGATTGCTCCGGAAACCTTAGTCGAGTTCATTCACGTCCCATCTCTATTTCACGATTCAAAATTTCCATGGATTTACATTAATTTTCGAAGGTTTTATGCAAGCTTTAATCTTGACGAATTCGAATTTAGAGAATTTTGAAAATTCTCAAAAAAATTTTCGAAATTCAAGAATTTTTTAATTCTTTTTATTCTCACACGAATTTTTTTTTTTATAGAACGAAGCTTCGCGTATTTCAGATATATACCGGACACGAAGAGACTGGGATTGGACAAATTACTATGCTTTCGTTGAAGAGTCGGACTATATCGGCATAATGGGAGTAATCGATGTAAACAATGTGAAAAAAGAATATAATTTAGTTGAATCTGAGTGCAAACATAGTAACTTTTTCCATCCTGCTGATATACAGTCCGACGCTAAAATAAAAACAGTAATTTTTCGAATAAAAGTCTTTCCGTGTAATTTTCCTTTAACGGTAAAGAACTTCGACATTTTTCCATTTTTTTCTCCATTTCTATGAAAAGATCCGAACAAAAAGGAGTTTGAAATATCGTTTTTTGTTCTTAGATTATTGTTTGGTGAAACAGTAAATTTGAACAGGAGAGTAAAACTTTCAATTATCCTGTTCAGCCCGCTTTTGTTCTCGTAATTGCACGAGAATTGAGACTTTATTTATAAAAGTCAGTGATCAATAAGGTTGTTGGTAAATCCACTAAGCATCCTCCTTTTTTTCTCTTACCGTACCTTCTCGTCGATAAAATTTACACGGAAAAGAAGTTTACGCTTCGCAACTTTGCTCCAAGTTATTTTATCGCGAATATACTTCTTTTTTACATCACGATAAATTTTATTAAAACAAATCTCGGATACGATAATCAGATGTTCCAAAAATTCATAAGAAAACTTTGTACAAACGTACACCTGGCGACCTGGCTATTCCCCGACATTTATCGAGTTGATATCATTTTTTTATAGAGCAGAATTTTGCTCAATATCTTAAAGATCCATAAAATAGAGAATCCTGAAACCATTTTAACTATTGATGATCACAAATTTCAGCACCTTATTCGATCCGTTTTGGTGCACCGAAACTCGAATGAATACTGCACAGCGATTAATGGGGATGGAATGTGGAGGGATTGATTCGAGGATACACGTACATAGCCAACGTGTACAGATATTATTGTCAGCCAAGTGGTGCCCACGGAATTAATTAAATTCTCAGATAGCCCAGCAAACGTTCTGATTCAATGAATCAGATTTAGGTGAATCAGAGTGTAAATACGTTCTGATTAAATTTTCGATAGCATGGAGTTTCATCGACGTGGATCATACCTCTGACCTTGAATAACCTTGATTGCCTTTGGAAATGATCATTTCTTGGTCTTCCAGACTATCTCGGCCGTTGAATGTCTACTAAGAGTTATTTTTATATCAAATTTATCTGGTGAATATCTGATGACCTTTATGGGATCAAAAGGACGGTTGGGCTATCTGTTTGCCCGAGTGACATTTCATATTGACCTTCTTTTATCAGACATTAAGACATTGACAAAAAGAAAAATATTGAGATTAATAATAACGATGCATGGATTCTTGAATAATCTTAGCATTCGAGCTGCCGTATGCGAAGACCTCGTACAGAAGATGTTCTGAAAATCGTTTTATAACTCCTGGATAAGAGCAGATTGAGACGTTTTGAAGAGAACATTTCTCAGACAGCTTGCGATGCGATGAATCGTTGATGAGATATTATTAATTTAGCGACAGCCAATGAGATGCGAAGACAAACTCCGTGTACTTGATTCGCCAGCACACTCTCTTCGTCATTGGTTTCATGTTTAATTGATATCTGTTAAATATCACATTGAAGATGATGAAGCACGGACGAGAAACTTTCTCTCGGAATATCCATTATTAATATGTGTTCCTAATTCTCAACTTGCTTTTTGGATCATTCTGTACATAGAAACTTATGGCCAGCTAGTTGCTTTTTTCAATCTCAAATACTTTCTATTCACCCGAGGTGCAAATCCCCTTGAGGCGTTTTGTAGCGAGCAAGTCGAAGATGCACCATTGGAAGCGCTGAAACAAACAGCGGTTTTGAAGCAAGCAACCGAGGAGGCCAATACTTTTTTCCCCCTTGAGTCATTCTCGTGTGTGCATTCGCACAGGGCAAAATTCCGTACGTTATTAGCGAAGTTTCGGGCAACTTGGAATTCCCAATGGGACGATTATTTGTGCAACGGTGTAAGAACGTGGGGCGAGCTGAGCTGGGGTAGGAAACCGGAACGATCGTGAGCTCGAACGATTCTGACCCGATCGAGCAAATTCGAAGGGTATATAGGCGAGGTCCAGAAGGGACTGTGGTGCACTCGAGCTAACAGGGAAACTGACCATGATCACCGAGAGCTTCTAGTTTTTCCATCATTGAATATTAACACGAATAATCGATGAAGGGTCAATAGACTTGGTTCAAACGTCAATATGGTCTTATGACGAGTACTTCTCTTTATGAGCTTACATCGTATCTTTACCGATAGACCAATCTGTCTGGGACAAGAAGCAACGTGTATGCCTCAACAATCTTCTCATAAATTTTCTTGTACTATTCTGCAAAATCATCATTCAAGTCTCTCAAGAGAGATGTTGTGGACTAATCCAAACATATTCAGCTGAGAACTGCAATTAGCTGCCCACTTGACAGATCCTTCAACGGAGGTCAGAGGGAGACGAAACCACCTTTTCTACTCGCGTAGTCGTGCAATGAGAGAGGAACAAGCGAATCACTCCTACTCCCAGCGATAAGCTCATCCGAATTAATATGACATTTGTCATCTCAAACATCAATCTAGGCAACATGCGATTCATATTCTTGTCTCTGGAATGATTGATCGCTGTAGGTACTCAAGCCTGGATCATTAGATATCCGGTATGTTCTACCTTGATCCGGATCATTATCACTATCTCATCCTAAAACTAGCGACTTGAGATCTCTTCGAAATTGATCACCTTTAAAGTCTCAGACCTAACATTCATCAAGGTGGTTCATGTCTTGCTCATCAACATCATAGTACTGCAAGTTCCCAATGGCCTAGATCAAGTCATCCAGCTGGAATTTGTAATAACAATACCGCAAGGTACGCTGAATTCGTAATGTTGATGTTTCACCCCGTCAGCCCAGTTATGTTGAAAACGAGCAGCACGAATACAAGGTGGCAAGGAGAGGGACTGTTTGACAGCAGGTGGCGTTTGGCGTAATCCCGATGTTCGATCGCGTGCCACTATTCCCTTCACATAGGAATCGATATCATTGCCACAGAAGCTTCTGTTACACGGTTGCATAGTCGAATTCCTTAGTGATAGATGGATAGAGGGGGGGGGGAGGAGGGAGGGGCGGTTGATGTACAGGACTGAGAGTCTATTTCGTGGTTCAGTTTAGTAATGGGCACTGCATGTATTCCTTTTGGAATATTGGAATCGATCGGAGCCAGGTATGATTCATAGAAATCAGTAGCAATGACGCTTCAGGCAGGGAGAAGACTTTATTCATCATGTTCTAGAGCATGCCCTCGCGATTAGGCTGATAGACATGTAGATTGGTGATTTGGATACTGGTTGATTGAGTCTCTGTAGACATCCCTATCCTTTCGTTTATGGATAATTATCGTGGGTTCAAACATAGCATGTAGCCATGTGCCTACGAAGTCTTGAATCAACATGTAAAATTTATTTCCAATTAGAATGTGACAGGTTTCGTATCCGTTAATGTTCGATTTTCCAGTATTTTTATCAATGGAGATTAAAGACAAACTGGCTACGAACTGTGGTCACTGGAACGCCACGTCACAATTTTTTTATACATTCGAATGGCTTAATGCGTTGGAATTGGCTTGACTATTTTTGAGCTTTTCGGTCAATTGCTTGAATTGAAAGAAAAAAAAAAAACGCTACACTTTTTGAATTAAGTTGGGTTATCCAGTAAACATTGTCATTGGGAACAGCGATAAATATTATTATCCGGTTTTAGTCGTAATAAATATTGGGCACCGGTTCAGTGTTGGAGCTGAAAAAAAAAATGGATCTCCTGTGTCACAAACGGTTGTCACCTGCCACTTTATAATGGTAACTGCCTTCAAAGGTATTGGATAACCTCCTGGCCTTTTCGGCTTGCGTTGATCCTCGTTGAGCCTCGCGTGTGCAATATGTTCTGTACTGTTCAATGAAGCGTGTTTCGGGAGCACGAGCTGGGCCGACGGATGAAGTTTCCTATGCAACAACAGGCAAGGATCCTCGATCTTGTCCGACCATCTGCTAATATGAATATGGATCTTTCCGCGCCATATGACGAATGGAATATATTCTGTTGTGCTTCTCAATGAGAATAGCAGAAATTCCTCAAGCTTACCTCAAGCTTTAACTTTGAATGACATCGTTACTTCAAAATGGTATTGGAAGCAGGTCATCGGAGCTTACTACCTGGTTCAGTTTTCAGGAGATGAGAACGAATGACTTTGGACTGTCTTCGAGAACCGCACTGAGAAATAAAAATTGTTTGCTGAACAAAATCGATTAAGTCGGACGCGAATATGGTGGGCTTATCTATTTTTTCCTTTTTGGGGAATGGCAAATGATTTTATTTTTTGTTGGACTCGATGGGGTTTTTATCGATCAACAAATTTGTTCTCTTGGTGCATCATTTACTTTTCGAATCCTCCTTTGGTCTGCTGGACAATAATTGTTGCACTTTCTTTGCCATCTTGTAGAGTAGAATCTTACTAATTGCACCAACTACGTTTTCTCTCGTGGAACTCGACGACACTGATCGATAATACACATTTGCATCGACTTATATCGTAGCAACCGCGTATCCTGCAACAGAAATTTTTAAGACTACATGTATCTCTCTCTTTCCTTCTCTCTTTCTCTCTCTCTCTCCCTCTCTCTCTCTCTCTCTCTCTGTCTTGCTATTCCCCTTGCTCTCTCATTCTTGGCTGGACTCAATCCAATACGATCACGCGCGAATTTGAATTTGCACCGTGGCATTTACACCCGGGCTCGAAGGCGTACGCCAACGCGATATACAGCCCTTTAATCAGCCTAACACTCTGTACATATACATCTCATATCTAACCTCCTCTGCAACACGTCAGGAAAATTATCTGTGACCTCGATGAATATATAGGTGAAGAAAAAAAAACATTAATATAGCGAATATTCTTCGTGCAGCGATAAAAAAAATTGTTGATGCATAAAAATTTAAAGAAATGTTATAAAAAAAAAAATCTTTTCAACAAAATTTTAAAGATTGCAAAAAAAATGATTCTACATTAAGTAATGTAGTAATTTTTTTTATTTTTTCAATGGATAGTATTTACTAAAATAATATTGTCGATAATATTTTATGTAGTCGTTCAAAAATTCATACACGTGTGAATTTGCAAATATTTCGAGCCATAAATTGACAGGTCTGCAGAATACAAAATAAAATGTTTGACAAAGAGCGCTTTATGTAGCGTACAGACGAATTTCATTCTCGACATTTTCTAATACCGGGTCGTGATATATACATAGATATGCAGAAAAGAACTCGCCAGTTTTCCATGCACGATCAAGATGAATTGAGCTCGCGAAATCGCGCTGTGATGTAGTCGAAAAAATTTGATTTATACATCCTCAAATATTCGTAGGTATTTTTCCGATAGTAAAAAAAAAGGAAACAATGAAAAGAAAAAGAAAAAAAAACACTGTAAAACATGATGAAACGTTTGTTATTAATATTCTGCGAGATTTCGTTTCGTCAGTGTAGTACAATTGAAAAATAAAAAAATACAAGAAATACAAAATCGACGGAATATAAATTATATCCTGAGTCCATTGTTCGAGACGTACCTTCAAAAAGGGCCATTCGTAAAATCAAATACATAGCGCAATTTATCACGATCGTTAGCTACGGAGATTGAAGTATTTCTTTTATTTCCTTCAACGACTTTTTTCCTGTGATTTATCGACTGACATATATATCAAAAACTCGATTACACTCGATTCATGCATTTTCTTAAAAATAAAATAATTTGCACACGATCAAAATTGTTTTATTAGTCGACCTATATTTTAGTTTTCAAATTCAAATGAAAAAAAAATAAAATAAAATTTCGTGACTGAATTTTACTGTCTTACAGCGAACGTCAAAATTGTAAATTTCTCTCATTTTGCTACAAATCGAGAATTTTATTTTTACGTCCAGAATACAATCCCGTCAATTCGGTCACAGTACTTCTAATTTTCAATTGTGCTTTATCGAATGGCTATTTCGGGTGGAAACCTATTATTGAAAGTGGAGAAGCGAAAAGAATCGTTCAGTCCACGATAATTCGTTAAATGACGAGAGCATTTTTATCGCGAATTAAAAAATTATCGGAAAAACGGTAACATAAGTCGCTTCCTCGCGGACGAACGAACGATATGAATAATTAATGGGGTTCGTGGTACTCTCGCTACATGATGATATCTCTATCACGCTGTCATCAATACCCCTTCAGTTTCGTTTAAAGCGATAATTAAATCTCAATCATTGAACGAGTTTCGCAACTTTTTATTACTTTTTAAGATTATTTTTATTTTGATGGGAAATGAGAAATGACTTAAAATTCGAAGTGGCAAATATGAAAAAGGAAAGAAAAAAAGGAAATTATCGGGGAGGAATTTTCAATCGGCATTCAAATTCACGAGGCTGTGATAATTTGTATTTTATCGAAAATTCATTTTCAGAAAAAATGCTGTTTTGCGTTCGACATTGCGAATCGCACATTCTTCTCTCTCTCTCTCTCTCTCTCTCTCTCTCTCTCTCTCTCTCTCTCTCTCTCTATTTATTCTCACTCTTATTTTCTGCCTCCCTCGAGATCGTGACTATACGCGTTTACGTGATTTCAAGTCTAGCTTCAATCATTCGATAGGTATATAAAGGGCCCTTTCGTAAGCGATTCACGTGCTGCATATGGTGAACATTGCGTGCAACTGTCACCGGATATCATCGACGAGAAGATTTCTCGATATATTGCACACAAACGTTTGTATTTATATGTATATTTGTTTGTATATATGTGTACGCTACGACGTATCGCCTCGTGAATTTACGACCGATTCTTATTCTTGTTATCTTCATTTCCATTCTACATTTCGATATAAGTTATTTTTCTTCGCACGTGAATCCGCCCAGTTTCCTTATAGGTATAAGATTTTTTTTCAATTTCAAACGAAATAGAAAACTCTCAAACTACGACCGGTTCTTCTATACAGTCCGTAAGAATCCATTACCCGTACGATTATTTCGCTCAAATTTTCATGAAACATATTCCACGCCATATTTTTCGTTTTTTTCCCGCTCGATGTGTGTTTTTATTTTTTTATTTTTTTTTTTATTTCAGGCAAACAAGAAAACCCCGCAAAAAGAGCTAGCTCGATGTGTTGTTTATTTTTTATTTTTATTTTCTTAAATTCAGACAAACAAGAAAAAGGAAAAAAAAGGTTATAACAAAGAAAAAGAAATTAAACACGTCTTCCGTCTTTTCGTCGAGGCGTGTGAAATGCGGCAACATGCAAATTCGTATAAATTTATCTTTTCGTTGAGTTTGCCTGCTTTTGCGGTTTCTTCGTTCTGGTGTGCGGATGTAGCCCGAGCTGGTCTCGTGTTAGCGCGTGTGAGTGCGTATACGTACTAGTGGAAAACTACGAAATGCCGCAGAGTCCACTATCCCCCATTTACACCTGCGGGATACGTAACCAGGAGGAGCGAAAAGAGAGTCGGCAGGAGTGGGGTAGTCTACATTGAATTTGCATACGGTTTAAAGTTGTTGAGCGAGAACGAGAGAATTTTACCCATCGTATATATAAACCTGCTCGTATAAAACCATCATCGCATCCATGCCTCGCTCTCTCTCTCTCTCTCTCTTCCTCACTTGCTTGCTCTTTCTCTCCTATTCTCTGACGTCCCAGGATGGTGATTTCGTGAACCATTTCCTTCGGGAGCAGAAGAGACCGAATGGACAATACAAAACAGAACGATATACACATATATACTCCGATATATATATATAGAGTGGTACAAAATTCATGCTGCAGACTTACAAGCCCGGAAAGTGGTGATATTCTGAAGAGAAAAGTCCTTAGCCACTTTCATCTGATATACCCTTCACGAGATATTCATCAATTAGTTATTTAACGAATGTATGGCACGCTGGTAAGTCGAGCTGTCAAGTGTGCTACGTAGGGCATTCAGTGCTTGTGGTATCTATTTTTTCGTTAATTATTCATTAATTAATGTCCCACTTGGATAGGCACTTAAATAATGTTAATTTCACAACTTTTCATTTATATTTTCAAGAATTTTTTTCATAAAATGTAAAGGGCTGAAAGTTGAAGAGAAATTCATGCTCCAGTCAAGTACTCGAATGGTTTGGGACCTCTTTTTATCAAACTTAATAAATAAAATACAGCGGACAAATTTGGTTGATTTCATTATCATACGAACTGAACACTTTTGGTGATAAAATTAATTGTGTTTTAACGCCGAATAAATTTTGACCTGCTGGAAATGTCATTGATTTTTTTCAATTAAATTGCCTTCGTGTAGTTGCAAGAAATGATACAACGGAGGTGGGGAATTGTGTCGTGGTGCTCACCGATATGTTATTATGCTCGGTTCAACGAACATTCATATTTTTGCAGCAGATCAATCTACAGAGTTATTACAAAAATTAATTAATTCAGCAACGGTAATATTGAATTGAAAACATTGCAGCATAATTGCGTATACATTCGTTAAAACTCAAGTAGATCAATCTGGATAATTAGACATGAAATTACAACGTCGGATCTGAGAAGTATCATAGAATGTAACTTATTAATTATCTTTTGAGGATCGTCTTGGTGGTTTATGGAATAAATAAATAAAGTAAAGTAAATAAATAATTTAAAAAAATAATTCAATAAACACTCGTAATATTTTTATCTTCTGTGAGCTAATTTTTATATGCAGAAGACTGGAGTCGAGCGGGATACTCGTAAAAAAATATACCGAAAAAATAGACCAAGCAAATTGTTTGTTTTTAGAGTCAGTTTCTATGGAATTACAAACACTCATGAATCATGCGTTTATCTCGGGCAGATTTGATGCTGGATCTGATGTTCCGTTGATTTCGAATGCAGCTTGTTGAAAAACGGACATGGAGTGTCGCTATCATCGTGTACCTTTTATCATATTTTGTCGAGGTCATCCTTTGTTTCCGGCTGTAGATTTTTACTTTTGTGTTCACCCCGAATTCGTTGATCTTTGGGTTTGATTTGAGTACTTCTATAGAACTTTTGCTGGATAAATGTAAATGTATGAATAACGAACAAGAAGTGTTGATGAAAAAATTTGAAAGAGAGATTTCTCAACTGGAAGCAAAGCGTAATGAGTTCAAATCTATTGACGTTGGTAAACGTCATTTATCAACATCAATAGAGTCGAACTCGTTACGTAAGTACACAGCAATTGCTAAGGTACTGCAACGTTCTGTTAGCTCTCACGGACTCGAAGTCGGCGAGCCACGGATCTCCGATTAATTATTATCTTGTCAACGTTGAATCGAAAAAAAAAAAAAAAAAACGTAAAACTAATTTCTGCAGAATTTCCGAAACTGATTATCCTCCGCGTCTTAATTTTGAGGTTCTGAACGGGACACATGAAAACTAGTCTGAAGCTTGAAACGTATAAAGTACACTTAAGACATCTTAGCGAATGTACTTTCCGACATAGACTGCGCGGTAGAAGTCCGTCGCGTTTATCATTTCAGGAATATACGCTGCAAAGTTACAGCCCTCATTGAGTAACTTTACTACGAGGGGGATGAACGAGGAAGATCTTAAAGCTTCGAAGTTCCGAAGCAGGTCAGAGACAGACATTTCCTTGCTTCCTCGTTTCTTCGAGTGAAACTGCATTAACGATACATATGTATATGCATTTCCTGCGTCCGGTCGAAGCCTCCAGACTCAACGGAGTTTCTCCTCGCTGAATTACTCTCGGCGTACACTAGAGTTCTTCATTCAGATTTCACGTAGAGCTTTCAATAAGCAAAAGGTCCGGTGTTACCTCTAAATTTTCGCACTTAAATTTCAACTGAATGGAGATCTTTCGTGATGAATTTCCATTGCTCTTATTTCATGGTCAAAAGCGTGTTAAAATTATAAAAATAAATCATCTGCGTCAGCCATAGTGACAGGTAGTTTTTCCGAGCGTAGGTGTGCGGATGACGCTACGACTAAGCGGAACTCGGTATTTGATGAAATTTTTGTTCGCCGACCCGCAAGCTCGCGATTCAATTAACGAACACGAACGAGAACGGGCCACGCTACAGCGTATATCGATGCATACTTGTCCATATGCTTCTGTCCATTGTCGATAGTACACAGCTGAAAATCTACCAAGCCAGCAAACTCGAATCGTTGCTACGGTGATTTTAACAGCATATGTGTATTCAATGTACGGCCGTATGTATACTGGGAGTATAGTTACGTACGAAAATGTGCTGGATGTTCCAAAAGTTACTCCCAATGTTTACTCGGCAAATAGATCCAGAAAATCCGCAACGAAAAGTCTCAACCTATTCATCTCTCCGATGAACCGTTCATAAGTTATTATGTAATCAGTTCAACAGCCGATCCAGTGAGTTGTTAACGCGGAGCATGAAGTGGTCGAAAACGGCCAGTTCATTCCTAGTCAACGCACTACATTGGACCAACTGATTCGTAGAATGAGTGGTATTGGGTTGTTTCGAAAAATTTTACAATCCAATCGTCCTCTTTGGCTTGAGCCTCGTTTTCTGGACATTTCTGTGCTGGAAGAACCGATTGGATCAAAAAATGACGATCCTTGGATTCGTCATTCAGAGAAAATCCGTTGGTACTTCTGTTTTTGACGGGTTTTCAAGTTTGAATATGATGAGTTTTATTTTCGGGAGCGAGAAAAAAACTGAATAATAAACGCGAAAAGAGAGGCAACGAGAATTGCCTATCGATGAAGAAAAAAAAAAATATTGAAAGGAATTTTTTTTTTGTAAAAATCATTTTTGTAAGCTAGAAAGGCGAACGACGTTTTTGCTTTTGTTTGTTTGTCCGCAGGAAACGTTGGGAAAAATCGAATTTTTACCATTTTATTCGGTAAAATTAAAACACCGCTTGGTGCAGGGCCAGTATACATTGCTGCATATTTATAGAATTCATTTCATTTTCGAATAAATATTTTGAGATGACTTTTTGTTGGTCGAGCAATCAACGTGAAGAGATTGAAAAATAAATAGACGATCAACTTGTTTTTTTTTGTTTACCGCAGCTATGAAATTTTTTGGATTCTTTTTTGTTTTCAACGACTCTTGACGAAATTGGGACACCGATGTCAATCGAATTTTTCGTGAAATCATAAATCGATGTTTACCCTGTGTTCCATGCATGATGAATTCGCTATTTTGGTCGATTAACGATGGAATCTCTCGCATATATACGTGCGACATCGCGTTTTGTGTACGCAACGGAATCGCCTCGCTTCACATTTCGTCTCATCAACGGACACAGCAAAAAAATGATATTGAGAGCGAGATACAGGCAAGTAACCAGGAAAAACTGAGAGCAGAAAAGAGGGAATGGCAATTCTACAATTCCACGGAGGATTGTTTACGTTCACCGAATAAAAATTTAATGAAATATCTGAATTTAGTCAACTAAAAGAGAACAAAAGAGGGGGCGATATGAAAAAAAGTAGAAAAGGAATGAAGTAATAAAGAACAATTTATGGAGAACGCTGACGACATAGAGCCGTTTCCTAGCTGCAGTTCGACTGTTGAGTTGATTACTACTCTCCACATAAATGGATGAATACATCGATTTTATGTAACAGTTCAAGAAATATTTACTGCTCATATAGATCGGAACTGCCAACAAAGTGCGCATGAAATTTTTTAAATTTTATCATTCGTGGCTTAACGCACTAGGTTAGGGGTGCTGACTCTTGACGAGTTATTTGTTCACTGAACGGAGTGCAGAGCTGTGCGATAAAAGTGAGAGCTTCATGGGCCTACCGCTAGGTGGCGACTTGCAGAGGGTTTCTTGTAAGCGGAGACACTCTACCGGGCCTATAAGAAGGTCTTCCGTTTTCTCGTAACGATACGAATTGTTGACTGAATAGAAATCGATATGTTATTGGAAAAGTTTTGTCAGTTGAACTGCGCGGTTCTTGATCAGAATGAACGCGCAGTTTGATAAATCTGTTCGTTCAATGGTTTATGACATTATGATGATCATAAATTTCATTGTCACTCTGTAATAAGAAATTTTATTGTTCCAATAACTCTTTTCGTCAGTGTACGAAGAAAAAATGAAATGAGCACTGTCACGACGTGGTTAAATTCAAAATAACTGTGTTTGCTTTTCATTTGAGTTTCTCCAATGGAATTTGTCTCAGTGGGATGAAGCACCAAGCAGATGATGAAATAGTATTTCAAACATGTATTAAGGGAGCAGCGGAAGGATTGAAGCTTACTCGAGTAGGTGAATCTTTTTCGCGGAGATATTTCTTCGACGTTCTTTTTGTTGTACTCTTCGTCGTGCTTCATCTCAGTCGAGTTTCCGGCTCGAATGGGTGTGCGCCTAGGTGTCCACGGAGACATATAAACGTTGTTCGTTGCCAGCAAAGAGTTTTCAGCCTGCTTACGTTGATACGTGAACTATCCAGAGTTACGCCCTTTTGGATGGCAGTCAATGATATATGAAATGTATTGCAGCAATGGCAGGAGGGATTCTCGTTTATTCCACGGTTCCACGGACATTTTCAGTACACGCGGTAGTGTACCAAAACGGCTACAAACTATATACGCATATATATACATATCTACGTAACATATACATATCTATTTATGGCAGGCATAGAAGGAAACAGAGTTGGAAGAGGGAATCGAGCATTTCTGTTGAGTGCTTACGTGACGTACCCGACGTGCAGTACTTTTCGTATATGAACGTGTTTGTATATACATCTCTGGGCATTCATACAACCAACAGATACATACATATTTTCCTATATAAACAGTTGGAAACGGTTTATCATGGAGAGTACATAGTCTCATCACCTTCCTCTTTTACACTCTCGGTATCTAGCTGTTTACTCTTCTTCTTCCTATAACCATGGGACGTTTCGTCTTTAATGAACCATTTTCAAATTATCTTTTCCAAGGAAAATTTTACATGAGATCAAACGTTTTCTTTATGGAGACTCGCGTTTAACTTTACTCATTAAATTAGATGGTTACTACATCGAGCAAAGAAGCGAGAGGCGAATTGAATTTAAGGATATAGGAAGCGTTTGTTTTTCAGTTTATTCTGAAACAGATCTCACTATCACTCTGTCAGGTCAAAGCTCATAATTCAGGGATACTTATCAGAAATACTTGGAACGAAATGGTTGATATGCCTTGAAGAATCGAGGATGAATGTTCATGTATGCGACCGTGGATATAGAACGACATATTTCTTGAAGCCTTCCGCTAACGTCCCCCGACGCAACCCCATCTATGACTCACGTGTCACCCGCACAATAACTCACGGAACCTTGCAGTACGAATAGCTATGCAAACGTACACGTGTGCTCTATATATATCCATACGTTTCTGTGTCTTTGAGAGGCTCACTGGTGGTTAACATTGTCGACAGTACTCCTGCACGGGATGAAAGTTCCAGCAAGAAGTTTGTTATTTTCTCTCTTTCTTCGTCTCATCCTCTCTCTCTCTCTCTCTCTCTCTCTACTCCTTTCCATTCTCCTTCCACTTAACCGACTGCCCTATCCTACCGTACTTCATGCATATACCCTTCACTGCACAGACCTTGCACTGCTTTGTGTATAAACACGTGAACATCTTCGCGAATGGAGTTGCTGACTTTAATGTTGTATCAACGTTGTCTTTGCTCTTCCACGTCGCACCAACTTTCACATATCATTCACTCACCTTCTCTTTCTCTCTCTCTCTCTCTTCTACCTCTAAGCGACCCTGCGTATCTGAAATCTGAAAGCACTAGGCAAACTATTGCTTCTCCTATGACGTATTCCACTTGACTCAAGGTCCCATGGCGCTGTTGCTTCGGTGGTGAGCTTTTGTACTGGTTTAACGTGAACCGCTGCCCTGGTGGCGGGTGTTTGTACTACGCAAATTTAAGCCTTAATATCGTCCGTAAAAAAGTGGAGCATGAGAAAAGAGAACTAATCATCGTATCTCGTTGGATCAAATAAACATTAATATGTCCAAACGAAGCGTACGTGTAACTGACTTCCATGGCCATCAGACCCAAGTGCCCAATCCTATGCGTATAGAAGCGAAATCGGCGAGTGCTAATCTCCAAAAAGCTTTATTTTTAACCGTGAGATACCAATCAGACTAGCAAAATGTATAAAAAAAAAAAAAAATTACTCGCAGTGCAAAATTGAGTGTTACGCAAACGTCAAGGGCTCTCCCGACAGAATTTCATTCGTTCCGGAGCTACGAGCCCGAGAGCTCGCAACGGACAATCGCAAATTCGAGCCTCCGAAAACAGGGATGGGCAAAAACATGTGTTTCAGACAACACGACACACCCATACAAGCGCAATGTTTCTAATATGTGTGAACGTGTACGAGTACGGGACTAGAGAGGCTCACGCTTTTCACTATCAGTTCTTGTATAGGCTATGTGTGGAAGGGACATGAAGAGGGCATTGTATCTCTCTTGACGTGGCGTTGGGTGGTTTACGTCGAACACGCCGATTATCGGCCCATTGAACAACCGAATTTTGTCGGAATGACCAAACGAACGGACGTTCTTCCCGTCGAAAACAAAACATCCCTCATGATCCTCGCATCTGTACTGCCAACAACATGCACGTCTTTTCATGGTGGATCGTTGATTTATATAAATATTATAGTATACCTATTCGTATTCATCGAGCATGATGATATACATATGTATTTATTAATACAAAATTCAAGCCTGTTATCAAAAAAATATTCACGTACCGATCCTTCACTCCTCATCATCCTCTTCGTGTACGGATTTTCATACACGGATTTCCGGGCTCAAATTATTGATGGGAGACTGAATCCACCAGTCATATCGAATCCTCATCAAAGCTCATGATGAATTATCCATGAACTCATATCAACAATGAACAGTCTCGTACACTCATTGACATTCTATTTTTTAATAGTTTTTATATTTGTTTTAGTTTTTTTATAGTTGAAGAGAGAGATGCTTGAAAAGCACATGATTTTCTTCAAGGATCTTTCATTCAATCTGTGGATTGACAACGGAATCACGGAAATTACTTCTCAGAAAACATCGTTACAGATTCAGGCTAAACTCGATTTAATGATGGGCTGGGAAAGTCACTCATGTATTTCAAGATGCTTTTTCATCGAAACGTAAATAACTTTATCATAAAAATGTATAGATTACTCCATTGTCAACGTGATACATTTTGATGAGACGAGACAAGATGTAGATAAGAATGTAAATTGAGACGAGCATTGAAGACATGAAAACAAACTCATCCGTCATCGCACGTGTCTGAAATTCTGTGCGTACTTGAGCGTACGTCGATTAAGCTAATTGGAGGAGAGTGCTATCAATTTAAAGCGAATAGATCGACGAAAAAATATATTCATGAAACTAGAAAATTAATGAAGTTTATTTCTTTTCGTTCAATTCTAATTTAGAAAAAAAAAAGAAAAAAAATATGCCACTCTTTATAGGAACGGGGTGTGATAACGATAACGAAACGCACGCTCACCAACCACATTTTTCCATTGTTGGGATGTGATCAACGGAGCTTTTGTTCACAACTCATTTTTCCAAGCTTCGAATATTTAAACGCGATAGATTCTTCATCCGATCATTATATAGGCTGCCTAGTCGAGTCGGAGAAAAGTGGCCACGCCATCAGCGGATAAACAAGCGATAACAATTTGCATCGCCATATAAATTACACACTGACTTAGGCATAAAGGGGAGAGAGAGAGAGAGAAAGCGAGAGAGAGAAAGGGGCATAATTGGAATTTAATTAACATCTCTCACGCCTCACACCGACGATCTCGTTTCTCTCCCGAACGATCATTTATCCATATCAGAATGTATGGATATTTTTTTTTCCCTCTTTTTTTTCCTCTGCTTCGCTCTGCCGCGAATATCAAGATGGATATCAATCAGCTCAAACTCACCGCTTTATACACACACACACACACACTCGACCGGATAACGTGTTAAACTATTATACAGGAGCGTGTTCTAGATTACAAAATCTTGAGATTATAATGAATTTTCGTGGATACGTTGGGAGACCGATTGATACACGGTGTTCCAGAATTTGCACAATAATTCGCCACCAATTCTCATGAACTCATTGAATTCTATGCAGAAAGGGTCTCGCGTATATTTTTTTCATCCTGCATCACTATTGGGCTGCAAAGGATTCTGCTTTCGGCAATCAGGCAGTAGGTAGACACCAGGGACAGAAAATCGTAGGGAGTATACGCATAAAAAATAAACTCGTGAATAGCTCGAGGCGAGATGAGGGCGCTGACTTCAGATGAGGGCGCCAGAATCGCTGTGATTGAATCATTCAGAACTCAGCAACGGTTCATCGAAAAGAAAAATGGCGAAGAACTTATTTCTTCGGGATTTCAAGCTCTTTAAGACCGAATAATCTTCCATATGATTTTTTGGCCACGCGGTATAAATTTGCTGGATATACACGTATGTGTTTTTGTATATAGGGTACGCTCGTCGTCTACGTCTTTATGTAGTACACCCGACGGAGTAATTTATCATACGCTAATGGCCCCGATACCGAGGTGCTTGATAGCCATTCCAATCCTCTTCTTCCCACTCTAACCCGCGGTTCTCTCTGTCGTATCGTTTGACGGAGCATGAAATTCGGTATTATGTCTGGGGTTGGTAAGAAAAAAAAAAAAGTAAGAAGTAGCCGATATCGGCCAGCCGTGAAATTCGTCGTTGCTCCTGCCCCACGTGTGAAAACACGGAAAAATTCGCTCTCACCAAAACTTTCACATTTTTATGATTACACGAGGCGCCTCATTCATAGAGGCTCGGTATTTTCTGAGCTCACGGATCGCTGAGGTCAGGAATTGCTGAAATTTAATCACGACCGATTCCGTTTTTACGACATTTTTGAATAGCTTGACTCTCGCGCTACGGTTTTTCAAAATCCTATAATTAAATATATTTATTCGTAAAATTTATCGGATACGCAGTGCGGGCACCCGGTATACAGATGAGCGTACTCCCTCGCGGTAAAACGGAATGAAGCATAGATACGCTTGCGATATCTTCGTGCGCGCGGATACGGTATCGTAAAATGTATGAAAGATAAAGGAGAAAGATAGCGGATGAATTCGAAATGGTGTGGGTTATCGGGGAACTAGAAGGATTTGCTTGGTACAGCACAGCTTTACGGTCCATTATATCCTATCCAAGACGAACGAATGAGGATTTCAGAATGCGGAGTTCAATGTAATCTCTCAGCGACGTTGTTTACGCTTGTGCCATTTTGCCGAATGTTAAGAACTTTCGGAGTGAGAAGCTCCTCGCGTCATCAAACCTGAAAATACTTCAGTATCACGTATTCTCTTATAGCTTTAGATTTTCATGTTTACTTCGAAATAGACGCTTGGAATTCTCGCTGAATATATCTACGTCAAAAATCTTCCGTACGCATGCATTCATTTCTAAACGTTGAATTTCAAATTTACTTTAGTATGTAAGTCACTGAATTGTTAAGATAGAAGTTCTTAACCACTTTTGTTTACGGTGCAAAGATTTACCGAGGAATAATTGAAACTGCTTGATGAAAACAGACGCGATGCTTTTATGCGTCGGTCCAATCAACTCTCAGAACAGATTGATTGTCGACGAGACTATTCATTTCATATCTCATCAACGAACCATCGGAAAGAAAAAAAATTATTTTCATGATTTTTCTCGTTTCGAATTTTTGTAAAGTCGATATCGAAAATTAATTTAAGGCGAACTGCTGTTTCTCGAAAACTTTCAAGGGTCTTTATTTCTCATTAGGTTTTATAGGGTCTGGTGAATTTTTTAAGTGGAAGAATATCGGGACGGAATCATCAATATTTTCAGTATCATATATGGAAATTCAATCATCGTTGAGCACCGTGATTTCTGTCACTTTGTTATCTCATCGACGTTGGCTTCAAATGGTGGAATGAACCAGGATTTCTTTTTTATCATCTCTCAAATAATTCGTGAGTGGATAATTTTCTAATGACAGTCGTAACTGCGAACACGAGTGACCGAGATACATAGACGTAAGTGTAAATTATTCTTGAATAAAACTGCATAGCTGAGGGCTTCATCTGATATAAAGTTGCATGAGTAATTGCTCGTTGCGAGTGGTGTCAAGTAAGTTCAGATTTACGTTTTCCGGCCGCGTTCAAATTTCTACTTCAGCATTAATATTGGCTATTGTGACAGTTATGCTTCTAAAGTTTATAAAGCTTTCAACGTAATTTCGAAGGTTTCGTCAATTGACATGCGAATAATTCTTCGAACGAATAAATGTCTGGTCCATCTGGTAGAAATTGAAAATTACAAAATGATGTCGATCTGAATAAAAGTTTTTTCTTTCGAAGTAAGCAGAACTTGAGAAAAATCAAAGGAAAAATGAATATAGAAAGAAAGCAGGCAAACAAAAAAATGTTGCGATAAAGCACATTTATATAACTCGAATAAATCCGTTTTACGAGGCGCGTTTTTACACGTAGATACTTGTGAGCCAAAAGTGAAACGATAAAGACTGCGATAAAGTGAAGAAAATAGCGGATACCAGCACCGACCTGGAATTACAACGTCGGTATGCGGGAGAAAAGAAGAGTCGAGCGGCGTGTCGGATGGTCAGGAACGAGGATAAGGGTGGTAGGAGGAAGAGGGAGAGAAAGGGCGAGCAGAGAAAGAGACAGATGTGAAACGAGTTGGACCGGTGCGAACGCGCCCTCAGGTCCGTTTCGCTCTTTCTCCCATCCATGAAAATAGTTGTACAATTAAAAGATGTTTCTCGAAGTTAATTAAAAGAAGGTTCCCGCCATAAAATGCGTATGTTTTATGTACTTGAAGTTTCAAAAGTTATGATCAACCTTTAAGGCTGCATAAGATGAAAAATTCTCAAGGGACAAGGTTCGAGCCATCTTCTTAGTACCTTCGTGACTTGGTAATTTTTCAGAAACTGCAAATTACGCTTGAATTACTTTGCTGCTAAATGGGATAATTTATGTTTTATTTTGATACCAAAAAAAAAGGGAAATGCACAGTCGTTTCTTCTTGAGAATTTTTTAATCTTGTCACCCACGGAGTTATGGACCAGAATTTTTGTAAAAACCTCTATGCACAATATTGTAACTGTGTAGTTCACAGAAGTTATGGGAATACGCAATGAGGGTTGGAATGTTAAAGAGCAGGACAATAGAGGCGAGAGGTACTAGGGTGAGATGTTGGTACTAACGGCTCAAGGGCATTTGAAGACACTTGGTTGTCTCACGTAGCGTTAGCCATTCGGACAAACGAAATGCCGGGTTGAAACAATGGAAAACGAGAGGAGAGAATTATTTTTCAGGTTAATTGCAAGGATTATTAAGACTCGGAAGCGCTCTTTTATGGACCAAAGAATTTTTTTAATACTGACTCGTTGCTGCTTCGAAATGAAGTTTGGATCATTCGACGAGCTCGAGTATTCCTACCAGTTTTGTTATTTTATTTGAATACCGGTATGAGTGATATTTATTTTTAAAAAATTGTAAATAAATAATAACATATAAGACATCTGAATTTCAAGAATTTTTGCTTCTTTCCCAAACGGATGCTGCGATTGGTGGTTATCGGCAATTTTTTTTTCATTTTATTACAAAATTTGAACCAAAAGAGAAAGATTACCGATGTCCATCGAAAGGCATTAATATGAGGTACTGAAAAAATATTTTGAATTAAAAAAAATTCAATTTTTTCTCAAATCAATTATTTAATATGCAGAAATGCGATTTATTTTCATCGTCAGTACGTAATAACAAGGTAACGAAATGTTATATTCTATTTGAATGATGAGCTTACTGTCTGTGTAAAATTTATGGACTCGTTCAGTAGTTGATAAGTTATAAGCAGTCAAACATACGGACAGACATTATAGATCTGTATACTATGTAAATACGTACATACGTGCATTAAATAAAATTCACCTTGGTAGAAATGATGTCTACGCTACACAGTGAGCCGAAAGTGGTATTCGTCGTTTCCAAAGCGTTGAAAACTTCAATTTGCATACATTTGTCAGCGTCTCTCGCGTTGCGGGACGTTTCCACGGATAAGAAAGACGCAAGACTAAGAAAGAAGGGCAGCAAAAGAGAGGCAATAAAAAAGAAAATGAGAGAAGAAGACAAGATGAAAAAAAAGGTAGCGGGAAAGATCGTGGAAGCGAGATTCACAGCTGCTTTTTTTTTGTGTGTTTTTTCGTCGTCTTCTTCCTCGTCATCATTTTCTTGTGGACTCTTTGTACGCTCTACTTTTGGGTTCGGGGATTCCCGCCTAGTGCAAATCTCGTTTCACGACGACTGCTTACTTCCTCTTCTCGAGGGTATCTCGCGTCCTGAGAAATTATTTGCCCCCGAGTCATCCGAAAAAAGAAAAGAAAAAAAAAAAAACGAAATGCTAAAAGACGAGCAGTTCACCATATTTTTTTTCTCCACTTCTCTTGCCTCTTATTATGTATTTGCTCTTTCTGTATGACGGTCATGACACTCCGCGATGGCGTCTCGTCTTTTTATACACAGTCTCCCAATCCACTTCCACCCTCAACTTCAGTTCTCCTTCTCTCAGGCTGCCTCACTCTCTCACTCGCTTCTCGCGGTGAAAACCATTGCGAAACTCATCCTCCATGTACCAAGGGGGTGAAAACCTCGGCCGCGGATTACCCTCGTTTCTCAATTTTACGAGAAAACGTGTATATACACAAAATTTTTTTCTCCTTTTTTCGTCCTCTCCATCTTTCTCGACATCCGGATAAGCTGAGAGGCAGTGAAAACCCTACGAAACTCGACTCTTTAATTGGTACTCACATAATGCTCCCAAAAGTTCTCCATTTTCTTCCTTCTCACTCGCGCAAAGTCCCAAGGAGTAAAAAAAAACCGCATACATATTAACGATTCAAGTGCTCCTGTATATGCATGTGTCTGTGTATAACTGGCGAAATCCTCGGCCACTTGCTGCTACTATTTTCGGATCCAGCGTTTGCTTCACTTCTCCGATAAAAATCGACACTTATTTCATAATAATAATTATTAATAAATATGTATTAATTATTCCATTAATAAAATAATCGTTATTTTTGTCAGTGTCCTATTTCTTGTGTTTTTTTTTTTTTTATTTTTTCAATGATTTAAATATGGATTGCCGAAAATGAGCATGGACATAGATCGTATTTCCTCTGCTCGTTACGGACTGACGCTTGTGTTTGCGAAACCGGTCTGGCGCTTCGTTCCAGTTACTTAACCGTCACGGTAGTTTGCTCGTCGTGTGCAAGAGCCGCACAAGGTTGGCCAACTCTCTCACACCCTTGGGGACGAAAGGTTGGGACTTTCATCCCTGAGTTGAGACTGGTGTATATACGGGATCTTTCCTACTCGACAGATCATTTCTTCAACAAGGCTCCATTGTAGATACAACAAAATCGATTATTTTTCCAATTGTTTTTGCTATTTCAAATTTAAAGCGTAAATTTGAGTACTTTTTGCCTGTATTTGAATATTATGATCTTAGATGAAAGCCAAAATAGACATGTCTGACGTAAATTCAGATTCTGAATTTCCATCTTGGCTCTCGTATTACTAACTCGGCACATTTCCCTGGACACATATTGCAAGAAAAATGTCTCCACAGTGGAACATCCTCTCCTTTGCCTGGGACGATCTTTGTGGGTGTATTCCTTACTTTTTCTATCCCGGTACGTCAGCCCATAGC
The DNA here is from genome assembly GCA_037576405.1 of Campoplex capitator. Taxonomy (NCBI): domain Eukaryota; kingdom Metazoa; phylum Arthropoda; class Insecta; order Hymenoptera; family Ichneumonidae; genus Campoplex; species Campoplex capitator. The sequence continues at coordinate 11,487,895 of JARBWI010000002.1, read as the reverse complement.
TGCGGAGTTTTCGTGCTTTTGCCTATGTTAATGCACTTTGGTACACCTGTCGCGTTTATGTTCCAACCACCTTATATATTATTCTCGAGCTCCGTATAGCGTGCGAAAGAAAACAACTATTTCGAGAAACCCTCCTGAAGTGGGATTTACATGTACAGCTGAAATATTTTGTCAACTCGAGTTAAACGTTAGTGGAATTACGAAAGAAATTCAAGTTCTATCGATCGAAAAATAAACTGATTGGAATTAGTTTTCTTGTTTTTGTATTGTCAATTGATAGATTAACATTATTTATTCACAAGCATAAATTATGATATTTGCTTCATTACGACGAACAACAAATCGTTTGTCGAAACAAGCCCACTTTTCATAAAACTCATTCATTTAATATTAAACGTTCAATATGAAACGTTGAAATGGTGAAACGTTCGCTTCCTTTATGGGAATAAATAAACACAATTACATGATTCAAATAATGCAGGTTCAACAAATGAACATGGCAAATTCGGAGTGGTTGGAGTAATAAATATCCGATTCATTTATGTATTTTTCGTTGGATGCAATATATTTTATGACAGTTAATTATTTCGGTGGTTTCTCATTCATGAACGCTACAAATACGGGGATTATTGTAGTCAAAATATAAATTGATACAGAAATAATTAAAAATTTATGCGGACGAATGAATTTTTCGACTAAATCATCAACGACTTTTTTTTTTAGTTACGAACGTGACAAATTAACATGACAAATTTATTTTTATTTTTCATTCATATACTTTGAATACATTCTTCATTCTGTTCGAAAATATTTCACGGCCTATTTAAAAACAAAAAGTTTTTTTGAATAGAGGCGATTTCTACTATGTTTAGTTTTTTTTACTCTCTTATCGCTCAGGGAGGTAGGATTTCTGGTTCTTGGCATTATCGGCCCAAGAGAACCGATACTCGGCTTCGAAAACTTTGCCGTATCTTGTTCGTTGCAAATTCACAGGGAGAGAGAGGGCAAACTCCCGAGCAAGCTAATCTATTTCACATTCGATTATCGTTCCAATGTAAAAAAGTTTTTAGTTCCTAATTCTCTGGTTATTTTTTACACCTATTTTTCTTCTTTCTCGCAGAGCAAGACTCGATGAAAAAAGAAAAATGCTGAGAGGAATTGGCTTTTTGAATCCTTTCAAAGAATCTCTGTTTCTTATTGTCTGTCCAGATTTTCTTGACATTTATTCGAATCAATTTCATTACTCGTTTGTTTTTGTGTATTTCTTAGTTGGATTGATTGGTAAAAATGAATTTCTTTGTATCGGCATATGGACAAAAATCATGGCGATAGATTACAAGATATTCGTTCAACGGTAGCGTCGCAGCCTTGTGGTCATCGTAACTAACGAGTTATTTTCGAAGAAATAAATGTGAAACGGTGCTTACAGGAGCCCAACTGGGAGGAGAAATGAGGTTGGTTGGTTTGAGGGAGGTGTGGTGGAGCCGCGAGCATAATTATCTTCCTCACGGATTTACGAGGTACTTTTCTCGGTGACTAATTTCGAAACGAGTGGGTTGACGGATAGAGTTTGCCGCAAGAGCGACCAGTCCGAGTCCGCGCTCGTGAAACACCTTTATGTCCTTGGGAACGCCTGATAGACGAATGGGCAGGATGCATTTGGTGATCCGTGTTAAGAACGGCTGGCTTAAGCCCTTGAGGTTGTGAAGAGTCGTTATAACGCGAGAACGAAAGAGAAGGAGGATCAGAGAGAAAGAAATAGAAGGTGGAAGAGGCTAGGGAGTAACTTTTGCCACCCCTTGAGCGACGACAACGACGACGGCGACGAGCTCACACTCGTAAAAATAACGATTGTTCGCGTTGCCCGGTTGAGGTCATTAAACAACTCTCGCAGGAAGTCAGTGCTTGGGACTGCGCGTACGTTCGCCGTGGTCACACCATCGGAAATATCCTGACTGTTGGCTCATATACACGAATACACATTTGGACTTATGTGTATAATATACCGGCGGAACGTAAGAGCCAACTGGACGAAATGTCTGTCCAGTTTTAATGCGCGTGACTGCCATATCCGTGTAGAACTGTGCTATACAATTACCGACCCGGTGCACCAATCCCTTGTATTTTAATTTCATGATGGCCTATTTTACATACGTCTGTAAACGTGGAAGCTTCAAATTCCTTGCTGCTGCGTGGAGCTACTAATTTAACGTTACTAATCTTCCGGGTAAACAAGTGCACTCAAAGTTCCTCGAGCGATGGACGCTGAAAGATCCAACCTTCAGGCTTAACAGGCTTTGTGACTGCTATATACTGCACCCATCAAGGTGGACAATACGAAAACCCGTGATTAAACAACTCACTGCCACTTTAAATATTGCGCGAGACATGTAGTTCTGACAGGCAAAGAATGTAGTTGAAGACCAAAGGCTTTGGGGGGATGACATCTACGAAAGACGATCCTGGTTCTCTTCATTTATCCAGCCACAGTACGAAGTTGTGCTTTTATCTGGCCGTGTATTCCGAAATTCAAAATCTCATTTGGTTTCCTCTGTGCTTACCGGTATAAAACGAAGTCGTGAGGAAGAAACCTGCTATGTCGTTGTGCTGCCACCCTTCTAAAGCTTTAGCTATGTAGGAGCTCCCCAGCCGCGATAAGGCGGACTTTATGGAACTAGGGAATGGCCTTTGCTGGTCGTGGGCCACTGCCAGCCAGCCACCGGAACTATACCCATAGTTGTATCTACAGGAAGTTCCAGAATTATGCATAGAATCCTTTGTTGATTCTCGGGTGTTCTCATCCTTAGTACAATCTTTTTGGACTGAAAAGATTAGAGATTATCAAGTTCAGAAATGGCTAGTAGATTGCGGTTGATTGGTTTCAGGTTTGGATGGATTACTACGATTTCATTGCTTTGTCTTTAGAAAATTTCAAGTCATCCGATTGGAAGCTGGACTCTGATTATCATTGTGACCAGAACCGTAAGAGGTCATGAAGTAGATGGAATTTAAAATCACTGAAGGGCAGCTCGAACTTGCGAATGATTCTGTGACTATAATCGCTTTTCCAATATGCCAATCCGAATTACCTTTGATGGAATTCATTTGAAAGTTGTCTATGCTGAATCTACCTGTAACACAAGGCGTTGCCAGTGGTAGAGTTTTCTCATATGTCTACCAGAAGTGCGACCAGAGAGCGGTGTCGGATGTTATAAAAGGAGTCTTTTTCGCCGGCATGCATGAAGGCGTTTTGGCTCTTTTCCTCTTTCTCTTTGTGTGTGATGCGGTGTGTATATGAAAGCGAGGCACAGCTGGTACTCGCGAAGGTGCAATGAGAGTCCTTATTCTATCCAGAGCCCGCTGGCGAGCTCTCGGAGTTGGCTCGACCTCACCTACTGTATGCGATACGTATTATACTAGCACCGGTGGGGGGGAACACGAGCTTGCACAGCGCCCGAAACTAGCTTCTCTTCCATGAAAGCCAACATCAGCCAGAAAACCGTCCTCCAAAATTGCCGACTCGACTACAGTCGCTTCTTTGGTGATTACGAAGGAGAATAAAAAAAAACTGTCTGTGCGATTCTTTACAGGTGCATAATTGGTATTTTTCTCAGGTCAGGACTCGGTTACTGTTACGATACTGGTTGCTTTTTTTTTTTTTTTTTTTTGGGAAAACGAAACGAGATTCTTTTTTAAATATTGGCCAGGTCCGCCAGGTCCGAGGCGTCAAATCTGCAAGTTAACCTTTATCTCGGAGCATGAAAAGGACAAAGTTCAAACGATCCACATGAATCCAGTTTCAAGCGAATAGTCACTAGAATAAATTAGTTTTGTAGGTCGACTTGATCCCGATACCTGTTCCTCAGTAATACGTAGCAATGGCCAAGCATATATCTACTTCCGGATAATGGGAAGAACGGTTACATAGCTTTTAGGTGGTGCGATGGAACGGTGACATTTTGGCCCGAAGCGATTCTTGTTCCACCAGCGTTTTCGGAGTCTTATATTACACCGTATAATATGGCATAGAGAACGAGAGAGGGAAAGTAGTACTTCCATCGTATAGCCAGTGGCGAAGAGTTATACCAGAAGAGGTAATGCATTCCGTTTTCGCGGTTGTCGTGGCGGGTAAAGTCAGGCTTTCTCGAACAGAGTGTGGTGCGCGTGAGGGGCTGCCGTATCATGGCAATTCCGTCTTCGTCGTCGACGGCGTCTTTCTCGTCTTCTTTGTCGTGTCTTCGTCGTTCGTCGTTGTCTCCAACGTATTCCTTTCGTCGTACTATAAACAAGCCTACGGGCTTTCGTTCTGTGCGTCGTTTTAGTGTGAGTGTGGTGTAGATACGTGTATATGGATTCAAGAATATATACCGAGTATCATAGAGTAAGACTGCCATGCCGCGACACTGCCAGTAATAATATATTATGGAGGGCCCCGGGCCAATGTGTGGACTTCTCCTTCTTCAGATAGGTCTACAACGGCCACGATATAAAGCTTGTACCACGAACAACCACGAGATAGAATGTCCTTGCATGCTACGAGTTGGTTCGCAGTCGACGAACAACGTGGCTTGGTCTTACCCTTAACGATAGCTCGCTCCTGGCATTAGAAACAGCGATAGCCAACCCGATATACGGCACTCCGTACTTCCTCAACTCGCCACCCTTCTTCACTTGTCCCTTTCCCACTTTATGTAACCTCGGAAGGTGGATTGGTCGAGGTAACGTGCTTCAGACGTTTAGCAACCTCGCGCCCGTATTTTCCGAAGTATTTAAACTGGAAATAATTCACGAGTGGGTAAGAATATTCATAAATCCTCGCCTGCCTTATTTCAGGGCTCTCCAAGTGTTCATTAATGATTAACAGGTTTTTGAAATCTAGTATCATATACATAGATGAATAATTACGTACGTGATAATTTTATGACGCCGAAGGTATACGTCGAGCTCTGCAGTTACTATTTCCTTGTCGTGTCTATTAATGTTGATGGTGATTGTTTCGTCGATATTGATAAATAGGTAAGAAAAGCAAGAGGAAAAGCCGCGCTGAGTGAACAAGCGAAGGAGGTTTGCAGTAATTGGGATAATTTGGAGGCAGCGAGATCGACGAGAAGTGACAATGTATTTGTCATGCGAATTGTGCAGCTTGAACACCCTTCCTCGTGTATCTAATGAATAGTCCATGAAACCCTTGCTTCATCGAGAGAAACGAGACCACAGAGGAATGCATGACAGAGGAAATTGTATCTGTGGAGCACTGAAATCATTCTTAACTTAGATCTTACGGTGCACTGAATGTGTGTTCAATTAACACTTCGCGATGATGATAACCATAACAATGCCATTATGCAATGATGGCGTTACCAGGTCGATCAGACGACAACTGGAACGTCAAACGAAAACAGTCAAGTCAAGAGACAGAGCACGCTAGCACCTTCCCGGGAAGGTTTGGTGGTATCATGAACCAGTTATCATAATAGCAAAGGACAAATGTTGATGGTCTTGTCAGGTCTGTGGCAGTTGGTGACGTCGCCATGCTCTCCTTATTGTTGTACAGAAACTCCAATGACCTTTGATCGAACATCGCTAATCTTTCATGAAGCTACACCCTCGTACAATGTGACTGGCAAAATTGTATAATGGATTCCTACAGGTATTGAGTGCGCTATTGCTATATAAGTTCGTTTTTATATCTGCCTTCTTATTCCTTGCCTCGTCAAAGCACCACCCTGTGTCTCAACTGTCTGCTCCTGCAAGTGTTTCATAAAGACCTAAGCTTCGAACGCTTCGGGCGAGCTTTGTGTATGGCAAAAGGAGTCTTTAATTACTGACAGACCGTTTTTGGTCGCGTGCTTCATAATTAACCTGGTTAATGGATACTCCGTGATACGGCATGATGCCTTCGTGAGAGGGAATGACCCTCATGATTGCTCGCACTTTGGCTTGTCTCCTGCGCTTCGTCGTGACAACATAGCGGAATCACAAATGCACATAAATATGGGTGTAGAGGAGTTTAACCCCTGTGGGTGTGAGCGCGTTGACGCGTGAACCTTCCGATTCACCTACTACCGGAAACCGAGTTGGACACTTTCGATGAAGTTGCCGCGAAGTTCAGCCTTGATCCTAATGCCTGTCGGTTCATCTCACGCTCTACTAAACTTGGATATATGCTTTACAAACGCCGGAGCAGCATCGCCAGGTTCTTGAATAAGATGAAACACGACGGTAATGATCATCGTTGCTATTTCCGACCATCGTCATAATTAGCACTGTTGGAAAATTACATCAAAATACTAGCAAGAGTACGAAAGCGTTATGGTCGGCCTTATCCAGAATGTGTTCAGTGTGAAGTAATAGCAAGCCTGATCCAATTTGTTATTCGCTCCTGGAATATCTTTTAAGGATCGTCGATGCTTTGTTTATCATTGGTAACACGTAGTAAAGTCTTGCGTCCTAGCAATTTCATAAATCAAGAACCCAAATTTAAATTAAGCGCAAACATGAAATTGAAGCATCTAATTCAACACATACACCAGTATTTGCTTAGATACACATGTTGGAAAAGGATGAGGAAAAATGTAAAAATATCGTATCTGCTTTTACTCCAGAGTGATAAGTGGAAAACGAGAGGAATAGAGAGCTGCTAGTTTGAGTTGTTCAACCGAAGATCGCAAAGTGGAGGGTATGGTATGTGAAATGAGAGCGTGGAAAGAGAGCAAGAGAGATAGAGAGTCAGAGAGGTCATGCAGCAAGAGCTCGAAGCTCAAGCCTATAGAGCATAGACTTCGGGAGGGAGCTCCTCGACTGCTCGTTCGCGTTTCACTGCTCCAGCGACTGGGGGTTGACTATGTACCGCCTTCACCCACTCGTTTCAGCCACTTTACTTGTATACACACATGTATATATAAGGATATATAGAGACCTGAAGTTCTCACTTGGTTCTCGCAGGTGCTCGTTATTCCGCCACCTAAGCTCGAAGAGGGGGCTCGGGAACTAGGGATATGTGTACACGGCAAGTAAGCATGAGAAAAGCGCGTCCCTGTGTACGTTGTGTTAGTTGCGTATATATAGGCACGGCTGGCGTTCCAAGCGCGTACCTAATATCGCCCAGCTTACAACTGCTGCTCGGCTTCTGCTGCCTCTCCGCCAAAGATGTATACCTACCGATATGTCTGTATACTCGTTATACAAATAGATGCTCCACTTGCACTACGATATCTCGAGTTTCGCTTACTGCGCATCCATAGACTGATTTGGTCCTCCATATATGCCACATATGTCTGTGCGCACTCATGTATTTACCGATTGTTGCGTTCCCCGGTATTGGATATTCCCGATATTTCTCAGATTAGGAACAACGTCGATCTCTGCATACGAGGGGCATTGTGCGCATAACAATAGGACTCCGGTACCGGGTGTCAATGATAGCTCTACTCGGCAATTCTTCACCCAGATCTCCATTCCGGGAGTCTGAAAGCAGCCATCAAAGGACAATTGGATTCCATCAATGCCGATAGATCTGTTCTTAAGTGAAGTAGCTGATCGGATTTGGGGTAATTCCCCTGCAGGTTTTTTTTTATTTCCAACGGTACGGTGCCTTCCTGGATCCAATTAGTACTTGATCAAAGATACGATGAATCACAATCTTCCGGGTCCAATGACAAGATAGTCTGCGGCCATGCGGTTACGAGTATAAAATCCTGTCAGTGTTCAAATGGTTAAGATTTTATGTCATGCCTCAGGTGCTTGGTTGGTGAATGGATTGACAGTTTTCCTTCCAAGGTGTAGTTAGTGGAACCATTAGGATGAGGGCACCACCTGGGTATTCGTAGGATCGACTAACCTCGTTTTGGAAGATCTTGGTACTGGAAGGGAATAATTTTATTATCATGAAACGTTTGTGACAGCATCAGGAAATAAGAGAACGGGGGAGTCGGTGGTTACGTGGAATTAACTCGAGTACACCCGGAGGAAGGAAGCACAAGTAGGATCCTCTGGCACGTGTACGTGTGTACGCTTGTGTTCGTGTTTTGGTATATCCGTAGGTGATAGAAGGTATTACGGTGCACGCTGGGTTTGCTCAGGGCAAAAGCCTTGAATATACGTCTCTTCAGTGGAGAATCTGCTGTCCCGAGAGCAGATGGCAAGTACGAATGAAGCATCGGAAGCAACTAGCTGAGAAGAACATGAGAGGCAAGTGCAGAGCACAGAACTGTGAGAATGTTCTTTACCCATTCTCTTCATTTCTATCTCAGTCGTTCTCTCTCTCTCTCTCTTCATCCTTCTTTCTAGTTCTTCCTTTGGTACCGTCTTTTTGAATTTTCTTCTATGTCTCATCTCCCAACAATTGCAGCAATTTCGCGGCGACCTCACAGCTCTTAATTATTCAGTTAAATGAAGATCGTGAGGAATTCGCTCTCTGATGCTGGTCTGTGGTCACGTTCCTCCTGTTGTAACATAACAATAAGAATCCTGATCAGCAAGAAATTTGTATAGCTCTTGTTGAGTTTTACGAAAATTAATCTGAAATCAGAAAATCGTCAATTTTAATCATTTTACTTGCTACCATCTCTTGACATCAAATGTATAAATTGCATAAAATCTGTGTCTTGAATGCATATAGTTTAGCAGCGAATTCTGTAATGCATACCAAAAGTTCGCTAACCCCTAGGTCGCTTTTGTAATGAAATATGTGACACGATTCAGACAGAGAAAGGGTGGGAGGAAGGGTGCGCGGGACGGAGAAGCGACAAGGTGCCTGGTGCAGAAGAGGGTGCGAGAGATCCTCGTGCTTCTCTATAGAGCTGGAGCGTGATGTCGCGTAGATTTTACACCCTCAGCCGTCACGAGATTCAAACACTCACACATATTCACATTCATCTACTGTTCATGTAATACGTTTTACATTTACAGCTCATACAAAGGCAGACTTTTATTATTTGACCTATTTCTTTTCAAGCATCTTAAAAAATTTAACCTTTGCTATTCGTAATAAAATTATAAAAAAATTTTATGAGCAAGGTAACATACGGGGTTTTATTTACTGGGTTGAAGAGTGGTTTCAGCTAAGGTACGAAAAATTATATTATTCGAACAAGTCCCAATTTTTAATGAGTCCCTCACGGAAATTTTTAAGTATTGTTAAAGATATAATTATTTCATCAAATTATAAATGATTAATAATGAAATATTTTTTATTAAATAACTATGGAAGCTGAAATTCACGAGTACATATGTACATGAACGGAACTCTTATGTGTCTGGGCCAGCAGGCGAAACGCAGCTCGGTGGGAAAACGCCGGAGTCGATCCTCCATATAATACTCCCACCCAAAAGCGTTCACTCCCGAGCTCAACTTGCTCCTGCCCTCTGGCTTTCCCTCGGTCTCCAGTTCTCTCGCCTCTAACCAGATTTTGCGTGATATACCGTTTTAATTTTCATACGGTGACGGGTGCCGCCTGCAAACATCTATTGCCGTGGCCGATTGATTTAGTGCTGTCGGTATATGTATGTGTATGTAGATCTACATACGGTTACCGGTTCTGAATTGTGAGCCCCATCCACCAACCCACGAAATCCACTTCGTCGAAACTTCCCCTACTCCTGTGGGTTCTCCACTACACACTTCCTCCCTCCATTTTGATCAACCCCCTGCCTCGCCTTTTCCTGCAAGTGATTTCACATTTGTTCTCAGTAGCTTAGTTCTCCTCTCAACCATTTTTATTTTCGGCAAGCCTCGCTATTCTCTTCCATCAAGGATTGACTAGCAAAATGATTTTATTGGCTTTTCTCCAACCATCGATGGAATGAACCCTAACGCAGTAAAAAATAAATAAAAAAAATGAAAAAAAAAAAAAAACAGCTAACATAAATGGAAACATTGGACGATAGATAGATGATAAAATGTGAGTGTCGGGCAACAGAAAAAACGTTGGATCTCGTGTTTGCATATTTCATGTTTATATGCCAGAACGAGGGAATAGAAAAAGCTTTTTAATGGCTTTAAGAATTGAAAGAGATCGTGATGTTGTTCGTGACAAAAAGCTCAATACATTCGAGGGATTTCATGAGAATTCAGATCAATTTTGTTCCAAGACAGACACTCTTTATAATCAATATGTCATAGCAGTGTATATTCCGTTGGGGGCGAACACTTCGATCTATCGATTGAGTATAAATGTGAGTAGAGACTCAGATTCTAGTAATTTTATACTTATATTATGGACAAATCTTATACGTGAAAGAATTGTATTCGAATTCAAGTGTCGATTTCTTGGAATGCCCCAATACTTAAATCTGTCATCGTGTGCCAAATGATTTTCTGATGGTCTATCCGAGATTCGAGCAGGAATTTAACTTAACCATTCGCCAATATTTGATTCGCGTTTGGGTTAACCAATCAATTCAATTCCAGCTCAATAAAACAATCGGTTTAGGGATGTTTTGATTGCTCAACTGATGGCTATCTAAATGGTAACAGGCTATAGCACTCCGATAGTTCTGAGCCCATAATTCCAATAATAAAATAAAAGCGAACTGTGACGAAGACATCGAATGATCTTTTTCGACACGCGGATTATTTTAGAAGCCGGGTAAGTATGTTACGAGCCGTGTAGTAGATTAAAGGTGGATTATCGCGAAACAATTCTCATCACCAAGGAGACAAAACAGTTCATCCCCTCAGGTGGTGTTATCCAGATAAGGGAAGCGTGCGGTTATCATTGTTGGCTGATCGGCTGCACCCTATCGTTCTAGACTCCCCGAGGAGGATTCAATCAAGAATCGGTTCTGGTAAATGGGATAAAAGTTATATACCCGGACGAAGTTCCTCTACCTCGGCTTCCTACCACTGGCTTTCTGTTCTATTCTGCTCTACACGTATAGGTTGAACGAGCTCGAAGGATCGTTCGATCGTCGTTGATGGCGGTGAGGGTGGCGCAAATCGAGGAAGTTCCAAGGGTGGCGAGAGAGCGTGTGAACGACATAGGATTGTACAAGGGAGCACGCAATCCACCGGGGCGACCTCGCACTTCGTGGTACAAATGACTCTTCCTTTATTTTTGATGCCCTGGTGGGGAGGATGTTTATGTGGCAAGGCAATACAGTTGCGATCGACCTCGGTGCCAGCAAGTCGAGACGCCACGTCGTGTTTGTATGTCCCAGACGTCGCCTGGCTATCTTATCAATGATGATCCAACAAGTGTCATAGACGCAGGCAGGAATATACGAGACACCCCAACGTGGCAGAAATGGGCTTTTACCACTGCTACGACCTGATTTTATAGGAACTCATCGAGTCGTCTGCCACATTAATGGCATATCTGGCAACAGGCCTTTTGGCATCGAATTCCTGGTCGTGACCACCAACAGACTCCCCTTAAAGTCCATTCGCACCCAGACATAAAAGAGTACTTCAGACTCGGTATGATAGGTTGCTTATATTGTCCAGCTATTATCAGATCGTTCTCCTGCCTCTTGGTGTCTTCTGGTCACAACCTCCTTACTCCAGAAATCTCTGCGCTCTGATTTAAAGTGTCTTCAATGATTGCTCGGCGATATTCTATAATAGGAAATGTAGTTTTAGGGCCTATAAAGGAAACTGGAACATTGACAATCTTCCCATCGACATATTTTCCTGATGACCGCGATTCTACTTATGCACTACGTGAATTTGATAACTTTCTTGTTCAATAAGACTTTGCTTTAGTCCTTCTTAATGAATACCTAAAGCACATTCCTTAAATGCACTTTGACTTACTGTCCATCAAAGCTCGTAATCTCTGCTTCTGGGATCAGTTCAATGCTCATGACAAAATTAGTCCGGGTAGTCAGTGTGATTATCTCGCTGCTCTATGTTCCTGATCATTCTATTTGCACGAGGTGGTCGTCTGTCCGATTGTCGGTCTTGTCGCTCGGTTGCAGCTAATTTATTCAAGTGGCGGGAAACTCTCGAAAGAATACGCGGACAAAAGATGTAGTCGGGTTAATGAAACGAGGTCAAGTTAGCTGATTGTTCTTGAAGATTGAAGGTCTAATTCAGGACATCTGGATTTCGCTTTTAATTAGTCTTGTCCTGGCTGTATTTGCACTGGTATAGTTGTATTTTCTTCCAACAGGAGTTTGAAGCAGTTTCCATGCGCCCTTGTGTACTGACCAGTGTGAAACGATCGTGCGTCGGAAAAAAGTAAAGTAAAAAATAGAAGAGCTAGATGGTATGAAAATCAGTTTAATGTTATCTCCGGATTCTGAACGAAAATGAAATTGGGGTAAGGTCAAAAATATCATGACAGCGAATGACGAGACATAAAAAAAAAAGTCAATCGTGATGCAGAAGCATAAATAAAAGCTCGAAAAAAACTTTCAAAGCCAAACTGCGAGAGAGGTTTATCGGAAATTAAAACCTTTTTCGGTATGTTTTACCAGTCGTGTATAGAAATGCATGAAAGCCAGAGAATATTGATACACACAGAGAAAAAGCTGTGTATATAAAGAGACGAAAAGGGATGTGCTCTCCAAGTTACCGGGACGACGTAATTAAACTCTATGGCTCTCTCTCTCTCTCTCTCTCTCTCTCTCTCTCTCTCTCTGTTTCACTCCCTCTTTATCTTTCTCTCTGTCTATTCGCTCTTTGCGAATATTATTTCAAAAGCTTCGAACTCACTTCGCGTGCACAGTGATTAAGAGAGACGTCCAACAACGTGTGGCATGCCTCGAAATCGCGCATGTCCTGCTGCAGAAACAAAATAAAGATACAGCAATAAGAAGAAACGAGGAGACAGATCATGGACGGACCGTTTCATGTTCGGTTGCTTCTGTCACGATCACCATAATTTATTTACAGACATTTTTTTCTGTCGATCGATAAAAAATAACCGATACTGAAACGTGTGCGAATTGTTAAAAAAAAAGGTGCAGAGCGATTGATTATTTTTCACAATCATAAATATTCGAATGAAATGTTAAATTACTAGAAATTCTGTCTCATAAAAAATGGTATTTTCATGAAGTTCGTTTCTCGATCAATTATTGATAACCAAGAGACCCATGAATCGAGTTATTCGATGTTTGAATCAAGTTCTTGAAGTCTTGTCGAGTGTTTTTCCGTTTTTCTCTTTTTGTACCTGTCGTGTCTCTATTACCATTTTTTTTTTTTTTTTATAAAAATATTGCATAATAATGTGCTCGTTTGCTGATGGGGATTCGTCTTTCGACATTGTTGCCAAGTGAAAGTCATTGAAGAAGGAAGCAGAGCAAGGATGAGGAGAAAGGTAGAAAACTGTTGCAAGAGCTTAATGAAAAGCCTGGGGTCTGTTTTTTCTTCGGCAGATGCTGCCTCTTTGATACACATCTATATAAGTATAAAAATAATAGTCTCCTTTTACCGTGTCGGTGTTGAAGCGGATATAAAATATCACATTGTGAAGAGTTATATAACCGAGAGACTGCCTCGAATAGTTTCTTTTTATTTCTTAATAGAAAAGTCACATCGAGTGTCACATAAATATGTGACCTGTTAAAATTGAACGAGCTTTTCTTTTTATACGATTCGAGTCATTATCTGCGAAGCTTGAACATGATGAACAAAAAAAATTAATCCGGTATTATACACACATATGGAAATTTACCAATAATGTTTTCGCTGAAAAACGATTGTCCACAATTGCCATTCCGTAAATCCTCCACCGGACAAAGAGCGAAGAGAAAAAATGTCGAGTGCACAAATCCATCGGAGGGGAAAGAACAAAAAAAAAACGACCAAGGACCCTTAGCAACGTCATCATAGGTGTTCCGCGATGCGTAACTTTTTGTACCGGGCTTTCAACAACGGTCTCAGGGTTCTTGAGTTCTGATTTTGATCCTCGACTGCTCGGACACAAAAGAATATTTTCCCCATGTTGCCTTATTACAACGTAACGAAACATCTCTCTACTCATCACTTCGATAAATTTTTTAAAAACACATTAAATCGACAATTGTACGAAAAAAAATAATAACGTGTTCCCAGTGGCCGTTGTATCATACGTTTTTTGCCTTTTAATTAGATTTTTCTGGTCGTTGCATCCTCCGCAGATGGAATCCCATTGCGAAAAATTGAAAAAAAAAAAAAAAAAATGTAAATCAAATAACAATTCGTTGCGGAAAGACAATTGTCTCTTCACGATTTCCTACGAGCTTTAGATATACACAGAACGAGCATACCGACAGAGCCCTGCGTACTTCTTCCAACTGCTCAATCATTGATGAAACGAAACCCGAGTATGTGACACGAGGGTGCGTTAACATGAATCATTGATAGGAAGTAGGTGGTTCTAGGAAATCACTGGACATACTTATTCAGAAAGTTTTCTCTTCATGCGATATTCACTTATGGACTAATGTCATCATTATCTTGATGTGATAAGCTTTTATACAGGTTGATTTCGAATAAGAGCAGAAAATGCATGAAAATTACCGAAACATCTTGTTCCACCAGGCATTATCAATCACTTATTTTTGTCCATTGTGCTTCGTCGACGTTTTCGTTGAAATATGTAAATATGATTCAGAAAGCCCTAGCGGCCCAAGATTGTACTAATAATCTGGTCGATGCAGTCGTTACAGCGAAACCTCACAATTTCAATAGAATACCAACTAATTTTGAATATCCCAGTACACATAGTTTCCGTATTCTACGAAGTTGAACCGCCGCTCTGTTACACAAAACCGTACACCGTACGACTTTCGACCTTATTGCAAGCAAGTTTACGCTGGCCGTGAGCAACTAAGTATCACTATCAAAGAAAAATTCTACCCCGCTGATCGTTTATCCTCGTTGCAATAGTTTAATATATACGAGATTCCAGGAAAACCATCCAGGTCACATCACCGTCGGCGAAAATCGTGCACTATCTATACACACGACGATCGATTCGACGGAAATTTATTTCGTGGAATTGGTGGATATGTCCGTGACATTTTACGGCAATCGCGGAATCGCCTTTTTCGCCGAGGGGCAGCGATTTTTATAATACGTGGCTCTCTCTAACATTCACTTTCGTCTCATCTTCTGAAAAGGTTCTTCTTGTTATGGAACTTCTTCATTATTGATTTATTGAGCCTGGCATTCATTCTCCTTCTCTCTTACTGTCGCTGTCACTTAAGGTTGAATTGAAATTGATGCAATTTGATTGGTCGAATCGTCAGCGATACGAGAGCTCGAAACCTCATTCTTCTTGAAAGTTAGCTTAAAAAATTCATATTTAATTAATAATATTTCAGAGCTGAATGCATGTCGGATGATTCGTAGAAACTAGAAGCTTTATCAATATTTTTATTTCTGTTGAGACTTCTGCCACAGAATCCGAAGCGTTGACCCAACGTTGTTCCAGTTTAGAGCAGATATAGCGAAGCCTGTTGGCCACTGCGCCAAAACTGCTGATACATTTTTTGATAATCGATACCATTTTTTTTTCTCACAATATTTGCTTATCGTGTAATTTTGTTTATCGACCATAAATATTAACGAATAGCTCAAAAACTATCATTTCAAATATTTGTATTTTTTTTTTTTTTCAGGTGAGTAGCAGTGAATCCATTTTATGCACACTGAATCGGAAAGGAAATCGATTTCCGGCTGTTGTATGTAAGCAAAGGAAAACTTAAAAAAAAAACGTTCGAAACGTAAATGTTTATGATTCGAAATTTTCTGTCTGCTTGGCTGTGGGTAGATAATTATAAAAATTTGTTCGGTTTCGTAGCAGATAGAAGTGATATTGAATAAATAAGAAAGCCATTCTCAATACCATGAAGAAAAAAAATCAAACGAACGTCTCTATGTAAATAACCAGACGTTTTTTACCTCGAAATAACATGGCTAAAAGAGCTTTGAAGCAACGTCATTTAAGATCCTTTGAAACTTAACATATTTGATGTTTGTGTACGGTTTACATATCCTAATACTTTATTGACTCGTCTGAATATATATAAATATGAAAAATGGTAATAAATCGTAACCGGAGCACTACTCACGCAGCAGAGCTGTGTGCATATGAAAAATAAGTTTTCCGCCAAGAAGATCGAGTCTAACAATTTTATCACCCGTGCTAAAGTTCAGCATGTCGTACCCAAAGATGTTATGATAGCTGTACGTTCCCTTCGTTACTTAAGACATGAGTTCAAAGTTTTCAGGTCGAAATGACGAGAAACATTTCCGATTGGTTGCATCCACCATCCTCGACTTTTACTTAATCTTTTCATCAGACGATCAAAATGTTTGTATTTTGAATCTCAAAACACTGAGGAAGAATATTATTTTTGAATCCGTATAAAAATCATTTTTGTAATGAAAAGTATAGCGAACGAATAAATGAATTTCAGAAACGTTTCTCTATCTGGATTTGAAAAATCTACGCGAGTTCAACGTTCTCAACTTTTGTCGTGATTAATGTACAAATATATTTATAATTCTCGATTAATTGACGTGATTCTCCCGATATTTATAGGTAACAGGTATTAATGCGATAGAAGGCATCACACTGGCAAGCTATCGGGCTTTTCTATGTAAATCTATCGATTATATGGTATTACCCTGGAGCATTGAGCCGTCCAATTAAGGAGAATTAAGCGATTAATGTGCAAAATGAGATAAACGTGTTCGACATCAATTTTCAAATAATCATATTTCCGTCGTATAACCTACGTCGATAATTCTCAAAATGACGTTGGTATTAAAAAGAATTGTAGAACGAAATGGCCGAAAAAGTTTCGATGTGAATACGTATTTATAGAAAATCTGCGCGATATTATAACCTTGGAGTTTACTAGGCTTGAGGAATCTCAATAAATGCAATGTCAAACTTTTACAAAAGTCTATTTATACACATATTACCATATTGAGTTTCGATATGGCATACTGTAGCAAAGGATTGACAGTGCACTATGGACTCGCAGTGAAAAACCGACCAATTTCGTCTCTCGTCTACATCCCATCGATGTGACTGCACACCCTATTTTTAACGCTCTTTGCCCTCGCGTGATCATTTTATTTTTCGCGTACATGTAGCGATCACGATTTTTTCATTAATCCCAGGCGTATAGGTAAATAAAAATAGATGAATCTTTTCAATCGACCTCTGGTCCAAAAGAGATTTATTTATTTATTGTTTTTACGCAAAAAAATGCGGTGATATTCGCTGTTAGGACTAAAAACAGGCGTTGTGATATAATTGTATTTGGTCAAGATAAATAGAATTTCATAAAAATAACTCTATGAAGCGCGAGTATAAAATCAATGTTTCAAAATTTTTAACACCTTCGATCCTATATATTTTTCCATCAGCATGAAGATAACAGTTTTGGCTTTACCGTGAATTAAAAAAAAAATCGCAGAATTCATCTCGGGCGAATGAGAAAAGTAAAAAAACGAGAGTGCAGAATCCGCTGGACCAAAATATAAATAATGCAGAAAGGATTTGAAAAGGATTTTGAATGAATGCAGCTTGATAACGCACACGACCGCATGAGATTCTGCGAGAGAAGGGGCTGATCATTTTTTTGACCTGGATTAAATAGGGGAAGCTGATTATAATTTCGATTCAGAGGGTACTTCTAGTAACCAGGGACTAGGATGACGTGGAATGGAGAGGAGAAAAAAAAATAAGGGAGATAAATCTGCGCATGCACCCTCGTCATTATTGTGGCTGAATTTCTTTTTTTTCAGTCCAACAGCAGAAGCTTGTACAAGCGTGCCCAGATTCCAATTAGATAAAGATTTCTGAATCGTGATTCTCTATCTCGAATAATCGAGGATGTAAAAGGAAAAAATAGGAGGAGAATAAAGAGAGACACAATTCGAAAATTATTTGTTGCATTTCTAACCCCTGCCATCCTCTCCCCTTGACAGAACAAAATATGAATGAACGAACACACGCACACTCAGATGGGTCCCTCGGTTTTTTCCCATCCCTGCCTCCATCTAGCCCTTTTTTTTTTGCCAATCTTCCGACGCTTTGTGAGTCATTATATCCGGCTGTCCTGTCGGTTGTTAAAGTCCCTTCGCCCTTCCTGGGAGACAAGATTGGAAGACAATTATTTTTGCTATCGCTCGGACTGAAAAAAAAGAATGGTTTTTTTCGTCATGGTTATTTTGTTTTCTTCGTTCGTTGCTCATGTACATTGATATTCGTACTCATATTCCTTCATTTTTTTATATTCGTTCGAATTAATCGCATTTGATAATTCTGAAGAAAAGTCTTCGGCATTTTTGACCCTGGATTCAGCGCTCATCCCGTATTTATCACGTATAGAGACAACCAATCTGGAGCGAGAGTACCATCGAGTCAAGAGTGAAGGCTGCACCCCACGCCCTTCCCACGACAGGGGATCGGCTACTACACTAATTGATTGACATCTAATTAACCGTACACCATAGAAAATAATGATTACAGACTTTCTCTTCAGATTTTCGTGATCTGCATTTCCTGTAAACCATGCCAACGACCTTTGGGTCAAAGTGTATTCACGAACAGATGATATTTTTATTCCTATACACGCCGGAAGCCAGGAAGGGAATATCGCTCCGATGCCTTGGTGATCCCTCGAGAAATCCGAAATTCGTTGGGCTTTTCTTTTCTCTGTCATCATCGAATCTCCTTTCGATATAACGACGTATATTTTCCACATAACAATATTGATAGCCTGCTCGTTACATTATTCCATTTTTGACGTATTCATTCGTTTTTTTTTTCTTTACTTCGTGTAGAAACATATTTTAGTCCAAATATCATTATTCATTTGGAAAAAAGACATTCATAAGTTGCGGACGAAAACAATTCATTTTTCGATAAATGAATATACGTTCTGATATTAAAGTGAGAAATATTTGTTTCATTCTTGATTAAAGAGAGTCTAAAGTACCAGAGCGAAGTGATAGCACAAAATGGCGTGAAGTATAGCGAAAACAGTGGTGCTAATGAAAGGCATACTCTCTCTTAAATCTTGGCGGTAAAGCCCAACCGACGAGAGAAAGCTGAGATTCGCCCCTAAGCTGAAGCAACAATTACACTGTCAGGCAGTTTTGCTCTCCATCCCTTTCTCTCTCCCTCTTTCTTTCTCTTTTAGGGGTGGAACGTCTTTTGAGGCTTCAGGGACCCTCGAATGCGACGACAACCCTCCAACTTGCATAAGTATATGAATCTATATGCAAGTATACGTACCTTCATATATGTACCAACGCTCACACATCTGGGTATTATAAATGGTAAATGAAAGCGCTGGGGTTGCCGGATTATGTACACACGAGCGCACAGTAAAGCAGGGACCGATGAATGGGCATTTTTTGCCCGCAACCCTCTCAAATACGCATACATAATAGGGCATTTCAAGTCATTTTCATGGCTCAATAATTGTTTGAGGCAAACGAAAAAAAAATTTGAAAAAAAAAAAAAAAAATACATTTGTAAGACATTTTTTAGTTAGCTGAAGCTCGGTCGGCTATTCGTCATCGAGAAACTAATTATCCACATTGGTTACGTTCGGTAATAACGTATGAGATGAGAAAAGTTTTTTTTTTTTTTTCAGAATCACGTACGTTATGCTTCTATCATCGTTGCTATTATTATCATTTTTCTCAACGCGTCTACAATTTCCATTTTGAATAGCCAAAGTGGGGTATAAAGTTGCAGTAAATAGAGGATAAAATATTTTTCCATAGAAATTAGGAAAGACTTGAACTCAACGAGTATTCATTTATTTATTATACACGCGTATCTTTATTTTTTCTTCTTTACTGGTGAGAAAGTTGAATTTTAAAAAAGGCTAATCTCCCTTATAAATAGCAGGCGCAGACTCCGCCATGAATATCTCTAATCTTTTTAGCACTTTCGCTGCAAAGAATAAGACACGAGAATTTATAGGAATACCCACACTTCAATCTTTAAACCACGTATATATATATTCGTGTGTATCCACAAAAGAATCCTGAAGCAAATGCTTTGCAGGGCTAATGGTCCATAATACATTTTCCACTTCCTTGCGTCGAGATTCGCAGATACAACGTCATCTCAGCACCCTCCAATCTTTCTTTGCAGTCAGAGGATATAGGATTACTCTTATTTTTATCTTTCTATTTTTTTTTCTCACATACTTTCAAAGGAATAAATAAAAGTCGTCTCGTGACGATGATAAAAATTCTCCACTTGTATGAATAAACAGAAAAATGATATGGAAAAGCTGGCCGAAAATATCACTGCTCAATGGATAAAGTTACGAAATAAATGCTACAAATAATTTGATTAAAAATTCTTTATTTTTGTCTCCTTTTGGGAATGATTGTTTCACAATACTCTGTTAATTTTTTCTTCCGATAATTGTTTCTGATTATGGTTTGAATTTTAATTTTCATCATTCATCGTCATTCTACCGTTTTCTCGTGAAATATTTCACAAATATGTATGGATTGGTGCGCAAAGAATAAAAACTCCAAGAATTCAATTTTGCTCTGTAAATTTTGCATCAATAGCGTAGCCGCGATATCAAAGCTAGACTCGAAGGAGGCAAAATTGTTATTCGAAATTGATGTGGCTCGTGGCTTGCTCCGATATTTTAGCGCGTGTTAGTGTTTATCGAGAAAGTGTCGTTATATCGTTTGTATCGTGTGCCCCAGGGGGGTATGTATATAG
The DNA here is from genome assembly GCA_037576405.1 of Campoplex capitator. Classification (NCBI taxonomy): domain Eukaryota; kingdom Metazoa; phylum Arthropoda; class Insecta; order Hymenoptera; family Ichneumonidae; genus Campoplex; species Campoplex capitator. Next base: position 11,467,241 of record JARBWI010000002.1, on the reverse strand, counting down.
TTCCCAGAAAATAAAGCATAAGTGGGCACACAAAGGAAGGAAAAATGAAAGAAGAAATATCGACGCTTACGAGACGTAAAGTGTGCGAAAAAGCTTTGAGACCTTACGTGTGTGCTACGGTATTGTGCAAAATACGTGGATTCGACTGGTTATTAGTCTCGCTGATGGCTGGCGGGACAACGACACGCACATGGGGTGTAATCCACCGGGTCTTGGTCATGCAACACACGAATACTGCACGCGACTATAAAGATCTTTTTCTTCGAGTCCAAATGCTCCGCGAAGTATGGGGTTGAAGTAAATACTTCGAGGAACCCCATCAAGGGAGTTAAAACAAATCGAAATGTCTGATGTTTAAACTTAATGCGAGATCTTAAAAGGTGACAATAGATAAATGAAACTTTCTTCAGTGACACCTCGATATCTAAGGACGTAACGAAAGTGAATAAAAATAAAACGCACCACCACTTGTAGTTGAGGGTACGAACGTTTCGAGCCACTCTCGTATTCACGTTTTTTATCTTGAACTGTCACTTTTGAAAAGTATTGTAGAAAGTTGATGAAAATCTCTTAACTGGCAGATTTGTGCAAATGGTAAAATATAGAGAAGAAATATTACGCCGTTGTTTTCTCGAAAACAAAGTGATATCTTGTCAATCAGCCAAGAATCCTTTTTCCTCCCTTTCAACCACTCTCTTTGGTCCATTCATATATATATATACGGATGTTTCTTTTAAGAGACCTCTTTTCGTGAGAGCCTCTTCCCACGATTGAGAAACTTATCCGCCGGTTTTCCCTCTCGTTTCTACCCTCCTCACGAAGGTATATTTATTCATCGTGAACCTCGCGAGATTCGACCTCGCCGCTATTGTTTGTTTATGAGCCGGGGAATAATTCGAGTTTTCGCATACTGGCCGAGCGTCACGACCCCAAACGAACGGGATGTAGTTCATCTTTCGAAGATGTTTTTTATGGGCGAGCAGTGGATTTACCTGAGAGAAAAAAATTCAATTTGATCGAGCTCGATCCTTCCAGAGCCTCGTAAAAAAAGGCATCGTTTTCTAGTAATTTTTTTTTTATTAAAATGTAAATTTGACATCAAAGCGTCGCTGGAATCGCGATCAGATCATTTATTTTTGTGGATTCTTCTTGTATCAGATTTTCTTTTCTCATCGTCACTCTATCTTGGACGTCCATCGCTCCATGGCTTTTGTACTTTATGCAATATTATTGATTACCGGAATTCCCACATGAAAGCAAAATGCAAGCTATAGATTGCACCTTCTCTCTCTCTCTCTCTCTCTCTCTCTCTGTCTTTATCCTCTCTGCTGTTCAACTTCTGTAACGTGCAGCATCACCGCACCCGGCTTCTACATTGTCGCCTTACTCGTGTCCCCGTTAAGTTAATTAATCTCTCGTCGTGCGTTCGAGCAAAACTCTAGCTCGCTCTTCCTCGCGTTTCCCTTCTCTCTTTCTCTCTTGCTCTCTCTCTCTCTTTCTCTTGTCATGGAGTTTCCGCGTTAATCTGAATAGTTCGATAGATCGAAATTGTCGGTTGGCACAGAGGAATAGTGCTCGAGTACAAGCCAAGCTGATACAGTACCACTCAGTATTAACATATACGTAGTATCTACAAAACACATTGAGGCACAGTAACTCGTATATACCTATATTCGCACATTTAATTAAAACAAGCATTTTCGATTTTCGTTTATATGAACCTGAACGATACGTCGATAGTATTCATCATCTCTTCAATTGATCGATGATAAAATCTCGTATAGCCTAGTAATCATCATTCTTCCATTTATTTTAATACTCTCGACAGTTCATCATTGAAAGTGATGAGTTGCCATGTTCATATAATGTTTGCAAACGTCGTGCAATTTATATTGAAAAATCGTGGATGAATATGGTCGAAAATGTATAGAAAAATCAAGATTGAAAAGAAAAAGCTTTCCGATCGGTTTAAAATAGTTGTTTATTAATTTTGTTGCTAAAAAAACCATGCAGTTGATGGTAGTGCATTGTATGAAGAATCTTTCCATACCATATTAGTACAAATTCGTATACGATGAATAAAATCACATCGATTGAATTTTGATTCCATGAAAAAATTAAGTTTTTTAGACTATATTGATGTCGAGAATGTCAGAGAACAATAAAACAATCGATATGAGTCACTCGAATTACTCTCCCTCGACTCATTTATTTTTCATAGCGGTCATGCCTTTTCACCATTATTCCATTACTGGTGTGATTGAAAAGTCAAATTGGAAACAGTCAACAGAGAGCGTGGCCTATATTTTTCTATGCCATCCGGTTCAGGTGCATAAAAGCTGCTATTGTTTTCCAAGCCCGCAAAAGTTATTATTTATGCTTGTGGAGGTTGATAACATTCGGAGGCCAAATTTATGCTTCATGCATTATTTAGAATGGCCAGTAGCAAGAAGATTCTCAGCTTTGATTCAAACTCAGGAAATTGCTGATTTGATGGTGTTGATCACGATGAGCTAACGGAAATTTGATCCACTGGGTTCAAGATCCTATTGGTCATCTTGATGTTAATTGATTCCCATTGATTTCAGGATTGATAGGACTCGAGGTCCTTCCAAATAGTCTCGTTCAATATCATTAAAAAAATTCTTCAACCATTCCGAAGCAAGGAGTTCACCAGAGCTCAAATAACAATGATACATACTGAGAGGCAAAAAAAAAAATAATCAAATTTTTCCATTCGGACCTTGGCAGCCATAGTTACGTAACACTCACGGGCTGTTATCCATCTCACATGGTGGCTAGTTGCTGTTGATTCAATCATTTGCGGAGGTGGCTCGCGATATCCTACGTGAACGTGATAATTATCGCTTGTTAGCCTGTTATGCTATCTACATGTGTAATCAATACTATCGGAAACCGGTGACGCGAGGAGATTCTCACGTATACGCCAATCCAGAAAGGCACATGTGCTACAGTCACGTAGATATGTTGAAATTGGGTGTATGGGTATTTCGTTAACCGCAATAATCTACGACTCGGAGATCTATGTTCACCAACAATAGACGTGTGTATAATGACATATGTAGATGTAGTGTCAACAAGAAAGGAATCAATCGCTCCAATTAACGTGTGTCTTGCAAACTGCGATGAGGCAACATAATGTGACATTTGTCATTAAAACTTTTTTATTCTTCCTTCGAGTCTGGAATAACATTTAATTCCAATTCATTATCAAAGAACCAATGTGTGTTCTGGGTTTAGAGTTCATTTGGATTTGATGAACTGTATGCGACCTCACAAGTAGGGAAGGACAGCAGCTTCTGCCTCTGATTGAAGGCTGGATTGACGAAAGGCAACCAGATTCCAATCACTGGAGAAACCATCCGACTCGGAGCTACCATCTAAAGTTGGTTCTGAGTTGATACACGTGATATCACCTGGAACTTGACTAAACGAGAGAAGCGTGTGCCTTGATTAAAAGTTTATTTGAACAGGTTGCGGTACACTGCTCGTGGAATCATTTGAAATCAATCGATTTTTATGAAACCAAAATTTGAAAGATTTCAATGGAATAGTTGATCACTGGTAACAGACAAACATGGTTTTAATACCAAGGAAGCAAACGACAGTGATCGAAAAATGCTGAATTCTGATCTTGGAGATAAGAACGCGATAGCCACCGGGAAAACAGAGTTGGTAGCCTGCTCGAACTGAAATAACACAGAGCTGTTGTTGAATTTAGTACATGCATATACCTGAAGGAGGATCGGTTTGCATGGGTTAAAAGCCCGAAAGTCCATGAGCGCTCGTTATGCTCGAGCACGCAAACACATCTACGCGAATGATTCACTCACACATTTGGGCACGTACTATTCACACACGTGACTGAAAATTATCTTCGTAATTAACTGCACTTCTTAACATAACGCATGGCGTGCCAAGCTCCCTCGACGTTCCTGGGTGATACCGTACACCAATGTAAATATATAGTTGAATTCTGAACGAATTCACCATCTGTATTACAGTCTTTTGCCTAGGGTACATGCACATATGCATTATATCTTGATATCCAGTGCACGGTTATATTCCATTTCACTATACAGAGTCTGACTACTGATGCCACAACTAAGGGGTGTCTCATTTCAATCTTCCCACAAGATTACCAGATCCATCATTCCTGATAAAGAGTATAAAACTTCGGAATTCAGGCTTCGGGGTGTGTGCCACGTGGGCACGGTCACTTTTAGTACTTCTGAAGCTTATTCGACATTAGTATTCGTTGCTTCTTGGGTTTACATACTACTCTTATCGATAATCCGAGATAACGAACATATATTGTACGAATGATCTATCAGGGTATTCGAAATTGAAGGATTGAGGTATAGATTCCTGGGTTGGAACACCCTATAAGTAGTTAACTGTCGCATTCGATCCAGCTACTGAAACGATATGTACCTGGAACCCAGCTGCATCAACTATCAAACCACACTGACTTGAGGAGACCCTTGAGCACGTGAAGCATAGTCCGTGTGAGGTTGTCTAGCTAAGATTATCTCAAGCATGTGGAAGTTGCAGGTCGTCGCATGCTTGCCAGTCGCACGAACCCTTTTCACCTTCGAAGAATGCCTGCACCGCGCTATCTTTGTAACTAGGTCCGATTATGTTTGTCTGCAGTTAAGTTAATGATGATAAGCATATAATGGTACAAGTCGGAAGTGCCACATCATAGTTTTTAGAATATGCCTTTTTTCATGTCTGCCAGTAGATTAGGCAATGTGATTAATGTCGTTATCTGGACGAGGGCCTTGCCAAATCCCCGAATAATCTTGCCCCATATCTCTATTCGCCACTTCCAGTCACGACTTCCATGTCTGCTAGGAAGTTTAAACAAATGGAAAGATCCCTCTATTCCATCAGCGTTGAAGCAAATGAATGACGAAAAGAAGCCATTCGATTGATCTGCCAATGAGAGAAGGACTATCAAAGTCGAATGTGTGGCTTTGGCTTCCGCTTAGCCGGCTACCACAGCCATCAACCACAACCGCCATCTACATTATATTATCTATAGGTAGACATATACGTACACAGGCTTGGAGCAACCGAGAACCTTTAATAATTTAGTATCTGTGGCCGCCCGGCAGTCTGCCGCCCCTGCACCACCACTCTATATGTGCTCCGACATGTACGCCGCTTAGACCTCCAAATACAGACACATCAACTCTCCGACGTAGCCTGTCCGCTTCTGGTACTTCTATATACTAGCGTTCCTCAGACTTCAATCACTATCGGGAATTCGCTCTACGTCGTATTTTCCATTACTAGTGTCACGTGACTCAACGAACGAGGACCTCAGTTCATTATGTGTCTATCGAGGCCATATAGAGGGACAAGTGATTGACGACTGGTGACATTGGTCCTTAACGATTCACTCCGGGACTGTATCTCTCATTTTTAATTCCGTCTTGGCCTGACCTTTTTCGTACAAATTACCTTCAATCTCTTGGGAATTTGAGCTAGTGGCGTGTTCACATAGGGTAGAAAAATAAGTTGTAGGTTTAATGAACTCGATCGAACCTCTTGGGGTTTTTCAAGTAATCTTGATAGTCTGAACGTGAAAAATATTTCCTGTTATAGCTACCGGTTGGGTTCAAAGACAAGTTGAAGGCTGCTTATATCGTGGTAGTATTCGCGCGAGCAATCAACTAATACATTCGAATAAGCGTTGATTCTCATTAAAAAATGATGCTACTCTCGTTTTTATTTTACTCCCGGTCAATGACAGGAGTAACATGCCTCATATGGATTGGTATCCGTGCAACAGTCTTCGTTCTTGAAGTATTTCGGTTCCACGTTAGTCTGATATTCACAGGATCAGCATAACGGATCGAGATATATTGGTGATGAAGATATAGATATATGACACAGGTTGTCAGTCAAAATTGTAGAAGCGAGAATATGGAAAGACCCAGAATGAAGAGAGAGAGAGAGAGAGAGAGTTTGTCGAAGTAATAACGTGACGCTCAGCCACAGCTCAGCGGTCACTATTGGTTCGGTCCGATACGTTCCTAGCTGGCAATAACTATCCAGTTTCATCACGGATAAATTTTTCTGGTTACCGCTGGACCACTAGCCCATATTCCTCGGCCAGTGGTCTTCCGTTTTCGGTCTAGAGCTCTCAGGATACACCGCGAAATCCGCAGCTTGCAAATTCGAATTCTCTTCAACTCTACTATACCGATCTTTCTCCAGTCTCGTTCACGGTCCATAGAGTTGGTCATGATTTTCAAAAATATTCTCGTTCTCTCTCTCTCTCTCTCTCTCTCTCTCTCTCTCTCCCCAACGCTCTCTCGCATTTTATCGCAGAACTCCTTCACTGCGGATTTTCATGAAATTCTTGAAGATTGACTGCTGAATTCGGTGTATATAATCAAGAACGATTGCGCTGTTGGTTGTCTAGAATTTTCTCATTTATCGCGGCTTTAACTTTGCGAAAGGAGCTCTTACAGAAACTCACGGGAAGAGGTACTCTCATGATTTGAACTTATCTCTGTTTCGTTGGGAAAATTATAACAACTAGAGCTTGCTTCTCGGTGCAATACATTGTTTCGTGTGGCATAACATCCGTTCGCATCAGACACATTTGAAAGGAATGCGTTTGAAAATTTTGGCATTATTTATATTTCTTTTTTAACATGAAATCTACAAATTTGTACCAAATTTACGAATTTTTTTGCCAGTTATTTTCTCTTTCGCTACAATCTAAAGAAATTCAATCGGACTTTTGTCCTCTCACAATGAGGCACGTGGAAGAATTCTATAAAAAAAAAAAAAAATGTTTCCTTTGTGTACGTTTCTTCAGAATCACATGCAAATATGCAAATAAAATGAGGCCAACGTTATATAATCACGGTGGAATATGTCGAACAGAAAGAACAATAAGTCGAGCTTTTGAAATAGAAGAAAGACTGAAAAGTAACTCGAATCATAGGATGCTTTATGAGGTAGGGTGGCTTCTGAATTTACCCAGTTGGCTTGAATCTGCGTCTCGATTAATTGGACCCCGAGGACGTTTCCTGCTAGTCAAAGAAGGAGAACTGACTAGAGACGCACTTATCCGCTTTCGTTTGACGTTTCTGTATGCCTCTCTTTCTCTTTTTGTCCCGAATGTGCAGTCTGTCCAGACTCGAACACGCCCCCCCCCCCCATACTTCTGTGAGTCATGTACACGGGGTGTCCTGAAAAGTTCATCGTCCACAGTCAAGATAGGATGTCATATTCTGGAAAGAAAATTCCTGAATCAGTTTTCTTTTTAGTACACTGTTGGAGGATTATTTGCCAGTTGTAGAACCGAGTAGAAAGGGGCAATATAACGGATATGTCAAATTCAAATATTCGATGTTCTCGCTAAGGGTGTATCGGAGAAAAAAAATAGGGATGGACATTTCCCTTCGAAATTTCATAATCTTTCTCCCCTCCAAATATCCGGAGTAAAAGTAAAAAATTCAATGCACTATAAAAGTAATATAATTTTATCGATAAAATGGAAAAAAGTATTTATGGACCTGTGAGCTTGAAGCAGAACGAGTAAACGTTGATTCATACGCGATCGTACCACCGAGAGAGCCTCGTGGTCTCGTCAGGAACGATATAAACGTATCACGTAGGCATGTTAAATTACGAGCACTCCGCCGATGCCGAAGAGATAGAAGCTCACGCCCCCCCCCCTTCCTCTTCCTCCTTTTCTCAATCCCCTCTCCCCACCCTCCCTCCCGACCGATTTGCTTAGTCAGGGATTCTTAAATTTACGCAACTCTCGCGGCTGCGATTCACCGAGCTTGCGATAATGTGCACATTCGGAAAAGAAGCTTAAACTACCGCGATCCCTTATTAACGTCGAAATTTGTACCATTTATCAATAAGAACTTTGATAATATATTCGAAGATAGAAAATACTCGAATGGTACAATAATGAAACAAAAAAACAACTATTCAACAAATGATTTCTTTGTTACAGTCATCGATTCAAGATTCCAAAGGCCAATACTTGTTAAAAAAAACACTCATAATTATCGAAGATAGTTTGAGTTTAGAAGACTTAGAGGGAGACAACGTTCGCGTTTCTGTTTCTCAGGTAAATAGCCAAGCGTCTGTTTATCTATAGACATGTAAACCAGCAGCAAGTGGCGTTAACCCCTATGTATCATCCCCAATAGCGTTTATCCAAACTATATACATGGCGACTATGTATGCCAGCGAATGTAAACCTCCCTAGCCTGCTTCAATACATATAATAAACCTGTATACCTGCGGTTTTATTTATACCTGTGCACTTGACAGTTGACGACCCTCCGGCAATCGCCAGCCCCCTCCCGACGTTTTTGTTCGATAGATGTCAATTACATTCAGAAAAAAAGATCATAAAAATGGCAATAAGAGTTGAAAACTTTGAATGACCTCAGGGGGACCTTGACGGTGAAAAAAAATCGAGCCTGACTTCTCTGGATCACTCCATACACCTGTGAAAAGGGTTAGAAATTATTTTACAAGTGAATGAGGTCAGTTTTGAGCGAGGTGAACGCGCAAGGGGTTAATAGCTCGGGGGTGTATTATGCAAATGATCGACGAGAATTGCCGCCGAAGGTCGGCTTATATATCTTATCAAACATTATACAAACTGACGGGTCCAAGAAGCCAAACGGGATTGTTAGCCATTTCGCATGCGAATATCGCGCCCTTGGGAACATCCTCTTTCCGCGCTTCTGCCCTACATCTCACAGTCGACCAGTAGCCTTTGTTTTACATCTTATTTTCATTCCGAACTCGAATGAGGGAAAATAATATGGAGCCAAAGAGTGTAAAAATAAAATACACAATTGGGATACAATTTCGTTGTCGGTATAGAGGGAAAAAAAGTGCTTTACTGCAACCCCCTGATGACCGTTTACACTTCATTCGCATGGTAATTGTTCAGTGAAAATGGAAATCGGTGACCTCCCGATGAAAAGAAAACAAAAGCCTTGGAGTGCAAAAAATTCACCGTGAAAATGTAATACACAAAATTCTCCAACGGTGAAGAAAAAAAAAAAAAAATCAACTTTACCAAACAAAAATGCTCCTCTCTGCGGAGGAGAAAAAATTACAAAAATAATACACCCACCGAATTAATGGTCAAGCTATACCCTGCACGTGAACCTCGTATCGATATGTTATCCCCCTCGACCTCCCGGTCACAAAAGCCAACTCTCATTACCTCACTCTCCACGCGTGGAACACGTCTGATTTCCGTGGTAATACCAGGTTACCTGAAATATGGAAATCTTTTGCGCTGCGTGAGGATAATACCCTGTCATACCATGAGAGTTGCGCATAATATCATATTGCAATATGTTATGATCGCGTATACGGGTGCCATGGAGTCGGGCCATTCAACTTGAACCTCCCCGATCCACCCCTCTTTTCATATTGAATTTTCGGTAGACCTGTACCTTGGAGCAGTTTTTTTTATTATTTTCAACTTCATTTCATGTCATGTATTTTCATTCATTTATTCATTTTTTCTACATTATATTATTTCTAGAAAACAGTGAAAGTCACGGAAATAAACAAGATGGAAATTGGAATAATAATAATTAATGAATAACAATGACTAATTATCGTGAATTAAAAAAAAAATAAATAAAAAAGAACCCTCGAATCCTTCGAAACTTTTTCCTCAATTAGAACGTTCGTTCTCCACTCAATAAAACTGACACGCAATACTGAAAAATATTTTTTGAAATCCGAACCTCTCCGCTTCAGTGTCTGTGTGTATATACATATTTTTTTTTATAGAAAGCGTACAATGAAGAGATGAATCTCCCAGCCTATCGACGGGAAAATTGTGAGGTCATGGGTGATTTATTGAACCCCATACAACATGAGCTTTTCGCGCTTCTACAACGAGCACGTATTCACACGATGTCGTTAATCTTCTCCGCACGGATATGTGTGCACCGTGTTACTGCAGAGCATACACGATAAATAAAATACACGAGCTAAGACGCTATATGCATAGACGCTCAAACGTTCTGCTTATCTCAATCGTTCTGGGACATCCGATGACATCATACTCTCCTGTATTATGCAACGAGAGAAGATAAATAAGGGGTTCAAAAAAATGTAGCAGGTCGTTAAAGATTGAAAAAAAAAAAAAAACTATTTCGATAGAATGCCTATGGTCTGATTAAATTGAATGAAAATTTGAATAAAATATGAAAAATTTGCTATTTTATTTGTTATTTGATGAAATAAAATATGAGAAACAAATGAAATTTGGAAAATTTATAATTGACGCATAAAATTTGAAAGAGGATGGATTATCTTCTCTCGAATAGTGCAAATAATTTTTATTACATACGAAACGGAGAATAGGAAATGATATTATTTCACGAATAACTCTAGTTAGTTTAACAATATAAGCTCCGGCTTGAATATAAATCCTATTATTCTTTTATTCACAAAAGGGCTCTTTGTTTCTCGTAGCCCCATTGTACGATTCAGGCTTGGTACGAAGAGCAAGAAGAGAAGAAAAAAAAAACGAAGACAAGACCGAATAAGAGTCAGTAAAATATTGGTAATACTGCAATCTCCGTCAAAATTTCTCGATTAAGCTAATTTTTGATACACGACGACCTCGGAGAAATGTCAGGAAATTATATTCGGAAAGTGGGACACTGCCTCGCGCGATAAATTATTTTACGGATCAATTTATTAACGCATTTACCCGCCAGCGACCACGATATATGAGATTTCATGTCGCACTTTCGTTCAAACGATAATAACTCCAACATCACAAATCCCATGAATACGTGATATTTTTTTAACCACTTTAAATTCATTATTCTGTACAATGACGAAGCTGATACGAATGGATTTCGAAGGAATGAAAATTTTCTAAAGCTCCAAACTGTAGCAACATTATTTTTAAAATACTATTCGTTATTCGTTGATCGGAATACTTGAAATTTCGAAGTACAACGTTGAAAAAAATAGTTCAATACATCTAAATTGAATTTTGATTCGAACGAATGAATGAAAATGAAAAAAAATGAATCTGATCCAGTAATTCGTATCAGAAATAAATTTATTTGATTCGAAACTGGTGTATTTGGGTCGAAAAAATAAATGAAAACAGATTCAAATACGATTACTTCGATCGAATCACGTAGAGCGACCAACCGACGAGTTAAATCACTCTTTTATGACTCCCTGAAAACACTAGAATCCATTAAAAATCAATCACTTTTCGGGGTTTTTCGAATCGATTACCCTGCTTTTCGATGTACCAGATTTTTCAAATTTAATCTCAAGTTACTTGATCCAATTCGCAATCAGTTTCTATTTCACGCTCGTCATGATCGGTCTACTCGTCATCAGACTTATGGCACTAATTATCGAAGATACTGCTCTAGGACCACTAACAGGTGTGGAAGTTCTGGAAAATCAATTAATTTTGATATCGGTAGGAAGACGATAATGACACACAAGGGTATAACACACTCCGGTTGCGGATCTGTAATTATTCTCGTATACTAACGTGTACGGAAATCCCCCGATATTACGACCGCGGATTGGAACGAATAACAAAGAATTTTGGATGTACAACGTGTCTCAATGGTATCGGAGCAGATCGTGAGAAGAAAGAGAAGTGATTAGTGACGCCTAATCCAATGTGCCAACAAGAAGTGAGAGGGGAGCTGAGCGCAGCGCGATAACGCTCGAGCTTGTCGGTATTTCGGAAGAATAATTGGCTCTAACGAATAATTTTGAATCTCATAAATAATGCACAGGAAAATAAAATGCCTGAAAACTGTGTGTGTTTTTTTTTTTTTCGGTAATTCGTGATCGAACAGTTCTCCCATAAATTTAAAATTGGTTTTTGGGTTTCCTTGTATAAAATTACCGTCCTGCTCGCGAAGCATCCTCGTGTGTTCTCTGGCGTTTCGCCACTCCATCACTTAGCCCAACATCCCACAGGATTTTCATGAGTCCTCGTGCCTCTCACCCCGTCTACGTATATACGTAAAGACGTTTTTCTAGCCTCTCTAACGTGGATTTTACTTTGTGGGAAAAGAAAACTTTGTCGCTCGTTGACCGAGCACCAAAGCCTGTTTGTCAAGTCCACAGAAGAGATTGCCTTGGATCCTCACCAATGGACCACTTGATGTTGATGCAGCGAAAAGCGCGCTGATGGAAGGATTACGACAATTGATGTTTGCCGCAAGTTGCTTTTTTTTTTGCATCGGTATTACGAGAAGAGAGTTATTATTCTGCACGAGAAAAACTTTGGTGTTTCAACCTGCGCCTAATTGTCACTCGTAATCTGACGTTTATCGAGAAAAAGTCACACGTTGCTCGAGAGATTTACTCGTTCTCACAATTTCCTGCCTGGATATTTTGTCAAAATTATCTTTTCTACGATCGCTCGCAATGATGCAGAACTCGGTGTCAAAAAAAAATTCATTCCATCGATCAGTGTCAAAGTTGAAGATCGGACTGCGATGGAATTTGATTGAAAATTATGGTTTCGCTCTGAGTCGAAGTGACACGATGACAGAAACTTGGGATCAAATGATCAAACGATTATTTTTGCAGTTGAGTCGAAGGGTATTTTCACTAAATATTATAGCGGAGCTTGTCGATTCCGCTGCGAATCATTTTGTTCCCATGATCCGGAGCACTATCTGTTAATCCTTTCGATATAATATACTTGGCTGTTAATACGTATGGTTATTATTATCATGGGAAAACGCAGTATTGTCCAGTAATGCGTGTTCTAATAATATATACCGCATTGTATGATTTATAAGGATGGTTGAGGTTAAATCAGAGTATACAGGTATAGCGAAACGTATTTATTAAAACGGTAAGTCAGTGGTACCGGTTGTTAAGTTTAATTGTGATGTGTGCGCAACGACCACGCTTCGAGGCAGCACTGACGACTACAGCAATCGTGGGGTTTAAGGGGGTATTTAAAGTTATTAAAGTCAAAAGCTTGGCAATTTGACACGCAAAGACGTTGGTGGGTAAAAAATATTGACGAAATTGCTTTTGAGGTTGTAACCACATAATTTTTATTTTTATTCTTTTTTTTTTTTGAAAATGACAAAAATATAGAAATTCCGAATGTATTTTCTTCTCATCGGGTCTTAATTTATAAAAGTAAAATTGATGAATTACCAAAAGTAATGACAAAGTGCAATTAATCATGTAAAATATTGGTTGTTCCAACTGTTTGACATAACATGAAGGATGAAAGAGGCGAGACGAGTTAACAGATTTCAAATAAGTGGTATAGACGTATGTATAAGCTTATATGGAAAATTCGATAATATTCCTGATGGTGGTTCCATGTTTGGGGAAGTCTACGACGAGGGGTGACTCAGGCTACGAGGGATTGCGAGGCTAATAACGGGAATGGAAAAGCATTTGGTTTGCAGTATAAATGCAAGGGAGACGAGCTCGATGGTGGAACAGGTTATTTTTTTATTCTTTTTTTTTTCATTTTTTTTTTTCACCACGCCACTGTGAAGCACACACGCAAACAACGGGATGGCCTGGAACACGCGGGGGCAGTGCCATTCAGTCTATATATTCGAGAGCCGAATACTCTTCTTGCTCTTTTGATCAACGTTCATTTCAATATGTGTATTTACACGCACCGGTTTGCTTTCATTTCTATTTATTATTATTATTATTATTATTATTTAGAAATTTCCATATTTTCAACGCAGTTGAAAAATAAACGTGAAAACATTAATAGCCGCAATAGTTACAATTCGTAAGATTTATAACCCGGTAAAATAGTCCTCGACTGAGATTATTCATAGCAAGTGATTTTCTGATAGAGTTATAGTCGGTAGAACTGTCTCCGGACTCCTTTATAAATTCTCTATTGAATAATGGTAAACAGTTGAGCAGCCAAAACGTCCGTTAGGACAATTTACAACACACTAAAACGAGTGTGTCTCTTGATAACGTGGTTTCTTGGTATGAATATTTGGTTTCTTTTGTTTACCGCGGTGCAGTAAACTATTATCTGGTTTTCGGGTGAAAGCAGAACACGATTTACACGAGATAGCGAATAAAACGTATAGTTTCTAGTGGATTGTAACATGTGTCCGGGTGCTTATGTGGACCGTATGGATTGTATATACGACGTGGAGAACTATTAATCAAGCAGTGCGAGGACAGTCCCGGGCATGCAGGAGAAACTCCATGTCCTCGCAAATCGTACCAACTGGTGAACCGATAGAGCAACAACAAAACGTTACTCCAAATAAAGCTTCTTCAAAAGAGAAGGAAAAACAGCGGAAGAAATAGAAACTATTGCAAATATAATATGTTGTTTCGCTCTGATATCACCTCCCAGCGATCTTTCTTCTTTGGATGACCCCGCAACCGTCGACCACCCTTTCAAGGGGCGCATTGTGTGTGACGTTCGGCGACAGGCCAAAGTTACGTACGTTATTAGTAGCCATGCTCCTATACAACATAGATATTTCTGCTATGCGACAATTCGACTATAACTTAAATAATCACAATGCTGCTTCGTAACAGGCTCCATCAAAAGTTTCCTTACCAGAATGAAATAAAGTTGAAAAATGCGAATTTTTAAAGCAAAAAGTCGTCAACAGAGTGCTACTTCTACGATTCATCGATTATGAAATATTAAGGGATCTGCGTTGAGCAATCGCAGGTAGAATTACCCCTGCACTTTTCCATTTAATACAGCGAGACACGCATTCGGTAATTCCGATCGATTCATAGTTTTTGAACCGAGAGAAAAATACTTAGGGACTTTTCTCTGAGAAATTCAACGATCTGATCAGTCAATGAAAATGGAATGATACAGATTTTGAGTTGACCTGTACATACGTGCTCTTTGTCTTGGAGTTGACTCTTGTTCCAAGCCCTTGGACTATGATTCTCGCTCTTGACAAGTGTTAACGCAACCGTTTTCAAGACCGCTATGATGTATGACTCCGGAATCTCGCAATGTAATGACACTATTGGACGTAGAAAGATGCCAACTACTGTAGTAGTCGAAGTCAACAGTAGAGACGGAGGTCAAACGAGGCTTATACCTGAACCTATTAATCTTGGTAAACTTCGATTCATCGTTTATGATAATCACAACTGAAAAATCAACATTTTTTTTTATGGTTATCATTGAGCTAATCGTGTTAGTATATTCTTCTTCAATACTCGACGAAAACTGTCACTGGCACTGAACTTTGATACTCGTGAAAAGTTTGGATAATTGGTGGCAAGTGATTTAAAAAGCGAAAAAGAAAAATCTGTAGGAAATGAAATTGTTGGATTCTATGGAGGCAAAAGTAAAATTGAATATGTTCTGATTCATCATTGTTTTTCGAAGGATAAATTAGCAATTTCCAAGTAGAGTGGATGGTGGATAGAGGCCACTAGCTCGTGCATCCGTGGCAACGATGTTTCGGACGAGATGCGCGAGCTTTCCCGTGTTCTTCAGGACAATAGAGCCAAATGAGTTGCTCTGCCGCATCCACCCCTTCCCTCTTTCTCTCTCTCTCTCTCTCTCCCTCTCCTCTTCTCTTTCTCTCGCTCACTCTCACTCCCGGCAAACAAAATAATGACGATGCGACGTGCAAAATCCACAACGCAATTGCAACGAGAGTCAAAGCGCAACAGTGAATTTGGGGCTACGCTTTCGAGCTAGTGACGCTTGTAGGAAAAGTGAAAAAAAAAAGTGACAGCCTTATCCTCGATATTGTGCATCCCCTGTGGGGATAAAGTCCGCGTTTCAATAATGTGAAAAATTCTATTTATGTCACGATGAAAAATCACCGATCGAACGACACAATTTTTCATTAAATCAATTATACTTTGTTGAGAATTTTTTATTTTTTTGAGTTTTAAGTGTTTCAAAGTTATGCCCGGATGCTTCAAAGTGCCAGCATCGATTCCCAATAGCCTAATAATCTCGAGACCCAGCCGAGAGGATTGTCGGCTAAGTGGACCCTGCCCATTGCAGGTCCATTAGCTACTAT
Organism: Campoplex capitator; assembly: GCA_037576405.1. Classification (NCBI taxonomy): domain Eukaryota; kingdom Metazoa; phylum Arthropoda; class Insecta; order Hymenoptera; family Ichneumonidae; genus Campoplex; species Campoplex capitator. The sequence continues at coordinate 11,451,174 of JARBWI010000002.1, read as the reverse complement.
AAATTTGAATATTTTATATCAGAGGTTCGCATGTCAGGAACTACTGTAGCCATGTCAACAGACGTCTGAATATGTAACTGCTTCCAACGGAGAGAAGATTGCTGCTCGACTGATTCAATGCAATTCGTCGGATATTAGGAATTTTCTACAGTCCATTTTTTGATTGAAATTCCTCAAAAGTGATTTTCTCGTCATTCAATATCTATACAAAATAATGGATGAAACGGATGAATCCAATTACAGGAATAAGTCTGATAGTACACACGATAAAACTCCCCAGTTCCCATGTCAGCCATTTCGAGGCAAAATAGTGACAAATGGCGTGCAACTATTCCGGATACGGTTGAATAGAGAATCTGCTCAAAGACGCGGAACAGACTGAATTCTCCATATCTCGGGAAGAAAAGAATCCCGCTATCGAAACGTGACTCGATCTTCCCCCTTTTTTACACTGGACTGAGCCGGAATAATGGCGGTTAAGGGTATCTTTTCGTTTATTCATTCGTATCCGTGAAATTGGCGTGTGTGAAGGGAACGAACGAGTGAGGGAGGTAAGGAGGCATTCCAGGGTTCGAGACCAAGGGTAGTACCTGTAAGTGTCTCGTAGGAAATCGATGTACCGATAGAAAAAGAAAGAAAGATAAAGTTAGCGGATAGTCTGGAGCTAGAACTCGACAAACACAAGTATATATACCAAATGGCGGGCACGGTATGAAGTTGTTTCGATACGATATCCCGCGAAAAATGGAACCGTTTCTTTTCCATCCTCCCTGCGAAAATGCTCTTACTTGGAAAATCATATCGAATTTCAACGAAGAGGCAGGCTTTCAATATTTTTCTGGATCGATCCCCGTCTTGCATGATTGCCGGCTCGATTACATCATCATTGAAGTTTTCGCGTAGCTCAGAGTTAAAAGAAATTGGAACATGGATATGGATCGAAGTACTACGCCTGCGTGTGTTCTTGAGAAATCACATTAGCGGGTGAAGAATGAAGTATGAATGGAACAAGAAAATTTTCCTCGCTCTTATTTCTGTGAGAAGTTTTTTTAAAACGTCGCAACGAATTTTAATCACAACGCGGCAGCATCATCACTCCGGTAACGAATTGCCGGAAGTTTGCGTGAACGATTCTCCGCCATCACTCAAATTTATTCTCACTCACTCACTCTCTCTCTCTCTCTCCCTTCTTTTCTCTCTTCCGTTTCACTCTTCGGAGGCTCTCACTCCAGGTTCAATTTTCCCAGCGAGCGGATTCGCCAGGACATATGCTTGGTTCATTCCGCAGGGGCTATCCGTACGAGTTTGACCGGACAGAACTGGCCTGTATTCTGGATTCTATAGGTGGCCCCCATTTCACTGTTGCACACAGAATTCATGCGATCCCCAGCCCTTCCTCTCCCTCTCTTTCTCTCTCTCTCCCTCTCTCTGGCCCTCTGTGATCCATGTCCGTCCGTGACGCCAATTTATTTTCGCATTCGTTTTGTGCCGATGCTTGTAAATTGCACTTGCTGTAATTTAGAGGGCCGAACGGATTGCGGACCAGTCAGCACACACCTATACACACAGACGCACACACACATACACCGGAGTTAGGGTCGTTTCGATTCTGTTATGTTCCGTTATAACTTTACACCTACCAAGCCTTTCCCACCCTGAATAACCTTTTCCATCCCTCCCAATATTTCCACTCTCAGGGTGTGATAACCAGCATTTCCCGAGTTACGCGCTACGGCATCTATCGCTCTCTGTACAGTGTCTTCCAAAATTTTTACACGATCAGCTGAATTTTCACATTCCACGAAATTTTGAGGGAAAAAAATTTTTACTGTATCATCATTGCTTCCAGTAAGTGCGATCAAAGCTTAAATTAGTTGAACGAATAGCCGCTTGAATCAGTAGAAAAAATAGCCGCTTGATCTTACTGAACTTCATGCCGTTTGCTCAATCAATAGTTGTTTCATTGTCAGAAAAAGATGTCGAAAAATACTGGTTCTTTGCAAAGAGTTCTGGCTTGCTGAACTTCCTGGTTCTTCAAGGCTTATGATAGTAGCTTTCTTCGAACAAACTTCTTATTGGGTGCACTCCTGATGCGATACTATCTGATTGAGAAAGATTGAGAAAGTACACCAGAAAGAGTGAACTGACAAGAGCTTGGATTTGAGTAAATCTTCGAAATTTCCTGCTCTCGAAGTATCAAAATTTTGGGAGACTCTGTATATGGCCGCGCAATACCTGATGCTGGTATTGCCCACTCAGATATAGATGTGAGAGTCACGCTGCGGGGTTTCAGCAGCATACCGTAGCTACCACATTTCCTTGCCCGCTCCCTTTCTCCCCCTTTGCATTTCTCTTTCTCTCTCGTTCGTTCACATTCTCGACCCGATACCATTCGTGTTAATCATAGCGCAGAATGACGCGAGTGTAGAAACGAGTATTGCATTACAGTTATGTATAGACATGAAGTATTACGATTGCCTCAATATTGCCCCGCACATACGTGCCTTTCCTTGGCAATATACCGGTGCCTAGCCAAGCCCGCGAACAGTTAACCCCTGAACAGCTTAACCCGACACACAACTTCGGGACGTCGATACGTCTTTGTCGGTTATCCCATTGAACCATCATCCATGTGAGAATCCACCTGGTGCCTGTGGATTGTTTTGCCCGACGATTCATTGGTGGATTTACCAACCGATGTTGACCAGACGAGACATGATCTACAACCAAAATTCTGCTATCCCACATCCAGATTCCCGAGCTTGGAATGGAACTGCTGTAGAGATCCTGGTCATCTGCACTTTTATTTGTAGCTCAGATTACGTTCATAAACAGGTTTCAGAAAGTATATTCCATCAAGATCTTGATCGTTGAGTTAATGGATTGGCTAGGTTAGAGGAATACACCGGAGGTCTTCTTCCAAACCAGCTTAGTCGAATCCAACTAGATTCCCAGATCAAAGACTGGTTTAGCGGTATTCAACAAGAATTACACTACGGTCGACGTTTCGCAACTCGTTCAGTCGCACTCAACCAAATTAGTTGAGAAAAGACATCGCCCAAGTTGATTTAACAGACCCAAAAGACTCACAAGCTGGAGTCTGTTCTCAGTCGGTGAACCGACTACATAGGTAGATGCTATAAATAGTTTCACAAAACGCTTCAAGTAGACTGGAATGAGCTCCATTTTTGGTAGATCCCAGACTTGGTTTCACCAAGATTGAATTCCTGTGTCTAACCCGATATTCAATTCAAGCGAATCTTGATTGGCAGATCTGGCTTCCCAAGTCCCAAGTTTCTATAGCTAACTACGTCGTTTTGTTCCTAATTTCAAACGTTCAGCTCGTGCATTGAATTCAATGATTCCTTCGAATCTTGAATACTTGATTGTCCATAAGATAACGTTAGAGGATACGACCCGTGAAGTCCCCTGGCAGATATCAGGATTGTTAATTCCCATCAGCCAGCTAGTTCCGCTTTATACTAAAAGCTTCGTGAAGTCTCGTTGTGTCGATAGCTCATCCATAAGTATAACACTAGTTCGAGGGAGCGTGACCCAAGAGAGACGATGGATGTTGACTATGATACATGCGTACTCGGCAGAACATTGTGCCGTACCAGCACAATTGAGCTTCTGTCATTTATTTAATATTATACATCGTCGGGGAATAACGATTAAAACGGACATAACGCGTAGCAACGACGACAGTGACAAGGTTAATCACTAATAAGCGAGAAATTGGTCGCGAATTTGCAATCCTGTACGTGGAATCCTCTGAATTGTTAGCCCCGGTGATATTTGCTTACACGACCAGCAGCATCAGAAATGCTAACGTATATGAATACCATCTCGTATGTTTTACGCGGATGTATATATATATATTTGTGTCAAAGAGTACGGGGTGACGGATACCAAAGTTAAAAGCTGCTTCTATTACTATAATACAAAATTCTATAGCTATTCATCACTGTACACATGTTCAACGTTCGTTCCTATGTATCAACAAAACTGCGTATGTCACATGTAGGTATATAAGAGCAATGCAGATATCGTCTGGTGACAAATAAAAAGTATCAGCCAATAGGCATCCAAAGTAGCAGCTTTTGAGTTTGTACGCCCTCCTGTTCGACAGCCTCCTGTATACGTTTGTGTTTGAAAGTCCACCTCCATAACAACAACGGGAATCAATTGTCTATCCGTTATTCGGAGGCAAGCTTAACGAGGCAGGACTACAGACAAAAATAATGGCTGCTATGACTAGCCCTCCCACGGACTCTGCTCCGCTCGCAGACGCATACTCCGTACACTGCCCGTTAAACGAGGCGATTCATTCAATTATCCTGCTTTTTGAACTCTTTTATTTTTACTCACGAATCCCAGTATCGAAACCGAACTGACGCTCCACTCCACTGCGCCCATGCATCATTCTGTTTGTGCGTGCGTGTAGCGAAAATACTGATGATCATATGGACAACGTGACACCATGACGAATGAGGCAATTCCCTGAAAGCCGTTTTTCATAGTACTCACAATATCCTGATCATCATGACCGATAACCATTCATTGATCCTTGTTTTCATTACGCAAAGAAATTTTCACGTTCAATTGTCACATTTTGGATAACCGTTGAATCATGAAATTTCGAGAAGAAAAGTCCGTTTTTTCTTTTCTTTACGACGAGGTATCTAATTAATGCCGGCAACGAACCAGCGGCGCCGGCAAGAGGAGTGCTTTTCACCGTTCCTTCGCTGCTGTTAGTCTCACCGGCCTACTGGATTCGGTTACACCGAAAAATTTCATGGATCTCATTAACGATGCACCAGAATCTGTCTGACGGCAGATGAGGACTTTCCTCTTCAAAATACCGCATTTTCTTTTCAAAAGGAAAACTAATTATCAACGACGAAAAAAAAAAAAAAAAAACAAAAAAAAATTCATTAACGCGCAAAGATGAGACATTGAAAATGCATATTCTCGGAATAGAGGCAAAAGCATTAAAGAATAAAGGCGTACAAAAAGAAGAAAAAAATGGAAATGATAAATTGTAAGCGCCTGAGCTTATACATTTTTGTAACGAAGCTCTCATCGCAAGCTCGTATCCAGTTACAGCGTGTGTATATTTTTATTTGTATACTCGTACACGCAGCTCTGTGGCTTATTCGTTGCGCAATATCGTAAAAACGAAAAAAAAAAAAAAAGAAAAAGAAAGACAGTTAAGGAGAGACGCGCAGAGAAAAAGTGAGAGAGAAAACACCGCGATGCTTGACTGTGTGTGAAGGTAGCTGTACACCGGACGCTAACTATCCAATTAAGGAACGTTTCAAGTTATTAGATTTCGCGTGTACGGAGAAGCGTGCCGTGTAATGCCTCTATCTCGACTTTTCATTCTTCTCCTACCTCGGTCTTTTCCGCATTTGCTTTCCCTCGTTGTGCTACGAGGAAAACCGCGTACTTTATCAGTGGCAAGGTAGCGGATGTCGAGGACCTTCGTGACAATACCGGATGTCGACAATGGTGCGAAATACCACGGAAAGATCTCTTGCGATGTGAAAAAAAAAACAAAAAATACTCCGGAAGCTCAGCCTGAGTCATTAACGATGCGTTTCGGTGCAGAAACGATATTCCGATGAGTGAACAATGACATAAAAGGAGATGAAAAAAAAAAAAAATAAAAGATTCTAGATCGGAAATTGAGCACATCTGGAAATGTCAACTGAAGAGCTTGAACTGTCTGGCTTGGATGATATTCCGAGCAGGAGACATCGAGTCTCTCGTGAATTTTAAAAAATGAAGAAAAATTATTATTATTTTTTTTTACAATGCATTCCGTGATGCACAAAACTCAATTTCAACGTTCTCAACTTTGTTTTAGTTCTCTAATGAGAATACTGCCTCGGGGAATATTACTGAAAGTTTGACTTGAATAATTAAACAATTTAATCAGCAATCGAAGCGTCAGTGGCCAGTTACGCTCGTTCATTATTTTTTGTCGCTTCCTTTTTCATTAAAAAAAGAATCGAAATGGTATGGGAGCGAATTATTTGGCGCAGGATCTTGGCCGATCTCTCGATATCAAATATATACTTTTCAATCGTTACAGAACAGACTACGATTTTCAACTGCTAATTAGCCACTCAGCATCATTCTCGGTTATTCGCTTATACCGTTCGTTATTTTATTCCCGTTTCGAAAGTTGAGCTCTGGTCTTGTACCAAGACAAGGGGATTGGTGAAAAACGAGATCCAAAGGAGCTGAAGCCAGCGATAATTACCGAGAAAGACTTAGCTTCTTCGTACATGAACCGATTGAATTAGCCTTAATTAGAGTTTAAGCCCCCTTTTTACCAGTAAGAATCGATAGAAAAAAAAATATTCAAATCGATCAAGACGCGAGAACATGAAAGTTCGAGGTTACCGATTACGTCCTTCAAATATTCTTTCGCGAATTCACGCACCGTGTAACTAATGGCTTCGAACAAGTAATCAATTCACGAGGTTTCCATCAAGAGAAGCCTTCAATAATTGTGGCTCTCCGGTACTCTGGAAATTGATAGATAATCGTCAAACATAACATTTCTCACACAATTCCTCGTTTTTTTTCTTTTTATATCAATTTACTGACTGTATCACAGAATGAAAGCTCAAATAACCAATTTTCTATTTAATACAAATCTTTTGTTTGAACAACCTCGATTCGATGAAAAACTACTCAATCACATTAATTTCGAACAAATTGGAGTATCCCATGAGAATATTTGAAAAAGAAAAAAAAAAAAAACTGGAACTTTCCTTCTTTAGAAAATTGATCACGAAAGTAGACATTAAAATGTTCTCATCCACTTTTTTTGCAGTCTCGGTTCCAGAGTTATAACGAAAAAAAAAAAAAATGATGAAGATGTCACCCCTCGCGACACCCTGTATATTGAAACAAAGAAATATCGAGTCCTTTATGAGGCTGCCTGCGACTGTCAGCACTTTCTTAATGAAGTCAGTGCTTTTGGTCTTGAAAACCCTTTGCTATGCTTGTAGTACACTCTTAAAGACGTTAACCAACGACCGCAGAATGAATACAATTTTATCTCGCCAATTGCAGACTTACAAAGTTCTTCGAATTAACGGTGAAGATGTAAAAATGAAGTATTCTGTGATCCACCGTTTATATATCCATTCAAATGTAATATATATATATAGGTATAGAATACACTTGGACGATTCATTAATTTTTCCCACTTTAATCCACTGTGACCCCTCCCCCCCTGTCCCCCGTTCCCTCCTCGCCACCGTTCTCTTATAATTATCACGAAAGCCGGGACTCTGAGAAGGAAAACTGTACAAGATGAGTAGAAAAGAAAGAGGAACCCCCCTCTTCACCCTCGGAATTGAATTAGTCTCAAGTTTCGCCCGAGAGCTTTTCTCGTACATCATCACTCACCCAGATAGCCCATGACGACGTGCGACTACAATATTGCAATTTAATATTTTAATACCATTAAAAATGCATAAATGCCACCTCGTAATATATCAAAGAGGTTATAAGTACGCCAAAAAAAAAAAAACGAAGAATTTACTCAATGGAACAACGATGCATTATGTAACCATTTGAATAATTAATGTAACTCGTTTCAACTACTGTTGAATCACTTGTCTGACAGCAGTCGATTAATCAGTAGTAGAGTATTTACAAAAATAAATAAAATTACACATTTATGCAATTTATTTCGAAATATTATATTTTTTTTTCATGAATTGTCGATTCTGTAAATATAGCAATTGTTGCAACAAGGGAATTTTATACTGATGAACAATATTCGTCTCGAACAAATTTCGTTCCATTCAAACATCCGGAAGGACTATCGTGTTTGTCAAACTCTCGACAAACGTAGCTCGGTTGAATAACGCTTTCCCTCTCTGCTACCATGCGTGGGAGTGTGCATTGTACAGATGAAAAAAGACGATACGTATGGAAATTCGCGCAAAGTAAATTCTAGTATCAATACGCTCGAACTGTATTCATGATTTTGAGCAATTTTGGATTCTATGAATCCATCGAGTGTCCCAAAAATCTGGTTGCTGCTGGTCAGAAAATTGGAAGCTTAACATTTTCTGTTGAATTTCTATCGCTAACGTTGTTCAATCAAATTGATAAATTTCGATACTGACGCTGATGCATTCTATTAAATATCAATAAAATGAAATAATTGAAACATTTGAATTAATGAAGTTTCATACACAGAACCTTATCAATTCGAATTTGGAATGTCGAAGAGAACAATTCTGCTGTATTGATTTTTCGATTTATTAAGATTATTCGATTACTTCGTTGTTATCACATTTGAATCGTTCACTCAATATGTGTGGAACGCATCAAAATGGAGCATGCAACTGTATGCTCCCCTCTTTTCGCTCCTATGCAATCCGCTCATTTGATCGGTATTGGATTTGCTTAGCTATGATAAAATAAATGGTGAACCGAAGAGAAGAAATGAAGAAGGATTTTTTGCTTGGAATATTGACAGCTTTATTTATAAAATAAATGTTGATAATGATTTTTTTTTTAATTCACACAATTCACAAACTTATAGAGACCCACAGAGATAAAACGTGATTGCAGAAAAACATGAAATCCAGAAGATTTTTATTCCCTGGACGCATCAATGCTCATTCATCATTTTTAATTAAACATTTTATTTTTATCATCGCTTAACAAGAGTTCGTAATAGAGCTTCGCCAGCATTTTTCTACAATCCAAGTGCACTCGTCTATTTGTGTATATATAGAATGTTACGAGAGATGCTTTTACCGAAGCTGCTAGAAACTCTCTCTCTCTCTCTCTGGCCGATGATCGACCCTGCATTTATTCCTTCATGCTTCTTGCAGCCCTCTCAAATCTCTTTCAACTCATCTTCCACTTCTCTTGTAAATAGTCTTGATACCATTTTCGATGCTTGATCAGTATTTACGTTCTCTCGTTTTTCCTTGCTCAATAAGCCTCGTTTAATCATTTTTAATACGTTAAAAAAAAATTATTTCAAAATTGTTTTCAAGAGGATCTCAAAACTTGAACATTTTTTTTATGCAGGAGAATTCTTGAGCACATCTATCCCCAAGAGAACTTTGAAGAACAATAAATGTCGAAAAAGGAACAAAAATGATTAAAAAAATGATGAACCATGAATCCAAACTTCATCACTAGTTCGAAACTGTTCAACGATGAATCGTTGGTAGTTATGGAAAGGATGAAAGAGTTTTTTGATGGGTGCTTTCGCCATCAACCGTTGTGATCGATAAAAAATAGAAGAGAAAGTAAACTTTCTCTGTTTTCATTTTGTTGGTATTAGCGAGAACGAAAAGTCTCTATTGTTTGAGCGTTTCTTCAATTTCCGTTTGACAGTCGACTCGTCTCTTTCAGACTTATATGATTTTACACACTGCCTAAGGGCGCCGTTAGGAAAAGTTGTTGAATCCGTAAGAAATGGTCGATCGATCAAACTGGGTCAAATTAAATTAGGTGGCTTGTTTCATTAACGGGACAGACCAATCGATACAACGAGAATCTATTCTTAAATCTCCTGCCAAATATTGAGTTTTTCGTACATTTACTATCAATTTTTTTATTTTTGTTTGAACAACGAATTTTCGTAGATTGATACTTTTCTTATTTTTTCATTTTTTTTTTCAAAATAAACGCTCATTTATCCTGAATGTGATCTCACTTGATTCTTCTAATGAATTCCACTGTTTTTCGATATCTCGGTTTATTCGAATCAAACATCGACCTATTTCTCAATATCAATATAAAAATACGTTGAATCGTTTACGTTCTCATTAATTTCTTTTTTCCAACAAACCAACACATTTGGATAACTTTTTTGCTCCACGTCTGGAAATAAAACTATAGACATTTTCGTATTACTTATGAATGTTCTCGAACCTTCCAGTGGTAGATCAGTTTCTCCCCTCGCAATACGATAACGCAGGAGAGAAGCCAAAATTACACCAAACCGCAACACGCCATGCAAGTGTCGCGACGTTTCGTTTTCACTTGAATATTTTACAGGCGTTTTAAAAACGACGACGATCCAAACGTTTATTCGAAATTAATAAATGATATATTTGAAGAATTAATGAAAAATTATTTCAGAATAATACAAGAGTACAGTTTCGAAAAAAAAATTGATCATCTTGACACTTCGTGTCATTCTGCAGGTCATAAGTTAATTGACACAATACTTTTATTGTTATTAATGACACAAGGACGTTAGGAAAATAATGGAGTAACGAGAATTGCGATCGTAGAGCATCCATTGTGATTTGGATTAATTAAAAAGACCACAGAAGAGCATTGTCCAGAGGTTATTAAAAGTCAAGGGTGGTCTCGGTTATAATGTTGCAAAAAAAGGCCAGCGTAGCAGCAATATCGCATCGAGTCGTTGCGTTTTACGTTCCGGTGCGTTCTGTAATGGCCAACACTATCTCCAGATCCCTGGATAATTACTTTCCACACCATATATTTTTTTTTTACTATTTTCTTTCGACACCAAAGCTTTTTATATGTCCATAACGTGGATATTGATACTAGTTATGGTTTCTTAATGAGCTAGTTTTGAAATTCGATCCTCTCATAATGAATAATACAAGATTTCAAACAAATCTTTACAGTACCAATTCAACCGAAACGTTATTCATTTTATTCTAAACTCAGAACTTCAGAAATTTCAGAAAAGCTTAAAAATCCTATGACCAAAAATGTATACAATTAGTTTAAAAATTCAAGTAATTTTTAACCTCAAACAATAGAGCTTGAGAGAAAACGAAGAGACAGTCTAATTGGCCAAATGATACTTTTTTTTTCTTTCTCTTCCTCACCGTCTCACATGTATGGTGAATAGGATGCTTCAAAGGCTTGAATTTAAAAACTTGGAAGCCGAGACTCCGTAGTGAGACAGTCGAGAGAGCTTATCCAGAGCGTTGACTTTTCTTAGCTCTCGGGCAAGAGTTATAGGCTGCCTTGTCCTGGTGTTCTCTCGCCTTGGCGTATCTCTCGTGCACCGTAGCTATTATGCACCGGCTGGTGCTGCACATTGCTCTCGTTATGCTCTTTGTGCTGCAACTTTTCCTGGGACAGCTAGACAAGCGAAACAACGTGTATCAGATGGTCCGAGGGACGAAGGAAACTTCTTCGCTAAACTCTTATATCCACTGGATGATATGTCGAGTGCCGCGTCTTCTTCTAAGATAATATCAACAAACGTAATCACTGATTATCGTACATACTTCGTTTTTATAATTTTCCTTAGCTGTTTACTTACAGAATGTTTCAAAACTGAAGGCAAAAGTTGGAGGATGAAAGAATAGTGAAATTCTGACGAGAAAAGTCTTTAGCCATTTTCATCTAGGATGAAGCGTTGAGAGGATATTAACTGTTGAGTGTTTGCAGAGTGGGGGAAATGCGCCTTGGCCTTAACCACGCCCACTTTCCTCACTGACTCATCAGATTGGCTGCCACTAATTACTTGATAGCGCATCAATGATACGTCGCAGTGAAAAATGGCTGAAGACTTTTCGCTTCAGAATTTCGAAATCTAGATGCTCACTGCACTTCGAAGACTGATAATCGAAGAGTAGAGATTATCGATACTAATTTAACAAAATGGCTCCGATAAAGAGTAGCCGGTAAGGATCAAAAGGATCGTTCTAAATTATACCAGAATCCAATTCAGAAGGAGGAAAAAGTAACGAAACTCTTTGAAATAAGGTGCAATGAAAGTTTAAGGCGATATAGAGGCTGAATTTTCTGATCCAAGTGGAGAGTGGAGAATAGAGAAAAATAAGAGGCTCTCAAATAACTACGTAATAACGTTCATCTGACGTCTATTGGTGAACGTGGATACACTAACCCACCTTGACCGTAGTGTTATCGCTATCAAATGGACAATCACAAGAGTGTGTGTGTGAGAGAGAAAGAGAAAGAAAGCATTTTCTCCGCCACTTTCATCATCTCAACCTCATCACCTCAACTGCAGCTCCTTTTCATCTCCCTTTTTCTCTCTTTCTCTCTATATTCTTCCTATTCTTCTGTCTTTTTAGCTCTTCGGTGGACCACTTCGAACTCGTTGCTGTCCTCGTTTCACTTTTATTTCGTCGCTTCTACTCGTTCGCCATGTTATTTTTTTCGTTTACCTTTTTGTGTGTGTGTTTTTTTTTTCTTCTCACGCTTTCCTCTCGTATTCTTTGCGCTACTATGCCTTGGCTTTATTCTCATCTGAGCTGAAAATTCTTTCGTGCAATCTACCACGTGCCTGGTGCATCGGCTCTGTTGCCCCGGGCTATTCTCCCGCGAGTCCTCATCCACACCTGGCGAATAAAATACACCAGGAAAATTCACCAAGCCCTGCTATACTGGGCGACAACGTGTATACTCGAAACTACGTCAGCCATGGAATCTCTCTTCCACGTTTTATAAGCTTACGTGCCTGAAAATGAGCACCTTATGGCTCAAGAGCTTCCTTTTTACGAAACCACCCTATATTGCTCCTTTTAATCCCTTTTCACGCCTTACTTTCATGACACACGTGGCTTTGCAAATTTTAACTCTAAACACGAAATACCTCCTCATCGGCGTTATGGCTTTTGGCCCTTTACAAGCGATCTTTCTAATGAAAATAGAGAAAAACATCAGTAATTTTAATCTTCATCCGAAACACTGTTTTCTTTTTCTCTTCCATTCACGTAGAATTTTCTTCACGTAGAAAATTAAAAAAAAACAAAAAACATGTCAATCAATGTTCATCAATCGTTTCCGAGATCTCAAGGCCACTGTCATCATAACCATCCTGGTTTGGTAACATGCCATGCGAACAGGGTCTTTGTGCCGAGAGAAAATTAACGATGGCGTATCGGATTCAAGAGGGATTATCATGGCTTGAGAGTTTGGCGAGGATAACTCTCGTCAGATCTTTTGAGCTGACTACGACTTGTTTGATAAGTAAACAATAATTATCCCATACAATGAGAGCGACTCGTCCGTACTGTTCGTAAATATACCGGATCCACCCTTGATTTTGTATCAGACCTTTCGGCTCAAGCTGACCTGCGTTTTCATCTACCTACCCTTGTTTCACAAAACATTCGAATCGTCACATAATTGTTACACAACATTCGATACATCAAATCTGATATTTATTCGATAATTGTTGTACAAAAATGGAGACGAAAAAAGGACACGAGTGTAAAAAAAAACGTCACTTCATAAGATCTTTATGAAATTCACCAGACTAGTTTCTTTCTGAGCATTGATAAATGCGAAAATTTTATCAAACGATCTCAAGCACGAAGCAATGAAGAAAATCATTTTAAAAAATGATCTTACTCACCTTAACTTTATCTACTTATCTTTCATCGTTACTTATTTTAATTACGTTTCTTACATTACCTAATAATATTACATTAATTACTTATCTAACATCAACAAATGTAAGATAACACAATAGAAAACCGATTTGTTTGAAAATTTGAGCAAAATTTTGACACGTTTTTTTAGCCGAGTGTAAAAACAGGATGTTTCTTTATTTCATATTTCAATACGAAAGGAATATTTTAAAGGTCTTGAAAAAAAATCGTAGTTATTGGGAAGCTTCGAAAAGTGTAAATAAAATTCAAGAACAGCAGATCTGAGTAACCGGAAATGAAAGTGTTAGTGATTCGGGTCGGAAAGACCGATATATACAGGCGATATATCTAAGTAAGGGACACGAGTAATACTTGTGCAACGTGTAAATGCGCTTGGGCATTAGTACAATCTCACCAGGTCTGGTGTACGTCGTAGCAGCCCTTGTGGCCCGGAGCATCTTGTGTCGGGAGAGGGTGAATGTGTGTTGCGAGTAAGTCTGGCGGAAATTGCCGCAATGGAGGAGAGGTGTACAATCAGCGTGGGTGTTTCGTGCATTACACCGATCCAGTTACTCCTGTATTAGCGAATATTTTTTCTTTCCTCTTTCCAACTTTTTTTTCACGTGCTTAAATTACCCCGAAGGAATATAACGAATGGAAGACAAAAGCTAGCTGTAATAAAACGTTGGACTCTGAATCGGTTCTCTTGAATGATATATGACTGTGTATTATTGCCTCGAAAACAGAGACTTTTGAAGTCATGATAATGCACTCGCAGCTCACGTTACCGAAGAATCATGACACATTCGAAGTTTTGGTTTTTCAGCGACACACTCCAAATGCTCCGAAATTTTGTAAAACTTTTCTTCGTAAGAAATTTACAAACTAAACAAAAATAATCTTTTTTCTTCCCAACTGAATCCAATTTGACATCGTACATAATCATTCTTTTAGGGTTTTAATAAAATTCCTAAGTTCGAAAATGCCATCGATCTTTTAGTCGGCAAATTGGTCGATTGGGCAACCGCACATCTGATCGTAAAATAAAAAATAATCTTTTCCTTGGACGTCATATATGCGTATGTACATTCGCGCGTGTATATGAAACTGTAAAGAGTAAACGTGGATCGCCTCACCTCGTTCGTGGTTAAAGTAGCGAGAGTAGCATCGCAATATGATATTTGTGTATGTGTGTGTGTGTGTGTGTGTTGTGTATACGAGAGCATGGACCATAAAACGAAACAACCAAATCGAAAATTCTCCCATCGTTTGGACGCTCTTAAAATTCTCATGGTTTTCATTCCAATGGCTTACGAAGCGCCCTCTGTATCATCGCGTCGCTGTTGTTGTTGTTGTTGCGGTCATTTTTTTTATTTTGTACGAAAATCGTAAAGTAGAACGTCGTTAGAGAGCGTTACCAGAATTTCCGGAATTCCGCGGTCAAGCCGTTGTAAAACTCCAACCTCCGAATTAATTTCAGGTAAAATTTCAGATTTTTCGAAATATTATTTCATTTTTTCTCTTTCATAAAACCTCAACCGTTCCACTCTCGGTAAAGTACAAGCAGTAAATAGGATAAGTTTCCAAAAAAAAAGCAGGAAAATCCCTGCACATCTCTCAGCGATTTTTTGCCGAAACGATCACCCTTTTCGTAAAGTATATATTTACATCGTATTTTTTTTTTGTGGCATATCACTCACCCGAACGTCGTGACAGAGGATACTAAACGCCGAAATAGAGACGCATTACTTCGTTATCCGATATGCTGGCCACGAATATCGATTTAATAATATATTTACCCTGACGTCTCCGGCTCGGTGGTCCCTCGCGTTCGTATATGAATCACACTCAACTATTCCTTCAGACATATTTTTTAATGCCTTCTTTTATGTGCAATAAATTGGAAATTATTTATTGGGATTTAATATCTCTCTCTGGTTTATTAAATATTCAAATCAGTATTCCAGTAATTTGTAGCACATTGAAAAATGTTTTGAAAAATTAACACGTTAATTGGGTAAAATGTAACAAAAAGGTTGGATCGTAATTTTAGAATATCGCTGAATATATTCACTGAAATTTTTTGTACTATTATTTTTGCTAAATGTACCTTTTCATTGATTTGGAAGACGGTTGATTTTCGCGACTCATCGTTCCCGATTAAAATTTTCATGACGTTTTGCTCTAATTTGAGAAATTGGTTTGTTCGACCATGAAGAAGGTTGAAATAGACGATGGGATTTTTCGAGAAATGCTTAACTGCATTTCAGACACTTTTGCTGCCGAGACAGGTAATCGATACTTGAATCTCTTCGAGAATTGGAAAATGCTCTCTCATCGAGATAATTCATAAATCGATGAAACCTAAACTCCACGGATTCGAAGGAATAATTTAGTGGGATACCGTACGAAGATTGAGAAGGTCATTAGTCGCGAGCGGCTAGACGGTCCACGTTTGAAATAATTTTACGAGGCGATGACGCGGTCATGCGATTCGATTGTGAGTCGATCGATTGTTCTATCACTGTGCAAAAAATCGATTCGTATTTTTTTTTTGTTATACTTTTTGTTATATTTTATTCTCGGTTATTGGAAATAGCGGTCCAGAATGAACGATTCGTCGCTTGATTGAAATAAAATGAGACTTTATCTTCGTAGTGAGTCATCTCGAAAAAGGAACGACCCAGCGTTCATCTTATGGCGCTATAACGATGTCAAAAACATGGAAAATACGCAGTAGATACAACAAGGGTTGAAAGCTTATTTGAAAGGGTGTAAAAGTCGTGGATGACGTTCGCAGGGATTGAATGCGGCGAAGAAATCTCGAGCGAGACAGTCATTTCTCTTATTTTCAGGCTAAATTTTGTTCTCAACTTTTCTAGCCTCTAAAATGTATAAAAAAATCCATAATGTTCTCGTCGTAAATATACGAGGGATGTAAGAGACTTTAGTGAGGGTCTAAACACACGGAATCTCTTATTATTTTCACACGTTATAAAAAGGGCATTTTCCTCATTGAAAACCCCTCGGGGGTGGCTCATATTGCTCTGACTTTTCATAACGTCCCTCGACACCCTTCAACTCTTATATATCATATATATACGCCTGTACGTATGTTCTCGTTTCATACGACCAACTAAAATATATAATCTCACCTCAAACATGCGAGTTTATCCTTCTCGTGAACTCTTCATAACTGAGAAAGTTCACGAGGGTGCAAATACTACACGGCGACGTAATAATTTTGGGATTTCTTGAGATTTCGTCACGATCCCTGTTTATCACGAGTGTGTAAAAATTCGATAAATTCGATAGACTCGAACAAAAATGAATTTCGTGAAGAAGAGTAACAAATTTAAATGTCAAAAGGTTATCGAGCAATTGTACCAGGTTTAAAGTTATCATTTTTTTTATTTTTTATTTTTAACTTAAATTTAATTGAAGTAAATAAATAATCAAAATGATTTAATAAATGAATACATTTTTTCAAATTCAATCATTTTTTCTCTCAGTGAAGGTATCGAAATTGTGTTCGGATTGGTGCAACAGCGTAATGAGGTTGTTGAGATTTTGCAAGAAATCTTAACCCGAATATCTGTAAATAATTTATTTAGTTCACGAAATTTCATGGGACGTCCGAGTTTTCATCAAATATCAATGAACGCGGAGGAGATATCGAGTTCCGGGCATTTTCGCATTATTAATTCAAACCCAGATTTACCACCGGAACGGTAAACCCGGCCTCGAATTAAATGCTGCAATAGCATAAATGCTTGATGAAACTACGTTTTGAGATCTTTGTGAACAGTTGTGTCGATATAGCAGTAAAATGTTTCGCAACATTTTCAAATAATGATATTAAAATTGGAGAAAACAGTTTATTTAATTTTAGTGCAAATATAGCTTATTTAATCACGAAAAAGATTCGTGATTAAATAAACTATATTCGCACGAAATAGTAATTGTTATTTTGAAAAACGATATGAGTAATGAGCCAAAAGTTGTGTCATAAAAATTTGCAAAAACCACAAATAAATACGGCGTGACCAGGGGATGATTTACTTTTGAGGGTGTAGAAAGTCCTCGAAGGTGGTTTTAATGGAGCTTCGATTTCCCGCGAGACTTTTGCATGCACCGATGAATAGATATATGATAGAGTTATGATTCCCCTATGTTACCATTACGAAAGCATCCCCTAAATGTTCGGCTTTCAGCTTGCCCCTTCTCTCTTTTTTTTTTCTTGCCCTTTATCTTCCTCTCCCTACGTACTTATTTTTTTTTTTTTTTTTCGTTTTCCATTCAGTCGAATACTCACCCTCTCGACCATACTGTGCGGAAGCCACCCTTATGGGTTTTGTGCTAACAACCCTCATGACCTTAAACAGTACAATTCTATGCTCCATTCCTTATGAAATAAGGTAGTTTGCGATGGTGGAAGATCAATTCTCCTGCCCTTCGTGGAAGGCATCTTACCACAGCCCTTAACAAAGGGGCGAGGAAACATTTATTCTAACACCTAATTTAGTTACGTATTTTTAAGCATTACATAATCATGTTTACGTGGTGATGAGCATTATTGAATGGCGAATTAATTTAGAAATTTATTGTTCTTTTTACAGAGCCAAATTTCAAAGAACCCATCAAGAACGAGACCGTACCGGTTGGACGTGAAGCCATTTTAGCTTGTCTCGTGCAGGATCTTGCTCTATACAAAGTAAGAATTCAGCGTTTCATCCTGTTTCTATATTCATTATTAATTCAATTGAGATACTTTTAAATCGAGCTTCAGCTCGAATAATTGACTGAACTTAATTTTTTAAATTGAGTAACTTAAAGTGACTGAAATCGAATTGCAATGATTTTCCACTGCTGCATACATTGCAGTCGATTGGAAATTGATTAAGCGAAATGGTAACAACGTCCATTTGCCGAAATTGAATAATCTTAATTAAAATTCACTCACAGTTCGAACTTCATTTTCATTCTGTGAAAATTCATTTAGTAATCTTCATTAACAACGAATAACTAATCCAATTGTGTGAAAATATTTCAAATATTTACGAAATTCACATTTCCTTTCGTCTTACAGTAGTTTTAATGAAAAACATAATTCATTGCACGAATTATCTCTCCTGCCGATATCGGCTGAACGAGCTCGCAGGACGTCATCAACTTGGGGGATCGCGTGACGAACTAGCGAAATAGTCAATTCTTGGGATGATCTAGCATGCTTCTAGCATGCTTCAGGTCGATTGACCATGTTGAATTCACGCTTCAACAACTTGCTCCTAAAGTCGGTGTGCTTTATCTTCAAAATGGCATTATTTGCGTCCAAGACGTTACAAAACTGACGTTCATTATTTACAAAGTAAGATCGATCTTCAGAAAATTATCACGAGTCTTCAGCCATATTTCGCTCTGATACATAGGTCTAAATGTTCATGGATTGGAAAAAGCATTTCCTGCCTTTTCTTTGTCCGATTTTTGTTTCGTTTTTGGTCCAACCAATTGACTGAATCCAAATTAAGGAAAATATTTAGATAAAGAATCATCCTAGAGGAAGATGCCAAAAAACTTTTCCATCCAAAATCATTTATTCAAACGTCAAATGCTCAAACATGAGCTCAGTTTTAGAATTTTATGTGTTTTACGGCCATTAAATTCGGCCTTTCCAATTCGTCACGAAAAATTCGTTATTAGGATACTCCACGCCCCATATGACCAAAGATATCACATTGAGTGAAATATCGCAAGGTACGTTGCATTCGTTGGCTAATAAAATTTATCGAGCATTACTCCAACGATTCATTTCCGAATTTGGTAACCGCGTGTTGGCACAATGTACAAAAATAGTTTTTTATGCCCGTATCGAAAAACAATATCGAAATGACGTCAAAGGGCACAAATTTGGATGGAGAAGATGGAAAATCAATTCGAACGGAAGCGATGGACAGGATGGACGAGCTCCCGAGTGGGTTAACGTGTTCGCATCATTTTTGTATTCCATTTCATTGTCCCATAACACAATATATACAAGTACAAATATTACACGCGTACAACGAACGTATATCTATATCAAATACATCAAAATGGTACATTCAATCTCGCTCGATTGCCCCACAGGATCTCATTTCTCTTCCCTCGTTCTGTAAATATTTGCGGTTATCGATATTTTCGAGAGACAGTTATACACACGAACACACACGCACACACAGATACAAACGTATATACAAACGTGAAAAGTATGTCTCTTCATGTCAGATTTCCGGCAGTCGTCGGATAGAGTTGGTTGAGGGAGTAGGGATCGTAGAGCCCTTAAGAATTCAATTGTACCCAGTGAAAGAAAAGAAAAAAGATGGGGAGAGCGACGAAAAAAAAGAGAGAGAGAGAGAGGGAGAGAGAGAGAGAGAGAGAGAGATCGTTCAAACAGAATAAGAGATCGATGTAATATTAGAGCAAGAGCTGAATCGATGTAGTGAAAAAGAAGGGCTGCTCGTCAATTTTTCCCTGTGATATGAGACGAAAAGGTGGAACGGGCGATTTGAAGCAATACGTCAAACATAGGATCATCAAAGTGCTGCGGATCTAGATATATCGTCGAATATACCCATCTTTTTCGTCTTTATCTTCCATGTATTGCTCCAGGGCTTTCGAACTTCCGTTTTCCTCCTCTACGTGAAAGAACACTCGGACGCCCCTGGGCGCGCGTCTCAGTAGCCTCTCCTTTTTTCCTCCCATCTCTTCCACTTTCTACCTACATTGAAACGTTTTTTTTTACATGAATCCTTCTTTCACCGCTCTCTCTCTCTCTCCCTCAATCGTTCCTCTTATCTTTTAGCCAAGATTCATCCTTCTTCCTATGTCTATTTGTGGCTTTAACTGTATTACGAAATTGTGGCAAAGTTGAAGTTATTTATGAGTAGTTCATTGGTAACGGAACAGAGTTTTTGTGACTCACTGTTGATCCTGGCTTCCATCGAGTTTCATTACAAACATAATGCTACCGATACCAAAATTGGCTGTAATCACACAAGAAAAACCTTGGAGTCTCGATTGAAATACCGGAATGAAAACCAAACCATTGTTGAAGCTCCGAAACATCCTGTAAGAAAGTACAGTATCAATCGAGCTTCGATGCATTCAGAATATTCGAGGCTCGTTCTCAGTCATTACTGCTTAGAATTTTCAATTTTTTTTATTATTTTTTGGGATACAAACTTACTGTCATTCGTTCCAAATTCAAAATATCATGGCAAATAAAATACGTTTTCCATACTTTTTCATCAGCTCTCCAAAGATTTCTGGACCGATCATTTGACTGAAGTCCTGAAAGGAATTGCAAACTTTAAAAAATGTAAAAAATTTCAGGGTTTTCGTGATCGAGAATCACAATACTCGGGAATAGTCTATAAACGAAATATTGAGATTTGAAAAAATCTATAACCCGAGCATTTTACTTCCGAACGATTTCACGATCTTCATCATTTTTAATATAACTTCTGATTTACAGCACCGTATAATTTAAGATTTTTTTAGTCTTTGCATGTTTGAGGAAAAAAAAAAAACAAATAAAAAAAATCCAAAATGAAGACTAGCTCAAAAGAGAATGAAGTAGTATTTTAATCAGTTCAATTATCTTAATGAGTTCTGTCAGACATTCAGACGAACGAGCGGTTTTCTCAAAAGAATATTATTTTAAACTCGAGGGTCCTTCGCTTTTACCTACTGGGCTTCGACAAAGTTGACCTCTTTGCCTTCGATCCACGTTTTTTCATCCTCGCAGTCTTTGAAAATAGAGCTTCACGGGTTTATTTCTTCTCGTGGAGTTTAAATTGATTCGTTTGTCAGAGATTTTATGAATAATGGTCGGGGAAAGTGGAGTACGCGATGCCCAGGGCGAAAATCATATTTGTCTGAACGTTCTTGTCCGTTCTTCCCTTCGCCCATCTTTCTCTTTCGCCCTCGGTGTCCGGCCGGAAGTTTCTTACGGCCATTCCAGTGCATCGGGTTAATTCCACGTTTCATCTCTCGTATTTGCTCTCCACCGATGTTTCCCTCTATATATCCAACGGCGAAATTCTACCCAGCAGAAACAATCAAAGTTTGAATACTAAAATGTCTGCTTAGAGACTTCGCGAGACTTTTGCTTAAAAAACTTACAAGTATTGACTCATAAACTATTTTTTTTTTTTTTCTCGAGACTATAGAAAACATTCTTGCTAATCATCGCATCGGCACGGAAGAATTTTTCAAATTTTCCTGAACACTTAATTGATGATGTTTTAAAAAATTTTCTAAAACTAAAATAAGCAAAAATTGGGCGTTAATTAATTCAAGCAAAGAATAAAAACAAAAAATTCAACTGATTATTTCGTCACAGAACGAGAATTTCCCATTAAAAGGGATGGAGTGATAACTCGTGATTCACGTTCTGTGCGCTGTCATTTTCCAAAGTAGGATGGCTCCTACGAGAAGGGGTTTGTGAGAGGAGGCTAGAAATTACGGACTCGATGTTTGCAGACTCGAAACACGTGAAAACGTTTCCTATTGGATAGATGTGTATATGTGCGTATGTTGAAATAGGTCGTCGAGAGGATATCGCGTAGCGGAAACGCGTGCAGTCTGGACCAGGGGGTTTGTAACGTGTCCCTCTTGCCCGCATTAGTTCGCTCCAGGAGCTTAATCAACCACTAACCATGACGTAGAACCCTGCGAGATGCTCGATCTGAGGATTATTATTCGAGCGTCCTATAACACACACCTCCTCTTCACAAATATATATCTCCTTGATCTTTTTTTTCACTCTTATTTTTACCTTTTTCTCATTCACGTCTCGGTTTCACTGCATTATTTTTATTCTCACTCGCTTTTTTCTTCTGTTGATTAATTTGCATATTTCATTTTGAATTCATTAATTTTTTTAAATTACGTATGACTCTTATGCATCGGCTTTTCAGTCTCGTTTTCACGCTTTTCACGTTAATTATTCTGTTACATTGATGGTTAAATTTCGATCACACATTTTCGAGTTAATTTGCATTTTTCGTTTTGATTCCGTTGTTTTTTTTTTTTTTTTTTTTTTTCACTCACAGAAGATCTCGGTATATTCATTCGTTCTCATTTTCCTAGAGTATTTTATTCACTTTTTCCATTCGTTCGTACCGTACGAAACGTTGTCTCTAACGTAGTTGAGCGTGAAACAAGGGCTTTGTCAGAGTATTCTACCGGTTGTTGATGCATTCACCAATATTTATCTGTTTCGGTTAGACGTCATTGCTGCATCCGGAGGCCATTTGATTATTCCATGGGATATCGGTGACTCGAGGAAAAAAGAATAAAGATTTGGGGTTGGGCTGAGGTAAATATTGAAAAGTATTCATCCTAGTTGAGCATCGTATTCATGAAAGTCAAATGGATAAGTCGGTATTTCGCATGGCCGCAAAAACATCAGGATAAAATAAAATGAAAGAAGAAATAGCTTTGAAGGACTAGAGTTCCCAGAAAACCAGTGGGGTTTTTCTGCCAAGAGCCTCGAAAGACATCGATACAAGTTTTTCCAAAAGTAAAATTGAAAATCACCAGTTTTTTCAAAACTTTTTCACTAATTACCTTAATTCTCTTCATAATAACTGTATATTCATTGTCAGTCGTTAGAGACAGAGAGAAAGGAGAGTAAGAGATTTGATGGGGGTAGAAGGATATATGTAGGCCTGATTGCGTCTGAATTATTTAGTTTTATCCAGGCTCTCGACGAGGCTCATTAACCCGCTTCCAGTTTGCGTTGCAAATTCCGAACTGTCACGTACATTAGTAGCAACGCTACGAATCCCAAGCAGGTGAATACTAAGAGGTCGATATAGCGATGTATATGTCAATAGATGTAGAGAATACGAACCCAAATTACTGGTGTCGGTAAAATAGATGTTGGTAGTTGAATTTTTGATCAAAGAATAATCGTTGATGTTTATTTAATATTAATGTGCCCTTTCGATACATGCCACATGTACCTAATCTCGTTTTCAAACTCTCACAGCGATGCTCAAAGGACGCAAAATTACCCGAGAAGCTCGACTCTCAATAATCGTCATTGACTTTGTATCAAGGGACAATATTTCTTCATCAACCGAATCATATTTCTGAACTCAGATGAACTTCAGATCCCTGATTGTGCTACGAAATGCCAGCTATGATTCTAAACATTGATCCTGATGTCTAAATTTAATTAATTTGTCTTGATTATACTCTCCATGAACTTGACCGACGCAGTGATGGGTGTGCGGTCGGCATATGGCTTCGGCGATCTCCCGAGTTAAGGAGCCTCAGGCAAGGATAAATAATATTTGGAAGAATGACCGCTTAGCCATGCTCTAGCTCGCGTATTAATCACTCAGCGGAAGGCTGTTTTTCTGAGTTTCTGAGGGCCTCAACCAGCTGAAACTCTGTCAAAATCTAGCCACCTATACATCAGCTGGAATTTTTGCAGTTTCTTTTGGTTTCCGTGCAAATGTGATACAGTAGTGCACTAGGAAACGTGGCTGTGGAAAAAATTCGGGTGAGGGGGGAGGGAGTCTTGCAGAAACAGAAACAAAAATAGGAACAACGAAAATAATTTCTTTTTATCACTCCATAGATTTGGTTTGTATTGATTTCACAATGAACCAACATTCCTGACACTGGATAAAGCGATTTCGAACAATAACTGAAGATTTATTAGATCATACAACCTCAGCAGAATTCGATGAATAATCTGTTTCGATTTTATGATTTTATGATTGAATTCTCGGGATTGTAACTCTCGAGTCATTGTTTTTTTTTGTTTCTGTCGTCTTTTCTTTTTGACTTTTAGATTAAAAAAACATGAAACCGAACATTTACAAAACAAATATAACGCGATATAAAAAAAGGAGTGCGAAAACTTTGGATAGCTCTTGAAAATAGATTTGGTTTTCAAAAGAAAGCTCTACACAGGAAATAAATTCTCTTTCCCGCTCATTCATTTTCGCCACTTTTCTATTTTTCTGATCTACTATGAAAAGAGAGGCGGTTGAATAGAAATGGAAACGAAGAGATGAGAGTATATAAAACCGATACAAAATGTTTGGACTGGCGAAGCTCGAATTTATGTTTCATTTTCAATGTTGGAAAACTGAGGTCAACTTTACTGATAACGGTTTGCGCTTGTATATAAAAATTTTATTGATCAATGAACAGTTGCTGGAAATGTTGTCGATTTAAGAGGCTCGAGAACTCCCTCGAAACAAAGATAAAAATTGGTAGTGAGGTTTTTTCAAAAGAAAATATCCGCTCATATTAAATTTATTCGATTTTCATCGAACACCTAAATTCAACTTGTTGTTTTCTCTTCTTCCAGTTGAAAATCATTCGAAAAAATACCAGTCCAATAGAAGCTTCTTCGGAAAACCTTTGAGCAATTTGATAAAAATTGCGATGACTGCTTGTCCTGTAATAATGGACACTTCCATTTGGGAAGTTTGTAAAGACCACGACGAAGCGTTTCATTTGGGAGGTGTCTGTTGCACTTCAGCTCGGTATGATGGGAGGCGAGTACAAGCAATTGTAAATAGAGGATAGGAGGATAGCCGGTTAGAAGCTCAGTTGCTGAGGCAGCCACACGAAGGGAGACTTTTGACAGGGAAGAAGATGGTTGGGGTGGTGGTGGTGGAAAAACTCAGGTATAGAAAAGTGGAGTATTGCTCCTCGGTTACTAGTTTGCTGCCCGTGCTATCTGCGAGTCTCTATAGCGTTCCAAATCCGAGTTGAAAAGTATGAAGATTGTTTAGTGTTTTTAACTGTATTTGTGTATTTCAGTACAAAAAAAGTGGTGAATGCGAGATTGATCGTGGAGGGACGTGATTACGAGAGAAATCAGTAAGAAGAGCGTAAAAAGGGGTGGAGAGGGGGTTAAAGAGCAGGAGGAAGTTTGCACCTACCAGGTGAAGGATCAGCAAAAGGTTTGGAGGGGAAGCTGAAGCTAAAGAGGGTTGCGAAAGTATAATACGTGGATCTCGAATTCACTAGCTAGTACCAAACCGCCCCATATAAAATGAAGAGAACTATCTCTCCGAGCTACATTTTCCATTTTCCCTTAAATAATAGAGGTGCAATGTGGAATCCTCCATATCTGCCCGCGAAAGATTTAACTTTCACTGTTGCTTTCGAAACGTCATGTACAAACATCCATTCCAATCCCTTTCTCATCCCTCGGCATGCTTTTTCAATAGTTCCGCTACCTCTGTCACTGAATGCCTGACTTCGGTTTTGACATTTGTCAATATTTTTCAAGGATCAACGCTCCAATGGACTAGAATTAGAAGAAGAAAAAAACGTTTTGCCAAGGTTTTAAATAATATTTATAAACATTTATTTCATACGTACAATAACTTTGAAGAGATTTCAACTTTGATCTCTCAGGGCCAATAGAATTGAATTTCGTTCCGCTGAAAAATATCAAATTTTCTGGTCATCATAAATTTCATTCAGAACCAAAATCCAGCAATTCATTTGCATAAAATCAGCAACTGAATCAACAGGAAAGTGGGTCACAGAAGGACAGCGATTTAAAAAAATATAAACTCTATAAATACTTGAATCTTAAAATGTAGCTTCCATCATAATTTAAAAAATTAATATTTCATGGAATCAGAGGCTTAAATAATTCAATTCATTTTCATAAACGCTTCATATTCCATTTTCCATTTGGAGTATACATAATATGTGTAAAAAAGAAAATTCACCAGGCGCACTATTCAAGTGCCAGACAGATTGGAATTGATAGAATACGCATTTTGGCAACCCTGTAAACGATGCAGTGAATCGATATCCATATACAACTTTGTCGGGATATTTTCGCGAAAGAAGACAGGAAACGTTAATTATACTCATGCGATGTTGAATAAGATCGAACCTACATTTTAAAATTTAATACGGACTGGACACAAAAATGGTGAATTGGCGGAGATGTAAGATTCACTTACTGTAATGGTGGAACTATTTTTGGAATAACTGTCACAATTGAACTATTTAGTAGAAAAATAATGAAGATGAAAGAAGGGGAGAAATCCTCTCTGTCGTGACGCATTGCCAGTTGAGGGGGCTCGCGTGTCCCATTCCCTTGTGCTCTTCCCTCTTCCCATTTCCCATCTCTAAGCTTACTGGCAAAATTACCTTCAATGGATTCTCCTAGCTGGGAAAACCGAGGTGGCCGGAATGGTTGTCCTCATCTCCCTTTGCCATGCTGCCAGTCGTAAATACTTGGTTATCATAGTTGGCGGAAGTGCGACGGGGACATTACGTAGATTCATCTAGGCGGGAATGGGAGGATGAGAAGAGGGCGTACTGAAGAGAGAGAGAGAGAGAGAGAGAGAGAGAACGGGAGAAAGAGAGATAGATATAGAAGCGGACAGTCGCCTCGACCCAACATAGACACACATGGACAATGACCCAAGCCAGGAGAAGCGAGAGTGTTCTATTCATTGGAGTGGATATCAAATGCAATAGTTCATAGGGGTACTTCCGACTATGTGGTCAACCAGTCCTCCAACTTCCATCCCTCCTCCCTCCCTCCTCCCTCCCTCCTGTCCCTAATCCCATGACCCTTCGTTGTACATACATACACGGTTCACCCTTTAAACTCCCGCCCAGGCTACGTAAGCGGGTCAGGCTGTCTCCACATCCGGTACTCTCCAACAGATTTACAGGCTGAAGCCTCGATATCGCTGATCCTCGTGGATCACGGAATGAACTGCCCCGTACATCGTCTCATTTCCGGACCGATTCCACGACTTTGTTAGAGTTTCGCAACTTCATTTTGTAAGGCTCGAGCTCTCAAGACGAGATTCAACAAATTGATCTTCAACAAATCTTTGCTGCGTTCCTGAAGGTTATCACGTGCTACGCTCTAATCGCGGTTCACAAATCAACTTTCCTACTTTGTTCGAAATCAAACTGTTCTCCAAAATTTAAGCTTGAAAATCTTGATCTCGAAATCGTTCATGAAAACCCGATCATGATACATTCATGAGAAACAAATTTCTTCATTTATGTGCGTATGAGAAAAACGTTCTCTTTTTTTTACCCAGGTGGCCTGGCTGAGGGTTGACACTCAGACGATCTTAACAATAGCAAATCACGTGATCACAAAGAATCATCGGATAGCTGTGACTCACAGCGACCATCGTACGTGGTTTCTTCATATAAGGGAAGTTCGGGAATCCGATCGTGGATGGTACATGTGTCAGATCAACACGGACCCGATGAAGAGTCAAAATGGATACTTGGACGTTGTCGGTAAGTTCTGAAATGTTTCATTTCCTAAACTTTTGTTATTTTTTTTCGATAGATGTGCATTTAACTATGCGGGTGAAATTACTATTCGAGTTTACTAAACGTCAAAATCTTAGTTCAATCATAAATATAAAATACACGCGAATGATTTGGAGTCCTTCATTCAAAAATTGAATCTGTCAAAATCATAAATCTTTCTTGTACAACAAAAATCATAAAGTTGTATTTTTTTTTTTTTTTTTTGAGGGAGAGGAAATAAAGCTCATGAAAGTAGGGATCATAACTGATGTGCACGTGGAAATGGTACCAGAGGTTTTTATGGGAACAGGGACAAAAGATAACGGTGTATGACGAGACGGAAAAGGTCGCGAGCGTATGGTTGGATGTGACGATACTCCGGAAGCTCGCTGGGATTAAATTGCTAAAAATGGGATAAAAGTGCGGATCTCCAGATCCAGCATGGAATACCAATTTGATTTGGGCCACCCAGGGACACTCGTAAAAGTCGAATACGAACGGGTACGCGGAGCAGACCAACGGAAGTGGGATGTGTCTCTCGTTCGTTCAACTGTTGTGATGCTTCATCCCACCTTTCCACAGTAATATAGTTCCTCTGTCCTACTTCCCGGTACTGTCTCTACTTCCGGTAGTCAGATTCTACACACGACTGTGTTGAAGTGATTGCACCAGAAAAAAAATGTCAACATTTATTTTTAATAATATTCGTATGCAGCCATATACAGTTTGCATACGTTTTGCCGAAAATAGATCAAGTTTAACAATAATATTTCGAATGTTTATCAATTAGTGATTCCACCGCAACTAATAGCCATCAATTCACGGCTAATATTGAAATCATTATTGAACAGTATAATTTATTCCATTAATCTCAAGTTTGTCAAAACTTTCTCTACTGAATTAATATTGCTTAATCATTATTGGTTTGATTCCAAATAGAGAAATGGAATATTTCCAATAAATATGTCAGTTGGCTGGTTGATATTTTTACCGCCTGCATCCCCGAAGGGTTTGCGGGTGCTCTCCACTCTTCTCCCCAACCACTTTTACCCGTGACTCCCCCGATCCATTTGTATCTGGTATGATTCTCCTGACTGGAGCTCGTCGCACCTCGCTAGATGTCAGCATCGGGACAGCTATGGTTGTGGTTCACACACATCCTATATTTGGAGCTCCGACCTAGTCGATTTTAGCCTTTATTTGGCAGGACTAAGGCCAGGGGGATCACTCCAACGAAACTTTATCCTGTATTTTGGGCACCGTTTACCAAGCTGCTGGCCTTATCTTGGGACCTACATTTTTTAAGTGGCTGCTAAGCCACCAAAAACCAAGGAAAAACACAGAGAAAAATTCCATAGGTATCGCTGACGATCGAACCAGGACTCATTGCTCATGAACTGAGCACGCTCCCACTGCCCTACTGCCTCTCTTTAATATTTTAATAATAATCATTTTTAATAATCATTTGAAATAATAATTATAGGTTCGAAGTTGACTTCATTTTAAATGTCATGTTCAAATGAACATTTTTACCTTATTCTGTCGCCCAGAATTTACAAGCTTCAAAACGATAATGCCGAATCAAATATCAAATACTATTGGCAATTGGGTTAATCCCACTTGTAAACTTTGATCGAATTCACAAGGAGATAGCAGTTCCGATAAGCCAAAAATGTACTGGTATGTTCTATTAACACGCTTTCCCTAATCGAAAATTCATTAGCTGATCATTTAATTAATTCACATCAGTCAGGCAGTCTCAGTCCCGCTGATGCTATACACGTTCTATTTTGGTACAGTGAAACCTCAATAGAGAGTGCATTGATATTAACCCGTGGTTACCACACTAGTGCTAATGACTACCACCAAAATCATGTTTTTGGAAAATTTTCTAAGAAACTTTGATTATGAAATACTTTTAAATTACTTTTACAAGATACCAAATCCCAAATCACACTAGTGTGGAGACGAAGAACTTTTTCAGTAAAAGATTGTTAGGAAAGTTACGTTTCTACATGCACAAAGACCCCGATGTCCTTGATCAAGGCCACCCAGTGTACTTGAAGAAAAATCTCACGACATCTGAATCAATCCCAATGTACACTTATGGCACTAAAAAAAAAATCTCTTTCCTAAAGAACATTAAAAGAAGGCCTTGAAAACCAAAACCTTCTAGCAACCATGGAGGAGGAGGAGTCCGTTTTGGCACTCAATTAACCCAACTTCAGTTAACTCAAGCAGACCGAACGATGAAATCTAGCACGTGGATAGTTTCATTGAACAAACAGGGCGAACCGATTTGATAGATGTTAGCAAAGACAGGATTTCAAATCCTTTGACGAGTCCCAATCAGACAGTGTGCCTTGAATAGCAAGCTAGCTCAGGTATGCACATGTGAAAGATAGAGAGGTGAAACTGGAGGTGAAAATGGTCAGGTCAAAATGAATGAGTAGATTGTAGATAGATGAAGCGTCAAGCGAGTTCTCGATGCAATAGGTTCGTGGAGGGTTAGAAATGGAGTTCGAAAGGATTACCACTGACCAAGGCTCGTTCGGACGTACATACGTGCAGCACGGTTACGTACATCGTTTTAGGATCATTGGTATAGTCGCAGAAGCTCTTCGTGTATCCGGCGAATGAAGTGGTTAGATCCTAGAGTGGCTATAATGAAACAAAACTCTCCGTCCTCTTCAACATTGACCCGGGTAAGCCTTCCTCCCTTTCCCTTCTCCATAGTTCTCTCCTGCTATCCGGCTTTTGCCACGGGAATCGAACGCTTTCGATTTCCCGAACCAGGCGGATCTGGGGTGTCCTACCAAGAGTGATCCATTGTTCCACACATACACATAGAGAGACGTACCTACGTCCTGTTTTGGAATAGGTTCGTGTATCAGAGATTGGTAGTTGTACATCTAGCAGACCGCTAGTCACTTGCAGGCTCGCCCTTGATTCGAGCAACTGCTCAACAACGGCACGAACTTTTCACGAGAGGAGGACGCTGCTCGATGTCCTTCTATAGATTTAAAGCCGAGAGGGTTACGAGCGTGGAATTGGTCGCAGAGGACAGAACGCCACGGGAAAGAAAAAAAAAAGACGCCGGAGGTCTGGGAGGAGGAAACAATCACTATGTAGGAAGACATTCCTCAGCCTCGCTACAATGGGAAATGTAGAAAGAGAAACTATGTGGCTGGAAGATGGAAGAGAAACTAGAGTAACCACCAGCCGCTTTCACTCAACCGGCTATTTGTACAGGCTAATCCACAAGTTGCATCTAAATTATGGGAACTCGTTTACATTTAAAGTTCTAAAGACAAAGAAGTACAGTCACTGCTCATTTGAACTCAACGTTTATGAATTATTAGTGATTTTGTATCAACACGATATGAAACAGATTTGATGAAAAGTTTGAGTACCGTTCGCTTTACTGTTCACGCACTCGATTCTTCATCACTAAACGACCAATATGGCATCAAGGATCAAGTTGAAAAAAAAATGGTAATCAATTATAGCTTTAGAATTTCGAATTCCTCTCTCTCTCTCTCCACAAGCTACGAGCGCGACTTTTGCGACGCTCCGTATACCGCGGTCAGTATCTAAAGAAGCCTTGTAACAGGAGGATAACAAGATAGCAACAGAGCGTGAGGGAAGAAATATCTTGTGAGAAAATTGTCCGCGCTAGTCCTCCGCAGCTATGGAAAAAAGCTCTCGGCTTCCTCGTTATCCGGCGACGAACCGAGAAGCGGTGGCTCAGCGACGAACCCCCTTATCCAGCAGCCTCGTGTCCACCTCTGTAAATTTACTGGTTAGCTGAACGAGGACCCACGAAATGGAAGGATATATGGAAGTAAAAAAGTAACACCCTCGTGAATCCCATGACAGTATAACGACATTGGACGGGACTAGAACATCTTGGATGAATGTAAGGTTGAGAAGGTTTCTGAACTCCGTGAAAATGAGAGGCTGCCATCAAGTAGAACCTAAAATACAAGTAGAAGAATAACAACATTGGAAAGCTGGCTTTCTAAAAGTTTCTCATAAAAAATGCAGTCCGTGGCCAATCAGTGGTTAACTTTTAAATACAATAGACCTCTTTTATTTATTCCATTGCTATTCCAGCTTCAATGAATTTCCTCCAAAGACTCCAGTTTCGGAATAGTGTCTACCTTTGACGAATCATTAAACCAAAACAGCACAAAATGAAAATGTCAGTCAACTTGATGGTTGAATGTCGTCAGAGCTAATGGCAATGGTGACTTGTGACTTCGCGGGGGGACTTTTTCTAGCTGGCACAGCTAGTTCCTGAATGTTCGAGGGTTCGAAATAAGACGAGAGCATTCAGCATGCGTCAAGAAGACGAAGCTCATTTACGTGTAAAAGTATTCGGTGGATATTGTGGTATTCTGCTCGCTGGTTCCCCTACCAATCTCTGAGTCTTAATATCGTATTCTCGGGCTTGCACTCTGCTTTCATAACGCTCGTCGTCCCTTTTTCTCTTTCACTCTTGCACTGTGTCGCTTTCTCTCTCCCTCTGACCTCTCTCTCGCGGTCTAGCAGCTTCATAAACTTTGTTCAAGTCCTACACTATACAGGCGGCAACTTTGGAACGCGAAGCAACGAAGGGAGAGCAAGTGGAAGGAGAAAGAGAGAGAGTAAGAAAGGGAGGAGACGATTTACTCAAAGCAAATTGTCATTCCAGCGTGCTAATTACGTCCTGAACTTTTGTAGACAGCTATTGCGACAGTCCCCTGTTAGTGAACAACTCTTCCAGCTCTTCGTCCATCTCTCTTTCTCTCTCTCTCTCTCTCTCTCTCGAAGCAGAGTTACAGTTCTTGTCACTCTGGCCCTTGTATATACATACGAAAGACCTCATTCCCTCTTCCCTTGTTTCCCAACAGTAATTCTGTCAGCTTCTCCCCCTCTCTGTCCCTCTTACCCTCATATTCGTCGAATAAAACATATGAAGCAGCCCATGTGCTCCACAGAATTCGAGCCATAATTGACTTGAAATATTTAACTTTATATATTGTTAGTTCCTACATCATCCCGAAACGCCGAACCCAATGCAAATACATGAGAGAGAATGAAGTGAAATTCTCTTCAACTCTCTACAACGTTTTAGTTTGACTTGTTCATTCACATTTCTCGTTACTACAGTCGCTGCAAACAATTATCTCGAGCGCTCAATCGAAAATCATCCTAATATTAGCTTTTGTCGATATTCGGTCCGGTATATCGTCGCTTGTTGGCTTCTTGCACACCAGCCAATATAGAGCATGAAATTGAAAAGGTGTTAGTGAAAAAATGCTCATTCAATCTTCGCTCCGTCAGGAAGAGTCGAGGTGGCGAACTGACTACTTGAATTAAATGACATTGGGAGTAGCAGTTTAATGTTAAAAAAACGACCAAACTAAAATGATACACACGCACTGTTTTTTCATTCATGTTTTTACTTTGCAATAAATATTTTCTGATAAAATTTATTCTCCTCGCTTAACAAATATGAATTTGTGTCCAATGATTCACATTGTAAATCCAAATTCAATGTTAATAGGAAACAATGAAGGGTAAAAAAGTAGGTAAGCGACGAGAAATGCAAGCATTAATTGACATACATTACATTATGCATAAATAAATTCGAGTATTGTTGATCGAGAGATCCCGAGGTCAATTTGGTTATCATGCACGGTGCATCGATCACAAATATTTATTCTCAGCATGTTGGCAAAAGCATTGGAATAATTGATTTCATGTTCGTTGTGTTGTTAAAGCTGTGTTGATTTGTCAAAACGTATTTGAAATCATTCTATAATCAGTAATGTACAAATATACTTCGAATTTTGAAAGATTCGACTGCGAAGACTCCGAATAAAAATAAAAATACATTTGTTATTATTTTTTCAAATTGGATTTTTCATGCAAGTACATATAAGTTCAAATAAATCAAACATCACTGTATGCTATTCCCAAAATAATCTAGACACGTTTCGAGGTCTCCGAATGAAATGAAAAATTAACAGTTCATCTGGAAATTCGAACGTACATTTATTCGTAGCTCGAAGTCGCCTGCGGCGATCGACCACGCTCACATCTAGCGAGAGAGAACGTGGAGTGGTTTTTTGCCGAGTCTTTTGTCTGTTGGCCAATAAGCAAAACAAAACGAGAAATGAAAACACAAACAAAAGGAGTCAAAAGCTTGTTTTATAAATCCAATTTGTCGTCTCTAGCTGTCCGAGTCATTCACCAAGATAGAAGAAGCCCGAGAGAGGGGTTGAGAGGGATGAAAATAAGCGTCGGGTGGTTTTTAATATTCGATTTTTTCGCGTTGTTTTTTTTTTTTTTTTATCCCAGAGAAGCTTACGTAGTAAGAAAGAGTGGATGAGGAAGAATAAAATAAGCAAACTTTCGTGCTCTCTTGGCGAACCGTAAATTCAGAAGTTGCTTTTATACAAAAGAGAGTATCTCTCAATTCCAGTCGAAAAATATTGAAATGTACGAATATTTTGCTAGCGTAGATTTACTCATATAAACAAAGCCACGCAAAAGTCATTCTCGAATAATATTTTAAAAAAAGAAGTCTCCACCTCTCTTTCCTTTCGATGTACCAACGATGAAATAATAATTATTACCTGCAGCCAGCAACCTTCCAAATTTACCCATGTCCAATTAGTTGATATCTCATCAACAGAAAGCATCAAAGAAAGTTTCCCCGTAACAATTTCACGATCGCACAATTCTCAAAAGCGTCTGTACGAATTCTAGATCTCCCTCCATATTTATATGATGGACGTTTGAATACTTTCACGTACCGTTTTGAAATATGCTATGCTCGCATTGCTCTCGTATGCTTTCGTGAATCTTTAGAACGTCGAGCATAACACCCTCCTCTAGTGGGTGAAAAGTTCATCTGTATCTAGCAGCCAATGCATCAACGTGTATAGAGCTGGGATAAAAGGAGATATCCTATCAATTTTACCCTGACTGTGAACCTCTAGCGACCGAGAATTTTTCCGCACGCAATACCGACTCTTACAGTGGCGATGATCACGAACGTGTTCAAAGGGACTGACAACTACAGATGTAACCGAAGCAACGGATTCAAGCTGCGCATCGTAGCGATTCGGACCTCATACGATATAATGGTTTCTTGGATTTCCCTTGCGAGAACTATTGCTGCATTTTCTACAAGAATCATTCTCTCATCCCGAAATTCCCCTCCAGACACCACTGAGCCCAAACATGCATTCACCACTACCAAATCAATTTTTGATGCGAGATGCGAGTGCATGGAGGACCCGAATGTGTTGTCACGGATTCCTATACAGGGTGTGACGAAGCGTACACCCTGGTGGGTTCAACAGGACTTCCTGAAGTATAAAATTCGCCGTGGATCTGTCATTGAGCTCTTTGGTGCATCACTAAATTGCCAGGTTTAGTACTTTTGGCTGAAGCCAGATTTAAAGCCTCAGCCATTATTTCTCGAGTCCACCTCCTAAAAGTGAAATCGTTATGATAGATTTACGGGGTGGAATAAATCTGTAAGTTCTAGATCGTCGGTTCGTTGCTGTTTAATGAATGTTGCTGTTGCTGGGGAAGCAGAAAAGCTGTCGGTGCCCAGCAATGCCGATGTACATTTGTATCCCCGTCTACGAGTCTCCAGTTCGTTCCACGATTGCATCGAGGGGGAGAACAACCGGACGGACCTGTGGGTGGCTTGATGGCTTTGGTATCACGAGATGGTTTCGGTATCACTTGGCAGATTGCGCCCCATCACAGCTGCTGGAATACTAGTTGGCACATTCAAAGATGTGATATTCATTGGAGGAATGATAGTGGGGCACACAGGAAACTAGAACTAAAATAAAGTCGTGTGATAGACTGGCCATTATCTGAATTGGTGGAAAAAGCATTTCTAATAAAGTTAAAGTTCCGGTAAAAGTTCGGTTCGTCTCTTCCAATTTAAGTGAAAAGCTCCAGGCAGGCTAATCATGAATATTATGGTCAAAATGATCTACAAGCGACAAGTTACCTTACACAAATTCATTTGCTCTGCCCTCAAATCTAAGTTGGAGTCATTGCATTTCTGGTAATGGATCATCAACGATTTTCAATTGTCCTTCCACTGAAGAATTTTATAAAAGTGCTATGAAGATGTTGCTAAACCGCATATGCCACAGGCTGAAATATTTGGCGTTTCGGAAAGAAATGAAACAAGGAAGGAGGTCAATGTGAAGGTGACAAAGAAAAGGATAGAAATTGAGAAAGATCTTGGCGATGATGAAACGGCAGCATAGAATGTGAAATAGTTGAAGCAGAGAGGGTTCGGTTTATCAGGGGAGATGGAAAGTTGGAGCGACTGGTTGGCTTGGACGAGCCAATTCAGCATCAGCCGTACGGGCACTCAACCGCAAATCGAGTTCTAGCCGCGGGGCAGAATAAAAATGCCTATACATCCCCCCGCGCTATGTATGTGATTCCATACGTTCCAGATCGTCTCGCACCAAGAACCCTACAATTCTCTTTACGACGTGGACTATCCGACCCCGCGGTTGATTCACGCTGCGTACAGTTCGGTTGCTGGTTGATCGTTTTCCGCACAAGCCGTTATCGTGCCTGACATGTTCCATTCTCGGGGGCAAGCTTTCTAGATCCTGGTGAGCATTATCCACGAGGGACACGTTTGATGGCTGGCCCGCAGGGTCGAGAGAAACGAGCCGATCTCTAGCGAGGCTTTGCGAAAGGTGGTAGGCAAGGCTTGGCTACAAGGGGGAAGAGACATTCCACTGAGCACGGTGTATTGGTGGGGTTTCTTTAATGGTGCGCGGCCAGTTCGATCGTCGGACGTAGCAAAAGTGTGAGCGTAGAAAAGTGAGGAATGACAACAACCGGGGTCGCTGGAAGAATGAAAGTTTCGTAACAGAATTACGGGCAAGACGGTTGCCCGTACATCATGTTGCTTTTCCCACTGATCCTTTAGTTTTTTTTTACTCCTTCCCTTCTTTTCGTACTACCCTTCTTCACCTCTCTTTGCATATAGTTTTCCGCAGCTATAGCTTCAATCCCAACAATTCTCGTAGCACTCTCCTAGCGTAGCGATGACGTTACGTGTTCCCTTCCGCCGGATACGACTACGTGGATGTCGTCTCGCGTTATCATTCTGCTTTATTATACGCAGGCTAACACTAACGGTAGACCTGAATGCGCTACAGGCCAGCTACTGGAATAACCAAGCTTGTATAATAATACAGAACACCCTTGTACCACGGTTTATGTCTACGATAACCCTACATACGATCATCACAGAGCTCTACAGTATTCTACAAAAGTCACTTGCAATATTCATACTGGAATCGTCAAGTTCTGAAGACAAAAGTCTAATTAGTCTTCTGCCTGATCCATCTTTCATCATGAGAGCTAATCTTACATGTCGATAATACGACGAGAAAGTGACGAGTCTCTTTCATCACTTTACGTACTGTTCGGATAGCACCCTTCCGCATCAATTACTCATCGCCATAAAATGATCAAAGGATAATTTATTCATTGATGTTATATTGACGTTACATCATCGAAATACTATGCTTGATAATCATTTTACTTTAAAATTACTCTCAACTTACTATCATCATTGAACATGACTTTTGAGACAATCTGTATGCACATCCCCGACATACTGACTGATTTATTTCGGTCTCCCTTGTCGGATGGAACGTTATCGTACATTCGCAAAAACTCCTTCCTGCTGAATTTCCGGACCCGCTCGAGCGTATTTCGTTCGGTCGCAACGGACTGACGAAATACTGGCATTTTAATCGGATAAAGCAGGAAACGACTTTGCGCACAATTGCGCCTCATATTTTTCGTCAAACCGGAATAACTAAATTGACGCGCGACGGCGATCGATGTGCCAATATCAACTCTGATGAAATCTTCGAATCTTATTAACGGATTAATCAATAAATAAGCAAATTAAATAATTGATCAACTAAAACCAACACTTCAGGAAATAATGAATGCAAATCAGAGATTGGTGACTTGGTGAATCCATTTTTATAACCACTCCCACGTTTCTGTATCTCTTTCAGTACCTCCGGATATAATTGACGATCAAACCAGCACGGACATGGTCGTGAGAGAAGGCAGCAACGTATCACTTTCCTGTGCTGCAACTGGCTCACCCACTCCGAACATAACCTGGCGACGAGAGGACAATCAAAAGTTTCTTCTCGACAATGGACTGAAAGGTTGATTCTTTGAGTACATTATCATTGTTTTTTTTTCAGCAATATGTCTTTTCATGATAAAGAAAATCAAAGGCTAAAGGTATATTAAGAATAAAATAAATGCACCATGCCACAATACGAGATTGAATGAGAAGTGATAAAGGTAAAAAAAGGCAATTTTTCAAATGATGAAATATCGGTTTAAATTTATCCTCTCGATGAAAATTAAAATGCATGGATATTTGTGAATTTTATGACGGATGTTTGCATCAAAGAGTCATTCATTATTAGGATACGTTTAAGTGAACGCTTTTTCGAACATTAATATTTAAAATTCCGTATGCACGTATTCGTAATATGAATAGACTATCCAATTGAAAAATAATGAATCCATGTGCAGAATGTCCTGCGAAAATTAATTCAGGTGCTGTGTGCTCCCTAAGAAAGTGCGCTACATTTAACATACAAATTCGTCGTTAATGAAATCATTTTCAAGTGCCAGAGCATCCTCATTCTTGAATTATTTTTTAACTTTTCTAGTTAATCCAGAATGTTTTCATCGAGCGGGTTGCAAAAGCAGAATTTTGCTTTTTTATCGACAAATTTTCTTTCGGTTGAGATGAATGAATCGAGCAGTCAAAAATTTATCAACGAAATTTCGTATCGTCAGTAGTGTAACTGATCATTTTTTTTCCGCAATAAATAATAAAGTTCATAGAAATTTACATTAAGAATGAAAATTTGAATTCAACGAAATCTGGTTTCACAAAAATTCACTTCGTTAAAATTTCATCGTAAAAAAAAAAAAATAGGTCGTGAAAAAAATCTGTTACTGTTTTTAATTTCATTCTCGTCGTAACACGTTGCAGTACCGCTGCCGCACGAAAAATTCTAATTGACGTTTCCAAATCCCTCCGAAACTTTAATCCACAGTAGATCGATCAGGGACGCAGATATTCAACAAAATTTATTCCATTGGACGCTGGGCAAATAGACGAGGTGAATTTAATTGTGGTTGACGGCTTCAGATGTATTGAAACATGGACCGGATTTGTTCGCTTTTAAATATGAGCAGCAATTTTCTGTTGAATGAAAAATTATTGCGCTACATTACGTATTACATTTCTCTTCTTTCATTTTCTGAATATTTCATAAAAAAAATAAGATTCGTTAGAAATGTAAAAAATTTTATTCTGTTCGGTGATTTGTTGAAAAAAAAATAGTCATTCGTATTAAAATGTTTTAAAATAGAGAAAAACTTGACCGGAGATGCTTTTATAGTTTGCAGCAGTTTTGACATCTTAATCCTCAATTCTCCATGAGAGATTTGAAGTTTCATCAGTAAATAACTTTTGTGCAGAGACAAACACAATTGCAAAAACTGTTATTTACAATTGCGAATGTTCTCGTAACATCGAGGTCGAGAAAAAATAGATCAGAGATTCAGATGCTCAATAAAATTTATTCCACCGGACGTTAAACAAATATTCCGAGTGAATTTAATTGCGGTCAACTGGGAAGCGAGAAAATCATGGATTGAAATAGCTCGAATCGAAATTCGTTTAAGCTTCGGAGGGACATCCTGAGTTTCGTATAAATAAAGTAAATTTTGCGAATACCTTGAAGCTTCACTCCTACGTTATTGTATTAGTAATTCTCGAGTTACCACCCTTCCCATCCCTGCCATTTGTTTTCTAAAAGTACCACGAGAAAAAACTACGTCACAAATAAAGCTGAAAATGAAAAAGAAAAAGGCCATATTCAGTGGTTTGTAAAAGTAAATTGAAAACATTTCAAGCGTTTTCGTGCCTATTGTTTTATTTATTTCGTATCGCTTTTCTGATGTATATTCTGTAGTGAAACAAAAAAATATGCAATCGAATAGAAACAGAATATCGGTTTTATTGATATTTTTATTGATTTTATATATGTGTCATGACGAATCACATTTTTCACTTTTTCGCAAGGTATGATGAAGGTTCATCACAGAAGATTGATTCACAAATTTTCATTGAATTCAATCGTAAAAAAAAATTGTTCAAATCATCTGGAGTTGGAAGTTCTTTCCATTTCTTCCCGTATTTGTGATCATAAGTAGAAATATATGAAAATGGTCAGACTCGGTCAGTCAGCAAAGCTGATTTTTCATTGAACTGTACAATCAGAATGGTGAAATTAAAGAAAGATAAATGTTCGTATAATTCACAATTATTGAAGAATAATAATATAATTAATGCAGCGATTTTTTATCGAATGTTTTCAGAGAATACTGTGGAAGGGCCATACTTGAACATAACCAAAGTAAATCGTCTGCACATGGGACCGTACTTGTGTATAGCGTCGAATGGTGTTCCACCTTCAGTCAGTAAAAGGATAAAATTAATAGTACAGTGTACGTCCACGATAATTTTCATTCATAAATAGCTTATCGATTTTTTAGCTGAATGTAAAACGAATGAATTCAAATTTGCTTCACGAAGACACGATTAAACCTTGAAGGAGAAAAAGCTGCGTTGGGTCAGACAGTACTCCTAATCAATAAAACCAGTTTTTGCCATAGAAACTAATTACATAAACGATCGAAAAATCATTGATGTAATTTCACCAACGATAAGAATAACTGAATATGAATTTAACAATTTGTACAGTTACTCCAATGATATGGATTCAAAATCAGCTGGTAGGTGCTCAGCTCGGACAACCTGTAACGCTCGAGTGTCACTCGGAAGCGTTTCCAAAATCAATAAACTACTGGACAAGAGATAAAAACGACATTGTTGCTCAAGGTGAGTTGAAAGATTATGATTTAAGTACGAACCTAATCTTTTTATCAAACGATTCATTGACTGGAAAATTAGTGAAGATTTTGGAATTCATTGTTCAATCTACCAGCACGAATTATGTGCATATTGAAAAGACTAATAAATCGTGACTTAGACGAAAATACAAACAACAAGTAGAAAGACATAACTATTTTGACTCGTTTTCGCATCTATTCTCACTCTCGTGAAAAAGGTTAATACCGATAACAATGGTTCAATCAAGTATCTACGATGGCCCAGCCCCATCCGCTGGGTTCGTCTTTTCTTTGCCTCGTCTTATTTCGGTATTCGAAACGTGGATAACGGCCAAAGTTGACGTGATTTCTGTTTTGCTCGACAACCGTTCAGGCACTTCCGGCAGCTCGGAGCTTTCCACTATCGATGCTATTTCGATCAATCATAAATGTATATTTATATATGAAGCTGGGACGATTTGATATAATGCCACGGAGCCTCCAAAATGCCCATGGAAAGCCTACCGGAAGTGCAAATACAGTGGCTCAAATTTGAGCGACTAAGGGAGACAATTTTGCTTACTTTTTTTTATCTGAAATCTCCGAAAATTATTCTTCGATAAATCGAAAATCGATGTTAAGACTTTTTCGTGATTTTTCATGACCGGAATAACAGAAAATTCCAACAATCTTTGTAGAAATATAGCAAATGAAAACTTGATCTATTTTCGTTCAAAGACTGTCTAGTTATCGTTATTCCGAGATGCTCGTCGTAATTATCATCGAAGTTAAAAAATAAATAAAAAAAACAAACTCGAATAACCGTTTATTGACGGATTACAGGGGGAAAATACGACACTGAGCTCATCGACAACGCGTACAAAGTTCGCATGAAGTTGACCATACATTCCGTAACGGAAAGCGATTATGGAGCTTATAAATGCGTTTCTAGGAATTCTCTGGGCGACACTGACAGCACTATCAAACTTTACCGTAAGTTGTTTTGCTTTTTAACAATTAATCTGCACAGAATAATTGGCTTCTCGGTGTACGAAAATTGGAATAGTTTATTTTCGTAATTTTTAAAATCTAGATTTTTTAAAATAAAAACCAATTCATTTCTCTGCTCAATTTTTATTTTTACATTATACGTATGAATTTTCGATGTTTTTGAAATAAACGATTAAATGGCTGTGAAGTGAATATGCTGAGTGGAAATAACTTATATTTTCTATATTCAATAATAACCATTCGAACTCGACCGAGTTTTAATGTCTTATTATCGAATTCCATCCTGGGAACACTTGTTGAAAGTTAACTTTAGCAAAGGAAAGTCTGAAATATTAAATGGAATTGATGAAAGTTTAAATACCACCTCGAAATCTTCGACGATTCTGAAACGAGAGTTTTCCATGCATTATTCACCAAAATGTGTTATCGCATCTTCATCTTACAGAGGAGAAAACATATTAATACAATTATAACGAATTTCTTAAACGAATCAAATCGCAATTCATTCGTAATGAAAATAAACATAGAACAATAATACAATTTCGTATTCATGTTTTCTCAGAAATATCCTCGTCTTCGGGTTCTCATCATTCGTACGGAAATGGTACAAAATACAAAGGTGAGCTTAGAATAAATGCCAACGATATTAAATCTTCTTGATGAAAATTATCTCGTTATGCCAAGAATTTCATAATCTTCATTGCCTCGCAAGCAATTATATTAAAATCGCTCGCTCGCTAAAATTTTCCTTCCCGAACTTGTATTTCATTACCGGAGCAAAAAAAAAAAACGTCATCAACCAAGCAACTTTTCATATACAAATAAACGGTTTACTCGTGTATGCCACCTACGAGACCACATACGCGATATTTTCCTCTGAAAGGTTACAGTTTCATCGCTATGTTAAAGCTCATTACGGCTATACGGGCGATTTTATGTCTTATCTCGCTAGGTAAAAGTCTCAAGTGCCCATAAGTTCTATGATTACACCTTCACGGTTATGCTGCATCAAAGCTGCCAGCTACAGTAGTGCGCCACACAGTTTATATAGCGCAGGAACACGTTCGATGTATGAGGGATCAGTCGAGAGGGGGAATTTTCCTTTCTCTTGCGTTGCCTGAACCAATGAGCATTCCGAATGCTCCCCACTGCCAAACGAACGAACTCGGAGTGAAGTGGGAGAAGTTCCCTCTCTTCTAACCTCCACGCAATAAGCTTGCTTCGTTTCCCTCCACTATTTTCGAATCGGCAACAAAGCAACGTAGCTTTCCCCACTCCAGCAGCTCGCGCGAACGAGACTGCGACGTTCCCTTCTCCTTCGAAATCGCAGTAGTGGGGGAACGTTCCACGCCAGTTTGCCATTAGCCTCCGAGCTGCACAGACACTGTTATTGCTCCACAGTCCCATGAGTTTTACTACCGCACAAGAAATAACGCACATATTATTATGCATTCGTCCCATCATATTTTATTTTCATCCGATGCTTTCGCTCCATTTTCATTGCTTACCCATAAATTCGAGAATCGCCTTTATCATCGCGACATTCTACCATCTTCTGTTTTATTACTTTCTTGCCTCTGAGACTGAAAGGATAATGCTGCGTTTGAGTTTATGGAAAATAAGGGGCTTACGCGAGCAACCAAAACAAGTTGAGGAGCTTTCAGCATATTTTGTTTTTATAGGTTGAATGAATAGAGATGATAGTTACGTGCATTTCGATACAAGAATGTGGAGGATCTTCATCCATCGATCCAACTGAGCTTTCTATTCAGGTCGGAAAACAGGAGGGATTGTATTGTTATTACTCTTCATCTACAACGAATTATCCGTTTTTGATTATCTATGACTCGTAGAATAATTGGGTCGATTGATATGTGCTATTGGCACATTGTCAACAAGTGTTTCCTTATTTCTACATTCGATTCGAACCAGTAAGCCAGTGGAAGAGCATCGATTAAATTTCGAAAAATACGACGTTTTGGTTTTTCGAAGGTTAGAAAAATCGTGTTTGCAGTTTCCATTTTCTCGTTTTCGATACGCAAATTTGTTTGTTCAACGTGCATTGGATATTAATTGAAATATTCGAAAGCTCTATTGAAACTACGGGGAGCCAAAAGCTTCCTTTCAATGTCCGTTAGATTTTGCTGATCACTATTACGAACCCCTTTACCTTCAGAGACTATGTAGCTCGAGGTAAAATTTCGTCCGAGGACGATCTGGGGGAAGTGAAGTTTCTAACCGCCAGATGGCAGCATGTGGCCTCTTTCTCGCTTTGCGGTGGCGAGTAAGCCGGGAAAAGGATGAAATGATACGGCCACAAAGAGGGTGAGAAAGCGACTGGGAGATCAGTTTGTAACGGAGTTTATGAATAAGCAAATCCTTTCGTAATCCGATTAAAGTTAAGCTGGAAAGTACAAGCGCACATTTATCAACGGTTTGAAAATATGAAGAGTTCCATTCGCAGAGTTTGAGGCCTTTGATCGTTCATAGAAATGATTGTGAAGGATTCTTCATGCTGCGCCAAATAAAT
Organism: Campoplex capitator; assembly: GCA_037576405.1. Classification (NCBI taxonomy): domain Eukaryota; kingdom Metazoa; phylum Arthropoda; class Insecta; order Hymenoptera; family Ichneumonidae; genus Campoplex; species Campoplex capitator. The sequence goes on along the minus strand of JARBWI010000002.1, from coordinate 11,406,927 downwards.
AATTGATTCACAACATTTATATCGTTATTTATGTTTCCCAAAACTGAGGTTCTACTATGGGCCATCTATAATTTTCATAAGCGTTACCGCCCTCGAATGAAAGCACAGCTTTACGTGATGTTTCGGAATAAATCTGACGATCTTACGGAGCGACCACCTTCTGTCCTCGCCTAAGACGTAGGGCTTTTCTTCCGGTAAAGACGCTGCACCTTCACCATACTCTCGCAATTAGCCGTCCCACAGGCAAGCAAAATGCCAAAGCCGTGGTGCGAGCTCTCGTCCTGCCTTGCGATAAACTTGAGAGTGTTTGCAATCATATTTACAGGGTGGGCCAAGAATTCACTCTTCATATCTGCAGCGATAGTCAGATCGAGTAATTCTGAAGTAAAAACTTCCCGGATTTTATTCTCTCCGAAGCAGCGCTAATGAGATATCGATGATTTCGTAAGAGCCCAATGGAATACTCGGACGCGAACGAGTGGGCGCGGCGAGCGCGATGTGCACGCGTCCCCCCCTCCTCGACTCGTTCCACTTACCACGCGTTTGATTGGCTCTCCCCAAACAATCTATATCTCCCAAACGGTGCATCGGAATGAAAAACGACTAAAAACTTTTCTATTCAGAATTTCAGCATCTACGCACTCCTCAACTTTGCGTAACTTGGAACTCTTATTATTTCATCACCCTGTGTATAAACACACATGGACGTATGTACAAAGACTCCAACACTTTCACCCTCTCTTTGCGAAGATTAACTGTCGTCCTCACGTGCAGGAATGTCGGCCAACGTTAGACGTTTCTGTACCTTCCTCCGGCGTCTACGGTATAATAATTTTCGAAATATGGGAGACCCGAGGTCCTTCCTCTTTCATTTATCCTACGAACAATTTTACTTTATCCATCAAAAGCACTATAAGGCGTATACAAGGTAAATGGAATTGCTTATAGTTCGAGCACTCTCTTGTGCCTCCTTCCTCATTATCGTTGTTAAAGAGGTCTTTTCGAATCTGGTCAAAATGTTTAAAATCACCTGCTCGAGGAGCCACGTTATCTGAACTTCCCGTTGTTTGATTCAAATTGATTCGATTGTACATCAAAATTTCAAATATTCCTTTTTGTAAATGAGCTGAATTGCGTCGAGATCACGAATAACATTCACCTTGAACCGCAGGAATTTAACATCTTGTACTCTTCCGCTGAATCGTTCGCTTCACGTTTCCTTCCTGTATTCAGTTATACACTATCGCTCATCTATATACGAAGTCTTTCATAATTTATATTACTCGGTCGCTCAGATTATACACCGGTTATCCAGTAAAGTCATGAAACTTTAATTCCACTCAAATGAAAAAATGTGCGCAGCCTCGTTCGAAATGTAAAAGGTTTTTTCTGCTTCTCAGTTATTTATACTTCCGACGTAACGAGCAGCTCGTTTTTTTATTTTTAATCGTTTTTTTTTTTTTTTTTTTATTCTCGACGATAATGATGCTTAAAAAATCATTCAGTGGATTATATTTACCGTGTCATCATTTATTCATCAACGAATTACAATTTGCCAAGAATCCATTAACGTTTACTGTCGCGGAGCTCGGTGTTCAATTAAAGTCACTGAAAACATGCTCACAAAGTTCTTCCGATTCGTGCAAATTTCTGACGCAGATTGAAAAACAATGAATTTTTTGTACGTCTCAGAGAAACAACTGCTTGCTACCGCTTAATTCGTTTCGGCGATACAATTTGGGTCACGTAACTTTTTGTTTGTGAAATCAGAACAAGAGTCACGATTCGACGACCCTTTGGAAGAAGAAACGTTCGAGGATGAGATCAGTCATGAAAAAAAAATCTGTATCAGCGATTTCGGTTGCAGTGTTTATTTATTTCTAGATACGTCATTGTATTTTTGGTCTTTGTGCGTATAAACAAAAGTAGGCAAAGTGCACAGTGAAGTACCGTATGCAGAAGAGAGTGAGTTAAATTTCACAAAAGTTTACACGCTACAGTAAGGGCGTTAAAAAATATCCGGTAGTGGGGCCTCTGCCCTTTTTATATGAAGATCGTTGAGGAAGCCAAACACGTAACATACGTCAATAGTAACGCATACGAGTGTCCTTGTGCCTAGGTCATGTGTATATAAACAAAATATGTGTACAAAGAATTTCTTTCTTTATTTTCTATTTTCTTTTTTGTTTTTTTTTTTTATGCAAAAAAATAAAAAAATAAAATCTCAGTAGTGAATACCATTGGAGTTTAGGAAAAGCTGGAGCGCAGTGCACGAGGGTGCCGAGCTCTTGCCCTCAAACGCTTCAGTGTCGGCGTCAGACTCGCAATAGTCGCTGTCTGTTCCGCATACGTACGTTTTCTCGCCAGGGGCATTTCACCGTTCGTCCTCTTTTTCATTCAAACTTTACCTCTATGTGTATCCTAGTGAGGGAGAGAAAGAACCAAAAAGAAAATGAAATAAAAAGAAAAAAAAAGAGAGAAAAACGAGAAAAACTCTCTTCCAGGTTATATATTCACTCGGTAATATCAGTGTACGTGTGTGTGTACGTTTCTACACATTTTTTAACACTGGTGCGTCCTTTTCACCCCTCAACCTGTAACTCCCTTATGCTGACTTTTTTTTTTTTACCATTTCTCTTTTCGCATGTTTCTGTTCTCGCACAGTATTATAAAGCTCTCAGCTGTCCGGCACGAACTGATATGTAATTTACACGTGCGCCCAAGCCCCAAACGCGTTCCTCTAAGGCGTCCCCTTTGAGGATCTTCCTTTTCTCATATTACGCTGCTACTCTCTCTCTCTCTCCCCCCTTCTCTCTGTGTACCACCAGAAATGCCGCTCACGTGACGTCCCGCATAACCAGTAGCGAACTCGTTCTCTTTTCGAGTCTCGTTTGCATGAAGAATCGTCTTCATGTACATGAGCATTAGCTCGAGCTTGAAAGCTGCACCGAGATATTTCAGCTCCCACACCGCCAAACCTCACTTCTGGACCGATCACCCCGAAGGGAGTAGGATTGTAGTAATCTCGTCAGAAAGATACAATTATAGTCCTATAATTCTGGTTCCTACCACGGATACTTTGACCCAGGTCAGAACCATAATTATTCACTAAATTGAATCACCTTTTTGCGTTAATCAGCAACTGTACTGGAACTGACTGTTTCCTGATAGAAAAGCACCAAATTCTTCGAGATCTGTCAGCTAGCAAAGTTCGCCTCGATCCCAGAGACCTTTGGTATCATCCCAAAGTCAAACCCAAATCACGACATCGTCATAATTGATTCCCAATTATCCAGAAATCTGCGTGTTGCTTTTGAGAATGTAAATTAAAAATTATACCAAAATGACGAATCGAGATTGTTCCAACTCAAAATTCATGACACGTCTACCATCCTCGGTCTTTCGTTGTAACAAATTGGCTGAATTGATGCTCAACAACGTCACACGTCGAAGTACAGACCCAAATCTCATTATGCACCCGTCCCCTTTCTCTGCCAAGGACCATAAAAGCCGCTTTTTTTCCTTTCAGGATTTTCTCCGCTTCTTTTTTTTTCCTAGCCTCGTACCAGACTGTTTGGCCATTCCGAGCCTCGCCTCACGTCCGATTTCCACCCCATTTCCCCCAATAAATTCGAGATGGCACGTGCCACTCCGGAAGGCTCGAAATATCCCACGGATATCGTCATCTATCCATTATCATATGTATGTCTGGCTGGCCCCTAAATGAGGGGGCTACCAACTAACGTAACTATCTACTCCTCTTCTTCTGTCATTTGTAACTGACCAATGGTCTCGAAATCATCTGCTCCGAAGCACGTTTTTCTCCCATTAGATCTCCGGAGCATTGATCAATTGCGTTAAATATGTACAAAAACAATCGAAAATTCTAATCCATTATTTTATTCACGCGCCTGAATTATTTTAGGAAAGCGTAACATCAATCTTTATTTTCATGAAAAATAAAATATGAAATAACAATACGATTCTAATGGATCCGACTTAAAACCGACGAACGAAAACCTTTTTCAATAATAAGACGTTGCTGTGTCAAAAAAAAAGAACAAAAAATAGATAAAAAATAAACTACGAGGATACATTTGTGGAATAAGCTATTCGAACGGATCGTTGCAACGAAGTTGTTTTGTTCTGGATCTAAAATAGACCCAAGTCCATGATAAACAGCGCAGGGAATGTGGCCATTGGGATCATCGTTTCTTAGATCATACAGGTGATCAACTTTACAAGTGTACACAATCGTATTTCGGAGCTTAATCTCAAAACGAGGAAAGTTTGAACAAACATAGCTTCCGTTTTAGGGCTAATCGATGTAACAAGCGGCTTCGAGGTGAAAAGGCTTGCAAAGTTTTCAGTATTTCTCACAATGGCTTTACTCATAATGCACTCTTATCCTTATTCGCAGCTGTATCGCGAAGGGAAAATATGTTAGGAGATATAGTACAGTTATAATTTGCAATATCCGGTTAGGAGCGAGTAAAATGATGGTGGAGCATTAAAAAAAATGAATATCCGAATGAAAATAATGCGGTCGCATGGTATTCTTTATTTTCAGGTAAACTGAAGAAAAACAGTGGGAATCATTTACTGGAGGGAAATCAGGACATGTTGAAAGAGAGAGGTAAGAAAGTGTTCTGTTTTCTAAAAAATGAAGACGTCGAGAAAGCAAAAATTAAGTTCTGAATAGCAGAGGTTAAACGAGGGGAAAAAAAATACTTTAAATTTCGACTAATTCCGAATATAAATGTGATATTAACATTTTTTTACAGACTTAAAACTCCGCGGACGAAAAGACAGTGGTGAAAACGGGGACGACGAAGATTACGAGTACTCTTCCGGAGCTGCGAGTACGAGAAATTATTCAGACAGTGGTCTCGTCGCGGTGCTTGGATTTTTCTCCCTCTTTTGCCTTAATTATCATCTTTATCATCACCATCATCATCAATCGGAGCTTCGGACTTTTCGCCCCGTTTGAAACAAAGCTCCATTTACCTTTCTAATCATTATAAATTCACACCACCGACTTTCCTACCCCGATTCAAGACCATAGTATGAAAAAAGAAGAGGAAGATGAGTAAAAGAAGAGCATAAAAAACTGCGAAAAAAGCTTGCGACTACACTCGTGCGTAATATCATCGTGAAATCTTAGCTGGAAAACGTGGATGATCCTTGTCACATTATATCGCTTCGAATCTTGATCGTCCAAAAAGAATTTTAATCGTACTCACACCGCTGTGAGCAGCAATAAAAACGTACGATATACCGGGTGTCCAATTTTCAAATGTAAATAAATCAAAAGCACTGCCCTGTAGAAAACAAATAGTTTTATACAAAACTTCATCGGTTTAGCACGTCTTACAAAATTGTCAGTTCAATTTAACTTTGAGATTAAATCCTGAGGTCACACGGAGGTGTAATCAAAATTTTGCATGGAGACCCTAAATTTTTATGACAGATTCTCATTCCTCAGAGAGTGAGCTTTCCAAAACACTACAATTAAGTTCATTTCCGTTGCTGAATACTTAAACCACGAAAAAAAAATTGGCCACCCTGTATATCTGAAAGTTTTTTGCTTTGTTCGTGAAATTTCTCGAAACTCATGGACATGAAGAATGCGGCACTCGAGGCTGTCGATAATGTGTGTACGTCGCTGAGATTATTCATTAATTATTTGTATCGTCGTGTGCATGGGTGCCTCGTAGGTTTGCAAAAGTCTGTTGAAGACAGAAAAAGATAAAAAATTAATATATATAAATAAATATATCTGTAGCACGTAAGTAATAGATTACAAAAGCTTTAACGAATGTCGAAGACGAGCAGCTTTGATCGCCTCGAAAAATGTGTAATTGTACAAAAAACGTTTGAGATAAATACGTGAAATTACAAATGAAAAAAGAAAGATAAATATTTGTGAAAAAAATGAACTAATTTAGACGTGAGCCTATTCACAAAAAGCAAGAAAAATGATGTTAAGAGATTGTTTCATTTCACTTCTTCATGATACAATTGAGAGAATCTAAGTCAAAATCCCTCGATCTCAGTAGGTAATAATTACGAAACTGATTTATTTCACTATTATCTCTGCTGTGAAATATCCTCAGTGAACACACAATTTTTTTAAGCGGAATTTATCCAGTTACTAAATCAAATCGATTTTTTCATATGGGAACTGTTGCACGATATAATTGTTCCCTTTCTTGCCATTCATCGGTAATTCAAGATCCTACTCTTTCGGTCCTCGATAACATTCGTACCGCGACTAAATTTCGACTCGAAGCTCCGAAAATTTTTCAAAATAAAATTATTACCACGAAAAAATCTCGGTTCAAATAATAATGAAATATTTCTGCCATTCCAGTGTTCAAAACTCGTCGAGCTTTCACATTTTTCGTATTATAAATGTAAAACTGTTTTTTCCTGAACAAAATAATGAATTATTTTCTCCTCATCAGCATTGTAAATATCACGATCGATGTCACACAGCCAGCTCGAATAATTTTGTTACCAAATTACACGAGAAATAACGAAATAAAAATTACAAAAGCGAATCTGTATGCTCTTCATTAGCGAAAAAAAAAAAAAAAAAAAAAACAACAAAACTAAATTCGTGACTGACTTACGTCGCAGATGTGAACAGAGGAAAAAAAGGAACAATGAAACCAGATTGTACAATTAAAAACGTTGGTGTACAGTTGATGAAAGAAGGTCACGGAGCAAACCATTTTTTTTTCTTTTTTGTAAAAACATTCAACGTTTTTTGTCTCAAGCAAAAATCATGACTGAGATAATTAGTTTTCATTCCCGTTCTCCTATCACGGCTATCGGTAGAACTGCCTGATAACAAGTGAAGTCAAAACTAGACATTTGTGCCATTGTTAATATTTTTTTTTTTTTAATATCGCACTACGATACTTTTCGTTTGTTATCGATATCGCCGAAATGAATGACGGACGATCGACAGGGGTTTGAAAGTTCGGATAATACTTTCTCGACTCGTGACCCTTGCTCGGAGATCTCGATACGAAAAGTAGCAAAGTGACAGTAGAAAAGAAACAAACCAAAATTTCAATAATAACGTTCTCGATTAGGAGCGCAATGAACGAATGAAATTTTCACAAATTCGCGAACAAGGAATTAACATTCTACAGTAGAGAAACGAAGATTTAATGTTATTATTACCCATATTCGTATATACAGGGTCGAAAATTTGTCATCATAAATCATTTCCTGTTTTCCAACAATTTATCTTCAACGAAATTTCTCAAGTTACGCAAAACACGGACGTCGACGTTGAAACAGCAACTAAGGGTCCTTCGAACGACCCTCAAAATTTTCAACCCTACATATATGTAATATTAAAAATAAATGAATATAAATATAAAAAAAAAGTGAGCGCAATGCTCAAAGTTTGATTGATGCATTTGCGCGAAATCGTCAGTCATTGTAAAGCTTCTCGATAAAAAAAATAAAATCATAATAACGATAATATTGATTAACAATAAAAAATAATGATTAAAATAATAATAGACGATATAACGTACCTCTGGATAAATAATATATAAACACACTATTATATTTGTACAACAACTGACTGTAGAAAATAAGGGTTGTAAATAAAATATGTATTCGAAGGGACTGTAGACCTTAAACTATAGCAACAACTTGCATATAATGCCACGAAATCTGGCTGAAACCTCCGCCTTCCATCGTCCCGGCCTTCTGTCTTGCATAACCGGCAATTTAGACTGAATTTCCATCGTGCTCGAAAACTTTGGCTTCTCCCAGCGAGATTCCCCAGGTGTCGGAATTAATTATCCACCGTTTGCTCGGAGAGGCTTTGATGAAGCTTCCTGGTAACACACTTGGGTGTAACATTTTGCATATCTCTGGTAAAATAACGATTTACCATCTCAACGTCGTAATGACCCACGTGGACTTTCGTACGAGAATTTTAGCTCCTTTGGAATCTGCATAATTTATAACATGCGAAGCCTGTTATCTTAGCACCATTTTCTTTTCTTTTTTTTTCAACGATTTTTCTTCCGACCGATTTTTTTACAAAACGCTAGCAGGGTGCAATTGTTTTCCAGAACTATCATTAGCTTCGTTGGAAATCCACCAGGGTGCCACTGACACCGGTCTCTCGCGTCAACGAAAACTCCCTCTTCGTATCATAAATAAAGCCAATGCGATTGTCACCTGAAGTTGCAGGAATTAATGAAGATTTCTTTCCGTTTATACATTTGTTGCTATTATTCGATTATGTTCGACTGTTATTTTCATGTTGTTCATAGATTTGTCGCAACCTGTTACCATTGATTTATATTCGTCACGAGAAATATTTTTTGGCTTCATCCGTACACAAACTTGGTACTTTATTAGATTTGTTAATTTTACCATTATTATTATTTTTATTATTTATACAATGTGTCACGTTACAAGTAAATACACTTCTCACTTTTTTTTTCCCGTGATTGGAAAACAAAAATATTTTACATTTTTTGTTGGTTCTCCTTTGTTACCGCTATCCTCAACGATCGCTCTGACACACGATTCATTCACACGAAAATATTTTTTGGAATGTTATTTTATCGCGAATTTGCAGATGAGCGATTTGAAGAAAAATTCATGTAAATTTTACTTATGCCTCTAGCTCGTTAGCTTCATGATCGAACTATTTACGCTTCAATAGACTCTTTCAACCATGTGCTATTTTCATCCTCTGCTGCAAAATAATCTTTATGTGATTTTTCAAATGATTTTGTGCGAGTTCTCGTATTATTTCTTTTTTTAAATTTTATTCCATCGAATTGACTATTTTCTCGTTTTATGTAGAATTCAGAATTATCTAACGTTGATAAACAAGCGGCTTGATCACAAAAATCTTTTTGTAAACGAACTTGTGTCTACTGAAAAAAAAATTCCTGTATTCTTCACCCGAATGAGCAAGTGGGAATAAATTTTTGGGCACTCAATATCTTGAGGATGAATTACTAGTTTTTCTGGCCTCATGATTTCATTGAATGAGAATTTCGAAAGCTTGCAATTGGACAGAAGTCTGCAAACAATTCATTGATCTTTCAAACTTTACAAACATTGATTTTCGGGCATAAGGATATTGAAAATTTTTAAATATATTTTTAAAACAAAATATTCGTTGATAAATAATGGAATTTTTTTTTTTTTATTTATCGAATCAATTTAAAATTCCGAAAAAATTTAAAACCATTTTAGTGATTCAAGAAATTCGTTTCTTGCTACGAATCAAAAATCATCGTTTAACTATTTGTTGAACAATTCAATGAAACAATTTGTCGATTTTCAACAATCAGTTTGTTTTTGAATAATAACATGATTGTATGAAGCATTTACCAGGATAAAACGATAAGCATGAAAGTGTGTAATTCATCTTTAAGTTGTGCATCATCCAAAATAAAAAAAAAGGAGGCAAAGTCACTGTTTTTCGAAAGAAAAAATCATTCGGTATATTTGTACTTTCATAAAACCACAACTCGGAGATCGAGTAGAAATGAAAAATGGCTGATCAATATTCAATTAATTAGTAAAGACTCCTGCAGAGCAGCCAAGCAATATCGTTTTCATGAGGCGACCAATAATTGTGGTACAAAATCCACATTTCGTTAATCCGAATAGCCACACGTACAAATTGCACTTTTTCGCCCATTATTCAATTACATTCACGCGATATAGCTTTCTCTTTCTCTCGCTAATGAGAATCGTTATATTTGATAAGATTACTTTTTAGTTATAAAGAGACTTCGGTGTGGAACGGTATTGGTTACAAACTTTCCAAGTACATTGCAGCTGTGGTGTTAGCAAGAGAATGTCAAATGGTTTTTCCTGTTTTTTTTTTCTCCATTCTGTCTGATACATTTTTTGCTATATAACTTTTTCAATTTTTCCAAAAAGTTAGAAGAGATTGCTTTTTGAGGGCAGAAATTTCGGCTCGAAAATACCAGTCGTAGGTCAACAGTTTCAGAAATTCTAATAAGAATTAACAGAATGCAAAAAATCTGCAAATTTTCGAGCGAAAATAAGTTTTTACATATTTTTTTTATCCGATGTATCATTAATGAAATATTGTTCTAAAGTCTTGATCATAGTTGATATCTCGTCAACGCTGAATCGTAAATAAAAAAATGTCCAAACACTTTTTTCGTCAGGATTTCAGGAACAATCTGCTCTGTCGATTTGAGACTGAGAAAAAGCGAAACGAAATATCACATTCCATTCCTGACTCCGAGAAAAAACTATCGTAGCACCTTTTCGACGATTTCATTTCACATCACATTGACGTACCTAATTTATAACACGTAGGTTATTATTATTAGTACAAATAATTTTAACGACTAAATGTTTGTTTCTCACTCAGATTCACTCTTTAATTTATCTCTTTATTCCTCTCGCGCTCTTTCTCTCTCTGAATATTTACAGATATAGATTTAACGATTTCCAAGCACTCGCATTCGCGCCGACAAATTTCAAAAATTTCGATAATAATTAGAATTTTGTTTTATAGACCGCCAACCGATATTTACATTCTACAACAATTAAGGGGTCGATATAGGCTTAACACAATATCTTTTATTCACGTGTTATTTCGCGTGTATGTGACGTGTTTCATAACACATTATTATATTTACAAAATATTTTATCCTACGTGTAGCCCTTGTAATAATAAAATTGAGCGACCTCGAGTCACGTATTATTAATTAATATTTACATAATTATATATAACTCGAATGATTGATTGTTGGAGAGGTAGGGGGTGGGGGAGAGGTTTAAATGGACAAAAATGTACAATTTTTAAGTTATTGTATTCTCTGCACGTTTTTTTGCATCCATTATAATTAACGTCAATTATTGAATTTCATTTTGAAACGATGCTTTGAAAATTGAGCGAATTGACTTTGAATTGTGTTCATATTTTTCTTTCTTTTTTCTAACGTTTTTCATTGATAACGAATATCACATAGCACAATAATAACAACGTTAAAACGATATTTTTAGCCCCACGTTATTACCATTGGATCATTTCGAGCCAGGTGAAAATCCCCATTTTCGACCAAGTGCAGATATATTTTATTAAAAGTACAATCGCAGTGGAACGAATGATTTCCCCCCATCGATTTCTGGCAATCCGTCGAATTTGTTGAAAAAAAAAAAACATCAAATTTCTGAACAGTTTTGAGGATGCACATGAAAATAATAGCGAATTGGAGCTCAATCAGAATCCAAATGAATATCAATTCCACGTTACTTCCATTGGTTCATTTAGACCCAGGTCAAATTCATTTTTTCCGTGCTCATCGAAGTTCTCTTTTTTTTTTAACCTTCAACTGCAGTGCAACGGATCGTTTTTCGTTATCAAGCTCTGTGGCATTCGCTGAATCAGAGTTTTTCTATGGTTGAAAAAAAGTGTGTTGAAAGTACAAATTTTTTGAAACGTGATCACTCAAAGTTTCCAGAGTCACAAAAGCCTTCAGCAGTGACGGCGATCGCTTACCGGAAGTGGTATAAATCAGAACCCATTCAAAGTTATTATTCGCTTACTATTAGCTCCATTCGATCCAGTCCAAGAGACTTTTTTCGAATGAATCAAAATATATAATAAAAAAGAGTTTTTCGTTCACTGAAATAGCAGCGAAACGAAACGTTTTCTGATATCAAAATCTGTGCGAGAACTTGTTAAATCATTCAGACAAAACTGGATCGAAAAAAACGAATCCTCGGCGTCTTCCGGGTGACAAAGACCCACGATAATAACAACTGGGGCTCAGAAAAACGGTAATAACTCAAACTGAAATACGGTCAAAACTATCATTGCAAACAAAATTTATAAAAAAAAATAAAAAGAAAAAAAAAATCAGGTCGGAAAAGAAGAAAAGATGAAAGGACATAGGCGAGTGGAAGTGCCAACGAATTACTACGAGAGAGCGGTAAGCAGAATAAAAACAAAGCTGGCGATGACATTGGTGTTTACGATTGATATTGGGCTGGTGCTCATAGATGACATTGACTGTGCAGTTTTGTCAGTTCGATGTGTTTCTTCGAGAAGTTCATTTTTCTTATTGTTGTTGTTGTTGTTATTTCGAGAATTACGATCAGCGTTGCCAATAGCCGAGGCAGAAGCGTGTCCGCCATCGTTGTTGGATCTTGATCGTAGTTCGGCGTCTGGAAAGTGATAAAAATTTGTAATCGATAAATCTTCATCGCTGTTTTGAAAGAGGAAAGAATGTTTTTGCATATTAAATTTATCGAATACTGTACACGGGGCACTAAATCATTTTAGCCTTTGGTTGAAACTCGGTTTTAAAGGAAGGGGCAAGGTACGATGTTACCGCTGCTGTTTCTATTATGTTTTCCACCCTCATATCTGTATGCATGGGCTACAGAACGGTACCTCTGTACCGGCTAAAACTTTGTAAGCGGAATAGGAAAGTTTTGTAAGATGTACTTGTACGTGTTCTATGTTTATATGAAAGAATCAACGTCCTTTGGGCCACACTGGCTCCTCTGCATGCACCGAATGTACTTTTACCCTCTCTTCGTCACTTCTCTCTTCTCAAGCTTTTGTCCAACATACAAACTCCTCGAACTAAGATCACCCTGACGAAACGCCACAGTCTGAAGAGATTGAGAACCCGGATGAGATTCCTATGAAATTCGAAGTTGCTTATGCACCACTTTGACGTTAAGCTTTCGTGACAGTGGGAAAGAATGAGAGGGAAGAGACTCGATGCGTTCATACACACGAGCTTTCGAGAAGTTTTTCACTCTTTGTTGTACCAGAGTGAAGCTAATTCAATATTTCTACTCTTTTAACTTTTCAACATCCAAACATACAGGGGCTAAATACGACGAGGTTTTTCTCTCCCATCAGCTGATCCAGGACTTCATCGATGGGTGTCAATGTCATTCAAAACTATCGGATGGCTCGAGGAAACTTCATTTGCTTTTTTTTTAGAGATCGAAGACCACTTAACGCGATGAATAGTTTTGTTGGATCAAAAATCTTTCAGACTATCGAAGTGGCTTTGTTATTTTTTGTCAAAAGTTCTAGAAACGTATCGAACAAGTTCTATAACTAATGCTCATGAAAAGAAAGTGACAGCGATGAATATTGAATCGATGTGTGACTCCTTTGGATCAAGCAGCTCCGAGGATAGCCAGTGCTTGGATGGGTTACCCCATAGCAAGGCAGAAACTCGCGTATAAAGTTTTTTTGTGGATGTTTTTCGAGTTTCTCGAATCTGAGAGTCGATACGAGACTGACTTTTGAGTCTGAGAGACTCGATGGAGGCAGTTTCGTAATAAAATGGACGATTTGTCAAATTGATGAAATGTATGCTTCGGGATCATAGAAATATGAAAGAAAAACGTTGGATCGATCCTTCTCCAAGAAAATATAATATTCCAATCATCAGTTTTTACGTTCAATTCATGTAAGAGAAATAACCCGCTAAATCCCGAATCAATGAATTCATTTAAACTCGTTTGAAAGAGGCATTTTTTTCTCGTTACCTTTTTGATTGAAAGTTGACTGGGAGGCATCGATTATCTCGTTCGAGCTCGGTGCAACACTCGGCACTGATTTCTGCCGAGATCTTGGCTTTTTTTCAACTGTAATGAGAAAAAGAAACACCGGAAGAATGGTTAATTGCTGTTTCTAGTAGACAAAAAAACGAGTTTGAATTGAATGGAGGATAATGCTTGAGGCTGGGAAGATAACTGACCTTTAATGACGGTGGGAACCGGTGTCGTCGTTGTTGGAGGAGGCAGCGTCGTCGGAGGTATAATTTCTGAAATAATCGGAAAAATTTGACTCGTTTATAGGTAATTAGATGAGAAATTAAATGAGCAAGAAGTAGAGAATCAATCAAAAAAATCTACATTCTTCAGTCAACAAGTCTCGATTCAACCAATCGAATTCACCGACAAGTGCATCGTTCTTGTACTGGAATAAACAGCAAGAATTCTCAAGACATATTGGCTGGGAGTGATACGCTGAATTTCAAAACGTCAATCTCAAGTTTAGTTATTTTGGATGTGGGGCAAACGTGAAACTGGAGAACCATTTGACGGAGTGACATCTTGCCTTCACAATGAGATCAGCTAGAAACTCGTAGCAAGCCAAAGAGAAAGAACCAGAGATGGAGAGAGAGAGAGAGGGAGAGGGAAGGAAGGAGGAGGACAGAAAAGAATACAGTCTGAAGAACAAGAGGTATCGTAGGGACCAACTGATAAAGAGAGTCACGATATTCGAATGAAAGTTTGTACAACAATGTTCAACTATTGAGTTTCCTCCAAATGCAGCTTCCTCGAATCTCGAAACTGGGGAGCCCTCGGGCGAGGATATTCGTAACAACCCCAATATCGTGGATTTTGAAATACCAATATCGCTGCTTCTAATTGACGAATTTACGTTTGATGTGACGTTTTGAAAGGGATTTTGTTGGACTTGGAATAGCTCAAATACCATTCTCTGGTTCTACTACCTTCGGTTGAGAAAATCGTTCTGGAAATATACTGCCAACTACAATCGCGTGTTTATTACACGAATCCTCGAATCCTTAGAGAAAGGTTTTAGTTCTGCTGCTATCAAAAGATTTCGATTGTTTAGTGTGAACGAACTCATTACCATAGCGTACCTGATTCATGATGTTGGGAGGCTTTCAATCGAATAAAACCAAACAAGCTTCGATTGAAATCTGGAAAATGTAGGGTCACGAGTTTCTTGGCTTTTATATTCGCTGCCATGGACGTTGGCAGTCTTTGTGAAAAGCGAAACGTGTGCTGCCCCTATTAGGCAACTTGAGAACATTAATTACTTCCGTTTTGACTAAAGACCAGGGCTCGGTTGAACGAAGTACAATTCATTCGTTTTGAGAATAAAATACCGAGGTACAGAGAGTTTAATGTATTGAAAAATTGGAATCAAAGTGATTGAGTGACGAAAACTGTTAACGATCGATTTCCTTCTTTTCCTTCGAGGAACTGGATGAAATTCCAAGAGTCCGAAATCTGGTGGAAAAGCAGAACCGAAATGTCAGTCCTTATCGCTCGTTCGTCTTATTCCATATAGAAGGAACGAGAAAGGGTAACATTTTTCATTTTCAAATCATTCTGAACGCGTCAATCGACGTCGTTCTTCCACACATTTTTTTATTTTTATTTTTTATCCAAGTGGAAAGAAAAGAGGCGGATGGAGTTGAACCCCTAGGATTACACGAATCCCTCTCACCCTCTATCTTTATCGTGTCATTCTGCAGTATTCTTTTGCTCCGACGAGAGAAAGAAGGGTCGAGAAGAAAGAGATAGAGAGAAGCAAAGATCCTGGACTCACGCGCTTTCTTCCTTCCAATGCCTTATCAGAAAAAGACACGGACGTGTAATACTCTCGGGGCTGGTATGAGGCCACCCTCAACCCCATCCTCTTTCTCTCTCTTTCTTCCTCTCTTGTCGCCAACGCGAGAGATAAGCGGATAAATCGACTTTTGAGCCTCGAACGATCGGCAGTACTCTTCACCTTCCTCTCATTCTGCCACGTTACCCCTCCACATGGCTTCGTACGGGGGTTGAGAAAGGCTCGATGCGATATTGAACTAACACACCAATTTTCCTCAATCTTCGAGCTCAAAAATACATATTTTTTTGTTCATTTCATACAACTATTCTGCAAAATAAGAAGAAACTGAATGTTTAAAATTCTTTCGAGTTGTGACCGTTTTTTCACGAAAATTTGTTTCTGGACGTTTCGAATAGGTTTTTATTTTGTTTTTTCAGGTCGTTCCTCACGCCGTTCAGCATTTTTCTCTTAAAAATAGCGTCGTCAAATTCTTCGAGCTTTTCTTAAGAATGCCGCAGCACTTCGCTCCTCTCATATTGCACTTCTCAAACAAATCCCCGATCTCCTGGGTGAAAAATCAGTCGAGTGAAAAGAATTGTGAAGGGAAGAAAAAAAAAAGGTAAAACGGAATAAAGCTTTTGTTCCGTAATTTTTTTCTTTTTAAGTCTCTTTGTTCGACACAGCATTCTTTTCCTTCGAAATACGTTATTTTTTTGTTTTTTTTTTTCGGAATTTCATTTTTCGACTTTCAATTCAATACAATTTTTAATGAGGTGAGACGTTTGAAAATATTATTTCTTTCCAATAATCTTGAAATACCCTTTCGAAACACGTGGATAAACTCACCTCAAGCTGCATCCACTATAAATCGGTGAATAATACACAAATTCCGCGCGAAATCGCAAGGGTGTGAAATTGAAGCTAGAGGTTGAGGGCTATGCCAGAGAGATTTTCTATTGGAGTGAATGAACTCTCGCTAAAGCCAGGTGTTACCAACAACCAAGCATTTATTAATGACTCGACTGAGCAACAGTTCTATCTCTTTCTCTCTCTCTCTCTCTCTTTTGTAGGGAATTTGGGTACGTAGTTGATGCAGCTTTCGGCTTAGCTCTGAGGGTTAAAAAAAAACTGCAAAACGATTTGACTCGTAGAAAAGAAAGTTTTTTGAACATTATTTTTATCATGTGGAATCGAGGATTAATTACACATTCGAGCTAATCATCAGTTTCAGATCAGACAGTTTCTTTTCATTGTATAAAATGAATTCCTGGATTTAGTAGAATATTTCTTCATTTTTTCGAGACTGTGCCTCCATTTTTTTCAATGCTTCCTTCGGGTTTTTGTCTAGAACCGATATTTACAAAATAATTTATTCAGTGCTTTCAAAATTAATGACTTCTGTTTCTATAAGTATACGAAAATACCCCTGAACTCATACAACGTGAAGGGGAAAATTGTTTAGATATTCCTGGATAAATATTTCTGTTGAAACCCATTGTGAAAACTTGTAAGAATCATTATTATTATTATTTCGAAATGTTCGTTTGTAAAGTACCAAAAAAGGCTGTATTTTATAAATTTTTGTTTACCAACTGCAAAATTTCTGAATTTTGATCGATAATAATTGTTGGGCCAAGCATTCGTGACAAACCTTTGATCTAAAAAAAAAAAAAAAAAACGTTAATCGGCAGAAAAATGGTGGGTTCGATCTAACGAAACTTAATGATTTTATTAAAATATCCATCGACAAACGAAAGATATTTACATTGATAAATCCACCACCGAAAAGAGCAATTTGATAAATTGCGTTTCGTATAAAAATGGAGGCGAACGTGAGTCTAAAAAAGTGAACAATTATCTCCGGCTGAAAGCAGCGGAGTGTTGCTTCAGTTGCCGTTGACCAACCAGCTGTTGCAACGTCGAAATTAGCTCCAAAAAGACAGAGAGAGAGAGAGAAAGAAAAAAATCAAAACGAAATAAAAAGACTAAAGTAAAAAAAAAGGCAAGAAAATAAAAAATAAAAAAAACATCGTTGCATAACTTTGGCAAATTAGTCGGAGGGATTTATGTGGTAGGGCGAAACGTCGCGTTAATTTCCACGGCGACGAGTCTCTGGCGTGTGAGTCGGGTCGAGGACCGTCAAGCTCAAATGCGCGAATGGGCATTTGTCCGTGCAAGCTAATCGCAACGGGACGTGGAAAAAAAAAAAAAAAATTGGGCGAAGCTCTCTCGGGCGAGAGATGTATGGAACTAGGCCAATTACCGTATGTATGTCCATTTTTTCCCCTTTTTCGCCATTTTTTTTTTAACCCTTTTTTTCTTTTCACCCTTTTTGTTTATTTTATTTTTTACTTTTTCGCGGTTATCACTCTCGCTCCTGTTTCGAATGAATACACGTGAGCTGGGATATATCTCGAATTAACCCAAACGTTGGATTAATTAACTCTCTGTCCTCCTGATTTTCACCAAGGGCGAGCCAACGGTTTTTCTCTTGATTAAACGACTTTTTTTTTTAAATCAAATTAACTTATCAACCCTCTAGGATAATTACGAAGTAATTTACCTCAAAAGCATTAGTAGTAACGCCATTCCAATCTAATCAGAAATTTTGCTAATTATTCTCACCTTTTAATCAACGATTCGTTATTTATTGTTGCTAAGAATGTAAAAATCCGAAGGTTTTTTGGCAGGAGAGCAAAATAAAAAACGATCGCAGGAACAACGAGAGAAAATGTAACGACTTGCAGGAAATATGGAAAAGCCGAAAGAAAAAAGAATCAGGATAAACGAATAAAATTTTACTCACGATATAATTTGATGATTCCATTGGTATGTCCAAGTGAATTATTAGAAATGCACTCGTACGATCCATAATCCACGAGAACGACGTTGTGTATGGTGAGCTTCATTTGAATCTTGTATGCATCGACGCAAACGTTCTCCGCAATTATTCTTTCGCCTGAAATAAAAAAAAAAAAAAGGTTGGTATCATATCATTTTAATTTATTGATAAATACGCGTTTTGTTATTTTCATTTATATTTCATAACAGATTTTATGATCCTCGGTCGGTATTATAATGGTCATAAATATGCAATTTTTCGTTTTCATTTTGCGGTGTTTCAATCTGTTCTGAGGAGGTTGCTTCGGGCGGAATTGGGTTGACCGTAACTCTGTTATTCACACATCTCTCTTTGGCTGCCACTCTAATTAATTAATATCTCATGAATGGTGCAACCGAGCAGAAAATTACTGAAGACTTTCTCCTTCGGAATAGTACGATCACCACGTATCGTCTGAATTTGAAAGATCATAAAAAATAATTCTACACTTTACAGAATGTTTATTCATATTTATACACGATTCAAGTATGTGTATCGAGTGTTCTGGTTCTCATATTGTTCCGTTTCGAGTTGAGAAAATTGACCGGGGCATTTTGGACGCTTGACACACGTAGAGATCAAGGAGCAACGTGGCGAAACTTTGAAAGCGAAGGAGTCAGGCTGTCCTCGTTGTATGTGCGCTGCATGAATGTTTCGAACTTATATACACAGACAACACTTGAAACGGGGATAGAAAAGAGCACTGGTTATTTGTATCGAGGGTTGAGCAAAAGGGAATGCGAGGAGCAGCAAATTCCTCGAAAAGAATTTTCTTTCTCTGATCTGGAATAGGGCGAAAGAAGGGAGAACCAAAAACTCTCGGTCGTTCGGGATACTTGAGCACAATTGTATACGTGCATGAAATGCAAGTGCAAGCAGCCAACCTTCTAACGTTGTTATATTACTTATTTGGCAATAGGAACTTGATAGACTCGGATTACTTGGCAAAGGATTTCTATAACGAAATAACTGTTTTCACATATCGTTATGAATCCAAGTGGGGCAAATCACCGAATTATTAATTATTTGAATTTAAAAAATTAAAATAGACAAATTTTCGTGATGCAAAGTCTAATTCGTCGTTACGATAAATTCATATTATTATTTAAAGAAAAATGAACTTCGTGACAAAACGGTTGTTCGAGAAACTCGATCTTGAGAGCGGTGAACAAAATCTCTATGAATATTCTTTTGGTTTTTATGGTGGACATAATTCTCCTTTCATTCCGTAAAAAGGAATAAAATGTTTTTGAAATACAAATGATTTTTTTATTTTGAAAAAAAAAAAAAAAATTCTCATAGATAGCATATTTATAGGAGAGTGTGATATTCGCGAGCTTTAAAAATCGTTGAAGAAGCTTTTTTGCTCACTGCAAAATACCCCGAGGCTGAGTGAGATTATTTTTTACGAGATTCTCATAACGACACCAACGTGTGTGCACAGGTACTTCCGGCACATATCTATAACTATGTACACTCGAGAGAGAGAGAGAGAGAGAGAGAGAGAGAGAGGGAGAGAGAAAAAAAAAAGTCTCCGCTTTTACTCGGACGTGTGTGCGCGAACATTCCGCATACTCCGTCAACTCGATCTATACTTGCGCAAACTTTACTGCAACCTAACTGCGATACACGACACTATTTACCGCGTAAACACTGCTGAATGATTCTTGTTAAAATATTGTTTTTTCCATATACACCTCCAGCGACGTTTTACCATCTGATAATATCGTCTCGAATTGTCAAATTAAAAAGCCATGAAATTTCAAATTATGCCACGTCGTAGTCATTCAATTAGAACAAAAAATCCATTCAATTTCGATTGAAAAAATTAACAATCATTTCATACTTTGAACTTGAGAATTTATAGAAAAAAAAAAACGATATTTTTGGTACGTTGAATATTTCCAAAATTATTTATATATTTTGATTTTCAAACGGTAGCCTTAAATTCGTAGCATATCGAAAAGAAGTTTGATAATATTTCATATTTTTTTTATCTTTTCGATATTTCCATGGTGATTCGCGATCCGCATCGAAGTATGTAAATAATTTTCGAAAATTTTCAATATTTTCCCTTATTTTCGCTATTTCCGGGATACTTTTTGATATTATTTTCAACATATTTCAACAATATCGATATTCGTGATATTTACGACTGAAAGAAACGAGACCGAGATAATGTATAGAAGAGAGAGAGAGAGAGAGAGAGAGAGAGAAGAGATAAGAAAGGGAGGAGGATAAAAAAAAAATCCGATAGTCTCACGAGGTTGTGTCGCATTCATGGTGACTGGTAGGTGGCTGTGGATGTGTACAGTGCAGAGTTGGGAGTCGCGTTGTAAAAGGAAAATGCGAGGAGAATAGGGTACCATAAAACGCTGGGACGATGCAAGCCCGCAACCACTGTACCATGTTGCAGTAAATTTTACTCGATTCCACACATTGTCCTCACGCACCAGAAGCCGGAACAGGAGGTCTGGTACGCCCGAGAATACCTTCGATCCAATATGGCGGATATACGTACTCCGATTAATTTTGAAACATGGACCGAGGTCATCTCGTTGGATCCGAGATCGTAACGATTAAATTCTTCAGTTATAAAACCGCTTACGTTCTCCCTCGTGGAAATGTTTTTTTCACGTGCGAGTATTCGGTGAGATTTTTTTTTAATTTTTTTTTTTTTTTTTACGACTCTTCTCTTTTTTTCAATGCCATAAACCGTGGCTTTTTCGACTTTTTCATTGAAAATTCAAATATCCGATGCGACGATTTCGACCATGATTTAATTGAGAATGGGAGCATTTGATTTTTGAAATTTCGGGAATAAAGTAAAGTAGCCTTATGTACTTTGGGTTCGCGATGTCTCTTGCGCGAGTGCTTCGCTTGAAATGAGACATCTAGCGGCGAAGAGTGCAAGCTTTTCGACAAAAAATTGCGTTCTTCTACAGTTTGAAGTTTGAAGTTTTTTAATCTCGTAAGTACGAAATAAAGAAAAAATCATTTTGTACACAATCTACGAAATAAAAAACGTTTCATGTTACTGCTTGATTTGATAAGATTTTTTTCCAATCCCACCCTGAATATATTCTCGCAGATCACGATTGAAACTCTCATTCTCGTTCTGTCTTTCATGAACACGCTCCGTACGATTTATGGTGAAGAAAAAAGTTGGCCAAAAATTTTTCTCATTCTCGATTTTTCTCCGAGCTTAACGTCCACGTTAGTTTTCTTTTGTTTTGTATTTTTTTGTTTTTTTTTTTTTTTTTTTTTTTCATTTTTCAACTTTCTCACGCGTGCATCCATGAATTTTTCTCTCCAAGTTTGGTAGATTTTTCTGTAAGATTTCCGTCGAAAAGTTAGCTGTGAAACAGTTTTTAAAAGTGTCGTCCGAGTCTCGATACTTGTACGGTTGGTCTGAGAGCGTCAATGGGAGCAACTGAGCTTTATAATCGCATAAATATATACATACAAATGTATAAGAAGATAAAAAAGAATGAAGGGTGGAGTGTGCTTTTCCACATCGAGGACATAATTTCGGTTTTGCCGAGACTTTTACCACTCGAAAAAGTAGTTTTATTCAACAGCGCGATGGTGAATTCAGGATTTTTCGTGAAAAAGAAAAGAGGGAGAAGAGGGAGGAGCTCTCTCCTATCCTCTCCGCCTGTACCTTTTCTGCCTCTATCTCGTTGTGCCTCACTCAGGAGGTTTCCTATCGTCGACGAGCAATGCTTAGATCGTAGTTCAACGTCGTTAAACTTTTTCATCTGCTTTTCAAACTCTAAGCCGATGAAAGTTTTTCTTCCGGAGGCCCCGCGCCGATGAGACTCGTCTCGCCCAAGCCACACTCCATAAATGCATTCTCACTGGTAACCTAAGGCCTCCCCGCACGTACCAATCTCGGTTTTCACTAGTCCGGAAACTTTGCCATCCCCTTTTTCCCTTCTTCTTCCTCTCTCTCTCTCTCTCTCTCTCTCTCGACGAAAATACACCACGTTATATCTATTTCTCCATTACGATCGATCATTGCAGTATAAGACGATCCAAAAATCGTATCCAGCCTTAGCCAGGAAGTACGTCGATAAATTCCCCAAAAAAAAAAGTCTTTTTTTTTCATTCTGAAGAACCGTTAATTGTAGATCGATTAGCGGTTCTCATATCCAGTCAACCAGGGGTTTCCCATAGCTCTTGCGAATATTCTTTCATCTGGCGCAGTACGCGTCGGATTGACCGTAAGTCTCACAAGTTTATATCTAAGAGAATCGAAACTTTTTTATTCAAAAGTTTACGATCTAACTATCTTTATTGCCTGAGCTCGACTTGAAAGGAATGAAATTTATTGAAGAAAAAAAAAAAAAAAAAAAAAAAAACATTATCATTTTCCTACGATCGGAACCCTTTCTCAAATATGTTTTTGTCCACTGCGGCACGTAATAAACACTCGAGTATCGGAAAGTCGATTTTTTTTTTCCCTGTATCCAGGGGAACCAAACTCTCTTTACGAGGCAATAAATAAAAAATAAAAAAAAAATAAAACGAAAACTCGATCTGATGCGGAAAAAGTTGAAAGCTGAGCAGAACAAAGCTATATGAGCGCGAGAGACTGGATCGGACATCAACGCGACATACATCGCGAAACACAAGGGGCACTGGGAGGAATGCGCGACGAGATAGAAAGAGAGTACATGTTCGTTTCGCTGAATCTCCCCCGCGTGTTTGTTCGTTAAGGGATAGTGGTCGGGTGGTGAAAAACGTCGAGGATCCGGATTTACACGCTGACTTGCACACACAGTGTTGCCGACCATCCGGAAACGCGTCTCTATTCGATTTTTTCTTTTTTCAGTCCCCCTTCCCGAACGATACAACTGTAAAGAGTAGAAGGGGCGGGGAGGAGGGGGGGGGGGGAGGGTGTGCATAATACAGGTTGGAACGCTGAAGCTTTTCTCTTCGTATTCCGCATCGATTCATCATTTTGTTATACGAATGTGTGCATGTCCTCGAAATGGGAAAAGTATTCAGAGTGCTGCCGCGCTGCTCACTCTCACCCATAACGATACAGACACGCTGCGGTTTCCCACTTTTCCCATTATGCGCATCGGAACGAGCAATGAGACTGGGAATGGCAAGTCTTCGGAATGGTCTACGAAAAAGTTGATAAAACGAAGAAGAAGAGAAAAAAAAATGGGAAAGAACGTTCGAAAGTCGACGAGTTTGGGATAGTACGCTTTTGAGCCGCTAGGCGGCCGCGAGTGGAGCGTTTTCGCGTTTACGAAAAACCGCGTCCAATCGTATATAAGATAGATCCTCTCCTATCCTCCTTTTTCACGAGTTTTCTTTGTCTCAGTTATCTCAGCTTTGAAATTTTGACAGAAATCGTTACAAAGTGACATCTCCGTTATGAAAAAGTCTGATGAAAAGCGGTTGGAAACTTATGGAAAAAGTTTTAGTTACAAAGATCCAAGGGTATCGAATTGCATTCTGGAGATCTGATGTAACTGAGAAAGGTGTCATTTTCAAAGGGACGAGAAAAGCGGTGCGGAACTAGAGTCTTACAGGTTTAACTATATATATTGGAAGGTATAGAGAAAGTACCGTGGTGGGAAACGTGGTGGAACTGAGGGAGGAGAGATAGAAATCATCCCTTACAGAACTCACTCACCATTTTTCTTTTCTCCTTTGTAGGATGTCGTGACTCAGACTCGACGTGTGTGTACCGGGAAAAGCGATCGAGTTGTGATCTGATTGTATCGAAGGCAAGCGAAAGAAAAAAAAAAGAGAAAGAGAGTGAGAGATAGAGAAGGAGAGAGAGAAGGTGAAAAACTCATTTCAACACATGCAAGCCCAACGAATTCGATTTCTTTCATTTTCACGTAGTTACTCTTTTTCAAACCCGTTACTTCGTTGATACTACATCGCTGTGGGAACAGAGACAAGCGGGGGTAATGGTATCACCCAACACAGAGCAAACCACGGGGTCGAAAAGGGAAGAGAGGGGATAAGCAGGGTTGCATTTTCGCGATCCATGTAACATGTACACGACTCGAGCACAGTTTTCACGAGTGTGGCGAGTAATGCTTTCACCCTCTGTCTCCCTCATTGCCTTCACAATCCCCTTTCATCTCTTGCTTTATATATATTACACTTTCGGCACGAAATGGTTCTGTATCACCTCATTCCCGGTTAACCGACCCCTACAAAATTTACACCCCTTAACGGAATGTCTCATGTGTTAAATTCTATATACGGACACGCCGAGATTGGTGAAGTAAACACATGTGCGAGAATACCAGCGGCAAATTACCTCATTAGCGAACGGACGGGAGTAGTTAAGCATCGCGTTCGTTGTCTTCCATTGTCATTGTTTTTATACAGGTTATTAGAGAACTAACAGATTTTAGATATGAAAAAAATAAATAAAGTGTTACGAAATAATTGACCCGAGAATCGTTGATCTAATAAATATTTTGTGTAATTGCGATAGAAAATTACTTAAGTTAATAATCATTAAGCGAGTAAACGCCTGTGATGAAATCCACTAATTATTCAATTATTAATCAACCGAATGCTACTCTGAAACTTTTTTATCCACCAGAGATTCGTGCCCGAAGAAAAAAGCATTCATTTACTTAGCGAGCTTATCTCATGGAATATTTCTAGCTTGTTTCTTTTACGGGGAAAAAAATATAGCTCGAGTGTTCTTAATTATTAACTACCTGCTGGAACGTACGGCCTGTTTACGCGGAAATGAAATGAAAACGTAAAAAAGTCCGAGAATCCCTTATAATTCCAGGCGCTGAGCTCTCCAACTGGAGGTATTATTTTTGCTACTCGCAATAATGTTTATCTTGCTATCTCTCTCCAATGGGACATAAAAACTTGAAGTAGAAAGGGTCGAAGCACGATCGGATTGGACGTTTGTAAGAGATCGACATCCTCTCAAAGTTCCCTTCTCACTCTTGTCGCGAGGCATAAACGTTTCACACCCCATAATTTGATGTAAAGAGCGTGAGGAACGTTGCTCTCAAAAGGGGTGAGTTTTCAGCTTTTTTTTTTTGTCGCGTGACACCGTTCCACACAGGCCCACACGTACAGGAAAAGTGCAAAAGAGTCTTTCGACTCGACCGGATGCGAAGCAGGCGCCGCACGCTCGTCTCTTTCTTTTTAACCCTCTCGTTCCAGCTCACCCCCGGCGTTTTAATGAAGGGTCAAGAGGGACGAGGGGAAGTGAAGAAACGTGATAATTTCTCGCGTGTCAAGTACAACTGTGCTCGACGCAATGCGCACGATATTATCGCGAACAAAATTCTCCAACTTTTTATTGAAGTCTCAAATAACCCTAGTAATGCTAATAATAATCTCAAGTGAAAAGGAATGAACCAGGAATAATGTACATTTAAATTTAACACCGTGAAAATTCGCTGGTGCAATTTTCAACATTCCAACAAACTCACAAATCTCACTCCGATAACATCTTTAATGTATCAATAACCGTAACTATAATAATCAAGATCAAGATACCAGAAACTCGGTTCGCCCTAAGGTTCGTACCATTTTTTATTTAGTCCGGCGGTTTGCTTCTAAGATTTTAATGACCGAGGCAACTTTGCGTGCTCGTAACTCCTGAGAAAATTGGAATTTTTCGGCTTATATTGTATTGTAACGATAAAAAAAACTCCTGTCGAAGCCAAAGGCACGAGGCTCAATGACAGAAAACGTTTTTCCCCCAGCGGTAAGTGTTCAAAGAAAAAGTGCATTTTATTTCAGTTGAAAATTACGATTTTGGCCGGGTCGGAACGACCCGGTGGTCGTAAACTGAGGTCAAAGGGCAGAGGCAAACTGCCATTGTCAATTTACGGCCACCAGAACACGCATGAATAATTTCTACCCAACGACTGATGAATTTATTCACTAGATCCTCTTTAACTACCCTCTTCTACCTCCCTCGCTTGTTCAGGGCTCCTATTTCTTCCGTCAATTGCGTAAATCATGAAAACAAAACGATATTCGAAATGGTACGCGTGAATCCAAGACAAAACGGAATAGTAGACTGGGTCGATTAGCCTAATGAACTTAGTGATCAAGCGAGCGTAAGGATAGCAAGGACTGTACGAGTTTCTTATGTACGACGGTGGTACAAGACTCGCACGTGCATTGGGGATCGTGAGTAAAGATCTTAAAGTACTTTGAACGTCTTGATGATGGTTCCCTAGTGCAGGGGACCTTCATTACCAGAGAACAAAGATTTAAAGTGACTGCGGTCTATCTGGAAGGGAGGGTGGAGTACAACGCGCGTTGTCTAATTGTCCGTACACAGAGACGGGGGTAGCTTATATCCAAATGTATATAACGGGCTGGCATTATCTGCATGCAGGTTAAGCGATCGACCTCGACCGTTTCTCAGAATGCAAGCGTATGGTTAAGGCCAGAAGAGAACCCAAGCGCTTCAGTGTACCAGGTGCACATGGCTCTCTGAGAGAGCTTGATTATGGAGCTGGTTTACTCCCGGTGCATTCACCGATTATAATCACAATGTTCCATTCGCAGAATCTTGATTAACCGCAAATTGGGTCAACATTGCAATCTAATTTGGCTTATTAAGTAACAAATAGCTATAATGGTATTAGTTGTTGTTCACTTACCATTGGGGACTATTTCACGATTCTCTCTCGTCCAATAGTTGATCGATTGTGGATACGCTTCCGAATGGCACTCCAGCGTCATGTTCTGTCCAACTTGAGCGCCCACCAGTTGATTCGGTATCATGATCATTGGCTGAACTGTTCGAGGATCAAACAACAAATGATTCAAGGTGTTCGCCATCTATTAAAAATGATGGAACAGCGAGACCAGAATTTAGAGATAGTTATGCAGTTTTTTTTTTTTATGTTTGGATGATTAATCAAAAGTGAACGTGTGAATCAACGTTTTCGAAAGAGCTCGGAAGTGGATTGAGCATTAGTAAAGTCACGAGTTTCGAGGTACGCCCTACTTTCACAGCAGCTCTGCTAAATTGGAAACCATTTCATCTCATGGCGCAGAAAAAAAATTAAACAAAAACGCAACCAGCTCGACTTAGCAAGCTTCGAAAGCAATGAAATGAAAACCAATGTCCGGGAAGGCAAGATGCGATGAAGAAAATGACAGGGAGGTGGGGATATGTGGCTGTTAATCCCACTGGTTCACGGAAAACTCGTTGTACGAAAGAAATATCTATCGTTTTCGCTTTGGTAGATGAGGAGAAGGGAAAAAAGGTTAAAAAAAAGGAGCAAGCGTGACATTATCGCCGGTTGGTTGAGAAAGATGTATAGGAGGATTCTCGTTTTTTGATGGAAATCCTCGCGAGGTTGAAGAGCCTGGACGTTCGGAACAATAATTTAACTCGGCGCTCGCCGTTGGCTGTCATCGTTCCGGTCGCTTTTTTACGATGTTCACCAAGCATTTTGCAGTAGCGAGTTGAATCAACGCGTCACCTATGAAGGACCTACAATCCGCGTGTATATATCTATGGACGGGATATCAATACGTGCAGGAGACGAATGAGGCATCGTACGAGTATTGGGAACGGGGGAAAGGATGAACGAATAGCGAGGTCGTGGAGATCACGCGTGAATGAATGCCCGAACAAACCGAGATGAAAACCAGTTTTGTTAGACAGCCCGATTGCTAAGGGACAAGAAATTGATCTATAAATAGAACTTTTTTCTATTCTTTTTATTTCGCTCTGCTTTCAGCTCCCATATCAACGTGATTCCTCGTTATTTCGTTTCTTTTGGCATCCCGCTTTGATTCACGAGTATTGTCATTCGAATACTGACTGAACTGGCGACGGAAATCCCACCGGAGAATAGTGTCAGCCCGAACATCAAACTCGTCAACGGATATCGACCATAAACTCATTTTTCCATTGCATTGAATATTTTTCCAAATAAATATTCCTGAACCTTTCGACTTCCACGTGATTTAACAACATTTTGCGAATAAATATAACCAGCACGATGAACAATCGAACGACCGAATAATTATTCAATTCAGTTTAATGATCAAACACGCAGAAATTTGGTAAACTACTCTCTATACCACAACATTAGAAAGTATCAAATAAAATTCTTCATAAAATGTCATTTGGCTACTTACACTGAACGATGAGGGCTATTCTCTTGCTGACCGTTGGTGGCACTCCGTTCGATGCTATACACAGATAGGCCCCCATATGAAGCCTGTTGACCCTCGTTATGTTGAACACTGACCCTTCCACGCTCGTTACTGTAAAATGATCACTTTTATTAACATTTATATCAAACCAAAATAATTGATCTACGATTTTATTTTGACACAATCACTCTGCGCACTTGTGAAGAACTTCCATAATAATTGTGAAAATTAAAATGGATTAGGAAAATGGCACCGTAAATAAAGTGGCTTAGAAATTTTTAATGGAAAATGTTTGGATTTTGGTTTATTCGACTATCACAGGTCGGAATAATCGTTCATATACAATAATAAGAAATATTATTCAACACGGTCTGTTTGGATCAAAAGCTATGGCAAGAAATGTTTACTTGGAAGCGAAGGCGTGCCACGCAGTAGTTTCGAAGATAATCATAAGTAAGCACCCAAGATTCGTCCATGGACTCGATTAGAACTCGACGAGGGTACACGGTAGATTAATTTCTTCTTCGTCGTATCGTCAGACCCTCGCCACGAAGGAATAATGAAACAATTATTGTTCTACTGGGAGAGAGAGAATCTTGGTGGGATTATACCTGCTGCTCGATAACACACCTGCCATAATTCATAAAAGCCCAGTGTGAGATCCGACCGAGCGAACAATTAATACACATCATCGGTACCTTGCTTTTCTCTGGTTCGGAGGATGAAAAAAGAAAAACATAATAGACCGGAAGTGCGAATACTGTGAAATATGAGGGTTTGTATACGATTTCCGTTGGTTACGGAAAGTGTACTCGGAGAAAAGTTCAATGAAAAAACCTTTTACTTTGTGATTTACTTTCATCGGACTATGATAACGAATTCTTTGATATAAAATTGTTTATTCAACTGTGAACAAACGCATGAATAAATATATTAGAGCAAACAACAAAATTTTGCTTTGTTAATTATTAAAAGCCGTGTTTCAACCAAAACGAACGAGAAGCAGAACATTTTTATTTTCTTCAAAAAACGACAAATGCGGTTTTCTTGAAATAATAACGAAACTGTATGCCTTCAGTTATAAACAAATTACCGAATAGAACCAGAAACTGATATTTCAACATTAAAATACCATAATTTGTACGTGGGACACCCCGTGTAGAGAAATTCAAGAGATTTGGAGTAGGAAAATGAGAAGGAAGGAACTGATCCGGCGATCAAGCAACCCCCCGACGGGCAAAACACCCGCAGCCAGCATCAACAACAGTTTTGTTATGTATACGATAATATAATAGGTAATGGAGAATGCTTGGAACGTTGCGTGTTCACATAATTATTGCGATGAATCACACAACGTCTAAGCGTATCTGATCCCATGCCAGCTTATCACCCCTGTGATAATTGAGTCGGACGTGCCTATCATGATACGCGTTACGGTTGTTCCCAGTAGCCCCTTCTGACACACCATTTTACTTGGGTAGATGCGCGTATGTGTGTTTATGCTGGATGATAGACTTCACGGTGGCCAAACAATATCCACGAAACCCTCGAACAACGACGATTACATTCACGTGCCAACGAGAAGATGATTCACCCCCGAATTCTATATGTCCATGTAGCTCGACCCATACATTCAGGCCTTCTACCTGTCAGGGGTTTATTTATATGCTACAAACTGCCGGAGACAGGGCTAACGAGATTGCGGATAAACATAAATGTGCGTGAAAATGAATCAAAAGCTTTTTCCATTGTATTTATTGTATCGCATGTACCGGGGTATGTAATTACTCAAACACACGAATTGAATAGCAGACTGGAGCCAATTGAACATACAACTATTTTTATTGGATTTGCAGGGAGTTTTCTCATCGTTAAATGAATGCAGATTTCCTGGCTTTAACCTCAAGTCAACATGCGACCGCATCAAAAAGCCAATTTCTAGTTTTCCAAACCAGTGAATCCAGCAATGCTATAGATCCTCGTTGGAATACTCATGTATAAACCGACGAGTGCAGTACCTTGAAGGTTTAATTCCGTTGAACACGTTAACCATGCGGAAGACGAATACGCGTGGTATAATCGTAGCCAACGATTCACCGCTTTGATTCTCGTTTAGGACCGGAAACAGCTGACTAACCCTCCGCATATTGTATTTAGAAATAATGGGGGTTGCCAACATTGATGCGGCGATTTCGCTCGCTTCACACAGCGCATGGCTATCCATTTGTTTCCATACAAAGTGAATCAACCATCCGGTTGTTATTATGTGTATTACTACGAGCTACCAGAGTTTCAAACGTACACTCGTTTTCCTGATCGTTTGAATATCACCCTGGCCTGCTATGGACAACTTGCCACGGTGAAGCCAAGTGAGCGGCATCGTTATAGTCCGTTTGAAACATTTGTCAGCTCATCAAACATGGATTTTAATCTGCTGAAGCCAAAACGTTGAAAGCTTCAAATAGGAAAAACTCATTAGTCTCGCAATCCACTTCCCAAAAGCATCCCTAAGTGGAAGGGTCTTGCTCAACTTTGGTGTTCACGAAAATTTAATGTCTGCTCATAGGGATTCACTAATTGGGCTATCAAGAAAGTGAACATATTCCCTGTTTGAAGAGCATTGAAGCAGATGAAATTTTAGGTCTGCTTTCGATCCTCTAACGAATGCCTTGATATGAACTCGCTGCGAAACTATGCTGCATTTGTTTCCATCTGACCTTTGACCCGAATTCATCAGAGTCGGCCGAATCAGTAAATCTTGATGAATCTTGATGGCATTAGGGGAATTTTCGAACCTTCGTGGTTTCAACCAGCCATCTGGACGGATGCAAGAATCCAATATAAAATCTTGAACATTTACCCAAGCTTGGGCAGTGCAATAAACAAACTTTGTGAAGATGAACGAGTGAATGTTTTCTCATGTTTATAACTAGATCAGTAGCTCTGGCTCATAAGCCACGAAGTGATTGACCGTCTGTCGAGGCAGCCCAACATGATTGGTCGGTGTCTTTCTGGTCCCTTATTGCGACAAATCGATGACTATTAACTGTGACAGGTAGATCTTCGGCGCGCCAATATGTCATATGAATTTCAACTTCTTTTGGATGCCTGGATCCATCGCTTCTCCGGATGTCTTTATCAAGGAGACTTAGGCCGTCCGATGGCAGTATGTACTTCTGTCACGTTCGGTATGTCATTGAACATTGAGATTGAAAGTAGTGATAACAAAACGCTATCAGGAAATAGTAGAACTGGCTCGCTTGAGCTTGGCACTTTGAAGATGAGCAAATGTTTTTGCTTCTGAAAAACATTCAACGATTCTCTTTGTTGTAGCTTTTGAATGGAAGTTGAAAAGGATAAAAGTGTGAATATCCGGTGAGAAGGGATTGTCACGATCGCAACGTGATGCTGAATGGCGTTCGAATGACGTTCAAATAGAAGGAAGCTTTGGGGAAGAGTGCTAGCAATGTGACAGCAATGTAGCGCCATCATATATGAACGCGTTGTTGGAATGAGAAAGTCGATGAGATTTCGCACACGTTGAGAGCGGGCAAGGGATGGTGGAGTGCATAGAAAGTGAGCGTACCTTTTATATGAGATAAAGTCAAGGGAATCTCTTCGGAGACACGTTCCTTTGTGTTGCAGGGTGTTAAGGGGTGTATAATTACCCGACAGTTTCCATGTAAGAGGGAAGCTTGAGTGTAGGGTAGAGGAAAACATTGAGCATGGGAAAGATGGTTTGGTAGGTAGGTTGCTGGGAGCAACAAGTCTCGTACAGTACCGGAATAGCTTCAGCATACACGAATGCAATGAACCACGAAAGACACAAGAAGTGGCTATATGTATAACGTCGTTTGAGTTCAAGAATGGAAAGAGGTAGCTGAGTAGAAGTTCCCGTTGAAGAACACAGTTCAGCTATATCAAATGAATCGATTTTCAGCCCCGAGCATGCATTACAGAGAATGGAACTTTAGTGTGCCTCTTTAAGCCCAATCTTCCAGATACCTAAATATAATATACATATATATCTAATGTACGTATATGCATAAAATCCCTCAATTTACAGCAGAATCCATTGCGCCAAACGCAGCTGAAGATTCGTCTCTCTTCAAATGACATAAGAATTTGTCCTTAGACTTGAAAATCTGTCATTAGACAACTCGGCGGATATCATATTGACTGAACCCCTGCTGCCTCATCATTTATTTATACGTTCCTTCATTTATCGTTTTCTCGATAAAATGTGTACGCAGGTAAATTGAATACTCGACGAGTCTACTATGCGATGGACAAGTTGATGCATACCGGAAGAGAAGCCCGTGGGAAAATTCAATTTACGAGGAGACTCGATGGCCCTAGAGTTGAAACATCTTAGGGCACAATAGGGCCGGCTGGAGCCCAGCATGAGCAAGACTTTTCAATGGAGCTACGCCGATGTTACGAGGTTATTAACACTTTTACGGAAAATGAACGCCGCCACGTGAGGTAGAAATAGCTTTACCGAATAATTCAACGCTGCACACACTTCTAACCCACTTGATGACTTATGGCTTCTGCTTCGCCCAGATACCAACTATGACGGTCTGAAAGTCCTGACTTTTTTAATGAAAAAAGAAAAGAAAAAACTACAGTGTTCCGATTAATGACTCGCTGTGTAATTCATTTCTCTCTGCTGAATTCTATAACGCTTAATCCATTGCTTAACACGAAGAAGCTGTTGCAGAAACCAACTTTCAATGCTTCATCATAAATAAATAGTGAATTTGTCAAAAGATCACATAAATAACGACTTTTTTTCTCGTAATTTTGCAATCTTACAGACAGATACAACCAGACTTATGAAAACATTTTACCTCCTTCTCCCGTTCCAAGTGGTATCAGCTCTCCTCCTTCCCGCCGCCAGGTTATGTTAGGTGCAGGAGATCCGGTTGCTGCACATCGGAAAGTCACGTTGCTACCCTCTCTGACAACCATGTCCGTACTCGTTGTATAGTCCAGAATGTCCGGAGGCACTATCGAGCAAATTATTCAAAAATCTGTTCATCCCATCGATTTTCGACTAATTATTCATAACATTGATCTCTTTTCATCTTGAAGTAACTAAAAATCGTGACAAATTGCTTTCGAAAATATATAAAAATGCGAATGAATGAAGGAATAATATGTTACAAAGGTGAAGAAGAAAATAACCAGTTGCCAAAACTTTGGATATAAATTCAGCAAGTTTGGGTTTCAATTGTTCCATTCGGTGGTGAATCTCGTTTTGGCATTTGAGAGCTCGCTGAACCAACAAATTATATCTTAATAACGGTTCGACATTGATAAAATCAGTAACATAATAAAAAGAGTAAGAATGCGGTGACAATGAACTTGTCGACGATTTTTCACACGTCCAATAAATACTGTCCCACTTAGTTCTGAACAAGTGGGCGATTTTAACCAGAATAAATTAGCGCGTTGTCATTATCGAACAAAAGATATCGCTGGTATTATCGTTCTGTTCACGCTCTCCAAGCACAGTTACGTGACTGAAAGTTCCAATCAACCGAGAACACGCGATGGGTCGATACGTTTAAATTGTGCAACCTTTTTTGTTCTTTTTTTTTTTTTATAGCATCTCGTGTGGTTCTTTTACTCATTAATTGTGCAAATAGGTGACTATGTTTTTTTCTCGTCATTATTTCTCGATATTTTAACCTCACGGAAGAAAAATAAGTCGAGAAATTCTAGATCTCGAGATAATTTTGAGAATTCAATATCATATTTACATTCTGAACATTATTATTTTTTTTTTTTTTTTCCACAATTTAATGACTTTTTGAAAATCCTATAAAAAGTATGAAATCAGGCTAAAGTTTAATCGAGCTAGTTTGAAAATCCAATTTTTATTTGGAAAATTCGTTCTTCAGAAAAAGGGAGGAGAGTCAACTTGCGAAGAAATAAATCCTGGCAATGTTCGTTGATTAACTTTTGGGTGCCTCGAGAGCTTTCGAAGTTTTTTTTTATCCCTCTGTTCTTATAAACCCCTTTTCTCCCGCCCTCTCTCTTTCTTTGTCTCTTTCTTTCTTATACTCTTTCGTTCTCCCTCGTGTTGTAATGCTCGTTGGAGGACGATTATAGTATCGAAGATAAGAAGCTGGCAAACTTACCTACAACCTGAAGATAGCCAACCTGGCTTTTCATGGGATCGGTGTTTATCTGGCACATGTAATCGCCCTGGTCTGATTCCTTGACGTCTTTGATGTGGAGATACCACGTCCTCTTGTCGGTGTGTGTAACAGCTATCCTGTGATTTTTCGTAATAACATGACTCGCTATTGTCAGAATCGTTTGTGTATTAACGCGTAGCCACGCGACCTGTAATCGTAACAAAAGAAACATGTTCATAGAAGATGTTGGATCGTGATTGAAAATGCGATTGAGTAATTGCATTAGATTCTATAACAATGAAACAGGAATTGAATCATTTGAATTTACTTATTCAATCGAAAATGTCATTCGATAAACGAATTCATTCTAACCACTATCATTAATTCGACAATTTCATTTTAGTCCCATGATGCAAAGTGTGATTTGGTAAATAACCCGTTCATCCTACCATTCAACACACACACACACACACATTGTATAATCAGATGTTCGTCGAAACGGATTTCCCATCAAATTTAACGTAATTAAAATACATTAGTTTTAATCAAATCGCGTAACGACGAACAAGTGTTGAACTGAACGAAAAAAAAAAAAAAAAATTGAAACAAGTTTAATGAAAAATAATCGATGTTCGCTGAAATTTCCATTAATCGACATTAATTCACATCCAAAAAAAAACCTAATGACAATGACGATGTTATAAAAATATTTCGAGAACATTTTTCATTTCTCTTAAATGATGCCATTTGCGGTGACAATGGATCGATTTGGAGCAGCCCAATCAGTCTACAGTTGCACTAACAATGCCTATGCAATTCGAATTATGTTCCCTGAGTCAATAAAATATCTATACCACAATGCATAGAAATTACGCCGTGGTTGGTCAGTTCGATATATGCAATAATTCTCTTTCTCTCTCTCTCTCTCTCTCTCTCTCTGTCCCACTTTCTCATTCTCCTCCTCTCTCTCACCCTCTTTCTCTCTGTATCCCTCTCTCCGAGGGCTGTCTGTGTACATACGCATTGTGACTACTGTCCAAACGAGGGACATAGACAGAAAGGGCCTTTATATTGTTGGAACGTCGCGAAGCCATTCCAACGGTAAACGTTGCTTTGTCCTTCTTCCCATTGAAATGTCCTGACAGCCCGCGTTGATGTACGCGTACTTAATTAAGGCACCATCCAAATCGTCAACTCTAATGATGCAGAGTGCATGGATTATGTGACGTTTTCGAACAAAAGATATGACCCTCTCCATAGACTGTAGAGAAATTGATCAAATATCTCATTCCCACAAAGCCTTCCACGAGCATCCTAATTATCTAACTCACATCCGATCAATCAAGTGCTCATTTATTCCAATAATTTCACAATATATGATCGAAGATTGCCAACTTTGGACGTACTTTTCATAAGAATTTGTAAAACTCGTTACAGGCTCAAACGAATGATACATTGATGATTATTGATATTTCATAATCTTTGATGATTTTTTCTCCACTTTATGAATGATTTGCTTTCAAAATTTTTATTCAATTATTCGTACTATTATCACGAATACTTTTAATTAACGAATCGTCATTAAAATATATCCAGAGATGTTTGATAGTGAAAATATTATTTCGAATAACGAAATGAATATTCAACACTAAATTTATATCCCCTTAAAAATACTAGTTGAAGCAGAATAGCGATATGTGAAAGGAGGTAAATTCATTGAGTCGTGAAAACGTATTGTTTATTTATTGTTGCAATTATTCGCACAAGCCTGCAGTGCAAGTTCTCACAATCGTCGCGCGAACATATATTGGAGTCGAGCGATCGGTTTGTTAAAACCATGAGCATGCACTTATGGTGATTAAGCCGGACGTTAATTATTGGCTCGAAAGCTTTTGAAACTGAAGCTTTCATATCCAGGCTACATGCTCGCCGATACGTTGAAAATCATTTTTTGGATCAGTTTCAACATTTTACACCGTTATCATTCATTGAAAAAAATAAAAATAATTAATACTCGTTACACAACTCGATACAACTGAAGTGGAAAGAATTTTATCAATATTATTTAATCCACCAGTTCACTGTTAGGATTTATCGTCTTGTTCGAATGACGAATCACACGAAACATTTTATTTCCAAGCTTCTTTTGATAGCCAATGAAATGAAACATTTTCTTTTCGTTCATGTTTTATAAGAAAAAGAGTAATAATGCTCGAGCAATAAAGCTTGCAACAATATTCTCACTGCAGTTCAATTTAGCGTCAGTCTAACCGGGGGAAGATATGGATGTGTTCTGAGAGGCTGCATTCCAGCTCGAGCCACAAAGGTTCGTGAGAGAGAGTGTACGCTCGCTGGGCTCCCAGCCATAG
Organism: Campoplex capitator; assembly: GCA_037576405.1. Lineage (NCBI taxonomy): Eukaryota > Metazoa > Arthropoda > Insecta > Hymenoptera > Ichneumonidae > Campoplex > Campoplex capitator. The sequence continues at coordinate 11,369,997 of JARBWI010000002.1, read as the reverse complement.
CCGATAAAGTAGACAGCTTTTATTTTTTAAGAAAAAAAAAAAGACGATTCATACGAGAGCTTGGTAGTAGAAATACTGGTGCAATAGCTGCGGTGGAAGAGAGAATCGTGAAAAAAGGGAGTGAAAGAAAAAAAAAACAAATATCTAAAATAAACAACCCTGCCAACCGAATGCATACGACACGTATACGACCCCAGCGTTCTTCGGCTCGAGAACGAGCCGCGCCATCCTCGGCGTGTTGTCGTGGTTATGATATAATATTTATGCATGCATATATACAAATATATACGTACAGAGTGTCTTGCATATTGTTTTTGAAATAAAAGGATCCGATAGAAGGTAAAATTCTGAAGAGAAAAGTTCTTACTTGTTTTTCTCTCGGATGGACGGTTGCTTAATTATTAGTTAATGAGTAAGAGCCAATGGGGAAGATCCAGAACGCACGCTCCGCCCCCGTAGTTACCGTGGATTAGCGGGAATCGGGAGAGCGCGAGCATTCCCCGCCCATTTCGATTCACGAGCCACCGCATTGGCTCATGATTAATTATTCAACATCTAAACAACGCTCGCTCGTAGAAAAAAATAGCTAAGAACTTATTTCTTCAGAATTCAATGATCTATCTCACTCGTTAATATGAAAGGTGAATACCGAGACACACTGTACAGAGGGCAGAATAGAAAGAGGTGCTGAATGTAGGCGACGACGACGACGACGATGATGACGACGACGACGATGGCGATGGCGATGGCGACGACGCCCCGGTGCCAACGTCGCCGCACATTACTTTTCGTTTTGCTCGGATATTTTCATTTCCGCGAGGCAAAATAATGCGGCTTAGCAGCCGCGAGTTTTCCATCCCTACCCCGGATTCAAACAGCTAACCCATTGTACCTCCTATCTTCGTTTCCTCCCCTTTTTCCCCCCCTCGTGTCTCCCTTTTTCGCTCTGTCTCTCTTTCATCCCTTTTGTGGGTGTCTCAGCACTCCCCCCATCGAGAAAGCTTTCCAAAGCCCACTGAGAGAGAGTTGAATTTCGGCTCGGAATCCCGTGAAAGAGTTGCAGCTATGCTGCGACAGCGCGGTAATTAAAACTTATGCACACGTTCTGCGGTAGATGGAAAAAAAAAAAAAAAAAAAAAAAAAAAAAAAACTTGCGGACAATATGTGTTACGCAGGGCTGGATCACTTTGCAAGTAGAGTGCCACTTATCCTGACAACGGGAAGAGTGATAAGGATTTATGTTGAAATTTGATGCGTTATTGTCTCTTATAGACGAGTGCGAAGTTCTCCGTGTGTTAAATCCTTTGATGAACGAACGTTGTAGTACTTCGTTAATTAGATAAGAACGAAATTAAATGTCAAACAAACCGGTAGAAATGTTGTTTTTGAAGAATTTCATAAAATGAAAATTGCTGGAAAATCGTATCAAACTTTTCTCATACCCATAATCTGTTTTTTTTTTTTTTTCCATTCAAGGCCATTAACATAAAGCTCTACGAATAAACGAGCAGTCGAGACATGCAATTTTTCTTTTGCATATATCCTTTGTCGAGGGAAACTATTTTATATTACTTAAACCACACGAATTTTTTAGTTATTGATCACGATATGAAGGTTCTTCTCGTTATTACGAGAAAAGGGGCTGCACAAAAGTCCTCCGCGAGTCTTCACTCCCATCGTTATTTTAACTCGACTCTGCAAAACTCTGGTGCTTGAGCTTTCTCACCTTCGACCCCACCCTACCATTCCTGAAACCTCTTTCTCTTTCTCTCTCTCTCTCAGAGCATTTAAGATCGTTCGCGAGTCCGCATATACACTCGTTCAACCCTTTCCATCATCCGGAAAAGGGTGTGAGTTAGTCGACCTTCGTTCCTCACTTTCTACAACGCCTGAGGAGCTTTCTCCACTCTCTGAGAGTTTGGAGCTCACGAGCCTTCTATTCCCTTCTCTCCCTCGTCACCCTTCGCCCCTTTACCCCGTCGACGACAACGACGACGGCGCCATTACTTTATGAATTACAGGCCAAGTTTGCTCAGTCGCTCGCGTCTCCAAGCTCGAGCAAGACTTTCGGAGGGATTTTTCTTTCCGGCTCGAAAGCACGATCACCCTCTCACTACTTTTTCACGCGTGCATACAGGTACACTCAAAAGTTGCATTTAGAGCTTCGGAGGATAGATAGATCGTGCTACTTTCAAGAAAAACAAAAAGTCCTTTTCTATTATTCTCTCCACCGCCACCGTTCTCCAGATTTAAAAATAGCGATGACAGCCAATCCTCCGAGTCGAGATGGGCAGCGCGAGCGAATGCCTCGCCTATTCCAATCGGTAGGTCCGCATCGCATTGGCTATTACTAAATCATTAATTACTCGACAAGGGTGCAACGCACGGACAAACAAAAGAGACCTTATCGCTTCAAAATTTCATTATAGCAATTCAAAATTGTTTTAAAAACAATTTTCATTTATATTTACTCGATAATTCTGTCAGGAAATCTCATCGGGAACAAGTCAATGATCCAGGATTTCTCGATTTCTTCTTTTTTTTCTCTCCCAATAGTACTCAGCGTCAGAGCATGACTCCCGAAAAATCTTAAAACGATGCAGCTTTTGGATTAAACAATCATCCGTATCGTTCTACTTATCGAACGGAGCAGTAAATCCAACCTGAATTGTGCTCTCATCTAAGACGACGAGTTGTTGACATTTTTTACTATCTTTTCTTCCATAAAAATGAATATATTTTCGAGTGAGCAATTCCGCGATACTGCTTGTTGTACCGAAGCTATCAAGCTGGAGTTAGATCAAAAGAAATCAGCTACAACTGGTCCCGGAGTTAAATCGCATTTTATTGGAGCTTTAAAGAGACACGACTCGATCTACATGCCTGCTATTCACTCTCGTTTGCCTGTAATACACTGCGGCCAAGATAATATTATAAAATAAAATAAAAATAAAAAATGACCAGTAAAAAAATCATCATTGACGAGAAATTTTCGTTTACACACAATTTTCCGAGTCCATCAATATAATTTTCTATGACGTACGTTTGAAAATCGAGAAAAAAGGAAGAAAATTGTAATCGTTCTATTAGTATGTGATATAATTTATTAGAAATACATCCAACTGAATTCAAATTATACCCAAATCATACGACTTGGAAAACTTATCAAACAGAGAACCTAAATACCTTGTTTAATTAAACGTCTCATTATCAGACCCGAGTAAATGAGATTCAGCAAAATAAATCGGCTCCGGTATCTCCGACTTAAACATCGTGTTCTTTCTACCGATACTGATTTACATTCTATCGTTATTCTTCAGTCAAGCTACGTAATTCAGTCGCACTAACTACTCGCTTCTTGGAAATCTAAATGTAGAAAATTCTCCAAACCTGAAGCTCGTTATTGTAAACTTAGATTGAGGAAAAAAATGCGAAAAAAAATGAGATAATTAACATTTTTCCAGCATCGCTCCTCTCTAACTATTACGTTGGATATTTTTTTTCCAACCCCCATTCCAATAATATGAAGTAAACTATTTTCTCAACCAAAATTCTTGCTTCACATCGTTGGTATCGTTTTTTCACCTTATTTTGTTTGTCACCATTTTTGTCCAACTGTTTTTTCAATCTGCGAATCGCATCTATATGCTCCGGAGAGATATTCCTTATTTGACGACTATGATCAGTTTTCCTCAAGCGCCTGAAGACATGGTGCGAGTAGCAGCACCATCGAACTTTTTCTTTTAGCGTAAAGTTTCATTTTTATTGCGTAATATATTTTATTAAAATTGTTTTTGTATAAATGAAACGTTTCGAGAGTCGTTTCCCATGCCTTTATCCACTGTCTCGAAAACTTCGAATTAAATTCCGAAAAAAACCATCAATCATTCACGAAATCCCGATTTTTTTCTAACCCTCTAAAGTCGAGGATTTAAGGGTCTTTCTTTAACCTTAAAATTAACTTTGCTTTGACTTTTCGTTGATCCGTTTGTATCGGTTGGTAGGTTTGAGGCTCCGAATGAAATTTGCACGTAATCAGGACCGCGGTGCGTTATCCTGTGTACATTCTGCAGTGCACCAGTGAGCTAAGTGTCGTCTTGTCTCATTTTCATTGTTGGTTTTGTGACCGAGCGTTTCGTAACGCGTGCGTAACAGCTTTTCTACCTCTCTGAAGCCTCTCACGTTTCACTTTATTTCCGTCTGACTCGAGGGATCGTTGTGACGCGACGGGTATATACGCGAGTGTCGAGCGGAGTTAATTACTTCACGTCACGAAACACGCGACGAGGATCGATCCTCCTTTGTCGCGGGTACACGAGTTATAGCACTCTCGGTCTGTCGCGGTTGGGCCATAATCAAAGTTTCCTCCTCTTTTTTTTAATCCTTTTTTCTTCGTTTCTATTTCTTTTTTTTTTATCTCTTTGTTTTAATTTCACGTCGCATTCAGTCTTCCTCGAGTGGCAACCGCCGCTTTTTCGCCCCTCGATGTCGATGAGAATATATCGACTAATGATTTATCAGGATAACACAATCGGATTCAGACCTCCCTTCCTCGGCTGCCTTTTCTCCAATTTACTACTTCGATTCGAACGTGGTATCAAATATAATTTTTTTTATTTCATACAAACTTGAATAGAACGTCGCGATGCAATGAAAATTAAATAAAATTCTTATTCAACAAAAGTTTTCTCGTCGTTCCTATACCTTGCGAACACAAAAAATTCTTTTTATTCTGACTGAAAGTTGAAAAAAAAGCCCAAAAAATGATGTTTCGAACAAGTTTTTTTCAAACTTTTTCAATTTCGTCGAAAAAGCCTTTTGCAATAAGATTTTTTGAAAAATGACAGTATTTTGAAAGTCGGAGAAAAAAAGCTCTTCTCTCCAAAACCTCCTCCATAGGAGGAGCAGTGTGCAAAAATTCAACCACCGAAAATTTTTCAACTCGTTTCATAAAAAACTGGACGATAAGCTACCATGGAACGTATCCTATGAATAATCATGGACAGAACTTTTGTCGTTATGAGTGAACAGACACGTTTATTTACGCGCGTCGCCGCAGGGAGGATCGGAAGAGATCGTTGGGGTGAGGATGAGCGTGCTGCAGGCGCTCATTATGTTTGGCTGGTGCGTCACTTGGGTCACGAAACGTGAAACGTTGATTGTGAATCGAGAATATATGGAGAACCGCCAACAAGGGTGGTGGACAACGTGTATTCGAATTGGATATACGTATTAACGAATTTTCCATATTTTTTTTTGTTTTCTTCTATTTTTTTTTCAACCCTTTCGTTCCAGTGAAACGTGCCTTGTAGTTATCGAAAGCTTGAACCACAGATGGCATTGCAAAAGGCACGTGAGCAAATTGTGCAGCGGTACGACGGTTGGAAAGATTCGTTCAATTATTAATAATCGATGCTCGATTGACTCAAGCGCGTTTGCTTTTAGCATTGTAAAATAGGAATCGAATCTCCTGGATGCTCTAAGGTATTGAACAATGACCTTGGGAAATTTCGGTTTGTGGATCATAAACAAAGCCGCCGATTCCATAAACGTTATGGCTCATTTGCCAGCCGTCGTAACGCCGATCGTTGTGGATCAAAATTTCAATACTCGTTTAAATTATTCCCTCCGGCTTACCCGAACATATACGAGGCATTAATTAATTGAATTGGCTGTGAAAACGTTTTGTAGTTGTACAGTGAGCGTTAAAGCTCTCAGTGATGTATTAAGCAAGTTCCAGCTCGACCGGTTATGCTTCACGGACGTTTAATCTCGAAGGGTACTATTTCTGAGTTGAGAGAAAAAAAATTTTCATCACTATAGGCACGATTGAATTGAAAATAATTTTTTTTTTTTTCATTTTCGTAATTTTTCATATATCAACCTGGTAATTCGCATGGGAATTTTTGTTCATTTACTCATCGCGGTAGATCACTAATCGGCATGTGATAAAAGTTATAAATTTCGTTGAATGTACTGAATTTTTTTTTTTTTTTCCACTTTACTATTCCAATATTCAGGGTATTAACGTGCGGAGATGCATTGACTTTGAAGCCAACGCGATTATATTTATTCATAAGCTGAGAGTAAAACAAGACGAAATCAGAGGCTATTTCGGATTTGATTCGTTTGAAGAGACGAATGGCTTCAAGTTATTCGGCTGTAAATTGGTCCAGGGTGTGTAACGGTTGGACTTCTCGGTCTCGTAATATTATATGACGTAATAGGGAAGTACGAGAGTCTCGCAGAGTACCGAAGCAGGGGATAGAGTGAGAGTAAACGACTTCCACTTGGAATCTCCTCGCAGTACAGAATTCTACCCTTTCCCTTTAAATACTTATACACGTGTACACGTTTGTGTATACTGGAAGTCCTGAAAACGGAATTTGGGACTCTGGAGAATAGTTTCATAAGCAAATTCTCTGGAAAAAAGAATTTGGAAATATTTTTCTAAAGTATTTTGTTCTTGAATTATTGATTAAATTGTTGAGAAGCCATACCAAGGGCGACGATTAACGGATAAAGGTGTCACGAACGTGGAGCAATAACGCTCCGGCGGATCTGCGCTGTGATTATCGTTCCTGAGACGCTTTCTTCAATTCGAGGCTTTATTAAAATTTCTTAACTAATCAATGCTAATCAATATCTCGTCCACAGTGCTTTGGAAAAGAAAAAAAATATTTAAGGATTCTTCACTCAACAATTTTTAAATCCTCCCGAGCTGTTATCATCGCGAAGCAAGTTTTGTGGACCCCCTGTATAACTCTTTTTCCGTATTTACACACGTACACATACGCGGATCGAGGAAGCCGAGCTCTCGGCTTTTCGCCAACAGCCTAATTATTCCTGGCCCGTTAAACCCGTTTAGTACATCGATTTGGCACTATACTACCCATATTATTCGACATACTGTGCGCCATCAGTGCTCTCTGTAGTCTTAGTACATTGAACGCGACTCGCTGCGCGGTCCTGCGAGTTGCTCTTCATCGAGATAGGAAAATCGGCGTTGCCTAATTTCTTAAATTTTAACTCAACAATTTTTTTTCCGAATGAATCATCGTATGTTCGAGAAGAAAAAAAGGTTATTTGAACTGAGGCGAGAGGAGGTTTCGCCCTCAATATCCCTGAGCAACCTGAGCACTTTTGCCTGACCTCATCATATACGCTGTCTACGGGAATTGCGATCCGATCCTCGACGGGATGAATCATCGTTTAATCTCTTTATTTATATATACTCACCGCGTACATCGGTCCCTTCTTCCTTCCTCATCTATTTCTCTTTCTCTCTCTGTTCTACTCGATCTCTCGAGGTTGAAAATGGATTGGATAAATTCAACACAGTACACTGATCGCAGCCCCCTAAGGGGAGGGGCAATAAGAGAAAGAGAGTCCTCCTCCTGCCCCCCCCCCCCTCCGACCCTTTCAGAAAGCGGAATGAAACAGTGAAACGACGAAGACAGATAAACTCGATCGATCCTTCGCGTTTTACACCGCATAATTAATTTAGAGTACATAGCTTCGTACAGCCTCTTCCTTTAACCAGAGCTCATCGCAATTAATCGACGTTGACACGTAAGTGTTACGTCGGTTTTTCTTCATTTCTCTTTCCTATTGGGTTTTGACCTGAAATTTTTTTCAGATTTCCCTTGCGTAGCAGGTGAATCATTTTTATTAAAAAATGTTTCTTCGGATCAACACTTCGTTTTATTGAAATTTGTATAAATTCAAATCCAACCTTTTTGACTATATCGAGCTACGAATTGTGACTGGAAAAATAAAATTCTATATCCACAAGTAAAATCCTTCTTTCTCTGGATACATATTTACAGAATTACACTCTTACAGAAAAGGGTGAATATCCAGTTTCACTGACACTTTCATAAATATTTTGTTTCCTTCTTTTTTTTTCCACCGGAATAACGGTTTGCAAAAAAAAATGTAAATAAAAATGTACATAAACAAAGGGTTGACGAGCAAAAAGAATCTCGTGCATGTTCCCCACCGTGTATATATACGAGTGGAGAAAAAATGGTTATAGGAATGGATATGCCGGATGCTTTTTCCATTCGTTGCGCTACATTTTTCCTCTTGCCAGTATGTATTCTCCCTGCACAAGATGAAAAGGAGCACACGTTGTCGTTTATGGTGTAGCCGCGCATGGTTGAACAAGCAAATATATCCGGATCGTGAGTTTCGCTCCGTTGCGGTCATTGTTTAACATACCAATCGATACATCAGGAGCTGCATCTCCGTGTACACCTTCAGGCATTCTTTTCGATGTTTCAAGATACCAGAAAAATACGCTCGAACGAAAGTTAGTGACGTTGACGTCGCCTACTTTTTGAGAAAACAGATTTCATTTCGGTGGATTTCGGAGGAGAGAATAAAATTTCGTTAATTTTTTAATAAACAATATATTTCGATTTCATTTTTGCTATGATTTTCGTGATATAAAAAAAAAAACTGTCTAATCATCATTCTTTAAGGGGCACGTGCACAGGGACACAAGTTAGTGTCCCTGTTCCTAGTGAAAACCCTGATTAAAAAATTTAAACGAACTGACAAGCTCCAAGAAGAAAATCAAACGAACCGAAACATTGAACTTTTCCGCTTTTTGAATACAAAAAAATAATTATACGAATGGCAACAGCGAATAATTTACAAACATCTCAGGCATTTTCATTGATATGAGAAAATATAATGAAACGAGAGAGACTAAATAACTGATGATTATTTGCCGAGAATGAAAAGTTCGTATACATGTGACACTGAAAAGAGTTTGCAGGGAAGAAAGGAAAAGATGAATTATGCTTGGCGACTTATTGGAGTACGGGTTACGCGACGTCTCATAAATAATTCACCTTATACTCGTAGCCTGCGAGGTTTCTTACTCTTCTTTTTGCTGCTAATAACTTGATATATCAATAGGGTAACTGAGGAAGGAGGCAAGAGTATAGCAGCAGCAGAAGATTTCCCCCATCAGGAGAGCTCGATATAAAGCGAGCTTTAGATTGCCAAAGGTGTTATTAAAATCATAATGCCCTTGCCTTCTTGTTGTCAAGCTGGAAGTGATGAAGGCGCCAGAAGAGTAGACTTTAGTTTCATCAACTCAAATACTTTGAAGATTTTTTAATAAAACGTAGAAAAAGTGACAATCAATTTCGTGCGACCTTTACTAAATCCTTTCAGCAATAACTTTTCAATCCACGTCCAAATATTCATGTACTAAATAAAAAAAGTGACTGCATAAATCAACAACAGATGTGAGGAGTGAAAAACAAAAAGAAATTTAATTTAGTCTCCGTTGATTTTACAGCTCATAAACGATTTTCCTGAATCAACATAAAAACAAATGAAAATGTTCGTTCTACCGATCCTGGTATACCGTATGTAACCGAAAACAGATTCTTTTTTTAGATACTTATTGTGCCACGTTGAATTCAACGTTCTGCATTGTCTTCGACTGGTTCATTGCTAAATGGGATGGACGATTGAGATTCAATAGCATGCAGCATGGGCATAAAACGGACGACTGTGCTGATTGGTTTGTTTACCCTTGCAACGACCTTCAGTTTCAACAAAATGGGTGATACGGGGCATTTATCCGATGAACAATGAGCAGTGTTTCTCGACGTTTAACGAATCCAGAGAACCGGACGAAATTGAAAGCTTCTTTTCTTTTTTTTTCCGGGAAAACGATAACTTTGCAACGTTGTTGTAACGAAGCATCGTAAATGAATTCGCATTAATTTTTCTGCAGGCTTTGCAACATTCAACGCTTTATATAACGGCATAAGCACATTTCAGCACATACAGCACTGCATGAGGATGAGAGAAAAAGAGAGAGAGAGAGAGAGAGAGAGAGAGTGTTGAAAATGAACGTCCTTCCTGGGATCCTTCATCCTTTCCAACTTCTCCCTTTCCTCCCAACTTCCCGTTCTCTACTTCATCCCTTTTCCCTTGCTAATTTGCATTGAGATAACCGTCCGCTCGCCTCACTATATCAGACAGAATAATCTACCGCGGAGCAACGGAGCTTTCGACTCTCCTGCATCCTCTTTCATTTCTCATACTGTGTGTTACCCATCCACCATAGACAACAAATTTTCTAACAAGCAAAATTAATTGTCACAACGAGCTTAAGACCACTTCTCCCAAAAACAAATATCTCATGAACCATTAAATGGGTTCTGGATACACGCGTCATTTATCTTTTCTACTTTTTAAATCAGTATCAAAATACAATTTGACGAAGTTCAAACTTAATTTTTTTTTTCACTATCATGTTGACTCTAACCTTCTGAATATGAATCAATGTCATCAGGCGTTACGTACCCGGCCTTGCGGATGGATCGGTCAATGCTTAGTGGGATTTTGCATTAGCGACTTGTCAGCTGATCAGAATATGTCGCTATTGCTCGACGTATCATTTAATTAACAGAACGTTGTTTGGCCAAAGTTATCGTGAGTAAATGGAGATTAATTAATGGTCGTTGGGCGTTAGATCGAAGCGTTTGCACTTACTCGCCCGCGTACTGTGCGCTCGCTGCTACGTGTTCATCTGTGACGAGAGACTCATCAATTATGGACGAGGGAAATATACGGGAATCCCCTCAGGTATACTCGCAGAACCTCACTCTGTATATATAGGTCTGCATGAACACTACCTACAGGGTGTAACATCCTGAAAAATGTTATCGTATATGTCTGCAAGAGCCAAGCGTTTTGGAGAAGAATGTTTTTAGCAGAAGTTTCATGGCTTTAGAGGCTTTCCTGAGTTTACAAAATCACGGCGTGCACAGTATGAGAAATGACCAGAAGATTCTCTATCAATCAAATTGGAGTAATTGAAAAACGCTTCGAGATTAATCTTTCAAACGTTAGCTTTCGAGAGTGTACAAGTTTAGAAACTGTACACGAAAAGCTTTTGTTTATTTTAATGGAACACCCTCTGTGCAGAGTGTGTGTTATCCGGTGGAATTGTATATAAATTGTTTAAATGTTTTCTGTCAGTTTTGTCGTTGCCTGACAACGCGTTTAAATGAATTCAGCAACAGTACCATTTGCAGACCTCGAATGGATGAGAAAGGGACGAGTCGGGAAAGGGGGGGAGGGGAGTGATTTCGGAGTTTAAAAACGCACGTAACTTCTCGCTGTCATTCGTTGTTCAACCGGCTATTACCGATTATTCATTCACGCGCTGTCACGCGTGCATGCGATTTCTCTCACACTTTTATAAGCCCCGAAATTCACTGCTCTTTCTCTCTCATCCAATCGGAAATTCACGTGCATAAGTGAGACTCGTCTGTTCGTATAGTTTAGCTTGCGGTGAGCATTTTGAATTTAAGCTTAAACGAGCGACCACTCAATGGCAGAGCTTGGCTGTTATTTTTTTATGAATTTACTTTTCATATATCCGAAAAAAAGCCTGCTCGCATTCGTATGCCCGTTTAACGTCATTGCGCGATCGCAACCATCGAACCACCGATGCTTGTGACAGGAGGCACAAATCCTGGATCCGCCGATGGTTTTGAAACTCTGCCATTTCATTTTCCGTTTTCGAAGTGTTAGAAGTGGTCTAAGAAGACGCGGAAGGGGAAACTCGGGAAGATTACATTCCTTGATGGGACAGGAATGAACCGAGGAACTTGATGATGAAAGCTCGCATTGAAGAACGTCGATTAGGAAATGAAGGGAGGGGAGAGACCGATACTCGAACTCGTGTTGGCGTGCGCAAGATGGCAATGATTGCTCTGTTTGAACACACATGGCGTTAATCTCGCTTGAGAGAATATCTCACCCTTGGGCTTGTTCCGCGAAATGGAGAATGGAAGAACGAGGAATAAACGTTATCCTTCCAAAGCTCATTAGAGACTCGGGAATTCTAAAATATTGGAATAATTGAGATCATAACTCACGCGGGGAGAAAGAAAAGAAAAGAAAAACAAATAAATAAATTAAAAGAAAAAGTAAAAAACGTTGCTCGGGAAAACTTTTATTCTAGACTTGTTTATTCGACATAAAATGCCTCATACATAAAGCGAGAATCCTCTTCATCTTGGATTCTCTCGCTTATATCACCACTCGCCATACCACTCGAGGCACAAGTGTTTTCTCTCGGAGCTTTTGTGCCGTGAGAAGCGTGAGTGTACACAACGATGTGAATGGAATGCGCGTGACACGCGGTGACGCGGTTATAATGAGGGAATCCCAGTCATGCATCGTTGGAATCATTCATGGAGAAGTTTGAGGCAACAGAATATTTCCAAAGTTTCATTGAAACTGGTGAAGCCGTGAATCAACCTCGAATCCCCCAAATTCTTTGTTCTTTAATTGAAAACGTTTTAATGGAAACATCACGGGCCAATACGTTATACATTTGTTATTGAAATAAATATGTTGTTATGAAAAATGTAAAACAGAGCGTCAACGTGTACTACCTAGTGACTTTATTCGCATCGTGATTTCATACGATTTGTGCTTACGAGCATAATAATTTAATGATTAACGATGATGAATTCAGGAAAGAAAATATTTTTCAGGTAAAAAGTGGAATAAGAGCGAGGCAAGATCTCTGGTGACTCAGCAAAAGAAGTAATGGAAGTGCCACGAAGAAAGGATGAAGTGCAAAAATAGAGAAAGACAACCGTCCTTGTCGTCTCGCCTCGTCGTTGTCGTCGCTGTCGATGAGAGTACGTCGTCGTCGTCACCGTGAGGATTTTAAGATTCCCAAGAGGGCGTCCCACTCTAGCAAAGATGTAGAGGGCTTGACTCGCTCGTAACAGTGATGGCTTCGCGATGACGTGACAGACTCTTTTCCGCCACTCTACGGATAGCTATTACGCGTACAGACTGTCTCAAAAGTCGTACAGTCATTATCAGGAATCATCAGAAATTATGAGAATGAGCAGTCCATTAAATTCTAGACAGAAAAGTGTTGCACTTCTTTTCTCTCCGATGCACTGTTGTTGAAATATTTATTATTTAGCGTTGAACCAATCCGGAGCGTGAGTAAAGAAGCGCCAAGTAGGGGGAAGAGTGTCCGCTGGCCACGTGCCACCCCCGCGCCACCCATCGATGCACCGAATTGGTGATCAATAATTAATTGATCCATCGACGGGGTTTTATCGCAAGGGAAAATGGAAAAGGACTTTCCCTCTCGGATTTTTATGACCAAACTATTTTCCAACGTCTTAGTGTGACTCGTAAGATTTTTAAAATCTCAATCGTCCCATTGCAACGCTGGTGATGGTGTGCTGAAAACTAGGACTCGATTCTCATTAATTTCTCATAACCCTTAAAAGCTGAAAGGCTCTTTTCAGGGAACGGTTGAGTGGACAATACAAAAGAGCTTGAGGAACAGGCGGACAAACGGGACACAGTATTGAAAGTTTTACAGAAACTGGTGTTTGAAAATGTATTGTAACAGAATGATTGATGTTCGATTTGCAACAAAAAATGTATGAAGATCAATTGATGATTAAAATAAAAATTCCGATCGCAAGCAACCAATGAATAATTGATGATTACTGATCCAAAAAAATCAAGTTTTACGAGGTTTAATTACAAGTTTCGAAACTGCGTTGGATCGGATGGTTCGTACAATTTTTGTCTCAGAATTCATAGCTCTTGAGGAATAATAATCGAATTTTCTATAATTTACAACGTCGCTGTTATTATCGAAGGAAATGTTGATTTGTTATTAGCACGTGATTTTAGGCTAACAGTAGAGTTTGCTGGCTAATCTGGGCGTAAATTAACGGAGCGTTTCTGAGGAATACTCACGTAATCCTTAGAGTGTTGGGGCGGGTCAGAAAAGTCCGCCACTTAACTTTCGGCGGAACTAGACTGGCTTACGAATAATTCAGTCCTCGGTAAACTCTGGAGAACTTTTGTGAGATCATGTAAATTGAGCTATAAAACTGATGTTGTAATTGAAGATTTCACACTGATGATCGTGAAACTGAGAAAACTCGGGAAACAAAAAAAAAAAACAATTTACGATAATTGGCGTTAAACGAGTCGCGAAGCCTAAATGATGGCAATGTTGATGAGATTAAAAAATTTAGACATTTCAACCGAAATCATAAATTTCTAGTTGAATTCGTCAAGTCGGATGATTCGAAATGGTGACATTCGAAAGTGATGGATTTGCGATTTTTCGTATATAGCGAATCGAGAGGTGAAATAGGCAGAGGGGGATTGGTGAGGGAAATTTCGTCGTCGGCTCGACTCATTTGTTTAGCGAACGTTTATCACGGGAACGTGCCGGGAGTTTGGGTGCTCGAGGGATGAACGGGACTGGATTTTATCCATTGTGCCAAATACGACGAGAGCTACGTTTCTATTTTCAAACCGGGAGAGAAAAAGGGAGGGAGAGAGAGAGAAAGAGTTGCCATTGTTTACGATCGCGCGTATCACCCAACGACGGTATCCACGCTTTGCCACGGAAACTATACATGGACGAGAAGAGCGAGAGAAAAAAAGGGAATGAGAAAAAAATAAGGGTGAGAGAGAAAGAGAGAGAGAGAGAGAGAGAGGAGGAGAGTGATGCTGTATTCGGGAAAACGGTCAGTCACAATCAGTCGAGGCCACACACCAGTTTTGACCGGAAATGTGAGCGGGACATTCACCTTTCTTTCTCTTTATCTCACTTGATCCGAAAATCCCTGAGCCGCTGAGATTTTTGTGTCACCGGATAATGGAAGATTTAACTCTGCCAATACGCATGAAATTCCTTTGTTATTCTTATCGACATGGATTTTTACCGGAAATTGAATTTGAATAACTTTTTGTTTGGCACAATCTATTCGCCATTGTTATCCTGGCGCCTGACGAGCTGCTCCGCGAAGGCATCAAAAGGCTTTAATTTAAAATGTATCGAAAAAGCTTCACGGAATTCCGAACAAGCTGGCACAAACTAAAAGGGCAGTCAACAAACCCAGTCGAGATTTTCTCGCAGTCACTCTAAATGCCAATTATAAAATTGTGAAAAAAAAAAAACTGATTGCTGAAAATTCTTACTTTAGGTGATTTTTAAAAATTTCTTCTTCAAAAACGCGTGCTTTTGAAGTCCAATGCATGTCAGCAGCATCGTGCTTCAAAGCGTTAAACGCACGGAGGTCGACGAAAAAAAATTTCGCATATATACATCAAGATAGTTAAGCGTTACTCCACTTTGTTCCACTATTTTTCCATGTGCTTTTCATCACATACCTCGGCGAAGGAGGATACAGAGAAACAGAACAAAAAAATAGGGAAAGAAGAGAAGAAGGAAAAAAAAAATATAAATTGCAACGAGTCCAACACTCCGGGGCAGAGTATACGTGGAGAGAACCGCGAATGAGTTCCCTACTTTCCGTTCTCTTTATTCATTTCCGCTTCCGCGAGACTAAAATAACCGTAAATGTTTCTTCGTTGAATTTTCACTCATATATATACAGAATACACATATACTATGATCACGCACACGCACTTTTCATCCTCGAGAAATGCAAAATTGTATGCACTTCTCCCGTGGTTAGATAGAAATTTCTAACTGTCCCTTTCTCTTTTTCTCACCGAGCTGTCTTCTTCACAAAAGTCCCTTTCCCTTTTGCTTTACCTTACCAGCCTTTTACTTCTATTTCTCGGTGCGATAAAGCTATGCTAAACTCTGTTTTCTCACGGAGAATCTTTTCACAAAAAAAATGCGAGCGCACCATCCCCGAGCGAGAAAGTTGAGGGAAAGATCGTGGCATAAAGCATGAAGGCTGTGGGAACCTCCCTGGCGAGAAGTTGACGTCCCGTCGCTTTTGTTCCTCATCCCGAAAACCTACATGTTAAGTCTTGAAATGGAAAGAGAATGAGAAAGGCGAAGATAAGAATAAAAAGACGATATCGGCTGGCCAGATACTGAGACAAAGTCCAAATATTTATCCAGGACTCCAAGGATCGTAGCGACACAAAAAGCTACAGGGAACTTTCTACTTTTCTTTATAAGCAATTTCGTATAAATGATGCATCAAACTTTTGTTTGTGATTACAGTTGTATAATCACTGTCAAAATTAATGAAACGTATTCTTATCGTGAGCAAAATCTTGAGCCATTTATTTATTTTTTTTTTCGTAAAAGTTTCTAATGCAAATGCAAAAGTATTTTTTTTTTTTTTTTTTTAATTCTGATTTAAAATCCGTACAGATGCATTATTGAGCGTATCTAACGAGAAGAGTCGCTTATCTCTCGTTGTGCGGTGAGGATAAACCTCGTAGAATTTGGGGGAACGCATAACAGGCTGATAAATCAAGTTGGCCTCTATCGGTTTTCTCTCTTTGAGGATAGTACACATACGGGGGGAAAGGGGGGAGGGGACTATTGGGTCGGTGGAGTGGAGAGTCTCATCGGCTTTTGCCTCGGGCAAACTTGTGCCCACTATTTATCGATTTAACAGAACTAACCTGGCACGCAAAGTGCCTGCGCGACGTGAAACTTTCCCGCCAATACTCTCGTCCTGCACTACTGCGACGTCCTCAGTTCATCGATGTATATATATATATATACATAAGGAGACATACGTATATGTATATCTATTAGACATTTTACGTAAGAGATTTTACCTAAGTACAGAAATACAAGGACGAAAAGCTTGGAACATAGAAGCTTCAGGGATAAGGATTGGGTAGACAAGAACGGAATGAAGAGAAGGAAAAGGATAGAAACTGGTTGCATAGAAAGCCAACAGCATCATGAGGAAAGTACAAGAAGACTCAGTGAGCTGGTGGGATATGGTACCAAATGCCTTGATCCGTGACTGTACGATACCTTGGCTTAAACTGACGCACTTAAGTTAAGCTACGTGGCTGTTGCCTGTCTCATCTCCCAACGTTCTACTTCCCATTTCGAAACTTCACTCTCTTCTCTTTTCCTCTCCATTTTCTCTCTTCCTCTCGCTAACTCGCTGTCTCTCTCTTTTTCGCCTTGGTTGAATTCTCTCTCAACCTATCTGGCCTCCCCCGTGGCCAACTTCCATTGCATTCCAAGCTCCCGATATATCCACTAGGTACCCACTTCCCCTCCGGACATCATTGCCAGGTTACATCAGTGCGAGAAATTCAATCGACTCGAAGGTACGCTCTATGATTACTTTGTTTATTTCACGATTTACCGGTTTATAGACTTTTATTCAAGTTACTATAACGTAATGAACCGTGGATTGCAGAAATACGGGCATCGCATATTGTGTCAACTTGTTGGATAGGGGTTGGTCCATGAAAAGCTTGTTTTACAGTTATAATATTTAATGTAGGATTCTTCCAACGACATCCGTCGTTTAAATGTTCATCTCTTTTTCGAGATGCAAAAATAATGCTCGTGTGTGCTCCTGCGGCACGGGAGATTCGTCGTCAATCGAAAAGTTTACGTATCCAACATTAGGTTCATTTAGCTTCACCAACCAAGTGTCCAATTCAAGATTATGTTTTAGTTTTTGTCACCCTTTTGTTATTACAACGCGAAATGTTTTTGTTTTTTTTCTCTCTCTTTTTTTCAGAGAAGCATCGAATTTTCTCACGACACGAAGAAAAAAGATAGAGAGAATGTGGGCATTTTCACGCTCCATTCACTGAAACACTTACGCGATGCGTCTTACCCAAGTCACGAGTTTCCTTAAGTGAGCCATTATTTTAATAGTGTCGCGAGAGTTTTTCAATTACGTCTCTCGTAGTAGCACACGCAGTGTGTCGAATATATGTTATCCCGAAGAACATGACAGAATGTTTACCCTGTATGTAGGAGAGTCGCTCTCTACGCCGTTACCATGTAGCATTTTTTATGCCCATTCTCAATTCCCACACGTACAGCACTTTTATATTTCTTCTTTGACGGGAATCATAAAGCCTTTATGGGCTTCTCGTCTGTACAAAGAGAAAGTGCTCGTTTGACGACCTTTCGCGGTCGTATTTTCTTACAAGGACCACAAAATATCAGCGCTGCCAGATTTCTGCTGTAATCTGGCTTCGATTCAGTTAAATCCCAACAAGGATCCGACCAGGGCCCGACTACGTTTTTGGTCCAGTTCCGAATTGGTTTTAGCCGAGTTGATACCAAGTTTAACAATAAACCAAAAGAAATTCCAACTTGAGCACTAGCTTGGAACTAGAGCCTCGGCTGAGTATCAATTATAATCATGATTCGTTCTGCCAAAAAGTCAACCATAACTTTATAGATAAGTTCCCAACCGAATCTGCCTAAATTTCAACGAGCAGGTTCTTTCTAATTAGCATCGGATCAGTTTCTCGTTATTTATTTTTTACTTCACTTTACGAACGCTCATATTTTAGAAGTATGTGCATTAGACAGAACTCACGAGTGTTTATCCAGTAAGCTCAATCCAGCGATGACACTGTTTCCTGTTATTTTTACTACTGTCACCGTCTGTTACGAAATCCGCAAGTGATAGGAAAATCCTTCGGGTTTATGTATATTATCTACCCCCAATATTATACAAAGACTCGGTGACAAGAGCAAAGCTCCTTGCGCAACGAGCCATCGCCAGGACATGCTCGCATCATCATAAGCCGATACGAATACGTAACAGAGAGTGTAAGTATATTCATGATTTTCGTGATAGGGAGGAAAGCCCACGCGTAAAATCCGCGTGTGTTGGAAGTGCCAACGTCACAGAACATGATGCGAAGGCTTGACAAGGGCTCAGAGCCCCAGATAAAGGTTTCTCTTGAAGAGAGAATTTCTTCAGAAGATTAAGGCACGAATGTCGCGTCTACGAGTGTAACTTATTTAATTAGCTTTTAGGAAAGAGCCATGAAGACGGGCAGCAGCATCTTCTGCTACAGCTGTCTGCACGATGGACAAAACTTTTTCGTCTGTACACTGTCTCATTTACGTCACAAAAATCTTGAGCCTGCTCGGAATCAAAATTATACTAACCCTTACTATCATTGAAGTTATCACGAGTGGTTTAGGAATAGTCGTATTGATTTTTCTCACTGTGTGACTCAACTCGCACGTCAACTTTTTAAGGAAAGTCGTCAACCCGTCAAAATTCGAAAAAAAAGCGTACGTAGAACGTGTGCGAGCAGTAAAAAGATGAGGAGCTTGTATTTTATAGTATTTTAGTGACACTACACATGGCGGAAAGTCGTTTTATATTTTACCTTATAGGTGGAGAGGTCTTCGACGACACAAGCGAGCATGGCTTCTCGACCAACCGGTACAGTCACGTTCGATATCGGTACGGTGAATATCGGTCCTTCTGAAACACATCGAAGTCGCCTTTAGGTAAGCTATTCAGGATGTGTCCTGTCAGCAATATCCCAATACCCTCTCTCACGCTTTCCATGTAGATATTTTATGAATATACAGGAAATGCAAGTTGTTTTTCGAACACGCTACTGTAAGAGGCAAAGAACGGAGATAGGGTGATATTCGACTTCAAAGCCTCTCGTATAATCGAATAGTCAAGCCCATCGTACACGTGCATGTGGTGCGGTATAAATTTCCGGGTATACAGAGAGTTCCAATGGTACGATTCAGGCTTTGGATCATAGTTCAATCATGTTACGTTGAGGGGAATGGACTAACGGTGCGTTGAGTGAATACGGATCTCTATCCTCCCTTTTATCAACCTACGCGACTGGGTATCACTGTTCAGTTAACAAGTCCATCAGGTTGAATCGGGACAAAAATGCCTGCAAAGTTTTAAGCACGAACTTTGGGAGAGCCTGTAAAAGAACAGCATGGGATACGAAACAAGTCTGCAAGTTTTCATGTCGACCAGGGGACGATAAAGTTTGGATAAAGAGACAGCATCGCGAAAGAGGTCAGAAAGTACGCGAGATCTCGTCTCTGCTCCATCAAGGTACCGGTTTGCGTTGTAAAGAGAAAAAGACAAATAGAGGAACAGGAAAAGGTACGCGAGGTGAAAACCGATAAAAAGCAACTGAATACCCATCCCCGAGTTTGGGAACCACGGACACACTCGTTTCATCCAGCCCTTTCCCGTCCTCATGACTAGGAAGGACTGGTGTTTCTTTTTCTTCCTTCTTGATGACACCCGCGTCCTGGTCTACCTTCGGTTTCATGAGGGTCCTCGTATTCACGATAGCCTTGGGCATCTCCACTTCAAACTTCGCTGGTCACAAGAGACCATGACGGAATTTAAGACTCAAGATTAAGGAGATACGTCACTGAAGCTATTTTCTTTTACTTGCGGAGATGCGTTTTTTAAGAGATCATTTTCGGAGATAAATTTTCTCAAGATCCTGAAGAGAAATATCGTTGTAATGTAAGATTCCAGAATAGGAGTAAAAAATATTGACTTAAAAGGTCGTCACATGGTCCCAGGCTTTTCTACTCCTAAGTTCTTTGCTTTCATACGATGGATAAGTATATATTCGGTCAAGTGTTCTATCCGAGCAGAAGAAGACATTTGCCGGAGGTTGTATGACAGAGAGTGTGCAGAGAACGGGATCAGCAGGACGAGGAAAAGGGAGCTCAAAAGCAGAGAGCAAGTAGAGTGGTGGAAGAGAAGAGGAAGAGATGAAGGGTGCGGTGGAATCAGGGTAGAGCCTCTCGCTGTGCGCCGCCGATAAGCACTGATCCCAATTACATGTCGGCGCGGAATTTCTGCGAGCTGAGCGGATCATGGATTATTGACTCCCATCCTGATTACTCGGATGGAGGCCTGTTACAATAGACCGACTCTCGATACACCTTAAGCCGTCGAACGACAGAAATCGAAATACCCCCTTCCTTAAGCTTCCTTTCTCTTCTTCCTGAGATCGTCTTTTTCTCATTTTTGAGTTCCAGCGAAACACTACATTATTCCATTCTCCATGCGGTCATATCGATCCATCAATTGCAACTTTTCTCAACTCGTTCTTAGAAATTAGATCAGCAAGAAAAACTTGCTATTTCCTATCCCACTTTTCCAGAAGCCCATTCAGTCGAGAAATTGTAAATTTTACCGAGAAGCTACCGCAGTTCTGGAATTTCCCGGGAGAGTTCCCCTAACCTCGGAGATGAAGAGTTATCAGGGAAAATGAAACATCCGGAGGAAAGAAAAGAATCGCAGAGACTTCCTGGCCTGGCGGTGGATGGGAACGACAGAAACAAGATTTCCATCGTTTCGCTAGTACAATACCACAATCGTCCGTAGAAGCTTACAGCTGTTCATAGACATTAACAGCTTTTTGCATAAAGTAACCGGTCTGTGTCCTCCAGTAATTGGGCTTAAGGTGACCTCCACTCATCGGTGAAGCGAGAGATGTCCAGTAGACGCTCATCTATATTGCATTTCTGTTAAACCAAATTTCAGCTAATTCTACTTCGCTTGAACGTTCGATTCCAAACGTTGCGATGCCATCCAATACCACACGCAAAAGTAAACAATAGTTCTCCCGTAATCAATGGTGGTCTGATGACCAGCTTCATAACCTGCCGACATCAACGATCGCTGTATGTTCTGCATATCAAGTTCCACAGGACAGATATTGCATATCAATAACTTATTAATTGGGGAGTAATATATGTTGATGTATGCAGGAAAACATACGCTGGGAGCTTGATGTTGACGCTGATGTTGGCAAGACATGAGAATCTCTTGTTGCGAACATTCTAGCATCGCTAAATGATCCGATGGGAATAAGCTTCCTGTGATACGAGAGAGTTTGGTTGCGTGCGCTCTCCAATTGAGGTATGTAATTATACAATAGTAAATAACTTGAGGTTTCCAAAGCGAAGTTGCACAACATCGGTGAGTTGAGACGAAGCAAGGGTATCGAATTCAGTAGGTTTGTCCGAGAAATTGGATCCAGGTACATAAAGCAAGCGCCAAGGTAAGGCTTCCGGATGCTAGGGATGATAATGCTAGGGGATGTTATTTGAGTTAGAAACCATTGTGATGTTACCATTTTCGATCCGTTATCAGCATTTTCCCGGCTATATGACGCCGCAGAATCGGGTTATCAATTCTAAGTCTTTAACAATTGCTATCCAGATGTTAGGTTCGATTCGAGGACCTGGAAACTCCCATCCGCCTAACTTCTTTTTGCCCTATTCGTCATTTCACATCCTACGATATCGAGTTCAAGGAGCGACGACGACGAACAACGCCCTATCGATACTGTGGGTTCTCTTTGTTTCGATCTTCCATGTGTTGGTTTTCCACAATGATTGGACCATTCCCATGACGATTCATGTAGCCCCGGATAATGAGCTCTTGCCTTTCTTGTAACCTTCATCGCAGCAAGCAGCTGAGTCAACGTTCCAACTTTCGAAGATTCATGCAACTTTTTTACGGGCAAGATTGTTGACTGTTCGATAGAGGACTTGTAGGTTGTAGCGCAGTGAAATTCAACTTCGCTTACCCTGATTCGAGATTTACTAATGTCACTCTTAGCAATATGATGGAAAAAACCATTTGAGCTTAAGGACCAGTGAGTTACACACGGAGGCGTGGAAACGTTGTACGTAATCGGTAATTTTGTGATGATAATTGGGAAGACACGTAATGGTCAGTTAGGAGGTATAATGGTGGTTCGAGATATTCCATAGTGCGGTTGGTACTTAGTGGTAACGATAAAGCGATTAGTCTTGGGTATTCGGGCGGGTCCGAGTAGTCCAAGCGACGTACTATTACGCTGTATCTATATATGAAGGTATTGAACAACCGGAGGAAGATCGCCGCCGCCGTCGTCGTCGTCGTAGTCATCATCGTTGGATGGTAGTTAGGAGCAGCGAGTACGTAGGGGAACACAATAGAACGGTGCGCTGCAACGGAGCGAATATCTGCACACATGTGATGCGAACACACGATAGGGAATTTCATAGCTTATGCTTCGTCCCAAAGATACATTCAGTACCAATTCTCGTGTATTAAGGGATGTTAATAATGTGTGGTATGCCAAATAATGACGACGTTTGATGCAAAACTGACCGCGACTCATACGTCACGAGATAACCAATAGTTAAGACGAGTATTGTCACAGCGATGGAATTTCGGTACGTCAAATCTGATAAGGAACCCGCTCCGTAAACGTGTCCCAAGAGGCAATCTCGTTAGTTCTATTGGCTACGGTTTTGTTCCTCGGTCACTTTGTCTTCAATCCGATCTCTCTACTCCCTAACTCCATACATTTGATGAGGCAATGTCAATTGGTGCGGAAATATCCTTGGGCTGGTAAACCACGGTTCCATTTAGGAGAAATTGGATCCGAGAGCGAGTCGCTGGTTCTAGGCTCTTTGAATAAGTAGCAGCATGCATGATTGATGAGCACCAAAACATGCTTCAATTTCGAAAGGGCGAGACTGCTGTTTATTACAATAAACTTATCTGGCACGATTCTAAAAAAACTCCCATCGCGCTGGAATCCACATTTGGAATTAAATCAATCCAAAGAACGCTCTCACTATTGGTATTGTTGAATAATATCAGATAACTTGAGCTGATCTACTAACGGCACTACAGAAAATGAGACCCCGATGGGAAATAGTCTGTTGCGTAGGTTGAGTGAAACTAAGTGAAAAGAAGAAAGATTAACCACCATGTGCTGAATTCATCAGGCTAGCTTTTCTGCCCTCAAAGAGTATCTCCTGGAAGAAGCCTCAGTCACCGAATAATGTAACCACGTGGTTACGCCACCTATTCATGATACGTTAAACATTAATTGCCCGTGAAAAAGGATGAAAAGTGCATATGCGGTATGATCCCTTTGAGTTGAGCCAGAGATTTGAGGCAGGGCAAGCTTCAAGCACTTTAAAGCCCCACCCGCACACGCTCGTTCTCCACTTTGTAGCTCCCATACTCTACCTTTGTTCTCTCGCTATTTTATACCATGACGTACTCCATCGAACTTATGCACCCCGGGTAAACCAGAATGGCTTAGCAATCTTTTAATCGAACTATGCAAAAGCACAAATGTCAGCACATGAATTCGTCTTCGGAAATAACTCTCGTGCTAATTAACTGCTGCTCTCTCTCGCTATTTCTACTTTTACAGAATGAGAAATTTCAAGAAGAAAAATAGTCGATGAAGTGTTTCCGTTGTATTTACAATTTCGATCGTTACGATCGAACTTTCATTTGATTCAAACAGGATTAAAAAACATATTTCCACGAACTACCAGTTCAATCTGCAAGGAAAATAAGAGATGGAAGGAATACCGGGAAATAGGGACTTGATGCGAAATGTGCAAACGTTTATTTCAAAAACATGCAATCCGACAAAAAGAAACCCGCGTTATGGATCATGCTTCAGCGCAACTTGATACAAACAACTTTATGGAGAAACATCGCTGGTAGGCATAAAATGACATCAATCATTATGGGATGAGATATTTAAAAATATCCCAGCAATACGTAGCAAACCGATATTAACTTTCAATGCTGACGCATCGTTATGTTTACATGGGAATGAGGTTTACAGAATTGTTTTAAAAAACAATTCTACAAACTACGAATGAATGTCTCAATAAATATAACGAATAAATCCAGATGGATACCAGTGTTTATTCAGAAAACATGCCATCCAATAAAATCGATGATCCGTCATGGACGATGCTTCAGTATAATATGATAAAGAGATTTTTTGTAGCAGCAGTATTGCATTTTCAAAAATCAAATTGAATATAACGAAAGGGGCAATTGAACTTTATAATTGACTTATTGCGGCAGTGTTCAAAAAACGAAATTATTTCGGGACGTTTCTTCTAATAATTAATAACTTTTGCATCGAAAATGATTCATCCAAAGTTGAGAAAAAATGCTTTGGAAAATGATTGGAGCTAATGTTGGTAAAAATGTGAATAAAGTATTGAATGAATTAGTATATTCGGATATACATTACTCGTTAATCAAGAAAAGTAATGTGTGAACACTAGCTCGGCTGCGATATCATTTTATACAAGTTGGCAATAATACATGATAAATCAATTATCGTATTAGCGGATTATCGGGACGTTGGTAGGAGTGCTTCCGGTTCCATCGGCGCTTTGGCAATGTTGCTGTATGCACGAATTTTCGAGGCTCATTTATATGCACGACGACCTACAGGCGGAGTGTTTGCTGCTAGATATACATAAATTGATGCAAGCCCAAGTGAAATATTTACTCTGAAGCTTTTCAGCTTGTGCTTCTACCTAACGTGAATTACTGACGTGTCCGTCATGAAAGAGTCTCGATCTGTTTGTTTTTAATAGATATGCAGTACAAGAATATTTTCATACTTCCCATATTTGATATTTTCAAAAATGCCAAATCAGGGTTGCGGTTCAAATATTTTCGAATTATTTTTTTTTGTAGTTCATTATTATTGAAAAATGATGTACGTATTTTTTTTTTTTTATTTTTTTTTATTGATTTTATGCATTCGCACTAATTTCATTATTTTTCACGACTGGAGTTTTCTTCCATCGTTACGTGCACCTCGAAAATACCAATGTAAAAATATACTGCATGATTATTAATGAAATATTTCTGCATGTAATTCAGTATTACTTTGCCTTTCAAAGAATATTGTATGTCAGTAATTCAATATTTATTCAAATACGGTTCAAAAATTCGTCACAAATGCGACAAATTCTTCCCGATCTAATCAGCTATGAAAATTTACAAATTCATTTTTATTTTTCTAATGCAATTCGCAATATCCTCAACGGATTAGAGAATAACTTGACAGAAATCAAAAGTTTATTATTCGAAATTTGACGTCGTCAAAGGTAGGCTGCTCGAGTGAATATCTATCGATGACGAAAGGCGGGGGTGGGGATCTTGACGCGATCGCAGTTAACTGATCGGAGTATACAAGCAACGTCGAGGCCTGTAATCAACAACAGCCCTCTATGTGCTTTGCACATTAAAGCTGGTCTATCACGTCCTCCAGAGCCTTTGTCGTCGATCGCCGTCTCGCGACGCTGGTACTAATTTCCCCTCTCCCTGCCACCCCTCTCACCCTCGTCACACGCCATCAAGAAGATTTTCATCGTCTCCTTGTTATTCCAACTATAATGTTACGCGCCCTGTCCTATACCTTAAGTATCATAATAATTAGAAACCGACTTGGCAACGACGAAATCTTTGCGCTCACAATGCACCCATTGTTTTGACAATTGCCTGTTATACCTCTCCGTTCTCTCCTCGCTCTTTCCCTTCGCCCACGCTCTGAATATAATTTAACTGCTAGATAAGGGACTGTCCCGAGAGCCCAGCGAAATAAAAGGCATTGAAAAATTTGCGCGTTGAAAAAAAAAAAAAAAAAAATGAGAATTCTCTGTCTTTCGCTCTCTTTCATTCGGAGCGAATTAAAATCGTCGAAAAAATTTTTTGTTTTAAACGAGATGATTCGCGATAAATATTTTTAGGAGAAATACATTTTTTTTCATTTCATTGATAAGGAAAAAAAGAGAGAAATTAATTCTGCATGAAGGTCTCACATATTGACTAGAAAATGGACAACCACAAAATAAACCTTGAGAATTTAGAGATGGGGCTAACTAGTAAACGAGAAAAGAATTATTATCATATTCATGAGGAAGATGGAGAAAAGGGATAGAAAAAGCTTGACGTATCAGGTAGAAGAGTCGGAGGGAAGCCAGTTGAAAAATTCTCATTGTAAACAGGGTGTGTTTCGTTCGAAGAGTTAAGTGGATTATATTGAGAAAAGTTTGTGAATATTCATGGCTCGTTGAACTCTCTCCTGACACGAATAACTTTTCTGGAGACAGTATAGATATATGGTCGCTCATACGATATCGCATATATTTATATTCGTTTTAAAACTCACGCGTATCTATGATTCTAATAAATTTGCTTAAATTATTATTTTTTCATTCAACAATGGATGACAATTTATCGAGATAAATTTTATGAATTGACTGAAGATTTATAAACGAGTGAAAATTGACTGAATTAACATTTTTTTTACATCCGGTATACCGGATCGATTTATTTGTCGAAGAGCGAGTGGATGTATTGCAAAATACTTGGAATACGTACGTAGTTAAGTAGTGAAAGATTTTTGAAAAAGGTCTGCCAACAAGAGAGACGAATTGTGTTAGTTGAACAAGCAAACAGAAATCAACGAAACACGCTCGGGCGAAAGGATCCTCTGGTTTTGCCTACAAACTCCTCTCTCTCATACCCTTTTCTCTCCACTGACCCGAGATCAAATCAATAAACTGTCATTGCCGAAATTTCGGCGACCACTTGGTCACTCAAGACCAGTAGAAACGGCACTCGATTTATTTTGCATTCGAAACAATTCGTAAATTATGTGTTTTTTTTTTTCGATTTTTCTAGTGTCAATAAGACCTGTTTTTCTGTCAATCTTTCAACGAAACATCGTAATGTAAAAAGTTTGATGTAATTATTAAATTGTCTTCAATGAAAATTTTATTGAATAATCAAAGTGTATCAAATGTCATGTCAGCATCTATTTCTCCTTCAAATATTTGATCATTTGCATCTGAAGAGACATTTTTCCGAGACAATATACACGAAAGATAATGCAAACATTGAAAATAATTTTCCTCCGATGTGTTCCAATACAGAGGATAGGATATTGGTCCCGCAACCCTTAAAACAGTAGTGCTCACATGGAATCCACAAGATTTCTATGCATTCACGCGAATACAGAGTGCGCGCCAGCCCCGATGGAGAATTGGAGGGCTGGGTTTTGTACCAATATCAATTACTCGCCTGTGTCCCATGGTTTGGCCCTGTTCCTCGTATGTCATATATCCCTATTCTAGTGGGATTCGGCTCGATCCTCCTCCGTAACTGACCATTAAGCTCTAATACGAGATCCCGTTATAGTTTGCCCTGCATCTCTCGCGCTTCGATCCGATACATCTACTCGATTTCCAAATAGGCAATAACATATTGAAATTTCTCTCGATCACTTATATAACCTCTAAAACCACGATATTTGAAAGAAAAAAGAAATCCAATAACCGTCACATTGGTGCTTGAGACCGGATGAAAGTGAACGGAAATGTGACAGATTTTTTATTTTTAACGTTTCGTTCATAATTCACATTTTATTATAGTTTTGTAATTTTTCTTTGATCTTTTTTGTTTGTATTTCATAACGATTTCACGTTTTTGTATATTTTTATTATTCAGGTTTAAATTCTGTTGGGTTTAATCATTTTTTTGCGTGTTTAAGGAACACTTTTAACACCACAGAAGAGCGCGTTCTCCGGTCACCGAATGAACTAATCAGTGGACGCGAATCAAGCGCCGAAATATTTGCTCGTAGAAAATTGAAATTTCAAGGAATTCGCAAACAATGAATAGAGAAGCGATTTTCGAACTGAATATTAAAAAACAAAATGGGCGATAGGAACATTTGAATGGAAAAATGATAAAAAGGATTGGTGGCTAGAGGAGTGAGAACAGGGGAGACATATTTTTTTATTGCTAGCCATCCATGTTCACACAATGTCTCTGCTTTACTTTTATGAAAATGGAGAGGATAAAGAAGATACAAAGAATATGTGATGGGCGACACGAAACAGAGGAGACCACGATAACATTGTCTTCTTTCATGACTGGGACACGGAAGGTGTGGCCAGGGAAAAGAGAGAAAAAAAAATCATGAGGATGCATTTCCAAAAGAACATTTTTCCATACTCGAAACAGCAAGAACCGCTTTCATGCTACAAAGGCTCGTCGTATCGACTCTCCTTTTTCTCTCTTTCTCTCTCGCTTCCTACACATCGCTGGGGTTTTCGGAGTCAATAAAAACTTCAAAGAGAGACCGAATGTCCATTCGATTGCGGGCGATGAAAAAAAAAATCTTAAAAAAACTTCCAAGGGAAAAAAAAATAGAAAATTATAACCGAAAGAATCTACGTCGCGTAAATTTTTGCTTTATTGCGCTCACTTGCGAGAGTTTTTTTTTTCCATCTCTTTTTTTTCGAGTTTTGAATGTTCGAATGCACAATATATGTGCTCTAATATTTGTTGTCTCTGGACCATTCTTTCTGGAGTTTTCGTACTGTTTTTTTCAGAATTCCAATCTAGAAACGAGATTTAGAAAAAAAAAACGAATTCTCATATTGCAAGAATTACCTAACTTGGACGAATACACTCGGAGAAGCACCGAATACGATTCGTCGTCAAAATATTAATTTTTTTATTTTTTCCCGAAATATTCGAAGTGACAGTTCTTTCGGAGATCGGGCCAGTGGCCAGTAATAAAATGAACATTTTTCGATCGTGCTTCGAAAAATTGTGTTTCGGGTATTTAGCGAGTTTGACGTAAATTCATTAATGAATAATGTATTTTCATTTTTCGAAAAAAAAAAAAAAAAATCCCGATGAAATACGAGGACTCGGAAATATAAAATGTACGGTAACTTCGATTCAATTTGTTCGCTGAGTGGGCCCGTACAAATCACCCTCAACATTCACATTCTACGCCGTCGATGCACACTCGCGTATTGCAATTACGAGCCCCTCGGGGCATAAATCGATTTTCATATGCATACACCGGTAGTTCCGTATCAACTCGACCAAATCGTTTGATCTTAGTATAACAAGTGTTCTTAAATTTTCGGTGGTGCGCACCAAGAAATTTCATGAAAACCTGTATAATTAAAAAGAGGACTCGACAAACTTTCGAGTCTCATTATCATTTTTAACATTCAATAATAATAAAGAGACACGAAAATGGAAAAAACTGGTCACAATGGCCGATAAGTAGCACGGATATTACTCAGGAAGAAGAAAAAAAAATCCGCCATTTGACCTTCTCCCCAGACCCACTGGCAGTCCGAATGAAACACGTTGGTGAAGAAATAAAGGGAATGAAGCACATTCTCACGAGCAAGAGCTAAAATACTTGGAATCGCAAGCTCAACTTGTACACCGTTCCATTTCCACGCGAGAAAGAGAGTCCCGTTGCACGCGTTGTTGTACGTAACTAATTAACTAAGTTGAATGAGTTACGTCTTCACGTCTGCGGAAAAATTAAGTTTTACCTCGTACTATTATGAATAAACCGAAAAAAACAAATGCCGCTACTACCACGAACGTATGATATTCTAAAAAAAAAAAAAACAAATACGAATTAAATAAATTTCTTGTTATTATCATCATTCTTTCAGCAATTGTTACCACCAAAATTCTAGTGCAGCTCCAGCGATATAAAGAGGCACTCGCAGAAGCTGCAAATAACCCGAAAGAATCATCAAAAAATGGAAAGACTTGTTACTCGATACGAGAGTCAAAAAGATGGAGAAAAAAATCGCAAGTGCCTCTCAGACATCAACAAATTGGTTCGCAGTGATTATTGAACGATAATGGTGTCAGCATGCGATTTAAACCGTTGAATATCGTAGTTTTTTTTTTTTTTTTTGCTATCCTACATGTGACACACGTGTGTATACGACTGAATGAGATTCAACGCTGATCAAACGATTACTCATCGCATAAATATACACGTATACACACCTCGTAATTATTTACAGAAGCGAATGAGCTGCGCCGAACTAATCTCAAAGCGTTGATTAAAGCCTCGGGAACGAAGAAAAAGAGAGAGGGTCGTACGTACGTATAGATATACATACATTTAACTGAATTGATGAGAAAACATATCAAGATTTAGGAAGCATTCCGTTTGACGAGTCTTTTCAAATTACCTGTTGACGGAAATATTAAGGATTTATGTATACGTACACTTCTGTGTAAGATCCATTCATACAATTGTAACACAGAATTA
The DNA here is from genome assembly GCA_037576405.1 of Campoplex capitator. Classification (NCBI taxonomy): domain Eukaryota; kingdom Metazoa; phylum Arthropoda; class Insecta; order Hymenoptera; family Ichneumonidae; genus Campoplex; species Campoplex capitator. The sequence goes on along the minus strand of JARBWI010000002.1, from coordinate 11,339,277 downwards.
ATTGAAATTATTAAGTAAAAAAAAAAAAAAATGCGGAGAAAGAAACCGCTGGTGACTGTTAATTTCGACGAATTTCGAAGTTCGCAAATTCATTAATGGAATATTATTTTATTGAGAGTTTTGCATTATTCATAAACACGAGTGGTTGAGAAAATTAGTAATATATTATAATATATTCACTGAGTTTTAATGAAAATAAGTGAATCTTCAGCTCTTGAAAGGAACTCCTTTATTACAGGCATGCGGTCGTAAAAGAAATTTAATGAAACTTTTCAATTCGGATACACCTTTATACTGAATACAAGTGAAATAAATTAGTTGTCCAAACACCTGCTTGATTTATGTTTGTACTTGGTAAACATTCGTTTCTCGTTAGATATGTAAAAATTTCTGAAATATGAAAAAATAAAAATCGACGATTGAATCGAAAGTATTTTTCGAATCATGAAAAAAACACGTGACAGTTGACGCGTATCAGCTTTTTCATCAATTTTATTAGAATAATTGTTAACGATTTTTACTCATGTTCACGATAAAGCCGAACAAAACGATTACAAAATGATTATTCATTTCGAAATCTATTGGAATATTGAATTATAAACGCAAAATCCCGAAACGAAAAATAGCCATAATTTATCTTTGGCGAAATTGAATTCCCATATGATAAAAATTTTATTTGTGATGGAAAAAAAAAAAAAAAAATTACCTCTCAGTTATCGATGCCGAGAGATAACGATGCCGTTGGTTTGAATGGGGATATGTGGCAGGAGAGTAAAAAGAGTGAGAGAGCCACATAAAGCAAAGGAGAGTCCGAGATTGGCTGGTGGGTAACGGTAACGACTCGCCTCTACACTTTTTTACCCCCTCGAAAGGTTACGTATGGAGGCTGGGCTTTTCCATGCACTTACGTAAATTGAAAAAGTGCCGAGAGATTTAGTGGGCTTAGTGCATCACGCGCCTTCTTCGAGTCTCATTTTTTCAAGCAACGTTTCTCGTTTTATCCACTCGGTACGAAGCCACGAATGAAAGAAAAAGCCGAAGAGAGAGAGAGAGAAAAGAAGAGAGAACGAAAAAGATACGATTCATACGTTAAGACTGCGAACGTTTAGCATCGACTTCCTCTTTCAGATCGATGCTCGTCCTACTTTTTATGCTCCCGTGCTATGACGAGTGTGTCTGAACCAATTTATGTGAAAATTCGTGCTCACTTTGGTCCAACTAAAATAAACCGCTACAAATAAACTTCATGACAGCCCAATTGGTCAGGGTAAAAAAAAAAAAAAAAAACCCGAGTATAAATCCAGCGGACAGAGAAAATCAATAGTTGAATTGAAATTTAAAAAATATCATATATTCCTTTCAATTATTTCTGCAGCTTTCGTATCTTGTAATAGTTTTTATAATAAATATCGAATAATTTGAATAGCTCATCAATAGTTATGCACCAGAATCTTCATCAAAATGATGCGAATTTTTTTATGAATTTCGCGCACTGATCAATCTTTTGCTGCATCAAATAAATATAATTTATGCAGATTTTTTTTCAGTCCATCCGCTCTGAACTCAGATTAATCGGTCTACTTTGGGGTATCATTACAGAAGCATTCATAACATTTGAAATAAGACTCTGACGTCCCTGTCGCTTTTTTGAATCTTATATTCGTAAACGTAAGTATACCAATACATAATGGGCGCAAATAATGCTTTAAAAGGGTATTGTAAAATGGGGTTCAATATTTTTACAAAGAGATCCCAGGATTCAACGACAAAAAAAAAATCCTGAAATAATTTCCAATCGAATAGATCGTTAATGAGATATCAATGAATCAGTGATAGCTCATCCGAGCCAAGTAATTAATAAATATCTCGTAAACTGTGGATTGCAGGAAACAGTGACCAATTTCTTCTTGAAATTCTGCTTTCCACCAAACCCAAAATCTTAAGCTTGTAAATTGAATCTCTCCGTAGTTAATCGGATTATTTGTATGTCTTGAGCTTTCAATCCCTTCGTATTTTGATGCCCGAGGAGGAGTTTCTACGAATGATTCGGTGACGTTTGGCAAATAGTTTCTTCACCAACGTCAGTGGAACATGAACGAGTCTTGAGATTGACAAATGCTAGAAAACATCTAAAGATTTATCGTTCCTTCGTGTATCTTTCCTGCTGACGATTCTTCAGCTGACATAAAAGCCAAGAGATACGGATCCCTCGTGTGATCTTAAAATTTTCCATTCTCACTACATTTTTATTCTTCGATCTCAAACTACCGACCATACTTTTAATTTACTTTTCTTATTTCACTTAATTCGTCCATTTTTTTCAAGGGCTTTTGTCACTCAAGAATGGTATTAATCGAGCGAATATCCGCTAATGAGCGATATGATAAGCAGCAGATTTTTGACAAAAATTAATTTATTTTCAAATTCATTCATTACACGCGAAAATTCTGATCAATATTCTAAAATGTGCCGGCCCGTTTAACAAGATCAACGATGCGGGACTAATGGGACCACTCACTCGTTATTTTTAAAAAAGCCGATTGATTGACTCTCGAGGTATCTTAATTGTTAACTGAATGAAGTTCCTTCGAAAATGTCGGATTTTATTATTATTCAGTTTTACCTTTCTTGTGTCTCAATATAAACTTTGTCGTTGTAGTTTCGACTTTTAGAAACAAAATTTTGGATGTATAGCATTGTTAGGTACTGCCACGTAAAACCACATGTGTGCCGCGCGTATGGTACACGTGGACATGAGCAAAAGATAACGTACATTGATGATGGTAAAATTACAATGTTTAATTGAGTGGCACGTTACATAATGTACACCTCGTGTTCATACGTGGTTTTTGGGGGAAAATATTGATTCAACTGGAAAATCGCTCACCTGGAAAAACGAATGAGTGATACCAATATGTTTTTCTATGTCGATGCAAATATGATAGATATTTTTTTATTTCGATTGGGTTTGATAGTTGTTAGAACTTATCAAAAAAGTAACTGTCCTAAAATTTTTAAGTTCACAAAAATGACTTTTAAAAATTTTTTTCGATCGTGGCTGGACAATCACGATTTGAGAATTACGATTTTTTCTTTGGCATAATAAAATATATCAGTATACCTGATGGAGCAACAAAAAATATTGAAATCATTGGAGCGACCTCTGATGAATTTTTTTTTAAGTTCTAATTTTGGGAGAGTTGCTTTTTTCAAAGTACTAACAGCAGTCAAACGGAATCGAAAAAGTTCATATCGATTTTATTTTCAATTTTCAAGAAGAACCCATTCAAAAGTATATCGAAAATTGAAATACCATATTTTTTCATTCAAATAATGAATGGAGGAACAACAGCTAAAGACCGCGCGTGGCATAAATTACCATATAAAATTAATCTCTTGTATCTCTCGTGATCCATACACAACGATGCGTATGGGTTTCTTGGAACGTACAGTCTTGTGCAAAAGAATTAGGCACCCTGTGGCTGTTTGACCCATATACAAAACATCAAATATCTCGGTCAAAAATAATAGTAACTAAATTAAATCAACGCCATTTTGAAGCAGACAATTTCAGCTTTATTTTGCTTTTTTATTTACATAATCTAGGCGATTTCTTTTTGCACCCGGCACGTAACTTCGAACATGGCTAGAAACACTACATGACTTCCTCATACAATATCGCCTTTTATTTTTTCCAAAACCAAACTGAAGCTAGAGACGTCCTCTTTGATGTTTTTTTTTCACCAAAAAGTTGATTCAGTAATTTTTACGAGCCTAGCGACCAGTTTATTAACGTGGAAAAACCCAGAAAAAATAGCCATGTTCAAAGTTACATAACGGGCGCAACGAAAATCGACTAGATTATTTCAAAAAAGCAAAATGAAGCTGGAATTGTCTGGCTTCAAAATAGTGTTTATTATATCAGTTACGATTCTTTTTTTACCGAGATATTCGATGTTTTGTATGGGTCAAACAGCCGCAGGATGTCTAATACTTTTGAACAAGACTGTATTTTAAACTCGTGTTTGCGCACTTGCGAAACATATGTGAGGCACAAGAATGAAAAAATGTGCTTTTGAATAGAGCAGAAAAATATAATACTAATGAATACCGAATTTTTTCATTGGTACAATTAGTCAGGAATTCGATAGATGGAAAGCAGAGTTTTACTCCCACTTTGAATTGCTTACACTATTAAACTCTTGCTAGTTGTCAAGGTATATATAGCTCGGAAAAATTGTCTCCACATCAAATCGTCAGCAGCCATCAGCCCGAAAATTCTCTGGAAACTATCTCTGTAAGCATTTTGTATTTTCGTGTTATTTTTCTAGCCTGAGTACAACAAAAAAAAAGTTTCCAAGTTATTTTATACAAACATTTATTGACGTTTCAAAAGTTATTTTATACATTTACGATTGTGAAAAGAAATTTCGATTATTCAGGACATGTTCATTAAATTATTCGTAAACGATGGAAATGTCGACACGTTAAAGATTGATTGGATGACAAAACCCTTAGAAAATTGTGGCCTAGAATTTTTTTATAACCGCGACTACCCATTTCTGAAATTCATCTTTTCTAAAAAGATCATAAACGGTTCTTTTTTATTTTCAGTGAATCCAATTGCACTGAAAGAATGACGATGTCAAAATCTACATTGTTCGTGCTGGCTGGCTTCCTCCTTGTGTCCGTAGCGTTCGGAGGTGATATGACTGGAAGAGGGCGTTCACCACTGGTAAGTATCGCGTTCGAGTGATAAGACGGTAATATGTAAAAGCCAGTGTAACAACGAAAATTATTTGACTTCCCACAGCACGGAAAAGCTCCGAAAGTACCTGTCACTGCTGCCCAAACTTGTGTAGCGAAAGGTTATCGATCAGCGTGCAGAGTAAGCTATTTATATTGATTATCAAAATGGATCCATGGTTTTTCACCTTCGCAAAGACTCAGCTCTTGTATAATTTTATTCAAATTCAAACTCAATTTTAATGCCAGGAGCTTCCACGAAACGTGTGCAGCAACTTCAGATGTCGGAACCATCGTGGTAATGTCGTCTCTATCGGTCAAGCTCCAGACGACATGTGGTGTGCGCCTTACAAAGTGAGTTTTTTTTTCGAGCCTTTAGAACCATTTCGATTGTAAAATTTTTGTAAAAAAAAAATTGCTGCTAAATTAGAACATTGACGTTCGTCTTTGTAGGTTTGCAGAAACGGCCAATGCACAATGCAGCATGGCATCCCGGAACCCAGCGAGACTCCTGTATACGTCGAATGCAGAAATTAACTCGGAAGTTGAGTCTAAAACGAATGCCATCCACATTGGGGTCTTGGGTTTATTCTCAACCACGTCGATGCAGGGACAAAGATGGATCGATGTTTTATCAATCCTGTATAATTTCTTTCTATCAACAATAATAAATATAAAATGGTGAATTAATAAAGATATAACAGTGGTAATATCGGTAATTTACGTAGTTCAGTTGATACTCTTTCTTTTGATGCGGACGCGTCTAAGACAAAACTAAATCCTACCAATTATATATATAACTTAGACTTACTCTTCGATAATATTTTAAAGACGAACAGTCTAAACTTTTGCAAGCAATTTTTGTTTGGGCTCGTTTCATTAATAATAAATAGTTCAAATTGATTGGATATCGTTTATAGTTGTTGATGCTACCGATAAAAGTCTTTCCACTTGATTCGCCCTGCGGCAATGTTCGAACGATTCCACTTTCCTCGCTCACAAGACTGCAACAATAAGACGATCGCAAAATCTGACGAAGTAAAACTTAATCAAGAAGTTTAATTCGCATTTATACAAGAACTAAGCTGAGAGAAGCAACTTTCGTGGATTTCTCATTCGTGAGCATGTACCGCATTTGTAGTACACCGAGTTAACCAGTTATGACGTGACGTATTTTTATTCTGTTAAAACTATTGGCTCGATCGGTGCAGCCAACAGAATTAACTTGAAATTAGATGTTGCCTGTTCGGGCCGTGATAAAAGCTCGGATTGGAGAGACAACTTGGACCATTGTGTGTGTGAAGAACCGAGCGCAGATGGAGTGAACGCAAGTTTGCCTGGCTTTCTACAACGTATGACTGCGCAGTTGCCTAACTTTGGAATAATCGTCTGTGGCGGAAGTGTTGGTTAGGGGTACAAAAGCTTATGGGTTTGGAATAGAAAGCGTCAATGCTAGGAGGCTCCGCCGGATGTCATGTAGACCATCCCACTCTTGGGTAGCGATTCAAGATTTTCGAAGGTTTATATTTGTTTGGGATGCTGAATGATCCAATTGTTACCTGAGCACGTATGATTTAGAGGTCTCACAGTCATTTGTTCTAGACCAAAAAGCTGTGTGGGCCATTAATTGGTGAGGGGACTCATTAGCATTTCGTTTTTTGGGACTCCTAACGAGGCAGACTATTTTTCTGGAGTCTTTGGTAACCATACTCATGTTCTCTGGCTACATTCAGTCTGGCCAAAGACTCGTATTTAGCAACTATTCTCCCGGAAACATACTGATGGAAGCAACGTATGGCAGCTGCGGGCACAGCGTGGCTTTTGCACACAAGTTTTAACGAGGAAAACACCAGTCTGGTTCCCCGGATATATAGATGGTAATATGGGTAAACATAAATAAATATATATCTGTATGTGAGAGAAAGACGAAGGTTTATTGTTAAGAGCTCTACATTTGGTTGGTTGGCGCAGGGTCGTTTGTTTATTGGGTCGTAAACCGGTGAGCGCCTTGGCTAAGAGGCCATGAGCAGGAGAAAGAGAGGAAGAGAAAAAGGCTTCGTTATCCATTGTTTAGTGAATATGGTACAGAGAGCGAGCGGGTCGAGAGAATGAATGAAAAAAAAAGGGAACGCGAAGAAAATCTGAATCAAGAGAAATAGCGACGACGCCATATTCGACTAACTTCTTTATTATTTTTTCCGTATAAGCGGAGCTAATAGATTTCCTTTCTTTTTGTCTGTTTGTTTTTTTTTTCTTTTTTCAATTTTACGCACTCCACCTGCTATCGTAGTATGGCAGGACTGCTATAGCTTTCAACATCTCGATGCAAGCTCTCTGTTGATTCGTATTACAACCACGATTCCGATTTGTATGCAAAATCGATGACCCAATTGAGCGGCGGAGAAATGTCATTGTTCGCCGTCGATTGCTGCCTCGCCGGTTGAATTTTATGAATCAGATATCCTCGATAAAACCGAAATGGCAAACCTTCCCACATTCACCTTCGGGGAAGCAAGAACGATTTTAATAACTGGTTTGGCGCATGACAAATACCGGTGGAAACGGTGTCACCTTATGAAACAGAGACTAACATTGTTGAAGGTAAAGTTACCTAGCAGGCCCTTCATGAGAATGTTGTCAATTGCCAGTCCAAATTTTCAACAACGTAAAATTTAAAAGCTGAACTGCGGGAATCAATTAGCGGTATTTTCAGTAGGAGCAACCGTTCCCGCTTATTTAAATTGTAAGCCCGATGGAATTATTTAAGGCTTTAATATATCTAGAGGCAAGCTCGACTCAAGCCAAACAAGACTGACGTTAAAGGTTAAAGCTGAAACGTATTACCGTGATGCTATCACATCACATACTACGTGCTGGTTGGAAAAACCCACGGAGAATGGAGTTGATCAATATAAATATACACACCGAAGCCCGTTCAACTCGTATGTACGTCCAGGTTAAGCCACCCGCGGGGTTGAGGTGACTAGTGGACCATTGACCCATGGGAGCATGTTTCGGTAACTCGACGGAGAAATGAGTGAAACGGAAGACGGAACCTCGGGAATAGAACTGTACCCATGACCCCGGCTAACCCATCACTCGACTACGATACAGCTTTCCAAATACTGCCGCGTCTTGGACTCCGAAGACTACTGTAGCCGCACTACTGAATCATTGAGGAAACACGAACGAATTGCTACAGACCAGAATAACGGTTCAATGCTGGACACTCGAAGTTACGAACAAAGTAATTTCCCTGCTGCCCATTCGTTCTCTCTACTGTTCCCACATTCATGGGCCAACCAAATAGTTCTTAGCATCTCCAGTAGCTTGCCAGAACGACATCCACCTTAGGAATTGATTCGCAGTTGTAATCGTGGTGTCAAGATCAAAGAGATTCTTGAATATTTGCAATTGGATTCAATCCAATATTTAAAAAAAAGTATGCCCTTCGGATCTCTTGTTTTTGTTGAATCCAATCATGATGGCAATTGTGACAATGTTATCTATACTCATAGTCTAGAAGTACAAAAGATGAACTAGCATTATCTTTAGTTCAGAGCGAAACGTATTCGACAAGTCAACCGCGTAAACCATTGTAGTCACTCACGGTCAAGCACCCTTTTATCAACTCTGGCAAAGTATTCCACTAAGAAATGATGACCCATGAAACCACAGCACAAAGCTGTATCCTTCACGCGAGTACAAATGTTATTCTCCAATAACTGGGTTAACGAAACTTGGTATAGTCCACTGTTACAATGCACCGACATATCCTCGTGGTATTCGCAATATTCCTGACGGTTGGGGTTTTAACGACTGTGAAGATATTTGTTTACATGCATTTTTGGGAGGATCGACGGTCAATCCACTCCGGAACGTTCTCAAATATTCAGATATTATTCTTTGTCAGAAAGACCAGAAACTTATGAGATTAATTTAGATTTGAGTTTTTCATAGTTCAACTCTCTTCAATGAGATCTCTGATTTTATGAAGTAGTTTTCTGTTAAGTTTTTCATGAGTACTTCAGGATTGATCTCTAAAATTCTTCACCTGATGAATCTGGACTATTAAACGATTGAAGGAAACGTACCATCTGTTGAAGCCACCACCACAAATCGTTCTAATAATCGCAGCTCAATTTTGTCGCCCTACCGGTTTTATTCTTTCGTAAATCCTCTTTTGATGTCATCAGCGAACGAGCAACCGACCAGCAACTTAACTTACTCTCTCGAACGATTCGTTTTTATGGAGAATCGGCAATTGGGAACGAGCAAAAGAGAATAAGAGTTGAAGACTGGAGAAGGCATTACCTTGGGATATCTATGCGGAGCAGCAGGAATCCGCAGTCGAGACTGATAGTGGCAGGTCGCCGGAAGAACCGTTCGAAAAGTTTAAGGGATGAGTGTAATAGAGGGGGATGAGAACGCAGTAGCTGGAGAGGTCAGTCCCGAGTGATGGCTAACGATCCCACCCTGCACACACAATTCAGTACCACATCGCAGCACTTGCAGAAGAACTACCCGGTAGAAGAACGAAGAGGAATTCCAATTGGCTCGAATATATTTTCTTCGTTTTCTCTCCTCACCTCTTCTCGCTCTCTTATCGTATTCCTAGGAGACTACCGGAAACAATCCTATACGTGTTGGAATTACTCGTAGACATGTTGACTACCAATTCTCTCATACATCTCTGCACATAAATTTGTAAGGGACAAAAAAACGTTTGTCCGTCTGTCTGCACGTATGTTGTATTGACTCAAGAACTATCGAAGAGATTTCAAAAAATCTTTCATGCACTGTACCGGATAAAAAATACGCTGAAGCTCTTCGTGTTAAGTGATCATTTTCCAGAAACAATTTAATCAATTGAGCTTTGAGAATTGGAAACATTCGACCATTTGCTGTTTGTTCAACCATGATTGTACTGTTACTCGTGATAACATTACTTGCTCGATAAATATTTGTTGTATCCTTGCTCGTTTATATTGATTATAGTCAACAAAATGTCATCGTGTTTACAAAAAATAATATCTATATATATAGACATTCGAATCGAGACAAACCAAGTTTTCGCTCCAACCGTACTTTCGTCTGTTATTGTTGGAATTATTTCTGCACCAAATGTCGAGGGGAATATACGCCGGTCTACTATGTAAATATTTTTTCCACGTTTCTCTCATTTTCGGCATCTAGAGCAGAAAATGAGCAGCCGACTTTGAAACGCGATGAGATTTTGTAAAAGAATCTCTGTTCTGACCTGGGAATTCCAGGCCACTGCCGCTCTCAGTCGTCTTCATGGAAGACTTTCCTTTTTGCTCATCCGGCTTCAATGCTTCCGTTCTCTCCCATGGAACATACTGCTGCTATAAACGGTCTTCCTATTAAGCGCATTTTTTATTGCAGCAAGAGATTTTTATGGGTGATTCTAAGAAACCCTGCGATTTCGCATTTTCTTTCTTCATACACTATACTCTTTATCGAGTATAGAGATTGATGAGCCACATTTAATTTCACTGTTCTACCTAAGTCCAATGATAACCAAAACCAATTTTTGGAAAGCTAATCTTGTATCTGATATTTTCATAGTCTAATGAACTTGATATTAGACATGCGGTCTCATCACCTTTAAAAAAGAATGCTTCCTTTTTACACTTGGTTGAAGAATTTTCAGCAAGATTTTGCACTATGCGAGTACAGAGCACCTTTTGCATGAGGGACAGATAATTCTCACACACTATAGCTACAGTCACTGAACAAGTCGGACGAGGGTGGTTAAACGGCTTTTTCGATAGGGGACACTATCGATTTTCGTTGGGGTATATGAACATATTCCGAACCATCGATCTTCATTCATCGCGGTGGTATAGAAGAATTATTTTACGAGCTACGAGAGAAGCTATATGAATAAAATCACCGCGCCGTAACCTTTAGCATTCTGGGAAAATGACCTGCCGACCTGGTATAGGAATATGAAGCTATGAAGTATTAAAAAGTATCAAGTGGATTGATCTCGTTCTTCCAGGCAAATATACTTATGATTATTTGCAATGGGAAACACTTTTCAACTAGTAAGCTCATCTCTGTCCCACTTTTTGCTGGAAAATATCTTCGTTAAAAAATAGTCAACGAAGATGGCAGAATGTTTTAAGAAGGGTCGAAATCACGGTGAGTTCTGAGAAACGAGACGAACAATTCTGTACATCTATATATGTATATATATATTATATATAGCAGCGAGTCAATGATGGTTGAAGATAACTTTCAAGGACTTTGTCGAGTAGAAGAGAAGAGATACACTTCCTGGAGACCCACGAGACTTGTCTTTTTCAGTTTGCTACGTTGAGACAACGTAGTTTTTTTTTGGTTCTCTTTTATTCTTGCAATACATGAAGAAGTATTGGACTTGACGGAGCAGTGCCCAGTTTCCGAATAGTTTTCTCATTTTATCTCCTACAGCTTCTCTTCGTTTCTACACGTTATCACTGTTCCAATCTTTCTTCATTCCTAGTTGCATTTCCATTCTCCACTTCTTGTTCTTCCTCTTCTTGCTCTCGTTCAACATAATTGACTCTCATTCAACATAATGATACAATTCTCAGCCAAGTGATGGGGATGGAATTCACGAGAGGCCTGAAATAACCAAAATAGCAGTCTGAGGGAGTGACAAGGCAGGATTGAGGCGACGGAGATTGAAGATATTCACGAGGGATGATGAACAATGCCTGTTATGCATCTCATCTGCCTGTCTCTTTGCTGGAACCCCTGTCAGCCGTAGCTCTCTTAACCGCTTATTTCCATTTAGACGAGCATAATGACTTCTATCATTTTTTTTATACAATTCGCTATCATGAAAGATGGAAATGTGTCGCTCATAGAGAAAAATAATGAAGAAAGATGGAGTAAATTGCTATGTAAGATGCGAACGTGTTAATCCTTCGAAAAATATGGAAACTCAGTCGTTGATTTACGACGAGGTATCTTTGTTCGCATTTATTTCGACTCGTCTTATTTCCAATGTCAAACCGTTTACTTTCCCTCTTCATTCCATAACCACTCTTCTCCCGGGCATCTCGTGCTTCAGCCACCGTTGAATACCTGTGCATACATCATCTTGCGTGCATACTACATTATCTTGAAAAAATGGCGCACTCTATCATTTTAAAAAAGTAGTCCAACTCTACAGTGCTATTTTCTCTGGCACCGTGTTCCTTTCAATCACTTTCACAAAGGTCTGCATTTTAGCAATGTAGGCTTGTTTCATTTCAAAATCAACCGTAATGGCTGTCTCGTAATAGATCCTGACATAGTTAAAATAGCCGGGCCTCCTGGCGGCCATTTTGGCTGCTCTAGTTATTGCCGAGACGAAATGTCTCCAGATGATGGATCACAGGGAACACTGAGAAAAGCACGAAACGTTCGAAGGTCACAAGGCAAACGAGGCCATTTCAAATAAATGACGCCAGAAGTATCAATAAACGAAGTGACGAATCAAATCTGGACCTGTGATTCTCGAAATATCTGGGCATCGAGCCAAATGTAGTAAGAAGAAATCAATGCTTGTGGATGTAACGATGAAAGCTGATCAAGCATGGCAGGTCATCTCATGCATCATAAACAGAGGACCGTCATCAAGGTGGCAACCTTACGATGACATTTCGGGATGGTCTAGTCTCCCCATAAATAAAATAGTGGAGATGAAATATTCCGAGAGGAAACGATATTGAAGCATCACTTTTTTCAAAAAAATATGAGATGCTGGATAATACGGACTTTGGTAAAGTTCTGGTGGCTCTGCTAGGTAGCTCGTTCGGCCGTTGCCCAGGCATACGAGAATATTTGTCGACCCCAAGGGAGGGGGCTCGTGGAAAAACTCGTAGAGTGGCTTGACGCGTGTGAAAACTTTTGACCACTGAATAAAAAGTGAAAATACCGGTGGGCAATAAGTTTTACAACGAACCTGCTAGGGCATATGGTAACCGGTCTCTGGTAACGGTCTCTGTCCTGACTGTTTACGGAAGCTGGCTCGACAGCTTCCCTGACTGGTGTTGTACGGCAGACAACATCGTTGGATAGCGGTCTCTCTTTCTTCCCCTTCTACCCTTCGCTCTTTTCTTTATGGCATGACACGTTCTTCTACATTGCGAAGCTCCACGTGCACATTAAAATTAATGTCTCGTATGACGTTATGGTCGAAAGAGAGCGAGGGTGAGAGATGCCACGTGAGAGAAGAAGGAAAAAAGGAGAACGTTACGTGGTCACGCAATGGCAACGAGACCCGCGTTCGTACCAATCCTCCATTTTGCATTGCTCTTCCTCTTCCGCTCTCCTTCTCTCTCTCTCTCTCTCTTTTTCTTCCTTTCTTTCTCTCTGTCACTATCTGCCTTCTATCCGTATTATTGTGGCAGAGTTTAATCAGCAGAGAACTACTATCGTGTATCACGTGCGCAGACTTCCCGGCCACCATTACGAGGTGCGCAGAGTACGAATACTTGATGGTATTATGTATTCGATGCCATTATCAGTTCAGAGCCCATTTTCTCCGTTCATTCCTACATGGAGCCTAATCCAGTATGTCAATTAAGTGTTCGTATTGGATTTTATGATTAAATGTTTGATAATGAATGAGTGCTAAGCATGAATGTGTAAGGTTGAAAAAAACTTCAATATATGTTAATCGATGAGGAGGAATAAAATAAAGAGCTATTAATCATTTCACTGCTCAACAAAAAACGTAACGTCGTTAATAGACGAAATTTCAATATTATTCTGATGACTGATGACGTAGCACTAAAGTGATACGTCAATGTTCCCGTGCCGCCGGAAGAAGGGAAACTGAGGCGATAGAAAATCTCGTGTAACATGCTCGAAAGCGCGAATTTTCCATGCGATACTCCGGGAACGTACGCCACGGTTTTCCTGTTCATGCAAATATTGGCAATAAATCGTATCCAACCGTGAATTCGTTACTTCCGGTTGGTCGCTTTGCAGCAAGCCCGAAGCACGAGAAGAGAAAGGGACAGAGTGATACAAAGAGAGAGAGAGGGGCAGAAACGAAGAGAGAAGAGAGAAAAGAGTAAAAAAAAGTGGAAAAAGGGAACGAGAAAGTGGGTGGATGGGACAGGAGAGAGCCACCAACTCTTCTCAAGTCAGAGAAGGAGAAAGAGTTGCCCGCAAAATATGCAGAGAAGAATATCCTCATGCACCCCCACGGAGATTTTGCCCATGTATATACATACTCGAATAACCAGTCGCTTTAGCAGGCACGCATATGTACGAAAATTTCTATCTGTAGAGATGCTCAAGGGTGAGAGGAGATAGAAGAGTAGGGGAGAAAAATCCGAGGGAGACTGAAGGAGCTAGCTGTTGAAAGGGCGGCGTGTCTCGAAGACGTATTTTATGAGGGCGAGGCAGTGTCTGTTTCCTTTTTGGCGCGTCGCGAACTTCCACTTTGGACGACCAGTGGATAAGGAAAAGAGGGGAAGAGAAAAAGCAGGATGGCGAAGAGTGAAGATCTTCCTCCGCTTCGGTTAGGAGGGTTACGAAAAGATTTCAAGAACGGCAACTCTGCTGTCCTATCTCTGATATCGATGCCTCGATCACGTCACACAAATCTATAACCTCTAACCCCAACGAAGCCAAACCCCCGAAAACCAACTCTTCTCTCGCCCCCGTGCTTGGCACGGATTTAAAAGCACCCTGCCGGAGACACCGACTTATATGCCAAGTTTCGATTATCCTCCGAGTCTCACTTCCAAAGCTTTATCACTCTCGGAAGTTTCCCTTGTTTATCCCTTTTTTTTCTACCACTTTTTTTTCGACGCGCATTCTTTTTAGGCGAAATATTGCAGCTGCGGGAATTCACGCTCACAACGGAAAATATAAATTTCAAAGTCTACAGATAAATCGCCTCTTCCTTCGTAAACAATTTATGCAATTTCGTATTTTTAACAATGTACAAATGAAAAACTACAATGTAAAGAGAATGAAAATAAAAATAGGAAGGAAAAGTTAGGACGAAGAGTATTGAGCATTTGGCGCACGTAGCACGAATGTTTACCGAGCCCTTTGTGTGCTAACACACTTGAAGCCGAGACTCGAGATCGCTTAGCAAATCTACTCCATCCCCTTGCACACGAACGTGAAGTAGCACGATTAATGGACTCATAAAGTTAGCCTTGAAAATTGTAGTAATTAAAAGCATTCTACGACATCAGAATTAAGTTTGCTACGTTCCAGGGCCCGTACTCAAGCTTTGAATGGCGTGTATGACCGCGATGTAAGGGAAACAAGATAAAAAGAATTTCGTACTAACGGTGAGAAAAAATTCGAGGAATTCGGACTCAATGTAAAGCCAGAGAAAAAAAGAAATTACCCAAGCGGTGAAGTATATACGTTGATGGAATTTTTTTTCCATAGTGTACAGGTGCTTGCTCGTTATTCTGCTGAACACGTTCATCGTTAGATTCCACAAAACGATGTTCTCGTTGTACTTAATTCATGATTATTTTAATTTCCTTAATACTCCGTTTGAATACAAAGAGTTTCTACGAAAAATGTTATAGCTTCGTAGAAAAAACAGCATGGATGAAGCGACGAACGATTTTTGCTGAGGTAGCCACTGAACTCAATGAACCTAAGCAATCAAGCTTCGAAGGCTTTCACTTCTCAAACGCTTCCCGACTAACGAACTTTGGTGTCGATTCAATTTATTATTTTATACCATCAGCTTGACGGTATAGATTTGTATAGAGCTTCATGGCACATGCACTCACGTTGGACATGGGGATTGTTCGTGACATGACGCAGGCGTCAATTTACTATACAGCAAGAAGATTGTATGAGGGTTCTTCTTTTCTTTTGCTGAGCACGAGCATCGAAAGGGCTGGCGGAGCAACGTACGCCATTTTTCCGACGATCCTTTCCCCTCAGCGCCACGCATACCTGGCAACCATCAGACGCTTTTGTTGCTTTTCGTTCTACCGTAAGCTTGGTCCAGAAAAGATGGACCAGGCTTGATTTTCAAGTCAAAGAATGATGGTAATAATGATGTGAGCTAGAAAAATGGCCTGAAATGAATACCGAGGGCTGAGAGAGTAAATGCCATTAACTCATTCAAGATCTATTGTCATGTCGACAAAAAAAATAAGAGCTAGCTGCAGTGCAGTTTAACTTAAAAATAGCACTGTCCCATCTCTGCTGGCGTGCCATCATTCCTGAAGCCACCCTCTCCATTTACCAAAGTTGCTTCAATCCTTCGTCCCGGTGCATCGTAAAAAGTGAACACGGAGCATGGGAACACACGTAGGGACGTGAACGTGGGACCACAGTGTAATAGTGATGGACACAGTATCGAGATAGAGTTAAAAAAAAAAAGGATGCCAGTATCAGCGTTAGTCACGCGCCAACGCGAGTCACTCAATGTAGCCATTTCGCTGAAAAGATGCTCCGTGCTTTTTTCTTTTGGTCTTTATGCCTGCACGTCAACTGACATACGGATGACGCGAGTACATCCGGACAAACAGCGCTTCAAGTTCTAAGCCATAAATCTAATTATCTAAGAGAAAAAGCAGAAGGTTGATGTTGATGACACTTGTGGATTAGGTGCCACATCCGAGGGTATAATTCTCCGGTTTACAAAGAGGAATGCTATAATGCTTTTAATCTTGGGCCTGTCCCATGCTCCTGATTTATACGTTCGTTGTATTAAGGAACCTCCACCTGCAACCAGGTACCGTTCTTCGGGTGCTGTAGAATAGAGAACGTTCATTGCTACCAGCGTCGTTGCAAAATAGCAAAGCCCTCGAATAGCCCTTCCGACGTTCAACCCCCGACTCCCGACACCTTCTGGATATGTGTACGTGTCTCCCGTAGAGGCCAAAAGTTCGCTGGCCTCGGGGAAGCTTCCCACTTCCCGGGAACCAGGCAACCGTTTCCTCGGGTGGACGGACACGTGCGGTGTGTGGAACGCCACGATCATTTCGTTCCTATAAAGCCCGTTGCCTAGTCGTAACTTCTTGGAGGGGAAAACTCTTCATGTATTATGAGGAAACTCCTTGCCATCGAAGCAAGATGACCCGGTGACCTCATTAGTACCAGGCCCAAATGACTTCTCCATTCTACATTTATGTCGCAGACGATCCTCGAGTTCTAATAATTTATCGTCTATTATTTTCAGCCTCGATGATGATGAGGAGACATCGGTTATACCAGTCATCTCAAAAGTGGGAACATATTCTTTTGGTTGCCACAAATTTGTAATATCCCATGAACTCTGCATCGTAAAGTAAAATGTCTATAGACTTTTTGCTTCGGAGTTACGCTTAGTGAGTTTATCCTACAACTGGGACGTGACTTCTGAATGTTCCTGTACACAAGTGCCAGAGTGGCGGAGCGATTGGGCCGAAGTTCGAGACTGAACGCTTTCCGATAGGTCGTAAAGATGAGAATGCTGAAGAGTTTAGAGTATTTAAGAGCCACAGGATCGTAAAAGCGATACGGATGAGAGGGGTTCGACGAATATATAGTTACATTAATACTTAAAAGTTTTCCAACGGCTCCGGCAAGGCACTACTTTGTGGACGAATTGAATATACGTAAGTTATAAGCGTCGAGAAAATATTGGTAATATACTCGGACGATGTTTAAGAGAGGAGTTGAGCAAAAATAAGCGATGCGAAAATATGGTGTTTTTCCTTGATCCTTTAAGCTCTTTCATTGCTTCTCGTACATCTACTGCCTCTGCTCAAATACTTATTTTGCCTTCTCCTTCCTTGCTTTTACTTATATAAGCATCTTTCATCAACGTTAAATCGCCTAATTTTCAACATGAGATCTTTGGTGCGAGTCAGCCATGCGACAGAAGCTGCTCTTCTACCATGCCAAAGTTTGGATACTGTGCGTAAACTCCGCCCGGAGAAAATACATATTAACCTTCATAAGATTTTCCTTCCTCAACCGGAAGGTTGGTGAACGCGTTGAAGGTGACGGTGAGAGAAAGAGAACGAGCTGTGTAGGTAGTTTACCAATATATTTTGAGAAAGCAAGACGAGAAGAGACGCACGTGCTTGTTGGGTCAGGATGGAGAATACTACGAAACGGAGTTATTTACCTCTCGCAACCCTTCCTGCGCCTCCCTCTCAACACCCTTCAAAGCTTGATATCACCTTTTCTCGAGGACCAGGCGCTGGACGGCTTTGCGCTTCTTGTCCTTTAAGAGGTATCCTACCTAACGGCGCCTTCGTTAGTTGAGCCTGACATATCCAGCGACCATCTGAAGCCTGGTGAAAGAGAACGCTCCTTGGTGTTCCAGACCAGTACTTGCTCCACCCCAGCAATGAGTGAGTAGGATAACGTCAAGGAACAGGATTGTGATTCGTCTATTTTCGTTTGTATGTATACATGTGTTTATATAAGTGTGAGTGTGTGTACATTCTCGCCTCGCTCACCAGGATACTAGCTGTTTGCTACTGTTTGTAATCAGTCTTGCAGTTCGTTTGAGAAAGTACACACGGCTCTCCCTCTCTCTCTCTCTTCCACCTCATCCTCTTTGGTGCAACTATCTCTCTCGCCTGAAAGGGTCAGGGAAGATGGAAGTTGCCGCTCCCGAAAGTGTACACACCGACCGTTCCCCTCGATGCAATACACGGTAATTATATTACCTAGAAGAGTATCCGTTGAGCGCAATAGTTAGTGAGAAAATTCATATCGTCATTTGCTCTCAGCGAAAATGCAATCCTGATGCGAACGAATAAAAAACTTTCGTTGCGATCGAACTCTTTCAGATATTTGTGAAATAGTTATGATGAATTAGCTTTTATGGAATCGTTTAGGTAGGGCTCCGTAGACATAACTGACACAATGGACCTACAATGCGAACGAAGCCTGCCATCTTTTTTCTCTATGCATTAAGTTGCTGTGGCACATTAAGATTCACTTTACGACTAGAGTTTTATTTTGTACACGGGAAACGGACGCTGGTTCCCTCGTTGGAGGATGGTGAAAGTGCCGGAGGGGTGAAAGGTGGAAAATAGGTTTTACCAGAGAGTCAGCATGCTCCGCATTCACAAGTTTACTCGTCGGAGCCTCTACACAAATATAACTATGTTGAAGAGAGCTGTGGGACGTTTCAACCCTCCAACTCCTTCACTCTCCCCCTCTGTCTCTCACCTCGTGTTTCATCCTCCCTTTTCCTCCTACCCTGCCATTAGTGTACACATCGCGTACACTGTCGATTTTAATGGGAGCCCCAAACGAAATGCACCTCTCGGCTGTCACCCTCTCTTCGCAATCAAGGAGATATCTCTTTAATGGCAGCACCAAAACCTCACCAAAACCAAATTGCATCGTGCGAAAATCCGAGTTGATAGAAACCCTTTGATTCGTTTGCTCCTCACACTGTACACTGAATTCATTTCATCAGAGTCTAATAATTAATGATGGAACAGTTTTGTACTAGATATCCGACCATCTTCAGAGATATCTTTCAGAGGACCTTGAAGTACTCGAGCTTTTCAGTCGTGGTACAGATATCTTTGAGGTCATGTGACAAAGCACAAAGTGTCCTGAAATTGGGCGTCCAACCGTGGACTGTATTGCAGCCTCGTAAATTTGACCGTCCCGGAAGTACGAACATATTACGTTCGTTCGGTTAGTGAGTTACCTTTCTCTCTCTCTCCCTCTCTCTTTGTACTATCGAGTGTGTGTGGTTTACCAGAGCATCGTTGGCCCAGCATTATTCGAGGAACATGGCTGGATTCAGGCTGCCGGTTACCAGAATGAATTCACAGGAAGCTAATCCAGGCGTGATTTGTATAGAATATAAATACAGGGTGTCCTGTTGGAGGCTGCTCAAACTGATTAACTCCGAAGGCTCGTAAGTCCTTCAACTTCACCCGAGATCTTCGATTTAAGGAAAAAAATTCAAGAAACTAACAATTACTTACGAGAAAAATAGCACAATAAGTGTGTTTTCAGTGATTTAAGACTAAGATGTCAAAAATGCCAGAACTTATCAGATCTTCGTTAATTTTCAATTGAACTCCGCTATAGCGTGTTATTGATTATTTCTCCTACTAAACAAGTATCGATCAGAAAACAGTACTAATTCATAATAGTTTAGCAAATAATGTTGATGCATAAACGCTTAAGTGTAAAAATTAATGACTCAAATGACATTTCCTCGAGACACCCGGTGCATAAGCCACAATTATTACAAGAGCAGCGAACCGACACGAGACATGGAGACTGGCGACTGGTATAATATTCTAGACCTCTCATGCTACATCCGGCGTTAATATTTGGGCGAGAAAACGTTGTGATTAACGTGTGGAAAGTGGCAACAAATTAGCAAGAAGGCTTCAGGAAAAGCCTGATAAGAACGATGGCATAGTGGCTCATACTCGTGAGCTAAGCAAACACGAATTTACCAACTTAAACCCAATGAAACTTGAAATTCTCTATGAGAACCCGAAACCCGTGAAAAATTAAAACTAGCCCCAGCAAACCCACGTGCATCCTAATGAATCAGAACGCACCCGAATAGTTCCAAAACGCACACAGAAACGTGCATCTACATACCCAAAAGATGGAGATGTCTTGGTTCGCTTAGAGGAAAATGAAAGGATGACCATACCGAGGGGTGGCGAATTGAGGGTGAGTCGAGGCTTCGAAAGCTTCGTCCGTTGTTGGGCATCGGAAACCTGAGGTTTCTCTGTGGTTTAGTTTAGAAGGCAGAGTTTGCACTATGTTTATATGTGTGCGGTCGCTAACAGTCCCCAACCAGAGCGGCTCGACTTGTGTAGCTTCGACCACATTTCTAGCAACAACAACCCATCAGCAACAACCTTCATGCTTCGTAGTTTCCGTGTTTATAATCTCTTCGTACCTTTTGCCCTCTCACTATATCAACTGTACTCTGGAAGAAGATCGATTCATGGTTCATGTGAAAACGGACTGCAACATTTTTCAAATAACTCGTCAGAAGCCTAAAGATGATTGAGACACTGAAGAGTTTCAGAATAAACTGAATTTGTCGCTGTGTGTGAAATTTTCGAAGAGCAAAACTGATGCCACTTTCCTCCCCGGTGGTTCGTAGAAAAGATGTTAATCTTTTAGTGACTGTGGATTTAGCGCCGCATATTAAGCGCTTATATGCTTATCGACACTCATTTATTAATGTCTTGCTAAAAGAGCGTAGAAGAGGGATTTGGCTATGAACTTATCTTTTAAGAATTCATCTATTTTAAGAGCTTTTGTATAGCTACGAATAATTCACTTTTCAAATTCTTGGCGTTGTACCTTTATTGACCTTCGTCCGTTAACAATTCAACGACTCTTTTCTGCTTGCTCACACTGTGCTTTCAATTTTAACTCGTTCGCAGAGCCAAATAAAGTTCAAATATACACATCTATAATCACCTATTTCCCGAAAGCGATACGTGCTCGGAATAACGATTGTTAACTCGGAATGACGTTGTCTAATTTACCAAAGATTATGGTCCAACTCCGAGCACTGAGGGTTGCTTATACATGACCAACTATATGTGTGCTCAAAGTTCCCCTGGCCAAGAACGACCCTCTTCTCCCCCCCTCCTTGTCTCACCCTCTTAACCAGGAACTAGACAAACCAACATTAGTCTTCGTTATAAACTCCTTCGAGATCCATGATACACGTTACCCGATCGCACACGCCACTCCAAAATTTCTACCCTTTCTGCACATCCCTGTATCTCACGGTCTCTTCCCATCTCTTTCTCCCTTTCATTATCCGCAAGAATGCGGTTCTCCAACCAAAACTTCGAACCGAGGATATTATACAATGTCTACACATGTATAGACGATCCCATCCTCCTCTTCCTTCTTCTCCAACGTCCTCGGTAGTAGATATTTCGACAGAACAAATCAATGGATCATCCCATTAAGAAGCAACGTTTCCATCTCGGATTTCGTTATTTTGTTTTACTCCACCGAGATTCCATCAATCCGTACATTTCTTATCTTTTTTGTTATCTCACAATTCCGTATAGAATTTTATTTCAAATTATTTCAACATCGAAAAAGTACTGAGAACGTACATTCCTGCCATAATTAAACAGATTGAAGAGCAGAAGAAAAAAAAAATTATTTAACGACCTGCAAGTTATAATAAAAGATTACTATAATGACTTTCGAAAACTCATAACAGAGTTTAAATCAAAGCTTCAATTTTACCAACCATCAAACATTTCTACTAAGGAGTTATATCGTTTGTGTCGTATGTATTAAAAAAAAAAAAAAAAAAAAAAAAAATCGTTTGAGTATTATCCGGCGATTACTTCTTGACGATTAATCGCCGCAACGAGGAGAGCTCGTCTCAGAGTGCTATAGCTGAGGCAATATCTATATAGAAGACTTTAGCGGGGTTCGTTCTTTCTGTGTGTCTCCCTCGTTCGTTCCTCTCTCCCCAAGCTCGCATTTTCTCGTACTCGTCGTCGACGAGGACGTCGACGTAGAGGAGAATGGAAAAGCACACGCTATCCAACTTTCTCGTGGGTTGGCGTTCATTCGCGTATATAGTACACGAAGAAGCAAACGAGAGAGCGGAGGATCGGGTACGATAACATGAATTAAAGGGGAAGCCTCAATCGTTTCAGGATTTCGAAGCACTTTTTTCAGCGGGGAATGTCGATGGATGTCAGTACGATTAAATACACAGCTTTTTCAAAATACCTTCAGGAGTCTTACGAAGTACAGTAGTTTGCGATATTCAGGAATTAAAAGCTTTTTACCGTTCCTATCTTCGATGCACCGCTCGTGAGATAATTATAATCGGAGCTTAACCCAATGCGGTGCCCGAGTGAATAAGTAGGCGGTGTACGAAACAAGAAGTGGGAGATAAACAGGGAATCGGAGTGGCTGCCGATGATCGATTAACATCTCGGGAACGGCGTAGAATGTAACAGGAAGAAAAATCACTAAAAACTTTCCTTGTCAAAATAAAAAGGTCTCTCTGGCTTCAAATCTTGGGCATGAATCTTAGTTGATCGTTTGATCAAATTTTATAAAATTGTGTTGCTCGCGAAAATCAAGAACGTATATACGTAGGTCTTCAGATCTGCAGGAAACCCTTAAACTGTGAGTTCTACGAAATACGAAAAATTAATCAATCTCAATTTGAGATGAAGCCTGAATAATTTAATTAACGAAGCTCATAAGATGATCTCGAGTACGGGAAAATTCGAGAACATTAATGAACGTTTCGAGGAATATTTACCGAGCCATTGAAAAGATCATAATACTCAATCCGAATGACGCATATGTTGAGAAAAATAGCGAAAAAATGAAAGAGCCAGAAAACAAAACATGTGGGGAAAATAATACCCATTAAAGAGTATAAGCTGTGTGAGCTTATCCAAAGGGAAGTAGCGGAAGAGCTTGTGGCAGATGGTCCAGGCTCGAGAGTGGACAAGCCCCGAGAGCGTGAAGTTAAGGTCGATTAAGAGGATTAAATGACAAGCGTGGCAATATGGCAAGGACTGGATAAAACGTATGCTGGTCAACACAAAGAGATAGAGAGAGAGAGAGAGAGAGAGTGACCCACGCAAGGGCTAACAGCAGCCTAAGCCTTTTGGTACACACATATACCTGCCTGTATATATGAACTTCACACTTACTCCAATTAAATTTAAAAGCATGAAAAATTGATAAAACTCATGAGCAGTGAACGAAAAATAAATATGATGCGGATGGAAAATCATAGAAAAATTTATAGCAAGAAAAATTTACAAAGGATCTAGTGGATTGATTTTTTTTCTCAACTGAACGAACCTATCTCAATAGAAAAAGAATGATAGAAAGCCAAGCCCGAAGTACTCCGTAATGTACCGTCTTAATTACTTCAAAGACAGTATCAAGAGCATCGATAATTGAGTTTTTTGAGAACCAGACATCCTCGATATAGTTTTACAATATTTCTCCTACTTTTTTTTTTTCATTCTACTCTTTACATTGCCAGTCGATTATCGAGAGAATAATTTAATTCAGTTCGTGAGGAGTAGTGGCAAATTGAGGTCCCCAGCAGCAAAAGCTGAGCTACGAAGCCTTCCACCTGGTCTGAGAAGAGCTTTAACACGAATAAGCGAGTGGTGACGCCACTTGGTGTTCTTCTGTAAAACATGCCCTCGCTTTTAGTCAAAGGAGCCAGCGAACAAGCAACAACACACACCTTCAGACGTTTCAGCTTTGATAACCGTGAAGTCCTGGCTCGTAAAGCATTAAACCATCAAAGGGTCACCCCCCGCCTCCCTCATTTCTTCTTTTTCTTTTCATTCTCGTCGCCATTTTCTTCTCTCGCTAACGAAGAGAAAGCTTCGAACAACCTTATTTTCACCCGCGCCCTAACCAAACACGAAACTGCACATTTTGCGTCTCTGTCATCAAACCACCCCACCATAGGTTCAACTACCATGGCCATTTATTGAAATAACAGATTATCGAACGCCTACACCCTGTTTTAAGATCCCCAAATATGCAAAACGATAAAAAAAAAAAAAAAACTCGAGAGCCATTCTACATATTTAAAATACAATTTCAATTCTTTTCAAGTCTTTAAATATACTTGGACAGCTTTTCAAAGTCACAAGAGTGTTGCGATTCATACTAGGACCATTACGGATTGAAAACTTCAGAAATTATTTACAACTAACGATCGCAAATCGATTTTACAAAAAATACGACGTTACGACACAAAAGGACTTTTAATGATCGATTTACATTTATTTATGTTACGTATCATCGAATTTCCATTGGAACGTTATTTCGAAATGGAAATACACGTGCATTTATTTTTCCATATGAAAGAGAAAAAAAATCGTGGCTGGGAGAGAAAAACACAGAAAAAACTGCAGGTAGGAACGAGAAAAAACGCTTTTTAGAGTGCTCCTTATCTCCACAATTATAATCACCTTGTTTTGCGGGAGAATACTCCGAGTCACTTCAGCATTAGCGAGAGAACTTTTTGTGCCTCGAGCAACCCCTTTTTCCAGGCAATAAAATGCCATCTCGTGGTTTCCCTTCATATAATTTCATTAAAATATGACAATATACTGTTATCGATAATATTAATGATTTATCTGAATTCCAATTAATAATCCATCTGGAGCAAAAAAAAATGAGAAAATAATATTGGAGACGGATGAATAATCGATAGGAAATAAAATATTCAATATTTTCAAATTTATGACATTTTAGTGTGGCAAATTCTTGAGTAATAAAAAAAACATCGATACATAAAAATACTTCAAAATGTGTAGAGAAAAAACTATAAAAATAAAGAAAAAAAAATGTCGAAAGCGTAAAGCGTTATTTAAAAATCCATACAAATAAAATGAAGTAGAAAAAGTGGCTAAAGAGAGAAGCAAAGAAACAAAATGAGCGGACAAAGGCAACGAACGTGAAAGAAGGGCGAAAAAAGTAACAACACGTCCAAGTCCACTAAAAGTCTTCGTCTTTTGCACTCGTTGCGTTTTCACGATAATGAGCAGTCGTGGAATGCACTCAAGGTAGACTTGGAAGTGTACCTTGAAAAGCCAAAGGCCAGAGAAGGTGAGGGCTGAGGAGTTGGGAGGGGAAGGGGGTAGGTTTGCATCAGCTTTGGACCAATGTATGTATATTC
The DNA here is from genome assembly GCA_037576405.1 of Campoplex capitator. NCBI lineage: Eukaryota > Metazoa > Arthropoda > Insecta > Hymenoptera > Ichneumonidae > Campoplex > Campoplex capitator. The sequence goes on along the minus strand of JARBWI010000002.1, from coordinate 11,313,878 downwards.
TTTTCTTACGTGTCCGTTCTTTTTTTATTTGCCTCGTCAAACTTCTCTTTCGCTAGGTGGAGTTTCCGACTGCCTCGGAAAATTTCGTTTTCTTTTTTCATTTATTTTTTTTTTTTTACTTTTTTTTTACCCTCTCATTATCTCTTTCTCTCTTTCGGTGGATCTAGGAGAGAAAATACAAGAGGTTGGGAAAAAGCTTAAGCTTTCTACTCTGACTTTTCTAGTTATTTATATATATATGCGTTCTAATCGCTATACACATACAAAAATAAAAATATATGCAGTGGTAAAAATATACGAATATATGTGTAATTTCTACGTACACATTTTTCTATACTTTGGTATGTGCATAAAAAAATATATTTATATATTGGGTTTTCTGTACGTATAGTGTGAACCAAACCAGCTTCGTTTTTTCGGCGAGTGGTAGTGCTGCAAGGAGTGTACACGTCGGGAATATAAGTACACTCTTGCTATAGGAGCACTCTGCTTGCTCCTCGTACTGTTGGACAAAATATATAAATATGTGTTGAAAAAAGTTCCTGTACATATATTTGTAGAAAAATATGTATATGTATGATTTTTTTTTGTTTATTTTTTTTACATAGACCGGATGAGAAAATGTTGAGCTTTGCTCACGTTTACTGCGTATCACTTTTACAAATTTTCCTCTCAAACGAAACGAACCTAAGTAAAAGGAGGAGAACGTTAGATACATATAAATGTACAACGTATCCTCGATGCACCATACTGCGCAAGCGAATCCTCTTATTGGCGAAGAAAATAAGAAAAAAAAGGTAAAAGTAATAAAGGATTGTTTAATTTGAAAATGTTGTACGAGACTTCGTATTTGAATTTTCAATGCATTCAGAGACTTTCATGAACTTCACTGTCCACGTGGGCATAACGATAATTCAATTAATAAAGTTCGACGGTGAATTAAGCGCGATAAAAAACTCTCTGCACAAACGATTTGAACGAGACGCAAAGCAAATCTGGAAGCTAGAATTAATACCAGCTTAGCCAACACCAATCCCAGCTTATATATTGTCAAACAATCCTCGGATTAGTGAGTATCACTACTACTATTAATGTCCAAAATGCTTGGACTAACCGTCAGTGCTCTCTGAAACGCTGTTGCTTCCGTTATCCGGATTCAACTCCTTCTCTACCCTTCACATTAAGAGGCATCCGACAGTCAACCCCTTGGCCGAGACCAACTATTAACTGCATCTAATTACAAACTCCAATGCAACGTAGATGTCTAATTAATGGCTCGAAGATTTATGCACAGATGCACATGAGTTAAATCGTCTTGCATAAGCATCTGCTCCTCTTCACCCTTCCTTCGCTTTCACATCCTCAAGAAAGCCCTTTCGGTCTTAAGATCAAGATTGACACTGCAGGTTTTCAGAAAAGTAACGCTGCGCCCACTTCAAATGTCCTCGAATGTAACGATTCAGCCCACCTCATTGAAAGTATATGCACCTAAGGTTAATTACAAGGCTGAAGGCAGTTGTAATTTCCCTCGTATAATTAACCCTGCATTACGATTAATCTCAAAGGTATCCCTCGAGTTTCACACACTCCCATTTCGGGCCATAATTTCAGATGCTGTGGCTTATTCCGACCATCACTGCTCCTGGATGTGTCGTTGACATTTGCGATTTATCAGATGACGACTCCGCTTGCGTGGTGCATTAGAATCAAACGTATTTCGCTACGACTGCTCATCGTCTTTGGAACCTTTACTTTGAAACCAAATGTTTTCTGTATTCAACGCCGTAAAAAAATTACAGATTTTTACCAGCACAATTAAAAACGTGTAAAAAGTGATCTATTCCTTTCCTCGCAAAAATTTGGAAATTTTGGAATTCACTGCGACACTTATTATTTCATATTTTATCAACGATGCAGCGGAGAGAAAAATCGTTGAAAATTTTTCTCTTCAGAATTTCAGAAACAATTGGCTCATTCGCAAACTCGTTGACATTCACTGAAAATGAGTTATCTAAAGGTAGTTGAAAAATAATACAAGGAAACAAAGCATTCGAAAATAGCTTATTCATCGTGTAAACACTTGAGTTGCCCCTTTTATTTCTGTTTGCGGATTTGAAATAGTCGAGCAAGTTAGCATTATCGTGGAGCGTTGTATCGCAGCTAAATTCACGTACCTCTTGAACGAATTTCATAAAAATTCGACGCAGTAAATTCCACCCGTACGAAAATCTTTTGCACACGAATCCCGAAACTAGTGCAAACTTCAGAGGATTCGAAATACTCGGGGTACACCCTCTACTGGTGCTCCATGAGCTGGACAAAGTTTCAAGTTATACGAAGGAAAATCCCCTTCCTTCCGCAGCCCTACCTCCTGTGTTCTGGAGATTTATATAGGGCGAATCATTTCTTACACCCTGCGACGACTAGGAAATAAGTAAAGGAAGAGAAAGTGAGACGAGACGAGAAGTTTGTTGAATATAATCATTTCAAGTCGTTTCGAATACAACTCTGAAAATATCGTCGGCTCAAATTCGCCTCGTTGACTACTGAGTCTACACGCTTTTGAGATAATAATAAAACAAAATACAAAACAAATTTCAACGATAACGAAATTTGATTCTAAAATTTCAAGTTTATTCCATGATTATTACACAAAAAAAGAGAACCCACTAAAATAGCTGACCGCGCGGGGCGAGTCCCTCGATATTTTACGTAATAACTTCATACGGAAAAGGGATAATGAAATTAACATTTTTTTTTTCCTCCCCAGCATATATTATACGAAATGGTACAAATTCTGGGCAACTGTGAAATACAAAAGCATCCCCGTGGGTCTCTATAAATAATATTTCATCCCAGAGCTAATAACGCGTGTGGTTATCTTCCATAACGTTTCATCGCTGTGGTACAAAATTTTCGATGCAACGCCACCCTTCATCTCACTTTAGCTATTGCCACATAGCGCATTAGTTCCAAACGATCCTATAATTATCTTAATTATAAGCATAATTGAAAAGATACTCGTATCGTTGTTGGCCGGAGCGAGAAACGTGTGGTTTATATACAAACCGATGGGAGATTTCGTTTCATTTTCTATTACTATATTCGAACGACCTCTCACAATTATCTCGCGCACATTTTCTCGAATTAGAAAAATTTGATTTTTCCAAGATGAAAAGATCTCATAATTCTCATGCGAAAAGTCTTCTCAGTCGCGTTATTCTCTGCTATGCACCGATCACAAAATATGAATTAATTAATAGTGAAGAACCAGTGATGTGCATCGTTCCAGAGAACGCGTAGTGGGGGGAAGAGAACGTCACGCCCTGCTGGACCCAGCGAATTGGCTAGCTCGTTATAACACTGCACGAGCCCCCCCTAACTTTTTATCAACTCATCCACGTATCGGCTTTCACTATATTTCATGAAATATCTCGCGAACGATAAATCCGATCAAAAGAATAGCTAAAAACTTTTTTCTTCAGAATTTCTCAATCTTATCAATGACTCTCGTAATACATGAAGAAAATAACTCCTGTCGAGGTTGAAAGCCTCGTTTTTAGGGTACGAAAACAAAGGTGCTCCATATTTCGTAAACCTTTTATCTCCTGCCACACCTAATCCCCAAAGTCAAAGTAACATCTTTTAGAGTTCGCAACAGCCTGTACATCGGAGTTACCGGTACGATCAGATAATACGTAGGTATCCGCATATAAATGGACGACTACTTGTTCGGGCACATTAAATCGATGCGAAAACAAAATTTAAAGCGGATGTAATTGCGTTCTACCGTCGAATTCTCCAACAGTAGACGCAACTTCCGCGTACATTGTTGGCAATGTTTGCTCGCGTACTATGAGATTTTGCGGTAGAAAATAATACTCTATACGTATATACGTACGAGCACATAAAAGTGTGTATGTGTACGAGGAGAGAAACCGTGTTAAATTTTGCCCCTTTCGCTCGACGACCGATTAATTAAATTTCCGGTCTCGTTGTGTCCCAACGAATCGGCAGTCGCGCCTAATTGACTCATAGATTACAGCGTGTTTCTCTCTTTGCATCTCTCTTTCTCTCTCACTTTACATCTCTTCTTCTCCCACGTCCGAGCATAGCTCTCATTATCTATCCATCCGTTGAGACTCCGGTTTGACAATCAACACCCGGTAATTTTCGCCCATTCGCGACGCATCCGAAACCCTTTTTATTCCTATTTCAAAAGTTCACCATTGAAATATGAGTGAACGTAAAACAAAAAAAATACGACTGAAAATATTTCAAGTTTTATTTTTTCACGTACCTTTCAGTGGATACTGTTTCACGTTTGACGTTGCTTCGTTCGTCAAAGATTGAAATATAATGTATGTATAAATAGTGAAATGATTTTAAATATAGTGATTTTTTTTTTAAATAACAAAATGATTTTTTCTAATGCACTTCATAGAAAATATTCATCGGACCGATATTCGCCTGAAAAATTTATGCATCTAAAAGTCGATTCAACATTTTCAGAACTCTCTTGTAATACTCAACTCCGCTGCAGCGTTCCAAGTGAAAAGCGTTTTTCTTGGCATTTCAGATTCTTTGATGCTCCGTGACGACGTCTTTTTTTCCACCCTTAAAGAGACCTGTACATATCAACTACCAATCACCCTGTTAGAGGAGCTACAAAGGAACATTTTTTTGTCGACCTTTCACCCTAGAAGCAACAAAATAAAAAGAGGTGAAAAAGCTTTCTCAAAGGCTCTCCTTCATCTAATTTATTTCATCGAAGCAATCTGATGGATGAAATTTTCCTTAAGTGCCACTCGCATACGAAGAATCGAAAATCATTTTAAGCCACGCTTTATTTTACTATACCTTTTCTCTGCAATTTATATTTTTCCTTTCAATCATTTTACAACTGAATATTTAAAACACTTTTTAGATATGTCATCCCTACAGATAAGAATTTTGATACAAATTTAATATTTTTGCGGTATAACTTCAATGCCATTTTAATGTACTAACAGAATATTCAAAATAAATTTTTATTCCTTCAATCGGATTTCTCTTCGGAGAATAAGGAAATATGAAAATGGAGTGATGGGATTCGCATCTGAAAATGCAATTTAACGACTACTCTCGTAGAAGAGCTCGTGGTCGGAAAGAACAAACGTTTCTCTCGACTATCAACAGCAGTAAAGGAAATCCAGTCCTCACTCGATTCTTTCGATGTCTGCTTTACTCCCCCCCCCCCCCCCCGTACCCTGCGAAATAATGTCGTTTATCCGAGAGTCACGATTGAGCCATTTCCATAGCATTCGTATAAACACGAAAACAAAACAAAAACCCACTCCTATAAACGTTAAGGGGTTGTTGAAATCCGCGACTCGAATATCAAAATTCTCATCGATATTCCTGTCGAATCCTAATAACTAGTTATTTCAAGAACAATCGAAATATGTCTGGAAGAACACGCTGCGAAGAATCACAACACTGATCTTGAACTCAAGTTTCTTTCAATGATATGAACAAAATAAAGAAAAAAGAATTTCACTTTTGTCATTAGCCGGTTTAACATTATTCATTGATAATGAATTTGCAAAAAATTCTGGTGAACATAAAACGTTGGTGTAATTTTTTCAAAATTGTGTTGAAAGCAATTTTTCCTCCCCAATCGTAATATCAATATAGGAGTCACAAAAAAATGTAGAAAAGAGTAAAAAGTCTCTCTCTCTCTCTCTCTCTTTTTTCTTCTCGCTCTCTCCATCTTTCTCTTTCCTCAATCGAGGACATCTACACGATACTAGAATCGATATAATAATAAAGTGCTCTCTCGAAATGCGGTAAATTTTACGAGGCACTCCAAGATAATTACAGACATTCGCAAATTTTATTTCGTACTCCCGGTGATATTAATTCGAAGGCTAATATAGCTTCGGGTTAGCACTTATTTATTCACGGTTTTCTATCGATTTAATTAACTTAACACCGGAGCTGGACAGAAGCAGAATTAATTTATCTTACCGAATTCATTTCGATCGATTTCATTCATGAAATTGTTCACTCACTGACTCGTCATCGTTTTATAGAAATACCAAAATTGAAGAGAAAAAAAAAATTACTTCTCCGGAGTATTTCATAATTGGAAAGCACGTTGGAAACTTTTTGGCGATTTCATATAGCCGAAAATCAAATTGTTCAACACTTCAAAGTGTCGAGACTTTGATGATCTCTTTTTCAAAGCATTACTCGCTGAAATTTTCAAATAAAATGTTTCTCCAATCTTGCTGAAGTGAAAAAAAAAAAAAAAAAAAATCTTCGTTCGAAGACGCCGAGATTAGGATCTGCAAGAATTATGCACACCGTCGAAGTGTTGAACCAGCGCACGTAGAAATACAACGGCTTGAGTTTATTTTCTAAGCGCATATGAACAGAAAGGCGTATATTCAAAGTTATTTTATCCTGAGCCTTTTAGAGTTCTGCCCTTTTATCAACAAGATTGTAAAATGGACACGTGTGGTTTGCAGGAAGCCAGAGGTCATAGGTATTTGATGATAGGGAGCAAAGAGATGCAGAAAGTCGAAGGTGATTGGAGCCAGATATTTACCGTAGACCGTAACCGCATTGACCCCAACCTCATCTGAGTTTCAATGTGCCTCGTCGATCCCGATATACAAACCACATGGTCTTTGCCCGTACCTCTAGCAAACAAAATGTCAGACAACTCGAGTTTTCGAAGTATCAGGTTACGTCATCTACGCCCATGCATTTCCAGAGTACATATTTGAGGTGGACCAGGCCTTCGGATGTTATTTTAGATATTTAAGTGTGGGGAATTTGAACACAGCGATGGCAGGCTAGAAATTAGTCGTCCAAGATGCAGAAGCCTTGAAATGACCTCTGGCATACCGGCACTGATGCGAGGGTTGAAAAATCTTCATTCAGGATGCTCCTTGATCTCGATGACCTCAACGAGGATATAGTTAACAAAAAAATCGTTTCGATATTGATCTTCAACGTCAGTGTGTATAAATTGCTCTTCGTTATGAGTTCATTTCGGATGTGGAACTGGATTATTTCGCGGACTAGACCGAGGTGATTTATTAATGGGTTAAAGGTCACTCGAGTACCGAAATAACGGCAGAAAAATAAAAATGAATGTCTGGTTTGATCAATAGTCGCTGAATCTCTTCGCGAAATGCTCATAAATTAATATTATTTAGTGCATAAAAGTACAACCTCCTAGTATCATCCGCCTGACGAACAGCTGCAAAATCTCTTTTTAAAAAAGCAGAGCAAAGCTGATGGTCGTGGATGTGGGAGGTTAAGATTTTCGTAAGTACGAGTAAGAATCCCAAGGCACAGAAGGACACGGAGAGGGTAGAAAATCCTCTCGAGGATTTTACGGCTGAAGGTTGGAATAAGAAGAGCTTCGTATTATTATAGTATATACGTGTGCCAACAACGGGGCAAAAGGGGCAAGGAGCTGGCTTGGCTCTGTCACGTTGCACACAAAATTAAGTTTTATCTTGGTTAACGATCGAGACTTGACGACAGTTTATCGTTCATAAAAACTTGTTTTTATCATACACACTGATATACAGATGCTTTCAAAATTTGTCGCTCGAGAGAACAATCGGATCGGAAAATTCGACTTCAGGGAAATGGTCTTTGGTCGATCGAATCAAGCTCAAAAACGAAACTCTCTTTTTCTCATAAACGTTCCACAGGAGAAAAAAACAATAAAGCGACATTTCTCTTCGGAATTTCTCGTTCCACGCGTTCTTCGCGAGCCTGTTGAACAACGATTTTTGAAAAAAGCTCTATACGCGAGAAACAGGGTAATTTGTGTAAAAAAATGAACAGAGAGAGAGAGAGAGAGGGGGGGGGGAAGAAGGAGATCTGGAGAATAAGAGTCTGTTGATTCAGGAAGTGGAAGCAGAAACGAGTGAAGAATAAACAAGACAACGATGTACAGAGAAGGAGAAGAAAATTTGAGGAAAGGATTGAAAGGAAAGTAGCGAGAGTGAGAGAGGAAAGAAGGGAAAAGAGGCAAACTGTGCATCTTATTTTTTTTTTTTTTTTTTTTTCTTAAGAAAATACGACCCTAGTTGTGTGTACGTGTGCGCATACATGACAAAAGATGTTTTACAAGAATGGCTCTGTACGAGAGTAACCTATAGGATTGAAAATGGCGTCCTCCGACCTGTAAATTGAAGCACGTCTCTCCAACGGGATATTTCGTTTGTCAAGGATTCCCGGGTGTATCTGAGAAGCGGACTGCGAGATAAATCTTTACTACACAATCTTATATACCGAGTTTTTATAAAATTTTCTTTTATCTACTGATTTACCACGCATATCTCAATGATTCTATACCGAATATTCTATTCGTTTCACATTTATTATTCTGAAACATTTAAAAAATTTCCAATACCAGATATCAGTCTCGTTACAAGATACATCAAAAATAATTTTCATTTTTTATCTCAACTTACAATTAATAATGAAAAATAAAAAATAAAACGAGGTGTCGCATTAACCCAGGAAATTTACGGTTAGATGTCCAATCTCGGTAATTTATTCATGGTTTCCACAGCTTATTCGAAAATATTCGTCTGGGTCACGTTTTTATTGCGGGAGGAAAAAAAAAATCAAGACCGGGTGTTTCGGAGAAAAATATCGTGGGATCATATACGAAAGAGAGCGACAACGTCCTTGACCGGAAACGACGAGACGTTTGAGAGCATTTATTATTGTTTATCACTTATTATTTATCGTTCACTATTTATTACTTTATTATTCGACGTTTGTTTCATTTTATTGATGAAAAACTGAATAAATCATCGTTCCTATAACTCTTACCACGTATTTTTCTGGCACCCCGTAAAGATGAGAATAACGAAGCGAAAAATCGTAGAATTTATAGCATTTGTAGTAGAATATATTACATTAAAACGAATCTTGAGTACCCGGCTGTTTCGTAATTGGTGCACGAAGTGAGCTATTCTTTTCTATACATATATATATATGATCCCTTACTTTTCACTCTTATACATTTTGCCTCAATATTGAAGATTGAAGTACCCTTACGGTGTTTCGGTACGTGCCAGTCAAGTTCTTCCCTATTAATATATACGTACATACACATTTAAGTATGTGTATATATTTCACGAGAAGTGAAGAAAGCACGCTTTCATGGCTCCGCACAAAAACGATAAAATAATACAATTATGGAATACCATAAATGTAGGAAGCTCACGGTGAATTAAGATGGTGCCCATTTAAATACAGAACGTCATTTTATGCCAACGAAACTTCCAAAAATTTGCCCATAACCTTATTCCATTGTTACCATTTTACTGTATTCAACTTTCCAAATGAAACTTGTTTTACCAACATTTTCATTTAGTTTTCCTTTCACTTTGTTATTCAATTGAAGCTCCTTGTACATGCTTTTTCACCTTAAACTCTTTTTTTACCTTAAACCTTAAACTTTATTTTTTCACCAAATTTTATACCTTCCCTCTGTACCAACGTTTTTACAACCTTGAATTTTCATACCTTTCGTAGCTTATTTATTTATCACAAGTTTATTATTTTCTGTAATCATCTTTCGTTTTTAGTTTACTCGTAATTAATATTCAAAACTTTGAAGATTTTTGACACCCTCAAATTGTAGACGCTTTATCCCTCTTTTGATTCATTCGTCCTTAAAAAACAAAGGAAAAAATAAAGATATGGAATTCGTGATGAAAAAAATTAACTGCATAGCGTAAAAGTACAACGAAGGGCCTTTTTTTATTCTGGGAACAACGTCATACGAAGTCACCATGCAATTACGTCGTATATATCTTATTCGCGCAGCGGTTTATCGGCTAATCCTGCTCCAGTGGATTTATGTATACGTATATATATACATACACCTATAATATTATGTCATATATACGTATATACATAAATGTACATATTATATAGAACAAAGCAATTTCGTGGTAATGACGTGGAAGAAGGGACGAGCGAGAGTTAAAGTGAGATGTAAGAAAATTGGGATGATTTAGTGAAGCTCTGATCCTTATACAGGGTGTCCCGAGGTAAAAAATAACAGAACTACGAAAGTTCTTGAGTAAAAAAAAGAAACAAAAAAAAATAGGAATTTCGCCATTGCAGAAGAAAAACATGCTGATAATTTTTATAGCGAATTACCTTCGTGCCGAGGAGTAAGGAGGATTATCTTTATTTTTTTTTTCACGAAATCAACGGTTCAACCTCGCCCCCGCCTCTTTTTTCCACGGCATTTGCTCAAAGAGATTCCCAGAAGAGAATTTCGTGTACGAGGAATGTTTTTCCTGCGGAAAAGCCACGTCTACTTTAGTTCTCGAGACACGGGAAGAGCGAGAGAGAGAGAGAGAGAGAGAGGGAGAGAGAAAGAGACTCTGAAACACATGTATATGCGTTGAAGCTTTTTTCCCTCTATGCCCCTGCAGCCCCGTTTCTTGCACAGCATTCGTGTATGGTAGAAAAGAAGAAACGGAGAGAGAAGAGCTGGAAAAAAAAATCGCTTTGTTGGAAAGCCTCGATTCGCAGCTTTCACCACGTTTGTTTATCCCTCCTCTTCCTCTCCACCCCCCACCCCTCCTCCTCCTCCCTCATCACCCTTTCGAGAATTTGCTTTTCACAGCGCACTCTGAAACGCCCCGGCGTTTCTCTCACGGTGGGAATAAAATAACCTCTTGAGGAGGTGCTCTAAAGATTTTCTAGAAAATGAAAAGTACGCTGCGTTTCTATTCTCATGCAATAAACAAATTATAGTCCTTTGGCAAAGCTATGCCGAAACAATAGAATGCTCTCGCTTTACTCTTTGGTCATATATGAAATTTCATTATTTTCCGAACATATAATGTCGAATCTCACTTTTGTTAGCACCTCACGTCCAATAATTTTATATGAATTCGACATTTCGTGACAATCCCAATCAGCCAGTGTGGCGTCCGATATTCGTTCGAATGGAGAGAGGATGGAAAAAAAAAAAAAAAAAAAAACAAGAAAAAAATTCGTAAGAGCAAACGTGGAATTTTGTGGTGATCGAATAGATTGTGAAATTGCGATAAAACACGTGAATTTTTGGGAATGGGCAGGCATACGAAAGAGAGATAGAAATAAAAAGTGAGAGAGAAAAATCGTCACACCGCAAGCTCCAGCCAATAGAATTGTTCCCAATGTCGACCTATTTGTGTACACTCAAATTGAGTCTCTTTTGCCTCGGCACGATTCCACCCCCTTTATTATATTTACCCCATCGATATTCTCTCCCCTCCCCCCTCCTCTTCCTCCCCCCCCCCCCCCCTTATTTCTTTGCATATGTGTCTGTGTATAGAGAAATACGTGGCAAATTGGAACTTTCGAGCTCGCGGGAAAACGGTAATTAAATATAAAAAATTAAGCCTCGAGGCAAATCGAACTACGGTGGTTTTTTAGTCACGAGCAACTCTGACTGAGACTTCCGTTCTGCATTCCACCCCAAGAGAGCTTCAACTAATAGCCCGTGGTTTCCAACGGTCCAGGTCTCGTTCATCTTTATCCGAACCAGCCTCCCTCAATTTTCTGTCCTTTTTTTTTTTCTACTTTCGTTTACTCTTCTTTTTTCCTCTCATTCTCCCTCGTTCATTCACGATAAAATCGTTTGTAACTCGAATTCTTGCGAGCCGAAGAGGACTTTACCTTCTTCCTTTTTCACCCTCCGTCCATTTTTCACCCTCCAAACAGACTTGCTTCAACTAATTTTGCTCCGATGAACCGAAAAACTTGATCGATACAAAATTTTGTAAATCTCAAATTCTCCAATAAAATAGTTATTTGAGAAAAGCTCGAAGTTGCTAAAGAAAAAGTAATGAGATCGATGACTGAAAATCAATGAGATCAAATGAAGCTTCTAAATTTGAGATATTCGTTGAAAAATCATGAGACACGATGTGCCAACGAAATATAATTGTTCCACTCGAAATTACCAAATAAACAACAAAATTATTTTCACATTGTCCGTTCGAGCAGTTTTCCACTTGAAAAATTTCATTAAAAAAAAAAAAAAATTTCTTTTTTTTTCCTACTCCGGCAGAGGGAAGCAATTTTAAAAACACATTTTTCGCGATGCCTGATGGTGACACCTGTGCTTGCCCATACTCGATACAATTAAAAATGACAAAGCTTGGATACCATACACACACGCTAACAGTCCCGCACCCACGTGCACATCAACGAGGCTTCTATGGGCGGAAATTTCACTGCTAATAATTATTTCGAGCAATTAGGTTAGTTGGACGTGCATGGATAGCGAGTGAAAAACAGCAATAAAGTCAAGCCTGTTTCTCGCACCCGCTACTCCAATTTTCAGTTTTTTTTTTCGTTCACTCTATATATATTCTTAACTTCGTTTTATTTTTCATTTTATTTTTAATATTGCAATTTTTCTGTTCACCAGCGATGTCATTTAACGTTATTATATTTGATAGTTCGTATATGAACAGTTCAACCGTGCGACGAAAAATAATTCCTACGTTCAATATTTCAATGTTCGTTATTTAGAAATACCTCGTTATGGTTGACTTCATTGATTGAAGTAATTATACAGAGGCAAGCATTGTCGTTGCAACGATAATGATCGTCATTTTTTTTTTCATTAGTTTCTTCGTTGATTGATAATTTAGCAATTCATTGATTGATGCATTTGATCCTTCACGGAAAACGAAATTTTGTTGAAAACTTAAAATATTTTGTCGTTTCAGTGTAAAGAAGTTTTGTTCTGATATTCGAAATTTTGTTGCATGAAGAATAAAAAATTTGTTCTACCACTAGCAATGAAAAATTTATCACTTCTGTCGAGATCAGTACTATTATTTCCCAATAAAAAAGTCCGTAGCTACCTCTCTCTCTGTCTCTTACTCCTGTTCTTCGATTTTCGTCGTTAAGAGTCCTTCTTAAAGCACTTCCAAGTGTATTAGGTACAATGAGTCTCGGGCGGCCTTTTAATCGAGTTTTCGAATCAGGATCAATTGGATGTATGAACCGTATCCGATGGCGAGGAGAGGAGTTCATAAAGGAAGAGAGAGAAAGAGAGAGAGGAAGAGAAGTACTGCAACAATAAGATGAGAACGAGCATCGAACTAAGAGGCGGAGGTATCGCTCGATCGAGATTAAGGGAGAGCATTCGCCATTCTATTCCGAGTTCCCGATCTTGAAACAAGAAACGACCAAAGTGTCGTTTTTTTTTCTTCGTTTTTTGCCATTTATTCATCAATTCTTTTCGTTTTCAAGATGAATCATGGTAAAACACTATTGAACTGTATTTTTATCGCTATTTGTTGAATAATCATTATTAGATAAATATTCATATTAAAATATGACATCAATTTGCGCTTCGATAATATTTTCGTTTAATAGATTTTTGACATAAAATCGATCATGATTTATTTTCTACTTCACTCCAATCGAATTTCTCGATTATACAATTTTTTTTTTTTAAACTTTTTTCATTTTAACATTAGTTTCCATGATACAATATGAGAATATGTTTTCACAAAATGAAGAGAAAACTGAACGAAGCGTAAAGAGGCACGAAAGATTCTGCTGGTGAATGACAAAAACTTCCGTTTTATTCGCAGCACTCTTATCCGTAAGCAAATATTTAATTTAACTTCGAAATAGCATTCATTGTTAGGAAAAGAGCTACGACGCGATGACGCTGGACTACTAACTAATTTTCGCGAGTAACTTTTCGAGAACCCTTACCTCATACCCTTTTTCTCAACCCTCCGTACCCAGGGAGGTTCTTCGTTTACTTATAGCATGTTCTTGTGAATTTGTTTGATACCCTCAGTGTCTATGAAGAGGAGAAGGAAAAACATGAAAAAACGAGGAGGATCGCAGGAACTCGGATTTATTTAGAGCGATTGTGTAAGCAATCCCTTTTCCATTATTCAATTTTTTACATCCGCAAAAATGATTTGAACATGCGATTTTCCAGGATTCGCGTAACGAAAATTATTATTGATTTAATTACGTAATCGAAATTTCAGTTGCAAATTGTATTAATGAGGCTCGCTGAAATAATATTCATTTTTTATGTGTGCGAGAGTCAAGAGAAAAATGATAAAATTTCAATAATAATTATCATTAGCATTCAAATGAATTCAGTTTACGTCATATTAAAATCATTTTTACAGTAATAATCTATACGCTCTAGATTAAATTCAAAATTTTACACTAATTGGCAATAGTCAAAGGAGAAATCTAGTATCGCGGTACACGTTATTCGCTATCGAGTCTCACGCTTGTTCGTCGTTATCCCTCCAATCCGGATTATCGAAAGAGAGTCGAAGTTGTCACGTGAGCGTACCCATTCGGAGTACGTGATTACGTGTAATTCAACGAAACAAAACGTAAAATAGGGGATACAGGTTGAAATAGGTTTTCAGCGAGTTATCTATTCCGTTCAACACCGAATGGATTTTGTGTTCGGAATTTCACAGGGTGTCTGAAAAGTGAAGCTCGATAACGGTAAATCTGAGTAGCAGATCAAATCGCCAAAGAAAAAAAAATCATAGAAATCTCGTAATCGAACAAAAGCTCTTCGAGTTATCAATCGATTGCCTGATTTTTATTATACAGAGTGTCCAAAATTCGTCCTCAACGACACTGCAAACGTCGAACTGGCTCAATGAACATTTTGATGCACACGGAGATCCCTCAGAGAGTCCATGGAACTCTGTACCTGTTGCAAATTTGTGACGCGAGAGAGCAAAGGTTGAATGGCTCCGATGAGCGAACCTAGATCGTAGCTGTCTAATGGACTTTTCACGTTGGACTCTCCTGCCTGTAACATGGACGATACACGCTCGGTATCCACAACCGAAATTCGAATTTATTCGAGGCCTTTAGCCACATCACAACCCCGTTTGTTGTCCATCCATCCGAACGGTGCATCCTGTATTTAGTACGTATGTACTATATCCCTGTACAACGTGTTTCTGTGACCATAAGTTTTAGCCAGTGTGCTTTATAGATGGTAAAACTAGCGATAGGTGGATACGAATACTCGTTACTGTTACTTCGTGAACGAGAAATCGTATATGCTCGATCCATCATCGAGTAATCGGGTTGCGTGCACCTCCGTAAACCAACGATCATTCGCTATGCCTATGTACATTTGTATTGAAAATATGACGATCGATAACTCGTATAATCGTCGTTATGTTATTCATGTTCCTTCACCAAGCATCAGGTACGTGCAGACTCTCCATAGGAATTCAACCGTTTACGATTCCACGACTATCTCTATAGTCCATAGAAATAATCTCCGTTTAATCGTCCTCGAAATCGTTTTTTTCTGGAATTTCAATGTGTTCGAAGCACTTAAAGACTCTTTTACAGATCAAAATTCTTGTGTTTCGTTTGAAAATTTAAATATAGATGGAACTTCATTTTGGGTACCATTTTTTCGTATGGAAATTTCACTGATCAAGAAATGTATGTAGTTTTCGTTGTTGGTTATGATGACCTGCATGGATAAATTAATTTTTCTGAAGAGAATTTCGAGAATTTATAAAAATACTGAAAAATTCGTTTGAATATAATAATTTCTGAAACAAAAAAATGAGGAGTTCGAAGATCCAAACGTTTGATATACTTTTTCGTTGAATTCTTGGAACTACATGCTTTGTCTGCGGAAAAATACACGTACAGCTGTGATCCTCGGGCTCGAAACGGGCTGGATCTTGGTTCGGAAAAGAAAAATGTGTTATTGCACCCTCGCAACACACTTAACGGAAAGTACCATTGAGTATCCTAGAAGTGCTTTGCGGAACAATTGGCACGTGAAATTCTGAGCTCTCGATCGAAAACACCGGAAGGCTTGGAAAAACGTACGTACGAAAGAAAAATGTCTGCAAGAAAATGTCGATCCATTGAAGATAATTGAAATGATCGAATGTAAAAGGAAACACGAGTTCATTATTTTAAATCTTCACCTCGATAAAAGGAAAAATAAAATCGTTTCTTTTTTGATAAATATCAGTTGTAACACTTGATATAAAAAGAAAGGAGTAAAGTCGAATTCGTGATTCAAACGATTAAAGAATAATTAAATGGTCAGTGATACAAATTGATTATAAAGTGTACGAGCGCTGTGACACTTCGAAAGAAAACTCGAGAGTGTCCATCTTGGACCGAGTCATCCCTCTAACGCGTTGGTTGATGAGGAAAACGAGAGTAAAATGGACGAGAGATTCTAGAGGGCTGGAGATTTATTTACACCGAGACACGGAAATGTTTTCAGTCTCTCAGTAAATGCTTGGACTGTAAATCAGTGCCAGTTACCATATAGACGCGTTTATGTACACAATATATACACATATAATGCTTTAGCTGGAACACGGTACGGTTTTTTTTTTTTTCGTGGTTAACCACGCGAAAGTTTCGCGTGTTAGCCCTCGCATCAGTCAGATGTCGAGAGAGAAAAGTATAAAGAGTCCCAAATTATTCAAACACTCTTTTCATTAGGCTACAAGTCGAAATATTCTAATTTCTCATGTTTTTATATTTTCACGATGAAACATGTAGAAACAATGAAATTTAGCATTTTTGAATTTATTGTCCATACAGTTCGCACGAATCGAAAAGACGAACGAAAAAAAAACTCACAGCAAATATGAAGAGTACTGCACAATCCGTTAAAAAAAAAAAAAAATAAATTAGAAACTGTCAGAAATCATTTTTTCCAAATTGTGGCGAAGCAGAGAATAAATATCGGAGTAAACGTCAGTCATTTCATGTGCTTTATCATAGGGCGGAAGAAGAAAAAAATTGAAAATATAATTTTGAAAAAAAAAATCAATGAGTCTTGAAAAAATGAATATTTCATCTCGAACTTTCTTCGATGTTATCTTATTCCAACAAGTTTTCAAAGTTAAATTTTCCAATTCACTCTCATAAAACTCCGACTGAGTTCTTAAACAATCACGTAGACTCTCCAGTTTTCAATCTCAATTATATTATGCTCGTGTGATTTTCTATGTACCTTTGTACACAGTTTCATAGTTGTGTGTTTTTTGGTGTAAATACGAAGTTTATACTTTTTTACGAAAATTTTCACGGTAAATTTGTATATTATAATCATTGTTCGTTCGTTCAGTTATTGATCAAGTTATTTTTCTTAGTTTTTATGAAAATTGTCACATCGGTTTCGTACAAGAATAGAATGAAAATAACGATCGTGGGAAAAGTGTAAATTATTGGGACTGAAAATATGAAGAAAAGTTGGAAAAATATCCTGGAAAGATGGCGACAATTTTAAAATAAAAATAAAACTGCAAGAGATTGGGATTGGGAAGGACTGATCGATCGTGAGAGAGCTTGACTCTCGCAATGAAATCTCGTGTGGTCAGCAATTGGGCAACGAGCATGAATTCCAAGCGAAACCTATGAAAAAGTAGAGATGGACTGGGTGATGGTGGAGCTTTTTGTTCGTAAAAAAATCGAAGATTACGTTTATAGTCATAACGACTATCGAATGGGTTGAAATAATTCGAAGATATAACTGTGAAAAATAAAGAGTCGAGTTGAAATAGTTGCAGAAATGGTTGCAGGGAAACGGGGTAGTCGTTGGGGCGAATACCCTACGAGCTTTCGTACCAAAAGCTTTTCGCTTCGTCATCCCGAACTCTCCAGCGTTCGGTATCTTCTTTCTTTCTCTCTCTCTCTCTCTCTCTCTCACACACACTCCCTCTTTCTCTCTTTTCCCTATTTCTGTCCTTATTTTCCTTTTTCTCTTCTCCTCTTTCACTGGGTTTCTGTACTAGTCAGTCGCTCGATAAGTGCATTTCCGATCTTCACTCTCACGAGAGTTCAGCTTCGTATATTATACGGCTGTCTCTCTTTCTCCCTCTCTCACCCTTGGCTTCTTCATCTCGAATGTAAAGGGAGTAAATTCCATCAACAAATATTTGCTCCATCCTGGTACTTGGTATTTAGCATTATTCAAATAATTTCAGTTTGCAATAGAACAATTTAGTTATTTACCTGGCAAAGCGATGTTGAATAAGTTCAAAGAAAAAGCTCCTTTGAAGGTCAAATGTGCATTGCCAAGGGCAAATGGGACCGGGGAAAGCAAGATGGCGTCTGAAGAAAGGGAACGTAGCAACAAGTGGATAACGTCAAGTCTATGTAAATTGAACTCGGTTAGGAAAAAGGTGGATGAAGAAAAGACGGTGCCTTTAGTGTCAATCGAAGATGCTCGCCTCATGGGAAAAGTTGTGGGGATGCAGCGATGATTATTGCGAAAAAAGGAAATTCCAATTGTTCGTATACTAACGAGAACAATGAGAGTGAGTCGGGAAATCACTGGTGTAGTTTCGTGACATGGAGACTAGAGTCCTGCTGCCGTTGTCAACAGCAATTGTATCGCTGGTTGGACTTTAGGTGTGCCTGCAACAAGCAGCAGGGGGACGTTGAAGAGGTATTGAAACGAGGAACGAACAAGGTAGAAAAGGGTTACGTCCGAACGACCGTGCCCGCACGAACACCCGATTGTACAAGCGCGGATTTGTACAGGTTTAAAAAACACGACATACCAAACTCATTAAACTCTCGATGTGTGGGAGAACGAAGAGGGAGGTTCACGGATGAGGGGGCTAGTGCGAACGAACAGTCGAGCTTTTTCCCCATCACCTAAACGAAAGCGTTGAACGAAGATCGTCCAGGGATGGGAATCGACCGGGTATATATCGGTCTAGAACGGGACACGAAATCAGAGAGTAAAATGAAAATCCCCGAGTGTAGCGGGGAGAGAGCAGCTGGAAAGGGCTGGATGCGAGAGGAGGTTAACAAACGCGACTGGAACATACGCGTTCACGTTTCAATGGGAACTAAAACCGTTGCTGGATACAGACTGGTCTAAAAGTCATACCGATGACGCGAGGGTATAATTTCATCAATTAATGACAACCAATCCAATGAGATGATGAGGAGATTCGCAAGATGAGAAATAGGAACTCTGTTCCCCTCCAGAACAGAGTAATCAAAGGATATTAAACGTTTATTGCACTTTTGAAACGATCTGTACATTTGTAACTATAGCACAGATGTAGAAACGCCAACGCAGTCACTCTTGCCTCGGCTACACGTTCTATCAATGCGCGCCCCTCAACGCAGCAGCCGTCAAGCACGATAAGCTCGGTACTTGATTGCGATTCTCCACTGTCCCGAGAACGATCACCATCTATATATATTTATACGTGTTTCTATGTGTGTGCGTCGATGTCCTCGTACGTCCCTTTGTAAATCCAGGGGTTA
Organism: Campoplex capitator; assembly: GCA_037576405.1. Classification (NCBI taxonomy): domain Eukaryota; kingdom Metazoa; phylum Arthropoda; class Insecta; order Hymenoptera; family Ichneumonidae; genus Campoplex; species Campoplex capitator. Next base: position 11,294,549 of record JARBWI010000002.1, on the reverse strand, counting down.
TATTTGCTGCAACCAATTCCAGGACGCGTGAAGCCACGGGCCACTTGAGTTGCAAATATCCGGGAACTCCGTCCGTACCAACGTAGATGGTATGACTGCGGTGAACCAGGAGATCGCAGTGGAATTTGAAAATCGACTGACTGAGAGAGTGATTGAACGGGATTTGCGGGGAGAAAAAAAACGAGGCAAGAATTTAGAGAAGAATCAAAAAGCGCAAAAAAACGTATGGAAAGTTCGTTAATTAATGGGAAAAGGCAACTAATGAACCTGCATATCATTATTAGATTTTAAGTTTAGGGACACGAAATTTCTCAACCACGTCATGGCGACCGGCAACTTATACATTCGCCAAAGTTATGGACTCCTCACAAGTTACAAGGGGGTTGGATACCCGAAGTTATAATTTCGCCATTAAAGCCACCCTACTTCATGAAAATCCTCAGTCAGAAGGGTTGCAACGCTTCCACAAATCCGGATTACGATCAGTATCGTAGAAGGACATGGCGCCAAAATCCGGCCAGCTTCAGCCTCAACCGGCTCGTTAAAGAGTATAAGACCGAAACAAACTTGTAAATGATCCTACTCCACAGCTTTAAAGTGATCCTTGGAACCTGTTTGAGATTCACGGAGCTTCTGCTTTGGTTGAACATTGACCGAATTTCTAACTGCGTCTGCGAGTCCTTAAATCATGACAGCTCTTTTTCTTCTCACCACTGATCTGGCACATGAAATCCCTTCAGGATCGCTGGCAGTTTAAAAGTTGCTCAGTCAATTATTCAACCTCAACACTCTGGACTGATGTGCCGTGGGCAAAAAAAAATTCACACAAGTCCCCTGTGTTCACGACACGTGTAACAGTTTCACTTTCAATGAACTCTAATCACCAAAGTGCCTAAGGACAATGTGAACAATAAAAGTTTGAGCGAATGAACCTTGCGGCGAAATGGAGCGAGTGGAAAAAGTTGTGGGTTGGGTAAAACGTAGTGGAAGACTTGTACTCTCGTGCGAGTAAAAAAAAAAAGCCCAAGAGCGAAAATCCATTGGAGAATGGTACAAAGTTAGAAGAGGTGCCCAAAGACATCATCAATACCTGAAGACACCATCGATACCATACATAAAAAGATATTGGTTGAAAGAGACAGATATAGGTCAACAGGAGAAACCGTAGGGTAGCGCGTGTTCGTCTTCCCACGCTTGCCGGAGGGGCATCCAACTTTGCGCGGTTAAACACCTAAAGTCCCCAGGGATGCATAAAAAAAAAACATGCCTAGAGAACGCTTTCATCACTTTGCACTGATCTCCGGCAAGATCTTCCACGAAGAAAGAAAATATAAGTGTTTAGGACTTGACATCGGTGCTGGATTGATTAACATGGATGAAAATCCTGATCCCACCCAAGTTAACACTTCAGCTCCAACTTGTTCAAAACTTCTTTTGAAGTTGCTAGAAGCCACAGGCAAAATGGCAATCTTGTTCGATCCCATCGGACATCATCGAAAAGTTCTTACAGATGGGCCAATGAAGGTTTAGTCATCAGCATAAACCCAGGAAAGATCTTGGACAACTTAACTTTGGCTAGCAGATGTTCTCACAGATTATACAAAGTTTTAGCATCAACATGCAATCACAGTGTCGTCACTCACCGACGGTCGGTGGAGTATCAGTCCGAGCTAGTCCAACGACGGTGAAAAGGCCAAAAACTATGGCCCCAAGTGTGGTTATTTTCGAGGACAATAACAACGTGACAACAACAACACGAACAACTGAACCGGCACCGTTACTAACGGTGGTATCACGCTCACCGATCATCGTCGTGAAACTGGAGTGTAACGCGAGGGTGCAAGACCGGCATCCCGACTGAGGAATCGCGCTCAGCCAAGAGACCAGTCAACCGACACTCGTACTCTCTCTCCTGAACACCTACACACATACATAGCCACAACAGTCTATGTTGGAAACGAGAGAGAGTGAGAAGCGAATATCCAAGCCTGTGTGTAAAGCCGCGCGCACTACTGTTTCGCGCAGCCGCCCTCTTCGCAGCTTCGACAGCGTGGACTCCCGTGAACTTCTGTATCTGAGAATACCCATGGGCATATACGTGAAGGATAATAGCTCTAAAAGAGAGAGAGAGAGAGAGAGAGAGAGGGAGAGAGATGGGAATATTCCAATATTCCTTAATCCAATGGTTGCCATCTGAAAACTTGGTGAACGAAGTGAAGAGTACCAGCGGATTGGAACACCGGTGAAAAGATGACTTGGAAAGGAGTCGGATTTTAATTTCATTTCAACTCGAACGAACCGAAACAAGCTAAACTAGTTTTTAGTTTTGTGGCTAGCCAGTTGGGATTGATATCTCAAGGCTTGAATGAAACCTTATCCGGATTAGAAGTCAACATCCATCTACTGGAAGATGTGATCATACAACTTTGTTCAACTTGAGTCGAACACATGGACATAGTGGTGATTCGAATATTGATCAATCGTGGCGTACTGGGAACCTTCAGATTTTGAATCTCCTTTTATTTCGATATATACCAGCTACGTCGGGTCAAATGAATGTTTCCAGTGATAAAGTGACTTGGAAAGTAATTGAACTGTACAGAACTGGTTTCTTGTACATTTCGTTATCATCTCAATCGTCCATTGCAAGGAGTCAATAACAAACGCATTGGAACGCCCTCTACAGCAAGTTTCCGTAATTAACCCAACACAAAACCACGGACTCAATAAATGGACTCCCAGGAACACAAAAGGGATCGGATTCGGAATCTGGTTAATAGCTGCTCGCAAGTGATCGCTTCAAAGAACCTTTCCACAGAGAAGGATTCTATTCAATTGCGCATTAAGCCCTATCGAATATTTCGATGCGGAAACATCCCAATAATTTTCAAGATCGAACCTGATTGATGGCATTTGGTGAAAGCAGCTTTTGTAACAATATTCTCTTCACTGAGGAAACATTAGAAGAGAGGAAAATCAATTATTTCAATTGCAATTCTACGCTTTCCTTGCGAATATATATTGATAACATGGTTGACCCCAATCTCTCTGGTTTTTAAGGAGAACCAGGGGCATTCTTTCTATTGGATTGTGGAATAAATTCGTTATTCCCTACACGTTTGTACACTATGTGGACTTTCATAATCCTTCTCCGAAATTATAGCAAATCTTCGGAATTTCGCAGCAAAATAAATGATCACGTACTGTCTTACTCTCTATCTTCATTAAAACATGATTAATGCTGATAACAGCAGGCTAAATCCTCAATAGTGATTCTCGTGTCTAAACAAATTATTTTCAATTAATTTTTCCCTTTCCGAGAAGTTATGATCGACATTTCACATATAATTTTTCTAACGAACATTCTCTTGCCATCTCGGCTTCCAATTGTCCATGTTTATTTACAATTTTTCCATCTTTTCCTATGTTTTCAACCCGCAATAAATAATTGTGGCATAAACCTAAAAATCTACGACTTTTCTAGCCAGTTACGTGATTACGTCAGAAGAAAATATCTTCCACAAACATTTCCCTGACCACAACGAGGCTTCTAATTTCCAAAACATTAGCCGGGCGGTAACACTTAATTTGTTTCTTCTTCGGACACTTAGCCGAGGGTTTCAGCATGACCTCAGTCCTCGGAGGATCCGCAATCTTCAGACCGGCAAAATTCCGGCCGCAAGAGCCGGACAGTAAAGCTCCGGGACACATAGCTTCCTCGTGCAGAGTTTAACTCCGGACAGAGCACAGCCGCCACCGTTTTATTACAAGAGCATGTATATATCCCGTATATAGGTATATGTACGTGTAGGAAGGGGAGCCGGGCTGAAGTGAGGGAGGACCACGAGTTCCCAGGCTGACTGTCGCGCGGATGACAGATAGCACGCGGGGTCCAGCAGGTTCCTCTCGCACGGCGAAAGTGAATTAAAAATAAGGAAGTCCGTTCTCTGGCTGGCAGCGCATTTCTACAATGCAGCAAAAATAAACCTCCCAATATATATATATATATATATATATATATATATATATATATATATATATATATATGCAAATATATGTATTTGTATAATGTAACCAGCAGTAGCCAAGTCGACCTATTTAATTTCCCACGTTACCCTCGATCTATCATAATATTTTTCATGCAAGCTGAACACTCGTTTCCATCTCTCTTTCTCTCAAACCTTTTCACCAGTCGTCTCTCCTTCGTGTGTGATTTCGCGACACGCAATTATTCCATTAAATGCTCCAACGTCGTATTCATATTTTTATTCATTTTTTAATGCATTCTTTATTTATAGAGCGTTATTTTTTTTTCTCTTTCTCAATTCCCAGTGCCACATTCACATCGCACTTTGCCATCCTTCATGCTGCACTCGCTGTACATATATTTTTATTAAATATAGATTTATTTACAGAGCCGGAATGAAAATGTACTGCGCGTGAACTACACAACGCTTAACGCGGTCAATGTGTTTTATACACGAACCAGCTGTATGCAGTTTTGATCGGAACCTCTCTCGACATCGGAAAAACAAACAAATTATCGCATGATTCGTGATAAAAAGGCTTGTTATTGATGTTGCGAGGGAAAGGAATATATAAATTCACTGTGACAGACCAATCGTGTGAAATTGCCTATGTATGTTACATTTTTACAACGTCGCTTCAACGATACATTGCCTTTGATGCAAACTAGAGTTAATTAATGAAATTCCAATCTTTATTCGACGAATGCTGTTCCGGTTCACCTCTCAATTCGATTAATTTCGGAATAGAATTTTTGGTACATTAAAAAAAAAAGAAGCATTCACGGAATCCGGCATCAAATTAATTTTTGGAAGGTGACTCAATATACCCCATTGAAATGTGCCTAAAACTACGTTTTCAAACTAAAATCCAAGTAGAAAATCATTGCAGAAAGTGTGAAGATTGCTGACTCCAAAAAAATCCCTAAGAAGTTTAGGGTGCGAAAAATCAGAGAAAAAAAATGTAACGGGACAGTGAAAGGCACAACGGTGTAGACACAACCCCACTACTCTTCCACCCTTCTCTTCTACGCGTCCGATTAAGGCGCCCGTGGCGCGTTTCGCGTCGCCGGTTAACTGTAAGTAAATAACGTGGTAACACCCCCTAGTAAAAGGGATACATGTATAGGTTTGCGTTAGCACCAGTCCTATAAACATATAAGTACTTGGAAGGTAACGTATCCGTGGAGAGTATAGACGGTAGAGCTCCAGGCGTGAATTACATTTTAGTTGGTAGAGTCAGCGAGCATATGGAAAGAAGGAAACATGTATATACGATCCTTTCCCTATCTCGTTCTCTCTATCTCTCTCTAGCTGTCATTGGAAAGCACGGGAGCAACAACAACGTTAAGAGGCTAGAGGCCAGATAGGTTCTTGTTGGTCTCGTGGCGAAGGCGTGCCCGAGACTCGACGGCGCCACAAGACGCACTGCCGACCGAGCGCCACGAGCACCAGCATTTCTAGCTTCCGCACAGTCCTCCCAAACACACCACTAAACGTATATGCCCACACCTATGGAGCGAACCATACCGGGTGGACGGACTCCAAAACCCCTAAAATTCACCTTAAACCCTGCTCGTCATTCGGGGTAATAAATATGATGGCAGATGTAAAATCCAAGATATGACAGCTGGAGTCATCGTCTGTCATTGATTAATCCATAAAAAGCCCGAAGGGCTTCGTCATACAGCTCGGGGTCATTTGCTGAGCAAATTCTCTTGAACAAAATATTTTATCACGTAATAAATGCAAGTATATCACAAATATTCAAACATTTGCGCCGTCATCTGATGTTCAATGCTACTAGAACCTTTTTGAAGAGTTTATAGCATGATATGAATGCGATTGGTAATCTGATAGCTGACTTATTCGTCGTTGCAGAATCGCAGAATTTGCGTCAATTCTTTTGCACCACTTTCCTCACGGATTTTCAGTTTAAGGATATCATCGATTTTTGGACTGTTGAACGTCTTTAAATTTAAAATACACTTCAGAGACAGCCACCCTGTAGACTCGGTACGCGGACGCGAATCTTCCAGACGACACGAGCCGCACCGTCGGCTTGCAAGACCCTCCGCTTCCATCCGGCACTTCCTATACTATCATCTTCCACCTACCTCCGACGGAACACATTTCCCTTTGCCATACAATTTGACCTTCCGCTCCCATCAACCTTCCTCCACCTTCCCCTATTCTGCAACACGTCTGCTTCATTCTTTCATTCACTTTTTGACTGATCTACATAGCTGTACGAATCCAGGAAACGAACTGCTGAAGGAAGTCATGAGCTTTGGATATTTCGATTGTTGCAGTACGATCCGAAGGTTAGATTTTCAACGACACTGGATATTTCCACCTGAGCTTCCTATTCACCGCGAAGAATCGAACTTCGTAGAAACATCATTGGGAAGAGTTAATTCTTATGAAATTGAAGTAATTCTGCGTTGTCTAAAACGTCTCTTTCCTCTTGATGATTGAAGACATCTATTGACTATTGATGGATTCAGAATATTCAGAGACTGATGAGTTTAAGGAGTATGACAGTTGAGTATTTCATCTTCTACGAATTTAGGACTGAATTAGAAAGGTTTTCCAGTGAAAACAATAAATTGTAGTACTTATTTCGAAGGGTTGGTTACAAACACTCGCATCTTGAGTTGCAGATGACTTTGGCACTTCAAGTACTATTCTCGGGTGGGAACCGCAAGTGGTTATTGAAAAACAGCTTGGATAAAGAGATTTTTTTCTCGCAATACAATTCGCAGTACATTGAACGTAAGGATAGTAGAGGGCTGCCAATAAGCGACGTTTGCTTTGGCCATCTCGTTGTCGGAACAGTTGAACCTCTGGATCAAGACATATGCCACGAACCGGTGGGACGTGGCTTTCGGAAAATCCATTGGAGTCTACTGTTCCCTGTCGATTATTTCAAGGAAAAATAAGTCACCGCAAACGTCTATTGTTCCTCGGAATAGAGAGCAAAGCGGAAAATAAGAGAAAGAAGAAAAATGATACACCGGATGAAGTATCGCAGTCGGCTAACCCCCAGACCCCACGGTCTCAGCTAGCACAGAATCCTTTCAATGGAACGGACTACTCCCGGGATAAAATGGCGGCAAATTCTATCCCTCCTGGAAGCATATTACTGCCATTGCGAAACTCATTCTACGGGAAAAGCTGTCTCCGGATATCACTGCGGTCGCCAACGTCAAGGATTCATCGCTTTGCCACCATACGCTCCAACCCCAGGACCAAATGTAACGGGTGTTCGAATCAATGTCATCCTATGAGCCTCCTGGTCACGCGTAGTAAGAAAAAACTTAAAGAGATAAAAGATGAAAACTGAATCAAAAAGTGCTGGCAATGCTCTAGATTTTCTGCCTTTTGCTTCAAGGAGCTTCGCTTGAACAATACTGCATCTCGATATGTAGCACCCTGTACATACGAAGGCAATTCGTTCTTTGCACTCGATTGTGCTGAAGTGACGCCACGACCTATTAACACCGGATTATTTCGTCAATAAACAGAAATGCGGTGTCTGCTATCACGCGGTATTATTCCCTTTTTTCTTCTTCCTCTCGGAATAACATGGGCATTTGAATACGTTTCATATCAAGTGAATGGACGTGGACATTTCAAAGAAATTTCCTTTGTGTTAAGAGCAAGTGACAAGTAACGTTATTGTTAGAAAATACACAATTCACGGAAAACTTGAGTGAAAAAAACATGCAATGGGATTGAAAAAAAACTGGAGTTCAACGCGGGCTTTGATTCGTTGCTCGACAAACCAATCCGGGGAAAGTTTACGCCGGTTAGTTATAAGTACGAGTAACGTATAACCTTTGAAATCTCGTTACAGTCTGTTTCTCAACAATTGCAACTTCAACACTGCCAGGGCGTCTTCAAAATCTTATTAATTTGTAGCCGCACGTAAGAACACGGAGAGATGAAAAGGAGAGAGAAGAAAGCGGGAGATGGGATGGAAGGTTTAATTCACGTTCCAACGTGTACTCCGTTAATCTTGTGACTTTGAGTGCAATTGAATTTATTGTATTATTGGGAATAGAGAAGAAGTAAAGGGTGCGAAATGCGGCCCGGCGCTTCTTCGGCAAACCGGAAGCACGCAAAGTTTGTATCAAATTAACACCGATGAAACTTTGGCTCGCGTCGCGAGCTTGAAGAAACAGCACCCGGAAGATTGTTTTACTTAAGTCCTCTCCCGACGAAGCTTCCTCGAGCGTTTTGCAGCCATGTACCACGTGACTCAACAGAACCGATATGTTTACAGACCTGTCTACCATCGTACCCCCAACAGTGCGAAGCAAAATTTATTCGCCGTCCCTCAAAATGTTCAATATTGATTATCGATCTTTCGAATTCAGAAGTTCAACCAACATTGATCAAATTTAATTATAAACAATACGCGGACGATGAATAACGGTAGATATTTTTTTCGATAAATGAATATATAAAAGCAGGCATCGGAGAATTTTGCTTTGAGAATAAAACTGTCGGGAAGAAAACCGTCAGGAAAATGAAAATAGTTGTGACAATTTACAAATATTTCTGAGTGCAAGTCATACAAGAGACAAGAGCAAAAAAGGATCTGAATGAAAAAAAAAGGAAAAAAAATTACGTATATCAAGAAACCACCGTGGATACGTCAGACGAAATGCCTCTCCGGGCGGTACTTCATTTCAATATTTTATCGGAAATGGACCATTGAAACGGAGTTGGGTCGATGAAGCAACATATTTTTTATTCTCCTCGCTGTTTCCATTTAGTTTCTCAATATGGACGAGGTTGCATTAAGCATATACTTGAGGGAAAACTCAGATACTAGAAAAATACTGTGCTTACTACGATTGGTATGCCTGGATCAAAATCTAAGCCTTGCCAAATTCTTTCCAGGCTTTTTCGTAAATGAAAAAAAAAAAATTCATCCATTTCTCTGCCCCGTACGTGATATGTCAGATTGAACGGTTGGCACTTCCATTTATTCGCTAACTCGATCCCTTCGATTCAACTACCGTTGTTTCTCAAATTTAACATTAATTGCCTATTCTTTTATTGAATTGAACGAGTGCAATCAAGCGTTACTTTGTTTTATTTTCTTTCATAGTTTTTTTAGATTAGAAAAAAAAAACGGAATGAAGTCGAAATGATTTTCTCCTAAGACATCAACTTTGCGAAGTAGAAAAATCCACGACGTGGTCAGACCATGCAGCCAATCGTAAACTTTCAAAGATTTTTCTTCCACCAGACTCGCTACGCTTTCTCTGTACTGAATATTTTTTGTATTCCATTATTTTTTTTTTTTTTTTTTTTTTTTTACTCCGACCTTACGGATCTTTTTACTTGTACTTACTTTTGAATGTAATTCGATGAGTTTTTCTGGTAAATTGCTCCGGACTCCCGGTGGTTTATGAGGCTGATCAGTGAATTAGAGCAATTTACTCAACGCTTGGAGGCTTTCTTGGTTAAGTGAGAGGTAATAAGAAAAAAATAAGAAAGTGAAAGAAAAAAACGAAAGGAAAAGAAAAGGGAGAAAATGTGCATGGAAAACGAGAGAGAAGAAGGGGGGAGAGGGAGAAGAAGGGAAAGAAAAACGAATGGAAATAGATATAAAAAGGATGAGGTAAGATTGAATGGGAGAAGAGAGTTAAAATGAGAGAATAAGTTCGTGAATCTAATGTGTGACAGAAAATACCCTCGTCGGGGTAAAACGCTAATGAATTTTTTTCTCCTTTTTTTTCCATTTCTCGCTTTCTTCGTCTTCTTCTTCTTCTTCTTCTTCTTCTTGTTCTTTCTCGAAACGTGAAGTTATGAAGCGGTAAAATTGCATATTTTCGGAGCCGCAAAGAGAAAAGCTGCGATAGAAACGAGCGAGGAAATGGGAAAGAAAAACGCAGGATTTCTGACGCTAATAGCGCAGAAATTACATCGCCCTTTGCACGTAGAATTCAATCGGTTATTTCTAATAATTTATTCGAGAAAAAATATCAACCGTTTCGTGAGCAACATTTTTCAGGTTTCCTCAATAACGAAAAAGATCGATTTGATCATGATATTTTTTAACGGATCTTCGCCCGCGAGTAAAAAAACTAAATCTTTTTTCAAAATAAGCATTTTCAAGCATTCTCGAACTCATCGCACGAAAAGATTCTCCGATCGACCGGTTTGACTGGAATCAGAAGAGTGCAATACACTCGCGTTTATCCACGTTCATTTCATGTGGAAAATCCTACCGATACCTCGGAACGTATCGATGTATCGCGTAAAGAAAAGGGTACACATCTGGCATTTACATGTTAGTGGGGAATATTTGCTGGCCAATACAATCACCACCGGGCTCCCTCTCATTTCGACTAAGCTCTCGCTTCGAATAATCCAGTCTATTTCGCCTCTCTCTCTCTCTCTCTCTCTTGTCTTCTACTCCCCCTCTATACTCGTAACCCCTTTCTTCATCCCCTTCTTTTGCAACCCTTTAAAATTCTCATCTTTCTGTTTGTTTCCCCCGTTTTCTCTCTTTCTCTCTCTGTCAATTCTCGCCTCACTCTCTTTCTCTCATTTCTCGTTTTTCTTGTTTTTTCTATTTACCTTTCTTTCCCCCTCTGGTTCCCTAGTCTTTCGAGCACCAAAGCTTTTCGTACTGAAAGGGAAATGCAAACGATAACTTATACTCAAATAATATCCATCCGTTAATCTCGCGTAAACGAGCTGCTGAGCTTGGAAATGGAATTTTGTACTCAAACAGTGAATAAAATGAAAAATCGCTGATTTCGCTCCGTTACCGGAAAACTCAACCTCAACAACGTTTAACAATGAACAAAAAAAGAAAAAAAAAAAGAAAAAGTTTTCAGAAATAAGCGTTGTTCCGCATTCCAGAGCCCGACTCAATTCGAAGCTCTTCTACTGCGAAGCAAAAAATTCGTTCGACTCATCAAGTTTCCTTTAAATTCTTCTCTGGAATTGTTCGCTTATTGCTTATTTTTTTATTTTTATTTTTTTCGTTCCTTTTATCAGAATCAGCAGAATTTTTATAGCATTTTGTGTGTACGTCGATTTTATAACCGTTAGAAAATGTTTCTACAACTTTTCAATCAATCATAACGAATTACTATGACAGGAGGTCTTAAAGGTTCTCTTTTAATGTCGAAATTTTTCACTCAAATTGAAAACAATTTTGAAAGCTGCTTCCAAGGCATTCGATACCCTCGTAAACTTCCCAATCGTTTGTAAGAGCACAAAAAAAAATGTTAATTAATTCGAGAAAAGTAATAAAAATGTGACGAAGTAAGTTTTTCTTCCTCATTTAGCTTCTTCGGCCGTTTTCGAATATGGTTTTTCCATTATATCACGATGACGGAGTGAGAAAGTACAATTTAAGTTATCCGAAGAGGCCGAATGCCGCTATAATCCTCTCTCCCTCTCTCTCTCTTTTTCTCTTTCTCTCTTTATCTCCCTATCACTGTCCCTTCCTCGTCGAGAAACTCGCGGACTGACTCTTATCATATTAATGGAAAACTGCTGGGGAAAACGAAAACGACCGGAACCGGAGTTGACGACACAATCACATTCCAGCAATGGGTATAGGATGTCCAAATAAATATATACACATAAAATACGTACCTAGTACATATATGCACCACTGCATATAGGCATAATTCATCAGTGATGAAAACTGCCGGTATGGGAGAGAGCGAGAGAGAAAGAGAGGCGAATGAAATTTCGAAACTTTCGTCTATCCTCGGAGTATCCATTATGTTGAAATTTTATCCGAAATTGGAAGCGCGGAATGTAGTACTACGTGAAGATACAGTAGAAAATTAAACCTCGAATCATGGTGACGTCGAGTTGCAGTCGATTGGAAGAGGAAAATTATTTTCAACAACTGGGTGAGCGCGCGCAATAACGAGAAACGACTATTTGTCTGACTATTTTCGAGCGTAACTACTGATTTGTCTGAATTCCACAGGACACGTTGGATTTTCATTATTATTTTGGAGTTTCCGGTGGCACAGAAGAGGTCAAGTTTGGAGTGACGCGGGCGCGTTTTCGTAGTTTACGTTATTTCAGAACCGAGTGGGCGACGTTTGCGATGAATCTTTCGCATCGTTTATGGCCGGAATGATAAATTCAGTATTAAACTTTGTAATTCGAGCTCGATATTTCAAAAGGCTCGTGTTATCCCCAAAAATTTGTTCACCTCTGATATTTTTTTAATTGTTTTTGTTGTTTGTCCCTTTTTTTTTTTTTTAGAATCGAGTCTATATCCAATTCACGGGAGAAAGGATCGAAAATTTGTTTTACTCACTGGTACGCATTTCCATTTTCCTATTTTATAGAGCGAAGAGAGAAGAATAATCCCGGCAATGCATCAACGAACGCAACGTACATAGACGCGAATATGTAACTGAATGGCGTGTACAGTGAAAGGTTGACAAAAGTTCAAATAAATCCCGTGGGAGAACGAGAACTTCCTGTTCCCTTTGGGGGTACACAGTAGAAGGGGTGAATGCGGGAGGGCGGTGAGGGCTTCGGGGGTGAGAAGAGAGAGGGAGGGAGGAGAGGGGGGGGGGGGAGAACAGTTGTTGTACTGCAGGCAGTGAGTTTGACACGTGTCACCAGAATTCCGATGCGTTTCTGCAATTCACCGAGCACAGGGCTTACTGCTCTGTACATGGGAGAATTTTATTTATAGCTTCATGGAAATAGTGCCAAATCGATGAAGCGCAGTCAATGATGCACTTCAACCGTTTCTTCAATCTCCTGCTACGTTTTCCTTGCGATTACACTCCGCAACGATCAAACGTTATAGAAACATCCTTTTTTTGATCGACACATTCTCCCCAGAATTTTAATACTTCTTCAAATGCATCGCAATTCCATTTCATTCAGAAGCTGTTAAGTGTCTCGAGTGAAGCATCGAAAAAAACTATTTAAAAAGTTGAATTTCATGATTCATCATAATACACATTCGTCAATGGAACTGGAAAAATTTCAATATCATGATTCGTGATAATAAAACGGATTCGTCAATGAAACGAAATAAGAAAGAAACGATTTTAATAGTCCCGATATTTCTTGGACTCCTGAATAAAAAACGTTGTGCCTCAATTGGAATCACGAATAACGGAATAAAAAATAATCCAGAATTTTTGTAATCAGCGCACTCGTCATTTTCTATAACTCTATGATCATCTGTCTGTCAATCATATAATAAGGTAGTCGGCAAAGAGAGAGAGAGAGAGAGAGAGAGAGAGAATGGAGTGAGGCTTGTAAAAATATGCACACATGAGAAATTTGATCGAAAGGCAGCCTCAGCTGCCGAACACGAAGATTGCTCGAGGACTCGGTACAAGATGAGGTGACACACAGGTGAGCAAAACAGCAGAGTAGTTCGCAGGGTTTTTGAGTGCGTTGTGCGAAGGTGAAAAAAGCATGGAGAGACGGAGAAAAAAGAAAGAGAGGGCTTAACGAAAAGATAGAGCGGCTGCGTGGTTCTCTCTGAATCCGGCGAAACGTAAACTACCCGCAGTGTCAAGTATCATTATGCAATTTTTGCTCCCTTGAATCTCTGAGATGCAATTAGTGCTCACGTCACCCGATTCAACGTCGAGGAATTCAAACGCTGCTGTATACTGTACCGAAGCTTCCACTGTGTTGTAACTGTACAGTGTTGAACGTACTTGTTTTTGTGTGCAACGAAATTGTCATCCCTCGACACTTTGCATTATTCATAACAAAGTGAGCCCCCTTTCTCCTCCCCCCGGACCCCCTTTTCCTTGTACGTATTTTCCCCATAGAGATGTTCAATTTCAGTGCACGCGTGAAACTCACTGTTTCTCGTGTTACATCTCTCAGAATGTGTACATAATTAAATGACAATTGTCCGTTCCGGTTATTGACAGGCCGAATATAAATTTTACTGCTTTTTCATTCCCGGATCTCTCAATATTAATCGTTTCATCAAATTTATTCGTCTCGTTAATTTAATTATACCAGTCAGTAGTTGAGCCCACTATTATTTCATGTCACTGAATTATTCGTCAATATACTACACGCAAATACGTACATAATTCAATTGATGTGATCAATAAATATAGGGAATATTACTATTATAGGTAACGCTGCCAATTTGCCTTTCTTTCGCGTGCCCACCTGCTGCCTTAATTGTAATTGATGGGAGGAGAACTAATTAATCACTCGATCGAATGAAAATAGTGATAGAGATCTATCCTCGAAGAGCGATACAAAATGAAACTTGAATTCAGCCCATGTTTAATTAATTAATACGTCATACATCGATATTAATTGTCATCGTAATTTTAGTTTATATTCAATGTGATTGTTGGTAAATCTTTATTGATATTCGCGGCAGTCGGTTATGAGTTATTTCGGTGAAAAAGAATAGCCCATTTGGTTATGTCTTTCGTTGACTGAGGCTGAGGCTGACAATACTTTTGTATGAGGGATGAAATTCGACGATATAAATTCTGGTAGATAGAAATAGGTGTTGGATTCGAAAACAGCACTTATGAATAATGGCATATACACAACTGGTGAAGCATAACGAAAGGGCTCTCAGCGAGCTGGAGCATGTGATCGCGCTATACCGGCTGCTCCAAGCAACACCAGTACATACCCGGTGTCTCAAGAGAAACGTACATAATTGGGAGGATGAGTAGATCGCTAAATTCTGAAGCGAAAAGTCTTTAGCCGTTTTTTTGTACGACAAATATTTCAGGAGAAATGAATTGATTAGTGTGAGCCAATCCGGAGCGCCGACGAGACGCTAGTTGTGGGCGGAGCGTCGCTGCCCCGGCCCACAACTAGGCTCATCGCGCAGCGGATTGGCTTGAAGCTAATTGTTCAATAACTTTTCAACGATACGTCGTAGGAAAAAAAGGCCGAAGACTTTTATCCTGAAAATTCTGTAATCTAATCGCCGGAATAATTCGAAATTCGATTTTAATATTGCAACGTTTATGTTACCGGGAGCAACGAGGGGGATAACGCTTTTGTACACAGAACGACAAATTCACTGGTTTACATGGTGGCAGCACAGTCAGTGACGTAACCCGATATAAAACCTCGTCGGACTGTTCGGCCCTGTGAAATTCCGTTGGAAATTGGTTTTCTCCCCCAGTTTTCATGCGAATATCCAATATGTACGGGTATATACGATATTCCCTATCACGAACAATTTACACGCGATCACCACCAGCTTCATTCACAAGTATATGTGCGATTACAAATATTTCGTTCTATTTTATCGAGAGTTTCGTTTTTCTACATTTTTTTCGTTTTCACCAACGGCGAGAAAAAAAAACAATTTTTTTTTTTTTCCTCAAATGAATTTATATCATCAAGTTTTATGTGTTATCCGTGAGTAAAGCCAATTTACGATGGTTACCCGTTACCGGCCAAGTTTATAACACCTCTCGTTTCGTTGAAATTTATTTATTTATTTTCCTCGAATTTCGTCGTGTGTGTGGGTGTGTGTGTTTTTTTTTCGTGATTGATTTTTTCCTCCGCGATTTTATTGGCGTTACAAAATTGATTTTTGTCAGTTTTGTAATCCACTGATATTTGTTTTCTTTCAACTGGATGAAGTAACTTTGGTCGGTAACAGTTTTCCATCGAATTGTAAATGTCACGGGTATACGAACACGTAAAATTAATTTCCAAATGAAGGAATAAAGCAGCTTACGTCGAATCTACTTTATTTTGTTTTACGGACTTTCTATGTTCGTACGTTATCGAATTGGGATGTGGTTATGTAGGACGGAGGCAATTCATCAAAATGAATAGACCAATCGACTCGAAAATTCTGTGCAGATTAATTCCGATAGGAACCTCTCTCACCTGTAATTTGATCCCTTTTTCAAAGTTTTTTTTTTATTCCCTTTCATTCATTTTAATTTTCAGTCAGATTTTTTCGAGTACCGAGTTATTATATTGCCAAATTCTATATCGTTCCCCGATAGTTGAGATCAAGTGCTTTTTTTTTAGCATCGATTCATGTTATCGAAGGTTAATTCACGAAATTTAGGCAAGTGGCCGAACGATTTCCCGGTGCTTTTATGTATGCGAATATATTCAATTTTCTCAGTCCACTATTTTTATTTCGATAACTCTGTCCTTCACTCTTTTTTTTTTGTTTTTTTTTATCTACCAGTGTGCACCCGGCTGGTGAAATCTTCCATCAAATCGTTAGAGATTGCGATCCGAGAAGTGCGTAGCTCAACTAAACATAGTTTGATAACGACGTCAACGGTTTTGTCACATAATATATCGAACAGCCTACAAAATCACAAAGTTGTGAAAAGAAGAGTACTTAGAAATTTGACACTCCGATGAATCGCTACTCGGATGTGAAATGATCAAAGGAGCGCCAATGCGGTGGAGGAGTCACGCAGAAGGGTTCTCTCTTGCTATCGGTGAAAGACTGATGAATGAGCATCTAATAACCGCGGATCATACAGGAAATTCGCTGAAGACTGTTCTCTCGAGAATTTGTTTATTAGAGAGTTTGAAATCGACGTTGAAAACAGCTGAATGAAAAAAATATCCGCAGTCTAATAGGCTCGATTATAAAACAGAATATTTCGACTAATTGGAGCCGATGATTGAAGTGTCAATAAATAGCGAATAAACAGTTTCAGACGAAGCGTTATAACGAACGATGGATGATCCTCTGTACAAATCTCTCTCTCTCTCTCTCTCTTCTCGCTCGTTCGCCAATATACGTTCTTTAACGGTCTTTGTTCCGAAACTGGAGAACGCCCGAAGGGATGGAATGAGAGGAGAGCAGCAGAGCAGCGTTGACCCTTGAACGATTCGCATATAGCGGGGATGAAGCTATGCCGGAGGATGAGGGAGGACATAACACTGAGCTTTTTATCCGGACGTCTGGATGCGTGCGTCGTTCCGACAAGAGAACGTATTTCGAATCAGGTTTTTTTGTTTTTTTGTTTTTTGTCCCCGTAGAATTGGAATGTACAACGGAGGAAATGATTTTAATTGAAACTTTATATATAGATGGATGAAGCAGCAACTCTCTATCTCTTAATAGATTTTAGTTTTCGAACTTTTTTTAAAAAATAAAATACAAAATTAATACAAACACGAGATATACGAAAAACGAACGAATAATTGTTTGGACAGAAAATCTATGAAAATCTTTCGAAAAAAAAAAACGTTCGAAGCTTCACCGATGACTGATAAATATATGTATAATATCAATCTTACCTGCAACACGATCCGACACAAAGCGTATTTATTCATACAAATATAACGCGAGTCAAGTGAATCGAAAATACGATAGAGAGAACTTCTCATGTGTACATACGGTAGAAAATCGTGTGAAGCTTGTGTAGAAAGCAGTGTATACAAAAGTCCAGGGTCGAGGAGCATCACAGAGATAAAGAGAAAGAGATGCTGCGTCTCTGTATATCCGTTAGAGAAACAGAGAGAGAGAGAGAGAGAGAGAGGAAAATCGGAAAGCCGCAAACTCGGAATGTTCGAACGAGAGTGTTAGACTCCAGTATTCCAGGACCGATATAGACCGGTCAGGCGTATGCACCCTCACCGCTTCAACCACCCAAAGCGGGTCAACGAGCAGTAAAAGCCACGACGACATCGTACCGAACATATATATACGAATACGTATTCATGTCTATGCAAACCTATCTTTATCACAGCATTAAACGTCTGTATCGCTGGACTCTGCTTTTCTGGGTCCAAAAATATTATTTTTTTTTCATTCTATTCTTTTGTTTTGTTTTATTGTTTGAAAACGATGGAAAATTATTGAGAAATTTCGATCGGACAATTTCATAATGCAATTTCTTTCTATTCGACTTGGGCTTCGATGTTTTTGAAATTTTTCGACGTCTGATATATTTATTTCAAATTCGAGAGATTAATCAATAATTTGATAGAATTTAGTCGTTAATTATTTATATTTATGGAAAAACCTAATCTTTTGTATTTTAATTCGAGAGTATTGAGAATATTTCTGATCGTGTGTTTCAATGAAAATCCAATCGTAATATCACATTTTTCATTTTTTTTTTTTTTCACTCCAAAGCAGTTTTCGTATAATTCGTTCCAACATTCCAAATCAAATTGGTTTCTTGATATGAGTGTTTTTAAACTCATGACCGGGCGGATTACGAATCAATCGAGGCGCTTAACGATAAACGTTAATTGCTTTTTTATTTGAAAAATATTTGTAAAATTTGCTTTTATATTGATATTTTGAAATAGAAAGAAAATTTGTGTATTTCGGCGAAACGCTTGGTTCCTGAAAAGTTTTTGAAACAGCTTTTATTCCTCGAGCAATATATATTCAATAAAAAAACATGAATCGTCGATTTTTCGTTGGTTTGATATATATTTTCGAGCATAATGTGGCTTCGATCCGAAAGTATCGATTATTCCGAGAGAAAAATTCGCCAAATGGTCAATTGTCCAAGAAATAAAATGTGGCTTGGTTTATCGATGTCAATTTGATTGAATTTATGGGCCCATGTTTGTCGGCGATGTTCACAAACGAGGGTGTCGTTCGGAGTCAAACGTCAGTTCTCCATTTCTGTCGCCGATTCTCTTTGTCTTTTTCTTTCGTGAGTTGTTTTTTTTTTTTTTTTTTTTCCCCCTTTTTTTTCTGTCATGAGCAGGACTCGAGGCTGATAGGAAAGTCAAATTCAAAGAGCGCTTTGGCATTCCGTGTCGCGGAGCATATCGCACCTGCTTCCTTTTCAACGAGGACTTGGAATACCTGTATATTTATAAGAGAGGGAGAGAGAGAGAGATTCTCTCTCGCTCTCGCACAGGATTTAACTCGATTCCTGCATCGCCGCTGCAGCCGCACCGGCTTCGGCTTCGTTCTGGGTTTTAGTGCGCTTTTGCCGCAAAGTCGTTTTCACCACGACCAAGTCACGTTTCTCATTTCTTTTCTTTTATAAAATTCCCTTAGAATTTTATCAATGGAAAACTCAAATGCGCGCACTGGATATTTATCCACTGAGGATATATCTGATGTTGAATGGTCGCAATGATGTAAATTTATAAAAGCTAAAATCTTATTCGACAATCGCGAATAAAAGATTTCTTATCAATTTTCATCGATTTTGTTTGGATACAGATAAAATGTAGAAGAGTTAAAAGTGATTTATCATCGGTGAATATCTGCCATTAGACACTGATGGGCCACGTGAATTATATACGCTCTGTTCAATCACGCTGTGTTTACCTCATCATCCGGATTAACGTTTCGTTCAACGAATAACAAGAATAAGCCCCGTGAACAGTGTGACGAGAATTTATGATCGAGCAGCGCGGTTTTATCGTTAACCCCCGAGCCCCCCCCCCCCCCCCCCCCCCCGTGAGACTCATGCGCCAATTCCCCGATGCTTTGACGGACATTGGGCTTGACTCGTATTTATTTATTCACGCGACAAAATTCTATTATACAAACGTAATTGACATTATGGTAGTTCTCCAATAGTCGATAAGTCCGAGCACCATATACCGCGAGGACACCCTTGATACTCGTTTTTCCCAAAATAAATGAGACACTAAATTACACAACGTGATTTATTCGCAAATTCGAATGGTCGTTTTTCTTTCAAACGTAAAATAAAAAAAGTTTTAAAAAATTATTTGAAGTTTGTAAAAATTCAACGAAAATACATATCGAACGCTTACATTTACGATAAAATTATCGGAAAAAATTCATTTCGTGAAAGCGAAATGAGTTTCGATTGTGATTGAAATGAGAAGAGAACATTCGGACCTTCGACTCTGCATGGCAGCAAAAAATATGATTTTTTTTTTTCGTTATTTGACTAATCATTTTTATTGATAAGAAAAAAATCGTGGATGAGCGGATTCGTTTTGAAAATTCTACCGGAAATCACGATTTTTGACGAAACTCATTTTTACCTGTTCCAGGAGAATTCACACCGTGAATTATAATAATGATAAGCGACGAAAAAGCGTTGAAAATGGAAAAGCATGCGGAAGAGAGTCCAGTCCGAAAGTTCAGGATCGCACTGAAAACCGTAATACTGACTTTTCTCTTTGCCTCTGTCTCTGTCCGTCTCTGCTCCGCTATCTATGGAAAAAGCCTCTTTGTTCAACTCACCCCGGGTGAATCTCTCTAGCAGTATGCCAGCACCGGACTCTCTCCGTAGTTTTCTTCTTTCTAATTCGTTTTTTTTTTCGTTCCCCTACATTTTTACGGCAACGTACGTATCTCGTTCGTTTGGAAGTATATAAAACTCGAAACGTTCTCATTATAATACAGACGAAGATGGTCGAGCTTGATGAGACTCGTATCTCGCCTGCTTTCAGAAGAAAAAACACATCTTTAAAGGAAATTAAACGAAATTAATTTTTCGAACGGTGTTTTAAAGAGATTTGAAAATTCTGAAGTAAATTATTTTTTTGTCGTTTTTTTATTCCGATATCTGAAAACCGTTCGTTCGAATGATCATTATAATTCCGATCGCAATTTCATTTTTGAAAAAACGATTCAAAGACTCACATCTCGAATCTTTGTACGATTATTCCGGACCATCGAAGCAGCTAAGTTGAAAAAAAATTGAATCGTTTTTACGGTTGGCATTAAAAAGAAAAAATAACGGCATGGAACAAAAAGCCAATAAACATAAATATTAGTCGCGATAAAAAGCTCGTGGGACAATGACGATAATAATGAACAAGTTTCGGGAGATTTTCCGGTAACGAGGCTTTTTATCGTTGCATTCATTTCCTCGTTATCATCGAATTCATATAGATTTAGGCTGCTCGCCCCCCCATCGTACACCTTCAAACAATAATATCGTTATTTGCGATATCGCGGTATTCGATATTACGGATTACACGAATCGACGGAGAATGTGAAAAAAAAAAAAAGTAACAACAACAAATAATCATAATAATTTATGTATCATTTTGATAAATCGAGATAAAAGATCGAGCGAATTATCTCTCTCTATTTTAAAAATAAAACTTTCCATGCCGATTTGATTTCACGTCAAAGAACCAGAAATCAGGTGCATCAGAATCGAGGATTTAAGCTTTAATTCATTTTCGACTAAATCGAATTGTTGAAATTAGTAGCAATTTGATTCGTAGCATGCCAAGTTATTTGATATTCAGTTTTCAACGTTTATCTAATCGTATCAGCCTGCTTCAATATTCTAAATATTTAAGTGGTATTGTTGTTTTACGTGGGTTTAATTCGATTATTTTGTCGAGAAGCCCCAGCCGTACAAAAGCCAACATCGAGTACGTTCCTTGGCTGTTTGTGGTGGCCAACAGAGAGGAGGATGGAAAGTGAGCAGGGGCGGACGGATGTCCTTGTTTGTAGAAACGTGTGTAGGAGTTGGGCTTACAAAGAGCAGTGGGACAGAGAATGAGATTGTGGGAGGAGTGCGACAGAGCTGATAATAGACTTGCCAGGACGAAGGGCTTGCAGCGTGTACGCACGCGACTTATACTTTGAACATGCAAGGACGATAACCAGTATTCTCGGGCAACGGTGCACCGTAAGGTACTGCGAAAAGCAGCATACGTGTACAGGGTATCCCGGAAGTTGGTATTCAAACTGCGACGACGAACATGTCGCGAGATACAGAAGAGAAAAATTCTTGAGCAACGTTCGCAAGATATTCGTCAATCGATTATAACCAATCGTCGAATTCGTAAGATTTTTCAGTTTTCATCCTACTGAGCTTAGAGAATACAGTTCAGATAATTTCCGAAAGAAAAGTATTGGGCCATTTCCCTGTGCACTGATTCATTCGTCGATTGTTGATCGAGTAAAAAAAATCGATTATCGTGTCCAGAGGGTGTCCGAAAAGTCACAAAATCTAAGAACCCATCAGATTCTGTGCGATTGTGAACAGGAATCTTACGATTTTGATCTCCGATGCAGTTTAACAAAAAAAAATGACAATTTTCCAGGTTATTGTCGGATAGAAAAACGCCCGAGAACTTTTTGTCCCGGATTCACGTTCCCAAGTGAAGCATCGAATAATAGAACTTCAGATTTGGGACTCTGGGTATAAGAAACTAGTTTGTTTCTCTTGCGAGACTGACATACTCGCGCCACTGACAGCTCCTTCTTGCACTGCTGCTCTACCTGTGCATTTACTTCCGGTAATAACATACGAGCTCGATCCATCAAGCTGCCGAAATATAGTCCTGGCCTGTGTCAGTGTCGTGCCTCTCTCTCAGCTCCTCTTTTACCCTCCTCAACTCTTTCCCCTCCATCACCTCAAAGTTACAGCTTCAAAATTGCGTTTGTCAACAACGGTTAATTGCCCTCGGGAATATCGTTCAACTATGAAGTGACTCGTAATTAGGCTGATGGAACCTCGAAAATTGAATTATTTGTCGAGTATAAATAGGTGGACGAAGAGCAAGATGGAGCGAGGGAGAACGATCGAGTATATGCCATATTCGTACGTACATGTTATCGTCTGTACTGAACTTTGTCATCGCACTTACGGAGGTGCATCCAATCATTGTAACCTGCGTTGCTCCATTTCATACCAAAGTCTAACATCCTGCACTAACCAAGCTCCCGCGCAGTCCATTATAAACTTGTCAAAGAAAACGCGGAGTCGAAACGAGGATGTTGAGGAGTGGCATTCAGAAATTTAGGATTCAAATGATTTTTTTTTCATATTGTTTTTTTCATATTGTTTTTAGTGCGATTCGTTCTGATTCCACTGTAGTTTGATCTCTTCATTGGTATACGCATTCTCTTGGAGTTAGTTTATCAAACGACAGAGAGAAAATCAGATTTAGAAGAATTGGAGAACTTGAAAGCAACGATAAGTTCGTTAAGGTACCGGGATCGATCAAATTTTTTTCCAAAGTACAAAATTCACTTATAAGCTGGACAAGAGAAATTGTAAGAAAAAAAAAAAAACACAGAAAATCCGAGAATAAAATGTTCGTGAATTGATCGAATAAATAACACAAAAAATATAGTTTGAGAGAAATTTGTGAGAATTGGTCGTCGAGAAATAAGCGCAACGAGATGGAATCCTGGCCTTGGACGTAAAGTTTCGTTCCTATAAGTTGGTGCAATCGGACTCAAAGTTTTATTTTTATTTTTTATTATTTTTATTTTCATTATGTTTTTTTTTTTTTTTTTTTTTTTTTTTTTTCAGCACTAAAATTTCATTAATTACGCTTTGCCGGTAGCGCGTGGAATTTCGCAATTCAAACACACCTGTTTGAAAAGTCAAACTTTCTTGCTGCTGGGTAGGAAAAACACAGAGATAGAAAGAGAGAGAAAGAGAGAAGAGGGTGGGAAGGAGGGGAGAGAGAGAGGAGCGCACCTGTGCAGGGAAATTTAATTTTACCTGAGGCGAAAAAATTCATACCGTGAAGGCTGGCCTCAAAGTTACTCAGTCTATTTATTTCCGGGAAGAGGATTGCGAACAAATTTTTTCGGAGCTTATTTGAGAACTATATTTATTTCATCAAAGGCTCAACGGAATATTGCAAAATATTGCAATCAAACAATATCCCGCGTGTATACGTTAACTAATTGAATTATTACTGAGTTGTATGTGCTTTGCGAATGCATCAAAATAAAACACTCGTTTCCTCGTAGATATTGCAATGTTTGCTTTGACCAAAATAAATTGGCAATCGATGAGAGGAGTGATTTCAAAAAAACAAAATTCGGAATAAATAATACCAGATACGCGTTTTTTCCGGAAGTATTAAAACATCAAAAAAACCGATAACGCAACAACCAATATTTTCTCTAAAGCGAATAACGAAAATGAATATTTACTCTGTAAATAAAATGATTTTTGAAAAAATCTACTGATCTAAATTCAAGGCAAATTGGACTGTGAAAACTTTCCATAAGGACGTTTGCACTTGAAGTATGCAAAAGTCAAGAGTATCAATTGGAGCAACCCTTCAAGAGATTCGCGATAGTGAACAAGTACGAGGAGAAGAGGGGGGTATTGAGAGGGGGAGAAAACAGCATGTAGCACGTAAAAATCCTTATTCGGACATGAAATATTGCCTGGCGATTCGAGCTCGTTTACTCGTTGATACGGAAAAGCTGGATAGAAACTAGCAAAAGAGCCAAGATTCTTTCCCCTCGTTCTCCTTTTCTGCTTCCGTTCTTTTTTTTTTTTCTCGACTTCTATTGCTCTTCTTCTTCCACTGTTTCTCCATTTCTCCCTCCTTCTTCTGCATTTTTACGTTTTCCCCCTGTCCCGTACCCCCTTGCCTTTCGTCTCTCTTTCTCTCTCTCTCCCTCTCTCTCTTCCCTGGTCTTTTTTTCTTCGCTCCTTCCTTCCCATTTCAAAATCTTCTCCCCATCGTTTTCTATCCTTTTCCATTCTCCTCCTCCTCCTCCCATATTTCTCCGCTGTATCTACCCCTTTCTCTCATTTTCCATCTCGGACTCTCTTATTGAGTCATCTCTTAGCTCTTGACTGGAGAAACCAATGAAATCTTATATTCCCTCGGGCTCGTTAAACTCGCTCCAACAACCATGTGGCTCAACGCATGCCAACTATACGTACAATCCTGACTTCATCCACGAGGAGAGAGTCTATCTTTCGCATATGCATTTCACCGCAATATTCTGTATGTACCGCATCCGAATCTATTATTTCAATTCCCTGAAGCACGATGCGCGCGAGGTAAACTAGCCAAAAACAAGCATGCTCTTGAGGCAGATATGCTCAAGCTCATCTAGTTGTTGCTACAAACGTTTCAGCCATTTTTCTCGTTTATCAACTCGACCAAACGGATTGAAAATCCTTGAAACTCGTGAAGGAACTTCCAACGTTCGTGTACCGAAGAGAAAAAAAAACAATATCAAATTCGCCGGTTACGCGAGAACAACTCTCGTCAGTTTTCCGACGCCGAATTATGTAGATTCTCGGAACAAATAATCAGCCAGTTTTTTTTCTCTCGATTATCAGCCAGTAAAAGGCCCTTGGACGTACGTACAAAAAGCATAAACGCCAAAAGTTACCGAACTCGAGTCAAAAAAAAAAAGAAGGAAGCTCGAGCAGAGCCTTGGTGCAAAATACTCGAACCCACAGGTCTTCGAGTAATTCAAGTTGTACAAAAAATGGAGATCGCTGCCTAATTAATAGTTGGAAGCAGCTAACGTCCGAAGAATGTTCAATAAAACAAAAACAACAAAAAAAAAAAACTTGAAAACGATCGAAATAAATAAGAATTCTCGTAGCTGAGAAGCTTCCGCCAAATTCCCTCGTTATTACCAGAATTCTCGAAACGGTTGTATTTCTTTGGTGTCTCGGTGTGAAGTCTCTGTTCACACCCCATTCACAGCTCCCATTCCAAGGCTCTAACATCTATACATGTATATATATATTTAGACGTTTATTTGTATACGCGTATAAATATAGAGGGGTATGGTAAGAGTGTGAGGAGGAAGATCTAGCCTGAATGCTGTACCGATTTAATAGCTCGAGGAATCCCGTAATTGAAGCCGTATCCGCCCATTCGAATCTTCCTCGTTACACACATAGCTTGTAACACGGATACAAGGGCATTAGGGGTAGATACGTGTAGGCGATGGTAGAGCGCAGCATCAAGCCGAACAGCATTCGACTTGGAGTTTCTCTCTGTTTGAGATATTCGCAACGTGCTCGTCTTGGCCACGTTCAATTTGGCACGTTAATTCCACGCTTCCTACCCCAATCCATCCAGAACTAGTGAGACCCATTCCCGAGACACTATCGTATATATTATATGCTCTCTCGCGATAACGAGAATCTAGATCGACTACTTTGGAAAATTTGGGCCGAAGAGTTGAGATCAAATTTCGTACGATTGTTCCAATATTTCAATATCCGAGAGAAGAATATCAAAACAATCGATTCTGTCGTTACAATCGATTAAAATAACGATGAGAATGTTTTTCGTGAGAAAAAAAACTAAATAATATGGCTCGTAGACTCGCGATTGCACGAGCTCGAATTGATGTTTATGTAAAACAAGCCAGAACTAACTAGAACCACGAAAATATCCTCGGGCCCAGACATTTTTTATGTTACGTTTTTGGTGCTAATGAAGGTGTTTAGATGCGAAGCAAGGAAAACCGTTGCCTATTTACTAAGCGAAATGGGGTTTACTGTTAATTACACCAAAACTCCCCGCTCTCTTCGTGCTCCTATTACACGTTCAAGTTTTATTTTTACGTTTCCCAAAAGACCGGTGGGCCACAGAACATTGGTATTCGCAGTTTTATACGACAACAGCGTGAGGCGAACGATTTATTTGTAAACTGAAACTTTTCATGTAGTATTACCGACGTCGGAGATTTTAATCGCAGAATTTATTACTTCGATAACACTCTGAATAGTTTTCAAATAATAGAGTCAAAAGAAAGTGACGAAGTTAACAGCATTTTTTGACCTCGATTTTATTGAATTTTATCACGACGAGAATAAATAAATTTCAGTCAACTTTGGAGTCCTGAAAAGCTTCGAAGTAAAACAATCTGTAAATAAAATCAAAAACAATTAACTGCTGAAATTTTATCGTGGAACGTACCATGTCGTCGTTTAATATTTTCAATAGAAAAACAGTTAATTTATTCACAATTTTAAACACGGTTCCACATACCGATGCAAACAGAGTAATTATCTGTTGAAAAACTGCATTTAAATTGTTCACATGAATGTTAATGGTTGACGTAAAGTACGAGCAAAAAGCACGAAAACTCTGCAAGTTGAATGAGAGTAAATTTCGACCTAAACAAACCTGTACTAGCACACACGAAAATATTTGACACTCGAAAATATGAAAAGCTGTGTTCAAAGCGTTACTATGCAAATTAGGGGTTGATGCAGCCTCGAGCTGTGGCAAGGACAAAGGGCTAAGTGGAACAAGCATGTTATATAGGACACGAGACCAGGAAGAGGAAGAGAGAGAGAGAGAGAGATGAAGTAGAGAAGGGAAAGGGGCCGAGAGAGTGATTGGGGTGAGTCCGGGTGAACGGGGCATGTGGAGCCTTCCCAAGGGAGCTTGCTCGGCTCGGGTGCGTTATCCCGTAACGTCTCGGAGGCCCGCGATCTATCGCCCCATTGACCGCCACTCCATTATCAGGATCGTAACGTCGTAACCCCTGTTACGCTTCTGGTGCTTCCAGAGTGTGATCTGGAGGGCGCGAGTATCCTCGTTCCGAGCCCCAATCTCTCCCTTTCTCTCCGTGCGACTGGTGTTCTTTCCCTCGATCCCTCTCCCCTGTTTCTTGCTACTTAAGCATGAGTTCTGCAGCTTCTGTCTAGTCCTCGAATGGTCAACCACAGTTCTCTATCCCTTTTGAGCTCTCCTCTCCTCCACCATACAGATTTTCACCGCTTAATTGCGATCTTTCTCTCTTTCTATTTAGCTCCTCCGCAATGCCACAATCACCATCTCTGTCTCCAGCACCCTCAATAATTCCGTGTTGCCCTCTAAATCGCGACCCCCGTACCCTTATAATCCTTCACACTTCTCTGTCTTTATTCCTCACGGATTTACACCTTCGAATCGTAATCTTTCTCCATTCAACCCCGTCAGTTTCGTCTCCACCCCACGCTTTTGTGGCTTTATCGACAGATTCACACCCACAATGGGTACCGACAAACTCCTACCAAACTCCGACTGCCTGGAATGTGGCAACGAAAGATTGCAACGCTGACCTATCGCACTTTGACGTACACCCCTCGACGACTCACTCCTTCTGGCTCAACTTACAGCGTAGCGTATACCAGTCGGTTCGAAAACCTCCGCGTCTTGTGTGTGCTGGATCACGACCCTATCAGCTATTCTTCCAACGCCTGACCTCAACCAAGTGTTTCTATCCCGATAGCACATAACCGTTTCTGGGATCAAGCCGCCAAGAAATTTCTCAGGGATCTTTACACGCGACAAATCGATTCCTCTGCTTTTAAAAGCCGATTTGAAAAATCATTCTTTTCTTCTTTCACCTTTCTCGATATCAAGATCTTTTCTGTCACTACTTTACATTCAACGGACACTCTCGATCGCGGTTATTCTTTTAAAAAATTAAGTCCACTCGGATTCAAAATGTTACCAACTAATCGTCTCTTATACCAGCGCACGAAAAATTGTGTTCATTTTCGTTTTTTTAGAAAACTTTTTTTTTTTCAATCATACCTATTCAGGTCAGCGGTTACAGCTGTTGCGGATTTCTATAGGAAATTCATTAGGTCCTCGTTACTTTATGACTGATTGAAAAAATATGGAAACCCAATGACGCGATAGGAGAGAGAGAGAGAGAGAGAGAGAGGGATATGAGAGCGATATTCGCTCGCGCCACGTCGACATATATCACGACAGACCGCAGATGATACCGCGGTGGAGAGTTATAAATGCATCCTCTGATAAATGATGAGCCTTTTACTCCCTAAACCTATAGGAAGGATCGGAGAATCACCGGCTCGGAACAAAAAATCGATGCGCATATCCTCCTGATTGTCCGCCGATGTGCGCCATCAATGTTTTATTTCTATTTTTTCAACACGAAAAACCACACACACACACACACACACACACACACACACACATATGCAAAGCGAGCAAAATTTTGTTTAGGAAAAGAGGTGAATAGAGAAATGACGATTTTTCAAATATAAGTTTGATTGATCCCAGAACCGATTGATTTATCGTTAACGTATTAATGCAACGAGACCTAATGGAGCAACGATCCATCAGAAAAGAAGGACTCGAAAAATTTGCCGGCTGTTACATCAATTAAAATGGCCACCGAGTACAACGAACTCTCGTCGATTGAGCAAAAAAAAAAAATTAATAGTTCCATCGAATGATAATGAAATGAAAAATTTTTGGTGGCACACGTTTCTCAAATGTTCAATAATTCGATAAAATTTGAGCAACCCTCCGCGCGAGAAGACGACATTTTAAAGAGGCACGTAATAAAATTCGTGAGAAATTAAGGCAAAGTAGAAAGACGAGTAACGAATAGAAAAAGATTGTTAATCCAAGATATTGCATTGGTATTCATCCTGGAAAGCAGCAGCGAGAGAAGTCGTGTCACAAAAGGAGAAAAGAGATGAGAGACGAGCCCGCGAAGGAATACTCGACAGAGGAAGGGCAGGGCACAGGGCAGGCAACGTCGCACACCTTTGGTAAGAGTTTACCTCTTTCTATGTACGCGCTCACAGTTGGTCCTATGCAAAGGTATATAAGGTCGTTGAAATCAGAATATATAAGAGCTCCTCCGGTTGGTATCACGCCCAGAGGAATTCCCCGAATGAGATAACACGATAATATATCGAGTTCTTACGTAGCAATGTAAAATAGTACCAGCCGTCTGTGGGCTTGGAAGTCGTGATATATCATTCGAGACGTGAGCAAGTCTTATTGGATTCGCTTTCACGCGTTTTCCTTTCCGGAACTGTAAGCCCCATTATACTATTTTACCTAACCCCGTGCTTTTCCCACAGAATCATTCAAATTGGAACGACGACAAAGAGCAAGTGAAATCGATCGTTTTACACGGAACGTTAGCGAGAAGAAGTCAAAAAAAAAAAGAAAAGGAAAAAGAAAAAAGAGAGGCAAAGAAGAAAGAAATTCAATCAACGAATCGATCGATCTTGCGCGAGCTTCGAATCCTTCAAGGCTTTGCGAAATCGAAGGAGACCACGGGCTCTCTCGCATTAAATTTAACTCCCACAAATTCACTGCGCTTCGTTGACTCGTCAACTTTTCAAACTCTTCAATAATTCTCCAATCTTTTTTCATTCAATTTGAATTATTCATAAAACTCCTTTCCGCGCAACTCTCCACTGCATATGTCCAACAGATTCGATAATACGCCAAAACACTTTTTTTTTTTCCACCTGTTCAAAGTTACTTTTATCCATACACCAGATATGATAGATAAATCATCGTCAATGAAAACTATCGAAAGTCTGCTCTCGTTTCGGCCCTTATGAATCAAACGAAATTCACTCCGGGCTAACAAAAATACAGTCGTCCAAAGTTCAACCTCGCGAGTACGTATATAGACACTATTTAAATATGTATACGGACGAAGAGCATACATCATTGGAAAAAGACAGTGAGACCAGGTCAGCTCAGAGAAAACACTCGATTCCTGCAGAAGTTCATCGTTTCAAAATCCCACGACCAAATCACGAAACTCCAAACAAAATCTCACAAAACAAACAACAACGGTTATATCGGTTAGGTCGATGGATGAAAATAATTGACATAATTCTGTCAATTTTTAAAACCGATTGTTATTTCGTACGTTCTGAAAACGGCTGTTAAAAAAAAAATGGTTAATCTCAAAAGTTTCTCGCGAATGAACCTCCGGAAAAAGTGGTGAAAAAATTTAAATAAATATAGAGAAACTCCATTTTTATTGTTTTCTTGCAACGAACGCAATCGAATTTCTTTTTTACGAATAATTCAGCTGCTTCATACTCCAAATTCACTGAGCTTACTAAAATTTTTACAGAACTTACAAAACTACCGAAAAAATTACGAAAAAAAACTGTTATCGAAATTCAAAAATTGTTGATTCAATAGAAATCGATGTTAACGGAAGAGTTTTTGACAATTGAACTGTACGATTCTTGGTCACAACGAATGAGTATTCGTTCAATGATTTATGAATGATGATCACATATTTCATTGGCACTCCGTAATGAGACAATTTGTTGTTCTAATAACTTTTTTCTCTCAGTATAGAATCGCATAAAAAAAAAACTCTTCATATTTCTATTGTAAAGAAATAACCGCGATCGAAAAAGCGATAATGAAAAATTCTTCCATACAGACTGCTCGATACCCCTGAGCTACCGTATTTACTCAATGTTTTCCAAATTTTTTGGAGCGAGTATCCGGAATTGGGAAAGGGAAAGAGGAGGTGCGATCTTGTGCGTTTACGGGAATGATTATGGGTGCGAAACCCCGTATCAACATAGTCGTCGACCATATTGGTGGAACATGGAACACAATGGATCGAGGAGGAATACGATCCGTAGTTGAGTCAGGCAACCAGAGAATCGCGAACGAGAGAAAGGGTCATCGAGAGAGAGGCAGAGAGAGAGAGAGAGAGAGAGAGAGAGAGAGAGAGAGAGAGAGAGAGAGAGAGAGAGAGAGAGAGAGAGAAGAGAGAAGAGCGAGAGGGAATGGGAATCGCGTAACACGATTGGATTACATGCACTCTGGTACGTGTCAGGTCGAGAAATACATGTGTGCTTCTGAGCATAGATCGGCCAAACATGTTCGAGCAAACATAGTTGAGCTCGCAAAGACCTGCTAAGATAATATGGGTCACGAGACGATCTGAGGGATTTTTATCAAGGGGTTAACGCCTAGTCAAAAAGCCAAAAACGCTATTTTATTTGGCTGCGTGAGATTTGACCCACAGACAAAATATTCGTCAGATAAACGGATTTCCATGTATTCCGATTGTACTACGAATTAAAATGGAAATATATTGAAATTTATTTACATGTAACGATGAGTATTCCGATCGTTTCCTAATTTTCATGAGAATGAATTATAGATCAATTGAACGCAGATCATTCGTGATCCGCAGTTTATCTCGTCGGTGAATATAACTGACAGCGGATGTGTCAACAAAAATTTTGACTTCCGGAATCTTCGCGGATGAAAACGCGCCATTTACCGTTTCTCATTGAGTATTTTTTTTGTTTTTTATTCATCTCGAAAACTATAATAAAAAAGGCTTTTGAGGAACAAAGAAAAAAAAAAGATCGTTCTCCAATCAAATCCAATTCATGAAATTTACGTGGGGAAATTGAAATCAATCCACTTGGTTATTGTTTTTTAATCCCATTGTTGAAATTCAATTGTTTTTACTTTTATCCCATGCCTACGATCCCTCTTCAATTCTTTATTGAACGATGAATAGAATATGAATGAAAAAGCAATCAAGACACAAAGCCAAGAAGAGCAACCACGTTGAAATGAAAAATAGTACAGCGTTTGTTGTCGAAGCCATCAAAGCGTTTGCAATTTAGATTATAACCATGAATCGCACAATGCTATTTGTTCTGGTATCGATAACGTTTTTCCGGAATAAAAAGACCGAGAAAAAAAAACTACTTATAATTCTCTGACTAAGGCAAGTGATACACGTCGAGGCACGTAAAGATACAGGATGTCCGGGTACAGCAGCTTCGAATTCACTTCTTTCACTTATTTCCTCATCGTCCTAGCTCATGGAAATAGTCAGCCGCCGGCCATGACCATCCTCAAAGAAAATTCTTACAAACCCACCATCCTTCTTTCCCCTCCCGCCTCTGCCATGACCATTTCCCAAGAAGACCAGAAGAAAACCATATTTTTTTACACCGTTTCGAATACTGTAATTTTCGAAAAAATCAAACAAATTTTTCCGCTTTTTTGCCTGCTTTTCGAAAAAATCTTTTCGCTAATGTTGATTTTTCAACTGATCATTGAGACAACGTTGAAAATATAACCAAAAAAATCCTGTGTTCAAGTTTTTACAAAAAATTTCAAGTTTTTTTTAAAAATGATCGACGATTCGCGACATTTTCGAATCGAAATACGCCATTAGTCTTCGGCTTATTCGGCGGCTTCGCGCGTGGGTTGAAATCCATTGTTATCGGTGCTTGCACCATCACCAATTGTCTTTTAGATCCCTCTCAACAGTCGCAGTTAGTAGGAAGCGAAAAACGCTTTCGATCTTATTGGATGAAAGTGCATTTGAAATAAGATGCAAGAACGAGAATTCTGGGTCTTTTCAATCGTATCGAATTTCCGAGGTTGAAGATCAATTTGAGAAAAATAAAACGAAAATTCCGAAACAACGTGTGTACGACAAAATAGATTGCGCGAAAGTTCTTTATCGAAATGGACTCTGATAATATCGAACCTCAGATAATGGGGTTCATGGAAATAACCACAAAGTTTTTAAAGCACAAAGAGAAAATGGAGTAGCGAATATTTGGTAAGGATCTCTATGCGACACACACGTTTTGTGAAGAGGTGCGCGCTCTCTTTGAGTTCTGTATAGGAACGAGAGCTCCATACACTTGGCCACGAAACGTGTTAAGCGCTCGTGCGTAAAACCAGAGTTAACCTGTGCATTACCGGAGCAAAAGTAAAGGTTAGGGGTCCGAAATGTGTAGTTTCTACGGAGCAGAAGCAGAGAGGCAGAGAGAGAGAGAGAGAGAGAGAGAGAGAGAGAGAGACATATTTATTTTCTGTGCTTGGGCATCCCCCAAGAGCGATGTGAGGGGAGAAAATGAGAGCTAAACAGCAAAGAGAGAGAGAGAGAGAGAGGAACGAAAGAGGATGAAGGAAAGGTCAGGACGAATAGGAGAGATGAGGGAAGCTGGGAAGGGTTGAAACGCTTAACTTTGTGCTCGGCATTATGCATGTGTCCTTTCACTTTGGGTGGGCTTCCACAGGGTGGGTCGAGAAATAGAATAAAATTATAATGCACGTTCTGCTTGGACAGGTTTAAACGCAGACTCACTAACTTTGCTACTATCCGCCAGGATAATATACCCCTTCCCCATCCTTTCATCTTCCTCTCATGTTCATCTCGCGCATTTTCGCTTTAGCACAATCATCGAATCGGAGCCGTTCAGCAATATTTGAAACGTGTTGAGAGCCGCGCACTTTTGTTCGTCCTTAAAAACATCGGTCAATTTATTTAAACCACTGCGAAAAAAACATCCTGCTCACCGGGTGTGAAACATCGTGACGAAGCATCAATATATATATATAAAAAAAATATGCATACAGAATTGCTCGATACTGTTTGCACGAATCAGCACGGCTTCCAAACTGGCTGCGTCACATATAACTCTCGTAACACAACCTGCTGTAATGTATACAAAAGCCTCGTACTCCTACCTCTATAACAGATATCCTGGCGACTATCGAATTCAATCAACGAATCAAGTATGCACTCTACTTGATGAATTTGTGATCGAGACGGGAAAACAAAGGATGGAAAATCGGTTTAACTCCAAGGGGTACACGTATGAGCTGGTGTACGGATGTCGATAAACGACCAGCAGAACACGTTGATCCTCTATTCAGAGGAAAACAAAATATGAATACGATAAATATCGATTCGATTAATTCGAGCCAGTAAAAACTGTTGGTTCGCGGATTGTTATTAGTGTTGCATGTTTTTTTTGGGCTATGTAATCGGATTTAACAATATCGACGAGTCGAGTAACGATGGAAAAATATTACTATCATTGGGTCATTTCGATCAGACCAATTCGACTTTGGGTAGGAAGATCTTGCTGATGAAAATCGATGGCAGAAACAAACAGGGCTTGGAAAACATTTATGTAACCTCCAGCTGAATCTAAAACTTACGCTTCAATTCTACGAGTAAAAATTTTCGCTCGCGATCTCATCCTGATCGAATGAATTTCAACGAAATTCATCAGACTCTCGACTTTTCAATGGTGAGAAAGTAAAGTTTGATCGTTTGTTCATTGCGCTACGTTAATACTCTCGAAAAAGTATTAAAAACCGGGGGCGAGAAGAGAAATTTTTTCTATAAAAGTATAAGCTTTGAGAAGGGTAAAGATAAAATTGCTTCCGTAGACACACTGCGTTTATTATATAACGCAGAGGCTTTATCTAGCCTGAGTGACGTATCGTAGAACTCCGAGGAAGGATTTCACCGTCCTCATCCATGCCCGCAGTGAAGATGAGTTCACGGACGGGTTATCTCCTCTCTTACTCTTTCTCTCTAACGCCAAGCCATTTTTTTAATCACGAACATTTCAGCGTAATCAAATATAAGGTGTTCTAACTCTCTCGTTCCCTGCTTGAATGGATTTTCACGGATAATCAAGCGGACAGGAACATGAGAGCATCGAGTGACTCTGTGGCATCATTATTATTGGAAAAGAATTAACTTCTGTTCGATTCACACTCGGGGGCAAGAACGATTTCGTAATTTTCTGGCGAATAAGCGATGGTGCAATTTAGTGAATACTTATTTTATCCGCACGGAACGAAATATATATTTTTGTTCATAGTTGATGGCAGCAAGGGCAAAAGAGTTCAGAACTCTTTCAAAATTTATGGAGACTCAACAAATAGGTCTGATAACGATTCAATTGATAAAGATAGAGAAACGATGCTCAGGACTTTTTTGTAGGAAATTTAATGCCCTACAAAATTGATCCCATAGACTTTTGCTCTATTTTGAAAAGTATCGACGTTAGACGCTATCAAAGAAAGTATCAAAAGCTCACGTTAATAATTAATGCACAACGAGAGTGACATTCGAGTCGTATGAAGCAAGGCTTACATTATTGACCGAAGAAAAGCTGGGACGCGCAGCCGAGTAATGGATACACAGAATATGGGCCAGTCAGCCGGATAGCTTGGAAGTTGGAAAAACGTGTGTCGATCGAAAAGTACATCAGGCTTCTCTCTTGCGAGACGCCATCCTCAAGGAGATATTCCAACCACGTAGCTCGCAAAATCTCAACGGAGAGTGGGTACGACAAGAGGCGAAGTAGGAGGTGGAGGAGAGAAAGCCAGCGAGAGATGGGGGATAGAAATCGAGAGACCCGGACGAGAATATGAGATTGTGAGGCACATGGACTTGCGCCCCCAGAGGTGTTCTTGAGCGCGGAGCGCAGAGGACGAGAGAGAGAGAGAGAGAGAAGTGTACAAGCTCCTTAATAGTGGTAGTAGTCGAAATGGGAATAAGGTCCACTTGGATTCACGCAAACTCTTGGTCGATCCTCGAGCTCGACACTTTGAGGTCGTTATCATCTATAAGAGATGCCATTCTGTGCCTTCTTCTATCTTCCATCTTCGATCAGGTTGTCGAGTAACCAATATACACAGAATAGTACGGTCTGCCGTCTGTGATCGGCCATTTTTCTAGTAAATTGTCTTGGATAGGAAGAGATAACGGTGTACCGACAACTGTTTTCTCATTTTTTCTTTCTTTTCTCCTTTTCGTCAGGTTGCGTACGTGGCCAATCGACGCTTCTCATTCTCTTTCCTATATTCCTGTCGCGCTCTATTCGATTCTCTTGGTGGTGCTTTAGAAATCGACCTGGATCGGGATCCCTCGGATGTTCCGATTCAGCTGATACAGCTAACGCATTTTTGCTTTTTTTTTTCTTTCATCCTTTCTCGAGAATTCCCTACTCAAAGGACATCAAACTTGTCTTCTCGATATAATCCTTCCTTTTGATACTGTCATTCAATGATCACGGTGCTTACGAGGGTTCATTAATGCGCGCTTGAGATCATGGTGGATATGCAAAGGAATGTTTTTTTTTTATTATTTTTTTTTATTTTTTTTTGCAAACACCACATCAAAAGAACCCTCTTTGCACGGTAAAATAACCAGCTTTACCGTCGAATATAATGGATTGTGATAAACCTCGGAATTCCATTCAATTAATTCAACCTCAACCGCAAATAGAGGTTACCACTTTCCTAAAGTGGTAGGATTCGCACGATCTCGAGACAGAAAGGAAGAGAAGAGCAGGAGAGGAGATCTATGTAGTCAGCGGAAAATCGTGAAGGGTTTGTACGCGCGGCTATGTCGCGAGTGATTCGGAGCCTGGTGGCTGGTTTATGCGGTAGAGTGATGTGTGTATGGCCGGAAAATGGAAATGCATCTAGGAGCGATTAGTCGTGACACAGTGGCAGGCCAGCCTGCGTCAGCGGATGGCCCATTCTCAAACGTACTACTTGCTGTGTACCAGAAGCACGTGTGTGTTACGAGAATTGTAGAAGCAGCAACAAACCCGATGATATAGAGATCACGGAGGAGAGAGAGAGAGAGAGAGATTTGTAGGAGAGGCCTCCACGAGACGCGAAGGAGACGAGATAAACTTTTTGCATTGGGCAAAAGTTATCTAAAGAATTCTTTCGGTTTTTCGAAGCTAAGAATCGAGGAGAAAAGAAGAGGTATTCTCCGAATTTTCTATACGACTTCGCATCCTTTTAAGAACGCAGCATTCCTTCCCTTGCCGTTTTTCACCTCTATAGAGTGTGCCAAAAGTCGTGTTAATCAAATTCGTGCACTAGTTTCATGCTCAGATTGTAGATCGCGTAATTCTGAAGAGAAAAGTCCTTGAGCATTTTACTCTCCGATGACTCGTTGATGAAATACCGATGAATTAGCAACGGCCAATCAAGCGCGCTGATGAAAGGACGCCACATTCCCCACTCCTGCTCTTTCGTGGCGCGCACATTGGCTGTCACGAATCAAACGATATCTCTTCAGGGCTACATCGCAAAGAAAATTGCCCGAAGAATTTTCTCTTCAGAATCATCTGATCTTTCCACCTCCCTTATTTCTAACGTCCTCTTTGGAGAAAACCTGTATTTTGTAACGTGCACACTCACTCGTATCCAGAGATACCATGTGGAACGAGCGAGGATCCACTCGAGTATGAAGCTTCGAGACGTACAGCATCGAGGCAGAGTCGAACCGTGAGCCTGAGATCGAAACTCAGAGAAACCATGAAGAATGAGGAAGCAGGGAGAATTCTAGAAGGCAAGTACGGTAACACGAGGAGAAAGGGAGCAGGGCAAAGGACTTGCTCCGTTTGTCACGCATTTCACAGTGGCGTGGTACGATTTCGCTAAACGACCATCTATCTGTAAGGATCCGTTTCACAAATCGAGGACCATCAAGAACACACGATGTTTATGTACAGGGTGCGTCATTTTAAAGTAACTTCCGTCGAAGCGTATCGAGATAAATCTTAGGAAAAAAGATCCACTAACGCAGTTGGATATAAAACGTTTTTCGAATATTCCTAAATCATAAAACTTTATAAAAGTAACAAACTATTCTGCGACAGCCTGTAGAATGAAAAACTGTCTGTTCGATATAAAAGCTCTCCGGGGAAAGCTCGTGGTGAACTGATCGTGGCAGACACAGCCGAGCCTTTCCAGATACGTCGTCATTTTTATATATTCTATACAACGAAAAGAACGCTTTTCCACAAGTGCCAGGAGTCGTCTTTCACCCTACGAGTATGAAACTCGATAGGTACGACGGACGTAAAGGCCTACGAGATTTGTCGTATATTTTCTTCGGAATAAAATAACGTTCGATGTATTGTGAAGCTTGCGGAACGTGATGAAGCGGGTCAATAAAAATACTACGCGTGTTATTTCATCCGGAAATGATCATTACGACGGTTATACAGCATATTTTTTTTTTTTCTCATTTTGCGAGTACAAAAGAGACAGTTTGACAAATACAAATAGTTTTTGGTGAGTTTTATAATTTCTTGTTATTTCATTTTAGTTTTCTTTGGCTCGTAGGTCGGCCATATTTTTATGGTGGTTTCTGGTGCAAAAACCTTACTTTCTTCGCGATCTTCTTCTCACATCAATTTCCAAGTCCGTGCTCATAATATCCATCTCTCTATATCGAGGATCTCTTTTACGATGCAATTTACCAAGTTGAACTAACGCCACCATAAAATAATCATATTATTTTTCCAATAGCCTTAGAAAAGCTCTATACCCCACCTCTCTTTCTCTCTCTTCTTCCAACTCTACTTCTCTCTCTGTCTCTCTCTCTCCCTTCTAACTCTCTCTCCCTCGCTTACTTCCATTTTTCATCGAGAATTTCGTCACGTTTCCCGTTAATACACGATTTCGCGACAGAAAATCGTCGCATCATCGATGGAATCGCATGAAAAATTCTCCTCTGTATAGAAAAACGATCGATAACATACAGATACATAACAAACCAGCATACCGAGTCGCATCCATTGCGAAATTCTTTCGAAATCGTTTCACGCTCTTGTTCTCTCAATCAACTATTCGAACTATTCGAACCAAATTTTAGGAGCTCGGTAATCGAACGAAAATCTGAAAAAAAT
Organism: Campoplex capitator; assembly: GCA_037576405.1. Lineage (NCBI taxonomy): Eukaryota > Metazoa > Arthropoda > Insecta > Hymenoptera > Ichneumonidae > Campoplex > Campoplex capitator. Next base: position 11,255,602 of record JARBWI010000002.1, on the reverse strand, counting down.
CATCCATCTCTGCTGGTATCATCCAAGAGTATCGATTATCGATTATCATAACTCTAAAATGACATTGGCAAACGATTATAACAAAAAAAAATATTTCGTCAACGAATGAAAAACGGTATTTTTAGACTTCAAAAGGAATTCAGGAATAAAAATGATGGAATTTTGTGAAAAATCGAAATCGATCGATCCGTAAAAAAATAATCCTCAAAGAGGATGAAATTTTGACGAATTTTCTAAAAATCTTGTCATTTCTCACTAAAGTTTTATTTCCCTCTCTTTTAATCGTCTCCACACGTTTATCCACTGTTGGAAATTAAGGGTTTTTTCTACCTGAGCAGCGCCAGCGAACGAGCAGCCCGGAATGCATGAATGCGAATGATCGAGCGCCGGTACAAGTTGTGGTTTCCAGAAGCCACCACTTTGCAGGCGACGAAAGGGCCACTTACTGCAGAACGGTAAGGCGCGCAAATAGAGTATAGATTTCACGATCTTTTAATACTTGGTGTTCTTTTTATACTTTTCTCAAGTTTCATCCTTACTCTAAACCATCTCGTTCTCTAGATTAATTGTACATACTTACCTGAGGGGTTCAATGATTTTTTTAGCCAATCTCCATATATATTTGAATATTACCATTCTTCCCTAAGAATCTGACCTTTCCAAAAGTATCGGCACTAACCAGTACGAATACTACCAAGCCAACGGATGTCGTGGGAGTTTGGTTGCTAACAATTACAGATTTTTGGTATTCAGTACAACCTGACTCCACATTCTTCGCATTTCTTTTAAAAGTTTATACGTGTGTGGAGAGTTCCTCGAAAAGTAAAAATAAAAAACGTTGATTCCACAATCCTGAATTTTTTCCGCCTCCGTAAGAATAATTATCACAAATGCGATTTGCCATATCAAAAGTTGCATTCCTGAATATAATCTACTTCTTTTCGTTACTCTTATCCTTCTATATTTTCCATTCAATTATGTTTGCCCGCTGTTGAAACGGATTAAATAATGAGAAAATACAACAGATCTTGACACGTTCTTAGATATACATTATCTATAGCGACTTCGAATACTTAGGAAAAGCACGTTTCAAGGGCGTTCGAATCATCCACTATGTGACATGGTCACGTTACGGCCATGTGTCGGTAATTCTTTTGAAATTCCGACAATGGCGCGATAACGTACGAGAAAACAGAGGGAACGAGATATATTCGCAAATGATATCGTAAATGAAAACACATGCACTGAGAAAAATGAATTCGTAATTTCAACAAATTTTTTGTTGGTTCGACAAATTTTCTGTTGGTTCAACAAATTTTTTTGTTGGTTCAACGAATCGTGGCGAACAAAATAAAATTTGTTAACCCAAACGAAATTTGGTACATTAAAATACTTAATTTTTCACTACGACAAAAATATCGTTGAATCAACAAAAGTTTTGTTGAATCAACAAATTTAATTTGTTCGCCACAATTTCCAAATTTCCAATTTCCAAAAAATACAGATATCTTTCAATTTGCACAACAACAGGTACAGTAATGATACACGTTATCCTATTCACGTTACCGACGCACACACACACACACACCAGTGGAGCGAGAACAAACGCTCGAGAGGTAAGGTTTAAGTGAGTCGCCGAAGTTTCGAGATCCGGCTTCCCTGACTATTACACGTATACCTAAAAACCCACAAGACGTGTCCCCTGACATAGCGTCCAGCTATGATGTTTCCTTGGAAAAGCCCATTCCAATCTAAATATTGTGTTTCCCGGCATAGCGTCCAGCTATCACAATATTCAAACCTCGATTTATTTGGATAAACGTCTCTCAGCGAAGCGTCTGATCATCGCTTATTAAAAGAATCACTCTTTCGGTACAGCCCAGGCCAATCAACTACATATAAGACTTTCGGCACAGCACAGGTCGAGTAGTAATTAAGGAATCTCAATGTAGCTCATGCCATTTAGTTATAGCCTCTAGGAACATATCCTACCATTGCCAAGCCCTTTGAATCACCTAGATAGAGAGTTCCTTAAATAAAACAGAGGATTATTCGTCGAGCGTCTCTCGGCATTGCGTTTGACTATCACAGAATAAAAGAAATATAAATATGAAGGAACTCGATCCTCGAAACCATATCTCTCCATCCTTCTCTAGTCGATGATGACAACAGAGTCCGTTTCGCTCGGGATGTGAACAGAGTTGCGACGCTCCCCTGAGGTTAATCCTATTTCCCAACCTTGTCTTACACCTTGCTGGTCCCAATTGACAAATCAACACAGCTGTTTAGGTCAGTAACCCCAAAGATATAATTAAAAGCCTAGACAGCACAAGATAACAATCCAAACATTTAATCGAATCACCAGAATTCGAATATTATAGCAAGTCATTTTCGTTTCAGTACTCGTTTCGAAATAAACGAATATTTTAACGATATAACGCGCGTCTGTATCTTAAACAACGCTACGTATTTACCTTTTGTGTATTCCACAAAAATTATCTCAATTTAAGACCATTTTAAGGACACATACATGCATCCAGAGATGTCATGAAATCGAATTTTCGTAATTATTTGTATTTCTTAGTGTCATACGTCATCCATAAATTATTTCAAAAATTCCAAAAATCGTTAACATACGGCAAATAGAAGAAAAAGTAATATCCCAATTCGAAAGAGACTCAAACTTCGGAATGTTTTTTTTCAAACGGTAACTCCAAAACTGAAAGACCGCTTTGGCTGGTAATTGGTACAGATAATTTTTACACATTCCTCTAGTTTTTGTCAAGAGATCTTTCGTTTCAAGTTTTTCTTTTGATAAGTCAAAAAGAAAGAAAAAGTTGGTTAAACCTAACTTTACGGTTCAAAGCGCCGCCATTTTCCTCGAAATGTCTTTAAAATGAATCAACCGCGACGAAACTATTATTTCTTGATTACCATTGAGGAAATTTTTTTGTTGCATTATTGAGTCAAAACGTATAATCAAAGTCGTGATTACTGCAAATTGCTTTTTTGAAATTATTCTTGTTTTCTATAAACCGAAACCACTGTCAATCAATTTTTTGTTTTTACTTAATTTACGTTAATTGGGATCTGTAAAAAAAAGTGAACAAAAGCAAACGTGAGTACGCACTAATAACCGTTTCCACTGCATGAATAATGTAAAAAAAAGATTTGTTCATATTCAATTTTTCTTGAGATACAAGATATTTAATATCTTTGGAAAACATGGATAGATCATTCCCCCACACGGTTGATGCGAATTCGAGCGTGAGGCATGAGGCTTTATATACAACGTGTAAGACGCTCTCAAGCTTATTCATTTTTGTAAGCATAAGTAAGTACAGTTGATGATCGTAAATAAAAGTTCTACGTAAAAATAAAAAAAAGAGTGCGGGTACAAAGAGATACAAAGATTGAGACTAGTAGCGAAGGAAAACAATATCTTCATGGGGTGAGTTTTTGAGTTGATTGATGAACAAATAGTTAAAAACCATTTCATGGAAGCAGTATACTCCAGTTAACAAAAATTAAATAATTGATGACCGCCAATTGTACTTCTCGCCTCTTCCTCATGATCAACTGTAGTACCCTCAACTTGCACCGTTGCTACCACCGTTGTTATAAATAAAAAATAAAACGAGATGGGTCGATAACGTAGATTAAGTGAAAGTTTATTCGAGATTTCGGCATCCTTAAAGGTTCCTGGACGGTTTTTCATATCGGTTAAAATCCCTTGAAAACGTATTTTTGCGAAGACCCTTTACTCCCCCTTTAGAAGTCACTTTTTATAAAAAAATCCTCTTCACAAAAAAAGTCTCGTAAAAAACTGAAATCCTGTAATAATTCGTGCCTATAAAAATCTTTCTCAACAAAAACTAGAACCTTCTGAAAATCTGCGGTTAATAAAAAAAAAATTGTTCGAGTAAAAATTCTTCACAACGATTGCCTTAAATAAGCAACTCATTAGAAAACATTATGAAAAACTATGTTGAATGCAATTGACAGATGAAGTAAAACCCATAAAAACATGATTATTCAATTCTCGCAAAAAGTTCAGTTTGAAGATTACAAAAAGTTGTTAAATAAACAACTAAGAAACAGCATGGATGCTGTAAAAAAGTTGAGACAAGTACATTTACTCCCGCCGAATAATAGTTCCGAGTGGCAAAAAATTCGGTCTAAACTGACAACATCACAAGATTTCAGAAAACTTCAAAAAAAGCAATTAAATAAATATAAATTTTGAAATCATGAAAAGTCAAATACATCAAAAACAATTGACAAACCTCCTAATAACAAACAAAAAAATAAAGCGAAAAAAAAATTTCGCCCGGAGTACTTGGCGAAATTTTTAGCTTACTTCATATATAATATAATATAATATATAATAATATATAAATATATTATATATTATAATATATTATATAATATATAATATATAAATATAATATAATATATAATATAATATACCTATATCTCAAAGTTACGAACTCACCAAGTTGATTATAATATAGATATTATCGATATAAACATGTAATACAAATATGGAAGTTCTGGATGAAAAAATATGGAAAAAACTAGAGTATAGAAATGAATGGTGTTACAATCATTGAATAGAGTCTGATAAATATTTCCAAATTCACGACTTGTTAATGTCGTGATTGACGTCATCGAATAGATTATAAGTTTTCTTTATGTACAGATTAACAATATAATGTGTCCAACTGGACACATCCATTAAATTTTTGATACTTTTTCATTACGTACAGATCAAAAAATGTCACAATAAAATTTTATACGGAAAAAATTTAGTTGGAAAAAAAATTCTGACGAAGTACTTGGTGAGATCGTGATCTACGTAAACAATATTCAGCGGAACTTTACCAAATTCTTCGTCCCAATTTTTTATCTCACTAAATTTTTTTCGTATAAAGTTTTATTGTGACAATGTTTGATCTGTACATAAGGAAAAAGTATTAAAAATTTAATGGCACTGTGTCAGTAGCGCTGTAGAATATTGCGTTAGATTCCAGTTAGACACATTGTATTGTTCATATGTACATAAGGAAAACTTATAAACTATTCGATCACGTCAATCGCGACATTGAGGAGTCGTGAATTTGGAAATCTTTATCAGACTCAAGATCAAATGTGATTAATGTTTGCGTTACTTCAAATTCTATTTGAGGATGTCGATCATCAGGTTAAATCCAAGATTCTGACCCGAAATTTTTATATGACGTAGATGAACGTTTTACGCAACTATTGTAAAAATTTGAGCTGGATTGACCATCTAGTGTTTTCACAATAAAATTGCAAAGTTAAGCATTTTGGGGCACCAATTACACGTCTTCTATGAAAAATAAATCGACCGGAAGTGCCGTGAACACGGTTTTTCTCTCGCAAAATCCGAGATTAGTCGTCAAAAAACGTGGATTCTGATAAATTCGACGATAAGAATTTGGTAAAAAATATAAAAAATCGTACATCAGGTTGTTAACGCAGTAATATTACGAAAAAGATTCAACTCCAATTTCCGGTTGAAAATGGAGAGAACCGCGACGTTGGCAAGTTTGGTTATTTACGATTCCAATATGGAGACTACAGATTCGTTGACGATCCAACTTTTTTTTAGTTTTCCCGCATTAATGGGCTACAAAATACTAATGTAACAGTAATTACACGTTTAATAAAATCGATAATACGAATATTCAACATCAGTAAACGTAAATCAGAATAGCTGTGTATGAAATGAATTTGGGCTCTTTTTTGACTCCGAAGTTATAGTCAACCAGCCTTAATATTTTGGAACGCAACTATGCATTTTTCAGAGACTTGAGAGATTCAGAGTTGAGGGCTATGGCCCGCGTGCTTACGGGAATCGGAGCATTCAGCATCTTCTTCATATTATACAATCCCTCACTCACAGAAGGAACCATGGAAATATCATATGGCAAGTGCAACTCAACGGCAGCTTAGTACAAATACACTAAGCCCAGCAACGTGTCATATTAACTTTTGCATTGTTTTCATAGATCTGTTTTTTTTTTTCTACTTATACCCGAAGCGGTATTCACATATTACATTCGCGAAAAAATAAAATTTCATTCAAATGTTGACGAAATTTTCGTGTGATAAGAAATAATCTGTGGAAACATCAAAAATATTTTTTTTCCATCCGCAAGCTCGAGGGATTGAAAGTATTGTTTACATAATTATAAACGTAACTTCACTGTAACAACTTCATATGGATCCAGGATTGCAGATGACATCAATTCTAATTCAATAATATTCGTAGAAAAGTTTAAGAGAACAGCAATAAATATTGATAGTAATAAAAATGATTTCTTTATAGAAGCGATTCGGACTGAGCCATCCAATCCCATTTTTGAACATCTACGAAAATATGATGGATCCAGTGATCGACGGCGACGGAACGCGACACAAACTGTTAGTAAACCAGAAGAATTGGAAAATGTTTGTAATACAACGGAATGTTTTGATGCAGGTACAGAAAAATTTGAACAGCTTTATGGAAAACAATGATTCGATTTGCTTCTCGTACCAAAATGACAGATATTGGGTGCTTAGAAGAGAAGTTTATATTATAGTATTTAATCTTCAGCATCCACGATCTTGAAGAACATGGACACCGACGTCGACCCTTGTGACAACTTTTATAGATTCGCATGCGGTGGCTTTCTCAACCGAACGATTATTCCTGACGGTAGGGCCGGCGTAGACTTTTTTTCAGATTTTCGAGAATTAATGGATGCGCAAATAAAGGCAATCATCACGGCTGAGAGCAAACCCGGCGAACGAAAGCCTTTCAGAAAAGTGAAGAATTTCTACAAGTCTTATATGAACCCAAGTAAGTTCTGAAATGGTTGATGATTTGGAAAAACTACCCGAGACGTAATTCGGAGATACCGTTTTTTTCGGTCCACATACTGATGAATTCCTTTTATTGTATGTGAAGTATCATGAATAGAAAAATTGCGGAAGGTCGATAATAATCATTGAAAAAATGTACGTAGCCACGAGGGAGAAAGAAGTCGAGCTCTTTCGCGCATCTTTGAAGAAACTCGGCGGATGGCCTGTTCTTGATGGTGATTCCTGGAACGTCAGTGACGCCGACTGGAGAAGCTTCTTATATAAATCTATCAAAACTGGCAACATAATCGATTATTTCTTGGATTTCGGGATCGATATAGATAAGGAAAATCCTACAAAATATATTATCTATGTGGGTATATGATTTTTTTAAATAGACACAATATTCAATGGGAGAAATGGAAAGTTGTCCTCATTCGATTTGTTTTTCCATCTTTGAGATTGATCAACCAAAGCTGAATCCTGATCATAGAAGCCTAAGCGACGGCTCATTCAACGATTTCGATGTATCTACTTACTACAGTGCCGCTGTAGACATGGCAGTTGTTCTTGGTGCTCAAAGAGATCGTGCTATGAAAGAACTCAGAGAGTCATTGAGTTTCGCAATGGAACTGGCAAAAGTACGTACTCTTTTCTTCAGTAATTCATCCGATTACATTTTAACGATTTAAGCACGAAACCCACTATACTTGAACGATAATTTCATTTAATTATCATGAACAAAAGTGAGATGAGATTTCTAATAGTGTAACCGCTGACGGGATAATTTTCCATCATGTTTGGATAGATTTCTCTGTCGAAAGAACAGCGTTATGACGTAACACAACTGTACAATCGGATGACAGTTGCAGAATTGACGAGAAACTATTCAAGTATACCATGGAAGGAATGCTTCAGCGGGTTCTTACCATCATCTATCACCGTCGAAGATGACGAGGTTGTCATTGTGCGGGTGCCAAATTACATTAGAGATTTGGAAAGATTACTTTCCCGAACTCCAAACAGAGTTCAGGCCAATTATGCAATATTGCGGATTGCGGCATTAACTGCGTTTGACTCGAAGGACGAATATTTACGTGAAAAGGCCCACGCCTTGTTGCAAGTTCATTATGATAAAGAAACGAATGCGTCAAGATCGGAAAAATGTGTTTCATTTCTTTTGAAAAAGTTTCCGATTATCGTTGATGCCATGTTCGTACAGTACTTCAACGAAAGCGTCAAGAGAAATGCAGAGGCTATGGTAACGAATATCAAAGAACAATTTTTAAAAAATTTGGAAACGGTATGTACCAGTTCATAGACGAGAAGTGCTAAGTTATTTTCGCTAAGCGATGATGAGATTCTGTATTGTATTTCTGTGTTTGATTCATATTTTTCCAAATTGCATGATTCTACAGGTTGATTGGATGGATGAGAAAACACGTGAAAGTGCTATCGAAAAAATAGCAATGATGTCCAGTTACCTGGGATATCCCGACGAGTTATTTGACGATAACAAGCTCGAGGAGACTTATGGCAATTTCGAGTGGTCCGAAGAAAATTATTATAGTAATATTTTAGTTACGAAGGTGTTCTTGAGGAATGAACCTTTCAAAAAATTACGGGAACCCTATGGTTATGTTCAAAATGATTGGCGAAAGTATCCAAAGCCGACGATGTGGAGAGCGCGTTATTTATCTAGCGCCAACAAAATTTGTGAGGATTCTCATGTTTTTATATGGAACTATAGCTGTGCCTGCGGGCTTCGCCCACGGCATATCTAGCAGGCGCATCTAGCCTGTTCTAGCTATTTTTTTTTTGTTGTAGCAATTTTTTTTTTTTTTTTTTTTTTCAATTGTTTTTGAATCCACATAAAAAAAAATATTACGATGTAAAATGAGCCATCTTTTTGCGTTTACTTTTCATTTTCATGCGTAATTCTTCAGTTTTCTTTTGGATAAAATAATCAAACGAAAGATTTTCGTATTTTTAATTTTTCATAATTTCATTAAAAATGCTATAACTTTTTTCCTATACCGAATTGAGCATTCAACCACCGCTCATTTTGTTCGTTTTCCAATTTCCTTCAAATTGGTAAATCGTTTTTTTTTATTTATCGTTAGTATTTAACTACCGTCGAGTTTTTAAAATTGGAGATTGAACGAAATCATTAAATTTTTTTTTTGCAATTCTGTAAAAATTGAGATAACGAAATTTTACAAAACCACAAACTCAGTTTGAATCGTGATCTTTAATCTCGTGAAAGATTCATTGTAATCGGTTCAGCTGTTTTCGATTGAAAAGCGGACAAACATTTTTTAGCGAACAGATTTATATATATAGAGATATACTCTGATATGAATAATTATGTAACAGTATATTCACATCAATATTCGATGGTCTATTTCGAGCAGCTCTTTCTCCTGCCGTTTTTCAAGGTCTCTTTTCCAACAAAGATCTGCCGAAATATATGAATTACGCTACAATTGGATTCACGATTGGTCACGAAATAACGCATGGTTTCGATCCGATAGCAATCAGATTAGATAAAAATGGCAAGCACGTTGAATGGCTGGAGCCGTTGGCCAAAGAAAAATATCTTAATCGTACATCATGCATGATTGACCAATACGCAAATTATACCGTTGGAGAGGTTGGGCTCAAAGTAAGTAATTTGTGACTTTGACCTCAAAAGACAATTGACATAACTTTGTAAAAAAAAGTGTTTTTCTAGTGAACTCGAACAAAGCAATTCGCAATTGTTCTTGATACTATTAATAACAGATAATAGCTAATACACCTTTTCTTACTTGGACTTGATGCAGGTAAACGGTATCAGAACGCTGAACGAAAATGTTGCTGACAACGGAGGTATGAAAGTAGCATATATGGCATATAAGGATTGGGCTGAGAAAAATGGACCGGAACCAAAGTTACCCGGAATCGACAGAACACCGCAACAAATGGTTTGGATCAGTAACGCGAACAGAAAATGCTCAGTACATAGACCGAAAATATTGAAGTATATTGTCAATAGAGATATACATTCCCCTCCGGAATTTCGACTTTTGGGTTCGGTGTCGAATATGCTTGAATTTGCGAGAGATTTCAACTGCCCGGTAGGGTCGAAAATGAATCCTAAGAAAAAATGTGTCGTCTGGTAAATCGTCCATGTATGAGCTATCAAGCTTCAGAAACTTTCAAAAATATGATAACATTTATTGAGAAGATATTCTCCTTTTTTGAAACAACATTGCGAAAGATAAGCTGTTCTAAGATTATTCATTGAAATAAAGATATCGACACATTGCTGTACTAATAAATTCTCATTCAAAGTGTACTTCGAAGCAATTAATTTACAAAAATACCAGAACATTTGCAATAGCTATCGTTATGTCGTTCGTTATATCGCAAACTTGGAAGAGATATAGTTCCAATCAAGATCGGATAGTCTCTTGACGGTCCATCATGACTTTTTTGAAATGATGTATTCGAGTTAATATATTTATCTTTCTTGGCAATAAGATGTTCAATTCTAGACTGAAATTCGAAGCTTACAAGCCAGAAACTCCTACATAAAAATGAAGTCTGCATTGGATGTCGATGATATCACAATGCTTCGACAGAGGCACAGCTGGAATTTTCAGTTTCAACGTCGTACAAATTTTTTTATCAAATGCTCCGAGTCGTTGTTTGGTCTGTATGATCTTCTGAAGTTTTTTCTTCTCCGTACGAGCAAACAGTGCTACATTCTGGAAGTCAATTAAACGCATTAATATCCTATTCAAAATTGAGTTCAATTTGTGCTCACTTGTTCCGATGTGCATGATGCAATTTACCAAGTTGAACTAACACCACCATGAAATAATCATACTATTTTTCTAATAAACTTAGGAAAGCTCTATTTCGCGACAGAAAATCGTCGCATCATCGATGGAATCGCATGAAAAATTCACCCTTGTATAGAAAAACGATCGATAACATACAGATACATGAAAAACCAGCATACCGAGTCACATCCATTGCAAAATTCTTCCGAAATCGTTTTACTCTCTTGTTCTCTCAATCAACTATTCGAACCAAATTTTAGGAGCTCGGTAATCGAACGAAAATCTGAAAAAAATCATCCATCTCTGCTGGTATCATCCAAGAGTATCGATTATCGATTATCATAACTCTAAAATGACATTGGCAAACGATTATAACAAAAAAAAAATATTTTCTCAACGAATGAAAAACGGTATTTTTGGACTTTAAAAGGAATTCAGTAATAAAAATGATGGAATTTTGTGAAAAATAGAAATCGATCGATCCGTAAAAAAAATAATCCTCAAAGAGGATGAAATTTAGACGAATTTTCTAAAAATCTTGTCATTTCTTACTAAAGTTTTATTTCCCTCTCTTTTAATCGTCTCCACACGTTTATCCACTGTTGGAAATTGAGAGTTTTTTCTGCCTGAGCAGCGCCTGCGAACGAGCAGTCCGGAATGCACGAATGCAAGTGATATCGAGCGCCGGTACAAGTTGAGTTTTCCAGAGGCCACCACTTTGCAGGCGACGAAAGGGTCACTTACTGCAGAACGGTAAGGCGCAAATAGAGTATAGATTTTTCGATGCAACGATAATACTAGAGCTGTCACCAGTTGTCGCTGAGAAATGAAAAAAATGGCGACGCGTCAATAGCTGCTGCGTTTTCGTTGCGTTTCAATGTTGATGATGATCGAGCCATAGCAGGCAAAAGTTACGTCGCAACTACGGTGGCTTCGAGGCTACACAGCGCGCTGTTATTTTTGTTTGGTTTCTCGTTTGAAAACCGATGAAGTAATTAGTTTGAAAAAATGTCAAAGGAACGTGAAAGAAGTGATAAAATAAGTGGCAGATTCAAAAGAAACGTAAATCATCGAGCTTTGTTCAAGCCGAGGACCAAAACAGACGACGACGATGAATTGTCCTATCGACTTATTATTACTGCGAGGAAAACTGGCAAATTGAATTTAGCCTCGAGAGGCTTGGCCACCGGTACGTCCTACTGTTGCGTCACAATTCAGCTCCATTCTTTCTGCTCTTCTTTTTACCAATATAAAAGAATTGTTTTTTTTTTTTTTTTTTTTTTTATCGATTTTACAGTTCCTCATAAAATATGGACCATCAATGATTTGACCAATGAGGAAATCGAAGAATTGCGCCACAATTTGGACTTCGAGGATGAACGAGATCCTTGGTGGGAACAAGAGCCATTGAAGATGTTGAATTTGAGCTCTAATTGCATCACACACATTGATCCTCAAATTCATTACCTTGGAGAACTGACAGATTTGGATGTACGTAGCAAAAGAACTCTCGAAAGTAGGGGAGTTGATTTTTAGAGTTTTCAATCGAGAATTGAAATTTGAGCAAGGAAATCACGAGCTCCACTAACGCCATCTCTGATAATTGGGGCCGTATTTATTGTCGACTTCCGGTACAATGATTCTCGCTTGTTTCAGTCTCCAGAACGTTCAAGTATTTTCTTTCAAAGGCAAATATACCTGGAGATTCATCTTTTCGTTTAATCAATGCTCGCGATCTTCCCCGCTCTTTTATTTTCAGTTGAAAAAAAACATCGATTCAATAAACTCAAATAATTTCTTCGTTTTATCGACAGTTTTCGCACAATTTACTGGAAAATATACCGGAGGATATAGGAACTTTGAGAAAATTGAAAAGACTGGATTTGTCGCGTAACAAATTGGTCAGAATTGATGAGAATTTTTACAAATTACCGGAATTAAGACAATTAAATTTGTCGAGCAACAAACTCGTTGAGCTAAGTCCGTCGATCGGTGACTTAGTTATGTTGGAAAGTTTGGTAACGTTGTAAACTTTCGTCGATGTTTATTAGCATTTAAGGGGCTCATTTCTTTTTTTTTTTTTAAATACATTTTTCCTTTCCTTTTCTTAATTCTTCAAAGTTCGAAGATAAAAACTGTAAAAAATATTCTAACACGATTATGACTCGGTAGAATCTCTCTTGTAACGACTTGACTGAATTGCCTGTTGGAATGGGATACTTGGTACGTTTGATAAGCCTCGATATAAGCCACAATCAACTGCGGGAGCTGCCGCCCGACATAATGAGCATGAGAGGTCTGTTTTCTTTTTTACTTCTAATACGATATCGGCCGGAGAGCTTAGAAACTAAAATGGAAGATCTGCAAATCTAACGAACTAATATTTCATGAAAAAAATTAATAAAAATGAAAAAAAAAAAAAAAAAACAAAATTTGTAGACAGAGACTGGAAAATGAGTGTGACTAACCGAACTAAAATCGAGAATTCATCCGAAGCGTTTGCCAGAGGATAAATAAGTTTCTGTAAATATTCGAAGAGTGTGATTTTTTTTTTTTTTTTTTCGACTAATGCTTTTTTTGTTTTTACTTCTGCCTCCAAGTAGCCTAATTTTATTCTCAACGAATAATCGCTTCTACGCACCATTTTTTCCTGTAAATAAACTCGAGAATATGTAAAAAATATTGAAACTTCAGAAGAGTTTTTTTAAATCACTTTTGAAGCAAGATTTTTCCAAACTTCGGAGTGTGTGCGCCATATATTTTAATCATACTCCAAACGATTCACCGTCGTGACGCTTATAACGCGTGATTCAATCGTGCACTCGATCACACGCGATTCATCCTTCGATCGGTGTCAAATAAAATAACGTTTTTCCTATTTTTTTTTTTTTCGACAGTTCTTAAAAAATTAGACGCCAGTTTCAATAAGCTGGAAGTTGTACCGGCACTCGGTGAATTGAGGAAAGTCGAGTTAATCGTCATGCACAACAATGAATTATCGATCTTTCCCGATTTAACCGGTTGTACAGCACTGCGTGACCTTGACTTGGCTAACAATAATATCACTGTATGTACATAAGGGAGAGCTTTACTATTTCTCAATGTAAAAAACTTACTCCACCTTTGCTCTTTCTCGATTTTTTTTTCTTTTTTTTTTCTTTTTTCTTTTTCACCGAGAGTATTAAAATGTTGATCGTAATAACAGGAAATAAAAATGGAGTATTTGGAAGACATTGGACAACTCAGAACTCTCAGAATGGACAGCAACAGAGTCAAAGAAATTCCTGAGGAAATAGTCAAGTTACTCAACCTCGAACGCCTCGATCTTTCGTGCAACGAGCTATCCAAGTTCGTTCAAAATCACGATTTTTCATTTTTTTCGATATAATTGACGCACCACGGATGCAAAAAAAAAATGATGAAAAAAAAAATGTTGCGACTTTCTAGTTGTTTGGAGAATCAAAAAAATTTTCTAGCCCGTTGAAAATTGTGCTGGAAAATTTTTTTCAAAATTTTTATCGATCGAAATGAACTATTTAATTTTTTTCTTTCGTTCCAACTACATAATGACAATGATTATCTGCAGCATTCCGAATTTCATCAGCATAATGCCAAACCTCAAATACTTTGGGATCGAAGGCAACGACGTAAAAAATATCCGACGCGATATCATACAGTGCGGCGCACCCCGAATTTTACGTCATTTGCGTCAGAGTTTCGAACCGACTAAAATTGACGTCAATGAATCGTGCTCGCTCGTAACGAGTGCCGTCAATTCTCCTGATAAGTATGAACACATTTTTCGCGATCTCTTTCTATCCAAAACGAATCAACAAATATTGACGACAATAATTGTATACGAAATTTGATTTCAAACTGACACGAAACTACATTTTTGTTATTTTCGTCAGAAATTCAAAAAATTTTTATCGAAAAATCTATTCTTTCATTGGCTCTTTAAAGTCATGCGTTTTTGCTCGATTCTCATAATCAAAATTCATTCGATTTCGGAGCTTTTTCGTATTCACTGATTTCGGTATGTTACATCACTTGGATGAATGACAAAATTTATTAAAAATGATAATAAATATTGAAAAATATCAATTGAATCAACGATTTTGTTAATTTTATAACGATCGTTTCGATTTTTATGACATTTGATGGAGAAAATATATGAAACTCGTCTTGATAAATGCCTGAACGAGATCAACATTGAATCAAATTTAAAATCAATCATCGGTCGATCGAATCAAATATAAAAAAAAGAAAATTTTTTGTAAATTAAAAAAAAAAATCAATAAAAAATCGAATTTTCATACCTTTTTGGTCAAAATAAATGAACGGAAAAAAATTCAGTTGTTTATGATTTTAGATACGTGATGAGGAATACAAAATTACTCAGTCTAACTGGACAGTGTTTGAGCGAAGTGCCGAATTCTGTATTGGAAGATGCGAGTGAAGCATCGGTGACTTGCATCGATCTGAGTAGAAATAAATTGCGCGAAGTACCTGAAAAGCTTTCGAGCATCGAGACTGTCACAGATCTCAAGCTAACGTGTAACAATTTGTGTGTGATCGACGAATGGCTTGGGGAACGATTGATACACCTGAGTTATCTCGATTTGAGCCAAAATTTATTGACGAATTTACCTACGAGTTTGAACAATCTTCAACACCTTCGAGAAATCAATATTTCGTTCAATCGGTCAGTATATAAAGGACTCATTATTGGATCGTGAAACTATGAAATTTGAATAAAATTTCGAATGAATTAAAAAATTTTAATTTTTTTCATATCTTATTTGTCTTCGTTATTTTTTTTTTTTATGTCAGATTTCATTGGTTACGAAAAATGTTCAGTTTTGAAATTGAAATTACAAGGTTTTTCGACATTCGCTCGTTTTACCAGTCAGCGAAACGTTCGAAATTTATTTTTCTTCAAAATTTTCAATTATGATTAATTTATGTTTTTTTATTCATTTTTATCCCTCAAATTTTTGCTATTTTTTGAATGCATATCTCGAAATTGAAAAACACGAGATTTTCAAAAGCACGTTCAGTCAAACAGCCTTCGCGGATAAACGTGAATCTTGATTTTTTTTAGATTTACAAAAATTCCCGATTGTATATACGAAATAACGAGATTGGAGATACTGATCGGTAACGACAATCAGATAACGGAAATCGATGAAGTGTCTTTGAGAAATTTGCAAAGACTGGCGACCCTCGATCTCTCGAACAACAACATAGTTCACGTGCCACCGGAGCTTGGCAACCACACGCACATAAGGTAACCTTGAAATGGGCTGTCCATATTTATCGAGTGTAAAGATAATTTTCAGTCTGAAAAACTGTCATTTTTCACTTTTTTTTTTAAAACCATTCGCCATTTTATTTATGTTTGCATCGTTTATTTTTTTTATTTTTTTTCCCCGAAATACAGGCTTTTGCAGCTTGCAGTAACTTAGGCTATAAAATGGTGGATCGAATTTGCATACAATTAAAAAAAAGAGCAAGGCCTTGAACAGCAGCACGAGCATTTTTAGTTTCGCCCTTTTTTCCCGCACGAGCGTTTTTGTCGTTTTGATCGAAATGCATTACGGATCATCACAATCGTACATTATTTTTATAACGCACGCAACATGTAGGTTATGAAAATACGAAAAAATTTTTGATAACGAATGAGTAAAAAAAGGAAAACAGTTCGATGATAAATAAATCGTTTAATTTTTAGAACACTTCTACTCACGGGTAATTGTTTCAAACAACCAAGACACGCTACACTGAACAAAGGCACTGAAGAGATTCTTTCATATCTGCGAGATCGTATCCTCACGTAAAGAAACGTCAAAAAAAAATCTGAGAAATATCAAAAGAGACAATATTTTGTATTTATTCGCTTGGTTATACGTAAATAAATGTACGAAATCGTTATTCCGTGAAGTAAAACAACGAGAGTGTTTACTAATATCAATTTCATGTATGTGAGTTTTGAGTATCGTCAACGAGATGAAGAAAAATGAACAGAAAGTCGTGTTATGTACTTGGAATTTCCGGCATGATCGACTGTCTCCGAAACTCGACGAAATTTTGTCACATTCACTTATTCCCAATTACTGATCGATGAAAATTCATTGTTTTAATCAATTCGAAACGTTTTTTCATTTGAAAGATTGATAAAAATAATGAAAGTGCTTTCGAGCATTCGTAGAATTCGTGCAACGAATCTGAAGAACGAGAAATCCAGGACGCGAAAAAAAACGAACAGTAGCGCCGCGACACGTTTCCGGCGACTACTTACGTGTGGCAGTTGGCAGTCGTCGAATGACCGATAGATGGGGAAAAGAACAGAAATGAAGACATTGAACTAGTATATCGACAAATTTATTAAAATTTCGATAATCAACAGTAACCGAATATTTTCAAGGTTTCGTTCGATCATAATTCGTTCAAAACTTTCCCTCAACACCAAAATATGAAAAATAATAATTCCACGTAGTTTTAAAATTCTGCAAATTTTTTTAACGTAGCTTTTCGTTACTTATTTTCATGAAATATTTCAACCTCAACAAGATTTCTAACCTCTCGAAATCCTTCGCTCTCCAATGAACCGTTGAAATAGCTTTTCTACCAAAAACATATGCAAACTTTGAAATGTAAAAAGCGTTTACTGTAAAGAGTGCAGGGTCCCAATGTTTGGACGGAATTTTAGAT